>WSQC01000019.1:0-1467626 GCA_013248845.1 Passalora sequoiae | reverse complement strand
TTTGAAATTGACTGTCAGCATTGTGATTGGCTGCAGAGGTGCACCCATCGGCCGAGACTGAACCGAGGCCGAATTCTTTGTCTGTTGCGCGTATCTCGCATCCATTGCAACGATAACTACCATTCGTTGCGTACATTAATATCACTATATACCTCCTGTCTGCTAACACTGCTTCGTCGTCAATGAGCCTGCCGAGCCGACGTTATGGACAATGGGACCGCCTCGACTGGCGGCAGCAACGACCGCCGTAAGACTGTCTCGGGACCTTTCCCTCAATTCGACGTAGACGAGTCTGAACAAGATGGGCACATCAAGTTCTCGTCAGAGACGATGCGTTTTCCTTGGAGCTTGCCCTCCGCTCCATCATCGCCGACGTCGCCAAATGCGCCAGCGCCAGGACTCTTGGCTGCCGCCAAGTCATCAGCTCATAAGCGTAGCTTGAGCGGCAGCATATTGGCTAAGCTGAATTTCCTAGGACGACCACCGTCGAGAGGAGAGGTAGATGGAACACAGGTGCCCAAGAGTCCGAAAAGCATGAAGAGCAGAAAGAGCATCGATGACGATCATGAGAGTACTGTGGTTGCGGTCTCGCCCGTGAAAGGCGAAAGTGCCATGGCAGCTGCACTGAAGCCCTCGAAGACGCGAAAGCGCAAAGGGTCATTGCGTAAGACTGCTTTGCTTGGTGGCAGAAGGCTTGTCACGGAAGGTCGTGAGAGGAAGAACAGCTTTCTACAGAGAAGTCCTTCATCAAAGACAACACAACAGATGCCGCCTCTGCAGCAACCTCTTCTCTCAGGACCTGTACAGCCTGTCCAGGCTGACTTTGACCGACCGATCTTCACACACTCCAACGATTCCGACACGAGTCTTCACAATAAGTTCAGCTACGAAGCGGGCGACGCCAACCACAGCAGTGACAGCGGCTGGTCAGAATCGGCAGCAGCTACATCTGCTCGTTTAACACTTCTCACCGAACACAAGTCGCAGCTTGATGACCGTACGGTCTCGACAGAACTCACGAGTCCGCTCGAGCTCAAGAGCCCAGTAAGCCAAGCCAGCTATACCAGCACCACTGACGATGATGATGTACTTGGCTTCGACCAGCCAGTCAACAGCTTTGCGAACCAAGGTCGAGATGCCTTATCTCTGCTTAAACCTCTGTCTTCTGCAGCAACGAGCTATTTCCCGGTGACCGGGTCTGTTTCAGATGCATCATTATCGCGACGCCTCGGCTCAAAGAAGCGATCTTCACCTCTGTCCCACAATATTACGAGTTTGTCATCTTTTTCGGAGCCGGAGCCGCACGACTATACTGAGACGGAGTACTGGGGTTGGGTGATTTTGGTGGTCACTTGGATAACGTTCACTGTAGGGATGGGAAGCTGTTTGGAAATTTGGAGCTGGGCTTGGGATGTTGGCGAGACACCATATGCGCCACCTGAGCTGGAAAACGATGATACCTTGCCTATTGTTGGGTACTACCCAGCGTTGATGGTGCTTACTGGTGTGGTGGCATGGGTCTGGATCACTGTTGCTTGGATAGGGATGAAGTATTTCAGGCACGCGAAAATCGAGGTATGAGCCTTAACTGCATTGTCACTTCCATCACTCGTCAGTCTTCACTTCGCACTACATGTTTGTGAACGACCAGTATATCGCGCTTTACGCTGCCAGCTTGGTACTCCTCCAACAACACCGGCTATAAGCATAGACTACGATTTCACATCACGTTCGAGTGACTAGCAACGCCATCGATAACATCACAAGCACGTTACCTTCACTATCGTTGGAAGCCCCGACACCTCGACTTCTTGACAAGACCAGACTACCATGAAGCGCCCCTTACCAGACGAAGTGCGCTGTGCTACTGCAGAGGGCCCAGTCACGAAGAAAATTAAGTAAGCTCCATGTGAACTAACGCAGTATGCAGCGCAATGCTAATGTGATGTAGAATCGACTTCGCTGATACGATCAAGATCGTGGTTGGCCGTGACATCGTCGGAGCGTATGAGCAGACTTTCGTCGTGCCCAAGAATTTCATCACTAGTCGTACTGAGGCCATCAGCCTGCTTTACGATCGCCCGACATACACAGGTGCTGTCGAGATCAAGGATACGGACCCGGACCATTTTTCTACATACCTTCAAGTTGTGCACACAGATCAAGTTGTTCTGGAGGACTCCGACGGATACCTGGACTACCGCAAACTTTGGGAGCGTCGAGTGCACTTGTATCTGGTGGCAACCAAGCTGCGGGACCCTGCTTCGATGAATATCATCATGGACGATATTTTCGAGACGCTCAACACGACCAAATTGTCGCCCTGGACGAAATTCATAGCATATGCCGCAAACGAGATCTTGAGCTCGGATAGATGCAACACATTCGTCAGCTACGCCGTGGAAAAAGGGTCTGTCCCGTTGTTCGCCGAACGAACATCGAACAGGATTACGTCTCGAGTTTCTGGCAGATGTCGCAACGGAGCATGAAGCGCGCAGAAACATCGCGGGCCTTCGCTTGGGGAAATAGCCTGACCATGGTATACATGTGCCATGACTCAGGAAGATGCAGCACCGCTAATCTGATTTGGGCTGAAAGTTGCACTGTGTAGCGAGACGACAGAGCCGCAGAGGCATATTAGGCAATTCGGCGGAAGATCCGATATCTCAGCAGCAATTGACCACAACCAGCACGACACAAGCGAATGAAGGATCCAGAGCAGCCTATGGCGGTCTTGCTTGCACCACTCTTTGGGATCTGTAAGCAATATCTAGGCCAATGACGGGATCTCCAGAACGAGCTCATCACACCACTGCTCTCTTCAAAGTCTGGCCCCAGCTGTGGCGCACCTGAATTGCTTCTTGGCAACGGAACGGTTGGTGGGGTGCGATCATCATGCCACTGTGATGCAGCACGAACGTGCGTTAGGCGCTCATGATTAGAAGATCGAGATCGTGCAGTCAAAAGCACAATGCTGAAATGTGTAGATAGACGGTGCTAACGACGGGATTTGGTCTTCTGTCAACCATGATTGATGACATACGATCCATCGCTTTCCAGCCAGTGTAACTTGTCTACATGCATTGACGTTTGATAGCAATAGCGACTCAAGACGACACATGAGTCTAACTCGATGACAGAATTGAAGAGCAAGAAATCAAAGTCGCGGAATGGCTGCAAAGAATGCAAGCTCAAACGGGTATGTTGTGCCCAGCCAGGCCAGGAAGTTCTACTGACTTTCACTCAGCTGAAGTGCGACGAGAACAAACCTGGCTGCTACCAATGCATGCGCCGGAGACGGACATGTCCCGGCTATACCAAAGTCTACAAATGGTCCGACAAGCACGAGAAGGTGCGCATCACAAAGAGTCCATGTGATGTGAAGGACGAAACACGACCCGACACACAGCAAGAAAGACGTACACAGTCCTCGAATTCTTCGCCATCATCGGCACAACACGTTGCCTCTTGCAGCAGGCCGACTATCAAGCTACCGCCTCTATCAGATGTCATCGACATCCATGCCCTTTCCCCCATACAGCGATCACATAACGGTGCATCACCTGGTGGATTCGCGCCAGCATCGCGGCAGGGAAGCACGTACTTCGGTTGGAACGCAGTCCCTTCTCTAGGCCCAGCAATCTCCAGCGACCGTGTGTGCGGCCTTCAGTATGACTACCGACCATACTCAGCTCCAGGAAGTGCATACCCCTGGTCATCGTACGACCATTCGCGCCCCGTAGCCGCGCCCTTCGTTCCGCACTGGTATCTTAGCTCCGAACACATGCGCTTGGTGCATCAAGCGATGGCTTGGCGTGCAGGACCTCAATGTCTGTGCGAAGGAACTACGACGACGGCAAGGGAGATGGCGTTCAGACCTACGGGATGAGAAGAGCTGTTTTGGGCTCGTTGACACGGAATATGGAGGCGCTCGGACATATGTTTGTCTCTACACCACTCCCGGATTGCAGTCTGCTTGCCAACAACTGCATGGTGACCAGATACGGGCTCGCTTCCTTCCCATAACGCCACCGCGAGTCTCGAAAGACTCAAACTGGTCTTTGCGAGCCTTGTTCCGATTTGAGGCACCAAGTAGCATGAGCTGCCCGTAGGTATGGATACGAAATACTTCGCCATCGGATGCTGAAGAAGATTGACCAAATTGCTTGCTCCCAGCATGGACACGCTGCATAGTTCCCGCACAAAAGCCCACTCATGCGGCGCAGCCTAATCACGACACCTCAATCTTCAACGCGACCGCTGTGGACCATGGTCGGGATATGGCTTGACTCACCAGACGCGAGGTCATCAGAGAAGATTTGAGGCACATCCTGCGTCATCCGAGGTGGATCTCTATTATCGTCGATGATTGAGCGGTTGACCTCGCTGCAGTCCGGTCCGCAGGTCCTTATCGCGTCCGCTGTCATGCTCTCTCCATCTTCCTCTCTCTCTCAGAGCGAGGAATGGGATTTGCTCCAAGCACCAGCTGCGGCTGATTCTAGCGTCGAAGTCGGGTTTATTAGTGCACAAGTCCCTCATGTTCGGGAACTCTCTGCGCGCTAGCCAACAGACCTCCTAGCGAAGATGCTGAGCGAGCACGATATTGGACTGGCGGCTTTGGAAGTCATTCCGGTGATGCAGATATAGACGATGGCCTACTTCCGAATTTTCGAGTGACCGCTACATCGCCTTCATGTCCGAAGCGATACCGCCTCATGCAAGCATTAGTATCGGCGGCCGTGGATACATAGCCGTGAAATGAGAGTCAGGGAATAGAGGCCAAAGAGGTCGATGTACGGGGCACGCGAGTCGATCGTGTTATCTGCGGCGTACGTGTTGTAATGAAGCAGTAGTTACGGAAGCAGCAACAACCATTGTACCATTGCCTCAGTAGTCAAGCTCTACGAAGCGCTTCACGCGACTCCGAGATCTCAAGTCTGTCTCACTGTTCGTTGTCTTGTGACGGCCATTGCGCATGAAGATACCAGTGACGCCCACAGTGCCTCTATTACGGGCCTCTTGTGCAGTACGAGGATGCAACGCAGTAGTCAACGACTTACGCTCGTGTTATATCGACGTGGAATGAAACCAGCACGGACGTGCCCATAACTTATGTAAGCGCAGGCGCGCGTTCAAACTACATACACTACTTCTTCAGCTCTCTCGTCGCCGTCCTCAATATGCCAGCAACCTTTTCCACTTGCTCTTGCGCAAGCGTAAAATTGCCCTTTTCAAGCGCATACATCACCGCGGGAAAGTACGCCATACCCTGTTGTCCATTCCAGCCCTGGGGTCCAAAGATAACGTGCTTGAACTGCTCACGTTCCGGAACGCCATGGAAAGCCGTATCGATCGGGCCGTTGGGTAAGTCGAGGAGATCGCGATCGAAGTTTGCGAGTTTATTATTGTAGGCCAGTCTTCTCTTTGCGAAGCCTTGAGTTTCGAGACCTCCTACACCGAGGACATTGGCAGTCCAAATGTCTTCGAAGCGATGGAATTCCTCCGCTACACTAGATAGTTCGTCTGCTGCTTCTCGAATTGGGTTGAGGGAGAAGTTGTTGGATTCTAGACTGGGATGCTCCTTCACGAGCGTGGCTTTCGCTTCTGCATAAGCTGTCAATTGTGCCAGATAGGGTCCTTTGATGGCATCAGCATAAGACCTGAGGTCGAAGGGGAGTATGGGACGGTCAGCAATCTCGAGGATGAGAAGTGCCCAGACTTGTGCCAGGGTCCTGTGCCATTGCATATCAGGGTCAGAGTACTTTTGGACCCATTCGAGATTCTCGTAGCATGAATGTGAAGGGAATCCGTTTTCGGCACCATGTAGTCCAAAATCGATAGAGCTTGTCCCAGCAAGCATTTGAAAGGGCGCGTAGTCACCCTTCGTATCAAGACCTGAGAACTGTGATTGCTTTTCCTCCCATATATGCTTCAGTGTCCATGCAAGAGGATCCTGTTCATTGGCCTCGTGGTTAGGCGCGGCGACACGGCCCAATACGTGGAGCATTGCTCGTTCCCAGACCGGAGATCCTGCTGCCCTGAAGATCGGGTTCGGGCCGTACATGCCAGTATCGACATTAAGGTAGGCAATGCTGTTATCCTGCAGAAAATTGAGGTTATCTTCCACGTACTCCGTGCTCCCAATGACGTTGTATTCTTTCGCGTCCCAACTCGTGAACTCAATCGTCCGCAAAGGACGCCACCCAAGCTTACGAAGCTCACCGAAGATGTGAACGACTTCCATCAACACAGCTGAACCACTTCCTGGATCTACAGCACCGAAGCACCAGGCATCGCGATGGCTGCCGACCAGGATCTTCTTTTCTGCCTGCTCGAGACCTTCTATCAAGCCGTGAAGATTCCAAATTTGTTGCTTTACACTAGCATCGTCTGAGTTCTCCAAGTGTACGCGTGCACCATCAGGATCATCCGCTGACCATTCTTTAGAGAATCCTTCGTCACCGCCTATCCAATTCTCCGGAACCATGTTGGCTTTGCCCCTTAGCGATTCTAGCAAGACTTTTGCATCCCGCCAAGCCAAGGGCAACGATGGTATCTGATTAAGTGCTGGACTTTCATGTATGCTCAGATGGTCGGCGTCCTTGGTACTGGCGTAGAGTGGTGTGAGCGGATCTCCCAGGACTCGGTCGGACATGGCGACGCTACCTCGTTGCACGGAACTTTCCGGTCTCCACGGTCCATCGGGCCATACTGTACCCTTCACTGATCCATCCTCGCTAGGATCCGAATACAACAAAGCACCGACACAACCCGCAAGCTCGGCATTCCTGACCTTCAGCGCTGCATCTTCCTGCGTACTGTGGTACCGCATGAGCGCAATGCTTCCATTCATTGTCACCCCATTATCTCGCAACCAATTAAAATCTTCCCAACTTCCTCCATTGGCATAAACCAAATGTCCTTCAACCTGTCCGGACATGCTCAATCCGTGCCAGGCAAGCGTCTGCACTTTCGCAGGGTCTACGATATCCTCTTCCAACCTCGCCGTCCATTTCTTGTCCCCCGGTCCCAGAATACTGACTTCCCGTCCACTCCCATCAGATCGAGGATAGTTCAGGTAGACGTAGTAGCTGACGAGCTTGACATCGTCCAGCAAGCCTTCACTGAGCCATCTTTCCCGCATCCACTCAGCCATGTAGAGATCTCCTGCTGTTCCTGCCACGTGGTCGTAGCCACTAATATGGGTCAAGTATTCTTCTATCCTTCCTGCATCGACGTGCTCATACACGTATTGACGCACTGATTCCGGATCGAAGCGCGTGCCCATGAAACCACGTCCGTTTCCTGGAAACACATCCAATATGAAAAGTCCATATATTATGAGCGCAATGAATAGAAGACCGCATAGCCGCGCTATGGTACCAGCGGACATGCGATATCGATCGGGTATAGTGAAATTACGTCGTAGCTGTGATAAACGTGAAGGAGTGGTGGCCGTGGAAGAGGTGTCGCCTGCTGATATGGGTGTATAGAACGATCGAAAGGAAGGTAATCGTATGGCGGACAGTGTTGCGCCTAGCCATTTGGTACGTATTCGTGCTCGGTGATATAAGGACTGTCTCGTCACTGGCTCGGGTGCTGAGGGATCTATGTAGTCCATCTCTTCAAACATCCTTCTGTCGTCATCGTCATTACCGCTGCCACTGCCATTGCCTGTGACTTCGGGGAGGTGTAAATCGCTATCTTCGCTCGATCTCGCTGATTCCACTGTCGGTGGACGATATGCGCTCTCCTGAGGCAATAGTCCTTGCCGCTCAGCATCGTCGCTGACTTCTTCGCGCCCTCGGAAATTCTGCGATGAGGAGGGTCTTGATGATGTCGCTTCATCGTATGTAGGAATTGGTATGTTGGCATATTTGCCATATTTGTCTTCGTCGTTCATCGCAGGGTGTGGCGGAGGTGGGCTTTCGGAGCCCGCGCTGTTGGCAACACTTTTGCAACGTATGTACTACGTCTGTACCATGTCGTTGTCCACCAAGTAAGACCGTAGTCAGATTCCACTGCTACTTCGTTGTGATTATTCAGAGTAATCCACAACTGGTGTTCGGGCATTTCCTATCTTACGTAGTCACCTCCAGCTTCCTCCGTACCTGCCACACCTGCTAAGTTAGGGTTTGTCTCGGTGATGACGGCCTCGGCACGCGCCAGTCTCAGCCGGAACTCAAAACTCGACGCGATCCGGAAGCGCGACCATGAGCCCGCAGACGCAGAATTGCAGCTAATTCCCGCTTCGTGACTCCTCGAGCTGCTCAAGCTGCACACTCGACGAGCATCGTATCCCGCATTGCGCGACTGCACATTCGTTGACATATCGACATGAGATTCGCCTGGCTAGCTAACGCACGCGAAGAGCACGTGGGCTTTGCCGCTCATCCAAGGATTCTGCTTTGGCGCGAACTCAAAACAGAACATGTCACGTGCATGTTCATGATGTACAAGAATGATTCAATCTGAGCACCACTACAACCCGTTGCCTAGACAGACACATCATCAATGCTTTCTGAGCCTCGTCTTGATGCCTGGAACGATCTAGTCAGTACCATCGTGCCTGGATTCCCTCTGTCATGGCATGGCATCACATACTTTGTCCCATTAGTTCTGCTTATTACGAGCCTCTTGGTACCACATGAGACACTGCCTCACAATGCACTGGCTACTCTGGTTATGCCAGTCATCATCGGCTGCACCATACACGCTTGGATAGTGATGGGCAGTCTTGATGTAATTTCGGTCGATACCTTATGGTGGTCATTCTTCTTCCTCGTTTTCCGGGATCCCAGAAAGGACTTTAGACGATTGGTAGAACCTCACGGGACCGCAGATACCAGAGCAAAGAAGGGAAATCGCAATGGAAGAAAGCAGGGTGCTCACGAGAACATGACCAGCATTGTAGACCAAGGCTATCCTAAGGATTTCCTGTCTCGCGTTAGATGGGTCATGCTTCTCACTCAAGAACGCCCGCTCACGAGCTGGAAAACAGGAGAGCCGTCCCACGATGCCAAAGTCCTCCCTCCGCACGTTCGACAATCCCGATGGACATTCATACGGTCTCTGATGATCGTCCTAATGTCGGCCTTGGTAATCACCATGCCTCTCGCCCAGCAGCTCAAAAGCAGCGACATCTTCTTCCATCAAGCCGGTCTGCCCTTGGACCTAAAGTATTTCGAGAACGATTCGATAGACAGAGTTGGTCAACCTTCGCGTCCATTACCTGATCAGACTGTACCAAATCTGCCTCCAATACCCCAGATTGTCGGCATGTTGCAATCCCTCCTACCAAGACGAATTCTTCGCCCACTTACTCTAGGTCTCTACCTCTATTCTCTCATGATACTCCTCTTCCTACCACCATTCATAATCCCAGTAATGCTCACATTTCTCCTCCCAATCGGCCACCAAGCGCGTTGGTCACCTCACACGTGGCCACGTCCACATTTTGGACCGTTCTCTTCGGTCCTGGATCATGGGCTAAGAGGACTCTGGGGACAGTGGTGGCATCAGCAGATGAGGTATGCTGTATCGGAGCCTGGAAGATGGGTGGCAAAGAAGCTTGGGCTGAAGGGCCTTGGGAGATATGCAGTCATCTGTATGAGTGCCTTCTTGCTTAGTGGTATCACGCATGCGGGTCTTGTCCCTGCCAGGCCTAGGTTTGCAGAGCTTTATGGGCCGTTGCGGTTGAGGTTGATGTTGGCTGCATTTTTCTGGGTACAGCCTGTTGGAATCTTACTCGAGCTCATGCTGATGGAGCCGCTTACTATGAAGCTGAGCAGTGCTGTGCCACTTTACGGGAGATTACGTCAAGCAAGCACGAGGATATTGAGGCTGTGCTGGGTGCTTCTGTTCATGAGCTCTGCCTTGGTGTTCTTACTGGATCCATTCATCGAATTAGGCTATTGGAAGATATGGCCACCGTTCTTCCTGTCGCAAGAAACGAAGAGTCTATCGAGGGGTGATTGGCTTCCCTAATACGAAATGATGCGGATGGTGCCAGCCAAAATTCGGCAGCTAAGACATTGTTGTACAGACTCTGGGTAGCCAACAGACAAGTCCTTGACGGCAGAAATCATATCGCAAGGCTGCTACACCAAGAGCCGTCTCCACAGCCCACGAGAGTGTGCCGCTCCAGGTCCAGCACACTAATCTGTTCGTGTCAAGCATTTGACCTACCGTGGTAACAAGCAGAGCCTCTCCACCGTACAAATCAAGTCGCTGTTCCCGTCGTGGCTGCTACCCACTTTCTTGTGTCTCAATGATTGGAGTGGCGACCAGTGAGTTCAATCCCGGCATGTTGTTGACTCAGACATTGCAACGGCTGACTCTGTGATAGCGCGACTGCAAACGAAGGCAGACGTGCTCACATCATAAAAGTCGAAGTCATAAATCCGCAACATGATCACCTCCAGCCAGACCAGTGGTCTGCCGGGTCGACTCAGTCTGTCGCTACAGCGTCGTAGTTCTCGGTATTGTCATCTTCAGCTGTGGTTTCTCTCGATGTGGTAAGGTCTTCCACTTTGGTACGGCTGTGTTTTGGCAGCTCTTGCAATCCTTCATACATCATGGTCTGAAATGGCGCGTGATGTATAAATTGTTATCGAGGCTGTCGGGATGGCATGGACAGCGTGACGGCCAGGAGGAAATTATGAGCAAGAAGATGAGAGATACTTGTTACAGCAGTGTTTTGATTGAGAGCACGTTGGCGGCGTGCTTTCGCTCGACGGACAATGAGTCTCATTCAATCTTCGACAGAAGGGCAGGTACGGCGAGAGACACGGCGCGTGTGGTGTAGACAGTCATATATGTACGCGAACCATAGTATCAATAGCATCTCCATAGGTAATTCTCGTGCTGGTCTTAATAGACAACGCGAGAGTTTGTCTAGGCTGGTGACTCAGATAGCAATATCCTCCACTCTGAGCAATCCGTCAGCCATCCCCGCAGCTGCCCAGCCAGCTACATGGAGGTTCGGGTTCCAAGCCACGGCAGTAATAGCGCTCTTCTCTTCGTGAATTGTGAGATAGCTCACATCCTTCTGTAATCTCTGGACCTGACCATTGCTATTCAAGGTCACTGAATACGCTTTATACCCATCGAGGATCCTGCTCAATCCATCCCGACCAGCAATGACCTTCGCATCACTCGGTGCGCCTTCTTGATAACTCTCAGCCGCGAGTCTCTCCTCCTCACTAGGCCTGCGCCAGTCGTGCGTAAACCAATTCTGCTGGAATATGCCATGCTTTGCACCTTTGAGCATTCTCACGAGGGGGTTAGAAACAACTGCTTCGCCCTCGGTGGTACCCAGCAGAGTGGACGCATGGCACGGACTGGTCGCTATGCAGATGCCTTGACTGTTCACTCTACCCACGCCTATAGACGTGAACCATCTTCGGACTGTGAAAGCTCGCACGGTGCCGTTGTCCTCTGGCGACACAATAGCACGAGCTACGTCCAGCCATGTGAAACCGGGTTGTGCAATGCGCGCTCGTTGCGAGACTGCTGTAGCAGAGGGCGATGTCGGCAAAGGTTGTGAGAGATCTGTCATTCGCATCTGACCGTCCACGGCGTATGTCATGAGGAGATGAGGTAGTGAGGGATAGCCAGAACTCATCGCAAAGATGTATGTCGTGCAGAGTGACGTGTAAAGTATTGGCCGCTGGCTGCCATTTGGATCTCTGATGTGCTTATCAATGTCATAAATGGCAATGCATCCGTTGGCGCAACCTACAGCCAGACGAGTCGAGCTGATCCAAGTCAGCGTGGTACACACTGTGTTCGGCGGTCTTGTCTCGAAGGCTGCTTCCTCGAGAAGAGTATAGGTTGTATCAGGATCTGAAGTTGGTTGGGCAACATCATAGACTCTCGCGACGCCATCTGAAGATATGCATGCTAGTAGACCCAGGCTTCCTGAAGCCTCAGAGGGTACCGGACACCAATGCAGGACCCGGATGTCTCCAATCGATGTGCATAGGACACGACTTAGCTGAGGCGCTACCGCCTTATCGATCGAGTTAGTCTGGCTCGCTGTAAATTTCCAGATCTGTATACTGGAGTCAACGGCATGTTGTGGCGTCATGGCTGAGGCATCGTCATCACCTCTGTTGTGCCTGGTAGGTAGTACTGCTACCGTCAGATACTGATGGGCACCAAGTTGGTTAGGAACCCAAGCAAGGCAACCTATCCTGGCGCCCATATTGATGAGGAAGCCCGGCTTATAATTTGGAGGTAAGGGGCTTCTGGCTTGTCGAAATGGTTCGGAGAGTGCCAGAAACTGCCTGGGCCGTAGTTTTATCAGCTTCTTCTGATCAGTCGGTCCGATTACGAAGGCCCGATCTTTTAAGTGATCTGTCAAAAGATAGTCCTTGGCCTCATCGGCAGTGATTTGCCTTGAGATCTGCTGCTGCTGGAAGTTCTCTCGACCGCCATCCTCACTGTACCATCTCCAGTTGCTATAAGTCTTTTTGAGCTCTTGCTCGAAAGCGGAACTATATGCGAAGCCGCCCCTGCCATGCAGGTTCACTGTTCGTTTAGGCACTGTTGGCTGGTCACACCAGCGCTCGTACGCATTTAGTAGTGCTCCATAGTCATCTATAGTCGGGCCGTAGAAGTAGATCTCCCGCTCGGTCTGGGTCACACGGTTGTGGATAAATTCTGGCATCCCACGATTGTAGACAGCAGTGCCTTCGAGGTTTTCGACCCTGACTTTGCGTTTGCGGGCCTGCTTGGTCCATACCGGACCATCATTCTGGGAACCTGAATCCTCAGCAATCGACATGTCATCGTCCAGATCCTGTTCACCAACATCGCTCGCGCCGGGATCAGCGTCTTCGAGAACGCCCATATCTTCGGCCTGGGACATCACATCATCATCGTCGTCCGGCTCGGGCTCGGCACGATAGTCTGCCTCGTCTGACTCGTCATCATCCTCCGCGCCCCCCTCGGCGTCTTCATCCTGACTACTACCACCGGAAAGCAGGTCCCTGTGCGCCTCGAAAGGGTCATTTGTGTACTTCTTACGTGGCGTGGCTCTCAATGACGACCTTAAACCAGGCATTGTGACGCTGTAGGTTAGTGTGGCAAAGGGAGGCTAAAGAAGAAGCACTTAGCCTGTCACTACAAGATGCAGCACTTTATCGAGATGCGCCCATTGTCGTAGCACTGGTCGCGAGAGTCACGCGCAAGGTATGGTGCGTATTGCGCGTTTGCGCGCGGTTGGCGGTCCAACGCCGACAAGACGTCTATTGGCGAGGATCATGAGCTGCCACACGATGTTTCCTGAGGGCTCTGACAGTTTTGGCTTGGGTGAAGTGACGGACGTTTTGGTGCGAGGTTGCAAATGGACGTAGAGATTCTTGCGAGGTCGAACGCGAGATGACGACTTCCAGCCGATTCACTCCGAGACTCATCCGCAGCTTGCCCATGGAAGTGCGACTTCTAACGTTAATGATCATTGCTCAAGAATGTGATGTTACGTTCCCAGTGCCTTCGACAGAGCACCATTCGTGCCTGCAGGAGGTATTCGAGCCATCATGTAGCCGATGATCAGATCAAGCCATTAGATGGCAGATTCATAGGCATTAAGGCCAACATCGTCACCAGAACCAGCGTTGTGCCGTCCACTGCCTCGTCGAAAACGCTCGCCAACTATCACGCACCCTTCCATGCCACAGTGGTCACGCGCCTGATTGAGAATGGCGCCAACATCCTCCCGAACGCAAATATGGACGAGTTTGGCATGGGTTCGCACTCGCAACATTCACACTTTGGGCCCGTACAAAGCCCATTCAGCAGGAACGGTGAATCGCTATCACCCGGCGGTAGCAGCGGAGGAAGTGCTGTATGGGTGGCATCGAAGCTTTGCTGGGCAGCGCTTGGAACTGACACCGGAGGATCAGTGAGGCTACCAGCAGCATATTTGGGACAAGTTGGTTTCAAGCCCACTTACGGCCGCTTGTCAAGGTGGGGAGTCATTCAATACGCCAATTCGCTGGACACTGTTGGCGTACTGTCCAACACGGTCGAGGATGCCCGGCTGCTGTATGCATGTCTTGACGAGTACGACAAGCAGGACCCAACCTCGCTGCCTCCCTCCTTGCGTCACGACATCGCAGAATCCACATTCGAGCGGCACCCAGTACGTCTTCGAGTTGGCGTGCCTGTGGAGTACAACATCGACGAGCTGTCGCCAGACATTCGCGAGACATACATCAGGACACTGGACAAAATTCAAGACGCAGGTCATACTCTACATCCAGTCTCGCTACCATCGACTCGGCGAGCACTATCCGCATATTACGTTCTAGCACCAGCCGAAGCATCGTCCAATCTGGCCAAATACGATGGCATTCGCTACGGCTACCGTCCTGACAACGCCGATGCGTCGCCCAATGCCGACCCGCCACTTCCGCTTTATGCCCAAGCACGCGGCGAAGGATTCGGCGACGAAGTGAAACGACGCGTTCTGCTAGGTGCATATACTTTAAGCTCCGAGGCAATGGACAACTACTTTATTCGAGCTCAGAAAGTGCGACGACTGGTACAGCAAGACTTTGATCGCATTTTCACCATGCCCAATCCTTTGCTGGACGCTAAGCCTGCGCAAAGTGCAGATAAGGTTGATGTGCTTCTCACACCTACGGCACCGACACTGCCGCCGACTGTTGAAGAGCTCAAAAAGCAGACACCAGTGGAGTCTTACATGAATGATGTCTTTACAGTTCCTGCAAGTTTGGCGGGTCTGCCTGCCATATCCATACCTGTGTCTCTGCCGGCTTCAAGGATAGCACAAATGGAAGAGACTGATGTAACAACGGCTGGTATGCAGATCATTGGTCAATTCGGCGATGATGACCTAGTCCTACAAGCAGCTGGGATGCTCCAACAGCTGCTGAATTGAGAGTTCGAACGAGAACGGCATCCTTCTATAGCGTTGCCGCAGGACAGTAAACCTCTTGTTATGGACGGCCTTATCACAGAGAAAGCTGTAACAAAAGAGGCCCGCGCGTGCCCTCGAGACGCTCAGCCTTGCATAATTCACTTCGTGGACTGACGCTGTATGTTCAATAAGTCGTGCAAGTTGCCAAAATGGATACTCAAGTACGCCAGCTATTATGCAATATCGTTTAGCTGACGCACGGTGGGAACTACTCCGTCAATAGCGAGAGGCATAGCAACGTAAGACACCTGATGGCGTTACGGTGCATTCATTTGAAGCCCTTCGTACCAGCTGTATCCCTACTTGTTTGTAGCGTGGTTTTTAAAGGCCTTGTTACTCACTCAATCGTTGTAGGATGCCTTCTAGCCACCAAACATCCTGCTGAGATCTCATCATCAGCTATCTTGTGCGGCGTAGGCACAAAGTTACGCGTATACCCCTCGATCTCAGCAACCTCACCTTTGATATCTATCGTCTCTGGGCGAAAAGGCCTCCAAGTCGTCTTGTGGATTAGCTTCCAGATAATGAGCAGCACAAGTGTGAGAAACACTATGGAGTCGCTGAAGACAAAAGTCGAAGTCTCCTAGAAGCCAGGCAGGAAGATAGTAAAGCCACCAACTATTGACATCACAGCTATCATGAAGAAGGGACAGTTACTCGACGTGATCAGCTTTAACTCGGTTGCCGGTCCTTGGCAGCAGGCGGGACGTATATATAGATGAGCCTAAAACATAACGTAGGGTCACAGTGCTGCGCTTGCTATGCCAGACTGATATCGCCACCGAATCCGACAGGCCTCCTCGGCGCCTGTCCTTGGGCAGCGGGCTTGTATGGCAGAATCGCAAGCACATGGTACAATCGTCCCATGCCCTGGGGACTCCGATCCACGAGCCTCTTCCATCCAGTTTCAACGCGCTTGACAATCTCTGTCAGCTCAGCCTTGTCTTCTCCCGTAGATCCCGAACGCTCTTTGTCGATTGCCTTCTTCACAAGCTGTGACGCCCGCTCTTCGATGCCCATCGCCGTCAGGAACCTCGCTTGGTCGACAGGGCCGTGAACCTCAACACCAGGGGAGGAGTTGATGGCAGCCTCAGCTAGTGCCATGAAGTCAACATCCGCGCTGACATCTGTCGCGCCGGCAGACTCGAAAGGCGAGACATGCCGGTGCGCTTTGATGCCGCGAAGAGAGTTGGTGGGTATAGTAGATGCTGGACCATAATCGATGATCAATGCCGCCCCTGAAGGCTCAGATTTAGACACAGGTGCTTCTTTTGGCGCAGAGGAGACTTCTCGACCTGACTTTGTTGCCTTTGAATTCCTAGAAGCGGCGATCTCCTCAGGATTGGAGCCCCCTAGTCTGATCGCGAAATCTCTGACATAGGCTTGGCTCTCTGGGCTGATTTCGATTGTTGCTCCATCCGTGTCCTTGAGTGCTGTGTATCGTGGGGAGATCTCGGGAAGGTACATCGAATGCGGCGTTTGTGTTCTGGCAAGCGAAAGCTCAAATTCTGGCTCGCCTTCTTTTAGCCTGTGTGGCGGTTTCGGTGAAACGAGCATTTCTCTCCATTGGCTGCTGGATGTTTGCTTCTGCTGTGATCGAATGGGACCTGTCGGTATCTGTATAGGCTTGGTTTGCTCTTCCGGTGTCAACTTTGTAGCTTGAAAAATGTGTATTGGCAGGGCGTCGAAGAATTCGTGGGCGATGATGAACGGAGCCTTATCAGCTTCACGTGGCACGAAACGAACATCTTCTGCCCATATGATCTTCATGTCTTTGGCATATTTGCTGATGCTTTGCCAACCGAGGTCATTGTTCTCCATGGCATTGTCTCCGCAGAGCAATTTGTGTTGAGAGTGTCGTAACGTTTCACTAGCCTCAACGAGATATATCGCTTCAATAGCCTGAGTCAATGCAGGGAAGTTGCGTATCGTCTGGCCTTCAATCAGCATATGCTATGCATGGTCCTGTTCCGGCTTGTCTTACTCGAAGCATATCGTCCATCAAGGTTCCTCTGCCAGGCCCAACTTCCATGAGATATACACCTGCACGCTGTCTGCCTTGAGCGATCCATTCTGCCACGACCCAGAGGCCGATAAGCTCGCCGAAGATTTGACTTATTTCAGGCGAGGTCACAAAGTCTCCTTTGGCACCAAACTGGTCACGGTCTGCTGAAAGTGCTCCTGTATAGTACCCTCCAAGATCCGAAGTAAGTACTTGTCGCATGTACGATGCCACAGGCAACGGACCAGTCGTCTGTCATGCCGTCAACGCCGATTGATTGGAACGTGTCGCTATATTTCGTACTGTGATGGCTTCAGCCAGCTGTTCCGCTAATGGTGTCGACCATTTGTGGCCCTCATCTGTTGAGCTCCATCTTGCGCCGGAGACTCGGCATGCTGGCACTGTCGATCCGTTGACATTACGTGAGAGCTGTCGTACTGTACGCGACAGACTGCTCCTCATGATCTGAAGCCGATAATGAAGATATGAGTAAGAAGCTGGGACCGGCGGAGCGGTTGTGTGTGCAAGTGCTCTCCTTCAATGACAGGGATCGGTGCAGATCCCTGCAGGTCGTCCGAAAAACGAAGCTCGGACAGCTTTCTCCATCACCCTCCACAGAGTCGCGTTTCTGCCTTACATGTACATCTGCTCGACTACACACTCCGGCATCGACTGCACATACTGGCATCCCAACACAACATGCTAATATCACCACGGTAGCAGATCCAACACTAAGTACAACATGTCCGACCGTCGAAGCGAATCTCGCGGTCGCTCCCGAACACCAGCACGACTAGCCACGGGCAGCGACAACGCGCGATCACGCTCACGCTCACGCGACTACGATGCTGCCAATGGCACCAAATCACGCAGCGCCAGTTACTCTCGCAGCCGATCGCCGCGAGGCAGAAGCAGGTCGCGTACACGAACCAGGAGTAGAAGTAACAGTGCCGATCGTCCTCGAAGCGCAAAAATAGTCATCGAGAAACTCACAAAAAATGTCAACGTTAACCACTTGCGCGAGATCTTCAGCACATACGGCGAAATTCAAGATCTGGAGATGCCCATGAACAAACATTTCATGACGAATAGGGGCATTGCCTATGTTCTATACTCGCAGCCTTCATATGCCGAAGCGGCCATCAGCAGCATGCACGAGGCACAGCTAGATGGGGCATTGATCTCGGTCTCTATCGTACTGCCCAGAAGGAGGTTCAGCAGAAGCCCAGACCCTATGAGACCACCGCCCAACAGATTCGGTGAGCCACACAGGCACAGAGAAGGAGGACCGCCAATGAGGCCACCACCAGGAGGAGGCTACGGTAGGCCACCGCCACCAAGTGGAGGCAGAGGATCGCCAACATATGGAGGACCACGTGGTGGTGGTGGTGGTGGTGGTGGTAGGAGCGGTGGGAACGGGGAGGGGGAGGCAGGGAGCAGGCCGGTGGTGCCAGGCGACGGGAGTGCGCGACGGGGCGAGTGGTGGTGGTGGTGGTGGTGGTAGGAGAGGCAGTCCAGGACCAAGATATGGTGGTAGAGGCGGCGGAGGTGGGTACAGAGATCGATATGACGCAAGAGACGATTACTACGGCAGGAGTCCGCCACCGAGGCGATCCAGAAGTCCTAGCTATAGCCGAAGTCCACCACCGCGACGTAGATCTCCGCCACGACGTGGTGGTGGTGGAGGCGGTGGAAGGCGACGAAGCTATAGCAGAAGCCCAAGCTACGATAGCAGAAGTCCGAGCAGAAGCCCGAGCAGAGATCGCAGAGGAGGCCGGAGATAGGCTCTTATCACCTGGATGCAGGTAGACGTTGATGACAAGAATGTCGCCTTGATCACACGGCGTTTTTAATTATGTGGAGGCTTGATGTGCTCCAAAAGCAAGGGCGCAATATCGCGCCACTGTTTCATAGAAGATAAGCAAGGTGCCAATTCATCAGTCACGGCATGAGAACAAGTCTCCGGTGCCTCCACAACGGAAGGCACCTCCCACGAGGGACACGGCGTGTCAATGCTGGAGGAGCGGGCCAGCATTGTGTCTACGGTTACAAGTGAGTCAGGGGCACCTTTCCAAGTCGAACGTGCACATGCAAGTTTCATAACAGCAGACAGTTGAATCAACCAACTAGGCTGATGTAGGTCACCTTTGAAATATGGTATGCGCAAGCTACTCAATTCTGACTTTAGCATAGACAGATTAGCGAAGAGAAACGATCAAAACTCATTTGTTCACGCGGCGAACCACAAGAGGAGAAAAGATCTCAAGATTGCTCAGAGGGCCCACCAATGAATCGGCAGGCGACTCTCAAGGCTAATGTCGCCATTCTGCTTCCTTTCTAGTTCACGTCTCATTCCTGGTTGAAGTGTTCAACCCAAATGCTGATGTGGTGACCCATGGCTAAAGTGCGGTGTGACCATAATGAAATATCTTACTTTCAAAGTGTATCGCAAACTGTGTTTGTGACGACAATATCTTGTGTTTATTGCCGCTATGCTATCACCATGCAACACCTGCAAACGCTGCTCTCTTGCTACCATTTGAGGAGAAGCAGAACGAGTTAGTTCTATGAAGAAATCGAGCTTGCCAAGAAAACGCCAGTAAGTGTCTGTTTCATGGTCCACGTATACACATGGTACATCTTCTACTCCCTCGTCTCACTTCTTGTGCCGGCCGTGGTCTCATGTGGCTCATCAAGACTCCCGTCGTGAGACGTATCAGCATCCGCCAGTGTCGTCCTCGTCAGTATCCGACCTTGACCAAGTAGTCTCCGAGCTGCTCAACAGTATTGGCAGCCGCGCCCGGCTGGACAGATTCCGGATAGTGCGTAACGAGGATTGCCTGTGTCGTCTTCACGATAACTACACCCTCTCGTCCCTGTACGTCCCAGGTCAGCGACTTCTCATCAAGTGCACAGCCTCTCCATCCTATGGCTTCGTCGTATCCCCAGACTATACCGCCCTCTTTCCGCACCTCTGGACCCGCTCGGATTGCAGGCGAGGGCTTACCTTCTTGCCGTAGATACTCCTCTCGTCTGCTTTCAGGACTACGAATCTCTCGCCTGAGACGTGGAGACCTGTGCTCTGTACTTGCTTCACGCCATCTTTGCCCGGGTCCTTGTATGCTGCAACGATCTCTTGCATCTCTTGTGGTGAGACTTGGAAGCCTGACGATGTAGCCCAGACGCTGTCGCCTGCTGCGCTGAAGATGGCGGCTTTGTCGACGTTGCCGGTGCCGACCAGGCTAGGGTGGGCGGTTAGCATAAGAGGATTATGTGACTGGCAATCGAGCATGGAAGGAGGTACCTGGTGTCAACGTATGCTACTCGCAATGTTAGCACAGCAGCTCGGTGGAAATCATACATCGTATCGGATATCTGCGCTGAGAAGACGACTTACCTTGCCAAGACATGATTGTGGTGGTGTGGCTGGTTTCGAGAAAGAGCGCAACCAAAAGAAAGGAGTTCTAAATTGTTTCCAAGGTCCCGAAAGGCTTGTGTAGATGACCAAGACGAGCTAGGTTGTTAGGTGAAGAGTACTTTGTATTCTGGTTGAACTGCTGTCAGGCACAAAGTTTGGCCCGCTGGACAGGGATCTGATCGTGTGCCCCGCGCTATCACCACCACGCCACTTTGCACGAGCACTCAAGATCATTCACTGACGTCGTCTCCTTGATCCGCGATGGCTCACTGTCATTAGCATGGTCTATTTTCGGCGCTCTCAGGATCGCTGTAGAAGAGCCGTCAAGTTATTAGCACAGCCACCACGGTCTGAGGACTTGGCGTAGCAGACTTCGATCGAAGGCGCTAACTACTGCTGCCTTGTAGAACTATATCAGGTTTGTCATTCATTTCATCGACATTCCCCGACATGGATGTTAACGTTAGCAACCCTACGATGGCTACTGACGGCGACCACAATCCATGCCACCTTCTCAAAATTGCCCCAGAACTTCGAATCCGAATCTACGAATACGTATACGGCAACGTCTCATGCGCATTACATACCTACGAGGAAACGAAGATGATGACTGGTTGGCGCGAGGTAGACGGCGCAGGATACATAAAAACTAGCGGTGACGGTCATGGAAGGCTTCATAACATCTTGGCCTTACTCCAAACGTGTCGCATTATCTACCGTGAAGCTTTGCCGGCGCTCTACGACAACGTGCTCTTCCAAATCCACATACATGGGCATGGCCAAGGGCTGCCGATGCAAAGTGCAATACATCAGCCTGGATTCCTTACAAATGTTAGGCGGCTGCGGCTGTCCATATACCTACCCCTCTACAAGACGAGATTGGAGGTGCCATCGCACACGATCATAGCACATGTCAGGACGGTATGGACTATGCTCGGGGAATGCAGCGATATACAGCAGCTTGAAGTCGCATTGTGTGCTGCAGATATTCGCGATTTCTGGCTTGTCGACATGGCGAGTACATCTACGCTCGAGCACCAAGAGGCCCGAGGTAGCATGGACGCGATCGCGCATGAGATGGCGACGCTGGGCATGCACGTCAAGGCTACGACAGCGCGCATGATATATGCGCGTCAACGAGTGCTTGATGAGATAGACGCGGATTGGGATGTAGACGAGTCGGACATGCCTCCTGAACTAAAAATGTCGGACGTGGTCTCCGACTCAGCATGGCGAGCACTTTTGGACGCCACGAATTGGACAGAAACCGACCTCACACTTAACTATTGACTGTGATGATTATCGAGACGTGGGTCCATGCAACGCCTCAACGGCTCGTTAGAAGCACCAGCAATCGGTACAAGCAGCCCAATTCCAAGTATGTTACTCCTTTTTGTGGGTGTCGTCGAAGTGCTGGAAGGACAGACAAGCAGAAGTACTGTAAAGACAGTTGCTCAGGCGCAACTAGAGCTTGGTCGCTCGGAGTCCAGAGCAAATGCAATATCATGAAAGTTGAGTTGCCACCTCAGGTAGTGTGGTACCACAAATTCCGCGATAGCATGGAGACTCGCGAAGGGTCGGATCCTCCTGGCATCAGGAAATTTTGCAGGGTTTAATTTTGCAGCAATCATGATCGTGAGGCAATTCGTTGCAGTCCAAGAGCGGCGCCGCTGAAGAACTAGTCGCTTTTCCTGTCGCTTGAACGCTATCAAACTTTAATCAAACAAGAGGGTATCACCTAACAACGGTCATTTTTGTCGCTCCGTTCCGATCCACCCACCATAAAACAACGCCACAGGTATAGCAGTAACCCCACTAACCAGTCCCAGCGACAAAGTCATCCACTTCCAGCCAGCATGATCTCTTATCACGGCAGCCAAGACAGGTCCGATCGCATTGCCCGCCGCCCAAGCCATATTGAAAAGTGCATTGGCCTGACCATAACTTCCCATATTGCCAGTCCTGAAAATACCAGCTTCGCGATCCTTGCCATCAAGCTTGTCAGCGCCATAAATGATCTCAGCGAAAAGCGGCTCCAGCGCCAGCGGCATACAGCACCCCACAAGCGTAAGCAATACCACGAGCAAACACTTCTGACCCACATTGTTGTGCTCGACAAATCGTAACAGCACAAGTGCCACGGTCAAAAGTGCGAAGCCAGAGGCGGTGAACCATCTTCCAATACCGCTGAAGCGATCTTGTAGCTTGCCGACGAAGGGACCGAATAATGCTGGTGCTGACAAAGGGAGGAAGATGAGGCCGCCACCCGTGGCATTCCAGTCGAAGATGGAGTGTACGAAGAGCGGTAAGGTAGCTTGGAAGCCGGAGAATGTGCCAGCCAGGACAAGGATGGCCCAGAGAGTGACGGCCATGCGGGACGAAGAAAGAAGCCGCAGTATGCGGGGCACTTTGGAGACTTGTGCTGCTGGGATAGGTGGCAATTCGTAACGCTGTAGTGATCTTCGGAGCTCTTGGTGGGAAAGGTCGTCTTTTGGAGCTTTGGTGACAACTTCTTCGAGAACGGGAAGTTGGTCTGTAAGAGTGATGCCACTTTCTCGCCATTCCACAACAGGCGACGAGGCCTCGGCACTGGGACGTCTGCTTGGGAGCGACATGGTTCGGCCACTGAGTCTTCTAGGTGATGAGGGTGAGCATGGCTCGCAGACTGACGCCATCGTGTTTGTTTTTGCTGGGCGGACAGTGATGATGGAGCCTTTCCTTGCATCTATTCCCGCTTCAAGGTCGAGTATGCTTGCCGATCTGGAAGTAAGTTGCTCGGCAGCATTGCTTCTCTCCTTCATAACGACTCTCAGCGCAATGTCGATTGTAACCACGGCGACGATGAGGCCGAACACGGCGTTGTAACCAGTCTTCTGAAATATGACCCCACCGAGTAGTGGTGCTATGAGGCTTCCCATATTGAGTGCGATGCCAACGTAGCCCATATACTCTCCTACATGTCCGTGGCCAACGGTATCAACCAGCACCGCTAGACCAGTTGTCCACACAACAGTGCTCGAAATGCCTTGCAAAATGCGGCCAACAACTTGTGCTGCAATGTGATTGCCGAACCATAACATGAGGGTGGCTCCGAGTATCATGATGAGACCAACTATGAATGGTATTCGCCGTGACGTGCTTCGATCCGAGTACCAGCCCCATGGCGCTGAAGAGGCGAAGCATGCAATACCAAAGACTGCCAGCAGTATCGCTGTCCAAAATGGTACTCTGTCTTCTGGTATGCGAATCCGATCGTGTAAGGAGAAAGGCGCCACAGGGATGATAGCGGCAAAGAGAAATTGGTCCGTAAATACAGCGTATGCGACTGTGAACGTAATGAAGACAGTTGATGATCGAAACGATGTGGCTGTAGATAGTTTTGACTCCATGTTTGTTGTGCCTAGAGACACGTCTTGTCGATAATGGTTCAATACATGAGTGTTGGTCGTCGATCCTGCATGCAGATGCTCGAATTTCCGTGATCGTAAGTACAATTGGGTGTGTCTATGGGCTATTGCGTCTTCAGAAGAGTCGAGGGGTCGAAGAGGCAGAGCCAAAGCTGCAGGGTGAGTATTGAAGCAGCACCGGACCAGCAGCAGTGAAGACGCATATAACAATGTCACACTATGAGAACGCACGCCACGCAATACAAACATAGGATACAGAGACAGCGGACTCACCGTAGCCTAGAGGAATAACCTTGAACGGCCCGTATCCTAGCAATACGTACCATTGAGCATGGTCGATCGTTGTCATCGACGGTGTAGTCAAGCCGTGCCGGGAAGTCAGAAGTCACATTAACGACAAGCAGTGGCTGCCTGAGCCACCAGTCTACAACACATAGTATAATGGTCCTGCAGTAAGATCCAAGGTCAATCGTGGTAAGATGCCAGATCAATAGGCACTGGACGCAAGCGGTAGCAAGTCCAGACGTCGTGTGCAAATAGAGCTGCTTGTGGCTGGCTATGTTGGCGTCCATCGAGCGGAGTATCGTGGCATCATCAAGCCACCACGCCAGTCGCGTGCTTCGCGAGTATAGGGTACTTTGGCTTCGCTGGAGTCCTGACCGTGTCTTGATCGCAGCAAAGGCATAATGTACCGCCCAATTTGAAGCGTCACAGAGGCATGAGGCCATTTCGAACCATGATGGTCTGCGTGGAAGTGAAATGCTGCAGTATTGAATGAATGAACAGGTTGGAATAGAGTTCGCAGAACTTGCAGGTGCAGCTGAGGTCCACGGGTAGCTTGGCTTTGAGCTTGGGCCATAATGTTCAGACAGAGGGCAAGCTCATACAGTAGCAATGCAGCCACACACGCTACAATTCATCGTCTTCTTCACCTTTTACCCCTTGCGGCCTAGGTATTCTCGTCGGATAGTACCCGTCAGAAGCTATATGTAGGCGAAAAGCTCATACGTAGCAACGCATGGGCGACTATGGACTTCGAGCCGTCGTTGCAGTCTGCCAGCATCATTGATGAGGCCGGGCCGAAGCGAAGGGAAGTGCGTCAGATTACATTGTTCTTCTGTGGGCAATGGTCATCATGCAAAAGACGGTAGTGTCGAAGTCGACCAAGAAACATCCCCCTTTCACGCTTGGACGCAGTACGTGTAGACGCTACCAATGCGATTCGCGCTGGTCGAGCAGCACCCCTCGATGATGTGCTCTGGTATAATAACACAATGGAGACACTGTGTTCATGTGGTGTAGGGAAGGCGGTCTTCCATCATGACATGGCAATATGAGAGTTATCTGTAGATCTTGGATTGAAGCCAAGTAGCGCATTGATACGACGTGGGGAATTGCAAGTTGGTCGACCCATCAGACTCAATCGCCGTTGCGCGCGTACATACATGAAGATCCCGAATTCGCTTCTCGGCACCACAAAACAACTCCGCTCTTGCCATGAGGAAATTTTTATGATCTTGCCTGTCCCTAGCGTATGCTGACTCCTCCCTCCTTCCCTTGGGTTGCATTACTCGTGTATTTGTGCTTATCGACGACCTCACGATGTATCACAGCTGAACTCTCAAGTACGAGCCTTCAAGTCCCCCGAGAGCTGATTGTTGAGCGTGACCGCCGCCTTAGGCAGAAACGCTCGATAGGTATACAGAGCGGCGCGTGAAATGCATCGCGCTCGCTCTTAAAAGGATAATTATGAGCAAAGGTATGTATGCTTTGCTCAGAGATGAACTTCCACATCATGGCTCACTTGCCCTCACTCTTGTTCTCGGTCCTGTTCCACCATGAAGCTGTAGTCCGCAGCTAGCATCCTTGCGGAAGTATAGAAGCACTAGAAGCGCTTACTGCTCACGGATACCCATGAGGTGGTGACCACAGAAATCGAACATCTCGTCAAGACTCCGTCCGAGCGCGTCAATCACTAGTTTTATGTTCATCGTACCAGTTCTACCAGTACATCTTTGGAGAGCTTTGGAACCTATAGCCCTTTGCATCTTTTTGTTTCGTTATCGAGCAATCGCAAGCTCGATTTGCCGGCGTTCCAGTTTCTTTTTCTACGCTTGAACGCTACCAATACCGTTCGGGTACACATCGCAGATCCAGTTTAGTAGTCTTGGCAGACGCTTCTTCGCCCATTTTCGTGGTCAATATCCATACTATTCGATGAGTGAGCGCCGTGCTGGGTTCATGTACTCATAGTCATCAGCGCCGGTCATATTATGATCGTGCGAAACTTCTTCATACTTGCGCCGATAGTCATCATCGTCACGGCGGCCTTCCTATGGCCGCCAGGTTTGACCACCACCGCGGGAATACATGCGCGCGCGCCCGTCGTCACGATATCCACCTCGATTGTCGTATCGGTCGCGTCCAGGTCCGAAGCCGTATCTGTTGTCTTGGTACGCCGGCTCTGCCCTATAGAAGTACACGTCAGCTCAGACTTCAGATTAGATGATGTCCATCGTGTACGTACCTTGGTCTTCTATAGTAGTCGTCGTCGTACCCTCTGCCGTCCCTTGGTCCTGTTGGGAACTCGTCTCTTGGTCGGCGATCTGTGACGCCACGGCGCTCTTCACGCAAGCGGTCTTGAGCCTCGCGGGACTCTGCGTTCTCGTCGACCTCCATTGTATCTTCCGCAGGCTCTACAGGAGTATCAACGACGGCAGGTTCTTGTTCAACGTTCTGCCAGTAGACTTGCAGCACTCTACCATCAGCCTTCTTCCCATTGAAAGTGCCAATGACTCTCTCTGCGCCCTCTCTCTCCTCGAAAGTCATTTCCGCAGTGACCTCAGGTCTAAGCTTTACAATCTTGCAGGTACACTGACCGCCTACATCCTGCATTACGCTTTGAATGTCGGCTGCGGTGGTGCCCGACGCGAAGTTGTGCGCTACAACAATGTATGGACCAGCTGCGCCTCTTATGGTGAAGCTACCACCGTTTCCATTCGACGATACTTCATCGTATACCGCGTGTCCGTTGCTATTGACATCGCTTGCTAGGGCTGGCGCTGGCTCGTTGTATTCTGTACGTGCGGGCCGTGTGCGGTAGTTCTCTTGAGCTGAAGGTCGGTGCTGCGGTGGCGGGCGAGCCTGTGGCGGAGGGCGAGTGGTACGCACTGGTGCAGTATTCGATCGAGGTAACGATGCCGTACGCGAAGCGTGCTGTACCAATTAAGCTTCCACGTCAGATGGGAGGGAGTCGAGGCTGCCTTACTTTGTTGACACCCACCCGGCTGGCAAGACTGGCACCAGGTACAGGTTTGGCTCGGATGCTCGCAGAAGCTGGCGTTCGTGAGCGGCGACCGAATATCTCTTGGGCCAGTTCCTCTGCTTTCTTCTTCTCGCGACCTGGAGTGCGTGTCAGGGTGTCTCGAGTTTTTGTGTAGGGCATCATCAAACGTACTCTCTTTAAGCATGTCTTGGAGCGAGACAGCAGGTTTCTTGTTGTTCGCCATGATTCTCGCTGAGGATGATTTTGTGCAAGATGCGCGATGTGCAGTAGTCTAGCGATGTATGTTGTCTCATGAAGCTGCGAGGACGAAGCGCACTTGCAGAGCAGTCGCTGATTTCGGGCCGCGGACCGATCCTTGTCATCTAGTGCCGAGCGAGTCGCACTAACGAACCGATCCAACGGCGCGTCAAGAAGGAAACTGTCCTTGCCGGTCTATGCTATGAACGTGTGCGTGTAGCTAGTATAGACTCTAGGCAATTGCTCGGAGTTGCGCGTATAACGAAACGCTGATCACGATGCTACGCTGTGGTACTCGCAGCTTTCTATGCATCACTTTCCACGCCGTGGCAGCAACGACTATTGCTCTATCGTCGTGTCTCGACGCAGAGCAATACGGGATTAGATGTAGAGAGGATGTTGTTCTAACACGGACCAGCGATATGAGCTGCGCTCCAAAAAGCAGTCTCTCATACTGCACAGGGCCTTCACATACTCGGGCTGCGTCTGCTCTCCCACGTGACGATGATTCCTCTCGGTGCGCGATGCTCAATTTGTTGCAGACAGGCTCCAAAGTACACTACGTGACGGCTACACCACTGTAGGTCATCTGGAGTACCGAGGTCTTGCCCTCGGACTTCACAATTGATGCCTTGGTACAGACCGTGCACTCGCGCGGCATTGCCTCCAGCATATAGGTATCAAGACGGGCTGACTTCGTGCTGGGCGGTGCATAAACACGTCGCGCTGCTTTGGAATCCAAATGCAGATATGTGGCTATGAACCGGTCTTTGGGGAGTGTATAGGGAGACAGTGTCGCACATGGCACAACTCAATGATGACCAACATGAAGAGGATTGTGAGACATCCTGTGCACCTTCGACCTTGAGTGCGTCGAGACCTTCGTGAGTCGCAGGAGCGTGTTGCATCAATGCATCTGGAGCAAGCTCAAGTCTTCAATGTTCGTTGAGGCATCTGCAGTGCTTGACGTCCGGTTCGTTGTAGTTGCCTCGCTTTCGGGGAACCGACTGCCGCGCTTTTGGACATTGATCCTTATCATACAATCCTACAGCACAACAACACCCTCAAAGATGACGCCGCCGGCGTCGCCATCGCCCGCGCGCGCCGCGTTGCAGCATAACCTCACATTGACGAGGAAAAAGTCCTGGTTCGGAAGTGCGCGTCAATGGACACAGCATGTTAAGGGTTACTTCGAGACAGAACCGTACGTTGCTATGTGTACACCACAGTCTCATGACATTCCTAACGAGTGCAGTGAGCGTGGAAGAAGGTCCTTCACAGACTCAGACGTCCAGCTTACATCCCCGGCGTCGGTCCACGAGCCAGCTGTTGCAGAACCACCGATGAGTCCTACACGACAGCAGCGCGTGTTCACACCGAGAAATGCAATGGCTTCGCTGCGACAGCATATGCACAGCTCCAAGGACCGCTACAGGCGTGGCACATTGGACCATCTACACGACACCACTAGCGTCACCCAAGACACTGGAGAGACGGTCACGCCCACGCCTGGCGAGGACGGCACCAAAGGACATGGCAGGAAAAGCAGCATGGCGAAGAGCATCGTTGGCAGCCTTCGTGGCTTGAGCAAACGGAACATCTTGAATCAAGCCTGTTCGCCACAGAAGATTGTTGAGCAACGCGAGTCTGAGACATCGAACGGGGCTTCAGATTCTCCAGTCATTCATTCCGAGCCAATTGCTATACCTGAATTGTCGCTCGATCTGTCCGATGACAAAACTGGATTGATGGCACTGACTGAGCCCTCGGGGCAGCTTCCAGTACCATCCTATTACTTTCGTCTGCCCGGAGAAGGGCCCGAAGAAGGACCCGTCGCGTTGCCGTCTCTGCATGCCAGCAAAACCCTCTCTGAGGCGTTGGATTACTGCCTCCCATGCCAAGCACGGGACACATTATGTGATCTGAAACATCCTTGCACTTTATGTCTCTCAAATGCCGCAGAATGTCTCTACAGCACTGTGGAACCTCCAATATTTCAGCTTGACGGCACGGCGAGGGATGAACCATCGCCAGCTATACAAAACGACAAAGAACTCTTCGAGCGAAACGTCGAGTATCGCAATGGCATGAAAAAGGAGAATCGCAAGCTCAAGCACATGGTATCTCTGGATGCAGTGGCCGAAGAGGTGACCCACACGAGCGGATCTGGTGTGCCTGCGCATCTACAGGATGCTTCCGCAGGACATCGTGATTCTGAGACTGGAGCATGGATGTCCGATGACCCATTTGCTCCCGGAAATGCTCTCAGTGATCCATTACCTAAAATCACAGTCCAGCAACCTGACAGCACAGAGCCAAGGACGTACAATGAGAGCGAGGCACGCTTCATGCCTGATATCGCTCGATATGAATTTGACAGTCCAGACGCTGTGAAGGCTTTCGGTGAGCTTGAACTGGACGAAGCCAGGGTCGAGGCACCAGAACTGTTTGGTGCACATCGTAGACCTTCGATTACGATGTACGAGCTGCTCACAAGCCAGCAGCCTTGTCCTAAGCCTGAGCAAGTCGGTATTGCGAATCATGACAGCATCAGTGACACTTTGCGGCGACAGAACCATACTATAGAAGCAGGCAACGACCCTGCTAAGCAAAGTGGCGATCTGGGACCTATGTCCGCCACCGCTACGCCAGAACGACAGTCAAAGGATTCTGCTCTGTGTTCAGCGCCACCGCGCCCGGCCTTGAAGATCAAGACTGAGCTCGCAGATCGTGACTCCACGATTTCAGAAAGTGCGCTGGACGACGAGGTTGCTGGGCTCTACCAGAGTGCCATGTCCGGCATCGGCTTCGACCCCTTTATTGACTTTACTGAGGAGCCAGCAACACCAGAAGCGCCACAGCCTATTGAGAAAAACCAGCGGGACGACGATGAACCCGACAGCACGCCAGCATCAGTGCTGTCGCCTGCATTCTCGCCGGTGGAGATGGAGTTCTGGCAAAATTTGACCAATGGGCCGTTCGACACGCCACCGGGCCAGTCTCTCCCAGGATCTCCAAGCAGATCATTGCACAGAAAAGATTCACCGATAATGTTCCACGGGACTGATGCACCAGAGAGGGAGAATCAGCCAGAGCAAGAGCTGACTCCAAAGCAGTGGCGGTCTACGATCTCTGGTCCAGAGACACTAGTCGAGGCCATGAAGTTGATAGAAAAGTATAATAGTAACACAGATAGTGTTTGAAGGATGTGCCAGGCGTTTTCATAATCGTAGAAGGTACAAGAGCATCGAACAAGAGGGCAGGATAGTCCGCAGGTATCGCCGACCAGTTGAGAGTATACCCCATATACTGTTGTCCGTAAAACGCATCAATCCAGAGACTTTCCGCGGCATATTCTTTGTCTTGAATCGTAACTCTTTTGATGCCGTTGCACTGTGACTCCAGAGCTTCACGCGACCACTCTCGGATCTTCGCGAGAAGCACCGGTTGTCACGAAAAGCATCGAGATGAACAATAGACTACAAGATCCGACTCCTGCAGCTCCCGTTCGAGCAGTCGAGCAGAGCAACAGTTCCAAGCACTCCCGCCGACTTCTGTTCCTGCTGAGACGCTTGATAGCTTCGCCGTGCGGAATGTCGGGGTTCCTGCCATTCTAGCCTGCAACACAACGTTACGCGCTCTGTACTTCGTGCTGCGTGGAATGCCGCACGGTCAGACCTCATGAAGCATTTATATCTCGCTCGGTCCCAGATTCGAAGGCGGGCAAAAAAGATGGTCAAATTCTGCAATCCAGGTCCTACGTTCTATCCAGACGCAAAAGATATTTAGCAGAACAAGGAATTGAACCTCGCCCTTGTGAAGGTACTGACGACTTATAAGATGCGCCGACTTTCGCATGGTGAATGAATGCAACCAGCTAGGCCCCTTCACACGCGCTGCCGCTACGCTATTCCGCCCGCATGTAAGGGATCCTGGCTACAATATGAAGGTCATAGAACTCCTATGGGGAAGTCTACAGGTTGTAGTAATATATGGCTGCTTTGCTGTTGGGCTGCATGCAGGTGGGTCGAGATGCGGGAAGTCTGTTTGCTGTTCGGATTCCTCGGGCTGTATTGAGTCCACATGCGAGCTTTTCCAGAGTTGCGGCTAGTGGTCCGAGGCATGCAGGATCTCAAGAAGTGATCAATGGCCATTGACGCCCTGGTGCACCCGTGGCGGCACATTTTTCAGCCCATTGGCAAGTTCTTTAGAGGAGCGGCGAGCCAAGCGATGTTCTCGGTTGACATCGTCTCACAGTCGTCCAGATGAAGCTCGCCCAATGGCGGTCAATCGGTGTAAAGAGAAGGCGACATCTTGCTGTCCAGTACGTCGGATTGCTAAGGACTTTGCGGCAAAAGGATCGTTCGTATCTAGTTTCGCGCGCTGACGTCGCAACGCAAAACGTGCACGATCAAGCTTCCTCTCCAAGCGAGCTCAGCTGTCAGCTAGAGTCACTATTAATTGAATGATGGCTACCATGGGTGTGGTAGTAGAGGAGATGAAGTCGGAATTCCGTCGAGGGAGAAGACCTGGCTGGGATCATTGGACTAGACTAGTCCATTTTGGATCTTCGCGGCGCGTGTAGGAACGTGGAGCAAGCCACACTTCCAGGTGTTACGGAGCAACATGCACAATGCAACTACAGAACATACAGAAGCATTGGCTTCTAACATTAGCATCACTGACATTACTCGTTGGCGTGATCGATGCTAGCATAGGTGACCGCCTACCGGAGTTCAAAGCATGCGTCAAAGTGAGGAGAAACCAGGCCAAAGGCCGCTGCAGCAGCACGATCCATACTAAACAGGACAACCTAGGATTGCGAAGACACCAATTGCGGTGAGAATGGCATCAACATACGTACGTAACTCACTCTAGTCGCTTGAGATCTCGCCTGACTGACATACCTCTCAGCTTTCCAACGTCGTCTCCTCCTCTGGACCTGCCCTCAAGAATGCGATTACACCTGTCAACACATCACCACCGAACAACGCCTTGCTCGCGACCCACCCTACCTGAACCCCATAGTCCAATACCACGGCAAATGGCCCTTTCACCGCTTCCTCGGCATACAAGAGCCCGCCTCGGTGCTCTTCTCCCTCCTCAATTTCCTCGCCCACGATAACGGAATTTCAAAAGTCAAATCCGAAATCCCGGCTCGTTACGGTCTACGAAAGTATTATCTGCTCTTCGGATACTTTGGAATGATGAGCTGGGTGTTCAGCATGATCTTCCACACGAGGGACTTCAACGTGACGGAGAAATTGGATTACTTTGCTGCTGGGGCGAGTGTGATGTACGGTCTGTACTTTGCGGTCATCAGGATCTTTCGGCTGGATCGCAAGGACAGTGATAAGAGCGGAACAGTTCTGAGACTATGGACATTAATGTGCGCGGTCCTGTATCTGATGCATGTGGGATACTTGTCGTTGATCAGGTTCGATTATACGTATAATATGGCAGCGAATGTGGTGGTAGGACTGGTTCAGAACGTGCTCTGGACATGGTTTTCGGTACAACGTTACAAGAAGGTTGGGAGGTTTTGGGCGGCGTGGCCTGGATTGATCGTGTTCTGGATTATCTTCGCGATGAGTCTGGAGTTGTTTGATTTTCCACCTTGGTGGGGAATGGTGGATGCTCATGCGTTGTGGCATTTGGGAACCGTGGGGCCGACAATATGGTGGTATAAGTAGGTGGACAATCAAAGGGTTACCGGTGTAATTGCTAACAGATTTACAGCTTTCTCGTTAAGGACGCGCAGGAAGATATCCAATCTCGAAGATTGAAGCAATAGCACCGCTCAAACTCACAAGGCTTGAGGCTTCTGTAGTGGACTCTTATCTTGGCCACTAAGCTTGTTGGACTCTGTCTCTCGCGTCATGCCAAGGACAGACGTGAGAATCGAGATCTTGAGCCGCTCTCAGGCCGCAGTGCACTAAGAGCGAATGACCAAATAAACCTGTGAGTCCCCTCGAGATCTCCCATCGCTGCTACACGTTATGGATTGGCCTTATCAAAGTGTTGGGACTGGAAGATCCCTGTATGTGCGTGAATCCCGACTGCAGATTCTTTGCTCGCATCATCGACCTCAAATGGTTGGGTCCGAGGACTGGATGAACATACACGCCCTTGACTGCGTCCTGGGCATTTCGTCCGACGGATACCGCGGCGCAGCCGATCGTGGAACGATTGCAAATGAATGTGCATAAGCATCGGCATTGTGCCTTTGAGGGCGTTGAGGTTTGCGGTGGAGCAGGAACCATGATCGATAATCACGATCTAGAAGCAGTACCGTTGCAGCATTTTATGGATCAAATAGAGGCCGGGACGCTTTGTCGAGCTGAACGCCTCCTGCAGCTGGGGGCGGTACAACGTCTACCCATGTGGCTTACTACCTCGCTGCCCAAAATAGGAGCTTATAGCGATACCATGCCATGAAAGTAACCAAACTACGGTCCTCGTGCATCGATTCCCGTGTACTAGATTCTGCTGACCGTATTCCGTGGTCGTAGACAGATCAAGCATATGTAAGACATTGACATGCTTTACGTCGGGAGCTAGCATGACGCGCATGCAGGGAACCTATATGCGGCGCAGGGGTCTGGCGAGAAGCGGGGTCCTAGCTTTCCCGGTACACTGTCGTTTATTGCACGACATGAAACACTGACATCCACTACTGACCTCTTTAATCTGCATGTCACCGCAGTTTGTTTGGTGCTATGATGACAAGATAGCCATACTTTCGTGACTGCGGAAAATCTCTTTGCTCACCTCTCGCCGGCGGGGGGCGCAACCTTCACAATCATTGCCACTACAAGCCCTCCGTGGTGCACGATCACTTGTTGTAAGAAGCGAGAGCGACCAGAACGTTCACAAAATGGCACCAGACATCAACAGTCTTCCGACATCACCACGTCTCGATCGCAGTAATCCCACGTCTTCCACCACCTCGAACAACGGCTCACGTCGAACATCCACCATGGGACCTCCCAGTCTACCTGCTTCTGCAACACTCCCACGCAGTCCTATCATGTCGAGTAGCGAACAGCAAGTGCCAATGCGACATCCACGCCCATTGACAGCCGCCGAATTATACCTTGAATGCGAGAAAGAGCAAGAAGCGGTGGTATGTTCAGGCAACAGCGTAGCACAGGCAACGCCATGATCATGTATTCTGATGTGGATCTGCAGGTCAATCGCCTGACGCGAGAGCTCACTGCATTGCGTGCACAGTCTGCATCAGTCGCAAGCAATGCTTCTATGTCGTCGACTTCGACCTCGACATCGCTCCTGCCGGTCGATATCTCTGACCCGAATCCAACTCACCAGATTACTGGTGCCACACACCCTACGCCTTCGAGACGACACAGGTCATCGTCCTCGGTCAGCTCGAGGAGTATTAACACGCCCTCTACGAACATGTCGCAAGCTGGCAGCAGCATTTCGAATCTTTCGGCACACGCTCAGGCAGGTAGTGCAGTTGGAGCACCGACACACGGTATCTCGCAAGCCTCTGCAGAGCGTGCCGCTGCAGCAGGTCATTCTCGTGATCCCTTGAGTCGACAGCCATCGGTCAACGCATCAGGCAGGTCCACCCCAGCACGACAATCCGTCGAATTACCAAGGGGCACCATCTACACTCTTCCACATCGACCCTTGCTATCTCGAGGACCATCGGAGAATACAGTATCTTCTACGCATGCACAAGTCGGAACACCGGTCACAGTGCCGCAGCCGCTGCCTTCTCCGGCTCAGTCCCCTGGCCATCTGACCGTCACGACTGCTATGCAGCACTACGCAGACACAGCCGCTTATCGCAACGAGATGGACATTGTCAAAGCCGAGAATGAGCAGCTGCGGCAGCGTGTTCGGGCCCTCGAGCGTGCCCTCTGTCAGCGCCGTCGAGATAGTAGCACATCCGATGCCCAAAGGACAGAGGCCACGGCAGGTAGCAACAGGTCCTCGCGCCAAAACTCGACGACCGAACGTGTGCCTTCCATGATCAGTCCGCCACCGTCAGCCGGACTTGGTGTAGCTGCCTGGGCGTCGAACGCTGTCGGCGTAGGAGGTGTGGCAGGTCCACGTGAACGTAGCGAGAGTCAGAGCACCACAGCAAGCAGCCGTCGAGCTGTAGGCGTGGCTGAGGACGATGTGAGAGTAGGCGAGAGCGCCAGCAATGCAGGCATGGGACGCGCAGTTTAGGATTCTCCGCTGTCTGATGCTGCGGGACGACGTTCTCTGCCTTAGGAAGGCTCTTCTCTTCCAATCCTATTGAGTCAGCAGCATGCTGCGGTTATATGCTTTCTTATGTAATCTTTGTCGTCAATCGTGTTACCAGAAGCATGGTGTTTTGGAGCTGATCTAGATGGGACGACAGGGTGAGGGTAATCATGGACGAGCCGACACGAGGCAGGAGATTTCCTTGGGACGGTTTTCAGAATATTTTTCTCGAAGACTATTACTGTGATGCGCTAATGCGCAGGTCCGTGACCACAGAGATACCATTTTTGTAGTGTCTGCATGATTGACTGAGCTGCCGTGCCACATGATCCGATGCAAGCCGACAAACTCTAATCTAAGCAGCCGGCACACCCGGTCACCTTTTGGTTGCAACGGCAGTACACTATGCTGTCGTCCTCTATCGTACTATAGCGCGGTTCGCTGCTGACTACAGACGGCATTGTACGAGTGTGCGCGGAATTACCCCCACTTGACCAGATTTGATCATCATCGGCCTCTCAGAGTCGTGGTAAGCAGAAGCGCCGCGTGTTCACCTCATAGCAGGGCCATGCTTCGTGGTTGTAAGCAGATCGCCGGACGATAAATGTCTGCTACCATGAACACGCCGGAATCAGCTTCACTCGCGCAGCAGTCAGTTTTGGATACGGCGACACCGCCTCAAAAGCGTCAGAGGATCTCCCAGGCATGTACGCCTTGTCGGGATCGCAAGACGCGATGCGACGGAAGGCAGCCCATCTGCGTAGCGTGTGAAAACAGAGGAGTGGCTGCTACATGTAGATATGACCATGCGCGTCGGCAGCGGGCAAGGCCATCGCTGGTGCCCGATCCACAACAACGACTTGGTGACAAGCTTCATCCTGTCATCCGACCCGAAGAGCCGAATACCGGATCATCCCAATCGAAAGGTGTCGGTCAGTACAGCACAAACGCCAATGACGCGGCACGGGAAGTTCAACAATCATTTCAGCTGACCCAGAACACAGCATCAGTGTCAGTCCTCTATCCTAGACCTGAGTCACATAGAGTCGAGTCGGATCTCAACCGAGAACGACACCTATCACCAAATGGCTTGGTCGCCGCACGAGCTGATGGCCTTGCAACCATCGCATCCGCTAGCGATGAGTCCATGTATGGCCCTTCGTCAACGGTCGCCTTCCTTCGGCATGTCATGCCCGGTGCCAGTCGCCAAGGTTCTGCAACTCCAGTTCACCATGCCTCGAGTAACTCTACGGATGTTCCAGAATTCAGAAACAGCACTGCCATGCCCGGCCGTCTTCCACCAATAAGTGAAGGCCTTGCAGTACTGCCCCGTCGTCAGCAAGCCAACAATTTCTTGATGTGTTTCTGGGAGTTCATACACCCACTCTTCCCGGTCCTGCATAAGCCAAGCTTTATGCTAAAGTACGATAAACTCTGGGTCGAGGAAGGTGACAGCCATAGCAGCGAAGCTGAAGCAGAAGAGGCTATCTTCACCTCGACACTGAATCTTGTCTTCGCATTGGGCAGCAAGTTCAGCACCCAGGTGGATGCCTCCCAGAAGCCTTCCGTGGCAGACGATTTCTATCAACGGTCTCGTCAGTCATATCGATTCGATATCCTCGACTCAACGTCTATTTCGTTGGTGCAGATGCTTGTGCTGACCGCAGTATATCTGCAGTCCACTGAACATGCAAGTCGTTGCTGGAACTCATTGGGCCTTGCCATCCGCATGGGTCAAAGTCTTGGCTTACATGTTGACCACGCTGGCCGCAAGGCTATCTCGCAGCTAGAGCTTGAGATGCGTCGCAGAATTTGGCACACCTGTGTGAACCTCGACCGCCTTCTGGCAATGACGTTTGGCAGACCTTCTATGATTGGACAAGGCACAGACGTGCCCGTTCCGGCTCTGGTAGACGACGAATACCTCAGCGACCGTGGCCAAGGAGTCCAGCCACCAATGGTGCATTCGCGGCTCGGGCTTTTCGTGTCTTCTTGCCAGCTCTTCGACCTGCTCGAAGAGATTTTGGCATTGTTCTATCGAGACAATTCTGGAGTCTCGCAGAGGCCGGCAGGCGGTCTGACTGAGGCACCCCAACTCCTAGCTCCAATCCTGGACCTCAATCGCCGCCTCGATAGTTTCGTCGAAAATGTGCCGGATTATTTGCAAGTTACGGCAAAGAGTCACGCGGCGGATAATCATATCCACCTACAGCAACAAGTGCTTTACTGCAGATTTTTGTACGTCAGGCTCTTGTCATTGCGGCCGCTTCTTCTAATGTCCACAAAGAGGAGCGCTAGGACTACCATAACAGCTACATCCTTGGACGATGATTTTATCATGTCGTGCTGCACATTGTGCATCTCCACAGCATGTCAGCTTATTGATACACTGCACAGCAACCTAAACACGCTCTACAGGAGCTCTGGCTGGCACACTGTATACTTCACTTTCTCCGCGGCGATAGTTCTGCTTGCATCGTCCAAAGTCGATGAGTTAGGGCATCGTGTTACTGTTGACATGATCGAAGCATCATGGTCTCGCTGCTGGGCAATTCTTCACCATTACGAGACGCAAATACAATCCGCGCGGTACGCAAGCCAAATTCTGCAAAACTTGAAGTCTCGAGCGTCCGACATCGCTCGGCGAAGTACGGATCTCAATCGACATAGCGCGCAGAATCCTATGATGCCAAAGCATGAGATGAATGGCAATAGCGGGCATGGGATGAATTACGAAAGCGAAATGTACCCCCCTATCAATCTTGACGATATAGATCTGTTCAGTGCCGACAATATGTCCGAGGCGTGGTTTGGACAACAACTGATCAACCTTGACTTCTTGGAGCGACCACAAGTGTAGTGCGCGGCTCTGTCGAAGAGGCTCGTACCGAACAGTAGTGATAGGAGTGGAGTCAGCAAGTAAGTTGAAGTTATCGGAACACCATAACGACAACGAGCTTGAGGCAGCGCCATCTGGACGTTCTTTCGCAGCTGAAGTTCAGCTTGCATAACATGTTTTCTTAGCTAACTTGCTGCATTCATTGTTTTACAAAGCAGATGTTGGGTCGTCTTTGTCATCAAGATGCTTGATGTTCGCATTGGAGACCGTATAGCCATGTGGTCATAACCACGTCCACCTGCCGAAAACAAGCTTAGGTTACTCGCCAGACCGTACAGTGACGACACTCGAGGTGTGGAGATTGGCTCAGCATCCTTCCTGAGCTCTGTACAAATGCTGTTGATATGCATGCTGGTCCTCTGGATGCGTATGGCGCGAGTACCTGGTGGTAGTATCTCTCGTCGACATGGCTCAAAGTAAAAGTGGATATGTCGGCACGGTCGGCTTCTCTGCTGGGCGTTTCAATGTGGTACCGAAAAGCAGATCCGAATCCCTAGCTTCGGCATTCGAAGTCCCGCACCGCTTTCCATGCTTCGAATTGTCGTCCCACCTGAGGCCCCAATCTTCACTCACCAATCATCGCCCTCGACACTGATAGCCTCAGAGGTACATACCATTGGGCGAAACACGAAGAATAGCACGTTCTGGAAGCATTCAGCAACGCGGCTAGATTTGATGCCCTGCCTACGACCTTGCTGGCATCAGCTAGCTATGAGAACATGTCAGCCACGATGGGATCAGCCGTCCTGTGTCTCCCATCTCTTAACCATGACCATCTCTTAACCATGATTTGAAAGAGTTTTTCAAGTTCAGTCGCTACCAAAGTACGAGAATGCTTCGTCGGTATCATCAGTGTCGACACTACAGACTGGTTTGAAGCATACAATGCCCATTGATCCTTTCATCCACTGCGAAACGACCGACATTTAACTAATGACCAACGTGTTAGCAAATACAGAAAGCTTCATTTCTTCGTCGTGGTCACTGTAACATTCTGGCACGTAGTTTATTGACACTCAAGACTCCTCGTGTACCACTCACTCTGCGACTATCGGGCTTTGGGCGCAGCTAGCGAAGCACGATCTATTTGCTGCACTTGAGCTCGGCACGCGCGGACGCTCCAGGAAGCGACTGGAGTACCATGGTCAATAGTACTACTTCATAGTTGTAGAGGAGCCTACTCAGGTGTAGAGGTTGCGGCTTGCCTGAAGCTCGCGCATGCACGGCTTCGGCGCAACGACGTGTGCACTACTTTTAGTGACAGTCCTTCATGATCGTACACTCTTCCGTTCGTGCGCAGCATTGCTCACAGCGCGCACCATTGTACCATGGTCGACAGCACTGCTTCATCATCGTATGCGAGGCTAGTCAGGCGTAGAGTTGGCGGTTTGCACGACACGGGCGCGTACACGGCTTGGCTGCAACGAGGTGGGTACTGCATCACGTGAACTTCTTTGTGTTCGTGCGCGCTTCTTACACGCGCAGCGTTACGTTACGTGCGCGCGCGCATACTCGATGCATCGATATGAATATCATGGCCAGGAGCATTTGGTACTGCACTCTAAGGCAAGGTCAAAAGGGCAGAGCTCGAGCCAAGCGCACCATTATTCAACCTTCGCTACTCACATTACAGTTTCCCGTGGGAAAGATTAACTGCAAGCTGCTGCTTCGCCTCTTGACACATAGTAGCAACATCGACGTCAGCAATTTTGCCGTTTCTCGTGTTGATCTCATTCTCAATCTTCGCGGTGTCCTTGCCAATCCCCTCGGCCAGCCACTCATAGCAGTCGCCAATATGGCGACTAGTCTGCACCAGCCAATTCCCTCTCTCCCGTCTCAGCTCATCGAACGTTGCGAAAGCAACTTCAATGTCCTTCTGGCTCTTCACTCTGTCGTCTGCTAACAGGTCTGCCAGGATCGCACTGTCTTCGATACACATCCCGGCGCCCGCACCATGATGTGGCGACGTGGCGTGTGCTGCGTCGCCAATGAGGACGATGCTGCCGTCGTTGTACTTTGGGAGTGGGTTGTCGCCAAGGTGAAAGATGGCCCAGATGTCAAGATTTGGCTGACAGAGTTCGAGCAGATTTCGGACGTCACTGCCGTAACCTTCGAAGTCTCGAAGAGCGTCCTCCCGTTTGGCCGGTCTTGTCAGTCGTTGGTAGTCTGGCCAGTCGTCCTGAGACGTGTGGAATGCGACGATGTTCAATGTCTGGCCGTGATTGACCGGGAATGTCAGCATATGTCCACCTGGGCCCATGTGCATACATGCGTTTTCCGCTTTCTCCTTGCCAACAGCCTTGATCGCGTCTTCCATCGTCGCTAGTGCACGGTATGCGTACTTGTGCGTGTATGTTGGATGTGCGCATGGATGGTCGTCGCCGTATATTATGGACCGCACTTTACTTTTGATGCCGTCGCAACCTATCACAGCATCCGCCTTTGCTGTTGTCCCATCGTGGAAGTGAAGGATATGACGACCATCGCTATCTTTCGAAAGCTTCTCTAACCGTTTGCCGAACTCAGCATTCTCCTCTGGCAGCAGCTTCACAAGTTCCTCCAGATACTTCGCTCTATGTACGCCTGCTTGACCCAGATCGTTGGTAATGGTGAACTCCAGCGTATTGTCCTTGTTGTGGTAGCCGTCGTGGTAATCGAACCAGACTTGCTTCTTTGACGGCCACATGTTACTCGTCCTGACTTTGGTGAATGCATCGTAGATACCAGAGTAGCAGTGTTTCATAGACTGTACTGCATTGCCTGTGAATGCTACACCAGCGCCGATCTCTGCGAAATGAGGAGCTTGTTCGTATATCTTGACATTCAGGCCGCGTTGATGGAGTGCGATTGCTATTGTCAAGCCAGAAATGCCGCCACCGACAACAGCCACGTCGAAGTCCTTCTTGATCGGTGCCATTTTATTGCTTTACAATGCTGAAGCAGTTTTCTGGTTTGGGTTATGCTCCAGTGTGTCGATGCTACGACTCCCTGGTGCAACGTGGGAGCGTCAAGAAATACTTAAGTACCCTCAAGTAAATCAAGGAGATATGCGGTACTGACCTCTGACATGAACAAGGATGTCTCCGGCGAGGCAATCATAATCAAAATTGCACGAAGCATCTTCCATAGAAAATCCTTTCGTCATGGCGTACATCACCTTTGCCTTTGAAGCAGTTTTCCGAAGGCGGTCCGCCTGACAGCCGAGCCGAAAAATGTTCCGAACATTGAAGGCAATGTGAGCAGATTGCACTTTTCCGCCAGCCGTATAGACGTGCGACAAACCGCACGCAACGTATGAGCTCAAAAGCAACGCATCGTATTGCTCGCTGGCCATTTGCTGCAGTGGAAAAGACCAAAATGATGATGTGTGGAAGGGAAGTTGATAGCGAAGCCAGGGTCACGAGAAACATATCCAGCCGAGAGTGCTTGTCCGCTTCCAGCCGCTCCGTCTTCCCAGACGTGCCTGAGCATCTTTGTGTAATGAGTACTCGGCATCTATACGAATAACATTCATCGCCACTATCTCTGGACAGGCATTCGCGCTAAGGTTCACAAGGATCGTCGTCGGACGGTCACTTCTCACGTACGTGGAGTGCATTGCAGCGTCTGCCCGCAGCGGAGTCCGACTTGGAGAGATCAACAGCTGTGTTCATGCTAAATTGCGTAAGCAGGCTAGTTCTACACTTGAAGAGGAGCAGATACCAGGATTAAGATGTGTTGATTCTGGACGTCAACCTTCCTTGTTGTCACGGAGGCCTCTCCATAGACGAACCGAGAATAGTCAGAGACCAAACTTTGAGAGGACAAGTCAGTATAACCAGTTTCCAGTTCTATATCGTCGACATCCATGGAAATTCAATTCCGTTACGCACAAATGCTGTATTCCTATCGTAGCTGAGTCACCCGAAGTCCGTAGATGCTCGGCTGATGAGCTAGGGTCGGATCACATTCCTACAACTCTAGTGCAGTAGAACATTCCAACGTCGGGCTGCTCAAGCAGCTAGACATCGGCATCGAGGTTAAGAAGCGCGTCAGACTCGCAGATACATACGGGGTCATGGAGTTTTACTGAGCGGAGGCAGTTTGGCCTTAGTTGCATATTTAACCGCGGATGACTTTGCGTTCGTAGCCGAGGGCGAGGACCATGGTCAACGACACGTGATCCTACAACACGCTCTGCATACATGGCGCGCTGCGCGTGTATTCGCTTGGACAGCCAGGTCGTGCCTCTGCATTTTCCTGCCTGCAGTTTTGCTGACGGGCGTGGGAGCTGCCTGATTGTGGCGCTCTTAGCTTCAGGCACCAGCTGCTCTAAGCTCTTTCAGGGACCGCGACCCAACGTTTCGATGGTCTATAAAAGCCTGCGATGATTTGAGATTAGGTATGGAGATGACTTCACGTTGTCAATTCATTCCTACCGCTGGGAATGGCGGCAAGACTTGCACGACCAGGTTTTGGTCTACCGCTCGAGGATCTGCCACCATGGGACAAGGAGACACCAACGAAAGACTGGAAGCGCTTTCCACACGCAATAGCGGACTTCTTCGCGTCCGAAGGTGTGACGCTTCGTGAGCAGCGTATGCTCGACTTCATCAACCAGATCACAGACAAGCCACAATGGTGGGAAAAGATTCACGACGAAGAGATCATATCCAAGTGGCGGCTCGAGGCATGCAGTGACGACAAGCAACTTCAACGCACTTCACCAAATCACTTGAGCCATAGGTGCTTTGATTACTGTGTATCTGAGCTTCGTGACAAGGCGGGCTATCTGAATCGACATGGCGCGGTTCACATCCTCGATACAATGGCTACAGTCGTGAAACGAGATGTCGATACCTCGGACGCATTCTGGCGCGATCTGAAGCAGGCTGCATGGCGGCTAGAGGATGTACCCGGCCGACGCAAAGACTGGCACCCAGGCTCAAATGGACTGGTTTTGGACCTGCTTCACCCCTCACTGTTCCCGTTATACTACGGCCGAACACGTATCCTGCCCTCCGAATCAGTCCCACTGAAAGGGTGTATTCGGTATGCTGGTCTCGGAGAGCTTTGTGCGGTCCCTGAAGTCGTCAGCCAAGCGCAGCAATATCGGAGACAGGTCTCTTGGGGCAACGATACATCTTTGCTCCCATGGGGCAGCTTCCAGTGGCTACCATCCGAGATTTCATTCGACGCCAACGGCCGAGCCAGTATTGCAAGCTATATCAACAATCTCCGCCCAGAAGGTAATGAGGAGCTGTACAAGACACTCACTCAAGCTGTCAACGATGCGGTGCCTCTCTGGCAGGAGTGCCTTTCGTGGTGGTTCGATAGGACTCGCCTGGTGCCTGAGGAATGCGGCTACAGTAGTTACATCGTGCCCAATTATCCGGGGTATGTGCGTGAGCACGACGGATCTGACTCGGACGACAATGAGGACGATGACCACGACGACAACGACGACAACGACGACAACGACGATCACGAATATGAGAGGGTAGAGCACTACCAGGAGTGGATCGAGGATCATCCTGAAGAGCGTCTCCTGCTACAGCCAGATCCGGCAGAGTACAAGCTATTCGATGAGCGCGCTGCCGGGGCGAATGCAACCGCATTGGACTTTAGAGAACACTTCTCGAATGGTATACAGGTGATCTTCAAGCTAGCAAATATCCATCTCACCCCAGAGAAGCCCACATACCATGGCAGTAATTGGCATATCGAGGGCGCTTTGAACGAGCATATCTGCGCAACCGCGCTGTTCTACTACGACTCCGACAATGTCGCGGACAACTTCCTCGAGTTCAGACACCACATGGATGCCGAAGCCATGGTAATGAAGCCACTGCAGAACGAGTTCGTGGCCGCAGAAGACTATTATGGTATCAAGAACGAGGAAGCAGCAGTTCAGGGTATCGGTCATGTTCTTACTAGGCCAGGCCGCTGGATCGCATTTCCGAATGTTATGCAGCACAAAGTGTCATCATTCTCTCTAGCCGACAAGACAAAGCCAGGCCATCGGAAGATTCTTGCCATGTTCTTGGTTGATCCGCACATCAAGATTCTCAGCACTGCAAATGTGCCACCGCAACGACTTGATTGGTGGGCGGAGGAAGTGAGGAAGGTTGCACCATTCTCGAACCTGCCAGTAGAACTTTTCGATCGGATCATCGGGGATGTTGACGACTTCCCTATCAACTGGGAAACCGCTTGCCAGATGAGGGAAGAACTGATGGCAGAACGAGGCAGGGTCAACGACAGCATAGATGCAATGCTCGAGCAAGACACTTTCTTCTTCTGTGAACACTGATCAGGACAGTATCACCACCTTTCATCGAGCTAAGAAACATTGAACCCAACATATCATCAATTTCAATCGTGCTTGCTTAGACCCTTGAGCCACATACATAACCAACTTCCGCCGTGCCCAAACACATCGAATTACCACAACTATCAAGCAGCCTATCGTCACTGCACGACATGATCATGCGAGCGATGCCACGACAAGGACAGAGGCGCGAAAAGCTACCGGAATCGGAGCGGGAGAGCGAAGAGCTTTCATGGACAAGTCAAAGACGCATAGAGTTGTCAAGTAAGTGCACCACAGTTCGTCTCCTGTATGCGTTTTGAGCTGACAACCAGGACAGGAGGCTTTGGACAGATGGCCGAAGACCGCAACGCCAATGTGCCTCACCTTCTCAGATTGCCATTGGAGCTTCGACAGATTATATATGAATACTATCTCGCTCTAATGGGCGGCCGACTTGGGAGACGTACCCGTCGCGCAGTGATAGCCATTATCGTGGGACGCTGGTTCTGGTACTGAGGGAAATGGCGCAATACGCAAAAGCCCACGGCGTCAAGCAGTATATTATTGGACATCCATCCGTTTTGAAATAGCACGATGTACTCACTGCGCACTTCATTGCCCTCTAAGAAGTGCTCTCTCGGGTTGAGTGGGGCGTTGCCTCAAAATGGCGCCAGCTTCAAACTTGCCGCCATGGGTGGCTGCGGCTGAGACGCTGCACCTCGTTTCTTTGTCCCGGACGATTGCCTCGTCTCGTCTAGACACAAACGCAGAATGGTCTCCGTCATATATGTAGTGATCGCACACGCCTAGTTGCCTTGTTCGCTTATGCTCACTTCTCAGGACGAAAATAAGAACCCAGTTCTGCATCCATGGCTGAAGTTGCTGGCTTAGTGATTGGCGGTATTGGACTTGCAACTCTTTTCGACTCTGCAATCAACTCATTCCACTACATCGACTCTGGCAAAAGGTATGGTCGAGAGTACCAGGAATCAGTCTTGAAGATCAGTATTTTGCAGCTTCGTCTCGCAAGATGGCGCAACACTGTCGAGATCACCGAGACGATCCCCGGTAGGGCTCACCTCCAGCTACCTGTCGCATCGGAGGACGAAACAGAGACTGTGAGAGAGATTCTGGGATCGATCCAGACCCGGTTCAAAGAAGCTGAGAGTTATGTCAAGCGCAGCCACAAGAAGCGCGAGGAAGCACCAGAGATGGCAGGTGGCATCGAAAGCATTGATGCACTGACGGCCCGGATTGAGAACTTGACACTGTCGCGCCAGAAGAAGGCGTCATTTGTGACAAAGGCACGCTGGGCTCTTCACGATCAGAAGAAGTTCCGAGACTTGATCACCAGTCTGAGCGAATTCGTAGACGATCTCGTCACCTTGTTCCCGTCAAGTGGACAACAGCAGGTCTCGCTAGCTCGAAGTGACGCTGAAAACCTCGTCCTTGCGATAACTGTTGAAGAGCCAGATGATGCTCCTGTCGCGCTGAAGGAGGCTGTGGCTGAGGTCGACCCGACGCTGCAGACTGCGCTGTCGCAAGTTGCACAAACACAGGGTGCTAATGCTCAGTATCGCAACATATTCACGACAGGTGATGCCAGAGTGCGAGCTGGCGACGAGATCGCAGAGGGCTACGTTGGTCCTCTGAGGAACGGTCCGGCCCACACATACGATGGCATGTACGCGTCTGGTAATGCTCGAGCGGTATATGGTGATCGATATGGCGGCAAGTCCGTTCTGGACGACTGAGTTCTGGTATGTGCGCTGCTTTGTTTCGCACGGCCATGGTCTTGTGAGTGTTTTGCACGACTATAGATGCGAAAGCAGTCGACATGTAGAGATACAGAAGGAACAAATCGCTCATATAGCAAGAACGTCGATTGTGAAACTTTAGTGTGTAACTACAAGGATACACTCCCATGCTCGGTGTCAAGATCCTTGCACAAGCTTCATTTCCGGAGACACTGCTCCGTACAGACTCCTCCTGAATACTCACCATCGTGATCTCGCAATGTATACTTCGAATTTCACGTCAGTACCTGTGCACAATGGCATTGGACGAGCATGCAACCAATGGAGTTTGATATTCCACGGATCCCTCCACTTCATCAGGCATACACAAAGCGATACAGAATCTCTCGATGGATCAGCGCGATACCAGCAGACGCGTTTGATGCGTTTCGAGATTGTCCATTGAGCGAATGCGAGAAAGACGAAGACGACGACATAGGCGGGACGGCATCGCTGGGAAGATGGTCGCTCGCCAAGCATATCGACCAACAGCTCGCCGAGCTTGAAGAAGAGCGAAGACACGTCAGCCACGAACACCAGGACAGTGCAATCGCATTGCTCGAAGAAAAACAATCCACCGACACATTAACTCAACATGCCGACTCAGGCGTGCTAGCTTCAGGTATTACCGCCGCGGCAAAAAATGCTACAGTGCAGTACGACAAAGAAGCCGACGACATCGCATTCGCAGAATGGAGAGAAGGAATGGAAATGGAGCGCTGGAAAGCCCTCATGGACCTGGAGAAAATCGCTCACTCAAATGGAGTGCTCGAAGCAGGACGTGCGGCGCAAGTCAGAAGAGGTGTCGAGTCTCACGGGCGAGCAGACAGGATCAAGGATGGGCGAATCGTGAAGCCTAGGAAGTCTCTCGGACCGCAGATTGAGCTATTGGCGAAGCAGAAGGTGCTGAGCAAGCGTATCGAGGCGAAAGCGCGAGAAGACGAAATCATTGGCTATGCCACGATATCGACTGGCGTGACGAGTAGGAACCGCAAACAGGCAAGATTTGGGCGGAAGCTACGACAGAGCATATTGATGCGGAGGCGAGAGGCCAAAAAGGCAGGCTGTGGGTGACGATGTTGTCCATCGTCAGACATTGAAGATGGTAGAAAAGCAGGTTATCATTCAGTAATCAGGTATACAGGGTAGGGATTCATGTGTGTTTTACAGATAGATATAGAATTTATGCGATACACAAAGACGTAAACACGTGCGATGGGGGACGCGTCGTTGTTTCGTCGATCAAAGGCTAATGATGAAACCATCAACGCAACGAGCCGCAGTCTCGGCGTGCGCAACGCCAATCAAGTGACACCTACATGTATGCTACGCAAGATGGCCAGGGTTTTCAACGGCGGATCCGCGCCACGCCTTGACGTGCCTCAACTTCTCCTTGACCCTCCTTTTACTTCTTCCTCCAGCAGGCCGCGCGATATTTTGAGTCAACAAGCAACTTCTGCTGTTACTTCTCCCAACAGAAGTCTACAGCATTAGCAAACATGGCTTTACAAGACGAGAAGAGAATCTCCAGCGAACGAGATCGCGAGCTGGAAAGCGGAAATGCTGCCACCGAGGCATCCGCTCCAGCTCTACTACCCGAGCCAAAGCCGGCCTCAGACATTCATCCAGCGTTCTATATCATGTACGCAAGACCTCTTGGCCGAAGACCAGTCAAAGCTCACGTGTCATGATAGTCTCTGGATCTCGCTCAGTGCCAGCGTCATTCTCTTCAATAAGTGGGTGCTTCACACTGCCAAATTCGGTAAGCAACGCAGGATGGATCACGAGCGAGCAGTTTGCTAATTATTGTTTGTACAGAATTTCGTGAGTCTGCTTCATACGACGGGCTGCAAAATCCGCCTACTAACAGACGACAGCTCTTTTCCTCACAACATGGCACATGGTCTTCGCCACAGCCGTGACCCAGGGTCTCGCCAAATTCAGCTCGGTGCTCGACTCGCGGCATAAGGTCCCCATGAACACGCAGACATACATCCGTGCCATTGTCCCAATTGGTCTCTTCTTCAGCTTCAGTTTGATCTGCGGTAACGTCGCCTACCTCTACCTCAGCGTGTCCTTTATCCAGATGCTAAAGGCACTCAATGCCGTGGTTACCCTTCTGGCTACATTCGCATTTGGGATTACACCTTTCGACTCGAAGAAGCTGGTCAACGTGTCTGCGATCGTGGTCGGTGTCATCATTGCATCCTATGGCGAGATCCAATTTGTTATGGTTGGCTTCATCATCCAGCTGGCTGGTATCGTGTTCGAGGCAGTACGTCTGGTTATGGTGCAGCGCATTCTTTCTGCGCCTGAGTTCAAGATGGATCCCTTGGTCTCTCTGTACTACTACGCGCCAGCTTGCGCGGCCATCAATGGCTTCTTCACTTTGTTCGTGGAAATTCCAAAGATGTCCATGAACGACATCTACAGCGTTGGCATCATTACCTTGATTGCCAACGCTGCTGTGGCGTTCGCTCTGAACGTGTCTGTTGTCTTCCTGGTAAGTCCCTCGAAAATCACGGCGATTCCACATGCTAATAAGAGGTAGATTGGCAAGACATCAGCAGTCGTCTTAACCCTATCTGGTGTGCTTAAAGATATCCTGCTCGTGGTGGCTTCTATGGTCATTTTTGGCGATCCAGTCGCACCACTCCAGTTTTTCGGATACACCATTGCACTTGCTGGTCTCGTGTACTACAAGCTTGGAGCAGACGGCCTAAAGAATCTTGGTCGCGATGCGCAACTTACCTTCGGAAACATGCAGCAGAATCATCCTGCTCGCACGAAGGCACTAATTGGTGGGGCCATTCTTCTGGTGGGCACTGCTGCTGTTCTATTACTCTGGCCTGGCACTTCCATGAACCTGGACTATGGTTCAAACATATTCCCTGGCTCAACGACGAAGTTTTAGGGCACGAGATCTTCTCAGCAACAGAAATCGACAGTGTACGAACATTTGGAATGCAGCACGACTGCTTTAGTGAATGATATCAGGCGTTAACCCCGGTTTGGCGCAGTCTGTACGGATAGATCAGTCTCGATACCCAAAAAGTCGGCATCGAACACCTAAACAGCATATATACACATACTCCTAACCCAGTCACGGATACATCTAAGCAACTTTCAGCTTCTCCAGCAATTCCTCCATGCTATCAGCATAAAGATCAAATTGGCCAAAAACATCCGTGACAGGATCATGCTCCTCAAAAGTCAGAAACGCCGTCTTGAACCCGGCTTTCCTCGCAGCGATCAAATCCCAGGCATGTGCAGCGATAAACCACCTATCCCCATCACCCTTCTGCCCCAACCCTCTGGTGGTTAAATGCTTGTGAGCAGTCTCATAAACTCTCACATCCGGCTTCGCCACCTGAATCTCATCACAACTCAACAAATGATCCCCATCCAACTCAATCCCCGCCAACTCATAATACTTCAAACTCGTCTCCTTCCCTCCATTCGTCACACCATACACATCCCACCCGGCATCCCTCAATCCATCGTAACATTTCTTCAGCCCCGGCCTCGCCCGTAACCTTTTGACCTCCTCCATCACCGCCACCACATCATCGTCTGTGATGGCCGACAACGGGACATCTACGACGGCCAAGGCGCGCTTGAAGGTCGATTTGAGGATTTGCGCTATTGGCGTGTAGGATCCTGCTAGTGAGGTGTAGGTGAAGTCGCGTTGGGCGGCGAAGAACCAGAGGAAGAAGACGGATTTGGGGTCTGCGTGCGCTGCTTTGAGGGTGGGGCCTAGGCGTTGTTCGATTACTTCGATGGCGGTTTCGAAGCTGAAGCAGGTTCCTAGGACGTCGAAGCAGGCTGATTTGGGCATTTTGATGGCGGGGGTGATGCCTTTCTTCAGAGTTTGGAGGTTGGTGGTTCCGACGTTTTTGGATGGAGGTGCTGCTTTCCCGATTCTGCAACTACTTGGTTTTAATTGGGTCGTATGGGAGGATTGATTGATATGTTGCCAATATGTCGTCTATTTTGGAGTTGCCGGGACGGTGTAGCTGTGCGATTGGTGCCGAACGATGACGCAATAAGCTGAAGCTCAATATGAGGTCCAGGGATGGATCGGCCATCGACACTTCAATTTTAGAATACGAATTCGGTATGCTTGATACCATCATCTTTCGATGCGCCACAAGGCAGGGACAGTCTTTTGTAAACAGTCTCTCTCGATCGACACAGCTATTTGAAATTGCCCATGGATCTACATCAGCCCGGTCGGCGACAAATCGCCCACCCTTCACTCCTTCCACTCGTCATACTGCTTCTTTTCCTTGCGCTTCGACATACTATCTCACGGCACTTGAGACCGTCGCCATAATGCTTGAGTGCCTGGCGGATTCTCATCGGATAAGGCACGTAGATCGTCGTGGAGGACCGCGCCATTGTCGAGCAGCGCTTCTTCTTCTTCTTGCCAGATACTGTCATGGTTGGAAGGTGCTGGGGTAACTCCGTTGCTTACAGCGGGTTCTTAAGTCGTGGTTTACTTCATAGTACTTGGTCTCATGCTGCTGTGCTCCTTAGCTGCCTCTGGTGGCTTTGGGTCTAGGCCGTCGACTTTAATGCTCACGGTCCATTAGCTGCTGCTAGACGGGCATGACTGTCAACAGGACACGAGTGGTCAGGAATACGAGACTTTGTGCAAATCGAACGCGAGCGTGAAGAGTCTGCGGCGACCGAGATCGGTCATAGAAAGCTGAGTATCTAGCATGGCCGCGAAGATAGCCGATCGTGGTTGAAGTCACGAAGAGTTAAAAGCATTTACTACGACAATATCCAAGTGCAGCATCACGGGGAGCTTTGATAATGCACTCCAACGAACAGACGGAGCAATATGTTTATACCAATCGATCACATGTTCCAACGCCATGTCAGCATACAAAAGCATCCAGCCTGTCGTCATCTCCGCAATGGCCTCAAAGTTACGCCATCACAGCATCCTCTGTCGACAACTCGGACACATCGCTCCTTGCGACGCTACTGTGGCGCCGCAAGCATATAGATCGCGGCCCGCACAGCTATAGCCAGTGCTGTGGCGGACGGCTTCTTTGTTCAATATGATAGCGTCGCGCAGGATCGAGCAGATGCGAAAAGTCATGTTGGTGATTGAGGTTCTTCAGTATCTGTCGTCAGGCGAAGACGGATGTCGTATTTGTAGTCGTCGTGAAGTGGACAAAGACATCACAGTCTCTAGAGCAAGATGTAGTGCAGATCTGGCGGCCGTGAAACATGCAGGCAGCGAGGAATGACCTAATAAGTGGTATTTGAGCAGACGATTGCACTGATGGCGATGATAAGAGGGAAAGGTACATCGGTGACTGTCGCATTATTCACTAACGGCAGTCTTGAGGCATCGACTGCATATTATTATGACACAAATAACGACAGTCAACTTAGGCCCATTCTCGGTCTGCTGACAGATTCGTTTGGTCGAGGTTTTGCTGCGCGGTCGTGGAGACTGAATTCGCGCCCACAAGCAGTGCTGCTATCAGTGTCGATGCTTACCTACAGCGCAAAAGAAGGCCGGAGTCTTTCTGCGCATTCATTGATTTACACGTGCTCGCCTCGGAGTTGCCCAATCGCTGGATCGTGTCATGATTGTTCGCATTATGCCGTATCGAAATCGCAAATGTCGTCAAACCAGAGTCGAGTTGTACAGATGTCCTCCATGCTTCAGAGAGTGCTTCTCATGCCACCGTACGCCGTACACCACGCTTATACCATTCCATATTCACAATTCCATTTCCACAAATACAGTTACACAACGCTAATCTCAGCGGTTGATTTATTGCTTCTGTCTCGCGAGCTCTTCTCTCACGCTACCACCGCTAGCGCGCCACCACACGTCTGTTCCGTATCTGATAAGACGTTCGCAGGCGGCGGTGGGTCCGTCAATGGCTGGTCGTACGTCGAGAAAGAACACCTATCCGACGTTAGCACTTGCCTGCTGAAACCTGTAAAGCATTACCACCCACCGGCTCGCCTGTGGGCTCAGGAGGTCCGCTATCTGTCCGCGCAGTTAGCATGTAGTCGAGCTCGTCATCTGTTGCACTTACAGTAGTCAATAACATATCGCATCTCCTTCTTCTCCCCGTTGGGTCCCTGTCTTTCTACAAACCAATCGTGCCTATCAAACGGCGGGTTGTCCGCAAATTGGCTCGGCATAACTTTGCTCATAAAGCCCATGATCCTCGCCTTAGGTGTTGGTTCATTGGGTCTTCCCTCAAATCTGATCAACTTAGGCTCCACCTCTTCTTCGTCTCTCCGTCTCCTCAGCTGCTCCAAAAGCTGCATCTGCATGTATCCTTCTTCGCCTTTGGCGCATCGCTGCCAACCTTTCCATAGACCCTCTCGAAATCTTGATTCGTGTCCTTTGATTTCCTCCCACGCGCCCTCGTTGAGAAAGTTGTGTACTGCCACCATACTCTCCACGTGCTCAGCTGGTGTGTCGGTATAACCCTTTCGTAGCATCGCATTGTACATCTGCTGTGGAGAAGGATATTCCCATGTGCCCTGCCCATCGCCGCGCGGTATAGTGGAGGATTCGCGATCTAAAGGGAGATTTATAGACTGTTCCCTGGCTTCGCGCTTGTTGGATAGGGTTTCGGGCATATAGTTGAGAGGGTTAAGCTTGGAGATATAGCCGGGTGAAGTCACAGGCGCATCGTGCTTGACCGGACATGCGCTAGGTCTCTCGCTCTGCGAAGTGGCGGAAGATTTAGCTGAGAGAGCCGCGGTAGTCTTATTGTGCATCGGACATGATGGCGGTGGTTGCGCAATCGAAACATTTGGTATGGGATGGGGGGCAGTCGGCGCAGAGGCCGTTGTGTCTGCCCAAAACCAGCCCATGATCGGTAGTAAATATGGCGTAGAAAGGAGAAGGGAAACTTGAGGTAAGATTAAAAGGTCGTATAATGGTGAAAGAGGCGTTGTATGCGCAAAAGATCTATCGGAAGCATCCACAGACAGTCGTTGACGTGCTTAGCGCTGATTAAGCTTCGAGATCTCGGCTTGCTACCCGACGGCGCTAGGGAGTGTCCACCCGGCGGCCACGAGAAGAATATATGATATCAGATCTCGCCTGCCCACCTCGCTGACAAGCAATCTGTGTTTGCGTCGTTCCACCAGTCCGCCTGTCAAACATACATCCTTTGATAAGAAGTGGGTCACTGTCTTACAAGCTCCATGACCTACGGACCTGGTACAGCACTCGCCAGAGCCTCCGCATTACAATGCCTAAGTGAAACTCATGTACGCTACATGGGACCTCTGACCGCCGAGCCGTAGTTGCGTCGGCTGCACCTCGAGCTTGGCCTCAAACTGTCGCTACACGAATCAAGTATGCCTGCGGCTCTTCTGACAACATCAATATTGACTCTACGAAGCCATGGCTTTGCCGTAACATGATCGCCCTATGCTTCGCAGGGTCGCCCATTGCTGTGTTCCACCTTGTTAAGATGAGAACGTCACTCTCGTTGACTATTACCATTCGAGTATCTGGAAAGGTTGCCGACGGTATGGAAATCTCAACAATCTTCGCATCTCGACTTAGACGCGGTAGTATGTCGCTACGAGCATTGGCTGATGCGAGAATTCTGGATGAGAATGAGGTCTTGACATTACGCTCAGCCAGAATATCTGGCAGATGATCTTAGAGGATTTGAATATGGCTGAAGTGTGATGGAAGTCAGATTCGGCGCCATGTGCCATCTTCTGTCAGCCCACCAGGATCGATCTCAGGTCGAAGACCTTCTGGTCGCAAGGGGCATCCTTTGAGGGCGCTACAGATGCCGAAGATTCGGCAGATCATCTTGTAAGACGAACTGACACCAGCGCTAAAAAGTCTTTAGGTGACAAGGAAGAGCAAGACGCTCGTCTTTCACCATACCATCCCGACTCATGCAGCAGGGGACGAATGCCAGCCAACTGTTCGATCTGTTCTGAAACATACTGGTAGAGATTCCGCGAAAGTCTCCGTGTACATGATCAAAGTTCTGTCTGACGAGGATGCAAAAATTGATATTGGACGAGGAAGATTCACTGCTAAAGTCGGCGATAATCCAGCTTTCCGCACAAGCCCTGCAGACGTGCCATTACTCGTCCAGGGCTACATCTAATGGACTGTCGAGCCTGACGACGAATCAAAACATAATGCTCTTTCTCAAAAGAAAGGCCTGTCGCCATTCACGATGAGTAGCCATCAGGCATCGTCAGTCGGACTGGTGAGGTAATTGAGAGCATGAGTACGCAGTATTGCATGCACAGCGCGGCCATGCTAGGATGGTTCAAATGATGCATGGCCGAAGTCCCTCGACGGATAATCTAGGCGCATGGAAGGCTCTGCATTATCTCGGCGTCGGGCCTGTCATCTACAGGGTGGGCAGTTGGAGGCACTTACCGCCAGACCTTGGGACTGAACGCACATCTCCCTGAAAGCCTTCATCACTAAAGCTTCTTGGTGCACAGAGTGCCCGAGCGGAATTGACGTCCTAGTGCAGGAGACGGTCCTTCTGAGAACGGAAAGTATGTGAGCATCGCTGTCGTCCAAGTAGTGAGATCAGACAGCCTGGGTGTACTCTTGGCGCCAGTGTGCCATCGAGCACTACGAGTTGCATCCTCGCAGCGCAGTCAGTGCGATTGGCCGGAGGAAGACCTATACGTTAGGTTACCCCACCTACGAGGTCATACATGCTTCGCCTGGCTGCTTATGCGAACATCCGCTGTGTCCCGTAACAGACCACGGTAATTCCATAAAGAGCTCTCTTGATGCCTGAGCTCCATTGTCCTAAGTAGCTTGTAGCGAGGCGAACCTCATAGGGCCTGCAGATGTGGAAGCGTCCTTGGAAACGTCGCAATGCTGCAAGGCGGACGGCAGGGCCGAAGGGCGTTTAAGAAAGCACAAAACAGCCATGTTAGCAGTAGCCTATTTGGCTGCGGCTTAGTCCTGCTTCTCTCCTATCGTTGTTTTGTCTCACAAGTGTCCACCAAACCATATCCGACTGTTTGCATTACAAGGCTCCAGTTTATGGCCGACATGACTCTCTCATTGCTCGCTAATATCAGGGCAAAGTAAAGAGGCGCCATATCCTGAGATGGATACCTCCACAATCTCCTCGCCCGATGCTCCCGAACGCAAGAAGACGACCCTCGAGGCTGACGCTCGTCACGCTACTCGGATCTATTCGGGCATATAGTCAGTCTACCTACGGTGCTCCAAAATCTATCCGACATCTCCGGGAACACGTCCAGCCTCTTAGAGCAGTTTTCCGAGCGTACCGCAGTGGTACAATAGAGGACGTAAAGGCCAAAGTTGCGATGGTTAGCGGTGGAGGAGTCAAGATCCCAAAGCAAGGCGTGCAAGGACTCAAGAAGTCACTTACCCTGCTAGCATGCCAGAAACGGCGGGCTGAGTTGCTGAAGTTCTGTCTAGATCAGGGCGACTTCCCCGTTCAACATCGTATTCTGGAAGCGGCCGAGACAGCTGGCAAAAAGAAGGACTCAGAGACTTATGAAGTCGCGTGGGCGCCTCGCGACATCCAGCGGCTGCGTGACGCCGTCCCGAGCGGCGAGGCTGTAAAGTAAGATCGTAAGACAGATCCATCACTGGTGTTCGACGTAGGAGGCGCATTACCGGTGAGATGGTAAAAAAGACTTCAGAGAGTACAGGGAAGATCTGGCATGATCAAGACATGTGGAAGGGAACAAAGCGGCTCGCCCGCTTTCTGACCCTCGGTGAGCTTCTAGAATCATCGCCTAAGTGAGTGGAACAGGTCTGTATTTTAGAGCTTGTGCTTTCGTGGCTCGATTTGAGCTGGAATATACGACTTATAATTCATATTTGCCACATACGACCATAAGATCATGACTATACCGCATCCCGTTCGCTCTGCTGAAGTCAAGCATGATACTGCTCGATTAGTACTGTAGTGGGTGACCATACGGGAATCCCGAGTGTTGTATGTTTTGCATTTCTGTTTTTGCATTTCGTTTTGTGTTGGCTGAGGCGCTTGCCGTTCCTGGCTGACAATCCCGAAATGAGGCCGAAGCTGTTCGGCATAATTGCGGCGCACCAAAACACGAAGGACTTTTACACTTGTAATGACTCTTGGTTTCGCACTGCAATCGACACGTTCAGAAGAACCCTTCGAACATCGCACAGAAATTTGGAGAGCAAGTCAAAAGTTTGTGCAGACTTGCAAAAAGGATATCGTAAGGACCGGTGGTAGCGCCAGTCGTGCACAGAATCAGCTTTGGCCGAAATTTATGGGAGATCACGATTCCCCTCCTAAGACCACGGTGAAGCAAATCATCAACATGGGGAGCTCATTCTTCCGCCTCCTCAAACTTCAATTCCGTCGACGACCAGATCCCGAGGGACCGATAACCTGGACATGGAAAGTGGATCGACCTGTGACTTGGATGATCCAACGTTCGCAATGGCACCAGCACGATCCGAAGCACATTGAGAACCTTCTTTCGTCACAACAATTCCAGGTCACTGCGCAGTATAACCTCCATCGACAGCCAAAGTTGCACCAGTCATAAAGCTCGACATTGGGGAAGCAAGATAGACGATCGAATCCGCAATTTCCTCACTTGTTCCCATCCTACGCTGCGGTACCTTGACGAGTTCGTTTGTCATGAACTCTTCGGTGATAGCGGATTTGAAGAGTGGTGTCGCGGTGTAGCCTGGGCAGATTGCGTTGACGCGAATGCCCTGAGGGCCATATATCACTGCGTCTGTCTTCGTGAGCCCGACGACGCCATGCTTACTAGCAGCATACGCTGCCGCGGATGTTCCCGGGCTGGGAGCAACCAGACCGAGCATGCTGGATAAGTTTACGATTACACCCCGGTTACCCCGTGGCGGCGGCACGATTGGTTCTTGCTTGAGGAATTGCTGGATCTGAGCTCGTTGACACAGCCATACACCATTGAGATTAATGGACATGACTCGCTGCCAGTCTTCCAGGCTGCTCTGGTGTGTAGGAAGTGGTGCGCATCCGATCCCGGCACTGTTGACAGCCAGATCAAGGCGGCCGAAGGCAGAGACAGTTGAAGAGACGGCGGAAGTGACAGAGTGCTCTATACTTGTGTCCATCTCGATGGGGAGCACCTCAATATCTTTGTATTGAGACCGGAGCTGAGCGGTGGTGTCCTTGAGATTGTCTGACCGAATGTCACAAAGCGCAAGTTGTCGTACACCATGTCGTGCAAAGGCATATGCTGTGTGTTGACCGATGCCTGGTGCGGATCATTTTAGGATAAATCATTGCTATGACACCTTAACGCACTTACCAGAGCCAGCACCCGTAATGAAAGCTGCGCCTCTCAATAAGCTCGTCATCGCTGCACAATCGCTCAAGGAGAGATGTTGAGAGATGAGCAACGACTGCGACAGGGTAGATCTATCCCGCGGGTATACTCTTAGGATGTATTGAAAGGTCGTCAAAAGTCGATGGAATATATATGGACGAGATCAAGACCCCTCGGACGGCAATACAGCCCAATGTCTGTAAGCAGCGGGGTTGCATCGCGCTTGATTGCACACGATTGGCCGCGACTCGCGATGTTGCTGGGTAACATGATCGACGTCGAGTGAGAAGTGCCACTCCGCTGCTTGCATGTGCTGTACCTGAGTGGAGAAGTAAGAGAGCCCGGTCACCGTTGAGGAGCGTCGTGATGCCCGCAGCCGTACAGCGTTGCACACCTACCTCGATGCAATGAGGAGTGATTAAGAGAGTCAAAGCAGGTACAAGGGGAGGTCGAGTTCGGATGGAGAAGAAAGGGCGGCTGTCCGTTTCCGACATCCGCGGCAACGGTGGAGTTTATGATTTAGCTTGGCAATCGGCAGTGGCAACACGTTTGCCGGAACACTATTAAGAGCAGGTGCGCTCCCCGCGCGCTTTCTTCGATGTCGTGGCGTCTGCCTGCAACTAGTGAGCTCATGCTACAGATGCAAATGCTGTTGTCGGCAGTTCGACCGAAACACCAAGCGACGTCACGCTCCGAAGCCATACCTACCTTCGCTCACGGCCGACATCAGCAGCACTCCTGAATGTGCATCAGGGGAACCCCGGTGAACGGTATCGGAAGAAAGGAAGGAGTGAAAGACGGATCCGGTCAAGGCGGTTATGAGAAGGTTGAACACGGCTTACACGCTGTACCCTCCTACGATATGTTGCATAGCGGCTTGTGCCCGACACGTCGCTCCTGGAAGCCGGGAATTGGGACGTCGGAAAGATGGACGATGCTCATCATGCGTAAACCGCTGGCTTGCTTCATCCACCATGAATCGAGACTTGGCGACAACCACATGTGCTTACACGATGCGGCAGTCGGATGCCATAGGCGTTGAGAGCACTCTAGATTGTTCGACCAATGCGTGTTGTTTGCCCAGAGGGAGCCCCAAATGTTGTCGACGGTGTACGTATGTAAGAGGGTAGGCAGGATTCAGGTGTACTCGCCGAAAACGGCTTTCATAGCAATTTTTTTTGTTATCATCCATGTCATCAGGTTGGTTGTTCGTTATAGACCTGCAGATCTCGATCTTTCACTTCGCTATTCATATTACATGATCAGGCTCTTAGGCCAGGTTGTCGTTACCAGTCAAGCGCCACACGTCGTCTTTTCGCGGCACTGTGTGTGCGTTATATGGAGCCATGCTGTGAGTAAGGAGTGGAGCCATATCATCAGCCACAACAAGGTTGGTTTTCGAGTGACTCAAGAAGCTTCTGCTATGGGGCGAGCTAGACGCCACCGAGAATCATTCGTAGACTATGTGCACCCATGCATCTCCACTCACACATTGCGCCTGAGATGTTGCGGAGTACCTGGTCGCCAGATATTGCGACCCCATATCATTGTGCACCAGAGGCTGCAGAGAGTCCTCGCATGGCAGCAGCGGACAGCGTCGCGCAAGTCATCTCTCCGGTATATGCGACAGTGTGATACGAAAGGCATGCGCCTCATCAGGGGCCATTGAAACTTCTTCTGCACATGCTTGTTTATGATCTAATGGCAAGGCGTGCTTTCAAACCATCGTAGTTCTTCCGACATTTCCCTGGTGGGTCCCGGGCACCACTTCCTTGACTCGCGCCCGCGTCTTACGGTCTATCTCAAGGCGATCCTGGGCATGACATGGGAGCTGGCTGCGGCAGGGCCTGCAGTCTACCGGGACCCAAATGCCACGCATCAATAGCATGTACCGCGATTGTATTGACGGCATGGGTTATGCTGCGCTTGGTAAAATGGAGCTCCTGCCTGTTCGTCTCTTGTGCAGGCCCACACCTCGCGATTCATCTTTCCACCTACCGCTGTCGTGTTACTGGCGTGATCGTGACCGTTAGAACTTGCAGACCATGGCCGAAGCAACCTTGATAGCACAGACCACTGCTACTGCTACTGCGAACCACGACCAGCAACTTCACCAAGATGGCGAGACTGGAAATGGTTCCGTAAAGCGGCAGAAGTCGCGGCATCGAGCTTCCGTGGCTTGTGCGACGTGTCGCGAGAGGCGCATACGCGTGAGTTGTTCGAAGCTCCTACTTACGCGGGTGCTGAAGTCAATCATAGTGCGTGGTCCCTCCCGGCGAACATGAGTGTCTGCAGTGTCAGCGAGCCGGCACAGAATGTGTGATCAAGAACGATGACGAGAGAAGGCGGCCAATATCAAGAGCTTACATGAGCACATTGACTGACAGAGTTGCCTTATTAGAGTCTATGCTCAAGGAAAAGGGTACTGAACCTCCGCCAGTTGTGTATCCACCCAAGACCACTAGAGGCACGTTAAATCCAGACGGAGATGAGTCGCCAGCCAGATCGCACAGGCATCAAATTCAGGTGCCAACGAATAGGAGTGTTCCCAAATCAGAAGGACCCAGTCCAGCTAGTGTTCCTGAGGACAACTATGATGATTCTCACCCGGGCTCGACCACGGGCGCTGAGAGCCAGACTCGAAGTGAGAAGGAGGGCAGCGTAGGCACGCCGATTGATGACAAGAAAGATGGTCTAGTCAGTCGTTTGCTATCGACTCGTGGTCATCTATCTTTCGATCAGCTATCTGGCCGACTTCGTTTCTATGGAGGAACCGTCAACATCCATGTTTATTCAGAATATGCCATGGACGATGGCAGCACTGAACGAGGGTCTATCGAGCAAGCTAGACGTGCCGAGAAGTGCATCAGGAGTTTGCCACTCGAGACCCACGACTATCTCATGCAGATGTTTTGGCAGCATTACAATAGCGTGCTTCATGTTGTGCACGAAGACGCGTTTAATGAAGATCGCGAGCACGGTCGAAAACAATTTTACTCTGGCTTCCTGCATGTTTGCATTCTCGCCGTGGGCTTTCGCTTTGCAGATAAGTCGCGGATCGATATCCAACGTCTATCGCTACCAGGCAGGGAAAACACGCTCCATCGAGAAGCAAAGTATATGCTCGATCTCGAGCTGGAGCGCCCAGGTGGCATTCCTTCTATTGCAGCTTTATTGATCTTGGGTGATCAGGAAGTTAGCGTTGGTCGGGACAATGTTGGCTGGATGTATAGCGGAATGGCCATGCGGCTGTGCTACGATCTTGGTTTGCAACTCGATAGCCGTGGCGCAGGTCTATCACAGCGAGAGCTCGATATCAGGAAAATGACTCTATGGGCATGCGTTATTTACGACCGATATTGGAGTCTGTTCCTCGGTCGCCCTCTAACGATGAAGAGCGTCGATCTTGAGATATACTCGTTGACTGACCAGTTCGATCGTCTCGGAACCTGCATGCCGGCTGGACCGGAGAAGTCATTGAATACCAGAATCTACGAGGCCCTAATAGACCTTATGGAAGTCGCAGGCAAAATCGTTGAGCATGCTGAGTTTCGCAACCAGCATGAGCAGGCACATGGCCCGGACCAGCAGGCATACTTCAAGATGGCGGCGCTCGATCGCGAACTGCATAATTGGGCTTCGCGACTACCTCATGACCTCCGTTACAACGAAGAAAACCGTGTCAATGCGCCTTTGGCGTTCTACTTGCTTCATCAGCAATACCACGCAGTGCTGATCCTTCTGCATCGACCTTTCGCACGGTATGATGGCATCGACAGCCCAGAACCTGAAGAAGGAAGTGCACTGGACAGCCATGTATCACAAGCAAGTCGATCAATTTGTACCAAGTCCTCCATTGCGATGGCTCGGCTGTTCTGGCAGCATCGACAAAAGTTCGATGGCAAGAAGATCTTTTGCACAGGCATTCAACATGCTGGAGCTGCCGCAACTGCGCTAATCGCAGCACTGGCACATATGCCAGACGCAGCAGATCGCAGCAACAACATGCAGTATCTGGAAGTGCTGCATCTCGCACTTGTTGACATGAGCCACGCCTATCAGCCGGCAGAGCGTATGGCAAGCGTGCTCAATGCTGTCATGGTAGAATTGCGAGGCGGTCCAATTAGCCCAGGACACGTCGCCATACCTACGCGGCGAAGCAGCACGAATATCGAAGTCGATCGACCTGCCGTGAAGCGCAGACACACTGATAAACGTTCGTCGAGCCAAGTCAGACCCATGCAGCCTCCACCCCAGCCTTGCCGTCAGCATCGGAACAGCGATGCCAGCACCGCGCACAGTTATCACGTACTGAAACAAATTCAGCAGCAGCAGCAGCAACAACAACAACTGGACCCGGGAGATTTCTTCATCGTTACACCGCAGTCAGATGCGCCCCCTTGGCCTCCGAACGTGCAAGCACACCATAATATGCAGCAGCCAGCAATGTTGCCAACTCCCAACACGACAAACGTGAACTCGCCCGAGAGACGGCAGGAATGGATCAATCAAATCGGCAGCGACTTCCCTCAAATCCCACCCATGACCGACATCCCAGGCTTACCCGGTGGCGATGTCAGCAACCTAGAGTTCTTACATCTTCCCTCCGACGAAGACTGGAACAGATGGCATGCAGCCACAACAAGTGACGCCTCCACTGATCTCGACGGCTTTCCACCTCGAGCGCGCTATTACCACATGAACGACTTTACGAGTCCGCCCATAGGCACTGTCATGAATGGCTCGGTTCCGCCTTAGAACAAATGATGTATACATAAATGTATAAAGAAATATATGCGTACGTGCTGCCCCAATGGTCTCCGCGCGATGAGTTTTGGATAGTTTCAGCGCAAAAAGTGAGGTAACACAGCATCCCTCGTCCTGCCTCTCCCATACTCTGCCTCACTGCGTGACCGGTCACTTCCTCTACTTTGCACCGGACTTATAGGCGGACTCTCTCCATCGCTACTGCTGCTCCCGTTCCTCACCGCGATTCGTCCATCTGCCACTTTCGCGATTGGTGGTAAGGGGCTTACAACAAATCTACCGCCATCATCACTCCCACTACGATCTGACTCATCGAATCTCTTCTCACCCGTCTCGCTGTCGCTGTGGTTGCGCAGAGTGGTGCTATCGCCTTCGGACGACTTGACCTCGTCGAAGAAGCGGACGTGACGCTGGTGCCACTCGGTCTGTTCGTAGTCGTAGATGTCTTCTCCGTCGGCGCCGTGGTACCAGAATGGTTCGTTGGCAGCGATCTTCTTGACGTCGAGCCATGGGCGCGGCGAGGAGTTGGAGGTGTGGAAGATGTAGTCGACCTCTTCGAGGCATCGGAGTGAGGTATCGGGATAGAAGAACTGCGACGATGTCGTTAGTGGTGAACGTGGTATGGGAATATTTGGTAAGGGAATACTCACGTAGATGATGGGCAGGATAGCGGCATTAGTAGCAACAAAGATGAGATATGTTCGCCAGGTGATGTTGACGAATGCCGGTGGTGAGATGATGACTACGATGAAGTTCGCGAGCCAGTTGGCGCCGGTGGAAAGAGCGTTTGCAGGTCCACGGATGCGCAGAGGGACGATCTCGACCTGGTATAGCCATGACATTCCCTGCCAGCCGATGGCGAAGAAAGTGCAGAAGATGAAGACGAAGACGATGCCAGCGTTCAGTGATGCCCGGGTATTGATCTCGAGCATGATAGAAAGGATGATCATGGACACCATCATGCCAGCAGTGCCAAACATCATCAACATCCTGATTGCGATTAGTGAGACGTTGTGTCATTCGTACTTATTGGGTTGCACTTACCGACGTCCAGCGGCGCGATCAATAAGCCAGACAGAGATGAACGACGCAAGAAAAAACTCCGTCCCAGCGCACGACGCAAGCAACCGCGCGACCCACGGCTGTGTCTTGTATTGGAAGTTGAACATCTGCGCGAAGTACTGTGTCATGACTACATGTTGTCAGCGTGTCATCTCGTTTGCCTTGACATAGAACGTCAACTTACAGTTAATGCCTCCAATCTGCTGGAAGAACTGCAAAGCCACTGCCAGAATGACCCGATGAAAGTCTCTATAGTCACCCATTCGGAATACGTTAGAAAACCTGCTGGCACCTTTGATCATTTCGATGACAGCGTCCTTTATCTGCAAGAACTCCTGGCGGACTTCGGGCGCATTAGGCTCTTGGTCGTTGAGTGCCGCCAGGACCTGCAGAGCATGTTCCTCCCTACCCTTCAGGATCAGCCAGCGTGGTGACTCTGGTAGGATACAGAGGATGCCGAAGGCAGCGATGATGGCCACGATCTGTATCCCAATAGGCGCTCGCCACGCTGCATCATTTGGGTCAAGCCATGCGAAAGCGAAGTCCATCCAGTAGGCAAAGGAAAGTCCGGCAGCAAGACAGCAGCCCAAGGTGAGCATGAGTACTTTGCCTCGATGGTGTGCTTTCGTGCACTCCGCTTGCCACGCCGGGATGGTAGCACAGTTGAAACCTGATGAACGATAAGCACGTGGTACGTCGACAAGACATGCAAGTGCCTGAAACATACCGTTACCGAGTCCGGCAACGAACCTGCCAACTAAGAATTGTGCCCATACGAAAGAGGAGACTTGCAAAATCTGTCCGATCAAGAGGAAGACCAGCCCCATGTAGATCATTCTCTTGCGCCCGAGTCGATCGCCAATAAAGATAGCTATCAGGGCAGCAACAAAGCAGCCGAGATTCCATATGGCTACGGTGAAGCCTTCAAGCTGAGATATGTGAAGTAACGTCGTGCCCGGAGCAGAGTAGTCGGCGCCTGGATCAATGGGCGGAAACTGGCTGAGGAATGATCGAATCGTCAAGAAACCACCCATATTGCCCTGATCGTATCCATAAAGACTTGTTCGTACATCAGTGGTGGCACTTCATGGGCTTAATGGTACGTCTTCGACTTACAAAAATACCATGCCAGATACAACGCCGATGAGCTGGGACAAGGACCGGCCTCGCAACCCCATGTATGGCTTCATCTTCGCCATCTGAAAGACGACCCGATGTTGTTCGCCGGGACGTGGACCTTTGATCTCGTGGGAGATTGAAACACTTCGTGGTGTTGACACCAGAAAATCCTCTTCATTCATTGCCCTCACACACGAAATAAGAACTCAAGACCTTCTGGAGGCAACGGCGACTCAAATTAAGCACGCCGAGTCAGCAGGGAGAAGTAAATATGTGCACGACTCGCTGCAGGTACAGAGGTCTCCTGCACTGCAGATCTCCGGCCATCATTGGAGCCATGCAAGGCACCACTATACACGATCCCATCCTATACCATTGAATAGCTTCATCGATGCGGTCGATAGAGCAGGGTGGTTGAGCTGAAGATGGCCAGACCCGTCTGGTAACACTATCTAGTTGGTCAATGACAAAGCCAGCTGCGACGGCTTGACGGAAGTGTGCAGATCAGGGACGGGACATACGAAGCCGACTGGCTTGAATTTGAGTCACGGAAAGCTGTTTCTCATAGCGAGCTGGCGGATTGACAGCCGTTCTGCGGAGGCGCTGATCTCTGAGCCTCTATGATGTACTGTACCAGATATTCGAGCGTGAGAATAGGTTCCGCTTGGTCTCCAGGTGACGGGTGTCTCCGATGTAGCATTCAACTGCCTGACATGTGCTTCTCCGTTGCGGATGACGGAGGACGACCTGACTGGCACTGTGGCGGTACGCATTGTTCCCAGGATTTCGGAGGTTCGCAGAGACGTGACTGATTCAAGGTGTCTTCGAGTCGTAATGAGCAATGCCCCAGACAGGGATGCGGAAGGAGACATGGAGGTTACCAGCCGTGTAGCATCGCGCTTGTCTGAAACAAGCACCTACCTGCAACCTAAGCGTGGTTTGTCATACATAGTGGACGTAGTGGACGTCGAGTTGGGGCTGCTGTCGTTGTGTTCTACTGCATACTGGCAACTTGGAAAGCTCATGAGCTGGTTCTAGGCGCAGAGAATCGCCAAGACCCTGGGGGAGGTCCCCTTCCGACATCAGCAGCTTGACGCGCCATAAGCTTCAATCCGGTCCTTTCCCATGCTCATGCTCATGTTTCAAGCGGCCCTGGTTGTTGCTGCCCTTGCGTGAATTCGAAGATTGAGCAATAGATGACCGGCCCATTCTGCGTCTCAGTGCACGATCAACAGGTGACGATTTTCTGTTCATCATCGCTGCTTGGGATGCCGTCTTACCTTATCTTGCTTCTGTCGGCATCGGAGAGATCTGAGGTACACTGGCCTTTTTCACCGCGAAAAGGCTTCGAGCACGAGATCATGGAGACGATTTGAAAGGCTGAGAAGAATATGGATAGCGACAGCCGAACACCTCTTATCGCTGAATTTCAGACCTCGACCGATGGAATTGTCAGGGTTGGAGCTGCAATCATTCAAAATGCGTTGCCGTGTTACCTCCCCGAACGGCCAGAGCTTATGGATGAGCTGGGCAAGGCTATACCGCTATTGTTCATTTAGGTCATCATCGCGGATTTGTGGACTCAACCTCGATGTAAGGGTTCCTGGCTGCTCTTGTTGAGGCCATTAAGTAGCGCGCCAGATTAGCAGGTAAGGACGCGCTCTACTTGAATGCTTGGGCAGGGAATGAGAGAAAGTTGAATAGGTAATTGTTTCAATTCCATTTGCGCCTCTATAACTGTTTTTAGTAGCTGAATACAGTTACATACTACGAGCACCTTGGCTTTATGATGGTCTCGGACTTCTCTCGACGAAGAAAACATGGATCTACATGGGTAGGAACGCTCTACCGCATCGACCTTGTGTAAAAGTTGGAGACTGCCCCAGGCTAGGACCTCACTCTCCTATACAGTACATGCTGAACAGTTGCTGTGCCACGTCACGCTGCCCTGTTTACACCCGCCTGGTAGCACGAATGGTCATTCTGTGGACCTTCTGCACGACCTCCGTAGAGACTTTGATGCACTCGTTGCGGCACGCGCCAAGCACTGAGTCGTGACTGCAATACAGTATTGCATTCAGCGCGTTGTTGCATTCGTATCCAGCGTGTGTTTCGTGTTGTTATAGCTGTATCCCTCTGTTAGCAGCATGGGAGGAGCCACTCCACACAACATAAATATCTACAATATACTACAATGCCTATAAGTACGACTAAACCTACGCTACGATGAGATTATACGACACAGGGCGTCAAGAATGGTTCATAACGAACGTTCCGTTCTAGCGCAACGCGTGTGTGTGGCGGCAGGTCGACACGCTAGATTACCAAATGTAGTCGAAGCGAGACCTCGGGACTGAACAGATCCACAATTGATGCAGTTCGATGTCCTGGTAAGCCTTAGGCACCAAAAAGACGTCTTCGGCAATTCAGATCCCGCGTGGATGCTCCGTGTCAGGGTCCAGTGACTTTTTCCCTTCCGAGCAATAGTGAGCATTTCCTGCTTCGAGGCACCGAGAGCTCCTCAACAACATCGTTACACTACTGTCGCTTGACTCGACCTCGATATCGCAAACATGGCCGAAGCACCCCAGAAAGACGACGTTATGGCGGGCCTCGCGCACAGCGAAGCGCACTACTTCAACTCCTACAACCATCACGGCATTCACGAGGAAATGTTGAAAGATGAAGTCCGCACCAAGTCCTACAGAGACTCCATATACAACAACCCACATTTGTTCAAGGACAAGGTCGTGCTGGACGTCGGATGCGGTACATCCATCCTGAGCATGTACATATCCTTCCTTCTGCACCAAATTTCCGTCAAAGCCCGCTGTCCGCAACCGCCGACCACATAGCTTGACGGACATTGTTCTGATGATTGTGTCTCACTAGGTTCGCTGTCAAGGCTGGTGCAAAGCACGTGATCGGTGTGGATATGTCCACAATCGCATTCAAGGCACGCGAGATCGTCGCACAGAACGGCATGTCGGACAAGATCACAATTCTGCAAGGAAAGATGGAAGAGGTTGAGCTGCCGTTCCCGGAGGTCGACATTATCATTTCCGAATGGATGGGATACTTTCTGCTGTACGAAAGCATGTTGGATACTGTGTTATGGGCACGCGACCGATACCTCCGTAAGGATGGGAAAGGTTTGATCTTCCCAGACAAGGCAACCATTTTCATGGCTGGTATCGAGGATGGAGAGTATAAGGACGAGAAGATCGGGTGTACGTGGGAACGTTCCCATGTTTATCCTTATTATGCTGACGAAGACCACAGTTTGGGACAACGTCTACGGCTTTGACTACACACCACTCAAGCTCACCGCTCTTACCGAGCCTCTAGTCGACACTGTTGAGCTCAAGGCTGTAGTGACAGACCCAAGCGCCGTGTTAACGCTCGACCTCTACACATGCACAACAGCCGATCTCGCGTTCAAATTGCCATTCGACCTCTCCGTCCGTCGGACAGATTACATTCATGCTCTCATCGCGTGGTTCGACATTGAGTTTTCTGCATGCCACAAGCCAATACGATTCAGCACCGGACCTCACACCAAGTACACGCACTGGAAACAAACGGTTTTCTACCTCGCAGATGTCCTGACTGTCGAGGCTGGCGAGCATGTGAAGGGCCAACTAAGCTGCAGACCTAACGACAAGAACAGGAGAGATCTCGACATTGCAATCGACTACAAGCTGGAGACCGACGACCAAGATAGGATCGGCGACGGGCACTGCGAGTACAAGATGTGTTGAGTTTTGTGCGCTTGGCGTCGAGGCGTAGTAGAGAAGGCAAAGATACCTGTTGAGAACGGAATGAATTACGAATGCATAGCCTCGGAGCATGCTTGGGTCGCAGCTTAGACTTCGCTGACCTCTGTACAGTATTGCGGTATATCACTTACTGCGGAAGTGGCAAAACATATTTAATGGCGTACTGCACATGCTAGGCCCTAATCTTGCTCAATTGCCACGTTGCTAAGACGCTCAACCAGGTTGCCACGCACATTCAGGCATCGGCGGGAAGACTCTATTGCACAACGCCGACGTCTCCGTGGATGCCTTTAGTAGAAGTCTCTTTGTCTTTACCCACCGTCACTTCTACGTTATTCTGGTCCAAGACCTCAGGTAGCGTGCCCAGAGCCCTCTCTCCAAATAGCAGATCAATCTCCTCGAGAGAAAGCTTATTCGTCTCTTTGAAGAAAAACACGATCGTCGGTATAGTGACCAGCAAGTTGAACGCCACGAACACAAAAAAGTACTGCCACTTGATATGCCCCAGAGCGATCGGACTAACTTGCGCGAAGAACGTCGACACGAGCCAATTGCCGATCCCGGTCGCGAAGGCATTTCCCCGGCCTCGAATCTGCATGGGCATCACCTCGGACATGTAGACCCAGGAGATTGGCCCGAAGGACATACTGAAGATGATGGGTACCAGGAATAGGAAGAAGACGCCCGCGATGGAGAGTCCTTGGCGCGTTCCGTTCGGGTTCTGGGAATTGATCGCGGCTTCGCAGATCAGTGCGATTGTGATGCCGAGAGCGCCGAAGATGAGAGGTCTCTTTCTACCGACGCGGTCCAGGATGAAGAGGATGAAGATTAGATTTGCGATTGGGCCAACACAGTTATAGAGTCCGGCCACCAGTATCGCTCGACCTCCTGTTATTCCCAGCGCCTCGTACATGATGGTCTGATAAAAGCCGATGACGTTGATACCAGTCAGCTGTGTAAAGACCTGTACCAAAGTTCCCAGCATTAGCCTCTTCCGCCACTGCGGCACAGTAAACATGATCCGCCAACCAGGAACAGTAGCCGCCTTCTCCGCCAGAATCGTCGTCCGAATTTCCTCAAACTCCCGCCTAATCCAATCCTCATTACTCCCATCAAAATGCAACTTTCTCAAAGTATCCAATCCCGCTTCCTCACGCTCGTTCTCAATCAACCACCTCGGACTCTCCGGTAACCAAAAGAACCCCACCACCAACAACAGCGCCGGCAAGATCTGGAATCCCAGCGGAAACCGCCACTGTAACGTACTGCTATCCGGCGCGTGATGGCATCCGAATCCAATCCAAGTCGAGACAATGAACCCTATCCCGATCATTTGTTGCGTGATTCCGACGATCAAACCGCGCATTTGCGGGTGCGCGCATTCGGCTTGGTAGACAGGAATGGACATCGACATGAGTCCGACCGCCCATCCGGCTACGATGCGACCCACGAGGATCATCGCCAAATTGACAGCAGCACACTGGAGTGTAGCGCCGAGGATGGCGATTACGGCGCCGATTTGGACGGTCCTTTTTCGTCCGAAGCGGTCCATGGTCAGGCCGCCCATTAAGGAACCTAGGACGGCACCGCCAGAAAAAGTCGAGTTCACAGAGCCGATTATGGGGGATGTTTTATTGGTGTGGAAGTAGGTGAGGAAGTTTGGGGAGGCGATCACGTCGGTCATGACGCCGTTGTCGTAGCCAAATAGGAAGGATCCGATGGCGGCGAACGATGCCAGTAAGACATTGTAGAATGTCGTTTTTGCCTTCTTACCCATACTGGCACGGGTGGTCTTCTTGGTAAAGGAATGTGTAGCGGATGGGGAAGTTGAAGTCGTTGACGTCGATTTATGAAATGTGCCATTCTCATAGGGTTCAGCTTCACATCGAATGCCAAGGTCATCGTCCTTGTCAATTCGGATATTGCCTTTTTCACCTTGGTTGTTGTACACCGCTGGCGGATAACGCCTTCGCTGGGATGCGATCCTACGGCAGCCACGTAGCGTTAGGGCAAAGCGATCTCGGCTGCTTTGTATCATATCTCGTTTTCATGATCCTTACTGCGTTGGATTTAATGTCTTCAGCTTAAACAATGGCAGCTTCTGCGGAGAAGAGGCCGCATTCATTTCACCAGGGCGGTCGTCGAACGCGGATCTGCTGCTTTGCGCTTTGTGCAAAGTCGTTTGCGTGTGTTGCTGTACTTGCAAATATAAGCTGGGATCATGGTGGCATAGGTTTCGTAAATTGTCGGGTCCACCCTGTTGAAATTGAAGTTCACGGCGAGCCTTTGGCCATTCGGGCCGTCTGTGCCGAGCATATAACGTGCCCTAGGGCTGATGTTCAAGTCTACGTCGACGGCAAATCGTGCATAGATCGCGAGGAACGTGAGGAGTTCTCGCGAGCGATGAGCTGTTGCATACATGCAAAAGCGCTGCAACAGGTCAAAGAGCAGCAAGTGTGCTGTGATTTGTCTCTGAATCGGTCCAACCTTCTATTGCGAACTGATACTTCAGATCTCGCTCGCCTTTTTGCAATGGCTTCCCATCCTCGTCAAATAGAGTTCTCTCCACGTAAGTGACCTGACCATCTTTGTCGACTAGAATGACGGTCTGCTTCGTGGTGCCGTACGCACGATTACCAGGCTCGACTTTTGCATGATCTGGCGTGTCTGTCCCGCCAGTATCGCCGATTCGTAGCTGGTCGGCTGTCTTGCTCTCGATAAGCTGGCCTTTCGCAGCCGGGATCATGATCGAGTTTCGCATGTGTCGTACATACATGTCCCAGCCCTCCTCAGCTTTACGCTGCGGAATATCATCGACACATAGTATCGAGAAAAGATTTTCGACGAAGCTATCCTGGCCCTCGTCGTGTCCAGTAACGTTGCACTGTATGGCACGATCCAATAATTGCTCGCCACGAACCACTTTTGGCCATGTCGTATCACCAAAACGTGAATTGCTAATCCCATGCGTCTCGCCAACGGACTTTGCAATGCGCTGCAGTCCTGTGGAAGACTGTGTCCTGTTGGAGATGACTGCTAGACCAGGCATCGTTTCGCTGGTACCTTTCGGTGCACGGAGTCTACCGTAGAGCATTGTGAAGCCGCCCATATCATGAATACCAACGTCCTGCATCAGTCTCTCAGCTAATTGCTCTTCGGTTTCATGACTGCTTGGTGGAATGGTCAAGTATGAACTGGTGATGCCGCCTCGACTCTTGGCTTGATTGATCTCCGTATCTCCTTCTTCACGAAAATTCGTTAGAATAGATATGCGGCCTTGTTTGGTGATCCCAAGCCATGTTCCGCGTTCTTCACGCTGAAGGTCACGACCTCCAAGGACATGCTCGTTGGGCGCATCCCACCAATCTGCTGGCAGCGTCGGCCTGCTCACGAACTCGTCACGATTGCTGATAAGCACCAAAGGGTAGTCCGGATGTGCCGTTGAAAGCACAGAGATACACATGTCGTCAGTAGCATGAGGGATGGGCTCAGCACCATGCGCCGGGTCTTGCCTCAATGTAGTCCTCGGAGGGTGTCCTGAGGATCCTGACTGTCTTTTGCCCTCAAAGTGATGGAGACTGTGCGATCTGGAGTAACTTCAGTCATCTTGTGCCTTTGGCAAGACCAGATGATAGGTGTCTCACTGTTCTCAAATGTATTGCAGGTGTTCTGTGCCGCTGACTTAACACGCACATCTAGATTTCAAGGGTCGTGGGTCGGTTTGGCACTAGCCTTACATAGACTAGCGTCGGTTAGATAAGCACGATAAGGTAACTAACCCCGCTAGTGTGAATGACACTGCGATCATCCATCTCAGGCTTCATTCTGGAGCTGCGACTTTGTTGGCTATTTGACCTGTGCCTGCCCGGTTATACTACATGGCTGCCTGAACAGCTCCACCTAGGAATTCTTGTTTACAATCAACTACCAAAGCATAAGTACAACGTAGCTGCGCCAGTCGTGCTACATCTGCTTTCATCTAGATCCCACGACACCACAACCACGTCACGCGAGCTTCTGCACAATCATGTTCGGCTTCATCGCAGACATCTTGACGTGAGTGATCAAGATCGTGGGTCGTCTAGCGTTGCTGATAACTCTTGCTCAGCTCGGTCATCTCGATTCTTCTCCCAGTCTTCTTCTCCTATAAAGCGCTGCGAACTTCCGATCCTGCAGTTCTCACACCATGGCTCATGTACTGGGTCACGCTCTCGCTCTTCCTCCTCTTCGAGAATCAGTTCTACTTCATCCTGTACTGGGTGCCATTCTACAGCTGGATCCGCTTAGGCGTCCACCTTTACCTTGCGCTGCCAGGACAACAAGGCAGCGTCTTCATCTACCAGCAGCATATCCATCCTTTTCTCGAAGAACACGAACGCCAGATCGATCGCACCATCAGCGATGCTCATGCGAAGGGTAAGGCAGCCGGCCTGGATGCAGTCAAGAAGGCTATTGAATACGTCAAGGTGAACTTTCTGGGTCAAGAGCCCCGTAGGCCAACACCACCGGCCAGTCGCAACGTCAGTTATACTACACAACTCTACAATCGCTTCGCGATGCCTAGTGCACGTGAAGGTCTCGCGACGGCTGGCACTAGTGACATTTTTAGTATGCTAGGTAAAGTCCTCCAGCAGGCCACATATCCAGATGCGGCCTCTCGAGAAGATGCGGCTCGCGATCTTGCTCAGTCCGGAACCCTCATCCCGCCACATCTTCGCGGTGAAGACAGGGATCACTATGTCAACACCCAACGCGAACGCCTCCGTACCCTTCTGTCAGCCCTCGACAGCGAGGTATATAACGCAGATAGTGCAGCAACAAGCGGAGCACAGCCGCGCTCTGGCACGCCACGTCAACCTTCAGGCCGGAAGTCTTACCGTGCTCCTCAAGACTCACCATATATGCATTCTTCACGGTCAGAGTCGGAGTTCGAGGATCTAGGTTACGAGGCAATGCCAGACCCTGATCAATTCCGACCGCGTGCCGATCGTGACTCAACACCAACACCTCGCGACCAGAAACCAGGGTGGAGCAACTGGATCTGGGGCAGTTATGGCGAGAAAGACAGCGTTGTGGATCCCAAGAAGGACACGTAATGCGTTTAACGACTTGACGATTAGGATGGTCCAAGGGACCGGCGTTTCGGAGGCATGGATCATTGGCGCAAAGACAGGTTGGTACAGATTTCTGTACATGAGTGTAACTCAGGGCACAGATTTGGGTAACTTAGGACCCAACGCATACTATAGACTTTACGGCGCGAGCTCGATGCTCCCGGTCGACATGAATCAAGTATGCCCAATATCACTTGGTGCAGACCACACAATTTGTTGGAGCTTCGATCCGAACCTCGATCTCGCCGAGGCACGCGTGATGCACTCATACGACCCAAAGCCGCTTTGCAGTGCAAGTCCGCACAAATTGACATGGGGCTCTTCTCCTCTTCCTTCACTCTTCGTCTCAGGTGACAGCCGCAGCGCCGTGTGAGTTCGAGAAAAGCTCACGTTCCATCATTGACTATCTTCACACTTCACCTTGACCTCCAGCTGAAGTCCTGGCATCGACAACATACTCCTTGCCAGTTCATCCAGAGCGCTGGCTTTTTCGTAGTCCTCAGCACGCTCAGTACGGTAGGCTAATGTCATGGCGTCGTTCGCAGCGCTTTGTACAACCCACGCGTGTTGTACAAGCCGAGATGCGGTGTGCTCTGTAAGCGTTCCGTGAATCTGGTGGTCGGTGAAGGCTTGATTGTTGATGTGATCGAGGGTTGTGAAGCTGCGAGATAGGGTCAGTGGTGAGTGGATGATCACGGTGTGATGAGGAGCTTACAAGGTCTCTTCGTCGGCGATGTTGACTTGGGAGTCGGTGGTCAGGATGCGGCTGACTTCCGCGTTGAGGGTCTGTTGGTCCTGCTGTTGTTGGTGTTGGTGATGAGGGTCGGCTTGATGGCTAGAGGGGATGTGATCTCTCGAGAAATGGCCGTATAAACCGCACTGATAACATGGGCCGGCTTCTGGATGCGCAAATGTCTTGCTCGCGTTGTCGATGTGGTGGATCATTCTGTTTGCTGGCGTCTCTCTTGTTGCGAGATCGATATCGTCGTTGCCTTTCTCGTGGCTTCTTAGACACGCGTCGCCGTATTTACAAAATCCTCGCTGGAAGTACTCGCATACTGCTCTGCTTTTGATATCAAACTGTGGCCGCTCCTTGGCCGGGCTCGAGTAAGTCCGGAAATGGTCCCTACGCTTTACAGGGCTTCCTTTGCCGGTCGTATCGTTCTTCTTGGGCGAAGTCGTCTTCTTCTTTTCTGTTACTGCGCTTGCTTCGTTGCTCTGAGCAGCAGCCTCGCCCTTCTTCTTTGGTGAAGTCTTGCTTCTTTGAAAGTGTGGTCGCTTGGATCCTGGCTGCTTGCCGGCAGCATTGGGCTTCTTCGTTGGAGATTCCATGCTGCGTCGAATACCCGATCTAGTAAGTGATTCTGATGAGACCTAAAGGTCGAGGGAGATGTGTAGTGACACAGCCTAGAAAGCGCAAAGCACGTGATTCGACGCCACTTCTGATCCTTACCGTTGCCATCTGCAGAGCCGTTGGGCTGCTTCACATCATGTCAACATCGACAAATACACATTTTGCAATCTGGCTGAAATTGAGGCCACTCAGCAACTTCTCCGCAGCTGGTAACACCCACGTTGAAATCACACTTGGACGCATGTCACCATGCCGACCGGATCAGACACAACTCGATGCCGCCTCCTCGAGCTGCCCGCCGAGCTCAGACTCGAGATCTGGGAGCTGTGTATGGCCGACCGTATCAGATTCGCAGCAAGCCCGAATCACACCTTTCAATTCGCTGGCTCTGCCGGCTCACGAGACCAAGCATTCTACAGACACGCCGCGACATCTGGTTCGGATGCCGAGTTCTTCACCTGCAGACTCTCGAAAACAGGAAGGCATCTCTCAAAGTCCGTCTCGGGAGAAGCGGTTCGCAGGCCGACTATACTTTCGAACAAAACGAATTCCGGATACGCTAGCGTGAGCAGTCATATGTTTGAATATCGAATGTTAACCAGAAGGTCGCTAGAGTTCGCACTGCTTTGACTGCGAAGTACATGTAATTTGTTCCTCGTGTCCACTGCTGGTCGAGTGGGGTGATGAGTTGCAACATGTGATAGCGAAGAAACCGTGACAGCTGTGCTAATGTCAGGCGAAGTATCAGCTTCTATGACTGTTGTTGCCAGACCGCCGATATTCTGTGCTGAAGGACGAGCATGCAATACACTATCGACACCGGCAAGTCTACTGGCCTTGTTGGCTTTCAGCGAGCTCATCAGCATTCGAAAGGCACTCGATTTGGTCATGAGAAGAGGTCGGATGAAAGAGCGGATAAAGTGCGTAGTGCGGGTCAAGGGATCTGCAATACATGTACCTGTCGGCACACGGGTATCGGCATATATATGAAGGGCCAACCGTACAGTTTGACCGACTCGCCACTATGTTTCCTACCTCCATAACTATAATCATATGGTATGAGTGGTCATCTTGTCCAATTGTCTTAAAGTTCATTTGATGGCATTACCTTTCGTATAAACTTGTGCAGTCATGGCTACCTCCAACCATGATCCTCGTCAAGGTTCTTACCCGACGGCAAATGCCCCCAGCCCTAGTTCTACTTCCCATGTCCTTGGCATCGACGAGAAGAAACCAACCACAGGAAATATAAACTATTCCTCTTCGAGCAGTAGCGACAATGGGCTACAAGAACAACAAGCAGAATCCAAGGATAACTACGAAAGATCCATATGGTGGCGCATATATGACACCATATACTGGTGTCCGAAATGGTGTCGATGGGATCCTGACAATCCTCCTCAGTTCAATATCTGGCACAACATCTTGTTTGGATTTGCTGGCGCCTTCACAGTCGCCAACTTGTATTACAACCACCCAATTTTGAACATATTGGCTAGAGATTTCAATGTCAATTATGTCGAGGTCGCGAACATCCCAACTCTGGCCCAAGCTGGGTATGCCACAGGACTGCTGTTCCTATGCCCGCTAGGTGATCTACTGCCCAGAAGACCGTTTGTTCTGACTCTGGTGTTCTTGACTGCAACAGTATGGTATGTTATGATACAGATGATAGATTGAAACAGAAGAGGTTGACTTTTGGCAGCATTGGTCTCCCTACAACCAATAGTGTCCACGTTTTCATTGGCATCCAGTACATTACAGGAGTAATGACAGTCACTCCGCAGCTTATGATGCCTCTCGTAGGTGATCTTGTGCCTCCGCATAAGCGTGCTGCGGCACTATCGATTGTTACATCTGGCCTTATGCTTGGTATTCTACTCGCGCGTCTTCTGTCTGGTGTGGTCACACAGTACACGTCTTGGCGCACGATATATTGGATGTCTGTGGGCTTACAGTACCTCATTTTCGCCTTGCTGTGGCTCTTCATGCCGGACTATCCTTCGACGAACCCTGGTGGTCTGAATTATTTCAAGATGTTGTGGTCGATGGTGCTTATGTTTTTCAGGCATCCTGTGCTTGTGCAAGCATGTCTGGTGGCATTCTTCGTATCATCCACGTTCACGAATTTCTGGACGACTTTGACATTCCTCCTTGCTGGTCGGCCGTACAACTTTACACCCGTCGTCATTGGGCTCTTCGCACTCATCGGCATCGCAAGTATGTGCTGCGGACCAATCTACGCGAAGTATGTTACAGACCGCTTCGTGCCGCTATTCACTGTCTTCCTGGGCATGATTTGGTGTATGCTCGGAGTATGTGTAGGGACATATACCGGAACTTTTACTGTGGCTGGACCGGTCATACAGGCAATCTTCAATGACTTTGGAATGCAGACTTCGCAGATTGCGAATAGGTCAGCTATTTTCACAGTCGAGCCAAAGGGACGCAATCGTATCAACACTGCGTACATGGTCTTCACTTTTGCAGGCCAATTGACAGGAACGGCGGTCGGAGCGAATTTGTATGAGCGTGGGGGTTGGCGTGTTAGTGGCAGCTATAGTGTCGGCGCCATAGGTATGGCATTTCTAATCACACTGTCGCGGGGACCATGGGAAGAAGGTTGGATAGGCTGGCACGGAGGATACAGTATCCTGAAGAAGGACCGCACGAGTGCAGATGGTAAAGCAGCTGAGGCGAGGAGTCATTTACGAAGGCCAGACGCAGAAGAAAAGGCCTCGAGCGTCATGAATGCAGATATGGAGAAGGCGGAGATGCGACATCATGATACCCACGAACATCATCACGGTCACGATAACCAGGAAGCAGTCAATGCGACAGAAGCAAAGAAGAGCCTTGAGCTGAGAGCAGCCGAGGATATGAATGATGACATAGATGACAGAAAGCCGTCCTCCAAGTCGTCGAAGGAAGACGTAATATCGCCAGCAAGATGACATGTACCAGTATATAGAACCAGAATGCATGAAAAGTCAGATGAGACAGAGACCTGGTGATCCATTATCTTTACCAGATGCAAACATGACTATCGGGTGTGATATGTGTTAACAGGGCTCGTGCAGGTTGGGTAAAACTTCAAGTGGGTACGGCATGCTACGACCCAAGGCTCTTCGCGCGCATGTATAAGCCTGTTGGAGATGGATCCTCCTGCACTCCAGAATCATCGACTATAGTCTTGTGCAGACGTCGAAGCGGTGGATCGGTACTCGTGAACCTCCAAAAGTGTTGATATGGTATATCGCCCTGACGCCTTCGTTTTGCATCGTTGCATTTGTGGGCTAGCCATGCCCTCGTTCAACCTAGCTCATTCATTCGTTTGTGTCGTGGTCCCATACGTCACATACTCGTTGCCTCGATCGAATTCGCTCTATTTCTTGCCAGACTTCTTGATGCCTTGCGTACCAGAATTCAGAGGTCCCTTGCCGCCTGCCTTCTTTGCCATCTCTTCGCGGGCCTTCTTGTCTGCGCATTTCCGTCTCAGTTCGTGTTACATATTTTATGACAGGCACATGTTTACGTACCAGCTGCCTGCTTGGCCTTGAAGGCCTTGTCCTCATCGTCCTCCTCGACTGCCTTCTTCTTCGGCTTCTTATTGTGGATGGGATTGGTACCCGCTTAGTCGGCTGTCAACAAATGTCGCGTTACAATGGTTAGAAAGCTGGGCACATACTTCCTTGACCTGAAGGCATGTTGGCGACTGTGTATGTATCTGATGCAAGACGAAGTTGGTCGACAGTCAGATCGTGGTGATCACAATTCAGGGTCCGCTTTGAGAATAGCGGCCCGGCACTCGATTGCTGTGCCGCGCGATCATCAAGCCCCAGCACGTGTCTAGCGGGTGACAGGCTGTGCTTTCCACCTTTTGACAGGCGTGTTCGACATCCTCGATGCTTGAGTAACTACATTGTCAATCACCCCGCGCGCAATACGACGACCGACAGCGGTATTGAACTCCATTCCACGACCAATGTGCGATCTCTGCACCAGTCAGAGCCAACGTTGTCGTTGGTCTCCATGAGAGGAGCTTGGCGCCTCCATCGACCGATCTAAAGCCAGCATCGCGATTATCTTCATCACGCGACGAACGCGCAGGAACTAGGTCCGCTGGCCTCGGATTGATCAGGCGATACCCGCGAACATGCCGACAGCATCAGCTACTGCGCACCTTCCATCAACACAACCGGCCGCACGACAACGACCCAAAAGTCCAAATCGAGTTCTCGCAGAAACAGAGGCGCAATGGTTATTCACAGAGGCGGAGCTGGCGAATACGCCCTCGATCCAGGACGGCATGAGCCAGACAGAGGAGAGGGAGCTTAGAGCGAAAGGCGTCAACTTCATTATCCAAGTGGGAATTATGTTGAAGCTTCCACAGCTCACTCTCAGCACCGCTTCGGTGTTCTTTCAAAGATTTTTGATGCGAGCGAGCTTGAAGAAGGAGCGGAATGGTATACCCAAACTACACCAGTATCAAGCGGCGGCGACCTCGCTGTTTCTTTCCACCAAAGTGGAAGAAAGCTGTCGCAAAATGAAGGAGCTTATCCTGGCTTTCTGTCGAGTTGCTCAGAAGAATCCTAATCTTGTGATTGACGAACAGAGTAAAGACTGGTGGCGGTGGAGAGACTGCATCTTACACAACGAGGATATCTTGCTGGAAACTCTGTGCTTCGACCTTACAGTGGAATCTCCGCACAGGCTATTGTTCGACATGATGAAATATCACGGAGTCGAGCACAACAAGCGATTGCGCAATGCCGCATGGGCATTTGTGACGGACAGCAACAATACTCAGCTGTGCTTACTGTGTAGCAGTCGTACGATCTCGGTGGCCAGCATATATGCGGCATGCAGATACACCAATGTGACTATCCAGGATAACGACAAGGGTCGGCCATGGTGGGAGACGTGGCGCGTTAGCCTGAAAGAGCTAAGGCGTGCTATCGACTATATGCTGGCAAACTACGATCAGACTTCGAACAAGATCAACGGCATATCTGCTAGCGCCGGGTCAGACGGACAAGGCTCAGTCTACAACAGCCTATCGACACCAGGTATGGACGGCACAATCGACGGTGGTGATAGTACACGTGCCAAGTCGCACTCGCCCTACCAACTAGCGGCGAGCCGACGGCACAGCAATGCTAGCAGTGTCGGGGTAAAACGAGAGCGCGACGAACAGTCGGCCAATGGTGATCAGCCATCAAATGGTTTGGTCAAGGACGAGAACGGTAGCAAGCGGCCAAGACTCGAGGAGAAGACTGCCTCCAACGGAATATCTAACGATGAAACAAAGGCTGACTCGGCAGCGGAAGCCGTCGGATTCGATCTGCCGCAGCGTGAAGAAGCTGCTCGTGTCGAGGCTGGCAACAAGCAAGCTGCGCTCGATGTGCAGGTTGACCAATACGCGAAGGAGGAAGCCATAGCGCCTGTCGCTTCGCATAAAATCGAGCGTGGGCAACCTTCGCCGCCCTCAGAAAATGGTAGCGAAGATGGTGAAGTGCAGGAGTAGGAGCCATGCGCCAGCAACGAAGGGTCACAGTATCGAGACGAAGCCAGGATTGCGATGCCACTGGATGGCAGAGACCATGAGGTGACTAGGGGCGTGGCGAGCCTTGATCCAACACATGCTTCAGGCACCGCGCCGACGATGGCGCTCGTGGTATCTTTCCGCTTCAGGACGTAAATTGTCAAGCTTCTTGAACGTCATCTGCGCCGTCATGGTTCCGAATACGCTTAGAGATTGCTCAGATTGTGAGCACAAAGTCGCAGATGCAGCTTGGTAGCCTAACCAGGATACTGATCGAGAGCAGTAATCCCACTTCTATCTCGTCACGTACAGGGCCAATGAGAGCCACGCGCTGGTCTATGCTCTGTGGTGTATCCACAACCTTAGAGATCGTAGGTTTCGGGGAAGTATGATTAGGTCAATACCTCACGCGCTCGCGGCGAGAACGGAAGTACAGTCGTGCTTCGGAAATGTGGGATAACATGATTTTGGGAGGCATAGCGAGGTGTTTGGGAGATGGACCTAAGGGCTATTACTTGAGATGTGTGGGTCGACTAGTCTTGCAGAATACTCTATTCTACCTTATGATACCCGCAGGGCAAAGCATAGGCGCTTCTCGGCGTAGGAATACAATAGAAGGAAAGACTTTGCAGCAAGGTTATTCTGTACGTTACCTTGATACGCAGTGCGATAGCAGTGGTCGACATCATCGACATATGATATGCCGTCTTGTACGACTACCATTGTGCCATGCGCCATGTGGCATGCGCTGCTGAGAACTGTAGGTGTCGGTTAGAGCCCTGAATCCCAGCTAGTCTGAAGGTCTGTGCTCCTTTCCAAGTCTCTGGACTCTATCTATCCAAAGCTTGTACAGACTTTGCATGCAGTCACAACACGGCATCAATTTCAGCTTCATCTGCATCCATGCAAGGTCGAGACCGTCATGTATGACCTCAAGTCTGGCTCGTTCCTCTAACCGAGCTACGCAAACCGCGAACCGAGTGAAGCAGGCAACGGATAGATGAAGTATCAAACAAATTTCGATAGAATGCCATGTTGCACGACCCACGTACTCAACATACAGCCTGGATCGCATAGATGAAGACGTCTATCGCAACTGATTATCCATGCATTGCCACGATCTCGCCAGCTGAACTTGTCACTGCAAGACTATCAATGTATGGAAGCGTCTCCTTATTCGACAGCGAGGCCAAACGCGTACACCTACATTAGTTCATTGCCGAGCTGCAGCTATCGCAATCCGCGCCGCCACAGGCACGAGCATCGAGAGCGCGAAAGTCGTTCGTTGGATCTCTTTGGCGCGCTCGTCTCGTCTTTGGGAGGTGCTCCGTTTTTCTCTAACAGGGCTGAAACATGGTACGCTGGCCCACCTTTGCCGACCTCCACACACGTGCTTGTGAACGACAGCAGTGTACAAACGTGTGGAAGACACAGTGCATGTGCAGTATATATATACAGGTACGTTCTTGGGCATTCTGATGACTTGCGCAAACTTCACATCTTGCACCATCTGCTCTTGTGCTTCGCACTCTCTGTCATTCTCTCTCGTGAGGTCTGGTACCTACGATTACATTCACTTGACATTCGGCTTTTGACAAGCATTCCTGTCCTTCTTGAAGCAAGACAAAATTCCGTTCCGTTCACCACGATAAGATGAAGACTTTCGTGGCACTATCTGGCCTCGCAGCTATCTCTGCTGCTGCACCCTTCTCGACGGGCACAGGATTCCCAGCTCCATCAGGAGGTCTGCCTGCCTACTCACCTCGAGGTAGCGGCTTGCCACCTTTTCCATCAGGGGGTTTTCCTGGCTTCCCGCCAAATGGCACTTACGGGCCACGTCCAACAGGCCATCCTTATGGCCCAACTGGAGGTACCGCACCACCTCTACCACAAGGCACTGCACCGCCTGTGTCACAAGGCACTGCACCATACAAGCGCGAAGCTCAATTCGGCACCTTCAGCGGCGAATCTGGTTCCGCAGCACCAACAAGCCTAGGAACAGGCTCCGGTCCTTTCTCCTTTCCAGTATCCGGATTCGGAACCGTATCAAGTGCTGCCGAGCCCACTGGTCTGAGTGGTCTCGGCAGTGGTAGCGCCTCACCATCTGGCGGCTTCGGCTTCGGCACAGGTTCTGATGGTTCCTCAAGTTTCTCATTGCCAAGTGGAGGACTCGGCGGCGGAAGCGCAGCTCCTACTGGACTCGGTAGAGCTGACATGAAGCGCAACGCTCAAGTTGACAGCGCTACGTCTTTTGCGCTGCCCAGCATCTCGTTCCCGACTGGCGGCTTTGGAACGGGCCTGTTTACTGGCACATTGCCTAGCTTGTCTCTGCCTACAGTTGGTTTGGGCTCTGGTATTGCTGCTCCTACAGGAACCTCTGGCTTCGAGCGTTATGGCAGACATGGCAGCGGCGAAGGAGCGGCAGCTTCTAGTGGCTTCCCTATCTTCGGCTCCATCTCTGCTCCAAAAGGTGGTGCTGCTCCTACGGGAGGGTTTCCGGCTGCAAGTGGTAGTGCTCCTTACCCAACAGGCGCAGCCGCTCCGAGTGGTGGTTTTGGTGGAGATGCTCAGCCGTCAGGTGTTGCGCTACCAACTCGTGTTGTTGCTGGAGTTGGTAGATGAGGGCTCTGGTGAGAAGGACATGCAGATCGACAGCGAGTAGAGACAGTATTCGATTCTACAGCAAGACAAGTTTTGACATATTCAATGGTGAGAAAGCTGTTTTGTGGAGCCTCCACTACGAGGATGTATTTAGAGTTTGATCGGCATCAGAGCTTTTGCACTTCTGGGATCCTTTTACATTTCCATGAATGCCAACTGATGACTTCTCTAATTGTTCTGTCGCCAAAGAATATAAACGCCTTTGCCCGTCGCTGTAATGACTCGCTTACGTCAAGACTAGCAGGTCATACTAGCATTGTATGCTCACTCTGACCCTCCTTTCGGCCTCGCCAGTAGCTCGTTGTCTAAGTCCTGCCACTGCCATCGATTCGATCGTCGCATGTCACTCTTTAGAATGGCCACCGACGCAATTACGATCCACAACAATGGACTCCAGCAAAGTCGGTGAATACATCTCGTCGGGCTTGGCATTCATAGCTGGGGCACGACATTTGTTCTGATGGTTGTCGCTGGATGTGGATCTCGTCAATGCTGCATTATGAGTGGAATCAGTGATCGTTGTTGTGTAGTCTAGATGCGTGGATGGAGCGACGTCGACTATGCTTCGGGCGATCGCAGCTTCGCGCGAGGTGTCATTTGGACGCAGTGGGATGCCATCGCAGCTTGAAGTCGTATCGGAAGTGGTCAAGGAAGCTGGTGATGGAGTGCCAGAGCGATTGAAGGGATGCTCTGCGTCAGGGAAATTTGTTGTGGCAGTGCTGGATGGGTTGACGACTGCTGTAGCTGGCTGCAGTCCAGGTATCGGGTCCGCGCCTTGCTCGAAATTCCGTTGCCCCTGCCTCGACTTGTCGCTAGGCTGAAATAGCTCTCTGAATTTCTGCTTACGACGGTTTTCACAGATTGGGCACGGCCAGCCGGGTTCTGCCTCTGGATATATGGTCGTGGCGTGCGGGCAGTCATACTCTGTTATGGCGGGGTTTGAAAGATACGTATCGCATTTGTCGCTTTGTGTGCAGCACATGTGACCGCATATTGGCCAAGACCGTATAAGGAGGATACACATAGTAGGGTCGAAGATCGAGTGTAACTCTGGTGTTTCTTGTTGTGTCTGCAGAGGTCAGTAGAATGCTAGACTGATGTTATAGGCAGCTAGTCGACAGCATTTGTGATGTTGGTTGCTGCCCCGGACAGTATTGTATAGTGGATCACTCGTTGGTCACAGGATCATGCTAAGCAACGGACCATGATCCATTGTGGACATAGCACGAGGAAACTTTGCTTTCACAAGCTTGTGGATGACCTGTGCTCATCATAGGCGCTGTAACGATCGTGAGCACCTGTAAGCGGACCGCTCGCTTTCCATTTGAAAGTTTGAAGCTGGAATTTCTTTTGATAATATCTCAGGCCTCTTGCGCCACAACTCTCACAGTTCTCTTCACGCCTTCTTCGGCACCCTTTACTCTTATCTCAATAGTGAAGTCTCCAATATGCTTGATCTTGCCTTCTGCTCTGAGGTCCTCGTCCAAGAATCTGATATCACTCTCGGTCAAGATGACCCTCGCGGCCTCGTCATTCTCTGCAATGGCTGCTCTCACGGCGACCAGGATATCATGTGCGCTGACTGATCCATAAATTGCTTGGGGTCCAACCGACTTTGGTGCTTCCTTGGGGGCTGACATACGTGCTGCCAGTAAATCCGCCGCTGCACTCGATACTGTTCTTTCCCTCTCTTTCTGCTTAGGTGTTGGTGGTGCTTCTTCTTCTTCTTCGGGTTCCTTCTCTTCGATGATAGGCTGTCTATAGAACTGAAGCCGTGGGTTGACGAATATCTCCAGCATCTGCAGACTTCTTTCCGGTGATAACTTCTCTACTTCGTGCTTCTTAAGTGTGGTCTCAGGCTCTGGCAGCGGGACTGTATCTCTAGATGCTACTAAGTCTGATGATGCTAGCTCTGAAAGCTCCTTTTCCTTGCCAAAGCTGTAATCTCGTGCTATGGGAATATTGTTCGCTTCCAGTGCTTTGAGCTCTGGCCGTAAGACATACTCCGCAATTCTTCGTGGAAAGAACTTATTGCGCATTTCTCCGGAAGTCACTGGTATGATTGCGCCTATCATAGTCCATCTTCAGCAAGCTCTTTCAAGATATCAACATGAATCTAGGATCCTCACCTCTTCTTCCGTAGCCAGGCACATCTTTCAACAATCTCGCCGGGATTGGACCGGAATGTTTTGCAAGCTTCTTCTTGCCCCTAACCTGCTGTCCCAATGCTGTCGCGGGTCTTGGTGCACTGTCTGTGAAATTGCCCCATGCGTAGCTGCGCATACATGCTGAGCATTGACGTATGGATCGTGATCGCAGTGGTAGCGACATGGTGCCAAAGTGATCTCTGTATGTATGTACAGCTTTAGCATGCGCTGTTGAAAGTGATGCCGCGGCCCACACGTGGACGCGCGCCGCGCCGAACAGAGAACTTGGAAGCTCATTGCTCAATTACCTGGTAGCTCACTGGACACTCCCTAGAACAAGCAACGCTGCGAACACTTCACTTGCATGACCTCCGGCGATCTTACACTGAGCTGCACTGGACGCGCGACTGCATGTGCTGGCTCGCTATGGAGCAGTCACCTGCCAGTCTCCCACGACAACAACACCACAATCCAAGGCGACATCGCGACAGGCGAACGACTATCAACGTGAAAAGACCCTCGTAGCCATTGCCGGCACCGGCTTACCCGCGCGAAAGATGCCCGATAGACCGCTCACCATAGCAACATACGCAGCCGGAGCGTCATTGGCCGCGATAACATTGGTCTACGTGTTTGGACCTACATTCTTTCTGGACGACGATGCAGCCAACAGTTCCAAGAGCAGTCGCAAGAAGGGTGTAGTAGGTCTGATCAATCCGGCGAATGACTGCTTCATCAATAGCGTGCTGCAAGCTCTTGCTGGTCTACCGGATCTGCGATCATACCTTAGAAGAGAGGTTCATCGCAGAAAGCTCGATGGACCACAGCTGTACGAGGATCTGAGCTCGGCACTAGAAGAACAGAAGAACCATCCGGAAAGAAAACAGATGCCAGAATGGCAAACACTGGGACTCCAACAGGGGCTAGTCACAGGTGGCTTGAAGGAAGTTCTGGACGCATTGAATGAGAGGCCAATATATAAGAAGACCATCAGCGCGCAAAGTTTTATAAAATGTGTGGAGCATGCTTTCCGAACCAGGATCAACAGGACGCAGCAAGATGCGCAAGAGTTCTTGCAGGTGATCGTGGAGAGGTTGGCAGAGGAGTACTATGCAGGCAGAAGAGTACGGAAGCACGTCAGGCAGCGAAGAATCGGCAGAATACTGGTGGCTGTGCCACAGGACGTTGATGGGCAAGACGGTCAAGCAGCTATTGGAGGGCCTCGGGACAGCAAGATGATACCATTGGAAACAGACCAGAATCGTTCTACCTTGCAGGAACCTGCCACGAACGACGACAAGGAGGACGACCCTGACAAGGACGAAAATTTGTTTCCACTTGAAGGTGAGCTCGAATCGCAAGTGGAATGCTCGCATTGCCACTTCAAGCCGAAGCCCTCGATATCGTCTTTCCTGACACTTACGCTCAATGTGCCACACGACACGACCTCCAGCACTCTTAACCAGTGTTTTGACGGTATGCTGAAGATGGAGCACATTGACGACTTCAAGTGCGACAAGTGCAGGCTAGAGCACGCTTTGCAAGTGAACGAGATGCAGGTTGCTAAAAGCTCTGGTGACCAAAGAGCACAGTTTGAGGCCGATCGAGCAAAAATCGAGCAGGCGCTACAGGAAGATCCCGAGAAGCCGCCAAAGGATGTAAAGCTGCCGGATCTGAAGACAGTGCCCAAGCGCAGAATATCGAGGTACACGCGCATATCTTCGTTTCCGCAAGTCCTCGCAGTCCATCTCAGCCGCTCTGTCTGGGATGCTCACTCATCGTCTTCAAAGAATATGGCCAAAGTGTCCTTCCCAGAGAGCCTCTCACTTGGCAGCCTACTTGATCGAAAGACCTATCGTCTGCTGGGGGTAGTGACCCATAAGGGTGGCCACAACAGCGGACATTACGAATCCTTCCGACGTCAAGTTCTCAATCCTCCCTTCTCGACACCGGCTTCCCTCGGAACAGAAGGCGTTTACAGTATCAAGAGCACTCCAGCGCCAAGTCCGCACATGAGTGCTGTGCCCAGTCCACAACTCTCAGGAACCAAGATGCGCGAGTCAATCTCTGCCTCGGAAAGTCCTTCACTCTCAACCGACTGTGCACAGTCTCTCGGTACGCCACCGAGCGCCACCCCATCCTCCTCGTCTGGATCGTCAGCCCCGCAATACCATAATCTCGATCGTCGGAAACAGCAGCCTCCGCCACCAGAGTCCGTCCCTGCGCCAGGGTTGCCGAATCCCCCACAAGGCTCAGAATCTGCAGCACCGCCGGCTGAAGAAAGCAGTAAGCCTACTAGAAGGCCTTCTCTGAGCGCACTGAGAGGTAGGGTGAGAAAGCAGAGACCCAACGAAAGATGGTGGAGAATCTCGGACGATAAAATCAAGGAGTGCAAGACGAGTGAGGTTCTGGGCATGCAGCGCGAGGTTTATATGTTGTTTTATGAGATGGTGACGAGTGAGTGAGCAGACCTTCGTGGATTGTATATATGGAGGGCCATCCTAGGAGAAAGTTAATGGTTTGGGCATTTCGGAGAAACTTGGACATTGCATGGTTGAGGTTTGATTACCAGCGAGGCGTTGGCGGTGCTCGATGGCTCGACGTTGGGTGCCGAGCATGGTACCTGCTTTTTGACTTTACATGCTTGTAGCATCGGTCTACGGCGGTTGGTAAAGATCTAAATGGATTGGACCCATCGCGCGCGACATTGGAGGCATGGCATCATACTGCAGCTTTGTGCCGCCTTCCTTATTCTCTATATCTCTTGGGTATATCTCTAGTCAAAGAAGTCGCAATTTCACTGCTCAGCAAATCGCTGTGAAGCTGAGTCTTCGATCCGGATGCTTAGTGTAGGACCCTCCTTCAATCGAACGGGAACTACTCGATCGTCTGCTGGTTGGCCATGCGATCATGCTCATCAATATCAGTCGCCTCCCACGGGTAGTTGATCCAGACATCGGGCACAGTCCGCGCTGCGAGATACCTGTTGTTGTTGATCATCTCGTCCGGGAGCTTACCCCTCTTATGCTTGTCCTTGTTATGCAGCACAAAGATCGAGAATCTGGTGCTCTCTGCTCCCCGTCCAGCATTCTCCGCAGCAACCGCCACATCCTTTTCTAGCTCTTTCACAGCGTACTCTAACGTCGTTCTTGTGTCATCAACTTCATCGACGATGAGAACGTTCTTGCCGATGAGGTTCGCCATTTCTAGACTGCTTAGGTCGAGCCATTGGGTCCTGGTGACCTTTGTGCCAGGTTGCTCTATCTGGCTATCTGTGCTGAGAGACTCGTAGAGGGAAAGACCGATAGCTTGGATGGGGATGTTGGGGCTGCCAGGCTTCTTGAGGAAAGATCGTAGGATTCGAGCTGGGACGTAGCCTCCACCGCCAATGGCGATCATGAGATTAGGCTTGAAGTCGCTGAGGATACGCTCGGCTGCATTCTGGCACAGCTTGTGCACCTAGTCCATAACTCTGGTCAGCCTTCAGTGGAATGTTCATCTTGACAGTGTCCGGGAGAGCCTCTCGCTTTTCTCGACGCCTAAGCCCTTTTGTGCTGGTCGTGCGCATCGATCTCGAGTGCTATCCCACGCCGTTATTTAGGTTACTTACCTGGTTGTAGGTGACGTACACCTTTTCGACCATGATCTTGATTCCACAGTTGGTCTGTTAATATCTGTTAGACGATTTCAACCAGCAGATTTGCGCTTACACGTACCTCGAGAAGAAGTAGCAAAAATTGAAGCCTGGAAACACATTGTCAATTGCCATGCTTCGGCGAACGGGACGACCCCGCGCTAACCAGGATCTGCAACGTGCGCTTCTCGCGTACCTGCTGCCGTGGCCACCGAGGCAGTAACACGTCGAGTCGCGTCCTCTTCCTCTTCGCATACGTCGACGATTGTCTCCATCCACCTCATCCATTCAAACAATATTCACCGTTTCATATTCGATCATGTTCAATCAACAGATGCGTAAGACAAAGCACTGTAATATTTTCGAGCAACTGGCCACGATATACTCTTGGACACAGTGCATCATCGCCATATCCTTACGCCTCGTTGTATACCACTGAAGAATCGGTACACAAAGATCCTTTCTTGGACGATACATACGAAGGGCTGGTCCCACACATATCGGTGACGCTAGGCTGTGGTATTCGCCCTTTTCTGGGCATCACTTTCTGGCGGCAACGACCATCGTCACGCCCTCGCATCACCGGATGCAGGCAGTGCATGGCTTTTGATGGTCACGGAGCTGCGTCCTCGTAACACTCGACGGAATAGCGATTGCGGCAACGGGTCCTGAAATCATTTACACATCCTGCGACATGCTCGGTGAGCATACGACTCATCCTCGATTGACCAGCTTGTAATGATCGACTTCGGCAACGGCCTCATTTCGTGTCAACCTGTTGTGCCTACTGATTACGGCGGTCTCCTCACACATGTGTCACAGCTGACCAGCCCACTAATAAGGCTTGGATTGCTATACCTTTAGCACGACGGCGAATATCCTCGATTAGTCTAGCGCTGACTCACTACTGCGGTCTCTATATGTCATCGCAGACCATGGACATGGTTCGGTATCGGCATCTCGCGCGACTCGTATCCATCGCCTTATTAGTGACACCGATCGCTTGGCGCAGCGAGATTCACTAATGAAATCACAACCTGGAAGACAATCATTCTCAGTAATGTTGTTCGAAAATGCGTAATTCCGGTGGTTCCGTAGCTCAAACGGCGGAAGTCTGGCAGTCAGGTCTAAAGTACAAGCTTCATTCGCATCACGAGTGACAAGCTCTACCAGCTAATGTTCTGCAAGGCTCGGCATCCAACGTTCTGCCAAATCGAACCTCAGGCATCGTAAATGCTTGCTAGCATCCGAAAGTCAGGAGGTGCAACCAAACTCTTCGGAACGCTTTGCTGGCTTTTGACCGTCTGTGGTCAAACTTCGCAGGAATGTCGGCATCCAATGCAAAAGGATACAAATTGCCCTCTGCAACTTCCTGGTCAATCATAGTACGCGGAGCAGTGATTCACGGTCACACCACCATCGACAAATCCGATGAGACATTGTCTTCGGTCAAGGATGGCAGCAAGCCAGCAGAGGTCCTTGAAGAGCATTTCCTCGTGCGTCATTATCCACCGCTGCTGGCAACTAACTGATCAACAATACGAGCGATAAACGGTCTCGACACAGTCATCGTCAGCGTACTAGCCGGGTCAAAGATGCCAGCGTCGTTCAGCGTATACTACGTGACCAGGCAGCTGAGATGGACCGGTAACCGCAGGTCTGCAGCGAAGTCGTACGCTCAGGCGTCGAGAACACGCCTCCGAGAGCAGGCGGGCTGCCCTGACAATGTACTGCCTTTCGAGCAAGACACCTATCGCGTGACATTATCAATTCATCAGCAATTTCATGCAAGTCTAAGAAAGGCTGACAGATCAGATCCGCCGAAAGCCCACGTGTGTAGACCTGGGGCATGATGTCCGCAACGCAGTATTCACATCTTTGCGACTCCGGTCGGGAACTACTGAATCGTGCATCGCTAACAATCACATTCGAGGGCACCGCGTGTGGCTTGCGCTCGGGCAGGACTTTATGGAATAATGATCTCATGCAGCTGACTTCCACGCAGAAAGGAACTTCGAGCCGAAATGGTGGCTCACAAGGTCGACCGCGGCCCCGTTACCTCGAGCACCTGGAATCGCGCCTAAACATCATGCCTGGCCAGCTGGAGTGTGGGAATAGGTTCGCGCTCGGTCGGTGGGACAAGGCCGTCATCATCAGCCTGATGATTGAGTGCACAGTATCGCGCTTCTCGTGAGTCGAAATTTTTTCGCGAAGATTTGCAGCGGATGACATGTGGTACATCTCAACAAACAAGAGGCTGGCTGCTCGAGTGTATCGCACAAGACTCAGTTTGCATGGAACATACCTATTACGGCTCGGCCAACTTCACCTGAATATCTCGTATCAACGCCTGCGCATTGCACCAGTACGCCATGGCTGCTGCACGTGGTGAGGTCCACTCTTGCAACAGCGCGCTGCGTGTTCTGTGGGGCATGGCTGTCTTCGCGGCTAGGGCGTTCTGGCTGACGCCTCGTGTTGCATCGTATCGTTGTGCGGATCTGGTCAATTGGTCAAGCTGTGCGGAACGCGACATCTTTCCTTGACAGTCGTGTTGCACTCCGTCGTTTCCCGGACTTTGCATGTCACTAACGACACATGTCACAGTGAGCATAGTAGGCGCTGAGCGCACAGGTGGGTTGCCAAGTTACGCGTACAGACGAGTCGAGCATGGTATGGGTCATGCTAAAATGGGATCCAACACAGCATTCCGTCCCAGCTCACACTGCACCACTATTCGGCAGACATCACGAGACGCCCATGACGGCTTGTTAGCAGTCTGAACTCGTGTGGCTTATCAGACGCATGCTGTTTGGTGGCTGCAACCACCACAAGCGGAAGCGTCAGAGGCTCCGGTCAAGCTCTTCGCAGCAGCTGCGTTCCACGAATAATGCTGACCGGCAAGCATGCAGTCAAGCAGGAGCAACCTCGACCCTCTTCATTGTCGACTGCTGTGGCTGCATTATTGGCGCTACTGAAAGGATGTAGACACCGGCCAACATGTCGTACAGTCGTGAGCGGCACGCGCTGCTAACTCGAGCTGCATGGGCTCAACACAGCAGCTAGGCAAGCACATGGCGGGTTGAGATGTCATGTCCTGCCGTGGAAACGGTACTTGCTCCGGTGAGGGTTGTCAATTATTGGAGCGCCAAAAAAATACTGGAGAAGTATCTAGAAACAGCCACAAGTTATACTGTGGATTGCGGCCACGCCCACATATGCACATGACCTTTTCATTGCCTACGCAGCCATGGAACGGAGTGGCTACAGTCCTCGCCTGCGGACAGTAAAGACACCGACACATAATGAGCGTAACAAAAACTCTCAAACACAACCGCAGCAAGCAGTCGACACTTCCACCGTTGATGGGGTTGTGTCGTTCAACAATAACAATCATGGTAAATGCTGATGCCATGACCCAATGTACAGCAGTGATTCGTCCGATTTCCGGCCGGGATGATCTGCTGGGCAGAATGCATTAATCGGTGGCCTTCTTGACCACTCATGTTACTGGCGAAGTATGTCAACATTATTCAATGGCTCCTAGCTGCATTCGTGTTCACGAGGTGCTCTCGTGGTGCTGATGGTCATCAAGATCCAAGCAACACTTCTGCTGAACGAGGACGTCCCAACCCAGATGATGCTGGGGCCCGCGGTCGCCTTAGGCCAGCAAATCACGAGCTTAGCTAAATGCTGGAGCTACGGAAGCTGCGGATAGAGGTGCATGCTAATCAATAGCCTGAGGCGTATCGGGTTTGACAATCCTGTAAAATTGGCGCCCAGATGGCTGCGATGCTCCTGGCGGGCATGCAAGCCCACGGATCGTGAGAGGACATCTGACTACGAGGGGCTAAGCGTGGTCGTGACTATGCCGCATCGCGCAGACTTAGTTTGAAAAGATTGCGGCTAATCGCCGAGCTACTGCAAAGCATCGTGTGTACCATGAAGGTAACGACGCTAGGCCACGAGGCCTAGACTATCTCCCTATAGTGCTTGACGAAGTGCTGCAGCTGTGACGTGGTTCTCACAAGGCCGCTCAGCCACGACGAGGACCACCACTCCGGCGCTTCTCTGCAGAAGGCCCTACTTCTTCAGCAGCCATCAGGCGCTGCCGTGCGAGTAACGATGGCTGGACGAGGGGTGGCACAGCAAGAAAAGGCCACGTCTTGCTTCCGAGCACTGTTACAGTACCGACGATCTTACGCACGGCTTATTAGATCATCGGTACACTTCTTACAACGTGCACGTAACAATTTTCCGTCGTGTACCGTGATGTGTGTCGGAACGTCTAACGATAGACCCTGATGGCTGAGCAGATTGTAGGCAGGCGTTGCTACTACCCGCAGATTGAGATGAGGATCCTCGAAACATGGCTCAGCGGTCAAGCGACGGGCAGCAACAGGTTCTTTGCACAATATTTGTGGCATCACATGACCTCTGACTAGCATGAACCCTACTTCAGTGCGCAATCTCACGTGAAGACTAAATCAAACGATGACCAATCATCGAAGAGGCGCAGCATGAAGATGTACAACCGATGATCTGCCAGGAGCTCAAATTTCCTGACCAATCGTCATCAGCGAAGCGGCATCCGGTGGGGCACTTTTGACGCAAGCCTTGCCGTTTATTCTGAGATGCAAGACTATCGGACACATCAGCACATGCGAATATCGCTGGACAGTAGTCTCGGGACGGAGAGTCCCATATCGCCTGTGTGACTGCTCAATACAGTCGCTGGCATGAGGCTGGGCTGCTCCTCGACACGTTGCGCAGACTGATTGCCGTGGCCCAGCGGTGTTGTATGTACCGCTTAGAGATATGCGCGACGACCGGGGCTCTGCTTGCCTCCGATTCTGGTCTGCATGTACCTACGTAGTCGGCACGCCCGCCCAATCAGCAGTCACATGGATCAGTGATTGGGGTCAATTAAGGTTCGCAAGCTGAAAGCCTGCGAGACGCGCGCGACTTGCGAGCCAAGTGCTGACCCAACCTCTAGCCCGTCCAAGGTTTCTAGCTTAACGGGAGTGATCTTCTGGAATTCGTATGCAAAGTTCCCTGACCTCAAGCTCTCGAGCACGATGCGCAGGTTCAGGTAACGCCCGGACGCTTGTGCCTTAGCTACCCGCCTGTGGGACCGCTTGTGAGACTCACACGGAGACGCTAGCACGTCGGTGATTCGCTCGAAGATCAATGTCCACTGTTCGCTTGGAGCAGCAGAGCCATTTGCCTGAGGCCCGGTCTGCACCAATCATCAGCAGGGCGGCACATGCTCTGGGAGCACCGCAGCACTGTTCCCAGCCCGACCTGCCATGCTGCACCCAGCGGCTGGACAGGAGTTGGCCGACCGGTGGTGATGATGAAGCGCCGTGTCGACCATGCCTGGGAGGCCGCTGCCGACCAAGACGCATCTTGGCGCTGCATCGCTGTACAGAGGACCCACCAAGGCGACGTTAGCGAAACATGATCAAAGACGCAGCGGCAGCGCTCAATCACCGACCATCCGTGCACGCAACAGAAGAGATGGTCGCAAGCAGATGGTGGCGTCTGCCACCAACTGCGGCGGACCAGTGACACGCAAGCATCATGGTGCAGGGATGACGCTAACGGAAGGCGACGCGCTAGCAAATCCTTTCAGCCAAGCTCGACACGAAGAAAATAGGCAGCATCAGAGTTGCGCTAGTCCATGCGACCGTCATGACCTGGTCGTGCATGGAGCTGCTAGTGGAGTGCGAGCCGTGTCGCCAGGATGTTGCCGCTAGAGTCGAAGTTGGGACATGGAGATGTGTCGTCTTGACAGCATGCAAGACTCACTCACCACCCATGGATGTGTCCGTCTTCTAAAAGGCTGTAGAGCATATATGCACTCTGCCTAGCTCGACCATTCACCTTTTGTCAGACTACCCTTAGCCCATCCTCTCTAATAACAGAACGCTGTCCCGCCTTGACAAGGGTTCGGCGGCTTGATCCCAATCGACTATATCGCCCCGCCATTGCCTTCACTACTACATCACACAGTCTGCACGCCGACTACCACAACTCTGTCGATCTCGCCTTATCTTTAGACGACCTCATCAACCCTCCTCGAAACGGACTACATTCTCTTCGACTTCACACCACTGCCACTTGATACCATATTTCTGTCCAGGACGACCACTTTCCGGAGTACTTTGCCATAGGATAATTGTTCGGTTGTCAGCTCATGAGTGTCTCGAGCCAACGGTCTCGGTCCAGTGTTTGTCTGGTCTGGTGGAAGTAGTTGGTTCACGACTATGCTACCAACCCCACCCGCATCGCCAAAGCCCTCCGGAGAATGCATTCCAGAGGATAACATTGGCCTCATTCTTGCCGGTAGCATTGAGTTGACCGGAGTCCTGGGCGTTGGAGCCTACGGCACCGTTTACAGAGCGCGCGATCTCATCAATGGCAGTGACTATGCAGTCAAGGCATTGAACAAGGTCGGTCTCGATCAACGACAGAAGAAATTCCAGGATCGAGAGATCCAGTTGCATTATCTTGCGAGCCAACATCCCAATGTTGTATCCTTGGTGAAGATTCTGGACAGCGCCGAGTGCACTTATGTTGTCATGGAATATTGTCCCGAGGGCGATTTGTTTTCCAAGATCACTGAAGAGGGCCACTATATCGGAGACGACTTCAAGGCCAAGCAGGTGTTCTTGCAGATCCTTTCCGCTGTCCAGCACTGCCATTCCATGGGCGTTTACCATCGGGACCTCAAGCCTGAGAATGTCCTTGTCCAGGACCAAGGCTGGACTGTGAAGCTTGCAGACTTTGGTTTGGCCACCCAAGACCGGGTAACTTCGGACTTTGGCTGCGGCTCGACCTTCTACATGTCACCCGGTATGCTCAATTTGTTCATCATTTCCGTTGCACGATGGCTAACGATTAAACAGAGTGCCAGAACCCGTCACCGAAGCCATTCTCGTGCTATGCTTCGGCTCCAAACGATATCTGGTCTCTTGGCGTTATTCTAGTTAACCTGACATGCGGCCGCAATCCATGGAAGCGTGCATCTGTTGAGGATTCCACCTTCAGGGCTTACATGCGAGACCGGAACTTTTTGCAGTCCATTCTGCCTATCACCAAGGAGTTCAATCACATTCTTCAACGCATCTTTGATGTTAATCCTCGTAACAGAGTCACCCTTGAGGAGTTGCGCGAGTCCATCGTCGCGTGTCCAAGGCTGACTACGAACGGATCTGGTGCCGGCTCTGTTCCTTCGACTCCACCTTATAGCCCTGTCGAGGAGCCAGTCAATTCCTCCTGCACCGCCTACTCTGGCTATGATGCGGTTCCACGATTGGATCTTCCGGCCCAGCAGTATCCGCCGTCACCTGAATATTTTTACCCTTCACCTGAGTCTAGTGCACCGAGCTCCGGACAGTGTAGCCCTCAGCCCACCATCTATACGGCCCCTCCCAAGTCACTGGCACCCATCATTTCCACTGGCCATTTCTTCAGTAACTTTCAGCGTTACGGCCAGATGATTACCAACTTCAATATTCCGACACCCAATCATATGTGGACGACGACTTATTGAATTGAGATGGAGTCCATGCCAGTGGGTTGCGTATTTATACTAATGGTCCGATGGGATTTGTTACTGTTCACATTCATCACAACCACTGCGAGAGGCGTTTACACGACGAGATGAGTATCAGGATCTGAGCGATTTGAAAGCGGTTTGGACGGCTTTGGCCGGAAAAGAATTGTACAAGATACCCCAAATGTTTTGTTTTGCTTTCAGCTATGTCGTAGAGAGGAAATTTGTTGGTACTGGCGTTGACCGAGGGGAGGGGACAATAGGTGTGCCGCAGACGAGGCCACTGCTCAAGTGAGCGCGAAGGATGTTGAGCATTGACGGCGTATGGTGGAACGGAATCATGAGCTTCACGATCAGCACTGTACCACCACACTGGAGTGGCTAGTAGACAACAACACGGAGAATTGTACGATATCTAGCAGAACGACACGGGTTCTAACTACTATTGCTACCTCTTAAATTATCATTTAGTAGGCGGGGCCGCGGTTCTCTACGCGGAAGATTGTGAAGCGTCGACCTCTTGCCTCCCAGAACTGTCACACGCTTTGATTTATCAACGCTGCGGTAAATGCCTCCCGCAGTCGTGGATGGAGTAGCAAGGCGCGATGAATATAAAGTTGCGCGTGGATGGACTTTCATTGTCAGAAATGAAATTCCATCCACGCGCATCACGATAGCAACTTCCTCACCAATAGCTAAAGCAAATAGCCGGAAGAGCGTAAAGCGGCCGAGGAAGGAGATCTAGTATCAGACTGCCTTTATTGAGTATAGCAAGATCGTGCCGCAGGTTCGGCTTTCTCGCTCAACAAGAGCAGCTGCACTCACAGCCTACCTAGGTAGGAAACCAGTGTCCGGTAAATATTAGCTACCCTCAGGCTCGGACTATACTAATAAGGATTAATGTTCTGTTACGACGACGACGTCTAACAGTTATAAGACCTTCTTAAGTTCCTTTACTAATATATTAATTATTTACTAATCTCTAAACTTAATACTCTTCAATATTCTTACTAGATAGTAGAGACAAGCGTATAAGATCTAGACTAGCGAGTCATCAACGCTAAGCTTAGTTTAGAGATAAAGTATATAAGTAAACTTTCTTTATATAAAATAATCTTAGAAACTAAAAGTATTATAGTAAATTAGGTATACTTTAGGAATTGAGTTTAATCTATAGGAAGAGTAACCTAATAAGCCTATACTTAAGATAGACAATCTTATAGTTATACTATACTACTAGGTACTTAGCTAGGATTAATTTACCTTAAAACGCTAAAGAATCTAGCTTTCTCTTATAGTAATACTAATTATCTATACTACTATCTATCTAGTAATTCTTATAGATAGTATAAGCTACTAATAAATTACCTAAGGCCTACTATAATATTAAAAAGTCCTAGTACTCCTAGTAAATAGCTCTCTAGCTTTATTAGAAAGCTAATAGTATAAACTATTCTATTTAGGGAATGTATAGTTTAATTAGTATCTAGGATTATAAGTAGAAGATAGGTTAGCTAGGAAGATAAGATAGAAAAGGGATTTACCAATTAGACTCACTAAGTCATAGATTGATACAGTTGTAGATTAATTAGAGATGAATATCGAACCAGTGTTTCAGCATCGATCTAGAGAGATGAGCGACACGGATATGTCCGAGTTCTACGCAATTATGAGTCGGGTTGTGGTAGACAATGATACGGTCGACTGGACTTGTCAAGACTATGTACTGGAAGCTTGGGATGAGCTCGCTGAAGAATGTGTGCTTAATGAAGATGACGAGAGTTACATCATGGGAAGAAGGAGAGCTAAGCGAAAGTATTATGGCCCGCAATAGAGCCATGCTCTGTCAGACTACGTATGGGTCCCATACCCAGTCAGCGTGCCAGCTGTCAAGATGCATTTTAGGAGAGAGGCAGGCTGGGAGATGCAAATACCAATCATCATCTCCAATCGGGGACAAGTTGTTCATGGCCTTGACACACTCTAGATCTTCAGGGTAGAAGCCGCTCATCTCCCAATCTATTAAGCCGGTAATATGGATACTTCCATCTGAATGAGGTTGAACGATAACATTGGCGGGTCTCAAGTCTCCGTGGATGAAGTGAATCATTTGTCTTCGAGGCGGAAAGGTCTGGGCATAGAGGAATTTCCCATATACCGTGTCTCTGTTGCGAGCACAGCCATACATAAATTTCCAGACGTCGTCACATGTATAGAGGTGATGCTTGGCGGTACGCTTGTGCCTGCGGACATCTTTACAGCCTTGACCCGCTACGCCTCCTAGCATGGTTCCACTCTGATACGGGATCTCATGTAGCTCCAACAGTATGCTATTCAGATCGCGGCTGAGGCATTCCTTCTGATTCTCTAAGAGATTCGGCCATATTTGGTCGAGACTGACGCCAGGGATATAGCTCATGAACATGTACCAGACATCGCTAGCGACAACCACCCCGTGAGGCTTCGGAGCAGGGAATGCTGGCTTGTTGGAGTCAAGGAACTGCAAGGTAGTGTATTCCGTGGAATCTGGCTCGCTGATGGCTTTCATTACGATATGCTCGCTACAGCGAACCACATAATGATTGCAGTCCGTGGCCGACTGGAAAAGTATTGTGGCGGAGCGTAGAACCTCAGATATTGCATGAGACAGGCGATGTCCATCGTTCATCCACTCCGGCTCTTGTTGACTGAGTAAAGACTCGACGGTTGCCGATAGTGGATGCAACACTCGTGCAAGATGCGTCTTGTTGACCGCAGGAAACGGTGTATTTTGAGGATGGGAAGGTCCGGGCTCATATACTGCGTTCGCTGTGTGGATGCTCAGCAAAGCTCTAGATAGATGCTGAGACGCATACAGTCGTACCAGTTTCTGCGTCCCGTCCTGGACACTGCTTCTTCGAGGCCAATCTCGACCGATAATGTGATGGTAGAGCCAAAGTCAAGTCGAGGTCGGGTTGTGTCGCGAAAGCTCTTTGCAGCTTCTTCAGGACCCTCCGGTTGTATTGAGCAGCATCGGAATCGTCTCGCGACTCCTCAGAGTGGGGCATTTTCGATACAAGAGGCCAGCAGGTATGATCAAGCAATAAGGAATGGCTATTGTATGCGAAGAACCAGGAAAGGTTAAACGTAAACTTTAGCGCTGGGTGTATTTGCGCTTGAGCGGGATGTCCCGCTGCACCCAGGTAGCAGTCTGACGTCAGGATGAATGGCAAGCAGAAAATATCAGTAGGCGCGATATTACCTGCCAAGGACGGGAGGTGATTAGTGAGAGCAGGCCTGACTTATCAAATCGTTTTTGTATAGCCTACATACCGCTACTTAGTCTCAATATAGAAGGTAGATGCTTCCTATTTTGCCTCTATTTAGCTACGTATAGTACTAGGGCTTTAGGTTTAAAGCGTTTACTTTATTACTTAATATAGTATATAGGTCTACTATACTTAGAGTAGTAGTCTTATCCTTATTCTATATCCTTATTATGTAATTATATTATAGATAGCTATATTACTAGGAGCCTTAGTATAAATTAGCTTATAGGTAGACTGGACTTCTATAGTATATCTATAATACTTATAATAGGAAGTACATCTTCTATTTTAATACCCTAGCTAGTCTACCCTAAAGAAGGTATAGTATTAGAGGTTAAGAGACCTTAGATAATATAAGGAATATATTTTCACCTTATTATATAGTGTTATATAGCACGGTCACGTGATCTCCCACACTATCACGCCCCTCATATACCGTCTTAGCATCACTATTTCTATAATTACCGAATCCTCCTATCTCTCTGAATATCATGTATGATGTAGAGCCTACTACTATACAAAAAAAAGAAAGCCCCTTAAAGTCCTCGGCCTTTCTTTCGAACTGTTACCTGATCATGACATCGGCTTCCTCGCAAACAAGCAGATTCTTTTGGTCGACTTTGACTGCGCCTACAAGCTCCTCCACCTGTTGCCTTGACTAACCCAGCTTCTAGATAAGGGGGGCAAGACAAAGTCCTTCTGAGCCTCTCGTCATGTTCATTGCAGAACTCGGCAGCGTGGCCTGTTGAGAAGAGGAAGGCTTGACATCCATAATAGTTTGTATTGAGCTTTGGAGGAGGCAATCGCTGAAACGAGCATATAGCGCATCTCTGCATGAGTGAGTCGCAAACCGTTCACATGCATTTCCTTGGCCAATCGTTTCACGGGCACGTTTCATGGCTTCAGCAATGACGACACCGCGCGCATCAGAGTCATCGATGATTGTGCATGGTTGGCTGTGTTGAGAGTGTGAGCACGGATCACAGCTCAAAAGAGTCGCGAGTCCAAAAGGTGGGATATCTTCGCAAGAGATCCCAGTACTTTCGACACGGACCTCAATATGTGAGGCGGGCAGCTACTTCCCATATTATGCGGGTCCCTGACGCAGCTCTTGCCGCTTAAATCGAGGCAACCAACCAGCATCCGCCCTCCATCATGCACTTCGCCTCACAGAACCAGAATCAGCACCACCACCACCACCACGACTCACAGCGCTACGGTATTCGCCAGGTGCAATAATAAGCTAGCCACCGAACCACACTCACACGATTATCTCTTATAAGCTTAACAGTGGTGGCGGGGATCGGTGCTCCTTCTGTTGCAAAGCACGTGGTGATACCCACCAACGACTTCACTGCCACTGCCGCTACCGTCATGGCATCACGCGCTCCAGTGGATCAATCCTAACCCCTGCTCTGTCTGCCTTGCCGCACCGCACCCATCATCGCATGCCAAGCTTGAGAGGTGGCGGCTTGTTGGGTCAGAGGATGCAGGAGGATGTGGTGTGAGTAGCATGCAAAACTGAGAGTTTGAGAGGTACCTGACACGCAGACGAGAATACTGTCCAACACCATCGTACCTCTGGCATGACATGATTCACGGTTCAGCGAGCGCTCTCTCCCCCGGGTGGCATCGCATCACTACCGTAGACATGCGGTCGGTGACATGGTCGTGACTTTGCTTTGCCGCAACGAGAAGGCATTGCGTTGAGTGGCGACGTGCTTCTCAATGCGACATGAAGTGCGTCTATGCGGTGACACGCAGCCAGGCAAATGTCGACCGCGTGCGTCCTGTGCGACTGCGCGATTTCGTCGGTGCTACGCATCTTGGGAGGCACCGACAGGCTGATCTTCACAGAATTTTGAGCTGCCGGTCTTGCTCTCCGTCTCGGCATCACGGCCACCATGCTTGTTATCATGCAGTGTGAGGTCTCCCATCACAACGTAATCAATCCACACGCGAGGTAGCTTGTGCCGCTGTCAAGCACCACAGCGCTGGATGAGGCATAGTGCATACATCACTTAGTGCTCACAACCATGTTCGTGTTCACAGGCATTCCTCAGGTTGACCAGATTCCTACAGGACCAAGCCGTTGACCGATGCAACATGTATTGTTTGAAGGGTCCTGTCTTTCGGCCACCGGAACGCGAGTGCGAGTGGGCCCCGACCAGATGATGCAGTGAGCACCCGGCTCGTCACATCTGAATCCAACGTCCACCGCCCGCCCTTACCGCTGATACACCAACCGCCTCGTGCTGCACATAGCCGACATGTCCACCCTGGAAGCGGCCGCATCATCTGCGGTACACCACGTTACAACTTTTCGCGCTCTACCTGCGGTTGTTCGCGCTTAGGCACGGCGCGATGGGCTCACATCAGTCCACGGACTGGATTCAGCCAGCGGCCTGTCTGAATCCGTCAACTATGGACCAGATCAATACGTAGATCAAGTCTTCACGGCAACAGAGCTCACGCGCTCGATCGATCGATCGCAAAACTCGCCACCTTTTCTTCCTGCTCGCTCCGGCGAATATACGGCTGCACGACCCACGCTCAGTCGGACAGCGAATCTGCATATTATGTTCTCGTAAGGTGGCAGAAGAAAGCAGATGTTCTTCGTGCATATCAATTGCTCCGTCCAAGGTACCGCTATACTTCTGGGTCAGACCAATCCTGTGCTTCAGAGCTTTTGCAGCTTTCCGCGACGCTTGACCCGTTGGGTACCAGAGCTCCACTACTGCACTACATGTCTTTCAGCTAATGCGGATAGCTGCTTTGTGAATACCTGCATCGACATGTACCTCAAAGCATCTTAAAACTTTCCAAGCTATAACGCAGCTGATCTGTACGGAATTCTGTTGTCCTTCCCGCGGGTGACGGCAGCTAGATCCGCAATTGCTTTTCATGGTATCGCTGCAGACAACAACCAAGATCCGTCACACGGCTGGAACAACTGCAAGACATACCGCAACTTTGGCGACTCCAAACTGGAGCGGCCGTTCATCGGGTTGTCTTGGCTCTAGCTCGGTACAACAGCTAAACTCTAGACCATGTTAGTGTCGTTGCTCACGAACCACTGGGATCTACCGCTCTCTATGGAAGCAAGCACAGATTATCCGCCGTCAGGTATCACCTTGTGTTCGCTAAGCGAGAGTTGACGGCTCGCCTGATTACAGGATTGCGCTTGTCTCGCTTGAGGTTATGTAGATGTCTCTGTCTTGAGCTCTCGCGGCCCGATCTCCGTTGCGACTGCAGAGCCGCGAGAACATCATTGTAAACGGATCTACCTTTGTACAGCTGTCAACGCCCATGTCCACTATTATGCATGATGGAGCAAGCACATGATCTGCACGGAGACCGAGGACGAGGTGCAGACACTGATCCAGTTGACAGCACCATTCGAGGCATCTCTGGAAACACTGTTACCGTTGACATGACTTTGATGCAGCTGCCGTATCATATCGACGCGCTCTGGGAGTTGAATATGGTTTACCTCATTTGGTCGGTGAGTGTGGAGAGGAGATGAGAATGGCCATGACTTCACTGCAGATCAAGCCAACAAGACAGTGCACGTATGCCCAGACCTTCCAGCCGTCGTTGCAATGAAACCGTGGGCATTCTCTCCCATGTACTCATTGACAAGGCATGAACATGTTGTGGTCGATTTCATCGCTGAAGTTTGGCCCTTCGCGCATCGCATCATCTCACGAGGCACAGCTGCCTCCTCGAGAGCCTGATCTGGTTTCGCGGGGGAAAAAACACATCTTAGCGTGAGCGCTGCTCTGCATACATACGCCTGGCATATTGGCACTGCCGTACCTTCACGTGGATGGAGCTCAGAAGTCTGATTGGTTCACACGATGACTCAATGACATTGAGTACATCCGAGCACGAAAAGAATGGAATAACATCCTGCGATCTCGAGGCATTTGACTCTCACTCTCTCTGAGCACGGGACTTTCGTGTCATCACGATTTCCCTTCTGGCTGTGCATGCGAACATGGTTCGGACTTGCTCGGGGTATCGGATGTTGGGATCTTTTTTGCTATTAGCGCCTGTACCTGCTCCGAAGCTGATGATGTGCTTGCGAGTTTGTTCGGCTTTGACAGTATTGGATCGCGCATCATTGTCTAGCTTCTGCTTCGTCAGGTCCGGTCGTGATGCTCTATCATAGGTGGTGGGTATACTTTCGCTGTTGCATCGGACCATTGGAGTGAGTATGGTGATTCCTTTGCAGTCGGGGCGCTACGAATTCGATATAGGCATTGGATTGGCTATGCATCGAACACGTCTCACTTTACAGTATCTGCATAAGATGGCACACTTAGAGCAGTCCTGCCGGACAATTCTTCTCTAAGCACATGCCCCTATCTCTGATGTGTCACGAGAGATCCTCCGAGGTACGACACAACATTTCGTCTTGGCACAATTGATTTCGTCTTCCAACAGCCATCAGACACAACACCCTATACTGCTGACCCAACACGGGTTCAGCTACCGTGGAAAGGAGAGGAGAACATAACCGCTAGTAGCAAAATGACAAAGGGTCCGAAGACTTCGATATGGCGAGACCGAAAGCTCACAAACGATCGACTCTATCAGTGTACTGATGGATCTAGAAGCCCAGACTCAGACTCAGACTGAGGTATCCTCGCTCGCTTCCTATCTACTTACTGTAGTGGTCCTAATTCAAATTCACGCCACATCGTCCTGCGATCTGCGAAGCCTGTACTTTACATTCACTCATTCACTCACTCAGCTGCCTACAGAGAGGAGCGTCGGGACCTTCGAGAAATCATCCGTGCGGATGGTCATCAAGCTCGTCTCCCGTGTCGAATCTCTTGGGGTACCTGAATGCGTCGTTGTCTGAAGAGGGTTGTATTTCGCGAGTGGTAGGAGTGGAGAACGATAACCATCCGTCCTTCCTTTCCAGAACGCGTACTCAACACTGAAGGGTCTCTGCTGCTGTGGTGGAGCATGTGGGCAGAGTGGTATGGCTGGTGTTACTGGGAGTACTATTATTACTTGAAATCTTCCTCCTCCTCGAGGCACTTTCGGTCCTGACGTAAGATGGAATATCATCCACCCCGGTATAGAACCGCATCTCTGTCCAGCGCAGTCAGGAATCCCGCTACGATACCTGCCTCCTACTGTAACGACAGCAGCTTGCCTTTATCGCATTGCGGATAATCCAGTAACACGTCCACGTCCACGTCCGAAGTAAGGGGACAAAAAAGAGAGCGAGCGTGAGCGCAGTCTCCTCACGCAAATACCACGTCTTACATCCAGATCAATCTACTAGCTACCACAGCACCACTCCTACGCCACGCTCGTCAAAGTAACTACCGGCCAATGAAAGCGAGCGCACAGACGCCCGGTAGACTAAGCAGTCCTCGATCACCACGACTACGACTATCGATTCGACCCAATACAGCACACAGAGCGAGTGAGTGAGTGAGTGAGTGAGTGGATTAGTAGGTTAGGTAGCCCATACATTTCGATCCAACCACTCACTCATCGCCGTCCTTACTGTACTGTCAGCAAGCAAACGAGCGAGCGAGCGACGACAGAGCAGTCAGTCAGTCAGTCAGTCAGTCATTCTAATAACACATGCTCAAGACCCAGACGCCCGACATGCCAGGACGGGACATAAGCGATGGCGGGCGGTCCATATTCAGATCCACATTATCCGCACCTCGTTGAAGAGAAAATCAATAGGAAAAGGAGGAGGAGCAGGAGGAGGCGGAAACGTCTAGCTCGTTGAAATCGAGAATCGAGGCTCGGTACACACGTACTTTTGCTGGACATTCGAGCGTCGCAATCGAATCGTTCATCCATGGTTCCTTGCGAGAGATCATGATCTGCACCACAAGTCGAAACCACTCACCCATAACTACGCGTATCTATTGACGGAAGGTCCAACAGGCACTGTGGATACATACATAGGTTACAGCACTTGCGCGAGAATGCCAAATATGAGAGTAGCGAGGGACAGCGATAGACGTCCGAGATGGCTGAAGTATATCTATCCTACAGATACTGTGCGGGCTTGACGATACGAAGTTGACCAGTGTCTAGTAAAAGGTGCCTGTTCATCGCTGTCTGATTGTGTATGTACCATGTCTCCTTCACATGTCTCCATGCGATGCCCGATGGAACGAAAGATCCATCGTATCGGAGCAGCACGTGATGCGCAGTATGTATGCTATGTTATGTCAAGGTCCATCCTTCTAGCTAGCTCGTATCGCTCTCCAACGAAAAGAGCAGTAGCCAAGCAATAGCATGCTCCATACGTGGTTTGGCCCGAGTAATCATGTGGGAGCATCACTGAGCACGGCATGACTTCACACAGCGCCTCTCAACCACCTTTCCACCTTACCAGCCATCCCCGTGCCATAAACATCCAGCTTCTACCCGACATGCTGCACAGCGACCGGTCTAAATGCCGCGCTCATAGTCCCCTTGGCCTTAGCCTGCTGCGCCGACTGCGGCCTTGCAAAGAATTGATGATGCAGAGCATCTCGGGGCCGAATTCTCTTCTCCGGATCCAGCTGCAAACACTTGTCCAACAAATCCACAAACGCCGTATGCTCCTTCAACATTGCCGGCGTCATCTTCCCAGTATTCCCGCTGAGTCTCTCTTTCAAGCTCCTCCCAGCCAAGCCTTGCGCGAAGTGCATCGGCTTCTGGATGACATTTCCCGTCATCTTGTCCCGCTCGAGGCCATAAAAGGTAAATTGTTCGTCAAAGTACTTGTCGGCAAGTTTGGCGCGCTTGATGAGGCGGTTGGGGAGTTTGCCGCGGCATTCTTGGATCACTCGGAGCATGCCGTTATTGTCCGAGCCGTTGAAGAGGATGCGGCCGGCATACAGCTCAAAGAGGGTACAGCCGATGGCCCACATGTCAATAGCGTAGTCAAAGTCCATGCCAAGAATGACTTCTGGAGCACGGTAGAAACGAGAGACAAGGTATGGTGTGAGCTCGGCGTCTTGCTGTAGTGTTGCAGTGCCGAAATCGCAGATCTTGATAAGAGTTCGCTTCTCGTTGACCAAGATATTGTCAGGCTTAAGATCTGCATGAAGAACTTCAGCATTTTTCATGTGCAGCAGAGCTTGCAACATTTGGTAGGCATAGATTTTGACGGCATCCAGATTGATGCCAACATCCCGCCCAAACTTCTTCAACACTTCTCGCAGGTCCATATGCAGACCCTCGAAGACTAGGCAAAGATGGCCTTTGTGCGTGAAGCTTCCAAGCAGGCGAATAATGTACCTCTTGTCGTCGGGATCCTTCTCGTTGAGGCGCTCCAAGAATTGCATTTCTTTTTGGCCGGCCTTGAGCATAGTATCGTTTCTGCAAGCAATCTTGATCGCAACCTTGTCACCGGTCATCGTGTCTCGAGCGCGAACGACAGTCGCAAAGGTACCTTTACCGACCTGCTGCTCCACAGCATACCTGTTCTCGAGCAGCTCACCATTGATGATTCGGTAATGACCATCAGGGTAGTCCCAATTGTCGAGCATGCCCTCGTCCAAAGTACGGGCCTGTTTCTGGTCTGTCTTTTTCAAAGGCTTATCTTCTGCTGCAAACATGTCATCATCATCGTCATCTTCTGCAAACATATCAAAATCGTCGGCGGACTTCTTCTTATTGACTTGCATGGATGCAGGTTCCTCGTTCGGTTGACCTGGGTGTGCTGCATCCTCCAGATCTTGACGCTTAAAGTCCGGTCTGTCCTCGTTCATGTCTTGGCTGGGGTCGTAATCAGCAGCCGACTGACCTTGATCGTCGTTGATATGTGCATTGACCTGTAGCGGGTTGGCTAGATCCGCTTCATTCATGGCCAAGAACTCTGCGGGAGAGCCAGGCGCTGACGAGCTGTCTTTGGGCGTGCTTGGCGAGTCTGGCGAGACGGGGGATTGTGGTTCGGAGCCATCTATGCTGTCGCGTCGGGGTTTATCTACCGTGGAAGGGAGATTCGACTCTAGCGTAGCACGGAGTAGGGAGTCATTGTTCCCAGTCGCTGCGTACTTTTTCTTGATGGCTTCGCGCTTTTTGCGACGCTGCTCGATTAGCTCTGCCTCGGATAGTGTCTGCTCAGGCTCTTGAACAGGCTCCGCATTGTCCCCGCCGCTTCTATGCTTGTTAGTCCGTGATAGCTGTACATGTGAATAGAGTGTCGCTAACCTTGCGGTGTTATCTTCTTTCACGGTCGCGTTTCTGCCTGATATGGGTGACTTTGGCTTAGCATCATTTCCATCATTGCGTGCTTGAGGGGTGGACTCGCGCTGTGTAGAAGGCGTATTGCCACGCTCTGTACGGCCTAGTACCGAGGCACCATGTTTGCTCGTCGGTCGTGCTTGGGCAGATGCTGCGCGATACGGTGATCGGCTTCGGTCGCGTTCGCCGGTTGAACCTCGAGTATCCGGTCGTTCACGCCCGCGATAATCGTTGTAGGGGAGACCGCCGTTGGATTGCGATGGACGATCTAAGTCGCGATATGCTCCATGACCTCGTACCGGTCTCTCTTCGTGCGCCTTGTGTCGTCTCGAATCTGATGCACTTTTGCCATAATGATCGTCATGCCGGCGCCTCTTTTCTCTCGCGGTGTCTCGGTCTGCACGATACGGCGATCTCGAGCCCGATCTTTCTCGGCGGAAAGGCGATCGTGAGCGGTCGCGGTCGCGGTCCTGGCCATATCCATTGAAATGGGCGTTTCTATCGTTCATCAACGCCTCACGCCCGGAGTATGGTCGCGAAGGCCGAGATGAAGACGATTTGAGTCTGGCGGACGAATTAATATCGATAGCTTGGCGATACGATGCGTTTCTCGTAACCTTCTCCCCGTCCTCGCTGCTGACTTCGCCATCGGAGAGAGGCGAGCGCGGGCTCATCTTGATCTGCCGGCCTCTATCGCTTTCGTAGAATGCTGCTGTGTCAAGACGGCGCCCTGCTCAGTGGTGTACAACTTGTTAGCAAATCGTGTTCTCTCCCAACAGAAGTCTTGTGCTCGGTTCGCACGTTGAACCAGTGTAGACGGTGTTCTCACAGGCTGATGTTGGTGCGCAGTGGTCGGTTTTGAAGCGCAAATCACCAGCAGCGACGCTGGTAATGGTTCTGAGTGGTTTTGGAGGGAGTTACGACGGCACAAATCATCGATGGTGCTTGCGTGGGTGACGTGCTGAAGCTGCGAGTGACGGTTTTGATATCGAGCCCGAAAGTGGGGAAAGTGGATTGGAACTAGCGTCATTTAACAAACGAGTCATGTGTATCGTGCGAGATATATTCACGGCATTGACTTCTGTTCGTCAGGCTGCTACTCCACCACTCTCTTAGAGAGAGTCCAACTTGAACTGCTGTACAATACGAATTACGAAACGCTACACGCTGCTGAAAATCAAGTCTTCCGATTCTGCCGGATACCGTTCTCCATTACTTCAACCCAGCACTATCGACCTCGACCGACGACGCTCCTTTACCCATTCTGGTGGCCAGTCGGATGTCCGACCTCCTAATCAATCGATCTCATCATCGTCATCAAAGGCCATGCTGTCACCGTTGGCTGGGAGCTTGTCTCGCAGCCACCTGAGCAGAGCTTCTGTGCCTTTTTGAAGCAACTGATAATTCGGCACCCGAAAAGCATTGCTGCCAACCTCGAAGTTCTTGAGGCCTTGGTCCCAAAGGAGGCCGAGCTCTGCAGGTAGATGCTCGATATCATTGCTTGCGAGGTTCGCCGTCTGTATGCCACGGAGCGAGTCCGCGCTGATCGTCTTGATCTTGTTGTCGTTGGCGAAAAGCGTTGTAAGGCAGGGATATGACCTGCGTAATGCTGGCAACGATCCAGACAGCCGGTTCGCACTGATGTTCAGCTCTCTCAGGTTAGGTGCGACGAGTTGTGACGTGAGCGGCTCGAGAGACGTGAGCTTGCATGCGCTGAGGTTCAATTCCTGCAGTGCAGGCAGCTCGAGCTCATCCGACAAATAATCTGCACACAACACATTGTGTGACAGATCGAGTACTCGCAGATCTTGGCCAATCCAGAGGGCTGGCGGAACGCAGGTAATCCTATTGTACTGTAGCCGGATCTCCCTGACCTCTTCGCTGCGCAGAAAAGAGCCTAGCGTTGTATTCAAGTCGTCTGACAAGTTTCTCGAGGCGAGGTCGAGGACGCCGTTACCTCTGACTGACCAGGCCGACGACGTCATCTCGCCGTCTCCTATAACAGTAACCGGACTTGTCGGCTCATCAGGGGCTATATCTTCCGTGTCTGGTTCCAGACGAGATTTCAATTCCTGCTTGATGTCGTAGGCGCTCATACTCAGGAATCGCTTATCCCTTAGCGGGTTGGCGGAAAGAATTAACGACTCGAGACCCTCCATCTTCGCGATCTCTGGATCTAGCGTTCGTAGTTCGTTGCCAGTTAGACTGACATTGCGCAGCTTCATAAGTGTTGTGAAGCCTTCTGGTAGCTCTGCCACCTTATTGTCGCCAACTGCCAGAGTAAAGAGATTATTCCAGCCACTGACTGCAGGCAGGCCTGTCAAATGGTTATTCGTCACATCCAGATTGATCAGTCGAGGCAAATCCAGTGAGCCCGAGAAGGTCAAGGCCGCAAGGGAATTATTGGACACATTCAGAAACTGTAGTGTCGGATGACCGTCCGGACCTCCCAGTGGGAACAGTGACGCGATGAGCGCGTTACTGCTGGCATCCAGCTCAGTGAGAGGTAGCTGCTGTAAGGCCTCCATAGGTAAAGCTGTGAGCTGGTTGTTGGATATGTTCAGTACTTTGAGGTTTACAAGATCGCGAAGTGCTTCTGGCAGGCTGAGTAAGCGATTGGCTTGCAAATCGAGGGTCTCCAGAGCTGGCAGCTCGCAGATGGAGGGTGGTAGGTTGCCCGAGAGGTTGTTATGGCCAAGCTTCAGTTCTCGCAGTGTCTTGATCTGACTAATAACGTCCAATACGTTATTGTCAAGTTTGTTGTTGGCAACGTTCAAGACCGTTAGTCGCTCGAGGCGTCGCAAGCCCATGGGAAGATTCTGGAGCAAATTGTCATGGAGATCCAACAGCTCCAGGCCACCAAACTGGTTGCCTTCAGAATGCTCATCCGCCGATAGCTCATCCGGCGTCAAATCCGGAAAGTCAACGTCCTCGAGCATATCCAGCTTGTTACTAGCTGCGAACAGCTTCGACAGGTCTACCAGCTCTGCCCAATTAACCTTGCTTGCCTCCATTGCGGCAGAGCTATACATTTGTCTGACTTCCTCTGGGATCTGCTTGAGGTCCAGGCCGGCGATGTTGAGCTTGCCATCAGTTCGTGCAGCGTCGATGCGCGTCTTCAGGACGTGCTTCTCGTCTCTGGGTGCATTGAAAGGATTGGCATGCATCTCGATGTCGGCGTCGGCGGCATTTACCGGGGCTGATATATCTTGCAGTGAGTCGTGCTTGGCTGACTTTTCCTTACGTGCTGCCGCTTTCGCCGCCGCTATCTGCTCGCGCAAGGCTGCGGAAGAGTTGCTAATCATTCGCTTCGGCTCGTCTGAAGCCGGCGCGGTCACTGCCCTGTTCTGCGCATTGCTTGGCTTTTGGGCGTTCGGTCTCTTGACAGGAGACTGGAATGCATCAGCCAAAGATGGCTTTGATTTGATCGGTCGTGCCGCTTTGACAGACTGGACACTCGGGGATGGTCTCGTTGCTGGACCATTTGTTGCCGCTACTGTGGCTTGTTTGAGCGGGAAGTTCGAAGATGCAGTCGCAGTGGTCTTGGCACCCTGCAGACGATTCGTCAGACCGCCGCTTATGCTTCGTCGATTCGATGCAGATGATCCAATGCTTGGAAGTCTACTGCCAATCCTCGAGACAGGCTGAGCGCTGGCAGGCACCTTCTTCAGCGGCGAGCTGGTCGAGCGTGCGCATGTCCCATCACTGGTTCCGGGCCGGCTGTCGTTGCCACCGTTGCGACTCAGACCGGAGCCCGGACGCGGTGGAGGAGCCATTGGGCTCTCTCCGGGGTTGAAGAAGCTGGATCTTCGCCGCTCTTTAGGCGTGGAAGGCACAGAGTTCAAGCTTTCGATCGTTCTGTCAGACAATGACGGCCTCGAAGCCTTTCTCACCAGCACATTCGCGACATCACTGGCAGACTCGACAGGTTCTTGAGACTCTGCTATAGCATCCTCGAGCGCATCTGCGCGATGTCCTGGACGGGCACCCTGGCGCGAAGCAGACCGGAAACTGTCAAGAGCGCCCAATCTGTCATTGTGCTCATCATCGTCGCCATTGACTGCGGGCCTGAGAGACGATATTGATGATCTGCTGGTAAGAGACCTGGCACGTGAAGAGACGGGCGCGCCTGTCGATGGCTTCGCACCAAATCTGGTGCTTCCCGCGGTGCAGAGGGTGGTGCGGGTGGGTGCTGGCTTCGATTGAGGTGCTGCTGGTATCTTCACACTCGATGAAGGACGTGCTAATGAAGAAGTCGAGGCACGTTTCGACAGTCGAGGAACTGCTGGAGCAGATTTGGCGGATGTTGAGGGCGCGAGATCTGGTTGTGACGTGATGACGGGCTGTGGTTTTGGTGTTGGTATTGGTATTATTGGTGTTGGGTAGCAGCTCTGTGGCTGTGGGACCTGCACTTGCTGAGTCGCGGTCCTAGTCTTTGGCGCGGGAAGTCTGCTCGCTCCTGGACGCGGTATGCCGGTAATTGAAGTCCTTTTGGTGGTTGGAGTCGGTGCTTCCATACTTTTTTCCATATATATATATATATCGTGTGCTCGTGCTGGAATGGAAGCACGTGGCGGGTGTTCGTGAGTGCCAACCTCTTTCGTGCAGAGTTCACAACTTCACAGTAATAAAATCGATGCTTCCTGCCCCCCTGACCCTGTCCCTCCTCCCAGGGGTCCTTTCTGGAACTAGTGCACTGCCGACGCTAACGTTGCTTAGTCGACGGGAGGCTGGGCTTGCCCACCTCTTTTGAGTCTCTTGATGAATGAGCATCACATTGCATACTGCAGTACTGCATACGGTACCACAACATCCATTACTTCTACCCCGCGACCGCATATTTCCACCCAACAACGACGACGACGACATTGTCCGCACATCATCGTATACCGAGAACGCTGAACATAAGCACTCGCGCCAGGGCTCAAAGGAGTTTTGGCAATTGCGCAAGGTTCACCCGCAGCATCATTTCCGGCGCAGCATTTAATAAGAGGACGTGGCCGCATTCGCACCGACACCTCACCGTGCACTCGAGTGCAATCTTCAGTAGTATGGAGTCGCTGTCGCAAGACGGTCTGACTCCGCCGTCGCCTCCATCGACACAATTGTTGACATCGTCGCAACGAACCAAAACACCTACCCCGCCAATATCGCACATCTCTACTCCGCCGCCTACCAATGAAGGAGCAAATCACAATGGCCGGACAACAGCGACGAGCGCAGTGACCACGATCCACACGGAGGAATTGCAGTCCGCTTCCATCGAGCAGCTTAAGACAAAGATCGTGGAATTGCAGGCCGCGCTGCAGGAGGCAAAGATGACGGCCGCTCACCACAAGCTTCAGTACCAGATGCTCTCGCAGGAAAGCGCTGCAGCTATCGAGCGGATGAAGGTCGAAGCAAGCATGACCGAGTGGGAAAACAAGATCATACACAATGCGGAGCATGCGCGAGCCGTCTCTACGCCTGCCCAAGCTGCACCCGCGCAAGAAGACTCTATCCCGGTCCATAAAGAGCTATATCGGAGGATGTGTCGCGACATACAGCTCTTACGGGAGAATAACGCCAGCTTGACGGCACAATTCGAGCAGCAGCGGGAATACATGGGGCGTCAAGAGGAGGAGATCGCCAGCCTGACGGACAAAGTGGACCTGATGCGACAGCGAATCCAGCTTCACCGCGATGTGCAGCACAAGTATAGGCACCCAAGCACTTCGCGCAATCCAGAAGCTACGCCACGCTCGATATATGATACACCACAGCATGCTCGCAGCCATCCTGCTACACATTCCCAACAGCCACAACCTTTCGCCGCTCTGCTCCAGGCCTCGGAAATGGCCAGCCAAGAATCTGCGCGCTCAGCCGCCGGACGCGTCGCATCTGGCAAGAAGGGTCATGCGAGGAACACGCAAAGCATGTCAAGTCTACCATCCACACCACAGAGATCGCAGAAAGTGCAGTCCGCGTACTACCATACTCCCTCCGGCCGTCAGCAGTCGCTCAAAGTTCCCTCTACTGCACCTGTGCCGCGGACAAGTGCTCTGCGCACACCCGATGTCTACAGCCAACAGTCCTTGCCAGTACCACGAAGCTCGCAACAGCAACAAGGACCTCCGTCTGACGGTACTGTCAGTGCCTCGGACAACGAGGACGATAGCGAAGCAGAGACTGATATTATCGACCAAGAAGACCAAGTCGGCGAGTCGCAGGCCGCCATATCGGCTTCACAAATGCTGAGGACGAGCCAGGAAGAGCAGCAAGCCAAGAGAGAGAGCTTCAAGGGGAGTGGAATGCTTCCACCCAAAGGTAAGTCAAAAGGAGTCCCAGACGGCAGCGCGCAGCGTACAATCTGTCGTTGCGACCCGCTGCTGTTTTCATTGTATCGGCATCTTCTGAAACAATATCAACGGCATGGCGCGGAAACATGGATGAAAGTGCGTGTCGCGATGACAACGACGCGACGCGACGCACTGCTACTTCTGTTATGCCGGCATCCTCTAAAGTAATGCTACGTGGTTTCAGTGCAGCTGATATCGTTCTCTTTAGGTGATGGCATGCGACAATCAAAGCTGTTTGGCCAGGTTCGTAAGGCAGGCCTGGACCGTGGCAACGACAACGACGAAGGACCTCCTTCGAAAAGGGCAAGGACGATTGAGGGTGTTGGTCTTGGCATCATGCGAGACTAGGTGCCGCCGGCTAATGTCGAGATCATTGTGTATACTATTCATGGCCTGGAGATGGACAGGCTTTCGAGTTCGGTCAGTGCTTCCGAGCGCGCTGACGTTCTTGCGCCACTGCCATCTGACATTCTTGCGCCGCTGCCACCGAGCACGTCCCAAGACATCGTCCAAGCACATGCTGATGGCTCGGACTCGATAATGCCTGATCGGAACATGATACCGGAGGCTGGAGCGAGATTACCAGATACTTCTGACAGGCATTTCGAAGAAGTTCTTCGCGAATCTGGAAGATACGTGGAGCGAGCTCAGCAGAGTGCGGAGCGAGCGGGGCGTATGCGAGGTCGGGTGAAGGATTTCGGCCTCTATCTCGGTGTGCTCTCGGTCCTGGCGGCCATATGCTTGGCCGTTCTTTTACCAGGCATCTTACTAGGCGAGAAAGACACCAACAAGAGCCAAACAAATGGCTGAGATGATGATGACAGTGGTTGAAGTACCTATAGGTACGAAGCGCTAGGAGACTATGGATATTGTGATATCAACATTCATTGCGCGCATGACCTCCACCAAGCAAGTGTCTTTCTTCAACACTATTCACCACTAGTATGGCCTCTGTACGAGTTTCCGTAACACTCGTGCCTCTGTCATGGCGGCTGCATTCGTCAGTCGCAGTCCTTCTTTCAACGAAATCATATGCCCAAGTAGTCGCACGAATTCTTCGTCAGACTCAGCCTCTTAGCTTGCCGCTAGTGAGCATCAAAAACCTCACCTGGAGTTCACTACCCTTCGCTTGATCCCGAATTTAGCAAGTCTGGCTGCCTGCGTGAACTATCTCTTTCCCATCGGGACTTCACCTCATCCAGACTCACCTCACCTCAATTAGGCACCTGGCAAAATGGCGCTGTCATGCTGTCTTCTGCCTCATCTCCCTGCATCCTTCGCCATTGTTAAACGACAACAATATCGTCTGTACAATCATTCTGCACAGGAATGTCGCCCACCAAACAACGTAAGCGTAAAGCTGTCGACAGCGACCAACATCTCGATGCCAACGAACCCAAGGTACACTTCCATCAAGACTGTTGATCCATTGCAACGACTGACCTTTCATTCAGAGACTTTGTGGTCGTCAGAAGCCGGCGCTTACACCTTCTCATAAGTACAACGACCAAACTGTGGTAGCTCGACCAAAACCACCACCACGTTCTCCGAACAAGACAAATCGACCAGACAGCATACAACAACCCAGCATCCATCCTATGCTCACCCGCGCCACCACAACCCGCATCACCCGCGACGCAGTCCTCGAAACCCGCGAACTCCTCGAAACCATCCTCCTCCACCTCCCACCAAACGACCTCATCACAACCCGCCGAGTCTCCAAAACTTTCAACCACATCATCCTCACCACACCCCCAATCCTCCAGTCCCTCTTCCTCAAACCCTCACCTCCCGTCGCCCACTGGACCTTCGACTCAACCCTCAAGACCCTGCACCGTCTCCGCCCCAACGACTCCCAACGCTATGGCGCAGAATGGACCTCACGCCAATTCCTAGTCCATCCCTCAAAGCTGAACCCAATGCTCTTTACCCACCTTCCAGAATCCCAGCGCGGCGATATTACGCACCGTGCCCGGATCTGTGAATCGATTCACTTCTCGCGGCGTCCTGACCTCGAGCTCGCGATGGTCCAGGGCCAGAGGTCCGTATTCCATTCAATGTATCTGACGCAACCACCGATCGAGCGTGTCCAGGCAGAAGTTTATTTCCGCAGTTGCAGTCGCAGTCGCAGCCGCGGCAGACACGGATCCCAGGAGGATGGCAGCAAGACACGCATCGAGATCCGCCGCGCAGGAGGCGTCCGGTTCGGGGATCTATTGCGTCTGATTCGTCTGAGCATAGATACAGTCGTGACTCCCGAACTGCAGAGTGGTAGTAGCGGTGGTGAGAGCTACACCATCGTACACGGCCCCACAACAACCACCACCACCACCACCTCAAAGAAGAACAACACGAAGAATAAGGATCGAAGCGTCCTCTGGATGCTAGGAGCGATTTTCGAGAGCGAGGAGAAGATGATGGAGGTTGCTGGACCTGATCCCTCTCCTCCTCCTCCTGCCCTATCTCCTCCTGCTCTATTCCCAGCTCCATCAGCTCCCACGACGGAAGAAGAAGAAGAAGAAGAAGATGATGATGATGACGACGACGACGACGATGATGATGCTGTTACGACGGACACGAGCACCATGACATCGGCGGCGGAGGAGGAGGAGGAGGATGAAAACCCCAACGAAGAAGAAGAAGGCAGCATATCAATCTGGTCATCCATCCACAAAAAATTCCTCAAACTCAACCACCGCATCTCCCATACTCTCTAATGAGTGAAGAAGAATATACGAGCGAGCGTGCGAGCGAGTGCGGCAAAGGCGATAAACATCCTATCGTATCGCGACGCACGCGCTCCTCAGAGATGAGCAATCTTTTTTCGATACTGGTGCACACGGTCCAGGGCCGTAACAGATCGGTGGCGCCTATCAGCGGTAGGTATATGGGTGAGCAACCCCATCACGCCGCGAGCGCAAGCGACGCCGTATCATCTGAAGGTCCGTTTCGAGGCCGGTTGACAGATGCAGATGATGACAGAGGCATTGATGGATCAAACAGAACATGCCAGACACGACGAGTGCTGTACAGACACGAATGCACAATGACTCATGACCCTACACACGCGTGTCCTCTGTAGCATGTTCATAATCACGCGTCAAGTGATGATATCTTGATTCAGACACACTGTCTTAGTACTCGCTTTCACTATTCTACAAGTAGTACATCAGGGTCATGCCATCTGGTTTCATGTCATAGACAGCGTCCACATTCCATCCCAAGCCAAGATTTTTAACTCCACCCAATGCTGTTACTGATACAGTGTTTCTTTCCTTTCCTTGTCGTCATACGAAGGGCTCACAGCTGACTTTTCGGCACAATTAATTTAGTCTCCAACCGCAGGGAGCCATTCTCCCGGTTCAGTAGATTACCAGACTCCGTGTGAGCCGGCTTGCTCTTGCTGTCGCGAAAGTCCCATCAACATATGCTCGACCTGCGGCGCGCCCTGCATGAACGGCAACTTGAAGAGATCGTAGGCAGGGTTCTTGATCATCTCCAGCAGTATCACGATGATACCCCAAGGATGTGGTCTCGACATCGCGCGCTCGCAAAGCACGAGCATGATCTGGTCCTGAAGCTCGAGAGATCCGACGCTGAACATGTGGCCCAGCGCCGTGATGAAATAATACGTATGAGCGTTGATGTAGCGCACTTGGTTTACCATGGCATTGACCATGCAGTGCCGGGCACGCTCGCCAGACTCCCGCAAAAGACGCTCCAAAAGCTTGGCCGGTGCTGCTGCACTAGAGAATACCGAGTTGGCGGATGTAGCGTGGACGGCGACATAAAGCATAAGTGCGTTGATGAGGATCGGGCTGACCTGACCATCTGCACGATCAACGGCAGACAGAATGGCTGTGAAGTCTTGCTCGCCAAAATCGCCGCCGTTGCAAATCCTGTCGACAGTGGCTTTGACTCCCGCTTCATCGAGCACATTGGCCGCGGCGGAGTGCACAGCTGGTGCTTGACGGACGGGCTCAAGTCTGTTAATCTTGAGACCTGGCATGAAAGGGTCAGGCTGAGCAGTGCTCAATGCACGAGGCACTGCGCTGTTAACGATGTTGAGTAGCTGGATGCACCTGGTGGGAACGCTAGAATCGAGCTGCATGTGGTTTTCGGCCAGGAACTCCGGGAAATCGTGATGAAGTGCTAGGAAGAAGCGAAGCACGCCTCGGTAGTAGTCCTGTGCTACCGGCGGCACATCAGGCATTGAGAGAAGTAGACCCAAGTTCGTGAGCAGGACGTGCACGAGTCGCGTGTAGGTGTCCCAACCTCCATTCGTACGTCCGGATCCATCGAGGAAGTGACTGATGAACAGGCGATGACCCAAAAGCGACAACCACCCGTGCATGAAGCCAGGGAAGTACCTCGGCTGGAGCACATGCAAAGCGTTTGCGAATTCAGTGAAGATGCCCAGTACCTGGTGGTCTGGCAGTTGCTCACGGAAGCCATGTATCTCGCATAGCAGCGTAGAGAATAGGCGGAAGTACACCCTGCTGCTGAATCGATCGTGGTATCTTCTGTGGTGATCATTCATGACCAAAATGACAAGTCGAAGAAGTGCAGCCAATGGACGAGACTTTTCCATTCGGGCGCGCCCTTCAAGCTCTTCCGGATCATGGTAGACCACTACCATGGCAATCAGTCTGGCAAGTGCATCAACGTGCACATAGGCCTGATCCATAGTTGCGTATGGTACAATGCTGATCCTGTCGTACTCTGCGCACGACATATCGAGGCAAGCGCGGAAGAATTTGATCGCCTCTTCTTCCTGGGATAACACCTGGCGATCGTGCATCTGTTGTATGAAAATGCGCTGTGTGTGCTCTGGGACATCCTTTCTCTGAAGACGCACCCATTCTTCGAAGACGTATTCGTGCTGATCTACGATGTTGCTGTCCGAATCTGGACTTGGCATGCCGTTGACCTGGCTAGCGGGCAGTTGAAGCTTGTTCATGATCTCGCGACCAAGAGCAGGAGCTGAATCTTCTCGAAGCCATTCACTCAGTGCATCGTAGGTCAGCACGAAGTCTGTTCTGAAGGAAGCAGGATTCTCCCCCAGCAGGAGCTCATTCAAGATGTCCTTGAGGAAATCGAGCACCACGTGTCGCTTGCTCTCTATAGCTCTGGCGACCTGTGTGTCGATGTGCTGCAACTCAATCAGGCCTTCATTATGCAGCGCCACTGTGGCGGCAGCGTTAAGCATGCGATCATCATCTGCTATTGCCAGCTGCATAGTAATGTTTCTGCCAGCTGCTCCAGACATTCTGCACAATTGGGTGAGCAGACGCACGAACACTTCGATTTCGAGGCGCTTTTGAGCGGTATTATAGATGACGTTGAGGCATTGCATGCCGGAAGTTATGGCAAGCGGGTCGATGGCTGGTGCGCTCTCGATCAAGCCAACAAGCTGACCATAGACTTGACGAATCCTGGCACCTTCACCAATCTCGCTGATGTGCTCTTCTGGAGCTTCCCGCGAGGTTTGCTGCAGCTCCTCCATGAGCTCCATGATGCGCTGTCCAATATTAGCATTGTCCATATAACCGTTCAGCTGTGGCGGTCGCTGCTGAGGTGGACGTGGCATTGCTGGTACTTCTGCAGGAGTGGGCAGATTGGGTAAGTAACCTTCGGACAGTACATCGGGCAACTGCCGACTGCTGTCTTGCGAAATATTGTTGGCGTGAGAGGCTGGAGTGAGACGAGCAACCCGTCCGAAGTCATCGTATAAGCCCAGTTGTTGTCTGTTCAACCCATGCTGGTCCTGTCGATATGGATCTGGTATCAATGTAGCCCAGCGACTGATTGGCTGCTGTGAAAACGGCTCGTTCGGTCGTTGTTCGTTGTGTTGTCTGCGGTCCTCGAATGCTTGCTGCAGCTGCAGATCAATCTCAGCCAATGAATGCTCTTCGGCTGCATGCTCAACAAGACCACAGACAGTATCGATGTTGTCATTTACAAACATCAGAATCTGGCCTTCTGGAAGCTGGTCCGGCAAGCTGCGTGAAGCCAAAATACGGATGTTGTTGGTGATGCTCATGCGAAGAGGTTCCTTGCACGTGACTAGCGCCAGGCTGCCAGAGAGAGCCTTGACCATGGTGTGAGCAGATTCGCGCATTTTGTCGAGGTCGCCCTCGGTGTTGAAATCCTTCTGAATGAGCTCTGAGGTGGAGATCGATGCAATGGTCACAGAGCGTTCCACCACGGGAGCAATGATCTCATAAATTGCCTGCTGAGCAGCATTGACGAAGATGTTACGCATCTGTTGCTGCGTGATAGCACCAACAGCTTGTGGTATCTGCAACATGCCACCAAGATCAGGCACAGCCTGAATGACGGCATCCGGCGAGAAGCGCTCGTTTGGTCCCCGCTTAGAGAGACCCATGAGAGCCATATCGCCGAAGGCATCTGGGCCATCTGGCATATAAGATTGTAGCATGGTTTGATCAAGCAAAGGCCGCGACCTGATGACCTCGGCTGTGGGTATGTCTGTCATTTCGAGCTGGAAGTCGCGGAAGAGCATCTCGATCTCGAATTTCATGTTCAGTTTGAGGTCAGTCGCGTGATAGAGCTCGGCGAGTATGCCAAGGATCTCTACTATCCAGGGATTAGGTGGTCGAAAGACCTTTGAGTTGGCTGCTTGTGCGAGAGTCTTGCAGGTGAACGGGATCGCCACAAGCTGCCGCTGCGTGTCGTAGCCCTCGAGAAGGAGCTCGCGAAAAGAGAGATTGCGATGAAGGATTGGAACATTGCGCGCCAAAGTGATCGATCCGAGCCAGACTGCCAGGTTCTTCAGGGTTGTGCGCTCGTGTTGACTGTCCATTGTAGACTGGGCATTAAGCATCTTCTGGCAGCTCATGTACGTCTCACGCAGAACCTCAGCCCAAAGCACTTTCTTGTTGAACTTGTCCAGCACGCTGAGGTACAGCGACTGAAAGTTTGGCTGAGATTTAGCGAGTTCTTCAACGAGATAATGGGCGAACCATTGGTGATACTTGTCTTCGAGGGCTGACTCGATCTCCTTGAATTTCTCATCAAGGTTGCGCTTAGAAACGTTGTTCAGGACGAACATGACCTTGTCAGAAATGTCTTCGTCCGGCTCCTCGTAGAAATCCTCGCGAATTGGTGGGTCAACTTGTATGGCAGAGAATGGCGGAATCGCCGCTTCTGCAGAGAAGTCGTCTTCCAAGGCACCATTCGTAATTCCGTTCGCGCCATCGCCATTCATGCCCATACTGTCTTGCTGCAGATCCTTGACCACACCTTCTGCAGCTGACCATACTTGGGTATTGCGCAAGCTCGGAGCGTGCACAATTCGCTCAGCCAAGGAGGGCCATTCTTTGAGACGCGGAATGCAGTGGATCAATGCCTGCAACCCGAACTTGTACATCGAGTCGTCTTGTCCGAACTCTGATGCGGCCTCGAACATCATGTAGATTGCAGCCTGCTCAGCAATGCCGGACAGCACATGCCGTGCGACCAATCCGCCAAAGAGTACGGCTGTGGTAGCCAGGGCCTCCATAGGATATTCCCCAAAGCAGTTGTACTCCTCGAACAATCCAAACAGCATAGCAGCAAACAAATCCTGGTCAGCGGCATCTTCCGAGACTTTCAGCCGATTGAGCTCGGTCACAACATCGTCGGGAGTAGTGGACCCCCCATACATCGCCTTGTACTGGTTCTCCATCTCCTTCGTAGCATTGTCAGGCAGAGCATGACCAATCTGGTTGTTCGCATCCAGGAGGGCATCGCGCGTCGCATCCTCGCCGTAGTTGAACAAGCGTGGATACGTCTGCAGGCATTGCCTGAAGAGCTGCCCAGTCTGCTCGTCTGGAACATTGTCCGCTATGAGCAGCAGCAATGTATGCACAGTCTTGATGGCGAGCCGAGTCGTGGTCGGTGGGATATGCTGTCCTTCGTCGTCGATTTTGACTTTCAGAAAGCCGTAGAGAGCCCGCGCAAACTCGATGGGGTTCATGGCAGTGAGCAGTTGCTGGGCCCAGTCTTCCAGGTTACAGGCATTCTTGCCATGAGCATAAGCCGCCAGATCGATCGCGAACGGGCTCGGCAATGTGAGGAGCGCTTCGACCCAGCCATGTTGTTGAGCATGTTCAAAGATCAAAGTCAGGAGCATCGTATCTTGCTGATAGAAATCGAGCAGCCGGCCCGCTAACCAGGTCCGGTCATGCTCCCACAAAGAATGCATCACGAAATCGAAGTTGTCGTGTTGTTTGAGGACAAATGGGAACAGCAGCTGCTTTAGTGCTTGATCCTGGAGAGGCGCCCACGGTTTGGGAATGGCCGAAGCGGCACAGACGAATACAGGCATGTTCTGGTTGATGACAGTGTCCGGGATACCGAGCATCTGAGCGATACTGTATGCTTCCTGTGACCGGAAAATCATGGAGAAGAGTGCCTCTGTCGCGTCGCGAGACACCAACGGATGTGTGATCGCCTTTGCCGCGAATTCTTTGATGCTCGGCGAAGCATTCTCAAACTCGCTTAGGTCGAAGCACTGTCGAAGGTTCGGTATTTGACGCACGTCCAGCTCTTCCGGAGTTGTTGCCAAAAACGCAACCACGAAGCTCAATTGTGTGTCCGGATACTGCCATTGACTGCCCCAGAGCAGCTGGATGTCGAAGTTGGCGTATACTCTTGCTAGAGGTGACAGTGCATTGAAGAGTACCAAGAACTGCTTTTTGGTAATCCTGAGGTGTTCCCGGTCAAATCCTTGGACCACATCCGTCCAGTCAATCTTCGCTCCGGCTCGGTGTTGACGAAGCGCGTCCACGAAGTTGCCGGCGTTGTAGGCATCACCATTCTGCACAATAGCCATGAACAGCAGCGCGCTTGCAACCTGATTGTATGATATGTCACGTGTCTCAACCCCCTGAAGCATCTCTTTGCAAGCGTCCACGGTCGCAGTAGCTCGTGGCCCTGCCCGTTGCACGATCCTCGCCATACGTGCATCCTGCGATGCGAGCAGTTCTGCAAGGTACATGGCTGCTTCAACTACTGGCGGCACTGGTTTGCGCAATTGGTTGTTGTACCGGAGCTTGATCGCAATGGGGAGGTTTTCACGCTCCCCCTCATCCCAGTCTTGTGGTGGATCGAGCAGCAATCGCTCGACAATTGATGATAGGACGAGCGGCGATAGTTCGGTCTCGGGTTCTGTCGTCTGTGGTTGTGCGATGTTCTGGAGGCAGGTCTGGAAGTTGCTCACTATCAATGCATCCGCTAGATTCAAGTTGTCAGTCTTGGCAACCGCGGTCCCTCATTCATATGCAACTTTTACCGGGGACAATGTCCATACCTTTTGTTCGCAGATCTGCTTTCGATGTTGTCCTGCATGCGAGGGCTAGTGCCACCTTGGATACTCCATCAAGTTGGAAGTGGTCCACAAATGTGGTAAGGTCGAAATCGCGGAAGAGCTCGCCCTCACTTGCATCCAGTGACTCTGCAATCTTGTCCGCTTGCTGCGGCTCTCGCGATATCTTTTGCATCTCCTCCGCGAGTAGCTGGTAGCTTCCTGCGCTGTCCTGTCCCGCGGGCGCAGCGCGTGTACCGGGAAAGATAGCTGGCGCATTGCCTTGCAGTAGCCGCCTGAAATATGTTGTGAACAGCTCCATGCCGCTGTCGTGAACCAGCCTTCTGATCCTTTCCGCCTGCGCTGCCCACTTCGTCCGATCTGTATCGTCCTTGATTGTGCTCAGGAGGATGTTCAATTGTGTCACGAGCAAGCTCGACAGCTGTGATGAAGAGCTGGCACTTCGCGGTGAAGATACTGGTGAGCCAGCGCTGATGGACTGTGAGAGGGAAGGTGAATGCCTTATCAACCGCGAGGCTCCAAGTACGGTAGTACCACCTGGACCCAAGCTCGAAACGGACGCCGCGGTTCGAGGACTGCCTGCAGCAGTGGTGCTGCGTGTCGCGTGGTCGCGAGAAGGCAGCGAGTTCGTCGAGGAGACTGATGAGTGTCGACTCGCAGTCTCTCGGCGGACAGCGCTGGAGGCGAGATTGTAATTGGGGGTGGTAGCTGTAGGTGAAAAGATCGGCGGACTCGAGATGTCGTGTAAACCAGATGTACGAATATGGATCGGCGACCCTTGTCGGGCTGGCCTCACGCGGTTCTTCGGAGGAGTGGCACGAGTGGATTCGGGAATGTCGTTCATGGATCTATCGCATTCACTGGAATATGCAGACACACTCGGTGTATGGAACTCCTACCGAGTACAGAGTGGAACAGGTGACGCTAGCTCTAGATGCTTGCTGCAGCAACCAAGAGACCACGGCTTGCCAAGAGGAAGGAGCGCACGTGACCGCTTTGCAAAGCGTTAGACTTTCTCGCTGCTGTTCAGCTTCACTTCTACAACGTCTTGGCTGTGTCGACTATTTTTACCTTTGAATACTGTTGACGGCATATTTGTTCGACGTGCGGGACCACACATCAGTTCTAGAAGCGTATCCACTTCGCAGACACCAGATTTCATTCATGGATCTTTACAAGGCCCCTGTTGGAGAACACTTCAGAGGTTGCCAGAAGTTGTCAATATGGCAGGGCACATAGCGGGTAGAAACAACTTCACGTTGAGAAGCTGCAACTGTCTAGCCGACACAAATATAACCTCTCATCGCAGGCATGCTCTTCGAACTTGAGATATGGAGAGTTTGAGTCGTGCCTCGAAAGGGAAGAGAATGCAGGAAAGTGAGATGGTAATGCCAGCTATGGTAGCTGTCGAATTCCGCAACATTCGCAACCAAAAGATTCGTCGCTTATACTAATAGCCAGAGCTGGCAATGGCGCATACCCTCTCGACCACGTACGGCAGAGTCTGAGACGCATCTCCTTCCACAACCAAATCATCGTCGTCATTCCTCTCAGCATCACAACCCACGTTAAAGACGACCATGCGCGCCCCACGTTCAAGCGCATCCCCAACGAATGGCGCTCTTGACGTGCCAACGACAAGCAACACATCGACATTGCACGTCTCTTCCAGCCAATCGTCCATTCGCTGCATCTCTTGCGCTGGTAACTTCTCCTCGAAGAATGTGACACCAGGTCGGAGCATGCCCTCTTTGCAAAGACAGCAGGTCGGTACCGCGCTTTTGTGCACATTTGGCAATGGTATTCTTGGATCAGAGATGTCGTACGCTGGTAAGATCAGGCCAGGTACCGTGGGATGACTGGTACAGTTCCGTGACGCATAGCTGCACTCAGATATCGAACACTTGACGTCGAATACCGAACCATGAAGAGGCACGAGTTGTCGTGGATTGTGATCAGCTCGCTCAGATAGCTCTAAAACATCTAGCATCGATGATTCCCAAGCTGAAAGCTATCCAAACTACTTACCATCAATGTTCTGCGTAACCGCTAGGAAGCCAGGCTTGGCAGTTGCCAGCGCGGCCAGAGCGTAATGTCCTGCATTCGGTTGCGCAGCACGAGCCATCGTTCTTCGATTCTCATAAAAGGTCCAGACAGCTACAGGGTCCTGAGCGAACATGGCGGGATGGGACATGGCATCTACTGGTCCGCCACGCCAATGTGCTCCTTCGTGACGGAAGGTAGGTATGCCGGATGGAGCACTAAGACCGGCGCCGATAATGGCGAGGATACTAGTTGCGTCTTTGAGATACTCGATGGCTTCTTCAGTGTCGTTGAAGGACATGTTGACCTTTTGTAGATTGATATGATTGGTTCTGATATAGTGCTCAGAGGGATGCCGATATGTTAGGCAAAAGAGATGGGCCTACAAGCAGGCTGGATCGCAAAGATGGGAACAAAATCTTTGTTGGTTTAGCAACTTCCCGGAGTATGGAAGTTCTGCTCAAAGTACTTTCAGGTGAAGGTGAACAAAAAGTGTTTGTAGGCAGCAGTTACTGGTGCGGGTGCAGGTGCAGAGTGCGGTAAATCGAGGGATTCTGTTTAGGTAATGGCACGTGCCGGGGCTGTTTGGTCCTCGATGCGAGGCACGTGAAGCTCTCCCTCTTTCCGTCGACCGCTCACTTTCGACCTTCAAGTTGTGCCATTGGGCACTGCTCCGAACAAGCAAAATGGCTTCAATAGATCTTCAGGAAGTGCACGACTTCCTCATCAAGATCGCTTACGATGCAGGCCACATGATCGCCACTGCGAAGCCTATCGCAGCGGGCTCAGGCCAAAAGAAGAATTCAGCAGATCTAGTGACAGAAACAGATCAAGCGGTAGAAAAGATGGTAGGCCAGAAGCTCCGCGAGAAATATCCAGACTTCGGTTTCATGGGCGAAGAGACCTACAAAGACGGCGACAAGCTCACAGACGAGCCGACCTTTATCGTGGACCCAATCGACGGCACCAACAACTTCTTCCATGGCCATCCTTACGTTTGCGTCTCGCTGGGACTGGCAATCGACAGAAAACCTGTGGCCGGTGTCATATATAACCCTTATACGCAGCAGCTCTTCTCTGGCGTCAAAGGCAAAGGCAGCTTCCTGACAGACGCCCAGCACGATCACGTCCGTCTGCCACTCAAGGATCCAGAGCCACTTCAAGACCTAAGCCACTGTTTGGTCGCTGTCGAATGGGGTTCCGATAGAGATGGTAACGATTACGAGACCAAGGTAAAGACCTTCAGCAATCTCTGTGGAAGCAAGGAGAGCGGAGGTGCCATGGTTCACGGAATCCGCTCATTGGGATCCGCTGAGCTGAATCTATGTAACGTGGCTGCTGGTAATCTGGACGTCTACTGGGAGAACGGATGCTGGGCTTGGGACGTGTGCGCTGGCTGGGTGATACTTGAAGAGGCTGGAGGTCGCATGGTCGGCAGCCAAAAGGGTGACTGGAACCCTTCAGTCGATCAAAGACGTTACATGGCTGTGAGAGGAGGTGAGGGTCAGAAAGAGATCATCGAGGAATTCTGGAGCCATGTTGCCGGGAAGATCGAAGTTGGCTACGATGCTGTATCATGAAGCCGAGCAAGAAGATGACGTGAACACGATAAAGATAGATAGCATAGGCTAAATCAAGCAGAGAAAGCAGAAAGTGATGGCATCGGCGCAGACAAGAATGACTTCGCTTGCTCACCAGCTATGATTCCATTCCGCCACCATGGAAGGCGTAAGAGGTATCTCCTAGCAGAGCTCTATAGGCTGTAGCTTACCATGTGGAGACATGCACGATCTAGAGCTTCAAGTTGGCAAGTTGGCACACTGATCAAGCATATGCAGCTTGCATGTCTCCATCGAGCTATGTCATGACGTCGTCGCATCCGCCGACCGGAGATACAAAGGAGCATTTCACTCGACTTCAGCTCCTACTCACTAACAGACGACTAACTCCCACACCAGACCAGATCACCATCCAACACAACCACACACACACCAACAACCATGTCAGGCCTCATGGAAAAAGTCAAGGACACGATGGGCAAGAGCGGTAACTCGAGCGAGGGCGGAGGCGCTGGAGGCGGCGCCGAGAAATATGTCGATGAAGCTGCAAATAAAGGCAAGTACCACCACATCAATACCTAATGCTTCACCGCAACTGCTAAGACCCATGCAGGCATTGATCAAGCCACCGACAAGGCCGGTATGGGTGACAAATACGATGACGAAATCGACAAGGTCGCGGACGGCCAGATCGACAAGCAGGTAAGGTGCAGGTGGGAGGATATGTGTGGTGGTGTGCGATGGCTGACGACGTCTTCATAGATTCCTGGAGGAAAGTGATGGAGGCTACATGGTCCGCACGATAGGGATGATCTATGATCCATGATCATTGGCGTATGCAGGCTACTCGAGATATCCAGCCTCGAATTCAGTTCGTAATGAAAGTTTTCACGCTGTATTCTTTCACTACAGCCTATCTCACCTCGGGATCCCGATCGTAACGTGGCCAACAGAATCGCCCGCCTTGCCATCGCTCATAACGAAGAACGCTGAGCGAGGAACCTTCCTTCCGAGTGGCGACGTAGCGTATGTCCTGATGGACTTAGCAATCCTCGTGTCGGATATCCGGGTCCAGATATCAATGTTCAACTCTATTGCCAGCGTTCTAGGTGGAAAATTGGTGCGGAATCTCACCGTCCCATCTAAAATGCCTTCCTCCCACCGCCTTTGTCGCATTCAACGTCAATTGAGCAAACACACAGGCGGATACAGCAGGCAGCAGTAGACTACCTCTCTCCTCCGAATCTCTGAACTTAGCCGAACCCTCCCAAGGCACCGCTCCAATATCCTCAAGTTCCTCACCAGTACTTCTCTGTAAATCCGCGTCCACCTGCCCTGATCTAACAGCGACTGCAGTGAAAGCATCTTTCCCCTGATGCAGCAATGCTACCAGATAATCAAGAGCTGCTTTCGCTGATCCGTACACTCCCAGCGAACGAAGTGACAATAGTAATGTCGCCAACGACGCGAAGACCACTTTACCACACGAAACTCTAAGATGTGGTATTGCAATTTGCAGGAGGAAAATAGCACTGAAAACTTTTACGTCGTATGCCGGTGGGCTGGAATGCGCCAGTTGCATGACTAGCTCCAATTACACGTGATTCACGGTGACACTGTCAAGGCGTTCGAATCTGTACATGCCAAATATGACCAACCTGCAGCCTATGGCAGGATCGGATTGATCGCCACTGAGCGCAGAGACTCAAGAAGGAACCCTGCCAACCAGTTCGGAAGTTGAAGCAGTGGAGACTCGCTGCGGGCCAAGACAATGAGACGGTGTTTCAATGGCCTCGAGAGCAAATATTCGGCGACACTCACCCCGTTATCGCGACAGGCACACTGTGAGGAGTGCCGCCCTCGATTGTGTTGCCATCATGTGACGTTAAAGCGCCGGGATGGTGCGTCGATACCGTAATCGCGCGAGCCGGCGCGTAGTTGAGACGCGTACCAGCAGCAACAGTCCATGATGCGAGCATCGTGGGCTCAGGGATAGCTGATGAGCTCCAAGGGTGAGAAATGTGCATCGGCAACCGGTAGAACTGGTACAATGCATGGTGTTTACGAAGATGCAAGTAGTGTCCCGCTATGCTGTACGGATTTTGGAGTCTACGAAGACATGGTGGATACGCATCGAGCAAAGGTAGCTATATACCAACATCCGTAGCTCAGACCTCTGCCGTGTTCGGCACGAGTCCTTACCGTCTGCATAATTGATCTGCCCGCTCACAAGCTTCACGGACACGGAGGGAAAGGGCGCTTATCTGCTTGGCAATACATTGTCAGAATCAATGCGGTTCGTAGCTTCGCTTCCTCGATGGGCTTGGTTGGCGCGGAGTGAGACTTACATTGGCTTCAGAAAAGATACTGTGATGGTGGCCAGGAGCTTCGAGCACATGGATGTTAAGGTAGTTCGTGAAGCGTTCCCAGCCTAGCATTGATCCCCTTGTACCCTCGTTATTGATTGCTTGCGACGCGCGTACCAATATGCAGGGCAGGCCTGTTGGCGATCCGGGGTGCAGTATTGGACATCGCCATTGCCCTAGCATCCGCAGCGTCCGGCGCATGGAAGCTTGTGCCAGTGCGCGCGCTCTGGGTGTAACATGAGCTCCTCGTCCAATTTGGTTTCCTTCGAATTTTGGATCGAGATTCATCGCTCCGAGAGGACACGCGGTATCGATCATGATGATTGCAGCGAGAGTGAAGGGTGACGTCTTGGTGTACTGGATAATGGTGGCCACCTCAAGCGCTAAGATGCCCCCAAATGACCATCCTGCGATACGTGTTCAATGTTATCGCACCATTCGAGACATGCTACACGTATACACTCACCACCGAGAATGACAGGACCTGGAGCAACGACCTTCTCCATGCAACGGTAATAGTGTCGCGCCATTCCTGCAATGCCATCTTCCCATTCTTTGGCAGCTGCGGCCTTGGGGTCTGCAAAAGCAAAGACATTGCGGCCCAGCTGGTCAAGGAGGTAGTAGTTGAAGATGGTGCCGGTGCCGTCGTGGAAGAGAACGAGAGGAAGTGGCGGTGCTTGGTTGAAGGCTAGGCGACTCCTCCTGTTTAAGGCTTGGATAAGTGTCGGATTCTCGTCGTCGGCATCCTTCGTGTCACGATTCATGGTGTTCAGCAACTTCGTAAGGACTGTGTGAATCGTTGATCGCTTACTGATGGAGTAGCACTAGAAGAGGTAATGCGTATGACCACCAGTCAAACTTCAGAAAACGATGCGCAGCGCCATACTTACAGCGATTGTGCCTATATATTGCGCCCCGTCCATATCGACAGAATGTTAGCGAGTCGGAGTTTGCTGCGTGAGCTCGCCATGTCAGCTCAGGACTCCCTGCTGACGCTGCAAAACCCCCCTGCATTATATATTGAGCCGTTGTGTGATGGCCATCAAGATCCCTCCATCGCAAACATGAACGTGCAGTAATTCTCAACACCAACAGGAGAGCGTCGTATCGAACATTGAACGGTCGAGGCATAATGATGTCATCATGCCTTCACAGATGAGCGAGTTCCCACCGGTACCAGCCAAGGTCCAGTACGTGCAGCTCACCATCGTCGAATGTGCCAAAGTCCCACTCGCGATGCCGGCAAAAACTGCATTCTGCAAACTTGCAGTCACTGTAATTACTTGGGGCCTCCTCATTACCTTGTGCTTGGACTACGAGGATATCACGATCGCATCTGCGAGAGTGCGGCGCCTATTGGCAACTGTCTCCGAATTTGTGCATAACAACCATGTCCCGAACTCCAAATTTGGCCCTTTCCAGGCAGCTTCTGCGAGCAACGTCGAGAAGCAAGCCAGGCGCGAGCAGCTTGCAAGCAAGGATGTCTACTGCCCTCTCGCTCGTGAAAACCGATGGCGGCCGTTCACGCGCCTACTACTTTGGCGGCGTGATGCGACCTCGACATTCTCCAAATCCAAGCATGACCTCGCCCTTCTCGTTCTCGCACCAACCCTCCAGTATGATCTCGTCGCCGTCTTCCAGGTACCCATCCTGATAAGTGCCGCTAGTCTGCGGCAATAGATTCGTCTTAGTTCTCTCTGCTTCATACAAGCAGCCGAGCTCAGACATCCTCCCTTTCTCGTCGACGCCACTGCCAGAGATGGTGCCCGTGCCAATCAGGTCGCCAGTCAGCATACCGCATCCACTCGCTGCATGATGCGTAAGCTGCTGATATGGTGTCCAGTAGAGATATTTGAGATTGCTATTGCTGATGACGTGCTCCACATCATTCCTGACAAGCTTGACTCGCAACTTGATGTCAAATGCGCCGTCATTGGTCCCTGGCCACGTTAAGTGCTCGAAGGGCGCTGGGTCCTGCGTAAGCTGCGGTGATGTGCTAAACGGTTCAAGAGCCTCGATTGGTACGATCCAGTTACTGATACTGGTACCAAACCCTTTCGAGTGGAACGGACCAAGCGGCCTCATCTCAAATAGTTGGTGGTCACGCGCAGACCAGTCGTTGAGCATCACGAATCCAAAGATATGCTCTTTGGCGTTGCCAATCGGCATGTCGTCGCCGAATGGTACTGGTTTGGCGACGAAGAAGCCCATCTCAAGTTCAAAGTCCAGCTTCCGACTGGGACCATAAGCAGTATCTGAATCCAGGCCATTCGTGAAGTAAACATTCTTCGGTCGACGGATATCGCAGGGCGTCGTCACCACAGACGACACCCTCGAATTGTAGACACTGGGCGCGTGGTACCAGTTCTTCGGTATGCCGGCAGTAGTGAGCTCGCCAGAACAGTTCTTGCAGTGGTCAAGTGATGTATAAAAGTCGCTAAATCCACTCATCTGCATAGGCAAATGCACCCTGGCATCACTAAGTCGTACCAAGCATGACTCTGGCACTTTGCCATCTTGCAGATCGGTCTGCAACTGCTGCCTCACGGCTTTCCTGGTCTTCCACGGAAGTGCAGCGAATGCATTTAGACCAGGCTATTGATGGTAAGTACCACATGAAAGGCGCAGGAGGCGACAAGAGGACCGACCTTCGCAAATATCTCCTCAAAAGTGACATCTCCCCACTGTAGCTGTTTGATGGTACCTCTTTTCGCCCATTCAGTGAGGTCAACGGCATGCTGCCCAATAGCTGCAGCACAGCGTGGCGACTTATTGTACTCGGATGAGATCAATCCATATGGTAGGTTGCTGATGGTGTACGGCAGCAAGTCCAGTTTCAGAGTAGCCATGGTGTTTCAGTTCCTCTCGATATCGTTGGTGCTATTGTGTATCATCTGTCGAGGATTGCGGTGTAGAGCGATGGAGATCACGGATAGCCCCGCTCATGCAGCTCCACAAGTGTAACAGAACCTAAAAGAAGCTGAGAACGTTCTGCTACCTCAATGTCCGGCAGTATGCTCTTGTGCATGAGGCTGGCTGTGGAAGCAGGAGGCGCGAAGTAATGCCTTCTAGCATGACTTCCTGCTATCAAGTAGCTGGTAGTCGTGGCCGACATTGCTTCTTCTTTTGCACTGATAACAATCCCGTGATTTATGCAGGTACCGTGCTAGCTCGAAACTTGAATACTTGGTGCTTCGCCGAGTCCTCCATGGCTTTCTGTCCTGGAGCCAGTGCTCCCAGTGTACGCCTGTTCAGGCTGCTTTCTGCTTTTTGCCGCGCAACTTCTTCAGCTCCTTGATGCCAGACATGATCAGAGGAACAGCCATGGGACCTAGCAAGGGCACATAAACAGCCACTTTGTGTTCTTCAGGGAAGTAGACTTGCCCAACCATAGACGGCTCGAAGAAGGCTTTCTCGACCTCAGTGTCAGCGGTCCTCGCATGCTCAAGAGCGTTTTGGTAACGTCCTCGCCGAAGGTCTGAACATGCCTGATCAAGATGTTGCAGAGTCTGATCGACGGCTTTGGCCACGGTATCTGGGATCGCGATGGACTGCAGTTTGAGCGTAAGGCGCGAAAGAGCACCGAGTGTGGATGATGCAGATAGAATGAGACCTGTAGCACGTTCTCTGGTCAAAGCTGATATCCTGAGGGACAGATTTGATGGTTCACGCGGAACGGCCAAGAGGGAAGCAAGCTGATCAGCGAAGACCAGCATATCTGGTTCCAGGTCCGCCATGGTCAAAGTGTCTGGCTCTGTGCTGGCCGCATTGTGTATCTGCACACCGCCCCATTGCGGGATGATCCAACTTGATCCGCCGCTTTCCTCGATCAAAAGAGGTCGCTTGTCCGGAGCAGGCACATACAAGACAAAGTTAACAGTCGGACCTTCGCCAATGCTCGGACTGAGGGGCCACTCTGCCGCATTCACAAAACCAGTTAAGTCGCTGTTACGGAGTGTCCACTGTTTCTTGGCCTCATCAAGTACTGGGCCAGCAATCGATGGGCTGAAGGTAGCGAACAGCTGCACTTGAGTGTCAACAGAAAAGTTGCTGATTGGCGACAATTGTGCGAGTAGTGGTTGAACATATTCTTGCAGAGCTTCGTTGATCTGCCATGCTGACGGCGACGCCCCTTGTGCAAAGAGCGAGAATGTTACATGGTATGCCGGCGCATACTTGAACGCCCGAGTAGTTCTTCGATCGAGATCGGCTGTTTTCCCCGGCGATGTAATGACAGGCTGTAAACCTTGGGCGAAAGGTGTAGTCTTCACCAGGTGCCAAAGTGAGGCGCTCTCGTCTTCGTACACCTTTGCGACTTCATCCGCTATGAATGTCACCAAGTCGTCTACATTACCATTGGAAGCCAATGCATGCCGTACACTCAGTCTCGAGCCCCATCGTAGTAAATTCGCGAGCGGGCTCTCGGCTCGTGGATCGATGTCAAGCAATACTGTCAAATCGCTTGCGGTTGCATTGGTTTGCACGGATTCGTGGCTCACACTGAATATGTACGACCTAAGACTCTCTTTGGCGGCGAGACGACCTTGTACACTGTTGGCCAAGCCGTGGGCTTGCTCTGGGTTGAGTTCTGGGCAGTTCAGCTTGATGTGCAATGGATAGCGCAATTGACAAGCCTGTCGAAGTTCAGCAGCGTGTCGCATACACAGTGATCAAGCCATACCTGTCCATCAGCCCAGGCGTTCATAGAGCCCAGAGGCAACGCAGATCGATGTATTGAAGTGGTCCACGTCCAGTGTGGCAATCCTAAACAAACCACAACGGCCCAGAAAGCCAGGATGATCAGTCGACGCGTCCATACTGACGAGGGCTTCTCAGCAGGCAGCGTCACAGATCGAGACGTCGCATCCGCCTCGTCTTCGTCCTTTGCATTCATTTCTTCTTCAGGAGATATGTTGCTTCAATATTGATGTCGCGATGAAAGTACGTGTCAGGAAAGGCAAGCACCTGCAAGCGAGTATACACATGCAGGGTTCAAGAAAGCAGAGAATGGCACTGGCTCCCAACGACGGCGAATCTTCGGATCTCCGCGGAGTCTAATGGACACCTGGGTGCTTCACCTATCTGTGCTATACTGGCAAAATATACATCGTCCTGCTCGTTTCCGTGAGACGACTTCGTTCCTGTAGCTGCAGCAAGGCCACTTCATAGCAATCGAAGTCGCTGCACAGCCGTAGAAGATTCTAATGCCATCCTGCTTCGTGCAGTCATGACCATACCATCGTATGCCAAGTTTGTTCCAGCCTCAAAGTCGCACTTGCAGTGACTTGAAGGTGCACATGCAATTTGCCGGTGAGACTTCACACGCGTTGCTTGCCCTGTCACAAGACATTCTTCGATAGCTGCTCCGTGAAACTAGCACATAAGACCACCGTCGATCAACCCAAGCTGCACATCTGCTGTAGCATCTTGCCACACAAAGGCACCCTCAAGCACAACCACATTTCTCAACCTTTACCACCGCCAATCGTTCCTATTACGACTGCCATTGAGCCAGTGCAATATGCCGACACTCCAAGAGAAGCTCGCGCGCATCAAGGCTCTCAATGGAGGCCAGCTTCCACAGAAAGTCCCTGACCCTGAGCCAGAACCCGTCATCGAGGAGGCAGAAGGAGAGCAACTGCCGCCGCCTGTTGTTAACGACGAGAACCTGCCAGCACTTCAGTTCCCGACTAAGCCGTTCCGTCCGAGCGTGCCCATCAAACTCAACAACGTCCCACTGCCCATGCTGTCAGATGAGGAAGACGTGCCTCTCGAGAGCTGCAAGGGCGCCCTGTCACCAGAAGCTATTACCGAATTCGCGCCCTTCAAAGCCGTGACGAGATATTGCTACAAGTATGCCCCAAAAGCCCTCATGCAAGATCTGGCGTCCGCTCATTTTGATGGAGACAAGATATACCGCCGTGATTGGAAGCTGTAGGTCCAAGCTCCAAAATATTCACGAAGTTCACTGATCCATGTGCAGTTTCTACCTTCAAGTCGAGGGGTATGGACTTCATACATTCGTGTCCGCAGACCAACTTCAAACACTTCTTGACGATCTCAACACCACCGTAATTGACAAGCTGAACGAGGACAACCCAAACTCCAACTACGCGCATCTCAAATTGACTGAGTGGGACCGCGAGGGCGGACTCTTGGTCGACTTCGAGGATCTCCCACTGGCACTCCGACCCCGCCAACTTGGTCTTTGCACTTCGCGCCAGCAATTCACCTCCTGGACTCAACAGATACAGCAAGAACCCAGCATGAGTTTGCCAACCGATGGCGACCGGAGCCTTGAGGCTTTCAAGGCTAAGATGGAACTTGTGCTAGAAGCCTCGCGAAACAAGACCAAAGCACAAAAGGCGAGGAAGCAAGGTCAAATTCTTCTGCAGCGCCAAGACATGGTGAAACAATCACTTCGAGCACATTGCTACCTTGGATTGCGCGCCAAAATCGACCCAGATGCGCATGTTCCAGCTATCTCGAGCTTGAATGTCGCACCGGTACGTAAATTTCAGCACATATCAGTCATGGTAGCCCGTGACTAACATGTCTCTGTAGATCGACCATGACCAGCCGGCACCCCACCCTTTCGACAAGGAGCCCATTTTCATCGCAATTGATGTCGAAGCCTACGAGAAGGGCTCGCGCCCTGTCACTGAGGTGGGCGTTGCCACTCTCGATACTCGCGACCTGATCGGCTCTGCTCCAGGCAGAGTCGGGGAGAACTGGCATCACATGATTCGTGCACGTCACTTCCGCATCATCGAGTACAAACATCTCGTGAACTCCGAGTACGTTCAGGGATGTCCGGACGCTTTCGAGTTCGGCCAAAGTGAGTTTGTGCCTCAGAAGAGCATCGGCGCGGTTCTCGCCAGCTGTTTCAAGGAACCTTTCAGCGGCTCTAGCAAGACTGCCACAGAAAGCACATACTCGGCCGGAGAAATGCGTAATATCATTGTCGTGGGTCACGACCTTGGGGCCGACGTCAATTACTGTCGCCAAGTTGGATTCGACATCTTCAATCGTGGCAACATCATCGATACCGCCGATTCGGCCACTATGTACCGCGCCTACACCAAAGATCCCAATGCGCGCTCTCTTGGCACTATCATCAACGACTTCGACCTCACCGGCTGGAATCTCCATAACGCTGGCAACGATGCAGTGTATACCCTTCGAGCTATGCTCGCCATCGCAGTGCAATCAGCTAGCGAGCGTCATACTGAGGAAGAGAAGCAGAAGATCCAAGAGCATAAAGCGGCCCGGGCGGAGAAGTATGTCGAAGAGGCGAAGGAGCGCATCGAGAATTCTTACGCTGGATGGGACTACAGCTCTAGTGACGATGGCGGCGTTGCCATCGCGCCTGCGGCAGCCGACTTCCTGCCCAAGTCGAAGGTCGCAGGCGAAGCATCGAAACGCGTGCAGAGCGGGCCACGGGCTGCTGCTGTTGCTGACCTTGAGAAGCCGATGGACGCACAACTCTACACCTACCCGGCTGGCAATATCTTAGACGTATAGGGTACTGCTCAATAGATGGGACAGTACCATTCTCGGAGCTTTGCTAAACCACGTCATATCGGCTATGCAAGTTGCTGGTAAAGACTTCCTGGTATAGCCGAAGAGCGTGCGGCCGCAAAATCCTGCTATAAGTGGAGATGGAGTGCGGGTTGGGGAATTGTGAAAACCTACAGACCATCATTTCGTCACCTGCGTGGTGATAGGTGCATGAAAGATGACACGCATCCGCAATGCGTGAACGAGAATAGGCATGGGACAGATGGAACTCTTTGAATAATTTCAAGGCGAAGGACTGCCACAATCCAACGGGTTGATGAATGGACTGCACACTCGATGTCTTTCTCATTTGCAGATGTACGATGAGTGCCTTTCTGGTCCTGCAATGACTACGGCGCTGTCTCCAACCGTCTGGGTCTTCATCGGTGCATTCGAAACCCCTTCTAGTATCACGTTGGTCGGTTCAGCCATGTCGCTGTGCTTGTTCTGCTATCGACACCGTGAATTCTCGTAGCGAAGCGTCGTCGGCAGAGACTTCGAGCGTGCTGTGACTTTTTCGGGGCAGTGGACAGTGACCGAGTCACATCGAGCGGTCCGCGCTCACGCTCATGATGTGCTGAGGCATGTGACATAATACGTGTAAGTCATCACAAAGCATTTTCAGAGAATGAAGAATTCACACATGCGTATAGGCAGCCAATGAAGATCTCGACCCTCGCTTAGCTTTCAACCAGATTCGAGTCAACCGAGACCAGGTGCGTTTGCGCTATACGTACGCAGCTACGTCATCTCATGCTCACTGCGACCCGACGTCGAAGAGCCATTCAGCAGCATCTTCACTTAATGGAGCGCTGATATCTTGTTCAAGCACCACGATCTTCATTTACACCACCAGCTTGGCATTGTCGTTGCCAAGAGCCAAGAGAAGCTTGACTTTGTGCTTGATCTGTTGCGCGTGGAGCTACCTTAGTGGCCGATCTCAGCCAAGGCGGACGGGAAATCCCAGATTCGGAATGATGGATCGCAGCAAGATTGAGCAGCATTGCTACTCGACAGTGTCAGTCAGCTCGGAGTATGCGAAAGATCCCTCGAAGACTCCCGGCGAGATAGCAGAGAAGCTGTATGGATCTCATGTAGGCAATCACTCCGTGAGTCTAATCCAACCGACACTAACACAAAGCAGCATTTGACGACGATAGCGACATCGCCCCCAAAAGAACGAGGTACATCATCGAAGAACAATATTGACTGGGCAAGAACTTGTGGCAACTTTGGCAATACATCTCCAAGCGAGCTCTTCCTGCACGCATTCCACGATGTGCTGCAATGTCTTCACCACGATCCCATGGCTGATTGTGTTTCACCACCGCTCATTGGCACCACTGGCTTGGTCCCCATGACTATCATCGCGCCACTGAACGATCAGCTGCGGCATATGTCGAACTTGATCGTCAGGGCGAAGAAAGAAGTTTTGCTAGCGACAAATTTCTGGAAAGCTTCAGGTGCAAGCACCTTCGTCAATGATGCCTTGATTGAGCTTTCGAAGCGAGCTGGTGCCAGAAACGAGAGAGTCGTTGTCAAGCTGATGTTTGATCGTGGTGCGCTGAAGCAGGTAAGTTGATCATATTTCATCTTGGTTGGACGCCGAAGTAACAAGGTACAGATCTTCGAGAACCATCAAAATGTCGACTCGAAAGGTTGGCAGTCCGCAGGAGTCGGGCTACCACCACCCGACAAGATGCCCAATATCGACCTCGCCATTGTCAACTTCCATCGGCCACCGCTTGGGACTTTCCATAGCAAGTTCATGATTGTTGACAGGCAGATCGCTACTGTTTCGAGCAATAACATACAAGATAACGACAATCTAGAGATGATGTCGCATCTTGAAGGTCCGATTGTGGATAGTCTGTGGGAAACATTGTGAGATGTCAATCATGTGCGATCAATGCCAGCCAAGAACTGACGCTACCAGTCTGATATCGTGGCATAACAAGTTGGACCCGCCAGTACCTTGTCGAACAACACCCGCAGCACAAAGCAAGCCACCAACATATTCCGAGCAGTCTTTCACAAACCTTTTCGAACCAGATGGTTCATTCCGCTTACCAGAGAAGCCAGTTCAGCACGACCTACCTGAACATATGCCCAACGATCCTCATTACGACGACAGCATCAGTGGGGAAGTCGAACGCATGCGAAGCGTCCTCAATCCTGGACCATCAGGCAAGCATTGCGGTGCAGTGGCACGACATCTAAACCAACCGACCGGCCTCTCTGTAGCAGCAACAGCGCCTGAACGTGAGCATCTTCAGTTCTTCCCAAACATCCCCGTGCCGAACACCGAGCCAGTGCCCATGGCCATGGTCTCAAGGAAACCATATGCCAACGTCAACAACGAGAGTGTCTTTGTCCCACAGAACGAAGCCTTCCTCAGTTTGATCCGAAATGCGAAGCGTTCGGTTTTCATCCAAACCCCAGACCTCAATGCGAAGCCGTTATTGCCGGCTCTGATCAGTGCAGTCAAACGAGGCATCGAAGTCACATACTACGTCTGTCTAGGCTACAACGACGGAGGAGAACTCCTACCCGGCCAGGGCGGAACGAACGAAATGGCGGCAAATTACCTCTACTCGCAACTCGAACCCGACGAGAAGAAATTTCTAAAGGTAAATGAAACACCTCGGTAACCCCAGCGGGCGTCATGCTCTCGAGCTAGCCCACAGCCCTACCATTCACCATACTGATAGTCTTTCTCTTGCTTCCTCGCAGGTATACTACTACGTCTCCGCAGACCAGACTCACCCCATCCACAACTCCTTCAAACAACGCTCCTGCCACATAAAACTCCTCATCGTCGACGAATCCGTAGCCATCCAAGGTTCCGGAAACCAAGATACTCAATCCTGGTTCCACAGCCAAGAAGTCAACGTCATGATCGACTCCCCTGTTGTCTGCGCCGCGTGGAGAGAAGGCATCGAGCGGAATCAGAATACGGCGAAGTATGGACGCGCCTCGGAAAAGGACGGATGCTGGTATGACGGGAACGGAGTGCTGGCCAAGGGGAGCTTTGGGACGAATGCGGGTAAGTTTTCGTGGGCGAAGGGGGCATTGGGGATTTTGAATAAGGCCGAAGGGAAGTAATTTTGATACTGATTGTCTAGGATTTCTCGCGATTTTGGCGTGGCTTTGGGGCGTGGTTTTGCATTTGTTCTCGAACAGCACAAAGAGCGAGACTTGAAGATCTCCGGAGATTCGATTTGGAAAGGCATCGGCTTTGCGAATAATATTGTCCTTTATGCTTCTGGGGAGGAGATCGAAATTTGGCAATATCTGTGGTATTGTTCTGCCACGGACTGGCACAGGATCGATATTGTGCACTGCAATGAACACTGCTCAGTGAGGGCGATATTAAACTTATCTTGCGAAAGGCAGTGGCTCGAGTAGACAAAGTGGGATAAGAATGTGAAGTTTCCAGGTGATGAGCCATCCTTTTGCCACGCATTTCTGCTTGAAAACGTCTTCTTCATCGATTTAAGTTCATCTGTCAGCGATACTGGGTAGGTGTTTAGTCGAAAAGACCATCGAACGCCCTCATGACAGCTGAAGATACCGGCGTATTGGTAATGATCTTATTATGTCCTAGAGCGCTATCAGTACACGTGCACGACAGCAGGCAAGCGGGTGAAATACCTCCATAGCCCACCAGCTCGAATCTCAACCTCGGCCGTCCTTTTTTCTTGACGTCCAGCACACCGACACCGTGACTGCCGTTAATGCAATTTTCCGCTTCGATCTCATCCTTCTCCAACGCAGCTTGAGAACTCCGTTTGCCAAGGATCCGTCGGCATATCATTACCGTCTGATGATATGGAATATCCGCATCGTTCAGCGCATGGATGATTTGTACACTACCGCGTGCGCCGTTGTTACTCGATAGCGTCGCATCGTTCTGGAGAGCATCATAGTACGCTGCAAGTCGTTCTGCAGTCCACCACTGATCTTGTATGTGGCTCGTTAGCTGGTCTGCCAGCCATGGAAACGGCCTTAGCGGAAGAAGCAATGGCAGAAGACCTCCGATACGATATGTCGACAGTAGTGTCGGAATGCTGTTGAATGGTGCTGCGAGGACGATGCCTGCAAAGACCGTCTGACGTGGAATGACATCGAGATGGCTTCGACCTCCGTGGATCTCGGGCGAAGATCGCGGTATTAGGTTTCGACTATCCTCTGGGCTGGCATAATGTAGTGCCACTGCACTGGACACGGCAGTACCAAGACTCTGGCCAAGGATCACAATCCTCTCTGGTGGTATCTTGGCGACATATAACACCCAATCCACGAGTGCGATGCCATCGGAGATCAGTCCTGCTTCTGTGGGTGATCCCGAAGAGTGGCCAAAACCTCGATAGTCAACTGTCAGAACGTGCGTGTTTGGCTGTGTAGCCATGTATCGGTTCGTCAAGGGTCGTTTGTTTTCGGCTATGTGGCCAGCGTTCCCATGAACTGACACCCGAATCAGCGCGAATATCGACCGATGCTCCCATCGCATACGTACAACTGATGACAACCCTGGCATTCGCATCGTTACGTATTAGGTCGAATGCAAACGTCTTGGTGATGTCCTTGACGGGTTGGCGGTGCTGGCGGTTCTCTTCCAAGATCTGCTTCTCGTTACGAGCGTAGATGTTAAGTGGTAGTATATGCCAAGCAAGTAATGTCTCGCCATCTGCTGTGGTGAGGTTGAAGGGCGTGACCTGGTTTTTAGCGAAGCCAAAGGGCTCCCCATCATAGATGTTGTCGCCGAGGAAGAGAGTGTTGAAGCTGTTGGCATACAAGGCACTTACCGCCTGTCAGTGAGTGAAATATAAGTTTCATGACGGTGTCCCGACAAATGCCTACAATCTTTGCATGCGAGGCGTCGACAGAACACCGAGCAGCACAGCATATACACCCACAGCGCCGGCAATAGCGTATGCAAGTCTGCCTAGCAATGCTTTCGCAGGAGGCATGTTGGATGGACGGAGATTCTGCACTTATCTAGCATCGACAGGCGAGGCAGCCTCTGGCTACTGCTATCCGATCAAGGGCTCAGTAAGAGCAGCCGGCAAGACATGGTATGTGTCGTCTTCCGCTAGTAATGGTGAGGGTGAAGGCGATCCAGGTCGCAAAAGGAAGCAATGTTGTTCGTGTCATGTTCGTGTTAGTGGAACCACTATCATCGTTGCTTCGTCATCGTCACTGCCGAGGCCCTCCCGAGTCCCGAGTCGTTGCCTGCAGATCTCACGATATCCTTCGCCGAGATGTCCTGTAGACGAATACTCCTCTTTGCAATGCGGGTACAGAAGACATCTCACTTATCGAAGACTCTCACATCTTGATCGCGAGCCCTCAGCGATAACGAAAAGATGGTTGCGACACGAAACCATCCCCGCGACTTCTCACCCGTCGAAGAATCGCCCGCGAAACCATCACCGACTAAGCGCACCACTCGTGCCTCCAAAGCAGCGGCGGCAACAGACGAGGACTCTGCTTCAATACGAGCGCCTTCTTCGCCACTACATACGCCAACATCGACGACCTTCTCGCGCACAAGCATGTCAACCACAAGGCGCAAGGCATGGACACATACACCATCTAATCTGACCTTGATCTGGCTGGCGATCAGCTTGCCTTTGGTGATATGGGACACCGGCTACATCCTGCTTCGACCGTATACTATGGAGGGAGGCTTTCTCCATTGGCCATTGTACGTGCCGTACGAGCTGTACGCTGTCACAGATTACATGTACGGTCTGCCAGCACTCGAAAGACATGATGGATGGCCGAGCGCACAAGGTGTCAGCAATGCTATTGAGACTATATTCTACCTCGTATACCTGTACATCGTGTATGCATACGGCGAACAGGAGCCGATACAGGGTCGCGGCGCGCCAGACAAGAGCTTGATGGGACAGTTCAGAGGCTTGAGCGAGGCAAGAACTCTGGAGGGCAGACAGGCCGCGATTGCGGTCTTGATCTGTTACAGCGCGGCGCTGTTCACGTTTGGGAAGACAGTCCTGTATTGTGAGTGTGCTCGCACAAGGACATCCGACATCAAGCTGACTTCTTGCAGGGCTTATCGAGTTCTTCTCTGGCTTTGAAGCCACTGGCCATAACAGCGCCTTCAACTGGATCACTCTTTTCGCGATACCGAATTTGCCATGGATCTTCATACCGGGTTACATCGTGTACGTCCAAGGAGCCGAAATCTTGCAAGGTCTGGAGACTGCCACAGCTGGGAGCAAGAAGGACAGATGACCGATCTTGAGACAATGAAACCAATGCGCATGCACATCTATCATGCTACTTAAAACCAAACGCCCTGGCGACAGACCCTGGTGACTGTAGCCGTCGCACGGATCGAGAACGCCGCCGCCGCCCTCCGTTATCAATCGTGCTCCGACAAAGCATTGCAAATTCACGGCCTCGACACTGCCCGAAGTGCTGTTGATCTTGGCAGTCCGCGCTAAGCGTCTCTTCGATCCGGTGCGGCAAGACTAATCCTTGAGTACATGCTCAAGCGGTCAAGCGAACAATATTCGCCGAAGCTTGGCTTCATTTGGTGGCTTTTCCAGCACCGTTAAAACCGCGCCATTGACCGCTTTCAATGCAGATATGTAGGCAACACGTTTTTGGCCATCCAGCTTCACGCCCATCAGGTACCGCCGGTACGCTCCTCCGAAATACAGTCTCTCTCGAGGATGCATCCCACCTCTATGCAGCCGGGGAATCCTACCACTCTTATCTCCTCACAGTACTTTCGGACTTCGCAACAACACCGGCCGAAGCGCTGCCAAGCGGACGCCACATGCGCGCACAACGTGTCAATGTGGACCCAAGACGATCGACAAGCGCTAACAAGCATTGTCTTGGCTGATGGTTGGCCAAGATATATGCAAACCCTGCTTCAGGCTCCATCTGCAGATCCACCCTCGGATTGCGGGCCCCGATCCTCCAGAACGCCTCTCGGACAAAAAGCACGGCATCTACACCTACAAGGACTTCCTCCGGTTGTGGAAGCCTGCAAGACGAGTAATATGTTATGCGGGTTAAATTGTGGAGGAAGACGTGGAGTCGTCTCTAATCAATTTGGGGTGCGGTCCGGAACCGCCTCCAGCGCGCTTCATATTTTTGATGTCGGTATCGTAATCCTAGCTAGCATGTGTACAGAACACAGGTAGGCGAGGCAAGCCCACTTACGGCGTTCGGACGCTTCGTTCCCTATCTGATTGAAAATACCGCTTGGCTTTGGAGCTGCTTCTTAGACTGTGAAGACGTGCATGAATGGGATAAAAGGAGACTCCCACAAGACACTCCAGTAGACTGGCAGTCTGCAACAGATCACCTGCTTTGCAAGTCGTTTCGCGTAGCTCGATCCCAGCACATTCGCGACACAGTCACCATGGCAGAAGCCACAGGCGAACAGGACTTCGCATCCACCATGCCAACCAAAAACACCACCCAAACACCAGCCTCGATCCTCAAAGACGACACCATCTCCAATTCCTCCATCGAGCCCACCGCCGACATCGAAACCGGCCACAGCACCATCACGCCCCCCAGCGCGGCCGCATCCCTCACACCCGAACACCGCGCTTACCTCCTATCCCGCCACGGCACCGTCGACCTCGACCCCCTACCCAGCTCCGACCCCGCCGACCCCTACAACTGGCCCTCATGGAAAAAACTCACTAACCTCATCCTCGTCAGCTTCCACGCAATGATGACGACCTTCATCGCCGCCGCCATCATCCCCGCCTACGAAAATATCGCCGAAGACCTGAACACGAGTATCACCCGCGCCTCGTATTTGAGTAGTCTCCAAATCGCCGTGCTGGGCTATGCGCCGCTGTTTTGGAAACCGGTTGCAAACCGGTATGGAAGACGGCCGGTGTGGTTGGTTTCCACGATGGGGTCGTTATTGCTTAATGTGGGTTGTGCGTTGTGCGGGAGTTATTCGAGTATGGCGGTTTGTCGGGCTTTTGTGGCGTTTTTCATCTGTCCGGCGCAGGCGATTGGGAGTGCTGTTGTTACTGAGACGTATTTTAAGAGGCAGCGGGGGCAGTTTATGGGGCTTTGGACATTACTTGTGACGTTGGGTAAGTCCTGGTGGAGGGATTGAGATCTGTGAAATGCGTTGTTGATGATTTGCTCCAGGTCCTCCTGCTGGGCCTTTCTTCATGGGCTTTGTTGCGTACCAGACTGGGAACTATCGATGGATCTACTGGGTTCTGGCCATCGTCAACGGGATCCAGTTCATCGCGTACATTTTTCTCGGACCGGAAACTTTGTATATTCAACGTGGAATCGAGAATCGTGGCTCAGCGTTCAAGCAGGAATACCTGCAGTTTCGCCGCATCGATCCGAGACCCCTTAAGCTATACGACTTCATCCAGCCTATGTCACTTTTCAAGGATCCGACAATCGTCATTCCCGTCGTGGGATACGCAATCGTTTTCGGATTTTCGAGCGTTCTAATGACAGTCGAGATTCCACAACTCTTTATACCCAAATTCGGTCTCAACGCGCAGCAGATCGGACTCCAATTTCTCGGCATCATCATCGGCAGCGTCATAGGCGAACAGATAGGTGGAAGACTGAGCGACTTTTGGATGCAGAGACGCGCGAAGAGCCTGAATCGTGCTCCGGAGCCGGAATACCGACTATGGCTGAGCTACTTCGGCTTTCTCTTGGCAATTATCGGCGTCATCGTCTTTGGCGTGCGATATCAACAGGCCGCCCAAGGACATTGGAATGTGACGCCCATTATTGGTGTGGCTATTACAGCAGTCGGAAACCAGATCGTAACGACTGTAGTTGTGACCTACTGCATCGACAGTCATATCGAGCAGAGCGCCAGCATTGGAGTTTTTGTGGGCATTATCCGGCAGACTTGGGGCTTTATTGGACCCTTCTGGTACCCCGATATGCTTTCGTCATTGGGCGGCTCTGGCAGTGGAGGTCTGATGGCAGGCATCATCTTTGTGGCTAGCTGGATTCCGATGATGATTGCCCAGTGGCAAGGAAAGAAGTGGAGGCGAGCTGGGAGCCCATCGGTCGGCTTACCTCAGCTGGAGAAACCTCAGGCAGAGCAGAAAGAAAGTGTCAAGGATGAGGTCTGATGAATGATGATTGCAACCAATGTTTGTAGTACTTGTGGAAGGAAGGCCGCATTGATTGGTGCGTGAAATCCACATTAAATAGCTACAATATGACAAATGGCACCGTATGGTTGGGTGAGATTTGTATGAAAATGGTAAGGTGAGAGGCAGTTGACCGAAATTGTGATCCTTGTCCAGCCAGGTTGTCATTTGTGCGAGGCCAAGTCGAAGCCCCGTCGAGATCAGGAGACCGGTCGCCAGAGATAGAACTATCGTGGCCTCTAATCGCCCGGCTAGCATGGATTTGTTCCCAGGCAGTCGGACACATCAGTAGTTCTCCATCAAGTTTCTCTTTGGTAATAGCATGCAGGTCTTTTTAGGTACCAGGTATGCTCGCAGTAGTAGGCTCGAATGAACACGTTGATTGATACCGAATTCTGCAATACACACTGCCCATAGTCAAGTCCTTCCCGCTCGGTCCCGCTTAGAGATCCTCACTTCCAAATCCTCATGTACGACAAAGAAGGTAGAATGGTACTTCAATTCCTGTTCTGGCCTCAGCAGCTCAAATTCGTAATCTCGGAACAGCAACGGCAAAGTCTTATTCATCTCCAAAAGTGCAAGGTTCTTGCCGATGCAGAGGTGACTGCCGCCACCGAACTATGTATCGTGTCAGTCCGCCCAGCGGCACGTTTGTCGTGACAGAAAGGGTTCGCACTCACCTGGAACATATACCTCTCCATCATCTTTGCATCACCCTCGATCCATCGCTCAGGACGAAACACCTTCGGGTCGCTGCCAAATACTTTGTTGCGATGCAATGCCCAGGCATTCAACGCAACCCGCGTCCCACCAGGCACGTAAGTGCCATCAATTTCTGCGCCTTCTGGTGGCACCAGACGAGTGATGTTGAGGCCGACGGCGGGCCGCACTCGCATTGCTTCTTTGAGACATGCCTGGAAGTATGGCAGAAGCTGCACCTCGCTCCACTGCGGCATCTCGGACAGCCTGCCGTCTGCCGTCGCCTCATCGAGCTCTTGCTTCAATTTGGCATAGATCTTCGCATCGCGCAGAACATGCCATGAGAAGCTCTGCATTGTAGATGCCGTCGAATCAGATCCGGCGAAGCTGGCATGTATCAGTAAATCGTGCTGATGACATTTAGTGCTTGCACTTACATGGCGCCATGCGCGACTGCAAACACATCACCCTCTCCAAAGTTCTCAGGGGCCTTCTCGTGCGCCTCGAACAAGCTCGCCATGAGATCCTTCCTCTCGAGCTGTTTGCCGAGTCTCTTCCTCTTTTCCATTTCTTCCAGTGCCATGCGCGTGATCAGGAAGTTACCAGTATTCAGGCTGGGGACATACTTCCATAGAGGATTGCGACGAAAAGCAAAGTCCCACTCTGGAATTTGCCCAATGATCCCATCATACCACTGCATGTCATCAATGGTCTTGATCGCCTTCTCGACGTCGATGCCGGCGTCAAGAAAGCCGAACTTGCGCGAGAATGCGATCTCACCAAGGACATCAAAGGCGTAGTAGTGCAGATAGTTACCGAAGTTGCAATACTGGTCTTTCGACTGACACATTGCATCGAGCTTCTGCAAGAACAGGCGTTCGGTGTCTTCAATATAACCAGCCATTGTCTGCATTGTTGCCATGCTGTACGGGTTGCTGGCATAGCGCTTCTTGACAGCGTGGACAGCCTCTCGAGTCTCCGTGAAGATGTCCGGATTCTCGGGAGGAGGAAAGACACCATAGAAGTCGGTTTTGTGAAACCCTTTGCCCGCCGCCAGGATCTCTCGAGCAGCATCGGGTGAGGAGAACGAGAGCTCGTTCGGGGCGATGCGTACGATTGGACCTTTGTGGTCAGCCTGGCATACGTGGCCAATGTAGCTCATCTGATTTACCATATTTCTCATGGATGTGGATGTGGTCCATTTCGGTGTGGCCAGACCAAGTGCTCCATACTTTCCAAGCACGACTACCTGATGCAAGAACAGGTCCAGGATAGTGCCTCAAAGGCGAGGCGTATCGATAGAAGACGAAGCGAGCAACGAATACGAGAGGGATGATAAGCGCCCAGTATGTCTTAATCAGCTGCAAGACAGCCACGACAACTGAGTCATCACGCCCAGCGCTGAATACTGCCATAGTTGAGATGACAGATGGAGGCATTCAAGATGATTGATGAGTGACAGTCAGACCTTTCTTACCTTCGTGTTCCGGACCATTGGCGCGCTATATGCCCTCGCTGAGACCCTTCCAATGATCATAATAATAGCACGGAGAAGCACGTCCGGAGTGCTCTTCGTAGCCACTGCTTCGTAAGCGGTACGAAGAATGGCTGCTAAATGTCAGGGACGAGAACTCAATTGTAGGCTGGGGTGAACGGCATGGTGGTGGATCTCCTAAGGCGGGACAGTGCGGCAAGGGCGACTGTGAACCATGTAGAACATATGACGGAGATAACTAATACGCTGCCGAAGTTCTCGGTGCGATGCGGCCCGATCCATCTCGTGGAGTACCTTAGTTCGCCGACGGCCCTCGGTCGAGCGTGTTTACTAGGGTAGATACACCGAGCACGCGACCCATCTCATTTTCTACATCTGTCAACGTGTCCTTCACGATGAGCAGTCATGCCTTTGAGACGCACAGCAATCTTGAGCACTCTGCGAAGCGTTAACGCTTGCAATCAGAAGAGTGAATCATATCGTAATAAGGGATTCCTCCTCGAAACAGCTTCAAAGGCCTCCCTCTGGAGCTTCGAAAATGCATATATCGCGCCCTCTTCAACGATATCGTAGCCAAGCCAGTACATGGCTACAACGAATATCCAGACAATCGCCGGTTTGTATGATCTGCATCGAAGACTCCAACGGGACGACAACCCATTCTTCATCGTATTAACTTCAGAAGAGCCAGAAGGACTGCTGCCGCAGGAGCAGCAGGAGCAGCTGGCACATTAGCACTTGGCGGGCTGTATGCTTGGTTCTCGAACCATTGACCCATTGCTTGAGCTGGCAGCAGGAAAGGGCCTCCATTATGCATGACAGCCACGTAGCTCTGCAGTTGCTGATGCTCACTGCTACCAGTTCCATATTTGGCAGCTTTCCTCGTAAACCACTCCGAGAGACAGCTGTCATGCCAAGAGTCCGGAATATCATCATTTCGTGCTGCGGCGATCCAGACTCTGGTCCGACGACAATAGCACCCGATGTCACCTTTGGACCAAGGTTTCGAACTTAATTTCCTTGGCAAAGTTATTCGACTGCATGTTGTTGGCGATCGTCCCGAAGTTTTCGTTATGAATCTGTTTTCGATCATACACATGCAGCTACAATTGTCCTCGGGATGCTTGACCTGTGAGATCAATGGAATGACCGCTGACCATGATGTCTTCAAGTGAGGTGTAGCGTTCGTATGTGGCATTGACCTGAGGCGGCGATCTCTCAATCTAAAGTCGTTCTCATATGATTGCTGCACTCGCGAAAAGATGATGGCCGAAAGCATATAAAGCACCATATGCTACAGCACTTCCATAAGCACCGCGAACATAGTCGCTGCAATTGCAAGGCTAGAGACACCACCGAGCACTCTTGCAGTAGAGCTCTGGGCACGAGCAAATATTGTACACAGTACCTGTGCCTCTTTGCCAGACTCCTTGACGACAAAGAATTGTGTCCGATGGAGCTCTCTCTTGTAGGTCGTATCATCGTCCGCAGCATGAAGCTGGATCTGATATGCCACTTCATCGTCCCATTGCGGGCTCTGGGCGCTGACGTTTGATGCTTGGCTGCCGTTCGCGATCACTGTCGTAGGTCAGCTTATGCACATGAGATTCTCTTATGGCTCCCACTTACATCCACTTATTAATGTCAAGCCATTTGTCTTCTTCGCCCACGTATCATCACAACCAGCAACGTTCGACACAGATTCAAGCGCAAAGTCACAGGTGTCGTCATCGAAGCCAGCAGTGAACGCTTGTCGTAGATTGGCGAAGCACTGGCTGCCCATAATGCTCTCGCAGGAGTTTGGGATCTTCATCCGACGCTTCACGCTGTCCTGAAAATCTGCGTCAAAGCCTGAAAAGGCGATGCACATGTTCGGAGGCAACTGGCGAATGTTGGCTGCTTGCAGCGCGCTGGTGTCGTTCCCGATCTTGGCCGATAGATTGCCATAGATATCTTTGCCAGACCATTGAAGAGCATACGAGGTCACAACGACCTTCTCGGCGCCCGATGCGGAGAGGTTTGCTGGCAGCCAACTGTCTCCTGTGTTCAATCCTGGAAGGCAGTCCATGAGCGGGAGCTTGCGAGAAAACGAGGAACCATATACTAACGCAATAGCCAGATGCCATCATCTTGTGCTGGCCCCGCATCAGACCAGTTGAAGGGATACTGAAGCGGCCATGCAGCCGTGCCGTTGCTGTAGGGAAACTCGTGTACGTAGTCAATAATGTCTCGATGGGACGGGCCATACACGATTCCGCTATAAGAGTATGTCTTGTTCTGAGCCGCTGCCAGTGAGCAACAAGCGGCTGTAGCCGTGAGAGTAGTAGTCTGCTTCATTGTTGTAAAGGCAAGTATGCTGGTATGTAGAGATTGAGGGGTGACAGAATCGAGCATGGTGGGTACTTGCTTTCTTTATCGGTGGTCTGCTCGCTCTCCAGCTGATCAGCGCAATGTAGTAGTACAGTACCACTGTAACCATCAAATCAGCCGCTACATTGCGGCTTAGGTGACATGAGCAGCCAATATGATGTGTAGCTGGACAAGCCAAGCCACGAAGGATGAGCCTCGACGGCGACGAGGGAGCGTAGCCTCGAGCTTCGACGTGACGTCTGACTTTTGCATTACTTGTCGATGGCATGAGTTCGAAGGGAACAACAACTGCGTTGGTCCTACACTCTGCGCTGCCGGCTGCAGAACCAGATCATGGTCAATGAGACTCTTCTGCGCAGGCACACATTCGTTAGTTCAATTTTGTTCAGGCGTGACTGCAGTGGGATCCCAATATTACACGGTATACGTCTAGCGATCGGTGCGCATTCCAGTCCAACGATGTCATCGTCATTGTCGTGGCTCCAGGATGACGGCAAAAGCGGTTCGCTTCTCGCGAGTCCTGTAAATGATTGCAGGCGTTGAAGTATGCGCGCGCATTTTTGCCATAGAAGCAGGACCTATACTTGTAGAAGGGCTTGGTTAGCGATAGAAGCGGCGGACGCCACTTTGACTATTGGTAACACCTGGTAGTGACGAGATGAAAGGAAAGATCATGGGCGAAGGACGGCATGAAAGTTCTGACTAAGCACCTGCGCAACGCGCTTGCCAGATCGCGTCTTCCTGTCGACGCGTCTGACTGTACTATTCCACTTCCAAGCTGCTGTACTTAATTGTCTTGTACGCGACTATACGACACTCACGACAAATCACGATGCTGGCGATATCGTCTGCTCCCCGAATAGATGCGAAGAAGCGAGCAGTTGCACCTCGGAAAGCACAGTTCCAAAAGGCAACATGGGTGGAGCAGGAATATGCACATCGCATGAACTTCTACTTGATCCCGCCTACAGGGGATGTCACGCTCGAAGATTTCGAAGAATGGGGCATTGCGCGTCTGAAAGTGCTGGCTGAGCTGGAAGCATGTCAATTCCGGAACAAGACGCCCGCAGAAACAGCAGAGTACATGCAGCCGATCCTTCAGAAACACCTGCCTCTCTCCAGCAACAGCTCGCGGAGCAGTGAACTAGCCCTCGAACGAAAACGCGACCACTATAGCCATTGGATCCTGCGGCTCGCCTTCTCCAGCACGCAAGATCTCCGACAACGATTTGCACGACTAGAATCACAACTCTTCAAGCTGAGGATACAGCAAGACGACCTGCGAGAACGAAGATCCTTCATTGAGTCACTGCCCATGTCATGGGAAGTCGTTGGAGACGAGGAAAAAGCAGCCTTGAAAGACGACCTCAAAGCAGCCACGGGCTGTTGGAAAGACGAGGAAGAGAATTGGTTCAAGTGCGAATGGGAGAATGTGCCTGAGCTGGTCGAGCGGCGGCAGGTCTTGCTAAAGAGAGGAAAAGCATATGTACATGTACGCGAACAGATGAACATGGTCGTGAATGAGTTTTCGCGACAGTTGGAATCTGGTCTGGAATTAGCGGCACGTTTCTTGCCGAGGATGGACGAGGACAACAGACTGTCACCTATACTGCACCATCTCTCGCAGTCTTTTGTGGCGCCAGATGCAGGGTATGCGGAGAGCTCGAGCCTCGGCGACATTACGAACATTACCGCTGCATCGATCGATGGGCAAAGTCAACATTTCCCATTGTGCATGCAGAATCTGCATCGCGAGCTTCGAAAGAACAGCCATCTGAAGCATTTCGGACGGCTACAGTATACGCTTTTTTTGAAGGGCATAGGCCTCAACTTGCAGGAATGTATAACATTCTGGCGGAGAAGCTTCAAATTAATCACAGATGGTAGGCTTCACATTTCGGTATCCGATTTAACGGCTGGTACTGACAAACTGGCAGACAAATTCAAGTCCGACTACCTTTACAACATCCGACACGCATACGGAGACGTTGGCGGCGACTCCAACAGACGAGGTCGCGGCTACACGCCCTACAGCTGTCAAAAGCTACTCACGGAAGCTCTGCCTTCGAGTGGACAGAGCCATGGCTGTCCTTATCGAACATACAGCCCAGACAACTTGATTGGCCTTTTACAGAGCGTTGGCGTCACCGACAGAGAGCTGCTTAAGGGCGTGCGCGAGGATGTTGGAAAGCAGAGATATCACATTGCATGCAACCGTGTTTTTGAGTCGGCGCACAAGAACGAGATCAAAAAGGTATGTTCATCTTCATGTTGATACTCAAGACTATGGCTTGCTGACATGCTCGTTCAGGTTAAGGATGAGTCTCTGTGGCCATCGAATGAGCTTGACACGATACTCCACCCGAACACATATTTCAAGCGGAGCTTCATGCTCAAGAACCTGGGCAAGATCCAGAGTGGTGATCTTGGTGTAGATGGACCAACGCATTCATCAGCAGAGTAAATTCGAATAATCCATGATCTTAGCAAGGCGTCTGGCGCGCTTTACAATACTATCCATGATATGCTTATGTCGAACTTTGATCCCTGGATGCGCTGCTGGTTCTAAGGCTATGGCCATGGTCTCTGCTCGTAGCAGTGTCGAGCATCGCTCATGTATCCGCGCATTCTCGCTGTCCAATCTCAGTGGGAGATTTCGTGTCTCGATCTAGTGCTGGAAACAGCCACGGTGACTGCATGGTCGCCATGGTGTCCTACCCTATGGTATTTCCCTCGGATTTGCTTGCTTAAAGGGCGATCAACTCGGTCATGGCGTATGTCCTTCCCCATGGCTCGGTAGGTATGCTTTTTAGGCAGTGTTCGAGGTGCCCGTACTAGCAGTACCTGAAGTCGCAGCATGGAGCTCACAGCTCTTCAAAATAAGTGATCTGATGCATGACCTGAAGAGTCTTGGGCTTGACGAATGACACTTAAAGCAAGTGGAGCTGTTGCTGGGAACTGAGCACAAAGCTTCCTCGTGATGTTGCGGCAGCCCGAGCTGAGGCTCCATAATTTTGTCCTGCGACTACGGGATGCTTACGACTTCCAGTATGTCGTGGTCTCGAGACTTTTCAATGGAACAAACTAGGGCTGAGAGTTGAGAGGCACATATTTCGGTGTATTGCATTCGTGTGTGGGTAACATTCCTCACTTGAGCGTAAAGAGGCGTCGAAATAAGCTCCTGATCCACCAAGTCCATGAGACCGATCTCTTTCGCTTCTTCCTGTCCAGAGCAGATTCTACAGCACCCCTCCGTCTCGCCACGCGGAGGCTGCCTGGTTCCGGTGATTTCGGAATGGTCTTCTCTGGAAGGCTTGCAGCGAGTGAAGCTAGCGTAGAGGGTGATCGACCCTGGAGCAAGTCCTGCCAATGGACACCAAACAAAAGCAGTAACATCATGGTATATGCAGCATCATTCGAAGCATTGTGCCAGCCGCGTAGGGCTCCCTTTTGAAAGTACCGTGGGTGGATGCCAATCGTACGTACCAAATATTCGAGATTCAGGCGTGGAAGGCACGCGCCTCCCTCCACGGCAGCTTGTGCTAGACCGCAGGTATCGAATATTGGTTGCTTCTGATTGCGTGCATCATCACGATTGAGCAGATCAAAGGTGAGTCCAGGATCTTTCAGTACAGCCTCGATATCTCCGCCTACGGAATGGCCGACGAAGATGACGCCTCCTGGACCACTGTCCAGCCTCACAGATTGGATCGTCGCAGACAGCACATTCCGGGCCTGAGACGCAGAGAGGAACAGACTAGTGCCAAAAAGGGATCCTGCCATTCTATGTTTCGGTCGTTTGGTCACGTCCACGACAATGTGATGATGCTCAAGCTTGTCGACCCAGTTTTGAGCATAACGTCCCGGCTCGACATTGTGGATGTCTCTCGTCCTGAGCAACGAGACTCCAATCTCGACGACGTGATTTAAGAGGCCTTGCCTCTCGGACTCGGTATCGATGGAGACCAGTGTGGCATCTCGGTCGTAAAGACATGATCTCAGCTTGCTGATGTCGCCCTGTCTGCTCAGGAGCCTGCTCTGGGCGAGTGAGATGCTCCTTCGTCGCCTCGAACGAAGTGTTCGGGATAGAGGAACTCTTCTCGTGGGTGGGACTACCTTAACTGGCTTGAGTGCTATAGAAAGTATACGGGCCACACGTGACGATACCAAGCCTGCAACAAGTCAGTGGTCAGATCAAAGTGGCGATAGAGTAATAAACCCACTACTGGTATCGAACCCACTCAGATGGTACCTTGACCATCGCTCCGAACTTGTCCTTCCGGGTACGACTCCAGCCCTGCCCTTCAAAGGCGTGCCCAAGATAGGCTTCTCACTGTTGTTGGCATCCGACAGCTGCTTCTGCTTGATAAGTTCCTGCTTGGCTGACGGAGTTTTTCTCAGTCGCTTCGCCAAAGCCTTGCGTCGCAGCATAACGAGCAGTCCAAATGGCTAGGAACTCCAGCCATCATCGCATACTTCTCGACGCCGGCGAATGCTATGCCTCTGAACTGTTAATGTTTGAGGTCAGAAAGGAATCTGCATTTCCGGCCGTCTAGAGCTGTCGGGTATCCCAAAAGTTGTGGTCCTCTCGGCAGCCACAGTTACGCCGGATAGGGAGGGCATGACCGCGAGGATGTCGACAGTCTGCTCCGACCTGTCTTTATAAGCTGTAATCAGGATATAGATAATAGTTCTATCTTTCCAAGTGAACACAACGCAAGAGTGGCAGATGTTGGTTCTTCTGGGCATGGTGTACTACTACTTGTACCATGACTTATGACGGACAAGCTTCCGAAACAGATTGAGTTTCGATCTGACCGTGCTGGTGGTACAGCTCCCACGATTCGCGGGCACCAGTCTTCGAGAGCATCATCGCCCTACCAACCGTTGTTGTGTAACTGCTCACGGTCATGTCTCCCTCCAGAATACGCATAATAAGTCAGCGACGCAACAACGAACATGCAACCATGGGCACTGGTTAGTCCCGCGAGCCGAGGCATCGGCCTAGAGCTCACGCGTCAACTCCTTCAAACCACAAAGATACCCGTTGTAGCGACAGCTCGCAAGGACCTCGACCGGGTTCGCGAGAACGCCCTTTCAGGCTTACAAGATGTCAAGGAGGACAGACTTCACGTAGTAAAGCTCGATGTGCTGGGTAAGAAGCTCGGCAACCCCGGGCTAGGAGATTCTAGCAATAATTGATCATGAACCAGACGAGACCGTAGTAGAAGAAGCCGCGAAGCAGATCAACCATATCCTCCCAAAGAAAGACTCGTACCTGAGATTATCTCTGTGCATACCAGGTCTACTCTTCCCCGAAAAGGCGCCCCACCAAATCGACTATGACGATGCTCTGCTCACCTTCCGCACGAACACCCTCGGACCCATGCTCCTCATGAAACACTTCTCACAATCGCTACCTCGCAAATCCACCAAACTCGAAGAGCTGAACGGCCTCCCATCCCAAGCTGTATGGGCGAACATGTCTGCGCGCGTTGGCTCCATCAGCGACAACCGTCTGGGAGGCTGGTATAGCTACAGGGCATCAAAAGCAGCCGTCAATCAGTTGACCAAGTCCTTCGACAACTACCTGCGCACGAGCGCCGGCGATAATGCCATTAGTATCAGCTTACATCCTGGCACGGTGAAGACCGATCTGAGCAAAGAGTTTTGGAATAATGTGAAAGAGGACAAGCTGTTTAGTACCGAGTTCGCGGCGGAGAAATTGATGACGGTGATCAATAGTCGCACGACGGAAGATCGAGGCAAATGTTGGGATTGGAAGGGTGAAGAGATAGCACCATGATATGGCATACTGTACGGACTCGTACGTGAAGCGTTGTGTGTCGCCGACTATGTTGAGAACATCTGTTGCTTTCGTACACGGTCAAAAGCTTTGCTGTAGCACACGGCCTTGAGCACTGACCTGCCGCTCGCTACTTTTTATTGAGCTCCTCTGCTCGTTTCCTCAACTCCTCCTTACTCGCAGGCTCCGGCAAATTCTCCGCCACGACAAGTCCCAGATTGGCATCGTGATGCTCCGACGACGCCAAATTTCCAGTCCGCTCCGCTTTTGCAGCCTCGGCATCCTTGCTCCCTTGACTGAGCTTCTCCTTCATCTCTGCGACGACATTCGGTTAGCCGATCCACACTCTCAGGTAAGTTGTTCCACTGACCTTTGTCATTATCTCCAGGAATCACAGGCATCTTGATGCGCACGACTACTTCGTGCTAGCAGCAACAGCCGCTTCCAATCGGCGCTGGTACTCAGTGGGCTCTTGTTTCGAGGGCTGATCAGCCTCCGAGGTTCGTCTCAGGAGCTCGTCAAAATCTGGTCGTTGTGCCAGGTAGCTATGAATTGCTTCTAATTCCTTCTTGCTGGGACCTTGGGTCGGCTTGGCAATCGATGATGATGACGATGATTGTTTTGGCGGCATCTGCGCGAGATCTACAGACAGGCGTGATGTGTGAGTGGCACGTGAGATGAGCTGGGAAAGGGACGGGAGCTCGGATGTCATTGGGTGGACGCAGGCGCGAGCTCCTTGCTGCAATAATGCCTTGCAGGAGCACGTGGACTCGTCTGCCACGCTGTGTAGGTACATGATGTACATGTAGCTTCTCTAGTGGGGTAATCTACAGCGTGGGCGAGCTCCCCTCCCTCTTCAGTTCCAAGACTGCCCGTTGACCTCGGGATGCATCAATAGAAAGCCGTGTATCAAATCATCACGTCGTCTAACACACCTTCATGTTCGTGAAGAGCTCCTCAATAGCTTTTCCTCTGCAGCTGTAGTTCTGAAGAAGTTGACCTGCTTTCTTGTTCATGCAGCGGTCCACCCATCAGAGCTCTCAGAGCTCCATCAGAAGCTCTGGCCGGCATCACTGCAGCAGACGTCGTGTGATGCTCGAGCCGGATGCACACGGGCGATCTGATGCTGCCAACGCATACTCTGGCTTCAACGATCAATACACACACCTCGAGGATGCGTCTCACCTGCTTGTATATAGATCACGTTCCTTCGTATGAGCAGTCGCCCACAACGACAATCGTCTGATGGCAAGCAACAACGTCTCACGACAAAGCAGTTGGCAACTCATACACAGTCATCAGTCATCATAGACATCAAAGCTGTCGAAGACGCGAACGTGAGAGCACAATAACGTCCCCGGGGATAAGTTCGATTGCAATGCCTAATGAATGTACCCTCCACGAATCACTCCCATCTCCCATGGCACACCAGCCATCCTGCTCCCTCCTGCGCACTCTCCACCGCTTGCTTGCAAACTCGGGGTAATCATTCATCGTCTTGTCCAGGCATACCCTCGTTCCGCCGGCTGTAGCTTGTGTTTAATGCATTTACTGTCCAACGATCGTCAGTATCGATGCGGGTCGGAGGTTCCGTGAATATTGAGTGAACTTACGCAGCACTTGCAAGTGCACTTGCCGGAAGGGTGGCCGCAGTTGCAGCTGTTTCCCTCTGGGCAAGAAGAGCAACCCATTTTGATAGAGTGTGGTTGGTGGTTGGTGGTTTGGTTGTTGGGGTGGTTGGGAGGTGTCTTGATTGGTGTTGTAGTGTTGATGACCTTGATGGATGGAAATGGAAGAACAGGTCAGATAGACGAAGAAGAGAGCATATATAGGTCGTTTGAGACACACCCTTGCCACTCAACACCCGCACGTATTGGAGCCATGGAAACTCAATCAGAGCTCTAAGTTGGATGGTATGCAGTGCAACAGGAAGAGTGCACGAATCCACTTCGTAAGAACCCCACGTCTTGTGGGTTGTGTCGAGGCTGCAGGCTACAATGAGGTGGGTGACGGGCCGGCGTGGTTGAGTAGGTTATTAGCTCCGAGCTGACATTGGTGGGAGCTTGAACAACGACTGCAGCTCGGAGCTGGTCCTTGCAGCGCGAGCTCACCACTACACGACGACTTGTCGCTAGGCGGCGCTGGGCACGCTACAAGTGAATATGCCTCCGATCGGCTGATTAGCGGCATCCGCAGCCTGAACGAAGCATCGAATGAGACATGCTTCACCATAGCACTTCATCTGCAAGTATGAGGCGAGATTCATGCGTCTTACGAGGCCTTTAACAAAGCCTTGCCTGTGTTGATTGACTGACGTGGGCATTGGGATTCGTGGAAATTACGCAGTCTTAGAACCCTGCGAGCTTGTGAATGCCTTGCCATCGTCGTCGAAGAGTCTCTCCATAACCCAGCTCTACAATACCCCGTGCGTTGACCCACGCTCCTTGCCGCATTGGGTAGTCCAAGTTAGCCGGTATAGCCGTCTTCATCAAACGCGGCCACTTGTCAACACAAACCGATTTGGCGTTGCACACGCTCCGAAGACCTTCGTGGCCCGCGAATCGTCCGTACCCAGAACCAGCAACACCACCGAAAGGCATTTGGACCATGTAGTACGAAGCAAAGTCATTCACCGCAACCATGCCTGTCTTAGCCGATTCTGTGACATGCTGCAACCGCTCGCGCGCTGCTGGCGACGACGTAGGTCCAAAGACACTACATCCAAGGCCATAGATTGTGCTGTTTGTGATCGTGACTACTTCGTCGACGCTCTCTGCCCTCATCATGACACATATTGGCGCAAAGAGCTCCTCTTGTGCGATTCTCATTGCCGGGGTCACGTTCACGAGTAGTGTGGGCGTGAAGTAGGATCCACTGGCATACCTTTCATGTCTGAAGCGGTGACCGCCAACCAGTAAGCGTGCTCCTTGACCTCGTGCCTCTGCTATCAGTCGCTCTAGACGATCGAAGGTTGCGGTAGAGATGGATGCGCCGACATCCACAACTGAGCCTTCGTCATTCTCAGGGTCTAGGTCGTTGCCCGGTCGCAGTGCTCTGATGCGTGGCTCGAGGATGGCGACAAGAGCGTCGTAGGCAGCTGGCATGGCAACAACACGCTCGATGCCAACACAGTTCTGTCCTCCTGACTGAAAAACACCTCGCATGATGATGCTTGCTATCCTCTTCATCTCGCCCTTTGACATGACGCGTCCATCCGGCTCATCCAGCACAACAGCGGCGTCTTTGCCGCCAAGCTCGATACAAAGCGGTATCAGGGCTTTTGACGCACTCTTTGCGACCTCATGCGCGACAGGCTTGCTGCCGATGAAGGTCAAATGACTAATGCCAGGATGCGACGTGAAGAATCCGGCAGTCTCGGGCCAGCACGAGAAGGCATGGACAATGTCCGGGTGGTGACCGCAGGCTGTCAGAGCACGGCGAACGATGCTGGCGAAGTAAACGGTGGACCAGGCAGTGTGCTCGCTGTTCTTGATGACAACGGCGTTGCCAGCAAAGATGCCGCTGATGATCGGACCCATAAAGTTGTGAAAAGGGTAGCTATAATACATCAGCATGTATGGGGGAATCTAGTTTCGGCAACGGTCATAGGACGCACTTCCAACTCACACAGGCGGCTATGACGCCTAGTGGCTCATAGCGTACCTCGTTACGCTTGTAGAACATCAAGAAGTTGGTTGGCCGTCGGTCGGGCAGGAGTGTCTTTTCACCATGGTCAATTGTCCATTTGAGCTTCGCGACTGTGACCAAGACCTCTCCGAAGAGCGCATCGGTACGCGTCTTTCCACTGTCCAGGCAGGCAGCTCGAATGATGTCTTCGGTATTGTCAAGAATGAACTTCAGCAGGGTCTTGAGCACCTTCCTGCGCTGGGCAAACGTCGTCTTCTTCCATTCTTGCTGAGCAGCACTCGCTTTCGCAATGATTCTGTCGATGCCATCAGGCGTTGAGGGATTGATTAATCCAAGAGAGAAGCCCGTGGCTGGGGCGTAGCATTGTATAGCTGTTGATCCGTGGACTTTGATGGACGGCTCATTCAACTCCTTGCCCTGCCATCCTTGTCTGCATTGCTCTGGAGGTTCGACGTCAAATGCGACGGCCTTTTCCGGGTCAACTCGAAACACAACATATGCCAGCCAGGTGAGCAGGAAGCATATTGTTGCTGTCGCTGTTGACTTCCAGTCGAGCAGAGTAACGCGGTCACTGAACGCGTCCATTGTCCCGTACACACGTGACGAAAGCAGCGGGATGGGCGGGAAGCAGAAGCCGAGCAAAGGAAGTTGAGAAGCAGGAAAAAGCGCGCGGCCCGTCTAGATGCTTCTACTTACCTAGGTACGCTGACCTATTGGTGCGTCTATTTACAGCTGTCTCTTCGTATGAAATATTGAATCGCCCATGTTGTGATAACTAACCAAAGGATCAGAGACTGAAGAACAGATAGGAATTGTTATTGTTGCATTGTAGCAGAGTCTTGTTTGATCTCTCCACCATCGCCTTCACTCGATAAGCTACGGCAGCTGCTAGAAAGTTGCATTCAGGGTCTTCTGGTGGGTAGGTGGGGTAAAACAAGAGACAAATAATTCCTGGTTTGTAAGACGAGGTGATATCAACATTGCGAAAGACTCCGACTGTTGAATCCCTCACATCTTACACTTCGGACCGCTGTGACACACCTTCATCATACAACTCTATCTTAGCACTCAACAGGAGACAATTAACCATGTCCAAACCACTCAAGGTCGGCGACAAATTCCCAAACGACGTGAAGTTCGTCCTCAACCACACTATATTCACTGCAGCTCGGCTGACATACCTCTCTTCAACAGGTTCGAATGGGCACCGATCACCGATCCAGATCCCACTGCCTGCGGAATTCCTCACACTTTCGACGCGAGTAAAGAATTCTCCGGCAAGAGAGTCGTCCTCGTCTCTGTTCCCGGTGCTTTTACACCCGGCTGCCAGGCCTATCATATCCCGCCATACTTCAAGAATCTCGATCAGCTGCAGCAAAAAGGCGTGGATCTAGTAGTGGTGATCGCATCCAATGATGCCTGGGTCATGGCCGCATGGGGCAAAGTCAATGGCGCCAAAGAGGACAGCAAGATCCGATTTATGAGCGACACCAAGACATTTTTCAGCAAGAGTTACGGCACCGATGGACCTGCCGAGCGTAACGGACGTTGGGCAATGGTTATCGAAAAGGACGGCACCATCAGCGTCTCGGATGCAGAGGATGGACCCGGGAAGGTGACTGTATCCGGTGCTGAGTCGATTCTGTCCAAATTGTAGCACTCGAGCTACCATTGAAACACCCATTCCTTCGAGATGATAGAAACGCGCGTCTCGCTGATTAAGCATAGAATCAAAAACTTCAGCATCGTTTCATCGAATCCGGCTCTTCAGTATCCATTAACATTACATCCTCCTAAAGACGTTTCCACTTGCGCTTCTCCGCTCTTTGCCTCGACTGATCTTCCTTCCATCTAATCCCGTGAGATCTGTAGATGCTTGCTGCCGCGGCTGACCCTTCTTCTGCGGTTTTGCAGGTGCGAACGTGATTTCTTTCTCGCCAAATGGTCGTTCATCCCCAAATGAAAGGCCGGGCTTTCGTTCACGATTCGGCAGAGATGTAGCAAGATCGCCAAACGTCTGGTTCTTGCGGTTGTGCGGTCTTGATTTGGCGCGGTCCGATGAAGATACGTGCATCGTGGGTCCCTGTCGCTGATCCTGGGAACGCTTGCCAGATTTCTTGTACGATGTTGAGCCGATGCGTCCTTTGGAATCCGCGAGCTCGTCAGGCTTCCTGCGCGGCGCAGGTGCTTCGGCCTCGGATTCTTCCTCGTCCTCGTCATCTGAACTGCCAGCTCGAGCATCGTCCAGGTCCTCTTTCTCCACGGCGGTGAGACCCTTCTTCTTGCCTGGCGCCGCGGGTGCCGTCGATGGATTGTGCATAGCGAACTCACGGCTAGTCTCATCAATCTCAAAGTCTTCGCTCTCAAACAATGCCTTGAAACGATCATCGACCAAGCTCTTCGACTCTGAAGATGCGTTTGCCTCAGAAGGCTCTGTTCGGGTCTTCTTCTCTGTAGGCTCATCACCGCCGTGGCGTAGTACTCGCTGGGCTTTCCTTCGATCATTCGCTTCCTCTTGCGCTGCGAGCTTCTCGGCGTATCTCCTATTGACCTTGACAGCCACCTTCTTAGTCCCTCGGATCCTGCTTTCTCGCTCCTTGTTAATTTTCTCCTGTATGCTCTTCTGTCGCTGCTGCTCTGCGAGGTCAGGATTGGTCAGTAATCTAGCCTGCTCGTAGAGCTTCTGCGCCACGAAATATCCGTGCATATATGGACGTAGAAGATTGGTTGTACCGATCAAGTGATCTATGCCTAGATCACGAAGTTGCTTTGTATCGAGGAATTTGACGTTGTCGTACACTTCGCCAGCGGCTGTCGTTGACTTGAATGCATTCGGGTCATCCGGATCTTCTGCCATCTCATCCACAAGGTTGTCCAGGAAAGCGCACCATTTGGGTGCAGGACCAAGTTGTGGTATGAAGAAAGCATGCTGCTGTCTTCCTTCATTCGCTGTAAGGAGCATACCGCTCTCTGGTACCCACTCGACATGGTTCAGATCGACAGCTGGCTCCACGCCCGTCCAGTAGTCCCCGTCTTCTGCTTCCCAGATCTTAATGCCCTTCTTATCTGCACTGAGCACCTTCGCAGAGTCCCCGTAAGGAGGATTTATGTACGAAAGAGTCTGTATCGGATAATCATATCCTTGCTGCTTGTCCCAAAGTGGTGCTTGCTGGCGAATGTCGTACGTGCGAACTATGCCAGTACTGCTGCCAGTGGCCAGGTTCAGGCCTTCACGATGGAATGCGAGCGCTGTGACTTCTGCTTTAGCGTCGATATCGACCTCCGACGGCGATCTCGGCATGCCCAGTACTGCAACGCGATTGCGCGAACGAGAATCCCAGCACTCAACGGTGCCTAATGAAGTGCCGAAAGCTAGCAGACCATGGCTCTCTTCAGCGACAGCTGCACAATTAACTGCACCAGTGTTGATGCCTCCTTGTAGGGTACCGCCTCCAAATGAGTCCGGGTCATCTCCTCCTACATCAATCTCATAGCCCTTCATGAAGCGACCAACTTCCAAGTTCAGGCGGAACACCTCGCCATTGCCGTCGCTGTTGACACCTACCGCTGGGACTAAAGCTTCTGCTGCTCGTCTATTGTATTGGAGGTCACGTCCATATCGTGGGATTCGGGTGGTGTAATGCACACCACCTGGGGTGTGAAACTCGAGGAAACGATCGGTCTGAAGATGCAACGATTTGCTATAGTCGGAGGACAGTAGAATGAAGGTCTCATTGACAGTATTGGTATGTCGAGCAAACGAAAGCGACAGGTGTGGCAGATAGTGGGTATGTATCTGAGGCTTGTAGGTGCCTGTTCACTCTGTCAGCCATCAGCACACTTCGAAGCCAAGTGGAAGGTTGCACGCATATCTCTTACCGGTGCTCATGACCCACTGGCCATCTTCACTCACGCGAATGCATTGACTGGCTTCCTCGAACTCGAAGTCCTGCAAAAGCTCAACACGATTGGCATACTCAGAGTCCTTCTTCAAACTGCGCTTTCGCTTGCGAGCCAGCCACTCGGGAAGTGGCCGTGCTGTGGATGCGCCAGCGATTGTGTAGACAGCGGCCTTACCATGCGTATTGAGCTTCAGAGCCATCCTTGTGTCAATGTAAGACACTGTGCATGAAAGGCTCGCGGGAAAGACGAGATGGACTTTTTTCGCGATCCAACAATACACGCCAGACGGCGATAAGATTAGATCTGCTAGCTTGGCCCAGGTCCATGCCGACGGTTCGCTTAGCGGACCGCGATGGGGGAGCATGGACCAGGGCGTAAGACTCGTGGATGAGAGCTCATCACACGCTACAAGCCAAGCCGTTCCTCTGTCTTCATGCCACGCGTTTTTATTACTAGAAAATCGACTCTTTCACCTCCGCCAGCTGTCGCTACGACGAAGACTTCACCGGCATCCATTGATTCCAACCGCGAGCGCCTCTTCATAGACAGCCTCATGCACAAGTCGGCATTCACCGCATACACGAAGCACCGCTTCTATCACCTGAATGTCCCTTGACGGTCCTCTTCGTGGACAGGCCCGGCATGGACTTCCTCAAAGGATGCACTACGAATGTGCATGCAATAGAAAATGTGTCTCAAATACAGTTTGTCAGGCATAGCTGGAAAGACGACGGCGCTGGTTTATCAGAGACTCGATCGCGCATCTACAAAACCATAACACATCTGAGAGAGCAGAATGTGCTATGCTCTAGCATAAAAAGCGATCTCTGGATTTTCGGTAGTATCGAAGCTGATCTAAAGCAATTTCTTGGAACCGTTTCTGGTGCCTCAGTGGAAGTGGAGAACGGCACTTTGGAGAATGGATCATCAAAGCCTCTCTTGGGGACCCCCTCTGTCAGAGATATTCTTCAGAATGCCATTGAGGGAGCTCTTGCATTTCATCTTGCAGCCGATTCGAGTTTGACCCATGTAGGATCTTGGACGTGGCTTTACTGCCGTCAACCTGAGTATGGTGACCACGATATGAACTGCTCCATGATCAGACTATGCGCCAAATATGCCACAAATGGCGCGCTTTACTTAGCGCACGCAATATCTTGGTCTGCATGGTCCCCGCTGGGAACTGCGGTGTTTGACCAGGCGGTGGACATCGTCGTCGCACCGCTGGGTCGCTTGGCACGCACCGTGCCGCCGAGCACAGGTGGCCTTCTTGCTGATCGCACTTGGCTTGATGTCGTGATGAATCTATTACGAGCCGAAGGGGTGAGCATCGATGTTGACTGTGAATGGCAGGCCATCCAGCTGCTAGACGATGGCGTGGAGAGCGCCTTCATGTGGCCAGCGCAGCTATGCCTAGTATCGAACGATATTGGAGCGTGTGAAGTCCCGATAATCGATCTTGAGCCCAACTGGCGACACTGGTTTGCGAATTCAGGCGATCTCGACATGTATCGACACCCTCTCTCTTTTGCCCAAGAATGGTTCACCGGTGCTGCCGAACGCTCGCGGGCGGCGAATGCGACGCTTCAAGCGAGCCTTGATGCTACAGATGCCTTGGCCGATGAAGCACTTATTACTGCTGGCCATCAAGATGACCAAAATACATCACCACCGTTCAGTCTACGCAACCTTGAGCAACATGCTGCCATGGCTGGCATCTATCCTACGCCACCTGATGGGCTTATGCAAAGTCAGCAGAATGTACATGCAAATACAGTGACGACTCCGTCAGTAGCCAACGCAGAGCACCAAAACGTGCTCAGCGACACCGCATTGCCGAGTGACGATGCCCATAACAAAACCGTGGACCCTCAGCCGACGGGTGAGGAAGACTTCCCTATGGCCCCAGAGGATCTTTTTGGCGATGTCGGAGGGATGGAGTTTGGTGATAACGACATTGGCGACGCCGACTTCAGCTTTTTCGATGAGCGCGACGATGAGCCGGTGATCGGCAACGATGCTTCTAACAACGATCATGGCGTTGCTGAATCAAACGTAGCAAAACCTTTTGACCCAGAGCATACAGTTGATCAGTCTTCGATCGACCCCACAGCTTTCGATCACACCATTGCTGATCCTGAGCCGCTGCCCAAGGATGAGCCTCGGATTGCGGAGGATGTGTCTCCTGAGCCACGTGCAAAATCTGGCGTGGACGATGTTGCGGCATCTCAACCTGCCTCTGTGGAGAAGCCCCTCAGTCCATTTGGTATCCGAGAAAGACTTCTCCCGCCACCTGTGCCGGCCAGTATGTCACAAAGGGAACACAGAAATGCAGCGCAGGAGCTCAGAGACAGCACTTTTCGGCCTGTGAAATTCAGGGACGGATTTGACCTCGGCCAGAAGTACTCCAGTACAGGATCCGATTCACAGGACTCACAGCCGCAACAGCCGCCTACCAACGATCTGGCCATTGGACTACCGCCAATACGAAAGAAGTCGAGATTGTTAAAGACTACTAACATATGTGAAGCTCAGGAATCTGACGATCAAAGTGAAAGTGAGGAAGATTCCTACGAGTCCTCTACTAGTGAAAACGAAGCGGAACTTCCACCGAAATTGTCGTGGGACAGCAGAAAGAGGAAGCGACTCTTCAGCGATGACATGGCGACGCCCAGCAATGGCAATGTGGAGCAGGCATGGTTTGACGACGGTATGGATGATACGCTGCCAGATCAACGCCTACACGACTCTGTTCTAGGCGCTCTCGAGGCTACAACGCCATCAGCAATTGAGTCTGCCATTAAGGGTATGGTACGCGACGCCGATGAAACTTTCATCGAAGACTTCCGAGTGGCGCATCCCTGCCGCATGAAGTGGCGCGCGACGCGGGAGGATGAACTGCCTGCGATCGACAATTTGTATGATCTTCGCAAAGACGACCTCATATATGTCGCTCAAATTGCTGGCGAACAGTTTGCCACTGCTCTTCTCCCTATATACAGTGAGAACATCGCCGCCATGCCAGCAAATACAGACCAGTGGCCGCATTCAGCAAGCAAAGCGCGCAACTCCCTCATCGACGGACTACACGCTGTAGTCCCCATGCTCGAAGCTTACGATCTTGGACAAATCGCTTTGACCCGGGAGCCTGTACAGCGGATACCCACAAACAGCGGGAAGAATATTCAAGGACAGCCAAGGCCTCCGCAGCGTGCAGAGAGTATTACCATTGGGCCCGACTACTTTCATATACCATCACCCGCCGTGAAGGTGCAGCGCGGTAACGACAGCCTTGAGATGCTACCAACCAGCTTGTCTTTTTGGGAAGCACTCGGACTGGGCCCATTCAATGGTGCAAAAGACGTGCGAAGTTTCTGCGTCTTTCCCGGAAACGACGATTTGCAACTTTGTGCTGAGCAATTTATGAAAGACATTGGCATGGTATATGAGAGCTGCAAGTTTGGCTCGCATACGCACAAGCACATCGCGAACGGGGACAACGCTCTTGACGATTATCAAAATGGCATGGCTCCGGTCGAGCTTGGTGATAGCCCTACAATTGTTGGTGCCCTGAAGTCTTTTGCGGCGACATGCGCTAAGCTAGGGAAGGCGCTTGCGTCCGTCAGCCACAACGAAACCAACAGAACCAATGTGGTATACTTCGTCAATCCCTTCGCAGGACTGAAGGTGCTGCAGCACCTGTCTGCGTGCTTTTGGCTACTATTCAGAGCATATCGCGACAACTTGCCAAAAGCTCACATGAACCAATGCGGAAGCGACGTGGTGCTTCAAATCGTACCCATTAGCATGGTTGCATCATCCGATACTTTAGTGGTACCTGGTATGCCACTGATGACATCCTTGGCGCGTGAGGTCTACGATCGGTGCCCTCCAGCAGCTAAATCATTATCTATTGACGATAACGCTATGCTGCCTATACTGGCTGCGCCTTCGGTCGAGTTAGCCAGTCCCGCTCCCAAACGCATCGGCTTTCAACTCACGGCCGAACCGCCGAGTCACTTGCTGCACGAAGGGTCTATACTGCACCTGGCCTACGCGCGCAGCGACGATGGCGAATGGACGACTGCATCATGGTGCGACAATACTGGTGCGTACCATTCTACAGTTTCTTACGCTGTTCGCGGCAGATCAATGACCGAGATAGCTGAAGATATCTGGGAGCGCACGCAGGAGATCCTGGCGGCAAGGAATGTGACTTGGCGACTATTCATCGTCACCCACCAGCAATTTGACCGATCAATGTCTCATTGCTGGCGCTCCTTGTTCTCGAAAGCCCGCACACAGCCGCTTTGCGTTACACTGTCTACTGTGCAATTGCAGCCTGTATTGCAAGTGACGCCGCCACTAGTAACAACCGATGGCTCATCGAAAGACAGCGGCCAGGAAGCCGGGTTTCCAACTCCAGCTTCTACTCCTCAGGGAAACAATCTCACCAGCTCCCCAGACGTCAGCGGCCAAAGCAATGCTCCGCCGACCCCTGCGCCTAGCGAGCCTCCAACTTCGGTCCCCGAAGCCGAGAGCGACACACATCTTATCGACGTCGCAGACGAGACGTGGGGTGCGCTTCTCTCATCCAAAGTCACCAACTTCGACGACAATTCTGGCTTGGCCAACGCCATCATCTTCAAGCGTGGCAGTACTGATGCTGCTGCAACAGCCACCCGGCCTTTGAGCAATGGCCTACCTTCTATGGTAGTGAATCTGCATTGGACCATGCAAGTCAAGCCAAATGGCGCCATAGACGAGGGAAGTACCAAACAGGCAGAACTGTCCTTGCGAGAGTTACTGAAAATGTATCGCAATCTCTCGCTACTCGCAAAAGCCAAAGCTCTCGACTTTGGTCTGGCGCGCTGTGCGCCTTTGCATGTTGCGACGGCCATGTTGGGTGCACAGGGCTTGAACGGGCTGCTCTCACCTGTACATCGGGATTGAAGAATTTCGTACATATATACAGTCAATGACCAACATGTTGAGTCAGTGTGTAATCCAGAACACCCACTCCCTACTCATCTCCCCCTCACTCCCCATTCACAACCAACCAAGTCTCAATCTCATACAACAACCCCGGCGCCGCCAACTTCCATGCCGGCAACATGGCACTCGCAGGTCTGTGCTCCATCCCCAACCACTCGATAAAGATCTCAGCGGGATTCTGCTTCTCGTAATCGAAATCCACGACGTGATGCGTCACTTTGAAAATATCCCGCTTGCTCGCTCCCGCCGCTTCGATGCAGTTTTCGAGATTTTGCAGCGCCAGTTTGACTTGCTTGGGGAAAGACTGCGGGGCTGGGCTGCCGTCTAGGTGGATCGAGAGTTGGCCCGTTATGGCGATGAGCTGTGTGGAGGGAGAGGGTGTGAGAGGTGGTGGAGTGGTGGAATTGAGGGTTGTGTTGGTTTGTGTTGGTTTGGATGGGCTGGTGGTGGCGTATTTTTGCGGGACCATGGAGCTCGATGGTGTTGATTTGGGAGAATTGTGGTTGGGGGGTAGGGACTGATATACCATGGTGTTCAGTTTTTTGTGGTGGTGGTTGGAAGTCCATGGACCTTACCGTTATTTAGGTTGATGGTCTTGGATTGATGGGACATTGTGGGGATGTTCTCTCTGGAAGGTCGCGGTATCTACGATAGATGACATGTAATAGTATCTTTTGGCTACGAACTGCAGTGTAGTAGGTTTGAAAGGTGCATGCTCTCAACGGCTACCTATGCTCGACAAAAGCAATATTGGCTCGATTGGTGATGACATCTCGTCCTCGGCAACAAGGGTCAGGATTGCAAGTCAACGCCGATACCATGGCAACGCTTCTATTCTGTCAGTGCATTCATGCTTTAATTATATGTATGTCATGTCGTGCTCAAAATCCTGTTCGATCTTGGAGTCAGACAAGTCCCAGGCTGGAGTTGCGGGGCTTGCAAGGATGCCGATCCATGCTGCACAGCCACATATTACGCCACAATGACGGAAATGCACAGAACGACCATGTTCAAAGAATAAAGACAACCTTGGAACCGCTCCTCTGTCTTCTCCACGAAAACAATTCCATCTTCATCGAGCTACTACCAGCAAAATGTCTTCAAACCAGACTTTCTCGTCGTCGAGCAGCTACAGTTTCTCAAGCTCCAGCTCGAGCTCAAACAACAACGGGCAAGTCTCGGGCACGCGCTCCACACAGCAGAGTTACACCGGTCCTGATGGCCAAACACACGTGAGAACGACGAATCAAAACCTCGGGGAACCAGCGATCGAAGAGAGCCGCAGCTATGATGCACAAGGTCGACAGCTGGTTGGCGACAGTGGCAGCAGAAGGGTTGAGAATACCAGCGATCAGGAACAAGCCCGGAGAGATGCTGAATATGAGGAGAGGATCGAGGAGGAGTAAGCAGACTCTTTGTGCACACCGAAATATGCCGTGCTGACCACGACACAGATATGCCAAGCGCGAGGGTGGTGCATAGGCATAAGCTGTATCCCATGCGGCTGAGGATGAAGCTGTGAATGTGCGATGGAAGAGTTGGTGGTGCAATGACACGAGGCTTATGTAGTCATGCCTAGCTAGCAATCTCACCTTTGCCCTGAAATTCCAAAAGATACGGATCCTTCGCAAACTTCATGTACGCGGGTCTAGACAGACTTGCTCCAGCAACGTCGATGTCTGTCTTGATATCGTCGACTAAGCTCTCTTTGCTCACGTAGTCGTACTCTGGCCGTATGAAGCCCAATATGACCAGGTTCATGTGGCTTTCATAGAAGTCTGTCTCGAAGCCGTGCATGATGTGAACTTCCACGCTCCTGACGGTGTTCTTGTAGAATGGATTCCATCCTATCGACATGACCATTGGGTACACGGCACCCGTGTCTGCACCTGGCCGCTGCCCAACGTCCTTCGCGTCACTACCGGATATCGCAGCGTTCAGCCCTTCATGAACATTCGTGTCCATCAGATTGTACTTCGACTCGCTACCGGGTGGATGTTGCTGTGTAGCCTTGGAGGAAGAGAGACCCGCCCAGCCGTAATAGACGCCTGATTCGACATCCTCGTGTCCGCCAACAGAGAGACCGGAGATTGGTATGTTTGCAGTAGGGATACCGAGCTGTTGGCGCACAAGACGTCAGCAAGCATGATCATGAAACGACGGGCGCGTGTTGGAAGAGGTGCTGCGACAGCGGCAACGTGCGTCTGGCATGCTGAATTTGGTCGCAGGAATGCAGAGAGCATGGTTCTTGCAAGGCATACGCTCGTGTTCACGGTAGCACCAGCGCGACAGTCATTGCGATGGTTCGGAAGTCCCAGCGCAGTGGTGCAGCGTGACAGCGGCTTGTGAATGTGCATGTGCGTGTTCGTGCTCGTGTTCATGTAATTTGCCTGACTCGACGCAATGCCGCCGCAGATCATCACTTACCTCTGAGCTTCCACGACCAAATCCTTTGATGACTTTACCATTCAGCCTGAGTGGAAAGGGAGGCGCTGGACCATCCTCAGGTCCAGCGACGGGATCGCGAGGGCCGTCTGGTCGCATGACGAAGGTATACTTGATATGCCTGTTATAAAGTTCATGATGGCGTTCGCCTTTGCAACGTCGTCGACAACTAGAATATTCTCGCGACAAGCCGTCATCGGTGATAGCTCCACAGCCAAGTTCTCCGGTCGGTGACTAATCACCACAGCGTACGCGGGCATATTAGGCACAGGTACATGTCAAGCACGCATCAGGAGAAATTGGAATTAAGCATTGACTATCGTTGTACCACAAACACTGTTCGTGTCAAGGATGGAGCCACATATCAATTAGGAACGAGCATCGCCAATGCAGGATGCACACATCACTCATGAATTTCCGCTACCAATGGTCGTTTGCGCCATTTCCGTGTCTATGTGCTGTCCTTCCAGAGGAGCACGTGAAATGCAGCCATACATCGTCATCAGAGTCGTGAGCGAAGTTCGATGACGCTTGGGTATCATATGATGGGTAAGAACTGGACTTATGTCAGTACTTCAAGGCACAAAGGTCGAGAGGTATATGCTTACATTCATAACGATGAGCATGGGAATGTCGAACACATCGCGCTTGACCGTCCAGCACATTTGGCAGTCTACACGGCCGTCCCGCTCGCCTAACGCGTTCATGCCGGCTTGGCCACGTATTAAATGTTCGGTTTTCACTTCACCAGTTTTTTCGATGCGTTTGCCGTCATCTGTAAGGTGGTCGTCTGGACCCCAGCCTGGATCCTCTTTCGTTCGGTACTTAAGCAATGAGCAATGCGCGCCAATGATGGAATTGTGAGAAGCTCCAAATGCCAGCTCCGCAAAGTCTTCGTAAAATTGGACGGTACTGTCTTCGTCCATGAGCTCAGCCAAGAACACTGCCTGAGGACGGCCAGGATCTAAGTCAACATTCTGTATCCGGGGCGTAACGGCGCCGCGTGAACTGGTACCAGTCTGTGTGCCCAAAGACGATCCGCCGGTGTTGACGTTCAAGTTGGCTTCACGTCCCAGGAGGACGTCGCGCCGCCAGCCGGTCACAAGACAGAACTCTTTCGAAACAGCTGCTACTTCGCCAGTGCGGCGACAGATGATCGTAGGTGTGCCGTAGTGGCTGATAAAGTCTTCGTACTCACACAATGTGCGCTGAAAGCATTTCTCCATGAAGATTAGGTCATCCTTGTCGAGCCTCTGGTTGGTAGATATGAACGAAGGCCTAATATTTGAAAGCGCTTTGGCTATGCGCATGACTTTCGATTTGGGATATCGCTTCTGCAGGAAAGCGATCAGAGCATGAAAGGCCTGTGTGTAAGAGTATGGCGTCTGTACAGAGGTGTATATGCCGGAAGCGTTGCGTCGGGGCTTCTTCACGTCTGCATTTGGATCGTTGGGAAATGGACCTTGCTTTCGCTGCGCCTGGGATAGACTCTGTCGCAACAAGTCGGACTGTTGTTGGTGGTCATGTGAGGCAAACTGCATATCCGGCGAAACAGTTGTAGATTGGAACCCGCCATAATCTTGACTTTGTGAATGAGGGCTTGCAGTAGTCATGGACGACGCTTGCTCTCCTATTGCATAAGCCTCGAGTCCACTGTTTTGTGTATTCCAGAGATTGCTCGTGCTGTTTTGTCGTGATTCTGCACCCGGGGCTTGCTGCCAGGACGAAAAGTTTTGGCCATAGTTGTATGCTGGGGTGAATGCACTGGCGCCTTCGTACGAGACACTACCCTGGTTCGTATGGCTCATAGAGTTCAACTGGTCGACCTCGGGCGTGGTGACGGCGCCAGAGGAAATGTGGCCGAGCATGCCGAACTCCAGAGCGCCATAATGGTTGCCAAAGTTCAGGTCCGAAATGTTGAAATTGAACAATGACGAGTCGCTCGGATCAAAGTACGATGTATCGAAAGATGGGCCTCCTGTTCCAATTGACGGGGTTTGGTCCATCGCACTCGACATCTCCTGTGCCGGCGAGACCTGTTGGCTCGACGTCGATTGATACTGCGTGGGCGTCTCGACAGACTGCGTGGAGGCAAAATCAGCCACCATGCCGCTGTTGTCCATTACCGGCGGGCCCATGTGGCCCGGCTGTGAGGGACTGTATTGAGGAAAGCCACCAGCTGTGTTTTGTGGGTAGAAGGCGCCAGACTGTGACACAGGTAACCCATTAGGAACGACAGCAGCGGCACCTGGCATGGAGGGCACGTTTGGGTTGCCGTTCATCGCGTAGTTCTGTGCATAACCTGGCATGAGCGCCTCTGGCGGAGCGTCATGGAGATACTTCGCCTTCTTGCGTACGCCATCGTGGCATTGATCTTGGAGACCACGTTTGATGCACCGATTGCAAGGACGTTCGTCGCCTTCATTAATCAGTTATGAATGATCGACCGGTAGATGAAAGGTGCTATAGCTGACGAGCCACTTACCGCACGTTAGATGCGCTCGTTGACATGCGAAACAGGCACGCCTCGCTTTCTTTCGCCGCGGTCGTGAAGGGTCTTTGGCATTGCTTTTGGTAGATTGCGTATTGCCATTGCTGGCTTGGGCGTTGGGTGACTTTTCCTCGGTGGAGGCGCGCTCAATCTTCTCTTCTGCCATGATGCCTGACTCTTCTTGCTCAGCGCCAGGTTCTGGAGAAGGGGACGCATCTTCGGCGTCGGGCGACATATTAACGTTTCCAGGCAGGACGAGCGGACCTAGCACACAACACCTGGAATACCCCGTGCACAGGCCAGCCTCTCGCTCCTGGCGACCCACGCCGTCTGCTGTACGATACCTCCGGCGTTGGCTCAAAAAGGGCCAACCCAGCACTCTGGATGGCTCTGGAATAGCAACCACGAGCCTGCACACACAGGAATGCCTGATGGATCACGCGTGCTGCGAGCTGGCGCAAAGATTACGCTGTGTCACGGTATGCTGGCCTGCGAATAGACCAAGCAGGCTCCAAAAGACCCCACGGTCGAGCGCGAGACTGGCGGCAGCGATGTGCTGCGATGTGCTGCTCTGTATTTCCACTCGCTAAGGCCGGCCGGAAAGAGCCTACTGAGTGCAACGTGAAATGCCAATGAGCACGCGGCAAGGTGCGCGGCGGATCAGTCCGGCAGGCTGGTTATGGCACACTGGTGTTGTGACCAGTCGCAGCGGCGCATGCGATGGAGGAGCATTGGGAGTCCCGAACGAGTGTGTCGTATGCATGTGTAACGTCGCTAAGGCTCATTGTGCGGCAGTGTCCATGCTGGCGGGTCGGAAGAGAGAGAGAGAGAGGGAACGGGGGGCGGGATGGTGAGGTGGTGCTGCAGATTCAGATTCCCAAGCAGAGGCAGAGGCACACCTGATGACGGCCACGAGGCGATCGCGATGGGAGGTAATCAGGACACACCCTCCCACGCGCACAAGATGTCGTATAACACTTCTCTCGTATGATGGCGGGGCTGCGCTCGGGTCAATAATGGAGTCAATGGTGTTCGTGTGCGCTGTGATGGCGTCGCAGATTATTGTTGTGAGTCTTCGATCTTCTCCTCCGTGCCGCCGCTGGCAGGGCTGACCTTGCCGTGCTTGCTTTCGCGCTTGCTGATCCCTGACGCTTAACGCCAAACGTGCACTAAATGTGGGGAGAGTCCTTGAGCTCGGACCCTGATAGAATCACTGCGTTCTGCCCATCCATGCATATCGCTCTCCACTCACCATTCGCAACATTGTGATACCAATAACTTATTAGCTTCTGCCAGAGCGAGATCTGATTGACGAAGGCGTTCACGCACCCCGTCCGAGTCCGAGTCGGCCTGCTGTAAGCTCAGTTCGCACCTCTCTAGAGAAGCAGAGCAGCAGCAGCAGCAGCTAGTAGGCTTCGTTCCGTCATTCCGACTTACTTACTGCACCTGCACGCTGCACTCGTTGATCTAGGGGGCTGCTTATTGCCTGCCGTATTTCTGCACGAAACACCGAGTACCTACAGCGGACGACGTCAACGCCTTGGCTTGGCGGCTATACACATGGACACCCCTTGCTCGCCACCCGCCAGCACAACTGCTTTCAGTAAGTTGCAGTGGCGGTACCTGTCCGCCACGTTCTCGCCGTTCACAGTCCCGCTGTCACCGCTCTCCGGTGCCAGAAATGGGCGATACGAAGCGCCGAGGCAAGGGCTGTTGGGACGTGCGACATCGCCCAGAGATCTCTCGCATGTCGCCATGCTATGTGCAACCAAGTGGTGTCACGTGGACTCGACAGGGTATGTATTGGAGCCATGTAATCTAGCCCTGCCCTCTCCTCACACAGCGTCTCGCGAACTTGGCCTACTCGCATCGCTGGCGTTCGCCATGTCACAAACGATGAGACCCAATCTTACTCGCCATAGCAAACACACTCTGCGATGCGATGGCGTTTGCACTACCGGCCCTCCGTGAGAGCTTCGTGTCGCAAAATACGAGGCGCGTGCTGCCACCACCACGACCGTGACGTTGATGACTCCTGTCCTCTGGGCAAGACGTGCTTCAGTGGAGTCGTCTGGAATGCTGGGACGCTGAGAGGCAGTGCCACCAACCCTTTCCGCTATTTCTGGCACTCCGCACGTAATTGTGCCTGTCCTATGCATCTACAATTCCCCAATCTAGCTACCTAGCTTGCGCAAACCGCGAATTGCCCCTTAGTCGCTTCCCGATTCTGAAGAAGATGATAGCTTGAGACTGCAATCAGTAGCGCTCCCCACGGTACTGGGAACGTCGAGAACTTACGAAAGGGCATCATCGCAAGCGCTATGAACCTGCACATGATCAGCGTCATTTCATGTTATCAGAGCCGCACGCTCTTGCCAGGAGTTCACGAACGCAAGAAGTGTGCTAGCCCACTGATAGCCTAGTTCTACAGGCAAACCCCAAGTAAGTGACCGCTCTTTCGCCAGAGTATGGTTGGCTGTAACATACTGTTGTACCTGGAGCGAAGTCAGCGAATCAGTACTATTATGGTGCAGGCGTGGCGCTTGATGGCGTGGAACCTACATCTGTACTCCAAAAAGTGGAAAGGCTTTGTTCCTAACGTGTCAGGTACAATCTGCAGTCTAGGCATGCCGCATGGTCAGACTTACCTGCCGCGAAAGAAGATCTCGCGAAAGAGTTGGCCGCAAGTGCGCTGGCCGCTGCAAACGGTCAGCATTACCCTCAACGTGCCAGGGCTGTTCCTCGTACCATAGAGCGGATACTGTTGAGCAGCTAATGTCAGTGTCACCATGATCTCGAAGAAGGCGAAGGTCCGGGCAAGAAACCCACAGCTTCTACGAGGACTAAGACGATTAGCATGAGTCCACAGTATACAACGCCTCATTTGACGACTTACATGTAAAGATGCCACTAAAGCACCTGAGCGCCAGGGTTGTCAGCCATATCTGTGGAGGAGTCTCGCACCGGTGTGCCATAGCCTACCAGATATTGCCTAGCCCAAAGAAGCCTGAGAATATTATAGGGACTGCATGTGTTGCTCAGCGTGTTGCAGATGCGCGCTGCAAGGACCAAATCGATCTCACCAATCCAGGGGACCCGACTATACGTTCTACTCAATAGTTAGACGCATTGCCGCGCGTCTGACAGCGCAGTGACGGAAGAATCACTTACGTCCAACCAAAGCCTTACGCGAAGAGTCAGTACTCGGAAAACCAACCTGGCAGGAGCTCAAGGATATGCTGTGGCAACTTACCAAATAGACTCACTGGCACAATCATCGCTCCTCTGGTAACTTCCGTCAGCAACCCGCTTGAATAATCGAGCACCTACGTCAATGTGGACCTACACTATCGTGGGCGGCAAACGAAATTCAGGCTCGGACATAGCGTCGTTCTTGTCCACAAGTCTCATATCTTGCAAGCTGTCAGTCGACGATTGGCACTTGATGAATGAACAACTCACAATTTCGTCTCCACAACGGATCGCATAACACGCCTAACAGCATCCCAACCTGTGCATCCGACGTCAGAGTACTGGAGCGTAGCACCACGTGTGCCGCACGTGCACGATACGTACGAAGATCCCGAGGAATGTCAACCCCGTTTGCCCTGCCTTAGGTGTGAGCTGTCCTACATCCAGCGATAGGGTACCGGCAGCTTACATTCGTTGAAACCGTGATTGTTCTGGAATACGAGCGCAAAGGCCTGCATAATTAGCTCACTGTCGACCGCAGGTACGAGCGTACACACCCCAAAGAAAAGGTACCTTGCAAGACGTGTCGTTAGCTCATAGTTCACCGCATTCGCTTGCTCTTTCGGTCGACCTACAGGATTCCAAGGAGTATTGCGGAGAGAAGGCATAGGTTAAGAACCATCTGCTCGAAAAATAGCAACTGGAATGGCCTAATGCATGACCACAATACAGTTTTCGATACTGACTTCTTCATGATTTCGATTGGTGCTTTCCACTAATAGAAAGCTCTCGATTAGCGACCACTCGCAGACGAAGGCAGAGGCATGAGAAGCACATACTCTTTCGTCACCAGTCTCCTTTCGCAGCTTAGCGGCTTTTCGACGCAGTAAGACCGGCGCATACGTCTCGGGAACGAACGCGAATATGAGCTGAATGTCAGATGGTCAGCGTTGTCCAATGCACAGAGGACCTTCTACTGCAATGCGATCGACTTGTCCTAGCAGCTCAGCTCGACCTTCGTCCTCGGCATCCTTACCAACCACTGTACGCCAGCCCAAATGAGCAGTACCCAGAACGACCTGCCAAAGATATCAGCAAGGTTACACGAGACGAATGACAATTGTCTTCATTGCCATACCAACGCCAATTTGCGAACTGATTGATAAAGCCGCCGACCACAGGACCAACTGGAAAGAAGAGGCACGTTAGCGTGTGTTTCTCAACGAACAAGATTTGAGACCGTGACTGCATTGCTTGTGGTCGAGTTCCAATGCACAAATAAGTGTTGGAGCGGTTGTCCTCAACTACATGGCCACGTCGTGTCCGCGGAAAGCTTCGATATACGAGCTCTTACCTTCAGGCCCAACAAATGGCGATGCAGTATAGACCATCATCGGGGCAGACAACTGGTGTCTATAGAACATGTCGCCGACTGTGCCGCCAGCGACGCTCAGGAATGCGCTGCCAGCCAGTCCATCCAGAAATCGCACAATAAGCATACAAGTGATGTTGTTCGCCAGTGCACACGGAATCAGCCAGACGAAGAACATTCCAAAGGCGCATAAGTATATGATTCGGCGACCGTAGAACTCGGAGAGTGGACTGAGGAACATAGGTCCAAGGCCCAATCTGGGCAAGTCAGAATCATGTTTCTACCTGCAGTTCCTACAACGACAACATACCCACAAACATACGTCGTCAACCCGACCGTCGCCGCTTCGCGAGATACATGGAACTCCGCCATCAACTGGGGATACGTGCTCGTATACAAGGCCGATGCGCAAGTCACGCACAGTGAACTTGACGATACGATGATGACGATTAGCCACTTCCTGAGGGCAGGCTTGTTCTTTGGACTGTACGGATCGTCGTCACCATCGAACGAAACCTCCCATTCGTTTTCGCCAGGCTTCGAGCTCCCATCGCGCGGCTTGCTCTGCTTTTCCTCCTCTTGCGCATCATCGTAGTGTGAATAGTACCCATCGGTGTGGCTACGATATGATCTGATCGATCTCGCCGATGATCTGCTCCGCGCCGCGTGAAGAGGTCGACTTTCCTTACTCAGTCTTCTCACTCTGTCACTCGCAGTCTCCTCTTCCACCTCTTCGTTTGACCTCGTGTCTTGTGTAACCTCCTCTTGCTCGAGCGCACTCTTTTCAAGCTCGGAGTCGACAGGAGATGGCTCGGACGAAGCTGGACGCGCCGGCATGATGCTTGTCATTCTGCTACCCCACCAATGTCGCGACGTCCACCTGGATCCCAATCTTGAGCAAATCGCTTCACAAGAAAAAGCCAGACATGAGTCTACCGGAGCAGAGACGAGGCCTATAGAATGAAGAAAGGGCGGACCATTGTACAATCATAGCACTTTCAAAGCGGAGAAGCCAGGACGGCTCGCGCTTCGATTTCAAACCAAAGAAGCTGTACGACGCGCTATCTCCCTTGCAGGAAACTCAAAAAGTCTCCATCCGTACGTCAGTGGGTTTGCATGTGAGGTCCGCTGTCAGTAGCCGATATTGATTGCCTACTACGATATTCTTACAATCATGCGCTACTAGGACAAGCCGCACGAACCGGTCGGCCGCACGGGGCTCGATACCGAAGCTTGGTGGAGGAGCTTGTTGCTCCACAGTGCTCCATTACTTCCCATTGCCGAACTTCGGCCATATTGACGAGAGCATGACTGAGCAGGACGGCTCGCTTGCTGGGAAATCGTGATGTAGTGCATCCAGCAAGCATCGTGTCCCAGTAACGGGCTGGCTATGTGATCAAAAAGCCAGCTTGGCTACATATGTATGTGCAGAAGCCGCATTTGACTGCTAGAGACTGGTCCCCCTCTACATTAAGCAGAATAGCAGATTGCGGACTGCGTGGTATTGGGCCAACCTGCCTGCCCTACGCATTGAGTTGCTACATCTCAGGGATTCGTCGAAGCGTCAGCCTCTGTCTTTACGGCGTTGTTGCCGTCGCCTTCATCGTCCTCGTCCTCGTCCTCGTCCTCTCTCTTCTGCATCGACACCTCCAGCATGCCACCCTCATGAATCCACGGCATCATCTTGTCTTCATCTAGCAGACCAAGCTCCCTCCACGACACCACAAGCCTCTTCGCCTTCCTAAAGCTCCAGGAATAATTTTTCTCCAACCACTGTTGATGAGCATGATCGGTCTTGATCTTATCGCCTTCCTTCTTGTCCGTCCTCATCACATCTTGATAGAATTGCGCCTATGATCGTGTCAGTAACGCCAGCACCACGTATGATCTTTGAAACACACGCACGAAAAAGACCCTCTTCACCAACATATACTCCGACGCCTTCAGCTCCATCGCAAGCGCAACATCCCTCTCCACGGGATGCAAATGCTCCAAATATCGATCGTCGCTGACGGTAATCTCCACGCCCTCCTTCTGCATCTCGTCCCCCAAGTTCTCTGGCGGCTTCCATGGATTCTCCCACAACCACTTGTTCTTCGCCAACCTCTCCGCAGCGGTGTCCGGATCCGTGATGTCGGGTGCATAGTCCGTCATCGATATCGCGTTCAGATAGTCGGGAGCATCAGGGACCTTGAGCGCGCGCTCAAAGGTCTCGCGAATATACACGAAGAGACGACAGTGTCGATCGGGCTGGTTTGGACCGCGTCGGTCTGTGATGCGATGCGAGCTTCCTGTGAAGGGTTCGACAGACTTGTAGAAGGCGATGAAGGGTCGATTGTCTTCGTTGCGCATAGCTTCCAGCTCGTGCAGAAGGGTGGCGAAGGGGAGGATGGAATAGAAGTAGCGGACGTGATGGGCCTTGGGGATCAGAAGTGCGAGAATACTCAGAGTGGTTCGGTCATCGTTGTCGCTATTGGCGATATATGCAGCGTGATCGAGAAGGATCAGCGTTCCGAATGTGCTCTGCTTGTCTTCGATTTCGTGGAGCTTCAATTGCTCACATCGGACAATGCCAAGTCGAGAGTCTATGCCACGACCAATGTTAGTCTCGAGCCATCTCTTGATCACAATACATGTGCCGGCTGGACTATAGCATGCATAGAGTGTCAATGGGTGGTCGTGCTGTCCTGGTCGCACGAACTGGATATCTGGTGTTCTAGTTGCCTCGATCGAGTTGAGGTCTACGTCTTCCGCTGAAATCCCTGCTGATGGTGCGATTGCCTTGCTATCTCGAAGATCTTGCAACCAACCTGGTGATCGAGCTCGAGTCGAGGGTCGGCGGCGAGCGCTGGGCGATATTGGTGCCATAAGAAAACAGACTCTGCGGTGGAGCGCTGCGATAATGTCAATGGCAAGTTTGAGTAAGAAGAGTCGATATATAACTGGTAGATGTGAAGCTTTCATTCAGAAGAAGGCCTTTGTATGTGGTTCACTTAAGAAGTGGCTCGAATCATCAGAGCTTCACTCCACACGTGAGCTTGACTTTTCTATGCGAATTGTCACATGCGCGGCTCAGCCTTTGAGCGTGCTGTATTGTACATGGCCCGTCCCTTTACGCCTCGCTAGAAGATATGCTCAAGGACCAGTTCGCACGGTCTGCTCGCTCAGCCCAGCCTCAGGTTCTTCCTCGTTGCTCGCCTTCGCTAGACCATGTTCCTTGAGCAGTGTGTCGATCTCCTCGGCTGTCCACAAGTGATGGTAGATGGTGCCATTCTTGGTCTTGCCCACTGTGGCAAACTCGATCTTCTCGCTAGATAGCTTGGTGCTATCCATCGTCTTCGACAGAACCTTGACAGCCAATTCGCATGCTTGCTTGAGATTGCAGTCCTCGTTGTAGTCCTGTTTCAGCAGTGATTGTGCACTCGCGTTGTTCGCGCCCACACTCGTTGCCTTCCACCCGGTGTAATTGCCTGATGGATTCGATTGGTAGAGCTGGAACTGGCGCTGGTTGTCCCAGCCCGCGTAGATGAAGGAGACACCAAAAGGTCTTAAACCACCGTGCTGTGTGTAGCCTTGCTTGAGGTCGCATAACCGCCGCACAAGCTGTTCGCATGGTATGTCGGCATTGTATGTGAGCAGGTAGCGTTGTGCGGCTTGTCTTGCGTAGTTGATGAGAATGTTGGCGTCTGCGGTCATGCCTGCGACAGCGCAGATCATATTGCTGTTCACTATATCAGCCTCCCAATGCTTTTCTCCACCAGTCAACCCTGATGCTCACTCATTCAAGATGTACAGCTTCTCTGCGCTGGTATCTTGCTCGAGAAGCTTGCTCGTGACCTTTCGCTCTGCTGCCAATACGATGCCATCGTTGGCGAGGATCCCGAGGGCGGTTCCGGCATGTGAGATGGCCTCAAGCGCATATTCGACTTGGTAGAGACGTCCTTCGGGTGAGAAGATGGTCGTGCGACTATTGCAAAGAGTCAGTAGCGGCACGTTTGGTGGAAGTGGTTGATGAAGCCAACCTATCGTAGCGTCTCGACATGGTTGCTTTGTTTCTCTAGCTCGATGCGGTCTTCTATGCCAAATTCCTTGCTGTGAAATTACGGGAGAGTTATGGCCAGGTGGGTGTGATGAGACGACAATGGTGATGGTTGATGGATTCTGTTTCGATGTCAAGCTGGACAAGGGCACTGAAGCTCGAAGGCAGAAGGCGCGACGCGGTCTTGCATGCACGTCCGAGCTTCCAACCCGAAGCTTCGACTTTCTAGACCCGATGATCTTTTGCGACAGCTCGCAAAGTGCCACACTCTACATATGGAATCACCATCCAAAAGGCAGAAGACGTCTTCGCCAACGATCGCTGCACAAGAAGATTTTGTACCACTCCACGGTGACGATCATAGCCGGAAACATGCCTACGACGAAGCAGAAGATGGAGTAAGGCCATTTCAGAATGCATCAGAACCGCATGTGAACGACGACAGTGCACGAAAGTACGGTCGCGGGCGACGTGGCTTCGATGCAAGGAAGGACCCGCGACATGCTCGAGATCGACCCAAGTCGAAGCACATTCTGCCTGGATACGAGCCATGGATACTCGTCAGGACCAAATACCGGAGGAGGTTCGTCCACAATACTCATACCAAGGAAAGCTTATGGTGGATTCCCAAGGATGTCATGCCCGGAGTTGTCGAGTTCGAGAAGTGGGAGAGGGATCAGAAGGAAAAGCAGAGCAATGCTCAGTGGGCAGAGGAGCAGCTCAAGCAACTGCGCGATACTAGCCAATTTGGCGATGTGAACAAGGCAGTCGACACAGAGGGCAGGGGCAGGCGAAGGCGCAGTGAAAGTCTACAAAGGGAGGACGAGGAAGCGATGATGGCAGAACTGGCAGCACAAGCCGAGCAGCATGAGGAGCAAGACGCCAAGCAGACAGTACAGGCCGTGCAATCTTTGGAACAACGTAAGCTTGAAGCTGGCATAGAAAGCGACAGCGAGTACGAAGTTGTTGAGGTTACAGACGACGAAGGTGAGGGGGAAGTAGAAGCAGAAGGCATCGACCAGGGCGAGCAAAGACAGGCTGATGCAAATATTGAAGCTCGTACTTCCATGGAAGAAGGACAACAGCAAACAGATGGACCAGTTGAGTTTGGCGAAGACGACATAGCCTATCAACTGGCTGCCATGGGTGAGGAATATGGACTGGATCCCGGCGAATACGGCGAGGACTATGACAACGAATGGGAAGATGGCGCTGAAGGTCTGACTTTGAGCAACGAAGATGCGACCAATTTGTTCAAAGATCTGCTGGACGACTATCGTATCAGCCCATATACGCCTTGGGACAAGATCATAGCTGATGAGTCCGACGCCAGTATCCTTAACGACGACAGGTACACTGTGCTCCCAAACATGCGAGCACGAAAGGAAGTTTTCGATGTCTGGGCTCGCGACAAAGCTGCGCAGATCAAGCAAGAACGAGCGGCGATGGAGAAGCGAGATCCAAAGATATCGTACCTCGCCTTCTTGCAGGAGAAGGCCACTCCAAAACTATACTGGCCCGAGTTCAAAAGGAAATACAAGAAGGAACCAGAACTCAACGACCGCAAGCTTAGCGACAAAGATCGTGAGAAGTTGTATCGAGATCATATCAGTCGACTGAAGCTTCCGGAGAGTACCCGCAAAGCGGATTTGCAGACACTACTGGACTCCCTTCCCTTAAAAGCTCTCAACAGAGATGTACGTTTGGATTCGCTGCCACAAAAGTTGCTGGCGCATCTGCACTTTGTCAGCTTGCCTGTTGATACGCGAGACTTCCTGATCGAGTCGCATATTCGCAAGCTATCTCCTGCACCAGACGACGATGACATGACTGACGAGCAACGAGCAATCGAAGATAAGAAACGTGAAGAGAGGAGGCGGCGAGAGAAAGCCTTGGCTGAACGAGAGCGTGAAGTGGAGGAAGCTAAGCATCGTGCCGAGAAGGATGAAATGCGTGCGAATCGAGCTCTTCAAGAGGAAGAGCGCGAGTTGCGAGAGGCTATGGCACCACATCGAGGGCTCAAGAGTGCGCTATCATAGTTTTAGTAGCGATAAAAAGAACCCGAGACATGTTCTACGATCAAAGATGAGGTTCTATTTGGTCAAGTAATTGCAGGTCCGTACACCTGTTGCCTTCAATAGCACGTTCGTGAGTCATGCCCATCATACCCTTACACTCGCAAAGCAGAGGGTTAGCTATTTTGCTGTCACTGCATTGAGCTCGCGTGATGTTGTCGCCGTGCGGTCCACAGAGCCGATCCCGGGCTACTAGCTCCACATGATCTGTTTCCAGCGTTGCTTGTGACTACTTCTTCTCCATCTCTCACACTATTACGACGTAAGGACAACCTGCCAAGCCTACGAACTACCGCGAATAGCACGAACCACACACACTTGAGCCGATACCGAGACCAGAAGGCTAGAGACTCAGAACACCATAGTTGAACGATCACACGACTCATCACGAGAACAAAGGCTGCCCCTCCACGTCAATAGTCCTCCCTCCTCAGCATCACAGCAACTCAACATTTCACCACGCTCATATCGGAACGGCATATACGTCCAAATCGCTTCATCGACCTCCCCAGATTGTCGCGCGGTTGTTCAGTTCATACTTAGAGGCAAGAGGGGCTACAACACATTGACCAAGCTCTTGGGGAAGAGACAGTGGCAAGATGAGTAGCCCGAAGCGACGGATTGAGACAGATGTGTGTGCATTTTCGCTGAATACTCAGGGCAGACAAAAAGCTGACCAGAGATTCAGGTCATGAAGATGCTCATGAGTGATTACGAGGTCACACTGGTCAATGATAACAGTATGCAGCAACTCTATCTCCTTGTAATAGCTCCGAGATGTTACGGCGTGCTGACTGACGTGTCTGGACAGTGTCCGTCACAACCATGCGACCGTTTTCAAAGGACTAAAGAATGTCTTACTAACGTCGTCTTAGGCAAGAGTTCTATGTCCGATTCAAGGGCCCGACAGAAAGTGAGTGCAAGCAGTCCGTTTCTCGTCACCCGGCGGTGCTGACTACTGGTGCAGCGCCATTCGAGGGCGGCCTTTGGAAGATACACGTAGAGCTTCCCGATCAATACCCTTACAAGAGCCCGAGCATCGGCTTCGTCAATCGGATTTTCCACCCCAACATCGATGAACTGTCCGGCAGTGTTTGCCTCGATGTCATAAATCAGACATGGTCGCCGATGTACGACATGATCAACATTTTCGAAGTGTTCCTGCCGCAACTGCTACGGTATCCCAACCCTACAGATCCACTCAATGGCGAGGCAGCAGCTCTCATGATGCGCGAACCCAAAGGCTACGAGGCGAAAGTCAAAGGTGGGACTGCGGCGAGAAGGAGCATCGGGGTGCTTTACTGACGCGCTGTAGAGTATGTCTCCAAGTACGCTACCAAAGAGAGTGTAGACGATGCCGGCGGTGACTCCAACGACAGCGACGAAATGAGCAGCGTCGGCAGTTTTGACGAAGACGAAGAAGACGATGAGCCAGCTGGTACCATGGATGAAGTTTAGCGCGAGATTGATGAAGACCACTTCACACCATGTCTTTTTGGGCTTGGATTAGTGAATCATTTCAGAAGGCGTCCAGGACAGCATGGCGGGGCGGATTGGCTTACATGGTCGGGATGATGCGGCGTTCAGGCCGAGTGGAATGATGGAGTTGGGTGGGTCAGATATTGTAGTGGATCAGCATGGCGCTATTGCTCCCCTCCACGATCACCTACAAAGTCAGGACCATGGCACGATGGCGTGTTTCGTTGTCCGTAATTGTCTCCGAGGAGTCAAGAACTCAAGACAGGGATTCTTCAAGCTGTCTTCTACTCTGTCCCGGTCAGGTGACCTTTGTAATCGCACGTGGTCTCGGCATCTCCAGCCAACAGCTCTCGGCAGAAATTCTGCACGTGAGCTCCAACACCACTACAACTGCGTATTCAAGGATAGCCTCGTGGCGAAGTGTTGGGTTTCTGGTTCCGACGCATGTGCTTCGAGGATCATGATGGGCAGAGGTTCGCAAGCTCAGCCTCAGGCTCGCGATCTGTTTGGGGAATGACATATGATCCCTGCACATACACGGGCCTACTAGTCTGGGCCAAGCTCGTATAGAGGACTCATCAGGTGCCTCACTTGCAGAGAGATTGAACGTCCACATACATGTATATGCCAGGCTTCCAAGCTCAATTTGACGAATGCCGTGCACCGGTGAGATAACTAACGTTCTAGAAGGATGGGAGAAGCGCCACACTGCTCGCAGCTGAAGTCCCATTCGTTGCAGTGATAAGCGATGGCTTTCTTGCCACGTGGTCGAGGAGAACGCCCGACCAACAAGCGAGAGTGGAGCAGGTACCGCGCCTCGTCAGGGAGGAGCTTCCGTCGTGGCATGCGTTGTTACTGTCGCAGTGATAGATCGTAGATGGAGACGCATATCGATATCTCAGCATAGAACTTTGGGAAATGCTTACCTCTCGGGGGGGCCTCGTTGTCATTTTCCATATTACATATGTAGATACTCTATGAGGCCAAGCGGCTGGGACACCGCCAATATGCCGATAAGAGCGGCACTTCCCAAAGACGATGCTAGACAGTGTCCAGGAGGGAGCATGTCTGCTGCGGTATTGGGAAGGGTCGTTGCACCTTCGACCGGCCAAACCTGGGTGAGGTGGAGTGGTTTTGGGATACTGCAGGTCCTTAGCCCATGGACTAGCGTGGACGATCTGACATGTACCGGGGCCAATGCTTGGTGCTCATAAAAAACGTGAAGGTCTCGTGGCGGTCGTGCAACGTGCGAAGCGTGCGTGCGGCCGTGAACATGCTCGCGAGCTCGTACCTACCATGATGATTAGTAACTTCTGTCTTGTCCTAACGCAGAACCCTCGTAAGAGACAGCTCATCTTGGCCCTGACACAGCTGGAGATACCTACGAACCATACTATCGAGCCGGGGTCTCTTCGCGAACCCTAATCTACCGACACTTCATCAGCAGCGCCCTCATCAGTGCATCACCTCACCATCAACAAAGCGCGCTGCATCTTCGATCAAGCTTCCACACGTCCTGCAGGGTCGTTCATCGCTTGCAAGGGCACCTCTTGGCCTGGCCTCCCCTCCCCTCTCAAGTGCTGCGAAGAACTTCAACACGCTTTTGCAAGCACTTCTCCTGCTGGCCTTCTCTCCCCAAGCCATTGCTACTCGCCGATTGCGACAACGCAACCACTGAAGTCCGATCACAATCGTCATCTTCCAAGTCACGCGGAGCCATCCGCACCGATCTTGCTCCAGCCAGATTCCCGGATCTCGTGCTGCTCTCCCACAGCGCACCGCATTCTGCTGTGCGACCCTGGCCACAGCCTCAACTTTCTTTACCACTCACCCGCCCACCTCGTGAGTGGGGCCTAGGATCAACACGAACTAGCCCCGAGCTCACGCAAGCCCTCGACCAAAGAGAGCAACGAGGCGGCAACGGCAGCGACAGGCTCCTCGCCGACGAATGACGATGCCGCTGCGGTAGCCCGACAGTCACTCTATCACTAGCACACACCGTCTGCATCGGACTCGCCTGCTACCTCCACAACTCGCGCCGCCGCCGCAAATGGGCAATTCCAATGGCAAACCCATCGTCCTCACCGATGAGGTCAATCTCAACCACTTCCGCCTGCTGCGCGTGGTCGGCAAGGGTGCGTTTGGCAAGGTCAGGATAGTGGAGCGGAAAGACACAGGCTTGACGTTCGCACTCAAGTATATCAGGAAAGATGAGATAGTACGGTCGGAGAGTGTGCGTAATATAATACGGGAGCGGAGGATGCTGGAGCACTTGAATCACCCTTTCTTGTGCAACCTGCGATACAGCTTCCAGGATATGGAGTATCTGTGAGTGGGATTTGTGCTCTCCGCGCGGGCTGACATACTAATGCCATTACAGATACATCGTGGTTGACTTGATGAATGGTGGTGACCTACGCTTCCACATCTCGAGGAAGACCTTCACAGAAGAAGCCGTGCGCTTCTGGATTGCAGAGCTTGGCTGTGCTCTGAGATATGTACACAAGCAAGGCATCGTCCATCGAGATGTCAAGCCGGACAATGTACTACTAGACTCGGAAGGGCATGTCCACCTGGCAGATTTCAATGTGGCATCCGATATCACACCGGGAAAGCCACTCACCAGTAGATCAGGCACTCTGGCATATCTGGCTCCTGAGGTCTACGCAGGAAGAGGATACTCCACCGAGGTCGATTGGTGGTCGCTAGGCGTGCTATTTTACGAGTGCATCTACAATAAGCGACCTTTTGAGGCCAACCACACTGACCAGCTGGCACAAGCAGTCATAAGAGCAGAACCTGCATTCCCGGTCACATCGCCGCCGGTATCGATGCCGTGCCTGCATGCCATCAGCTCGCTGCTCGAGAAGAATAAAAGTTTTCGGATAGGGGCCGCCAGCTTCGAGAGCTTCACTGACAATCCTTTCTTTAGAGAGCTCGACTTCGTGGCATTAGAAAATAAGGAGATCGAGCCAATCTTCTGCCCCTCGAGCGAGAAGACCAACTTTGATGCCACTTACGATTTGGAGGAACTGTTGCTGGAAGAAGCGCCGCTCGAGGCCAGAGCGAGAAAACAGAAGCCCCGAGCTGAGCTGAGAGAAGATGCGACGCAGCAAGAAATTCGCCAGGATGAGCTGCATCGCATGATTGAGTCCATGTTCGAGCCATTCAACTACACCAACGCTCCGCAGGACCGCAGTCCGGTCGTGTCTGCGTCAGGTTCGCCTAGTGGGTCGAACTCATGTTCCTCGCGGAAAAGCGACAAGGAGAGTGCGAACGATCCGACGGTAACTCCACGCGCTCAATCCCGGCATCAGAAATCGATACCCACGCCGAGGTCACAGACACCTGGCAGTAACTCGCGAGGAACCCGATCTTCCACACATTCACCCGAGGGCTCGCCACCTCTACCCGCTACGGCATTGGAATATTCTGGTGGCCCGAACTCGGAGTCCAGGGAGTATTTTCCACCGCCCACGTCAGATCCCAGCGTCGCATCGGCGCTGCGACAGATTGTGGCTCAGGAGAGCCCTCAGCGCGGCAAGAACGTGCGATACGACGATCAGCCAGGCCTCGCGCTGACCACCGACTCGTCTACGAGGACACACCGTCCTCGCGGTTCCCAAAGAAGCACATCGCAAGGAGGAGGTGTGCAGGTGGTGCTCAACGAACATGGCAGCTGGAGTGACATGGCGAACCAGAGCCAAGGTCTTCTTCAACCGAAGGAAGAACAACGACAAGAGAAGCCGTCAGGTATGCTCGGCTTCCTGAGCAGAAAGAGGGGCAGAGACCGGAGCCCAAAGAGTGGCAAGGAGAAGGAACGAGGAGTGCTTGGTAAAGAAGGTGCGCGGGTCATTATCAGTCATGGCTGAAGTTGGTGATGATGTTGGATTGTTGGTGTTCAATCTTCTCGCCATGACTTCCGCGACTTGTTTGTGGCCAGGCGCACATTCTGACAACGGATGAAGCTGGGTGGGAACATCGGACTGATTGCGACCATGTCGAAGAGTCTGCACATTGCATTCATGGACGAGGATAACTGATGAGCCTATGCATCGCGGCAATGACCTTGAGCGTGGAGAGTGTGGAAGAGGCTCATGAAGACGGCATGCAGCATATACCCCATTCGCGGCCACAGAGTCGATTGATGGAGCACAGAGCGATGATGTATAGCATGCATGTAGCTGAAGAGAGACATGTCGTGCAAACGACACGGAGAACAAGGTAGAATGCTACACGGCCGTGATCGAATGCCTATTTGAATTGGCAATGACCATGACTTCTCGCGCGTCAGCTAGAAATCAAGATACTCTGCATTATTTCGTGTTCCGAAGTGGCATCTGCTCTTGTTCTGCAGGAATCGTGAATGTTCGCTCATGCGTGCGACTTCACGGAAGCTCCTGCTGTGGAGAGCCGAACTCGTCTTGCCACCTTCCCCATCATCTCGAGCCACAAGTCAAGAGGCAGGCACTCCAACATCTTGGTAACAAAAATAACAACAACTCAAACCACGAATATACAACAGCACCTGCATTCTCCAATCCGAATTTGCCACCAACATAAAATCTCATACAATATTGAGCGACCCGGCATTCAAGCAAAACAAGAACAATGACCTCTCCATCACCACCACCATCACCATCACCATCCAACAACAAAACCAACGACGACGACAACAACAATAACCCACCCTCCCCCTCCCCCTCCCCCTCCCCAGAAGAAGAAGAAGAAGAAGAAGAAGAAGAAAACCCAGAAACAGACCCAAACCCAACCCTCTCCCTCCACCTCCCCCTCCCCCTCGCCGCCTCCACAATCCTCACCCACCTCCCCAAAGACGCCACCCACGCCCTCTCCACCGCCGGCTCCCTCGACCAACCCAAAATCACCGTCCGACTCTCACCCCTCCCGAACACGCCCCCCTTGAAACAGCCCCGATTCAAGTGCTCGTCCGATCAGCGCTTCGAGTATATTGTGCGGTTTTTGCGGCGGAAGTTGATGGCCGGGGCCGGGGCGAGGATCGGGGAAGGGGAGGGGTTGTTTTGTTATGTGAATTGTGTTTTTGCGCCGGGGTTGGATGAGGGGGTGGGGAATTTGTGGAGGGTGAGTAGTAGGGAGTGAGCGAGGGTTGAAGTTTCTTCTTGTTGGATATGTTGGCTGATGATGGGGTTTTGTGTAGTGTTTCAAGGTGGGAGATGAGTTGGTTGTCAATTATAGTGTCACGCAGGCATTTGGGTGAGACTGTACAGGCGGGAAAGGTACGTGGTCTAGCTTCTATGGTCTGTCCTCCAATGCAAGACGTATTATCGACTGACGGCCACTGCAGGCAATTCAGCACGACCCGATGCGACTTCCTCCATCAAGCTGTCTGCGGCCTTCTCGAACGCTAAGACCTGATCTGGCGGCATAGGGTAGTTATGCTCAGCAGCGGGATAGCTCCTACTCTTGACCTCTTCTCGATACGACTCCAAAGCCTTGCTGGCTTCTCCCCACATATCACCAAACTGCTTCACGAATTTGGGGACTCTCCGACCAGGCGGGAAATAGCCCATCATATCAACCTGCACCAAAACCTGCCCAGAACATCCACTCCCAGCACCGATCCCTATGGTCGGTATCCGCAACCTCTTCGTCACAGCACTCGCAACAGGCTCCGGGATCGCCTCCAACACCATCCCAAACGCCCCGGCCTCCTGCACAGCTTTCGCATCCTCCAAAACCTTCAACGCCCCACCCACCGACTTTCCCTGCACGCGAAACCCACCCAATGAATTCTGCCTCTGCGGCGTCAACCCAACATGCGCCAACACCGGTATCCCCGCCCGCACAATCTTCCTAATCTGCGGCACCATCTCCACCCCTCCTTCCAACTTGACCGCATGGACCCTGCCCTCCTTCACCACCCGTATCGCACTCTCCAAAGCCTGCTCCGCGCTCACCTCATAACTCCCCATGGGCAAATCGCCCACGAGGAAGGAAGATTTGGCGCCTCGCGCGACGGATTTGCAGTGCAGGATCATTTCGTCGAGGAGCACGGATGAGGTGTCTTCCATGCCTAGGGCGACCATGGCGAGGGAGTCCCCGACGAGGATCATGTCCATTCCGGCGTGGTCGGCGACGTGCGCGGAGGGGAAGTCGTGGGCGGTGATCATGGTTATGGGTTCGGAGCGGGTGTAGAGGGTTTGGAGGGTTTGGAGGGTGACTTTTTTGCGGGTTGAGGCTGTGCCGATGGGGGAGTGGGAGGAATGGCGTTTGGGTGTTGTTGTGGTTGTTTTGGTGGTGGTGGTGGTGGTGGTTGGGAAGATGCCACGCTGTTTTTGTTGTTGTTGTCGTTGGCGTGCAGTAGCAGCAGCAGCGGCGGGAAACCACCGTGTTGTAGTATTATAACATCGTGACAATGTCGATCCTGGCTTCATCACAACATGTGTGGAAGCATTCGCAGCGCGTGGAACCACCTTTGTCATCATCGTCGTCGTCGTCAAAAGAACACGCGACATTATCGTCAGTAACTTGAAAATTTCCTCCTAATCAGGTATGTGAGTCGTATCGTTGTTGTTATTGTTGTTGTTGTTATCACCGCTCCGTGATCCAACTTCGGCACAATAATAACGAAACCCGTCCGACAAAAAACGAGGACGACGACAACAACAACAACGATGTGAGCAAATTGCGAACATGTCTTCGTTTTTTCTCCGCGACTTTTCTAAAAAAAAAAAAATCTTACTACGAGAGGTTCCCATAAGTGTGTGTGATTGATGCTACCTTGAAGATATGAGAATACCTACCTACCTACCTAACTGATGATGAGATGTTGGGGTCCAGTCAGACGGGACGCACGCTTGGACGCCGGACGCCGATGACCTCGGTTAGATACATTTTCGGACCCTCACTTCAACCACGGTAGACTCGCTCGATACACGGACATCACATCATACATACATTGGGAGGCTGGGGAAATTGACGAGTTGGAGGCGGGTCGTGATCATTTTTGTTTTTGCACGCCAAACTCAAGAATCAAGATCGTTGTGATCGATGCGGCGTCTTTGCATGAGAATATATATGTAATAGTCAATATTATTGTTCTACAGTATCATCACATCATTGGCACTGGTGATGAGGCAGACCAATTATACAAAGCATCACTTTATTCATGCAGCACTGTAATTGCTATAATCATTATGATAGATGGCATTCGCTTCCATGATGAAGCTCGTGAGCATGCAATGCAGCGCTAATCATGCATTTGTAACAACAGATGAACGACCTCCCTCCCAGACCCGCTTCGCAATGCACGACAAGCCTCCTGGAAAATGCAAATGGGTATTGAATACACCGCCGAACAAGATGCAGAATCTATGCTGCTGATTTCAACAAACACCCGTTTTGTGACCTGCTGTCGTCATTTATGCTCGATCGCGTCGCGTCGAGATGCGTTTACATTAACCCTACCGCTTCTTGTGCGGACGTTTGAGCTCGAGGAGAAGTGCGTCCAAGTCGGTCCAGTTCTCTGCAGTCTGCGCGAACTTGCGATGCTTGCGAGATACAACGTGCTAATCGTGGTCAGTATGATTTCCTCGGCGCGTACGGGCTACTTCTACTCACATCGTCAAAATCATCGTACTTGTCGCGGCAGTTCTCGCAATAGCCTGGCTTGGCTTCCTTTTGGATGCTCTTCATCCGCTTCGTGACGGGTGCTCGTGCTCGACGGCAACGGTCATCGTCATCATGCTCATGCACGACCCCGAGTGTCTCTTGCGCCTTCCTCTTGGCCGCACGCGGAGGTGGATCCTGAGGCTCGTTGACTGCACCCCTGAGTTCATTGACGTACGATGAAGGCATACTGTTATTCGATGCGAGCACTTTGCGCTTCAGTAAAGAGACCTCCTTGGTATCGCCAATGCGTCGGTTCATGCCCGGTGCTGTCGAGGAAATGGCGGCTGAAGAGACAGCCTGAGATCGGATTGCAGATGTCACCGTCGATCGTTGCATGCCGGATGCGATAGGCTCGCCTCCGACCATGCGTGGCATGGCACGTAGATTGGCCTGGGCACTGCCGAAGAAGGCCGGGACGAGTTCGTTGGAAGATTGACGCCGCGGTGGAGGAGGATCCAAAGGACGATTCGCCTGGGCAAGCTTGCGAGGCGACCGGCGTAGACTAAGTTCACGTTCCGTCGGCGCTTCCACACGTGGTGCTGGCAATGCACTCCCGGCCCTGGTCTTGCGGTATGCAGTCTCGGTCTGTGCCCTGGCTTCGGCATCACGCTCTTGCTGCTGCTGCAGTCGCTTGGTATATGCAGGATCCTCGACAAATGGGCAGCGACCTTCTGCTGAAAGTCGAAACTGTGGCCACTTCCCTTGTTCCTTGGACGTCGGCTTAGGATAGTCGCGTACCATGACAGGCTTTGTTCGCTCATCCATGTCGTGCACATAGATGTAGCAACCCTTGAGAGTGACCATGTCCTGCGTGGCGACAGTCATATCACGATCCGCAGGACCATTGACCTTTTCGTGGCGCAGCAGTTGCTCTAGATCAGCGTCCTGTGCATGACGTGCTGGCCCACGCTGGGCGGATGCGTGACTGCGATTGTCATTTGCAGTGTCGCCTGTCTCGTTATCGAGAATTGTACCGAGGACGCGGGTCAGCTTCTCGAGCGCCCAGATCTTGATGTTGAGGCCGCGGGCTCGGGTAAGGACATCAACACTCTGCGTGTGGGGACGGCGGTCAAGGCTCGCCGGCAGAGCAGCAGCATGCTGTCGGCGTTGCAAATTGGCGTCGAGGAGGCTAGTCGTTTTTCGGTGATCATGTGAGAGCGTAGACGGCTGTACTGTCTTTGTAGGAGCTGCTTCATATTTTGCTTCATCGTCGGGAGTAGTACTGGCCTGCTCTGGTGGTATGGACCGCGTGGTGACAAGATGGGTCACAGCCTTGGAGAAGAACTTCTCCTCTCTCGCTCCCAGAGAGTGGATCTGTCGCATGGACTTGGCACGAACATCTTCCGGTATGCTGTCAAAGTAGAAGACGAAATGAGGAAACTGACGCCGATAGTGCTTTTGCCATTGGCGAATAGACTCCAGGTTGTCTGCATGCTGCTTCTGTGAACGATCGGTGCGTGTTTGCGATGTAGGCTTCTTCTCGCGCACAGATGCTAGCTTCTTCTCGAGAGCAGTAGGAGCATGGCCGGGTGTGTGCTTGGAGAAAGGCTCCTCCAGCTTGTCCAAAGCGGCAGCAGACACGCCATATTGCCTCTTTCGCGGATCTGTATTCTCGTCGGTGTGCTCTGCAGTGTCGAGAGCCTGCTTCTTGGCGGGTGGTTGGCCGTAGATAGCTTCGCGTTGCTCTCCAGCTTGCGCTCGCGTGCGCTTTCCGCTCACACCGGCGAGGGTGCGGAAAGGTGAATTGACGGCATTGGGGACGGTGGCCAGAGGATGACGTCTCGTTGTCATGTTTGAGGATGGACGTCGAGTGTGGTATGTTGGGCGGAGAGGGGTGTTCGGGCGGCTGGAATTGACGTTGTCGCCGTCGCTGTTGCTGGCGGCGCTCAATGTTTGCTTTGATGCCCTCGCTCGCTTGCTCGCTCTCGTAGCTCGCTGGCCCCGCAACGGCTCACGCGCGTTTTCGACGCGTTCCTACCGTCAGCTCTCAGAGTGCCATGGTTGCGTGCAGAATGGAAACGGTGTCGATGAGTTAGCAGCAGTGCGCAGGTGGTGGAAGTGGCAGACAAGGTGGACCATGCAAGCGTTGGAGGAGCGAGTGTTATGTCTCAGTGGATGCTTGTGCCTTGTGATGGCTGGTGTTGACATTGTTGCTAGCACTAGTCTACTTTGACTCCCGGCAATTTAGCCGAGCTGCCTGCCATTCGCTCTTGCCTCCTCCAAAAACAATAACAACAACAGCAACAACAACAACAACAACATGAACATGAACATGAACATGAACATGAACATGAACATGAACATGAACATGAACATGTATACCCGCCACTTTCATGTCTATATGTACTAGTGAGCATGGAGATGGCTGAAGTACATGACGCTTGTCAGGACTCCATGTGCTAACAAGTCCACTAGTCCACGGTACAGGCGTATGCCATTGCAGTGGACCAGCACTATCAGCCACGAAGACCAGCCTCTACAACCACCGAAAGAACATCATTCCTGGATCCACTCACTCCATGTGAATGGTGACTTGAATGGATTTCCGATCATACTACAATGCTTCGCGAGTCTATCACCAACTCACGTGCGTTGCGATGAGCTCTCCAGTCTGCAGTGCCGCTCACTACGTCACAGAGCCGGTGATAGACATCTCACGTTATATTCTAATATCTCCCTTATTCTGCTTCACTACCATCCCAAGACGGCTGTGACCTTTCGTGCTGCTTTGTCGCGACTTCATGATCGACTCCGTTCATTGAGTACAGCCAGCGGGACAAAGATGGCCAGCTTCGACGAGGATGCTACGATGACAGCTCGAAGGCTCCCCTCCTTCGGCAATATGCATCCATCCGTCCTCGTGCCTTCAACATCATGATGCTGTACTCTTTCATAAGTGATGCCAAGGTACACTCTTTACTTTCCACTTGTCGGTCCAGAGCCTCGTTTGAGCATCTCCATTCGTGACCATCTCTATTCGTCAGCGTCTCCGAGCACATCCTCCTTGCTAGACGTGCAGCATGGCGGGCTTTCATGATAGCCAAGCTACCACAATGGAACAGGTAAGTCTTACTCGCTCATTCACGACTCGCGATGACTTACAGTGTGTGAGGCCATGAGCAAAGATCCAACTCTGGTTGTTAACGGAGTACACGACCAAGCCAATGGACCTGTACCACAACCATTCGAACGATATGGTGAGCCTTTGCCACAGAACTGGATTCCGCTGTACAAGAAGCCAATGCGGACACCCACCAGGAAGCTACGAATAGCTTGCATAGGAGCTGGCATTAGCGCCATGAATCTTGCCTACAAGATATACCACGAGTGGAAGGACTCGCTGGGAGACTATACTGAGCTGGTCATTTACGAAGCGAACGAGGACCTTGGAGGTACATGGCTAGTCAACACATACCCGGGAGTCGCCTGTGACGTACCCGCCCACATTTATACATTCCCATTCGAACCCAATCCGAACTGGAGTGCCTTCTACGCGTCGGGGCCTGAGATTTTGGAGTACTTCAAGAATGCTGTGGCGAAGTGGGATCTTGCTAGAGATGTCAAATGTGGTCATCGCGTTTCCCATGCTCAGTGGAATGAGGAGCTGGGGAAGTGGGAACTCAAAATGGAGACGAAGAATGGCATTGTGGAAGATACTGTCGACATATTCGTGTCCGCCGTTGGTTTCCTCTCGAAATGGCGATGGCCCGACATCCCTGGCCTTCACGACTTCAAAGGTACTCTAATGCACTCCGCGGCCTGGGACAGCTCTTTCGATCCCAGCAATAAGAAGATTGGCGTCATCGGCAACGGAAGCAGCGCGATACAGATCATCCCACAAATCGTCGAGAAGGCTGCCCACCTCACAAACTTCATCCGCCATCCAACCTACATCACAGCCGGCCTAGGCTCCGGCATCATAGGCGGCGCAACCCAATACCACTACACCGAAGCCGAAAAGCGGCACTTTCGCGAAAACCCCCAAGCCCTCAACGAATACCGCAAAAAAATCCAATCCTCCTCCAACCGCGCCTTCGACATGTTCGTCAAAAACTCCCCCGCCCAAGACTCCGGCCGCCACTTCACCACAACCCAAATGAAAGCCAAACTCAACAACGACTCCACCCTCGCCGACAAACTCACCCCCACCTACGAAGTCGGATGTCGCCGCGCCACCCCCGGCCCAGGCTACCTCGAATCCTTCACCCGCCCCAACGTCTCCCTCTCCACCTCCCCCATCACCCGCATCCTCCTCGACGGAATCCTGACCGAAGACGGGACCCACCACCCCCTCGACGCCCTCATCTGCGCCACCGGCTTCGACGTCTCCCACCGCCCCCCCTTCCCCCTCCTCGGCCGCCACACCCTCTCCCTCTCCACCCTCTGGTCCCGTGAACCAACCTCCTACCTGTCCCTCTGCGCCCCCGGCTTCCCCAACTTCTTTACCTTCAGCGGTCCCAATGCCCCCGTCGGCCATGGCTCGTTGATGGCGGGATTGGGGTGGTCGGCCGATTATATTTGTCAGTGGATCGAGAAAATTTTGGCAGAGGATATCAAAGCGGTGGATGTGAGGCGGGGGGTGGTCGAGGAGTTTAATACGTATGCGGATGAGGTGATGCAGACTTTGGCGTGGAGTGGGGGGTGTCAGAGTGTATGTCTTTTTCTCTCTTTTTTTTTTCTTATTTCTTTCCTTCCTTCTTTCAGTCTCCATCCTCTTTTGCTGAGAGGGTTGAGATCTCTTCTTTTGTTTTCTGGATTCTAATACATGCTGTTGTCTTTTTTTCTTAATTCTTCGCTGACTTATTGACCCTTGCAGTGGTACAAGAACCATCGCACCAATGGAAAAGTCACCGCCGTCTGGGCGGGAAGTGTCATCGGATATCATGATATGATCGAGCACATCCGTCCCGAAGATTTCGACATTGTTTACAGGTCCAAGAACCGCTTTCGATTCATGGGCAATGGGAGGACTTCACGAGAGTACGATCCCGATGCAGACTTGGCCTGGTATCTGACCAAGTAGAAGAAGGAGAGAGCACTGCGCAGATAGGATGATGATCTTGAGCTTTTTTCTTCTATTGCTGCTGTACAGAGGTTTTTCAAGGTACTGGGGTACGAATATGCTACAAGCTAGACCGTCTTGTGGTCGTAAAGAAAGAGGTCGATCTAGTCGACCAGCAGACTCTGTAACCGGGCTTCTGTTGACATGACCTGCGGAACCGTTAGTTCAAGTATGCTCAGAGTGAAAAGTAGAATACTCACATCAACTGCTTGTCTGACCTCCAATACTCTCCTGCATTCGCTGACCCAATCCCGTGAAAGCACGCCCGCCCAGCCCTTCAGACCGTTCATCTCACGTGCTGCAGCATCGAGGTCGCCCTCCTCGAGCAGGACCTCCGTTCGCGCCAAAGTCGCTTCTACATCGTCGCCTTCGGGCAGTCCGCGATCGCTCTTCTTGTTGAACATCAGTCTTGAGAGGACAGCACTGGCGGCATGGCTGGCGACGCCTGCATCTTCTGGAAGGAGCGAGGCTTTCCGAACCTCAGTCGCCACGCGCCGGAATCGGTCAATAAGTGCTGCAGCCGAAGGCACGCCGCGCTGATATGCGGCTGGGTTGATAGACGCGATGGCTGCTGTGACAACCTCATTGTCCTTGCTGACCTCCTTCAGTGCAACGAGTTCGTTGATGAATGGCGTTGGGTGATCCGACTCTTGCAGTCTCGCTCGCACAGCCTCAAGCGCAACTTGCAAATGCTGGGTCTGCAGAGTCGCATCGACAACCTCGTTCCATTCTGAAGACAGCTTTTCGAGTTCCTGAACGCTGGTGGACAGCTCGTCGAGCTTCGAAAGGCGACCACTCCGTTCTTCCTCGACTTTCGATTTCACATCGTCCATGAACTTCTTCTGCAACGCAATCTCCTGTTCCAATAGAGCGTTCTTATTTTTCTGATCAAACACCTTCCTAGCCGCATCGAGCTCGGTGGAGAGCTTTTGCTGGTAACTGGTGCTGAGCTTCTCGCGCTCCTGCTCATACTCTTCACGCCACCTAGTCTCCTGCTCGCGCATCTCACCTTCTAGTCGTCGCACGAGCTCTTTGGCAGCGTTGTCAAATTCGATATGAGCGTTCTTCATTTTGGTGTCGGCTTCTTGCGCTTGCTGCTCGCGCATCAACTTGATCTCTGCGATAACCTTCTCCAGGTCCTGCTTAGTGGACGAGATTGTGCTGGCATACTTGGACGCCTCCGGCGATTCATTGACTGCAGTGATGATGTTGTTGACCATTTTGACGAGTTCCTGGACGGCACGCTCTTGTCCTTCAGCCACGTTCACATTGTCCACAAGCGAGGCAGCCGGTGCAGACGGTGCGGCCGGAGCAGCAGTAGTTTTCTCAGCAGCCTTCGGTTTGTCCTCTTTCGCAGGTTCAGCAGGCTTCTCTTGCTTCTTTGGCTCGGACTTCTTTTGCTCGGTAGGTCTTGCCGTATTTTCTTCCAATGCGCTCGTATGCCGTCCACGCTGAGCAAGATCTGATCCAACATTATCGCTTTCCGACTCTGCCACTTTGGGATTTACACCACTCTGCCGGCCAATCGTAATCTTGTTCTCTCCTCGCGTCTGTGGCCAATTCCTGCCAGCAAATTCTCGTTGCGGGAAGCGCTTGCGGAACTCGCGGTCCTCGAAGTATGCCACGGCATCTTCGCCGAATGGCACGTACTCGGTGAAGAAATCGTGGAAGTTATCGCTGACCAGGGAATAATACACGCCTCCCGCATAGCCTAACGCAGATAGGATGAGAAGAGTTGTGAGGAATCGACGGAAGCGACCTTTCTTTTTTGGTGGTGAAGGAGGAGGAGCGGATGATGGGCCCGTCTTTGCAGTGCCTGTCCCGGTAGGAGGCAGGTTTCCCGTGTTCGTTGACGGTGCAGGAGGAACGGCCTTGACTTCGGCAGGTGTCGGAGGTATTAGAGGCGCGGCTTGGGGTGGGATATCGGTTGGGGTTGGGTTCTCTGTCGCAGTCGCCAGTATCGGAGCTTGCGGGACTCCAGCGACAGACTCGCTTTGCGAACCAGGCAGGACAGTCTTGTCAGGCGACCTGGCCTCAGCAAAGCCTCTCTGCACAGAATGTTAGCGCATGACATGTCGCGTGTGCGTACGTGAATGTTTTCTTTGGACGTACCACAATAGGCTGCCAGGCTCGCTGCGGCTGCCATTGGCGCCGCAGAGAATGTCTGGCGCCTTGCTCGAGGCATGCATTGCTTCGAGCAACGGCTAGTCGCAGCATGTTGCGCTGCTGTGATGGTATGGACCAGGAAATGGGTCGCGTTGGAAAGCCAGGTTCTCTGATAAACCTTGGAAAGCTGTAGCTCCCTGCTGTTCTTCATCACTCTCGTCGGAACTCGGTCCGGTGCGCGGCAAGAGCAAGTATATCCGTACAAAACACTACCATTTCACTTGTCCTCTTTATCTAATGAAGTACGAACATCATCATCGAGTAAACGATCACAGGCTCGACTCTTAGGCATCGGGTTTCATCATGTCACAGTCTATGGTACTGCGAATAGTGGGTAAGATTGCAGAGCCATCACAATGCTCCGCAGTCCAAGGACACGAGCAAGATCCCGACGTATGCCTCGAATCTTTGTGTCTATACACGTCATTCACAGAGCTGTCGCTAGCACTGAGGGACTTTATACTATGGGAAGGTCGCGGTGCATAACGGGAGCATCGAATCTGCACGGAGAGAAACACACGGTGACACGATATCGCTCATCGTCAGAAAGCAATTAAGCATATATGGCATAGCATCATTTTTAGACCTGGAACGTTGCCGAGCGTGTAACTGTCCTGCTTTCTGTATCGAATGCTGTATTGAGTTGATAACAATAATCGATATCTTTGAGGATACGGAGCAGATATGACAGCTGCGCCCCGGTCTCTCGATTTCACAGCCTGTCTACAAGACTCAGGTGTTCGAGAGTCGTAATCGCATCATGATGCCGATGCCATGTAATCACAGCATTGTATCAGCTTTCCCTTCAGTAAGGCTAGTGACGAATACGCCACCAAGCAACCTCGTACATGCACCACCAACTGCCTCTCCACCACCCCAACCGCAACACATGATCAATCACTCCGGCCACGGCGGATCCTCCAACCTCTCAAAAACAGCGACAAACTTCCTCCCCCCATTCCTCCCCACCTTCCTCCCCTCCTCCGTCTCCTCCCTCATAACCCCAACACACGGATCCTCCTCCACCGCCTCCTCCCCCACCCTCCCAAAACTCGGACACCCCTCCAAATGCCCCACCATCCACCGATGCAAATCCTCCACATCCGTAATCGTATAAAGCCTCCCTCCGGGCCGGAGCACAAACGCATACTCGGCATTCAGCGTAGCAGAGACGATGCGAGCCTTATGTTTCCGCGCCTTGAAGTGCGGGTCGGGGAAACACAGGAAGAGCTTGGAAAGTTGGTGGCGACGGAAGAAGTTCGGGAGGAATTTCATCGTGTTGGTGCGCAAGCAGGAGATGTTTTGATAGGGGGAGGCCGGGTCAGGAGGAGTAGTAGAAGAGTCGGGCGGAGGGATGGGCGGGTGTTGGGAGCGGAGGGCTTTGATCTTCTCGACGACGAATTCGGTGACTGAGGTGCGGATTTCCATGCCGAGGATGAGGTCGTTTGGGAGTATGGGAGACAGGGCGAAGAGGAGACCGCCGAAGCCGCAGCCTATGTCTGCTACGGTTACTTCTTTGGACATTCGGGGGTTTCGCGTTGTCTGCTGGGTGGAGAGGGAAGACTCGGTAGTGGTGGCGACTTGTTCTTCTTTTTCTGATGGCTCGAATATGGCGAATGCGGGATAGTGTTGGCTCCAATCCATGGCTGCGGGTGATTCTGGACTGAACACCAAAGTGTTAGCATCGATTCATATCATCTAGCGATCGCATCGACTCACTAGGTCAGGTCATGATCGGAGAACGGATTCGCATGTGCTCGTTGGCGGTATAATTTCTTTCGTGGTAATTCTCCTTGCGCTCTCTCTTCTCGCTTCTGACGCTTCTTTGGTGGTCCAGCCATTTTTCAACGGTGATTTGCTGAATTTGGCGCGTTTCAACTGTTTTGACGATGAAGAGAATATTCTGGGTGGAGGATTATTGTTGTAGCTTTCTAACCATAAATTTGAGGTCGATGAGTTAATGCCTGAGGCAAAATTAAGTTCACTGGCGCAATGACACGGAAAACTGCATGTGCGATAGAGACTATGCTGTACTGCCTTGTATGACAAAAGTTTCTGACATTCGTTGAGGCTATTCCCCTACGCCTTCTGCTGCTCCATGCTATAAGTGCATTCACCCCATTAGGCCCTCTATACGAGCATGATGCACGGTCGCTCTCGCACATTATATTACAGATTGCGCAAGCTGGACAATGCAAAAGGATATATTCATCAGGCGTGTCCACGTCCCTTGTCCCAAATCACCTACAGATCGACCAGCAAACATCGTCATATTACCGCGCTTCTAATCGTGGCTGCGGAACAAGTCGTCATTATTTTGGTGCTTCCCATTCCCGTCATTTCTGAAGCGCCAATTCCCCAGATTCAAATATTAATGTCCAGGGACAAATGCAATGCGGCCACTCTTTTTTAAGCCACTCTCTCCGTATCATTCCGAGGTTAGATGACCGCCTGTTGCGTTGCGAATATGCTGAAAAGTAGAAGAAAAGTCATAAAGCGTTTAAGAATTGGAAGTTGCACTCGCAGGACTGCTTGTCGCCGTGGCTGATTTCGAGTCGGAGCCCTTCTTGACCTTGTCTTTGCCAAAGTGCTCAGGTCCTTGGTTGGCAAAAGTGTAACTCTTTGGTCCATTGTCGACTTGTGGCTTCCGAGGTACCGCCGATCGTTTCATATCCTGGGGAGGACTGTACTCATGTACAAAGAACTCGGTTTGTGGCTGGGGTGGCTTTGGCATGTGCGCATTGACCGCCATACCCGGTGGAATTCCAGGCCCCATCATGAAGTTGTACTGTCCTGCCTGTGGTGGAGTATGCATCTGTGACGGCTGTCCCGGGAACTGCATCTGGTGCTGTGGCTGGTGTTGCGCGAATTGCACTTGCTGCATCTGTGGTGGAAATCCCAGCACCATATTCCCTTGCGCATTGACAATGGGTACACCGTTGGCGAATTGGATAGGCATGGCAGATGCAGCTTCGGGCGCGGAAACGACAAAGTGTTGAGGCGGTCCATATGACGCAGCCGGCATTTGAAACTGCTGTTCGGGGACAGACATGTTCATGAACGGCTGCTGTTGTTGTGGCGCGAAAGCCGGTGCCTGTGGTGGCTGCGACTGCTGCTGTGGTGGAGGATAGTTCTGTTGCTGAACCATAAAAACATTAGCTGGGAAAGTTTGTTGCGCGGCGGGTGCGGACTGCGGGGGCGTGTTTTCCGTGATTACAGTATTCCCGACACGAGCCTGGCTGAATTGTTGTGACTGTTGTCCATGATGATGATGGTATAAAGGCGTATGTGGTGGCGAGGAGACATTCTGAGACGTGGTCGCCGGTGGCATAGCCGCCATGTTGTGTTCGGCATCGGTCTCGCTAATGCTGGCTTGACGACTGAAGTGGCCCGCAGAAGGCTGCCAAGGAGGAAAGACTGGCCGGGCTTGCTCCTGGCTGGGCGACAGAGGCGTGGGTGGCGCTAGATTGCCTCCCGTGGACGTGGAAACGTGGCGTGCGGCACTGGGTGAATTCATCGCGTCGGCAAAAGTCCAGTTCAGCGGTGAGCGCTGGGCAGAGCCAGGCGTGGGCTTCGTGACCCGGCCTTGAGCAACGCCACCATTGATGACATTTGTAGACCGGATGCGGCGTAATGGCCCAGGTGCTGCCAAGTTCTGCTGATTCTGATGGCCGGGCGATCGTGGCTGGGGTAGAGCACTGTAGGACTGACTGCGAAGCGAAGACAAGGGTAGAGCAGCTGGCCGTGGACGCTGTCGTCGCGCCGCAATACTGCTCATATCTCCGGGCGATGCGGGCGATTTGAATGTGGCAGACTGTGGTGGTAGAGGTGTCTGTATGGCGAAGCTGCTCATATGTTGGGCGAGCATAGCACCGGTTTGCGAGTCTCTCCTCACGAACGCCTCGTCTGCGGGCCAAGCCAAAGGCTGTTCCTGGTGCGGCTGAGTCTGGGTATGTGCTTGCGCTTGTGCCTGTGCGTTTGCTTGCTGTTGCTGTTGCTGTTGTTGACGTAGAGCCTGGGCTTCGCGGAACTGCTGTTGCAGTGCGCTCGGATCCACCGGTTGAGACATTCCGGGCTGCCATTGTGATGAAGTCGCTGCTGGTTGCGTGACAGTAACGGGTGCAGGCGCGGGCATTTGCTGAAACATGGTGTCTTGAGGCTGCAGAGATACAGAGGAGCTACGACTGTCTCCCCACTCCGATGAAGTCGCGGAGAGATTGCCTTGTTCTTGCATCGTGGTGGATGAGGGAAACATGGACTGCTCAGAGATACTCGAAGGGACACTTGAGTCGCTGCTGGACATAGGCGCACCTCCTGGTGTGGGAAAGGCGAAGGAATCCTGCGGCTTGAACTCGTCCTGTAGGTCCGGAAACACCTGCTGCAGTACGTCCATGTCTCCGGAGAATTGTGGAAGAGGATCATAGTGGTTCGAGGCGTGCATCGCGTTCCCATTCTGCGCCAAGGCATTGAATTGTTCCTGCGTCAGTGTTCGGCGATTCATGTCCTGTGGGCTGTCGAACAGCATGTCGCCGGATGCTTGCTGTTGCGGAGCTTGACCATTGAATGGCTCCATGGGTGTTGTATTCTCAAAGGACAAGCCATGCGGCGAAGGGTCTTGAAACGGCTGTTCTTGGCCCATCGGTATGCTATTCGACATCGGATCGTCGGCGGTGCAATGGTCCATCATGCTGAAGTATTCGGTCGAGGAGAAGGCGGGCGAGGTTTCGGAGTCGGAGCTGAAATTGATCGTGGCTTGCTGCTGCGCATTATACAGGTTGAGTGCACCTTGGTTTTTCTTCGCGTCCTGCTTCGACTTTGCGCGGCGGTTCTGAAACCAGTTCTGTGCACGCACGTCTCAGCATATGCACACACGAGCAGGACGCCGACGACGACGACGACAACGAGAGGAAACGAGGGAATACTTGGACGCTCGTCCTCTCGGATGCCTGCATGACTTACATTGACCTTGTCCAGCGAGACCCCGAGGTTCTCCGCGAAGCCCTTCTTGACGTTGGTATTCGGTTTCTGCTGTTTCTGATAATGCGCCTCGAGGACATCGTGCTGTTCCTTGGTCAAGCGTGGTTTGATATCGCAAGCCATTTGGTGGGGCACGGTGGCATTCGGATTGTAGTAGCCAGGCTGGGTCGAGACGTCGGGCAGGGCGTGTTGGGTGGAGAAGTGCGGATTGTGGTGTTGGGTGTTGTCGACGAAGTGATCGGCGTCGTGAGGGTAGGCATGCGAGCCCGCGGAAGCGACGAAGGCCATGGCCAATGCCCAATGTTGTGAACCTTTCGGTCAGCAGCAGGAACTTGGTGCTGTGCCTCGTTCGCACCCAACTCTAATGTCCCTTTTCCGACAGCAACGATCCCAAGCACGCACGTCGCGCACGCACTCACGCACGCACGCACGCTCTCGCGCGACTTGCAGCTCTCAACTCAGGTCAGCTCAGGTCAGCTCAGCTCAGCTCCGGGCAGGCCAGGTGGTGTCGGGTCGGATCAGGTCCAGGTCAGGTCAGGCGAGGCGAGGCGAGGCGCTGCGATGCGCACCCGTCGATCAGTGACAACAGGAGAGTAAGTAGTCGTAGTCGTCGTCGTGGGTAGGTATGTATGTGTGCTGGCAGCGCGATGCAGCGTCTGACAGGACGATCTGGTTACTCGTGTGCCCTGTTCGGTCCGATGTAGTCCAGGCCAGGTCAGGCCAGGTCAGGCCGTCGAGTAGAGTTGATAGTCGCGGGTTGGGTGGTCAACGATTGCGCAGGGCGTCCAGGCTTTCCCCCCGGCGTTCAGCTGCCCCAGGCGTTTCCCGGCTGATGATCAGAGAGCGAGTGACTGCGGTCGGCAAGGCAGGCGCTGGAACTTGGGAAAGGATGCGCGGTCGGATAATTACATACAGCGTGCACGAGCAAAGAATAACGAAAGTCGGGTCCAAGAGAAGCAGCGTAGCGAGCGTGGTTGTGTGTGTGTATGTGCGGATGGGTAGCGAGGCGCAGATAGCAATAATGGGGGTAGTAGAAGAGGTAGTAGTGGTAGTGGTAGTAGTAGGTGACGATCAGGTCAGGCAGGTTTTGAGGGCTAGGTAGTGTAAAGGTCGAGGAGGGAGCGCTTCCGTTCGGGATGCCTGGTCGTCGCACGCCCAGCAAGCACACTGGCACACACTACTTCAGCCCACCACGATGGAGACGAGACGCGAGCGAGCCTGCTTTTGCAGTGTGTGTGAGATGACGGGGGGCGGGAGGGGAGCAAGAGGCACGAGAGAAAAGGCGCGCGCGACACAGGTTCACAGGATACAACGGCTACAACCCTGACCACTCACTAGAGCTGCAGCTCCCGTCGGGTCCTTAGAGGTGGTAGCTTTCTCACACTCGAAGACACATATACGCGGCAGCGGTATGAGGGCTACCTAGTAGGGACAGAGAGAGAAGATGCCGCTTGCTGCCGGCGCTGAATGTACCTCCCGTCTTTGCAACGTGCAGTCATCGGCGGATGCGAGGTTTGTTGGCGTGCGGTGCATCATCATTGGAGGAGCTGCAACGGGCGGTCTCACGGCGGCACCAGCAGTCCAGCAGTCCAGCAGTCCAGCACACGATCGCATTCGGATCCTCTCCACCGTCTATTTTTACCCATCCCGTGCGACCGCTCTCGTGTTCACTATCTCCATATGTTGCAATGATAATAATAATGATGAGGAGCCTCAGGCGTCGCAAGACGACGACGACGACGAATCGCATCGACCCATGACCCATGTCGACACGCTACCATCTTCCTGTCGTCCTGTTACCGCCATACCTGAGGTGGATAGGAGAGATGCACTGCACGCTGAGAGCGGCACCTGCACTGTGCACACGACTAAGTTGACGCCAGCGACGAGCCTATCGTCTCCAGGCTTGCCGCGGATCAGCGAAACAAGGAACGGGTATAGTCCTTTGAAGCTGCGCCAGAAACTTGAATGGGCCCCCAGCAATAATTAGTGAAGATTGAATGAATGTTTGCGCCGCACCCCACACCACAACGCCTGGGTAGCAGTAAATTGTCAACAAAGAAGCAGCAGAAATCTACATTCTGCATTCTGCGCACCGCCATCTCGCGAATGATTCATATGCCCATCATCATCATCATCAGGAACTTCCCGAACGACCGGCATGACAGTACAACACCTTGATGCGCACCACCTGCTGTTTATGCGTTGTCGTGACGCTCGGCTTGCTCGTATTATGTTGCCGACGGATGAGTCGTGACGCTCTTGCGACTCGCCCACCATGAATGACTGCACGCCGACAACAGACAACCTGACAAGTCACAGCAAGCATTTCGCGCGCGCGTGGCTTGTGCTCTTGCCATGCTGCCATCACGAATCACGATGTGCATATGCCATGGTCCCGGAAAAGGGGCATCTGGGACCAGGAAGCGCGCATAATCTTCGACCAAGTCCAGGTAAGTTCAACTGGGTGCCACCGCACGTGTTCTTCCCTATAGCAAATCTGCCGACCCGCCGTAGTGTCCGTAGTCTGTCGTCTGTCGTCTGTCGTCTGTACCGAGCACATACACGGCTCTCCCGAGTGGGAATTGATTGTGGACCTGGCCGTTGTTACTATACGGTAATATAGCAAAGCCGTCTTGAACCATCGACTCAAGTCAAGCCTGCAGATGTACTGTATGCCATGTTTGTTATTACTCCCCCAACGCGACCGCCTCGACATGACGGCGCCTCGGCGACACAATGGCTTGGTGCGCAGACCCGGACAGTCTCCGCGAGACCTGGTGCTTCATCGTGTGCTGGGATCGGATCCACGTACCTTGCATATGCATCCGCCGTCCATGTACGGGATGGTATGTAGTACGACCAGTAGTACTCGTGCGACGGCAACGATACATCATACATGTAGAGAGGCCGGAAGCAGCAACGATGACATGTATGACGAGAAAGACGGGCATCACGAGGTGGCACAGCAATTTTAGACAGCAACCTGCGTACCTGCATGTCCTTCCCCTTTGGAAGCGTCTCTGTGCCGATGTGGAAGGAACCGCAGTCTTTGAAGCTAGCCTAACTGTGGACTAAACCCCTTCCGAGCCCCGAGCCCCGACTCAGACCGCCACCGAGCCTTTTCACCTGACTCGATGCCTTATGCATCTTGCGCAATGTATATTCGCTATTTGCGACACGATCGCAAAACCTAGATTGATTGAAATCTGCCTCAATGCGGCGCTGTCTGCAGCTCACATTGTGATATGCTATGCCTCGCATCTTTCTGTGCCTTCACAAGCACGTGCTTCTTATATGGTGAAGTGCAGGACTACAGATATCTCCTTTGACTCCGCAAGCTACAGCACGCTTGTTGAGGCAGCATTTCAGAACGTGTTACTGTGAGGACTTGAATTACAGCAGCGAGTCCTCGCGGCTTCGTTCATACCTAGCGCGGCGGCAGCATCATCACTGTCCTCGTCGCAGGCGCCTCGAGCAGGTAAACTACCTTTCATTCGAGGAATGGCAGTAATACTCGCACACGCGGGATACATATAACGCCAACCTACACGTCATGCTGTTCGTAAGCTCGCCAGCACAGCAATGACTTGTTGTTGCGAGCCTCTACCACGTGAAGTGCTGTAACCTGGTCTCCTTTGTTGAAGTGCTCGCGCAGTCAAGCTTCCACCCCGTGCTACATGATAGCAGCTCTCATTGGCCAGAACCAATCACTCTGCTCACTGCACCTATTGACACCAGCAGCTTGCCCACATGGAATCACTATGTCAGCGGACTGCTTCACTCATTGCAACCTAGGTCGTCACCATGTGTGCGATTTGTCCCTTTCGGCCTGCGTCGACTCACGCGAGCTTTCCAACGCCGAGTATAGTAAATTGCTGTGTAGAATGCACAGCCTCCTCCCATGGACACCCATAGCAATGCCTATTACAGCTCCGAGACAGAGCAGCAGCGACGATACGAACACGCGCTTCACCAACAGCAGGACCTGAGTGATTCTGTGGATGGCCGCGATGAGAAAATGAATGTCGACCACCACCCACCCAAGAAGCATGGCTTTGTCAAGGGAAAGGCTTCAGCTTTCTATCACAAGGTTGTCAAACCTGCTTTCCCCGAGGCCATCACGGATATCAAGATCATGGGAGGTAGGCAACGTCATGTATCAAGGCCTTCTTGAGATTTCAGTTGGTCTTGCAGCTTGCTGCGAATGTCTTGACGAGACACAAAGCTCAGCCTGTCTAGTCACATTGTGTTCGAATTCCAACAGCGCTTCAATGCCAACCTTTATGAGAGTCAGTACTAACGTACATTGCCTCTAGGCATGACAGCGCTTGAGACCAGAGTCAAGCATGAGATCAAGGATCCTAATCTCTTTCCCGAGATCACCCGAGTTGCATCGGTTCGTCGAGGCATCGAACTCTGCCTCGAGGAACAAGCGTTCCTCGCGAAGCGCAAGGTCAATGCCAGAGACAGCTTTGCAAAGTACATTGGTTTGATGCCCGACAATGTTCACCCTGAGGATGTTCCCGCTGTGTCCTTTGGAGGTAGTGGCGGTGGCTTCCGCGCCCTTATTGGCACCCTCGGCTACTGTGAAGAGTTCAAAAGATCTGGTCTCTGGGACTGCTTGACCTACGTCGCCGGAGTATCTGGTGCCTGCTGGTCTCTGGCAGCATACTACACCTTTGGCAATGCCAGCATGCAAGCTGTAACTGAACATTGCAAGAAGCGCTTCTCGCCCTATCACCCATTGTCGGGAGATGCAATTCGCACAATCTTGAGCGCACCCGGAGGTGCAAGAGTGACGTTGGGTCCTTTGATCCAGAAGTCAAAAAGCGGCCTTCAAACTGTCGCCATGGATCTGTATTCTGTTTTCACCACCGGTTGGATCTTCTTCCAAGAAGACCCGGCAAAGCAGCCTGGCGGTGCAGCACACAAAGAAGTAGCTGGCTATCAAGGGTCCTGGTATAAATACAGCGAAGCTCGCCAATATACTGACGATGGCTCTGAACCGTTACCTCTTATGACTGCGATTAGACATGAAAGACCATGGAAGGACTGGGAAGACTCCGAGCATCCTTTCAAGGATGCTGATCACTCACAGGGTGATCATGCTGATGCAGTTGAAGCGTGGTTCCAGTGGTTCGAATTCTCTCCTTACGAGGTAGGCTGCGATGAGATCGAGGCATGGGTGCCGACATGGGCATTCGGAAGACCGTTCCAAGAGGGCAAGTCAACCATGCAACTTCCCGAACAGTCACTTGCTCTGCTACTAGGCCTCGCGACGAGTGCACCAGCAGGTCCACTCACATCGTATATCGCCACCATTAGCCGCAATCTTCCCAAAGGCTTCCTTGGCAACTCGATTCAAAAGCTAGCGCACGGCATAACACGTCTCTGGGGCAAAGAAGGAACGGAAGAGTTCCAGAACCATCATCCACTTCATGCCTGCAACGAGCACAACTTCATGTTCCACTACACTCATCTCGAACCTGGTCAAAAGCGACCACCCGGCCTCGAGAACTCCCCACGGATACACCTCATCGACTCTGGCATGGACAACAACTGCCCAACCTACGTCTTGCTGCACCCAAAGCGTCAGGCAGATGTCATTATCAACATGGATGCCTCGAGTGACGTGCAAAAGGACACATTCCCGGAGAGAGTCGACCAGATCGGCAGCCGACGAGGCATCAAATTCACCAAGCGCCACGACATCAAGCCCAAAGAAGATCTCAACGATCCAGACCGGTTCAATGGTCTTTATGCACAGATATATGATGGCGTGCCCTGCAAGCGACCAGACACTGTAGTGGACTCATACGGTAAGTATAATAGCTCGCAACTTTTATTACTCCAAGACGCCGCGTAGCTCTGCACTCAACTGCAGATAGAAAGCGCGGAGCCTGGCAGGTGCCCGTGCATCATCCTGAGCTGCCCTGAGAATGTATTCCGCTACCTCTGTATCGTCGACAGACTCAAACGCTAACATACGTGCTCGACTGCTTCAGGCCGTACAGTGAGCAACCCGCCCGCTCCAGTCCATCCACGACCATGCACGATGATCTACATGCCACTGCTTCCGAACGAGCGTGCGGTGCCAGGGTTTGATCCTTCCACAGCCAAGTTCTCGGGGTCGTACAATCTTGTCTGGACGCCGGAGCAGGTGGAGATGCTGGTGAAAGTGTGTGGAGCGAATTTTGAGAATGGGCAGCAGACGATCAAGGAGGCTTTGCGGGAGGCTTGGCAGAGGAAGAAGGCTGAGAGGGAGGGTAGGCAGAGTAATGGGGGATGTTGAGGGAGGTTGTTTGAAGCGGTTTGAGTGGGTTGGTATCTCGACGGAGCAATCGCTCTAGTAAGGAATTATGATACTCATATAAATGAAGCAGAACTTGAATCATGTAGAAAAGCTCGAATGTCTTGATCTATCGGTCTGGTCTGGTCCACGATATAGCAGATGTACCATGCGCTCCGACCACTATGCTCGTGGTCTCACAAACGCTCACGAATGCACTCACAACATCCTCATCCGTCACACAACCAAACCATCCCGAATCTCCACACTAACCCTCCCCGTCTCCCCATCCACCCCCTTCACCACAACACTCCTCAAATCCCTCACAATCCAATCCGCCCCCGCCTCCCTCAACGCCCCCACCTCATGCGTCGTAGCCACAGCAACAACCCTAAACCCCGCCGCCTTCCCCGCCCTCACCCCGGCCGGCGCATCCTCCAAAACCAACACCTCCCCCCCCTCCCCCTCAACCCCCAACCTCCTCGCCCCCAACCGATAACACTCCGGATCCGGCTTCCCCACCCGCACCTCCTCCGCCGTCACCATCGTCCCCGGCCCCCTCCACCCCAACCTCCCCAACCACCCCTCCACCAACCCCCTCGTCCCACTCGTCACAATCCCCCACCTCAACCCCTTCCCCTCCCCCTCGAGCTCCGCACACCTCCCCACCAACTCCCCCGCCCCCGCCACCTCCACGGCCCCCTCCCCAAACTCCCGCGGCGCCCGCGCCTCCATCCCCCGGACATAGTCCCAGGTGGCGCGGTCGGGCGCCAGCAGGGCCAGGACGTCGATGGAGCGGCGGCCGTGGGAGGTGCGGAGGATTTGTTCGGGGGAGTGGCCGATTTCGGCGGCGATGAGGTGCCAGAGTTTGTGGATTGCGGGGGTGGAGTCGATGAGGGTGCCGTCCATGTCGAAGAGGAGGGCGGTGAAGGGGTGGGTTTGGGGTGGGGCGGTGAAGGGGTTTTGGTTTGGGGCTTCTGAGGGGGGTTTTTGTTCGGAGGGATGGGGTTCTTCTGAGCGGGGCTTTTCTTCTGGGGGGTGGGGTGGGTTTGTCATGTTTTTTTTCTTTCTTTTTCTGGATGGAGTGGTTCAGGTCCTGGAGGTATGGGTTTTATGGACGTTGATTTGATGTCGGAAGCGAAGGTTTTTTTGGTGATGCTTGGGTTTGGATTTATGACTTCTTTGTGCAACGGCTTGTGATGGTAAGGGAGGTCAAGTAATCCCTTTGAGAGATTGGCGCGTGACGTGACTCCTCTGCTACTGTAAATTGTTCTACTCGGTTTCATGTGACGTGAGAAGTCCGTGACTATACTAAGAAGGGTCGGGCGGTATTGCTGTTCTGGGAAGTTGACCGCCATTTGAGCCACGTGCTGCTTAGTCAGTCCCTGCAAGCACAAGCGGCAACTCGTAACAGGCACGTCCATACGGGTGGATGCTGCAAAGAAGGCAATCGTAGATACCAGGATGAAATTTCACAAACACGAAAGATACGAAAACAGTCGCCAAGAACTTAACGCAAAGCTAAACCAAAATCACGTTGCAAAACATTATCATTCTATGCTGCGAATAAACAGTATATGCAATACTACACCTACCAGGGTTTGCTCATCATAAATCTATATGATCGTATCCTATTCAATCCGTTTTTGTTCGCCCACTTCGCCCAAGTCTCAGCCTGTCCCAATGCCTCAACATGCCGTAACATAAAGTCCCAAGCTCGAAGGATTCCAGTCCTCGAAGAATTCCAAAGTCAGCCCATTCTTTGAGCTTAGCTCAATGCTTTGCGTAGTACCAGCTTGACACGGAGTAGTTGCCACCACATAGCTATTGCCCGGCTGGATAGCGATAGTTTCAAGGGTGGCGTTGACAGCAGGCGCGTTGTTATAAGTAGTCTGCGTGGTCGCGACACCACTGAGAGTGGAGAATGAGAGCTCGCCAGACCCGCCAAAGGTGTACGCAGAAGTCTCAAGATCAGCTTGTTTGGGGAAGAGGAAGATGACGCTGCATGTCTTGCCTTCGTACGAGGCAGGAATGTCGAAGTTCATGATTGTGCTGCAGTCGGAGTTGATGGAAGCGTTGTACTGCGAACCGTAGGGCTTATTGGGGTACTTTTCTGCAACCCAGGTGATAAGATGTGGGGTCTGATATGCGCCAGAAAGCTCGGTCTGGCAGGCTGTAGCTGTACCTGAGGCAGACGTTGCTGGCAGGGTGGGCGTTCCGTATCCTGGTGCAGAGGCAACCGGTGTGGTGACGGTTGTGGATATGATCAGCGTACTATTGCTTGGTGGGATAGCTCCGGACGCGACTGGGGAGGTGACTAATGGGTAGCCAGTGCTGAAAGTTGCGGTCGTGGTGACGTAACCAGTTGGTGCTGTCCCAGAGGGCACCAAGGACGAGTTACGACCTGAAGGGTAAGTCCATCCAGACGTAGGGACGCTAGAGGTGCCCACAGAGACTGCTGAGGTAGGAGGCGTATTGACCACGGGCTGCGTTGTCCAAACAGCGTAGATGGTGGTAGAACCGCCCTGGGTTCGCGTCTTCTCGCAGGGAACAGTGGTGTAGTATGTGGTCGCCTCTGTCACCGTTGGAACGCCGACCACAGGGGTGCTGACGACTTGAGTGGTGTAGACTGGCGGCGTCTTGACTGATGGTACAGTGCTGGAATTGATGCCTGGGAACGGAGGACGGCCAGCAGCTGAGACAGTGCCCGGCACCGGAGTAGTAGCAACCCGAGTGGTGTAGGTTGGTGAGGTCACTATTGATGGCACAACGATGGAGCTGTTGGCTGGATAGAAAGGCACTGCTTTTGTCGTGGTCGTAACCTCGGTAGGAATCGAGTTTGTAATCACAGTCGACTTGTGCTCACACTCCTCGCATGGGACAGTATGGACGAAAGTGCTGTACACAGTCCGGGTGGTGCCCTGCATGATTGGAGTGGTCACGACAACAGGAGTGTTGACGACTGGTGTGGTCTCGACAATAGGAGTGCTTATGACTGGTGTGGTCTCGATAACAGGAATGGAAGTGAATCCAGTAGGAGCACTCTGAATCGGGGCTGTCTCAGTATTGTACGAAGGCACGGTAGTCACAGAAGGAGCCCCATATCCAGGAGCCGATTGAGCTGGAGAGCCATATCCCGGGGACGATTGAACTGGAGAGCCATATCCTGGGGCCGATTCAGCTGGACTGTACGGTGAAGTAGTACCGACTGGCGCATGACCCGAAGAGTTGTACGGAACAACTGGTGCAGGACAATAAGCGGGTGCTGTGCCTTGCGGTGTGTAGGCACTCTGCATTGGTGTTGGGTATGGTACTGGTCCTTGCGGCATATACGGACCAGCGATTCGTGATGGCGTGGGGTAGGTTGCAGTGCCTACTGAGCCATACGGTATGGGTGTGGAGTATCCTTGGGGTGGCATGTATGCAGGTGCACTGCCACCAGTTGGACCAGCAGGAACGCTGCCGTTCGCTACAGGATAATAGCCTGTCGGGGATGCCAATGGCGAGGGACCACCGCCACTTGCATAAGGTCCAGAGCACGCACCTCTCGAATTTGTGCTAAGCTGTACAGGTCGGCACTTCTCCTGGCCTGCGAGTGTTTGTGTGTAGACGTTGTATTCTGTGTCGGTCGCTGGGCAAGCATAGAACTGACTGCTACCTTGAGAGGTCAGATAGCCGTTAGGTGAGAGGGCCCAGCCAGTCTTAAGCGAAAGTGGTGCAGACTCTGGATGCTCGTCGCATTGGAATTGGTGAGTTGCATCGTTGTCGAGTGTGACCAGGCAAGTTTTGCCAGTAGAGTCGGTCATAATGCCATTGTTCAAGCAGTACGTCTCAGCGGGGTAACTACCATTGAGGCGGTTCTGTCCGTCAGATAGCGTTCCCATAACACCTGATACGCCGCCCGAAGCTGTTATTTGGAAGCAGCATTGTTCCCGTCGAAGGACGGCAGCAGAGACTGCTGCAGCGAAAGTCGCTGCGTGAAATAGAGATCTCATTGCAAGGAAAGGAAAACAGGAGTATTATTCAACGAGGGACTGGATTAGAGAGAAAGAGGGTGGTGGGAGTACATGTAGCGAAGGAGGAAAACAACATTCGTATACCCAAGGAGCAGGGTGTCGACTTCTTCAACGTTGACGTACTTTCCCGCATGGACCGTTATTGGTAGTCGTCTTAGAAATAGAAGCAAAGCCTGGAAAGGTAAGCATGCACGACCCACAAGTAATGAAGCCTTCCACACTCGAGCCTGTTGGCATGGAGCGAGAGAAGTCACCGTGCCTCAGGGAGAAGGTGGACCCCCGGCACGTATACCTCGTGCAAGGGAGTCGTCGAGAAGGATCATCAGGGCCCAGTATTACGCAGCCTTGTAAGACGACCCATCCACGCCATGCCAGAAACTATCACGTCTGGTCTCCGGGCTTGGCCCAGATTCGCATTCGTCATAACCAGCCGGTATCAGAAGAGCAGTCGTGGTTGGAGTTAGTATTGAATGTTTCTAATTGTTTTCCCTCATTGTTTGCGCTTCCCACCTCGTCCGGCATGCCGAATAAGGTGCGTTCGAAGGAGGCATTGGTAAAGGCCAGTTCCTGTCCCGTCAGGCAGCAGCACGTGTGAACAGTGCCCGCACGACCACCAAAGATTGCAACCATGTCTCCCGAGGTTTTCGATGTAATTGCTGCCAAACTGTCGTTCGGCGATCGCAGCCACACAAAAGGCGACGCGTCGTCGGTGACGCTATGGAGCTAATATGGAGTCATGTTTTGTTAGTTTCAATTCGATTTACCCGCTCGTGCCCGTCATTGAACAGGACTTCACGTTATTTCTAACCGCCTATAACTCATATCTGCCCGGCTTGTGATTTCACCGTTGTCCACTATCAGCGTAGCGGACAGCAACTAATTTAACGGTTGGATGATGGCTGCGATACATGACTGAGGCAACTATAGAAGGAAGAATATAACGTTGCTTGGAACTGACCACCGGGCCCGGCAAGCTGTTCGGGGCTCAGCATTCGCCAGTCACGGAGATACCCGCAGACCACGCGGCCACGACCCAGATCAGCCTCAGCTCCGAAACATCTCGCCAGGTCGCCCCCTCTGACATGATTAAAAGCCGCACCTCGATCACCTTTACAGCCACACGAATCGGCAAAGGGTTTCCCATCGAGATCCCCGAGAATTTATGTACAATGGACTCTTCGCTCGCGGAATGACGAACATGTTCGCATGCTTTGTCCTTGCGCTATCACTAAGCACCATGCAGCCTGTTCCTGCACTTCCAGCTCGCCGGACGGTACGCCATAACGCTATCAATACCTGCCGCTGAAACGGAAAAGTTGAAATCCACAGGTCTGCTCTAGGCTGCTTCGTCATCGAAACTCCATCGCAGGCATACACCCTCGGTCTTCAACGTGCTTGAGCTCCAGCTGTTGATACTTCTCCGACTTCGCGTGGAAGTATATACCGCTCACACTTCCCGAGCATTGATTAAAGCATATGTAATAGAAGCCCTCGAAACTCGCTCCCGTTATCGTCTTGACACGGTGATCCGGGACCAAGAAATACTCTTTCCATCGCATGAAAAGGTGCTCCCGCTGCTGATAGTTTTTCAACGTAAAGTTGGGACTTTTCGCCGATTTGGCAAGTGGTCGCCATGCCGGAAATCGTGCCCAGTGCTGCAGATCCACCTTCTCGTTGCTTCCCCAAGAGGGATGCATCGTTCTGAACAAGTACTTCGGCCCAATGATCTCCCCTTCGAAGAAAGTCGTCAACGTGGGATGGTCATCAGTCAGACCTGTGCCGTGTTAGTACCTATCTGCCTCCTGTTTCGTGCCCAAGTGACTGCTCTCACCTTGTATGCGGAGGTAGCCACATAGAAATGATTCTGCCAGATCCACATCCTTGATCTCGACTTGTACGTCGTATACTTGTCGGTCGGACTGCTGAGTACCTCTGAACTTGCTGCCTGGTCGCAAAAACGAGGTCGTCGATGTGGGCGACGTTTGCTGTCCGACAGTCAGCTTGATACGCCATGCTCGCCGTGATGCGAGATACTCACTCGATTATATTCAAGCTCTGGGAATTGTAGATACTGTGGAGATGGTGTACTGGAAGAAATGGCCGCGGACGACATCGATTGCGCTAAGCGCGCATCGCTATCGCTTGGCGCATCTGGAGAGCCTACACAAGGACTCGAGGCATCCGCGATCGAGCCGGTATCTTCGATGTGCTCTCCATTGGTATGCTGGTGCACGCCATCTACTAGTTCTGTGTCCTGTGCAGCAAGCCCACTGTCTCTTGCGGGAGGCGTTTCCCTTGTTTGAGCGTCTCTTGAGTGATCTTCACTCGGTCTCGGGTCAGGCGCCGATGATGGGTGCGGCGTGTCCGCTCTTGCTACTTGCTCGCCGCTTGACGAAGGAGCTTCGCGACGCTCTTCAGGTGGGCAGCTTATGAACCCGTTCTGAAATGACGACGTCAGGTCCAGGGCAGGACTCGGTGAAGTAGTATCGTCACTGGGAGTGGGCATATTGAGAGACTCGCGTGACGTCGCAGCAGTGGTAGTTCGATTACGTCGTGAGGAAGTAGGACGGCATTACTTAATAATGTGAACAACCAGAAAGACACAATGTCGCGGCCCGCACGATGAAGAATACAGTCTTTCAATGGCAATGAGTCGTGTGGGTGAATGTTGCAGATGACGTTCTATCGTTGATGGTCTCAGGTCTGTCGTTCACGCGCTCCCGAGTCTTCCCCAGCTTTTCGCGCCCGCTGCCGCTGGCCGGCGATCCCTGAGACGAAGGGCTTGGCAAATAAGCCCATCAGATACATGTACATGTACGCTGTGTCCCTTATGCTTCTCATCCCGCACTCCTCATTGCTTAGTCTTCCCCTGTCGTTACTTCGTGAGAATTTCTTGCGAACTATAGATATGCTGCTTCGGCTGGCCGGCGGCCTCATGGAGCTATCGGCTCGTCTATCGCAGATCTAGTTTGTGCAAGGCTCTCAGATTGGCTTGATCTGCCAGAACATCAGAGAAGATCCCAAAATTCGCCGGGCTCTGACCAACCTTGAAGTGAAGCGAGATGAGGGAGAAAACGAGTGCTTTCAGATCTTGCACGAGGTAGTAGAATACTCGGAGACCCTCCGGGTCCTCGGACTCGTTGACATCCACCAAAGATCCGATCTTAGCAGTCTAGCATCTACAATTTAGCATGAGTTGAATCTCAGATGCCATGAGAGCAGGACTGACCTCAAATGAAATGTGTTCGCCTCCGAGTCGAATTTCGAGCTCTTGTCTGCCGTCCTTGTTCTTCTGAGGCCACTTCGTGTCGTCTTCCCTGCTTGGCCGTCAGCAACAGCGCCTCAGAATTGATCGGTGTTTCGGTAAAATTACTTCATGATCTCGCTATCCTTGATGATGCGCTTTATCTCCTGCACCATGAGCGAGCTCACGCACACTGTAGCTATCAGCCAATATTCGATATAGGATTGCACCGAATGCAGAGCAATCGTCGAGAACATACTCTCTTTACGAATCAACGAGTCGTTTCGGTAGTTGGAATTATTTGCATATCGTGCTATCGCGGACCGTCCATCGCCAACCACTCTGAAGTCGAACTCTGCCCAGTATCAGCATCTAGCCCGAGTGAATAGCGTGCTGTGTCCTTATACCCAGGAACTCGTGCCCGAATCTGCCAGAGTGACCAGAGCTGCCAATGTGTTAGCATGGCGCTAAAGAGACATATACTGCATGTAAAGTGGTTGTGTACGATGCAACGCGCCATCAGGTATTTTTTGCCCTGAGATGCACCTCTGACTTACTAGTACCGCAGGTAGAAGGGTTCTGCAGAGCCCGACATGTTAACGATGAGAAGGGTGGATGTGTATGATTGTCGCCGCACGTGCTGTGGTTGTAACGCGTCTGATGGCAACAGTTTGGTAAGGCTACTTTGCTAGCGCGATGCTTGGCGCGGGCAGCAAATCGACCTGGGACCCTCTCGAAGCGAGGTGTGTCCGAAAGTTGAAGGTGAGCGCCAGCTGGCAGGGCCACAACTACTGTTCCGCCAGACGGGCACAACTTATCTGTTGAACACAATCAAACGCCCCATCCTCGATCTCGATACACGCGGCTCCTTGCTCGTCGACGACCGCACACCTCTACCGCCGCACTACATACGAGAAATAGCTGCCAATTCCACGTGTCAGGAGTGGAAAGGGCAGGTCGGCTTGGGCTGGTCAATAAATTACCGTAACACCTGCGAGGACGAATCGTGCGCACGCAGAAGCACCACAGGATAGCATTGTCTTCAATTTCCAAGATGGCGACATTCCTAGAGCAGTCGTACAGCTTGGTGCATCAAGACAATGCCGCAGATCAGCCATCACAGCAGGATCTGAAGACACAGCTAGAGAAGGGCACAGATGAATCCAAGCAGGAGACGATGAAGCGCATATTGACCGTCATGCTCAATGGAGACCCGATGCCAAACCTCCTCATGCATATCATCAGATTCGTCATGCCCTCCAAGAGCAAGCAATTGAAGAAGTTGCTGTACCTATACTACGAGATATGTCCCAAGCTGGATTCCAATGGCAAACTTAAGCAGGAGATGATATTGGTTTGGTAGGCATGATGCACTCATGTGTCGGAGTTGTGCACTGACGATCTACAGCAATGGTATTCGAATGGATCTCCAGCACCCAAACGAATATATCCGCGGAAACACCTTGCGATTCCTGTGCAAGCTGCGCGAACCCGAGCTCATCGAACCGCTTCTCGCACCTGCGCGTCAATGCCTCGAACACCGGCATTCATATGTTCGAAAGAACGCCGTCTTCGCCATTGCATCCATCTTCCAGCACTCCGAGGCTCTTATGCCTGATGCCCCCGAGCTGATCCAGACATTTCTCGAGTCCGAGAGCGATAACACATGTAAACGAAATGCCTTCGCAGCACTGCTCAGCATCAGCCATGAGAAGGCCTTGGAGTATCTGAGCGGAGTCTTTGAGGGAATACCAAACGCGAGTGAGCTGCTGCAATTGGTGGAGCTGGAGTTCATTCGCAAAGATGCGGTGCTGAACCAACAGAATAAGGCGAGATACCTAAGGCTCATCTTCGATTTGTTAGAGGCCAAAGACTCGACGGTGGTTTACGAGGCCGCCTCATCCTTGACGGCCCTTACTAACAACCCGGTTGCTGTCAAGGCTGCGGCCGCCAAATTTATCGAGCTGGCGATCAAGGAGTCGGACAACAACGTCAAGCTTATAGTCCTTGAGAAGGTGAACACCCTACGGAAGGCCAACGAGGGCATCCTCGACGACCTAGTAATGGAGATTCTTCGTGTGCTATCAAGCCCGGATCTTGATGTAAGGAAAAAAGCGCTTGAGCTGGCGATGGATATGGTTTCGAGCAAGAACGTGGAGGAAGTCGTCTTACTGCTCAAGAAGGAATTGGCTAAGACGGTGGACGAGCAATACGAGAAGAATAATGAGTACAGATCGCTACTCATCCATTCGATACACCAATGCGCTATCAAGTTCTCGGAGATTGCTCAAAGCGTGGTTGGCTTGCTCATGGACTTCATCTCGGACTTCAACAACGCTTCTGCTGTGGATGTCATATCATTCGTCAAGGAAGTCGTGGAGCGCTTTCCCAAAATGCGCAGCTCAATTGTTGAGAGATTGGTCACTACACTTGCGGAAGTGCGTGCTGGCAAGGTCTATCGCGGCAGTCTTTGGATAATTGGAGAATATTCGCTTGAACAGAACGACATCAAGGAAGCCTGGAAGCGAATCAGAGCTAGCTTGGGCGAGATCCCGATCGTGGCCTCTGAAGCACGACTACTCGAAGAGCAACCTGATGGAGAGCCAGAGCTCAACGAACAAGTCAACGGGCACGGCAAGCCAGCAGCACCAACAGGGTCGCGCAAAGTCCTAGCAGACGGCACCTATGCGACCGAAAGTGCACTTACAAGTCAAGCTTCGGCTAAGGCTAAGTTAGATGCAGTCAAGGCTGCGCAGAAACCACCGCTTCGACAACTCATCCTAGATGGCGACTACTTCCTGGCTACAGTTCTTTCTTCGACACTCACGAAACTGGTCATGCGTTTCTCTGAGATCTCGAGTGACAATGCGCGGACGAACGCTCTTCGCGCCGAAGCAATGCTCATCATGATTTCCATCATTCGCGCTGGACAGTCGCAATTCGTCAAGGCTCCTATCGACGAAGACTCTGTAGACCGAATCATGTCCTGCGTGCGCTCACTGGCTGAGTTTGCCCAAAAGAAGGACTTGGAAACCGCTTTTCTTGATGACACGAGGAAAGCATTCCGAGACATGGTTCAGGTGGAGGAGAAGAAGCGCGCGGAGAAGGACGCCGTGCTCAAGGCCAAGAGCGCGATCCAAGTTGACGATGTGGTGTCAATACGGCAATTAAGCAAGAAGACCACGGATGGCGCTGACGAAGCGGCGGTCGATCTGGAGAAAGCGACCGGCGGCGATGCAACGACAGAGGACCTCACATCGAAACTCAGCCGCGTCGTGCAGCTCACTGGATTCTCTGACCCAGTATATGCTGAGGCTTACGTCCAAGTCCATCAATTCGATATTATCCTGGATGTGCTGTTGGTCAACCAGACACGAGAGACTCTTCAAAATCTATCTGTGGAATTTGCTACTTTAGGCGATCTGAAGGTCGTTGAACGACCTACGACACAAAACCTGCCCGGCCTCGACTTCTTGAACGTGCAGGCAACGATCAAGGTCTCATCGACAGATACCGGTGTGATCTTTGGAAACGTTGTGTATGATGGACCATCGGCCACCGACTCCAACGTCGTGATCCTCAACGACGTGCATGTCGACATCATGGACTACATACAACCCGCACAATGCACTGAGACGCAATTCCGAACAATGTGGACCGAATTCGAATGGGAAAACAAGGTGAATATCAACACCAAAATGCCAGAAGGCAAGGGACTGCGCGACTTCCTGCAACGACTGATGAAGGTCACCAATATGAGCTGCCTAACGCCAGAAGCTAGCTTGGAAGGTGAATGTCAGTTCTTGAGTGCCAACTTATACGCGAGGAGTGTCTTCGGTAAGTCATTTGCTGTCATAATGATTGACCTACTTACTAATTTTCGATCAGGCGAGGACGCTCTTGCCAATCTGAGCGTCGAAAAAGAAGGCGAGCACGGCCCAGTGACGGGTTTCATGCGGATACGTAGTCGATCCCAAGGTCTGGCACTTAGCCTCGGATCCCTGAAGGGGCTGAGTAAGATTGGAGAGATGAACGTCTGAGGTAGTCGATGTCGTAATAGAGCACGTTTGATGAAGGAATACAGGAAGCGATCATGTTGCACGCACGGCGTCCGGCGAGGGCAAAGGGCGGAAAAGTGTGGGCCCTCACGGGTCGAACGACAGTCTATGGACGAGGAGTCGGCCGATCAGCGACAGTGGCAATTCGAGCTGGCTTGTGGGTCGTGGTGCTGGTGCTGGTGCATATGTATGCAAAGTGCCGTCAATGTGAGAGAAATATTGAAGCATGCAAAATTCTTGTGAATTCCTCTAAGATCTTACCTTATGTTTCATGGACGGCGCCCATTCTGGGTCGCGACCTATGTTCTCTGGGGTCTTTGAGATTTTGCTCTTTGGCGCGGCGGCCAATGGTCGTTCACCTAAGGCGAAAACGGCCTAACTGCCACGTTGCTGCAAAGCATGTGACAATGGCACATGCGTTTACTGACACGCGTTTCAACCCGCCGCATCGTCATCCTCATCATCAACATCGTCCTCATCCTCATCCTCATCCTCATCCTCATCCTCATCCTCATCCCCATCATCATCAATGCGCACCAACTCCTCCAACTCCCGCCAAATCCTCCTCAAATCCCCACAAGTCGAAAAACTCGGCGAGCTCACAGCCTCCAACGTCGCCTCCGAAGCGGCATCGAACGTGGCAGTCCGCTTCTATCACAACAGAGAAAAGAATACAGTCAGCTTTCGTTCGTGATTTCATCATAGCACTTTGGCTCCAATCCCACGACACGAGAGAGAGGGAGAGAGAGAGAGTTTTGACATTAGGGGGCGGGGCGGAGCAGACGCACCTCGCTCGGATTGCAGATTTGGCAGAAGGGGTCCGTGCACTCTGTCGATAGCTGTGGGCGAGGCGCTGCCAGTGTGCCGTGGACTGTTGTGCGAGTGGTGGTGCCGGGGGGCGTGAGGTGCGAGATGAGTTTGGCGGAGTAGCCGATTGGGGGACCGAGGTAGGGGGTGGTGGTGGTGGTGGTGGAGGAGGAGGAGGAGGAGTCGGGCTCGGAGCCGAGGAGGAGGTTCTGCGTGGTGTTAGTTGCTGAGACGCATTTGTTGGTGTGTGGGGCTGGCATAATGTGCTTACCTCGTAGCTGCATTCTTCGCTTGTGCTCGTGTCTGGGCGCCAGGTTTGCTCAGGTGGATGGGGGCGCTGTGGTGGAGTCATGGGGACGAAGCGGAATGTCCATGTTCGCTTGGGAGCTGGGGGAGTGGTTGATGATGGTTGGCGGGGTGGTGTGGTCTCTTGCGTGTTCATGTCCATGTCCATTTTGGTTTGCTGGAATGAGAGCGACGGTTGTGGTTGTTGTTTTGCTTGTGAAGAGGGCGGTAAAGGGCTTATGTGGGAATGCCAGGAGGACTTGCTATCACGCGAGTTCACTTTTTGAGGTCCTATTGTAGATTGTGGAAGTCCTATTGTGTTAGTCTAGGCTGTGTTGAAGGAGAAGTGAGTATAGTAGTAGGTTGAGATCATGTGTCCAGAACAACAACACATAACGCGTTGTTCGAGACAATAAGACCGCTGATGACACAAGCAAACATCGTAAGTTCATGAATGGGCTGCACATATGATCGAAAAGAGCCGTTCCAAGCCGCATGTCTTGGATGTTCATGGCGAAGACAATGCCCGTTGCCGTGATATTCGTACAGACTCGTGAAACGCCGTGACGGATGTACTTTAGGTATTGCCAGAGCCGGAGTACCGTCTACTGCTCCTGGCTGCGACCTCCTGGGCTTCATTTTCCTCCTCTATATCACGAGGCCCAAATCCGCCCCAGCCATCAAACTCCTCCGCCATCTTGACAGCAGCTTTGAGGTAAAATTGATTCGCATCTCCCCATGTCTTGCTGGCCTCGTGCATCGAGCGCAGGGATTTGACGTAATGTGCATCAGTGTTGTACTTCCCTTTGAGTGCCTTGTCGCCAACGTACTTCCAATCTCGTCCCTCAAGCTCCACTAGCTTGATCTTGTCGATATTGATCTTTGGTCGAAGTTGTGCAATGTACACCAGAAGTGTGAAGAGCCACCATTGTCGCATGAGAGGTACCTGGTGTTTGTTCGGTAGCAGCGGTATTAGAGTCCTGACGGCGTGCGAGCTGGTTAGAATGTGGACGGCGAAGAAGTCATACTTCTGGTCCTTGTTTGACTGTGCAGCGACCAATAATGCAACGGCGAGCTTTTGTGTTTCTGCAAACTGCTCCGTCGGCTTTTTGAGATGCCAGGAATTCCAGTACTCGAGCGCTGCAGCTGCCAGGTCTTCATTGGCGAGTATCTTGTCAATGTTATCACTGCCCAGATGGTCGGAGAGATTGTCAAATATTGAATCTTCTGAAACTCTGCTCAAGATACTGAACAAGGAGTCCGAGGGCTGCTTGGCAGGCTTAGTGTACTTCGGATCATCCAGGAACTTGTGCCAGTCGTTGTAGAAGCAGGCTGCAAGTCCGAGCGCCTCGATGGCTACAGTACGGGACGACATCTCGTGAGCATAGCCGAGATGTATGAGTGGATGAGCCAGGCCGGATATGAGATTGTTAACGAGAGGCTCCTCGCCGGACAGTAAGAAGTCTTGGAGCAAGGCACGCCAATCATAGTCGTGCAGCACGAGCTGGTCTTCGAAGAAATCGATAAATGCTCGCTGATATCTGGTGCATGTGTGTAAGCAAATGCCAGGAGGCGAAAACGTGCGTGGAACTTACTCTCGCTTGCCTAGGTAGTCCCTCCAGTCATGCTTCGCGATCTCACCTGGACTATCATGCCATGGCTCTAGATTCTTGCCTTCGGCCTCATAGATCTGGTTCAACTGGTCGGCATCTGCCCCCAGTATATACGCGGAACCAAGAATATGCGGCGTATGGTTGTGAAAGCGTAATTTATTGTAGATGATGCTGTGGTTAATGTGATTTGCTTTGAGAAGATGCTTCAGCGTTCGTGCGCGTTTCTCGGGACGTTCTTCGACGTCGTAAACATCTGGCTTTGGGATCTGGATACCGCTCTGGAAGAGACTCCCGAAAGATGGAAGTGTTGGCAGCCGGAACTGGAACATTGTGCCTGTCATCGTGGGCGTACTGTCGGAGGGTCGAAACGATCGCACCAACGAGGATTGTATGCAAGTTACTATATCAAACACATGTATACAGCGGATTTGCTCGCGTTCTCACACCCCATCCGTGGGTTGACGTTGACGTTGACGTTCGACCCTTGTGATGCTCTGTTTGGCGGAGCTCTTTCCCCGCCAAAGAATACCGTACCAGTTCCCCCAAGTGGGGCTAGCTAAGTAAAGGCTGACCAATCAGAACTGTGAAGATCTGAGCATACAGTCGACCGTCTACAGGCTAAGGCTACTCGCTTCGTTCAATGTTGCCAAGTGGGCTTCCTACGTATGGGAAGACCCCTCGACCCCCTTGGCGTACCTCTGAGGTGCCGTTGCGACATTGTGAGGATGCGAAGCACGCCACTCTCAATAGGATGTTCCAGCTTCGGTTTATACAGTAGTACGCTGCGCTCGACGTGAGATCCAAAGGAAGAGCTAGCAGGGCGATATCGATCCCGGCACGGCAATGGCGGAGTCTCGTATTGATTCTGATCAAATCGCACTGCTTGTATATAGGGGCGCATTCCTATCGTCGCAACCTGAAATCGTGATCAGAATCGAAAGCACTACCTCGACGGAACAATCGAAAGCACTACCCTCGGCAGGAGCACTACCTTGACGAAAGCTAAATACCTCGACGAAGGCGCTACCTCGACAGCCTACACACGCATCGCTCAATTATTGCCAGCATGAAGATTGCTATCATGGCAATAGTGGTTCTCATAGCAGTCCTCGATTTGTCGCAGCAAGTGATGGGCACCAAGGCCGGAGACACATGTGATGCAAGCCAACAAGGGAAAGCCATTTGCGCAGAGAAACCGGCCGCACTGATCGTTAGTATCTCCTTTTCGTCGAATTCTAGGGTTGGTACTTACCTTGGCACAGCTGCAATGCAATTACGAACAAGAGGTGATATGTTATAAAAACCATGCAGCTACGCTATGCGAGATCTTCAAATGGGACGGGTTGAAAAATTGCGACAATAATAAGCATTGGAAAAAGTGCAAAAATGGCCACTGTGTTCAATGATCATATTGCGTCCTAGAGGCTGGGTTGGGGAGGGGATGGCGGAGACGACCCTTTCTACGTTCTCTGCTTTCGAGCATTGCCCTTTGCATACAACTCCACCACATGACCGACCACGTATGTATGAAGGTAGTGGACAAGGGCAATATGTTCTTGTAGGTTTCGCGCACGTGCGGCAGCGGCGACACAAGAAGCGCAAGATCGCATTGGCCCCTCGGTCTCACTGCGACAGCCCTAAGCTGTTCAGTACTAGTACGGAGAACTGCTCTTATCAAAGGCGCGCGGCTAAGCTTATCACGTGACTTTCGAGAAGCCGGACCAGCGATCGCTCTAGGTATAGATTCTGCTTTGTCGATGGCCTGCCTTTCGACTGGTATGTCACTCTGTTTCGAGTAGAAAATGTCCGTTATGCGATTCAGGTCGCATCGACGTCAAACGCGGTCTACTGTTCGATGCGAAGTGCGACCTTCATCCAGTACCAGCTTTTTGTGCGGTCGTCCCCCGTCAGTCACGCTTCACGTCGCCGTGTTAGGCAGCAGCATCCGTTCAGGTACAAGATTTGTGGATGGCAAAATCACGTGTGCAGCGCTCACACAACAGGCCAATCGTGGCTGGCGTAATCGTCGGAATTCGAGCTGACAGACCAGTCGGGGCAGCTTCTTGCTTACGCTATTTCTTGTTATTAGGCAGCACTGCCAGTCGATTCGCAAGAAAGAGTCAGTCTACGACAGCGCCTGGATATTCCATCGCTTCACGTATTGCATGTGTGGCTGGACGTCCTGCTCCGAAGAATGTGCGCCGAAAGCACAAGCCTGCTGTGGCGATGGGTCTAGGCTCAGGCAGGTAGTCCCCGAGCCACACCAGCCGCGTACAGTAGCACCGCTGTGCGCAACAACTCCGAAACACGCACTGTCGCGTTACGATTGCAATATGGATCTAATACGACCATGCGTAGTAGTACATGGAGTGCCACGTCTGACAGGAACGCTTGTTGCGGCATCTGCTATGTAGTTGCGCGGTCCTGCAGCTAATAAGAACTTGAAGCAGTGATATGTGGCGTGCTGGCAGTCGCCTGACCAGTACCAATTTGACACCATCGCGCTTTTCCGTGACTTCGAGCAAGAAATAACGATGCTGGCACAAGAAAACAGATCAGATCGCGAGCGCGGACTCTGATAGTGTCGGAGGCTTGAGAATACTTTGTAGTAATCCACCAGCAAAAGTGGATAGGCAGTTCAAGAGCTGCCCTGCAGAGAAGCAAGCCCTCACTGGTCGAAAGCGTGAAGCATGTACCGCCGAAGTGGACAAACGGGCTATCGACGACATCAAGTTGTTATGCAACGTCAGACGTCTTGGTCCATTCGCTTGAAATGTTGTTGGCCAAGTGGTTGAACCACTTCCGTGGCCTGATGGCAGTAGTATAAGGTAGTAGTAGTAGTAGTCGGTGTGGTGGAGGGTGGCGCGAAGCGAAGTGTCGGCACGAGCTAGTAGCGTGTACTGGGAGTAGTAGGTCTGGAGAACGGCAACGGGACTTTCCGCCTGCGGCTGTTGTGCGTGCTCACTCGCCACCTGTGACTCAAGCGCTCCACTCGGGCTGCTCATTCGCAAGTGCTTCCTCCTCAAAAGGCGAACATCCAGCGCTCTCTGCATGTCGCCCGCCTTCAGAAACAGCCGCAGCAGCAGACATGAACTACACCACACTTCCAGCACCACCACGTTGGTGCTATTAGATCCTGCCCTCCTGTATCGCACGTTACACTTCGATGCTTGAGACAGATCTGAAGTCTGAGAGGTCTTGCTTGCCTGCTGTTGCCCGATCTTGTCCCATACTAGTCGCTGAAGCCTAGTCTCTTCTCTTTGTTGGCACACTCACATCCGCCACTTTGCCACTACTATTACTCTTACTTGACTGCTACTACCACACACTGTTACTCATAACCCAACACATCACCTTTAAAGACGCGCTCCTTTTCTTCCATTGCGAGGACGGACTGGTTCGCTTCTGGAAGAACGCTATCGACCAACCAGCGCGTACGACCACGACGACACTATCCCGAGCACCCACCTACACACACACACACACACACACACACACATACACACACAGCTCTTACGCATACACCTATTTAATCATTGCCACCACTCTCGGTGCGCTACACTACCATACGGTCAATTTCCGTTCAGCCTCTTCGACGACGATCCGGCGTAGCAGCTTTAACTAGCCTCACTACTCGAATCGATCTCCGAACTGTCAGCATGATCCCCTCCATGCTTCCCACCAACTTCTTTACCTGCGGCCCAGTCATTCTCGAATCCAGCAAATCTATTAGCTCTACTACCGTTGCCGTGCAGGCTGTTGAGTTGTGATCACGACCGGACGACCATCGTATCATCTCCACGGACCTTGACACCTACTAGCACTGAGCAACATACAGGACGAAGTAATAGAAGGCAATACCATTTGAGGGACTGGGCCGGTTGGAATAGCATAGACATCGACCTTCACCAAAGCTCGATTGCTACTGCACAGCCAACAAAAAGATCTCGAAGGAGCAATACCACTTTGAGAGACCACACTTTCGCGCAGCAACTCTAGACTGAGGGCATACGTGGGCGCGTTTCGTGTAAGATCCGACGTCTTCTGCATTGCAAGGCGTATCGGAATCAGTCGGAAGGCACGATCATAATCAGTCTCACGGCACGATCACAATCACGGCACAAATCGATCGCATTTCTCGGTGCAGGATGAACTCCGATACTGGTGACCACTGTGGATCCTCCCAAGGGAATTACGAGAGTTACGAACCCTCAATATCGTCGACTGGGTCTACTGTTTCGTCGTCACAGGCTTCCGTTTTCTCGGACACCTTATCAGCACAGAGCTCAATAGCGACTTCCATCTCCGATGACTTCAGAGGTACTCAAGAGGATGCGCGCGAGCAGGACAGGATCTGCGCGGCAGCGCAGTTGCGCTTTCAAGCACAGAATAAATGCCTGCCAGAACAATTGTCGGTCTTCAGTAGCATGAACAAAACAGGTGCCCACTGCTTGTCGTATGCAGATGTTACATCTGTTCCTGCGGTACACAAACAACATCCCCGTCGAAGCTCTTCATCGAGGGACCAGAAGGCGCCGCCACAACTTGTCCGTCAATGCGATCGGAAAACCAATTTCGTTGACAATTTAGTCGGTAAGTAAATCACGAGTGTTCTCATTGCAGTTAAGCACCAGCTAAGAACCCTTTCTCGGAAGACTCGGCCAGCCAAATGGTGGAGGTCATCTGGCCTTTATCAGTCGTTCCTTGCAGAGGTGAAGGCAGTGGTCGTGGTGTTCTGCCTCTACGCATCTACATCCAAGAGACTCTCCGAAGATCGCGGACAAGTTATTCGACCCTTCAAGTCGCGCTGTACTATCTCGTACTTATCAGGCCACATGTGCCAAAAAGCGACTTTACCATGGAGCAGATCATCGACTGTCCTGCCGACAGGTCGCTCATGTGTGGTCGCCGCATGTTTCTGGCCGCTCTAATTCTTGCTTCGAAGTACCTCCAAGACCGGAACTACTCTGCCAAAGCTTGGAGCAAGATGTCGGGATTGAGGGTTTGTGAGATCAACATGAATGAACGCACCTTCCTTAGTAAGATCAACTGGAAGCTGCACATTCCACAACCGACCTTCGAGAAGTGGCAAGAGCTCGTACTTCGATACTCGCCAAATCCACCTTCGCCCGGGCTGGGCCCAATGGTCAATACCTCTACGTGGAAACAGCTCGTACCTGTCTTGACTCCGGACCTCGAGGGCTTCTCATCTAAGGAGCCCCGTCTGAGAAACAACAGCTTGCAAGCAGATTCATGTGGCTTTCCATCACCCAGCACACCAATACCCACGCAATCGACCAGGCCAATCACGCTCGAGACGAATTCTCATGAAAATACTCCGACACCTGCGACTGTCCTGCCACGTTTCTTGGAACCCAAGCCCGACCTACAGCCACCGACGCCGGCATTGGCACGAATGGGTCCTCTGCCTACTCCGAACATGACTCCATCTTCTGTAGCCTCAAACACTCCTGCAGCGAGTGCTTACGGCTCCAGACGACCATCTATTTGTTCTGCGATGGCAACTGCACACCGCAATCAGATCAATCGATGTGCTACGGACCTGTATCCGACAAACTTCGATTACCGCACCTTGTCGCGACGACCTTCCATCAGTGCGACATCATCTGGCTCGAGTCCGGAGTCCTTGATGACCGACAACTCCAGGTCTTCGCGTGCGTCTTCGATCTCCTCAATATCCACAGCCTCGACGACTTCTTCTATGGCGCCGCAGCGAGCATGTCTTGCTCGTCAGGCGACTTGTCGAAATGTGAGGCTGCCACATCTCAAGCTTGTCAGAGAGGAGAAGGAAGGCACCGCGAATAGGCCAATACTCATAGACGATGACGTGGAAATGGCCTCGAGTCCAGTGGCGGCAGACTTCTCCATCAGTGAGAAAGCAATGCACGCACCGCATCGACATAGCCGAGCGGACAAGCCTGCAACCATCACCGCAAACTGTGTCAGCGAGAAGCGGAAACGTGGTCGTACACACGGCCATCGCCGTTCCGAGCTGCAAGAAGAAGTGCGATATCTGCTCGATGAGGTCTACGAAGACGAGATGGACGTTGACGATGACATTACGGCATCGCCGGAAGCAGCATATCACGCATCCAGCATGCTCGCTCATCGTTATTCTCCATCTTTGCGCAAGCAGGTACACCTCCCGATGATGCACACTCGCCGCGATCCGAACCGCGTCGCCGTGCAGAAAAATGATGGCAGGAAACGATTTTGTGGTTCTGCCCGCGTCCTGTCAGTATCGCCGATCCTTTTGTACGGCGAAGTGGCGTAGTTGACAAAAGCTGTTGCCTACGGGCAACGATATATATATGTGACATGCATTACTGGAAGTGATGGCATCGTGGACCATGAACAGGACACGAAATGGTGTTGCTTGGCGCAATTGTAGTTGTACTTTTTTTTTGTGGTTGAGATATCCGAACAATTGATATGTTCAAGTACAGTGTTTGATCTGGTTTGAGATCGTGATAGATTGTGATTGTGGATCCGCCTGGGTTGTTTTGTTTCGCCGTGCTTGTCAGATGTAAGCGCCGAGAGCTCTGACTCTACTGCATAGAAGCGCTGTTTTGTATCACGGTCTCTACGGCCAGTGCACAAGTCAAATTTGAGCCCGATTTCTTCGTCCGAATCCTATCATCGACGTTTTTGGAAACATTATATCTCATCAGCCGGAGCAGATTATGACTACCGTCTGTGATGAATGGTAGTTTGACCGTCTGGTTCTTGGCAGTATAAGCCCTCGAGAAGCCTCAGGCTCCTCGGGCGAGGCGGGGAAGGGCAGTTCTGAGGATGCATACATGTACAGTACTGTGACCATTCAATTCTTGCGGTTGCCATCATGTAGAGTCGACACTGTGGCTTTGGCGCCTTGTCGTCTTTGCATGCGATCCGGATCGTGGACTCAGGGTTCCGATGATCACGTCTTATATTCGTTTCGATTTGCTTGGTTGCGGTAGGGAGGGTTGCGATAAGTGGTAGTGCACGTGATTTAGCTGCTGGCAGCTTGATGTCATTGGCCCTGCTCGTGGATCTTAGTTGGACCTATATAATTTCAAGAATTAAACTGAGATCATCCAATCACATCCATTAGTTGCTCAGCAACTACTTCCTCAATGGGTTCGTCACACTGTATCATCATCCTCAATGGATGAGAGACTAACAGTTGTACAGTCTAGTGGCTATGATTTCCGCTTGTCAAGTGACTTCTTCACGAGCGCGGGAGACCAGGGTTCGATTCCCTGTTGGGGAGATATTCGTATCTGCTTCAGTCGATATTTTTTTGTCACTTTTTGGCCTCTGTATCGCATGCATGGTGTTTGTTTGTTGGTGTGTTGGGCAAAAATTAGCTCGTTGGTGGTGTGCCGTGTCGTGTTGTGTTATGTTTTGACGTCCCGACTGCAATGTACAGTCTTGGCACACAAGAATCGGAGGAAATTCACTGTTGCTGACATGTTCCTTGCTGTGTCTTTGTCGCTAGGCGGCAGCACTGGGCCGAACGAATAATTGACAGCGTTGACCGGCTGCCTTTGGTTGTAAATACTTGGAATGCGATTCGGCAGGTGCGACGCCAGGAGTTTTTGATGGAGAGCTGATCGACTGCAGAGCCCGAAGGTATATATTTCACAGGAACGTCGTGCCTGTTATTCAGCGACTACACGCAATTCAACAACGTCTATGGAAAGATGGGCGCGTGGTCATGGAGTGGGAGTGACAAAGAGAAGTGGAAGCAATTTGAGGCGAATCCGTTCGGCAAACATATACTGCACTATCTCTACTTTCACTCTGGATCTTCCAACCCCAAAGCCTGCCTCCTCGACGGCGCATTCTCATCAAAGTACGGCTTCTCAGCCAGCGAAGTGACACGAGTACCATGTCTCGGCTCACCACCCTCATAGTCCCAGGAAGCATTATGGATAGTGATCCTAAGTATCTGTCAGCACAAAAACCACAACCTGCCGCAGGCACTCCACGAATCTGCTTGGAACTTACCTATTATCCCACAGCGCCGAAGTCCCAGGAGTCCACTTGAACCGAACTTGAATATCAACATTCCTCTCAAACACATCAAACAAATACCCCAGAATCAGGTCACTTTCCGCTTTATCCAAACCAACGATCCGTTTGGTGAAGGCACGGTTCACCCATAGTGCCTTCCAGCCCGTGGCGGGGTGCACACGCACTATGGGGTGAATGCGCTCGATGTGTTTGGGCCCGGCCGTGGGATCTTCGCGGTCGAGGTAGGTGTGCGCTGATCGGTATACTGCTTCTCTTCCGTCGAGGATCTTTCGGAAGGATGGAGAGAGTTTTTCGTAGGCGGCGTAGCCGCTGGCCCATAGTGTGTCGCCGCCGGTGGAGGGGACGGTGTCGTTGTGGAGGTGCGTGATGCCGGCGGGCTGCAGCATGGATCGATCAGTCAGTCGATGTCGGTATTAGCTGTCGCGGCTTTGGACTGGGTTGGAAGGTGTGCGCGTACCTGACGCTCGTGTACAAGATCTGTGTGCCATCGGCTAGCACCTCCGGGATCGCGGAAGTGGGCAACTTTCTCGGTCGCTTGTAAGGCTGGCCAGATCACGGTGACTCCCGGCACGCCTGGTACCTGCGGGACCTGAGGGTGGATTTCGATCTTACCATAGTGCTCGCCCAGCTCCTTCTGCTGCTGTGGCGACAGATCTTGATCACGGAAAAATACGACCGATCGCTCGGCTATAAGGAGTGCGAGTTCGTCTCGCTGCTGGGAGTTCAGATCTTTGAGCTGGAGTCCCTCGATCTCGGTGCCAATGTGGTTGGTCAGGTTTGTGACCTTTTTGGCGGCGGACAGTAAGGCTTTCTTGCTGGGGTCTGTTTTTGCCGCTCGAGCACCGGCGTCGATGTGCTCCCATGGCTCATTACGGACCTCGAATGCATCTTGGAGGTAAAGAGGCTTGGCTGGTCGATATGGATAACCATTGGAAAGATCTATTCCGGCCTTGTCGAACCGTGCTAGAGTAGCAGACGGCAGACCTAGGGTATCTTTCTTTGGCTGAACCACATCAACAATACGAGAATCGATAGCTATGGGTGCCATTATGGGATGACAGTGTCGTCTCGTTCGATGTCCTATGAAGTGAAGACAGAGAAGTGCTCAGATACTTATGTTGGCATCACCGAGTAGCTGCGTGCTGGACACATCGATGATCAACAACCACATTGACCTACCTTCACATGCAACAATACACATATCAGGAGCTCGATTACCCCACAGTGTTGCGATTGGACGACAGCATAGCATCAGAGGAGTAGCAGAAGCACGCGACGTGCTTTGTTGCGTGTGGGTTTCTGCTTGATATGTAAGCTTGCCGACAACCCGACTCGCATCATATCTTACCCCGAGCACGACATCTTTTGCTTGTCTTGCGGCACACATCGATCATAACATCTTTAAATTGTAATCCTCGTATCTGTGGGCATCAACGCAGGGCGAGAAGAGCAGACTCCTGCAACATTTGGTCATTGCGCTGCGACTCTTCTTCTCCAACCACGACTTGGCGTTGAGCCGGGTTGACAAAACGCAACATTGAAGACATTGCGACAGGACGCAGTATACAGGATCCTAGCACGTGGAGTTGCTAGCCTCGATCTGCAGCATGGACATCACAGCCAATCCGAGCGCAGCAAGACACAATCTTCCACCTTGCTACCAATATGCTGAGGCAGCTATGAATGGCGTTTCTCGACTTCGCATACAACTCGCATATCCTACCCAGCACGCAATACCAGGCCTGCGATTCTGCAAACGCATCCTCAAGGATTCCTCCGCCAGCCTCACCCGCGTAAAGCACTTCGGCCGCACAATGCGGCACCTGACATCGTCTAGCATGCGTGGCCGGCCAGGTCTCGCACGAGACACAAGTAGGTCGGCGCGTGGCTCAGGATCATTGTGCTACTCTATTGCTTTTGGGCTTTAGTTGTGTCGAGTCGTTGAGGCAAGGTTTTGAGATGGCTGAGGTAGCGGATCCCAAGGTCGGGCTTCACGCACAGACGGCAGAAGTCGTACAGGAGAAGCCGAAACGAAGATGGCAGAGTTACATCTGGGACTCTCTTGACAAGTCGCCGGAGGAGAGGAAGTTCTTGTTTAAGCTTGATGCTGCGGTCCTGACTTTCGCGTCGCTCGGGTACTTGATCAAGTACGTTCGTGGCGCATCGAACATTGGCATCTGCGTAGACTGATGGTTGTTGTAGGTACCTCGATCAGCAGAACATCAATAATGCTTTTGTGTCGGGAATGTAAGTAAATATGTCTCTCGTCCAATGTGACGGCTGCTAACCATGAGCAGGAAGGAAGACCTTGGTCTCTATGGCGAACAGCTGAATTACATGCAAACGTGCTGGACTGTCGGATATGTCATTGGCGAAATTCCAAGCAACCTGATACTGACACGAATTCGACCATCGCTCTGGATACCGACGTTGGAGGTGACCTGGACCATTCTCACGTTTTGTCTATCGCGCTGCAATACCGCGGAGCAGATCTATGCAGTCCGTTTCCTGGTCGGCCTGGCGGAAAGTGGCTTCTACCCAGGCATGCAATATGTCATCGGATCCTGGTACCGTACCGACGAACTGGCGAAGCGTTCATGTATCTTTCACACTTCGAGCGCCGTAGCTGGCATGTTCTCGGGATATCTCATGTCCGCCGTCTATCATCTCGATGGCGTTGGCGGCTACCAGGGCTGGCAGTGGCTGGTGAGTAAATCAACGGGGCAATGTTGGGTACGCTGACATCGAATACAGTTCATCGTCGATGGCATTATTTCGCTCCCGATTGCGCTTTCAGGCTACTTCATGCTGCCGGATCATCCAGAGAACTGTCGAGCATTGTACCTCACGCCAGATGAGAGAGCCTTCGGGAAAAAGCGCATGGAAGCCGAAGGTCGTAAAGGTAGCCAACCTTACACGCGCGCCAAGTTTCGGAAGATCTTCACCTCGTGGCATATCTGGGTTCTAATGCTTCTCTACATTTCCTTCAATAATGGCAACAATGGCTCAGCGCCGGCGTTTTCGCAGTTTTTGAAACAGTCTGAGGTGAGCGCATCTCATTCCGGGACTGTCAGTGACGACAACTTGCTAATACACTTCGGCATGGCAGAATCCCACGTTCGAGGTCTGGCAGATCAATACGTACCCCACTACAACATTCGCCGTGCAGATTGTCACGACCCTCATCTACGCGTGGACGTCGGACTCGATAGCAGGAGGTCGGCGCTGGCCGTTCTTCGTATTCGGTGGGCTGATGAACATTCTTTGCTATGTGAGCTTAGCGATTTGGGACATTCCTTGGGGCTGGAAGTGGACTTGCTTCAGTACGTCGATAAAGCATGATCACGGGTCTTGACGCTGACACAATGTAGTCCTGGCCGGTTGCGGCTATGGTCTATCGGGCCTGTGCTTTGCGTGGGCACATGAGATCTGCTCAGACGACAACGAAGAACGAGCACTTGTCACAGGTGCCATGAATGAATTTGCCTATGTCGTGCAAGCGTGGCTTCCGCTCATCGTGTGGAAGCAGACCGACGCGCCGGAGTACCAGAAGGGCTACATCACCGTGGTCTTCTTGTCCGCGCTCATGATTGCCATGGCGATGTTGACCAGGCATCTCCATCACAGGCAGAATCGACAGTAAGTATCCAATGCATGTGCACTACCAGCCTGACTGATGATGATCAGGAAAGCATTATTGGCAGAGACGAATCCCATAGAGGATGCCCACAGTGATGAGAGTGTCCCTACGCAGGTCACGTCGTTGACAGAGATGAAGAGCTAGCCCAGAGATGCGCACCTTCGTAAGACTTGCTTAAAGGACATATGAATAGGATAGATCGTGATGACGCATTACACACAGCAAGTAGATCCCAATGTAGTTTCAATCCTGCGTTGTGTGTGGATGCCCATCATGCATGGTGCAAATAGAACCTCTATGATCAAGCGTATTCGGGTATGAATGTGTCCGATTCCGCTTGCAGTGTTGGGATATCACTGCCGACGATATTATGCTGATATGCGCGTGTCAATTTCTCAAGTCTACCGTACTGACCCTTCGCGTCAACGAGTCCCGTAAAGATTATCCGTTGTGCCAGTGGGTGAGATGGCGTGCTAGCTGCGATTGCAGAATTGCGTGATTCCATGCCCACTTGGTATTCGTAAGCATCTCATCTATCCACATATGGAAGCTATCCATTGTCCGTATCGATACTCAAGGTCAATCTCCCGTGGTCGCTCGCGGTACATATATGTGCAGCGGTCCTGTGCGGCTCGCAGGAAGTACTTCAACGGAGCCAGGATTCAACTTGTGCATTCCTTCGCGGCATCGTCTTTGGTCCTGATGACTGTGATCAAAGCTCAACGTGTGGTTGGTAACGAGTTCGAATAACTGGTACGCTATGCTGATACTATCTGTAGGCAGTCGTCGGCGCTGGCGTCTCCGGTGTCTCTGCTGCAGTACACTTGAAGCGTGCGGGCATTGACTTCGTTGTCTACGAGAGAACTGCCCGCGCAGGTGGTGTCTGGTACGATGATTCCAGGCATGTTACGCGACCCATCACGCGGCTGACCTGGATCAAGAAGGGTGTACGACAGCAGGACGTCCCGAGATCCAGCATACCCATCCGTAACGCCCTCGGTTGGAGACTCACCAGAGTTTGAAGACAAGGACTATGTCCGTCGGCAAAGGCAGGATAGTCCTTTGAATGACACAGCAGCGCAGCATCCTGTGCAAGGGGCAGTCACGCCCGATGAAGACTTGATTCGAAGCTTTGCACCTCCCGGGTAAGGCGACCTTCTCGAGGGAAGAGCAAGTGCTGACATGCGAAAGGCCGTGCTACGTTGCACTGAAGAACAATGTCTCGACCATAGAAATGGAGCTGACCTGCAACTCCTGGAAGCCAGGCACGGAGGAGTTTGTCCCGCACCACGTCCTCGGCGACTACATTCAGGACACGGCAGAAGTCAATGGCGTGTTGGACTCTGTGTCGTTCAATACCAGGGTGACCAACATAGAGAAGACTGGCAGTCAGTGGCAAGTGAGCATTGCGCAGCTACGTCACCATCAGAACAGCTCAGACATCGTTGAAAGCGTCGAGGTGAGTGAACTGGTCTTTCCGACTTGGTCAATGCTGATTTTCTGTAGTTTTTCGATGCTGTCGTCGTGGCTTCTGGGCACTATCATGCTTGTAATGTGCCCGAGATGCCAGGTCTCGCGCAATGGAAGAAACACTTTCCGAACCAGGTCATGCATTCTAAGCGCTATCGGCGACCGGAAGAGTTCAAGGACCAGAACATTCTCATCGTTGGTGGGGGTGTGAGCTCGACGGATATTGCTCGAGATCTTGGTCCATACGCTCGAAGCATCTACCAGTCAAGCCGCGACGGGCCGTACGACCTGCCATCGTACCTGCTGCCGGATAATGCCGCACGAATAGGCGAAATATCTAGCTTTGATGCGCTCGAAGTCCCCGACTCGAAGGCCACCGGAGGTCTCAGAGCCATCCCTGGAACGATCACATTGAGATCTGGCGCGAGACTGTGCAACATTCATCAGGTCATCGTCGCTACCGGATATCATGTCTCTTTTCCGTTCCTCCGACCATATCACGCAGATGGCGTTCAGGCAGAGGATGCCCGTGACGACTGTCTCGTGACCAATGGGCAGCAGACGCATAATCTGCACAAGGACATCTGGTACATCCAGGATCCCACGCTAGCCTTCATCGGCGTGCCATACCACGTAGCGACCTTCTCACTTTTCGAATTCCAGGCCATGGCGTTGGCTGCAGTGTTCAGCGGTCGAGCATCACTGCCAGCACAGGAGGAGATGCGCGCGGAATATGTGGAGCGAATTCGGCGAAAGGGCGCAGGTCGCACATTCCATTCGCTGAAAGGCGATGGTGAAGAGGTCGACTATGTCCAGGAACTGGTGGATCTGGTCAATGGTGGCGGTCTTGAGGCTTCAGGCGTCATGATGACTGGGCATTCTCAAAGATGGTTGGAAGCTTATGCTCGCAGAGGAGAGCGTTACAAAGCAATGTGCTCGACGAAGCGAGACCCTGCGCTGGACGAGAAGGTGGTTGAGCTCATGGCTGGTTGTTAAGCTCGGTGATGCATGTTGTCCATATCAGTAGCATACCAGAAACCTCCGTTCTGGAGCGCATACTCGTGTTCCTCCTTCCTTCCCGATACAGATGGTGGTGTTCTATCGGGAAGGGGCCACCGCTCAGCTGACAGGCACCGATAATAATAATATCTTCATCGACCTGGCTGATGTGTGGACGTGTCAGCAAGCCAAATCACGCGTCATTACGCGTCAACATCTCATGGGGCCCTGTCTCGATGGTCAACGGTCATGGCCGAGCGTGTCGATGTATATATACATCAGGTCAGTCATGTAGAAGGGAACATCGAAGACAATAATAAATAATGCACGACCAACTTGCAGCAAGCGCGTCAGGAGAGACCCCTCCAAGCGCGTGCTTGGCACTGGCAAGCTGTCTGGCGTTGCGTTGGTGTCGCCCAGTTCAGCACAGACTTGGGTACATGCACCAATGCATTCATCGATCAGGATGATGCACCAAAACGTTCCATCTTCTTCTCGCACTTCCTCTCCAATTCCTCATCCTCCTCCGCCCCGCCCTTTGTCTCTGAATCCGCTTAGTGTCCAGCTCCCTTTGCCTTGGGACAGCATAGAAGTAGCAAGTCGCTCGGGAAAGGTACTACTACAGGGCTGAGCTCAGCGGAACCGTCACCGACTGCGAGACATTGGTCTCGAGCACGGTCGATCGAGGCACGTTGGTGTTCCATTCATCGATTCATCACCTGTACTTGTTCCAATCCGAAACCTACTTCGCTTCTGCCTCCATCGTTTTGACCTCCTCGTCGTCGTCCTGGCAGATGAGCCAGTCATCAGCTCAGCTGTTACCTACCTTACACGATGAAAGCCGCTCCGCTGCTCGTCGCTTGGCACGACAACAACGATCCCATATATTCCGCTCATTTCGAGCCACACGGCAAGGGAAGATTGGCTACAGCCGGCGGTGATTGCCATGTCCGAGTATGTCTTGCCGAGCTGCCACTGACCTGGGTCCGAGAACTCCGCTGATCAGTTCCGCAGCTATGGAGCGTCGAGACGAATGGGGAGGAACGCAAAGTTACCTACTTGTCCACCCTCAAGAAACACACACAAGCCGTGAATGTCGTCCGATGGTGTCCTCGAGGTACGCTACTAGTGCCACGCCCGGTCCCGATTTCTTCTGATCAATGAGTAGGCGAGCTCCTGGCTACCGCTGGCGACGACGGCAACGTGCTCCTGTGGATGCCATCCGAACACCCCGCCTACGCATCGAGCTTTGGTGACGATGGACAAGAAGATGTCGAACACTGGAGGGTCAAGACCATGTGTAGGTCGAGTAGTGGAGCAGAAATATATGACCTCGCGTGGTCACCAGACGGATTGTTCTTCATAACGGGCAGCATGGACAATGTGGCACGCATCTATAATGCAAGCACAGGTAAGCACGACCTACCATACTGTGAGAGCGGTGCCTGATTTGATTGCAGGGCAAACCGTACGCCAGATCGCAGAGCACAACCACTATGTTCAGGGCGTAGCTTGGGATCCTTTGAACGAATATGTGGCCACGCAATCATCGGATCGCTCGGTGCACATCTACACGCTCAAGACCAAGGACGGACAGTTCACTCTGAATCAACACAACAAAGTCACGAAAATGGATCTGCCCGGCCGCCGGATATCCTCGAACAGCCCTGCGCCACCAGACCTAGGTGCCGGCAGCCATCGAGCAGCTTTCTTACAGGACGTGACAGCCGATGCCATTGCCTCGCCACGGCCATCTGCACCAGGAACGCCGCAGTCCCTGGCCTTGCCGATGAATCCTCCACCCACGTCTCACAGCCGACGTTCCTCATTTGGCTCGCAATCAATGAGACGATCCGTTTCGCCCAGTCCATCCATGCCTCTGCCAGCGGTCATGCCATCTGCGTCTCCGAGTCTGTCTGGTGGCATTGGCCTGGGTGTGAGGAACACGAACATTTATGCGAATGAGACCTTCACCTCATTTTTCCGCAGGCTCACATTCGCACCAGACGGAAGCCTACTGTTCACTCCAGCTGGACAGTTCAAAACAACACATCCAACACCAGATGGCGGAAAGGGCACCGACGAGATCATAAATACGGTATACATTTACACGAGGGCTGGCCTCAACAAGCCTCCCGTGGCATATCTGCCGGGCCACAAGAAGCCATCGATAGCTGTCAAGTGCTCACCAGTCTACTACCAGATGCGCTCAGCCAATGTCGAGACGAAGGAGATCATCATCGACACTCGTACAGAAGAAGATATACCACCTTTGCCGGAACCAGTGATGCCTTCAAAGCCGCCGACCTCACACGCGAGCATGGATCCGCCACCTCTGACCAGTGCACCATCGCCATCACCGAGCACAGCCACCATGGCTTCACCTCGTCCTAGGACAGATTCTGATGCCAACTCTGCAATACCTGCGCCTCCACCTGGTCCTGTGCCAGCTTTCGGTCTGCCGTACCGAATCGTCTACGCCGTTGCCACCCAGGATGCAGTCCATCTGTACGACACGCAACAGCAAAAGCCATTGTGCGTGGTCAGTAATCTGCACTATGCCACTTTTACAGACCTGACTTGGTATGTGCAAAAGCGCAAATCACAGTGATCCATGCTGACTCTTCTAGGTCTGCCGATGGTTTGACATTGCTGATGACCTCGTCCGACGGGTTTTGTTCGGCGATAAGTTTTGCTCCCGGGGAGCTTGGGTCGACATACCTTGCACCGGTCAATGTCCAGACAAGACCTAGTCCAGCACCTATCTCAGTTGGAAAGGCGAACTCAGCAGCATCGACGCCGCAAGCAACTCCTACTGGGTCATCTGCAGCTCAACAAGTGGCAGCGCCTGCTATGTCGCGACAGAAGTCCAACAGCAATCCGCCAAGCGCCCAACCAACACCTGTTCCATCTGCGACTCGAGCATCGCCCTCTCCTTTCATGAACATCACTGGTCCAGTGGGAGGACGTCCTGCAAGTCCAGCGAGGAGCATGTCACAGTCAAGTATTGCTACGGAGGCGAGCTTCGCGAAAGTGCCTGATCAGAACGCACTTCCGGTGATGAACAACCCAACACCATCGATGAGCGCCATGCCATCGTTGGCTGCTGCCGGCTCTTCGCACCCAGCGTCATTTTCTATGCCTCTGTTCACACCGCCGCAAACTCCGGGACAGTCACAACTGAACGGTAATGGCGCGTCCGCACCGATCGTTGGTGTGAAGCGAGAAAGCATTACTAGTACCATGTCTGAGTCAGACGATCAAGGACGTGAAAAGCGCAGACGGATCGCTCCGACACTCGTGGAAGGCGAGGCACCATCGCTGCAACCACCACCCGTTCGTCCAGGAACGGAAGGTACTGAATGAGCTGTAAGAGGTGTGATGTATGATACGTTCTTCTTGCTATGTAGCATTTTAGCCTGGCGCTGGCGGCAATGTGGTATGGGTCTGGGCAGACAGCGACGGAGTTATGAATGCAGGAAGGAAGCAAGAGCGCGTTTCGGTAACAACATGAAGCTCAAAGCTCAAATGCGTAGACGATATTGCAATGGTAAAACAGTAATATGTGATGTACAGCAATGACACTCTGCCCAGTGGCGATGTCCTTCCTTATTTGATCTAGCGCTTCTCGCTCGTCTGCACAGCGAGATCTTCGTGGACTTTTTACCTTCCAGATCCATGCACATATGCCATGCACATCCTAGCGCATCACGGGCCAGTATCTGTTATGATAGGCCCATCTCATCATCATGACGGTAGTCACAGAGGCACGATGTCGCATGGTCGAATCAGGCCTATGGACATGATATCTCAACTGCAGCATCGGAAACATGGTAAATGCTACTAATGTGCAGCTGCCATGTGCTCAGGCCCTCCTTATCGATGCTGCCGACTGTATAAATCCATGTCGTGTCAGCGAGGCGCGCCCATTGATAGATATCATAATAGGAAGCCTGGAAAACCTCTATTTAAGCATGCGTGCATTGCTCTTCACCACGCTACTGAGCGCTGTGAGCATACGTGCATCGTTGGGCGCGACATGCAATAATGGCAGAACAGATGCTTTGCGATATCCACCGCTGATTGAAGCAGATCTGGAGGACTTGACCACTGGTCTTGAAGCTGGCAGATGGACGAGTGTCGACCTCGTCAAGGCGTACACGGCACGCATTCAAGAAGTCAATAGCACGCTTCATGCAGTCACGGAACTCAACCCAGACGCGTTGGAAATTGCAGCTTCGTTGGATGCGGCGAGAAAGAATGGCACTGTGTATGGTCCGCTACATGGCATTCCGATATTGATCAAGAACAATATTGCCACTGACGATCAAATGAATAATACTGCTGGATCGTGGGCATTACGAGGCGCTAAAGTGCCACGGGACTCGACAATGGCGTCAAAGTTAAGGAAAGCTGGCGCTGTTATTCTTGGGAAGACGAATCTGTCTCAGTGGGCGAATTATCGATCTGACAACACTTCCAATGGTTGGTCAGCCTATGGAGGACAGACTTATGGCGCATACTATCCTGGTCAGGATCCATCAGGATCGTCAAGCGGTTCGGGAGTTGCATCTTCGATAGGTTTGGCGCTTGCGTCGCTTGGATCAGAAACTTCTGGGTCTATTCTCAGTCCTGCTGATGTGAACAATCTGGTTGGGATCAAGCCTACGGTCGGCTTGACCAGTCGATATCTCGTGATACCCATTTCCGAGCATCAAGATACCGTGGGACCGTTGGCTCGATCAGTAAAAGATGCTGCGTATGTGCTCCAAGCGATAGCAGGACCCGACCCGAACGACAATTACACCTTAGCCAATCCCTCAAAAGACAATCTGCCCGACTATGTCGCAGCCTGCCAATACAACGCCCTAGCCGGCACCCGCATCGGCATCGCAAGAAACGTCATCGACATCTGGCGCAACTACACCGACCCCCCTGTATTAGCCGCATTCGAAAAGGCAGTAGCCCAAATCCGCTCTGCGGGCGCCACAATCGTCGACGCAAACTTCACAGCCTTCGAACAATTCCAACCCGACAACAACGAAACGCTCGTCCTAGACGCCGACTTCATCACAAACCTCCATACCTACCTTTCCGAACTCTCCTACAACCCATTGAACATCACCGACCTCGCCGGCGTGCGGAACTTCACTCATTCGGATCCTCGCGAAGACTGGCCCGCACGAGACACCAAAATTTGGGATTATGCGCTCTTCAACCAGACGTGGAATAACACGTCCCCAAAATTCTGGCCCGCCTACCAAGCGAACCTCTTCTACGGTGGCGAAGGCGGGATCCTAGGAGCCGTAAGTACAATTCCCCCAAAACAGTTCCCTCTCGTCCAAACCATAAAAACAGTAAAAAAAATCAACCCTCCCAACCCCTCCCCTCCTCTTCCCCCCCCAAAACCCCTTCGCTAACCCCCCCTCCCACACAGCTAACCCGAACCAACACATCCGCAATCCTCCTCCCAACCCAACTAAGCCCCACCATCCCCGCCCTCGTAGGCTCCCCCGTCATCTCCGTCCCAATGGGCTTCTACCCCGCCAACACCACCCTCACCAAAAACAGCTACAAAGACCTCATCGCCAAAGGTCCGAACATCCCCTTCGGCCTGAGTTTCATGGGCGCGAAGTGGAGCGAGGCGGATTTGATTGGGTTCGCGTATGCGTATGAGCAGAGGACGATGCATCGTGGGGATGTGAGGCCTTATATTGTGCCGAATGTTGAGTTGGGGGATGTTGTGGGGATCGGGGGATGACTAGATGATGGTGGTGGTGGTGGTGGTGAGAAGGGAGTGTGTTCGAGGGAGTGGGTTCGACGGTGCGAGATGGTTGCGGAATGGCCGAGGAGAGTGGAGGAGATGGGGAGGATGGAGGCGAAGAGAGGGTGGGAGAGTGGTGCAACGGAGAAGGCATAGGTAGTTTGCATATTTAGGACTTTGTTTACGGCCGTCATGTGCTTCGGTCGGCGAACTTTCCACTGAGACAGCGACTATGCATGGGTTGGCGCAGACCATCTTCTATATCCTGGCAAGATGTACGTTCAACTCCGGTGTCACCTCGACTTAATGCACTCTCATTCATGCGCTGTGACTAGCCGTTCGGCGACGGAGGCAGGGGGCGCCTGCCGCGTCCCATCATTGGTCACGTCGATGATCAAGCTAGTGGCTGTACGAGATGTCGCCCTTCCCGCCCAACGGCTTGCATCCAGTTCCACTGTGCCGGGACAGTGATGTAGCACTTGTGTAATAAGTCCTGGTCAAGTGTCCCACTGTCGGAAGTCATTGACGACTACTGCAGTCCAATGCTGCACATGCCTGCGTGGTGTAGGTATAGTGCGCGCTCTGTCATGAAGTGGACGCCGATGCTTTTCACATTCTCACCCGGGGGCGATACGCCCAACACCGAGTACGCACCAGTATGCCAACTCGTAGGGCTGCTTCTCTGCCTTTTCTCTGTCGTAAGTATGTGGCGGAGGCGCTTCCCAATCCGCTCGGAGGTGAATGGGAATCTCCAGTATGTCCTCATCCTCATCGAGGTGCTGCTTTTCACCATCTTCCGCGGAATCTTGTTGCGCTGTGACAAGCGCTCCAGGCACGACTTCAATGATGACAGACGTGGAGCTCCGAGTCCGTTCCCATATCTTGCCTGCTTCTGGTTGGCGCTCGGCATCTGTAGATCCTGTCAGGGAGGCCATGGCCGCTTTCCTGCTGCCGTCCCCATCCACGCTAATTGTCGACTCTGATAATGCTTCATCAACCCAGTCACCCGCAGCACCCACAGTGAAGGAAGGACATAAGATAGTGACCTTCGTCTTGATCTTGCCGGGCGTTATTGCAGGCGTAGATAGGGTGACTTTGATCGCTTCAAAGATCGGATTGCGTACAGTCAAGATGTAGTGCTGTGTTTGGTGTGGCGGTAGCATAGGCGTCTCGACGGGTTCAGGCTTCATGTGGAAGGCAGAAGTCTGCGTTGGCGCAGAGGCTAGAGGTCGGATTGACAACCGCAGAATGTAGTTGATTGCCAGCAAGCGTATCTTGTACCGCATACTGCCTGTTTTGGTCTCCGGTCTGGCTAAGAATTGGCGGCATGTCCGACATCGCTTGCCTCTCCTAACTCTGAGCTTTGTTGCCACAGGCCACAGATCGGATGTGAATCTGGCATTGTGGTTGGCTGGCGCCTGCAGGCGTTGCTCCTCGGATAAAGTGCCTTCCCAGCCAAGTGTTCTCATTTTCTGCAGCACCTCAGTATCGCCAGGCGTGCTCTGTGCCGTAAAGGTAGAAAGGCCCTCGGCGCGATTGCCTGCTTCTCGCATAGGTTGGGGCTTTTGTTGGGCTAGCTTTGATGTGTGTGTTGACAGTCCCCCGTACAAGGTCATGATGCGCTGCAGATTGGCAGGTGAACTGTAAGGACTACTTGGGAAGCCGCTGGCCGTATCTCCTGAATCCCTAAGCTGATCCTTGTAGAAGCTGGATAATGTCGCGAAGACACTTTCATGGCTCGGTAAGCTGCTTTTCGCCTGGGGATTGCTGTCTTCTGTCGACATGTTCCTCTTCTTCCACATTCGATGGAGCTGTTCCGGAATCTTAGTGTTTTTGGGAAAAGTCACGCCAATGTCGTAAGAACTCCAGAAGCAGTACTGGCAATGCAAGATGAATGCTTCGTAAGAGCTCGATCCGTCAGGTCTCAACAGTCCGTCTGAATGCTGGCCGACAGCAGTCACGGCCAAGGGCGCAGTACAAGAGGGACAGTCGTAGCAATGTCTAGTACATCTGCCGATGCCTGTCAGATGTGCCTGTATCTCTACTCGTACGTGAAGTACGTCTCACATTACCTATTACCGTCGCCCTTGACTGAGCTGCTTGGCACTTCGAACAAGCAGTTTGGACAGTACCAGTATAGCATCTCTTCTCCCAAGCATTTGGGACATCGTGTCTGATGGCACTCATCGCAGAAGAGCAGCTGGTCGAGTGGGAAGAGCGAGAAATTGGCGCGGAGATGGTGAGGGTCGAACGTACGCCCGTCGTTCGCGTCGTCATCGTTGTTATTCTCGTCATCAACTATCCGCGAGGATCTCTTACTCGGCAGCGAAGTGTTATTTACATCGGCGCATGGGCACGCGTAGCGCGCGTATGGGAATGTCGTGGCCATTGCATATTGCGTGCTGGAGCAAGTCTGTGTCGCAGATCTCGAAATACTGTACGCTCTTCATGCATGCTTCACACTTCACACTGCATCAAACGTCGAGCTCCCATTGCGAGAGATTCGACGTTCCCAGAGCCGTCATTGGATCAAGCACATTTAGCATAAAGCTTATCGATGCAATCAATATTCAGAGGAGAGCTCGCTAAAGACCCCGCCGTGCTGAATGAAAGCCAGTTCGACTTCTTTGCACGGAATATGCGTCACAAACGACCTGCACTGTCACATTAAATCGAGGCAGGAGATACAAGGACGTGAGTTTGTTCTTCCGCGCCAACAAATCTGCAGTGAAGAGAAATGCTCGGAAAGACTTGACAGCATGGGGATGATGAATCTGCTTCGTCCGTGAGGCGCGATGCAAAAGAAAGTGAGGACGAGACCGAGCAGCAGAAGAAGTTCTTTAGTTCGGAGTGTCTCGGGGGTGAGCACGTGCCACGCGCACCGCGCAGCTCATCAGTTTTCTTCCGAACTCAAAGGTACTAGTAGCTGCCTCTGCTTGCCTTGATCACATCGCCACATGTGAATAGCCTTCCTACCATTATGGAATCTCTCGGTGATGTTCAGTGGGACGTCGTTATCTCTGGCACAGGCTTACCGCAGTCGCTTTTGGCACTGTACGTGCATCTGGCTTCCGCGACTGATGGCTCAAGCTAACTAACGCAAGTCCGCCTTGAAGCGCACTGTCTCGCTCGGATAAGAAGATCCTTCATATCGACCGAAACGACTACTACGGTGGCGACGAAGCGGCACTGAGTCTATCCGAAGCGGAAGCATGGGCGGCAAAACATGCTGGCGAGAGTCGAGCACCAAAATCTTCGTTCAGCCACGCGGTGATCATCAAGGCAGCAGAAGATGCTACATCGACTGCAGGCAAGCTTGGACCTGCCCGAGCATACTCGTTGGCTCTAGCGCCGCAGCTGCTATACTCGCGTTCGTCGCTACTACCAGCTCTTGTGTCGTCAAAGACGCACAATCAGCTCGAGTTCCAAGCAATGGGCTCGTGGTTTGTAGTTTCTAGCACTGGTCGCGGCGACTCTGCTCGGCCACAGCTCACCAGAGTACCCGGAGGACGAGAAGACGTGTTCCAGGATGGCACCCTAGACCTCAAAGCAAAGCGATCGCTCATGAAGTTCCTCCGCTTCGTGACGAACTATGAAGAGCATATGGATACTTGGCGAGAGTATGCGAACAGGCCATTCTCAACGTTTTTGGAAGACAAATTCAGCTTGCCTGCACCATCACACGCACCAATCACAGCGCTTGCGCTGAGCGACCGGTCTGACCTCGAAAATACCGTCGAGTACGCCCTTCCAAGGATCTATAGACATTTGAGCAGCATAGGCATGTTTGGACCAGGCTTTAGTGCAGTACTACCGAAATGGGGAGGTCTTGCGGAAATCGGTCAAGTGGCATGTCGTGCGTGTGCGGTCGGTGGTGGTGTCTACGTTCTCGGGCGTGGCATCACTGATGTTCAGCCTGACGATGACTTCCATCTTCGTGTGCAGCTCAGCGATGGTGAACTTGTCACCACAAGTTGGCTTGCTGGAACTCAGAACGATCTCCCTGGGGTATCGGCGAGCGCCGACAACATCAGCATAGAGCATGTCACCACCAACAGCATATCGATTGTGTCCTCGGCTCTTATGCAGTTGTTCCCTACCACCTCTGAAGGCGGTGTAACGCCAGCCGGTGCTGCAATTCTGATAGAGCCGTCTGACTCGAAACAGGCTCCCATCCACATCTTGGCTCACTCGAGTGAATCTGGAGAATGTCCATCAGGTCAATGTGAGTACCCATTCCGCCAGAAACCCCCATTGCGCCCATTGCACATCGAATGATGATCAAACTTATTGAATACTTATCTACATTGCCTGAATCGCATTGAAGAAAAACCATCTCTGACAACCTGAAACATCGTCTTGAGCCCTGCACGACCATTGCCTCATTGCTCGTGCTGAAGTTCAACTAATTTTGTCTGGATAGGCGTCCTTTACGCTTCGACGGCTGGGCAAAGCCAGGAAGCATTTTCACGACTGGACGATGCGGTTGCAAGCGTGTTGAAGAGCATCGACGAATCGCCTACTCCTGAGGTGCTTTGGAGCTTGCGCTATCGACAAGCGCAACCCTATACCAAAAATACACCACAACGCACAGGGCCGGTCGTTACCCTGCACACAATGCCGTCAGAGCTGGCCCTTGAGGATAGCGTGCTAGGAGATGTCAAGTCTGCATGGGAACAGATAACAGGGGAGGATGCTGCGGGTTATATGAAGTTCGAAATGCGAGAGGGCATGGCATTGGATGAAGACGATAGCCTTTGATACTTCAATTTGCTGGGTGCGACGATGCCAGGCGTGATGACAATCTCATCAGAGAATGGACTTGCTGCCACATACCGTCTGTCTTTCTCTGTGACTAGAGACGCTGGAGAAGTGGAAGTTCACCAGCTGTCTGTCGTTGCTCTTTGCTAGATTGTGCGCTCGGGAGAGATAATGAATCATGACTACTGAGCTTCCACGCATGAAAATGCTCCTTCCTGCATGTCTGGTTATCAGATGCCGGCAAGCTTGGCCGACGCGGCAAGCGCATCTGGGGTGAACGAACTTCGCGATCAACCTTCTTCTGCCACTTACACAACCATGAAGAAAGCATCCCTTTCTTCTTCATGCTTACGCTCAATATCCCGCCCGACCCCAGCGTTCCGTACCAGACCTCTCTGGCAACCCAAACAGCATGCACAAACGCGAACACTAGTCTCCGCTGCCTCCATCCAATTTGGCCAACCCCTCCACGAAACCCATCCGCACCTCATTAAACCTGGCGACCTCACCCCCGGAATCTCCGCCCTCGAATACCACCACCGTCGGGCAGCTCTTGCACGAAAGCTCCCGAAGAACAGTGTTGCTGTATTGGCAGCTGCAGATACGAAGTGGAGATCGAACGCGGTATTCTACCAATTCCACCAAGAGCCCAACTTCTTCTACCTCACGGGCTTCAACGAAACAGAAGCCGTTGCTGTGATCCAAAAGGGTCAGAGCGAGGTTGAGTACACATTCCACTTGTTTGTACGGCCGAAGAATGAATCACGGGAACGATGGGACGGAGCTCGGTCGGGAGTGCAAGCTGCGCAGGATGTGTTCAATGCAGATGAAGTAGGTGATATTGGCGATGTGGGGACTTTGATGCCGGAGATTCTGAATGGTGCCCGATCGGTATATACGGACATTGGACACAGTGATAGGAAGACTGCGCTGAGTCGGTTCATACGAGGGGTGCCAAAGGTGGATGGGCTTGCTAAGTTGCTGCAGAATGCTGTTGTGCGACCACTCAGGCCTTTGCTCAATGAGTTGAGGGTAATTAAGTCGGATGCGGAGTTGGAATGCATGCGGAAAGCTGGGAGTGTGTCTGGTGCTGTACTCTCGGAAGCTATGAGCAGGCCTCTGAGAAGCGAAAAGCAGCTAGAGGCCAATCTGGCGTACGGGTATAGGACTAATGGGCTGGACGGGGATGCATATGTGCCTGTGGTGGCAGGCGGCAAAAGTGCGCTGTCAATTCACTATGTGCGCAACGATGCGTTACTGAAGTCTGGAGAGATGGTCCTGGTCGACACAGGAGGGGAGTATGGTGGTTATGCTACGGATATCACACGGACATGGCCAGTCAATGGTCGCTTCACGGACGCGCAGCGGGACATGTACAGCATGATACTCGGCGTGCAGAAGAGCCTCGTGGGTATGGTCAGGGCAAATGCAGACATCAGTCTGGATAAGTTGCACTCTATGGCCGAAAGTGGCCTTGGGGACGGGCTCCAGAGCCTGGGATTCGACATTTCTGGCGATGCCGTGATCAAGCTCTTCCCACATCACATTGGACACTACCTCGGCCTGGATGTGCATGATGCTCCAGGCTTCCCGAGGACGGATCTGCTCAAGGCAAAGAATGTGATCACAATTGAGCCCGGTATATACGTACCGGACGACGAACGGTGGCCGAAGCACTTCCGCAACCTGGGCATCAGGATCGAGGACTCGGTCGTAGTGGGAGAAGAGAGGCCTGAAGTTCTCACCAGGACTGCAATGAAGGAAGTAGAAGAGATAGAGGCTTCGAGAAATAGATGACCAAGGCATTCTTCTCCCTCAGGCCTAAACAGCCCAATGCTTGATCTCTTTCTTGCGCTGTGTCATATTCGAAGACCATAATTCAGATCTTGCTCGAAGCCCACAGAAAGCTGGGGTACTTGCTGATACCGCCCTCTGAGAATCTGTCTAGTGTTCTGTAACACCTGAATATAACTTTGCCTCAGCCCATACCTTTTCATGCACTCCAGAAAAGCCCAAGACATGGCGCCTACATGCGATCCCGCAATCGATGCATCCGCAGATGTCTGATCGTCACGACAGCCAGAATACATCCAGACCTGCTTTGGCTGCTCCCGCTGGTACTCTTGCGCAAAATCTTCTTGGCTCAACCCATACTGATCCGTCTCGGCAGGTTCGTGCATCAAGCCCTTGAAGAAGGATTGCGCTCCCGCGAAGAGCTGGCGCGCTTCGTTTATGGAGCCCATGGAGAAGCCGCCTTGGATCAGGTGCGAGGCTTCGCCCATGAGGTGAATTCCTTGTTCGACGTTATCGAGCATGGAGACATTTCCATCTTCGTCGCTGCGATAGACGAAAGGTAGCTCGACGGCTGAGCCGCTGTGGCAGCAGTCGAAGATGATGAAGAGGCTGCTGTTAGGAGGGAGGGAGGTGACGAGGGCTCTGTGGAGGGTACCGCTGGGGATTTGACCATTGCGCTCGAAGTCGTAAGGTACGATTGTGTCGTCGAAGCCGGAGACGCGATAGCCGCCTGTGTCGGCTACTTGCCCTCCGTGGCCGGAGTAGTGCAGGAAGTTGGTGGTGCCGGGTTCGGACACGAGCCATTGGAAGGCTGCCATCATGTTGTGGCCGTTGGGCCAGAAGGGTCCATCTGGGTCGGTGTGGTGGTCGTCGCGGAGGATTACTTGGTCGCGGCGGTCGTCGGAGTAGCCTTCTGCTGCGAGGAATTGGCGCATGTTTTCGACGTCTTGGTGGCAACCTTCGAGCTGGCTGCGTCAAGGTTAGGGAATTGGTAGTTGTTTAGATGGTAGGATTTACGTGAAATCTTACTGTTGGCTGCCGACATAGTTAATGCCGATGAGCAGCGACTTCTTGCGATATCGTGGTGGCTCCATGGCTCGATGGAGGCGTGTTCTGCTCAGACGAGTGGAGGATCTTTGTGTAACGTTTTTACGACTTTCGACAGTAGCTTATTATACTTCTTCAACATTGCATGCTTGGCAGCGTTTGTTCCTGAAGATCAAACACAACCCGAGAATCACAATTTGAAGCTCCGGTCAGCTCTCAGCTGCTGGCGCTGCTGACGTATGATGGTGGGCTGCAATGCGACCTGAGCCTACAAGAGTCTATCATGACGCACGTGTGCTCATGGTCGAGCCGGTTTCAGCGACTTGTGTTCATGTGAACAATGTTCTACTACAACTATGTTGTTATTAATTGCTCCAGAGCATCAAAATCGACGCTGTTGTATACCTGCCTATGCTGACGAAGGAGAAGAATGGATGCTTGCAGGATGAAAGTCGGAAAGTGGTGGCGGCTGCTCGTGCCGAAAGTTCGCGTTTCATGACCCTTGCTCTGCCTCGTGGAGACGGCACATACAAGCACGGTTCGTTGCTTGTTCGTGTCCCTGTACCGACGCGATGGATTCACCTAAGCGGAGGCTGGTGGACGAGGAGGGCGATGAAGCGATCAACAAGAGGCCCAAGACAGAAGATGAAAAGCTCAACATGTCAAACAATGGACTGCCAACGGGCATCCCAGCCCTAGAAGCAGATGCACCGCCAGATTCGTTGATCGACCATGCCGCTGCAATCGCCTACTGGTCAAGCACACCCGCGACTGTTGATGGCGTACTCGGTGGCTTCCCACAGGTCTCTAGGGTCGATCTCCAAGGCTCGGCCAACTTCCTAGCAAAATTGCGACGAAAGTCGAAAACATATTCGCAAACAGCCGGGAAATTGCAACGAGTAGTCGATTGCGGCTCTGGAATAGGAAGGATAACGACTGGCTTCTTGAGCAAGGTTGCGGAAACGGTTGATATCGTGGAACCTGTCGTCTCGTTCACAGACCAGGTCAAGGACGAGCCATGCGTGGGCACCATCTACAACGTGGGCTTGGAGCAATGGCAGCCAGAGCACAACTACGATGTCATATGGAATCAGTGGTGTGTCGGACAGCTTACGGACGCGCAGCTGGTCCAATATCTGCGCATGCTACCGTCGGCACTGAAACCAGGGGGTTTCATCATCGTCAAGGAGAATCTTAGCAACCACCCATTTGGCACAGATGTGTTTGACGAGACCGACAGCAGCGTTACCCGGAGCGATGTCAAGTTCAGGCAGCTCTTCGAGGAAGCAGGCCTCACTCTTATTAGCACCGAGCTTCAGAAGGGCTTCCCGAAAGATCTCTATCCTGTGCGAGCATATGCATTGCAGCCAAAGTAATTATGGCGCCATCTGCTCAGTGAGATTCTCGGCCAGACTGAGGCTATCGGACATCAGCTCATCTACGACCATGGGAATTGGAGTATTGTGAATCGAACGGCTGGCCTTTCTCAATCGAGAGGAAGAGGTGGTACATTGAGCCCAATCTCGCAGCTCCAATGTGTACTCTCGCCAGGATAATGGGCCCGAACTCACATTGAGATAACGGCACCATGTTCACACGAAGCCAGAGACTGCGGTCTTTGTCAAGGCAGATAGCAGCTGCAGAGTTGCATAGACAGGCACACGCGCATCGAAGCTTCGCAAGCTGTGGCGAAGGTTCACACGATCGGTGCTGTCCTTCAGCATTTCCTCTGGCACAACGGTTTACGAGGCAGCATGATGGCGAATCTGGCATCAATGCACCTCGACACGCAGTAGCCTTGACCGGAATCAAAGTAGTCGAGCAATCTGAAGTCAGCCTTGCCCTGAAAATTCGAGCAAGATATCTAAGTCGCCTGTGTCAAGCGAAGAGACAAGGCAGGGGTGACTATAACAATCATTCGCAGTAAGTCTCCTTGTTGACGGCACGGGCTCTGCCAGCATCTTCGCTAAGTCATGTTACCGAACCCCCCATTTCCCACTCTCACGCTCGATTCTCGTTCTCGAGTCCATGTCAACTTCTGCCCCGTCCGCATAGTTGTTAGTAGCGCCAGGCTCTGTGAAAATGGTCTGATCGACATTGATTGTCCTCGCACCGATGGACCACTATGGTGATGGCGTATACCGACCAGACAGTGCTTGCCATGAGCAATCCTCATACTTCTCGTGCGGCTGCGACGATTAGAAACGCAGTCATCCGTTGCAGATGACGAACTGCTTAGTGCTTATGGCGCATCTTCAAAGATTGCCTGAGCTCTAGAGGTGGTCTTCAGAGCCGCGTCTCTGCACGGCACGAGATATACGCCAGCAGGCTTGATGGGCGCGAGCTAGAAATCTAAAACATCTTCACCGTAAAGCAATCTATCTATTGATTACGAAGTCGCGCGCGCGCTCACGCGTCGACGGCTAACAGACTGGAGGCATTTCCGATCAATTGCTTGCAGTGACATGTCGTGAACATAGCCGGGAGACAGAAATGCCGCCTTTTCCCGAGCGAATGAAGAAAGCTGTGAACATGTTCATGAAACAAGGCCCGTAGTACCGAAGAGGTCACGTGTGCGTGATAAGGGTGCAAGCACGTGGCAGAGCGGCACCGTCCCCGGCGAGGTTGGTTTCAAGTGCGCCGATTGTGGAGGTCGATATGAGCGGTGCGTTGGTCAACGATATATGAGTTTTGTTCATCTACTTGAGGCCGCATCTTCGCGTGATAGATTGCAGCCCTTCAACGGCGGATAGCCATAGTGCGACCACGATCGCTGCCGTTGTTGTCTATTCCCGCAGCATCTCAAATAGCTACAGTGCATGTGGACGAGCTCAGGAGTGTCGGTCATGATCCCTCAGTGGTCAGTCTCCACACTAATGAGCCGTCAACGTTGTGTGACGATTATTAGCGCGGAGAGACGTTCTTCGCCGTTGCCCGGCGCCAGATTTGGCCACTTTCCCTGACCTTCCACTGAGGTGCCATCGAAATGAGATATAGCAAATAATTCGATGGCCTTCATTTGCTGCTGCATCTCGTGTATCTCAGATGCAGCGCGAGCAGCGCCCTCGTGGCGGTGTATCATCAGTTGCGCGATGGGCCGCGGACCGCAGGTCAATCCTGGTTATCAGCTTGACCCTCTCATGACTCTGGACAGCGCTGCCGCTCCCCGTCGTGTACGTGGTAGCCCCGTCTGCGCTACTAATGGGTCTTCCTTGCTAATGAGGCCCAATATGGCTAACTGGGTGCTGGACGGCAAGGTACAGATATGAGGGAAACACCGTGCAGACGGACGGTGCAAGGTGCCTGTTATTATTAGGGATCATGTTATATTGGCGAAATGATGCGTACGTGCTCGCGCAGCTTTCTGCCTCCAGTCTTCGCTGTCCATCAATGAACATACACATGCAGCAAGCTTCGACATGTCTTTGTCTGGAGACGACGATGAGTTCTTCGATGCGCAGTCCCGTGCTGCCCAGCCAACAGCCACTGCTGCGTGCTATCACCCGAGCCGAGATGAGAGCGTCAAGCTAGCGCACGCGAATGTTGCACTGGACGCACGCCAATCAAGCGGCGACAATAATAATAATGATGATGGACGACAACGACGACTCCCAATTCCAACAATTTGCTCGCCACCATCGCGGCCACGCAGTGTTTCGAGAGGGAGGAGCGCGCCAGATCCGTCCTTGCGACACAACAATAATCACACCAACCGAAGCAGCCCACCGGTGACGAGTACTGACGTGCCAGTACCAAAGATTCCTGCCCGGTTTCTGGACGGCAGCTCGGGACGGCCTGCGTCAATCGTAGTGTCAGACCCTCCGCGTCGTGCAACTGCATCTGCAACTCTCCTTCGACGCGCATCCAGCGTAGGCTCTCCTGGACTGGGCAGCAAAACACGCTCTGACTCGCAAAGGAGGAGAAGCAACTTACTAGAATACTCCGTCAGCAGCAGCAGCGGCGGCGGCAGCGGCAGCAGTGGCAGCGACCACCACCACCACCACCATCACCACCATCACCACCATCAGCATCAACGCCATGATGCGGTAACAGCGACGACCACCACTACCTCCCAGCCTGCACGTGGCCGCAACCTTGTCGTTCACGTCTCTCCCGCGCTCACGGAGGAACCGCGGCCAGAATCGCTGCCGACTACACCCATACCACTTCCCGCTCCTTCCGTGGACGTGCGCACCTTGTCCAAGCTGGAGTCGCGCGCACCGTCACGGGAGGGCCGCCAAATGTCGCGCATCAGCAGGAGAGGGGACGGAGATTTGTTTCTCGAAGTCGCAGCCGACGAACACATCCTATCCGACGACGAACTCTCACACCGTCTGCGATCGTCCAGTCGCGCTTCATGTACAGGCAAGCGTAGATCGCTCCCTACCGACATGCTTGCCAACAACGCCAACGACCGCCGTCCGAGCACCAGCGGTCATATCTATCCGCGACCATCCTCGCGTCTGCACCCCATCAACACTGATAGGGCTTCGGCCGACGTGCAGCGTCATATGGACCAATACAAGAGCCCGACCGCCCGCACATCGTTCCAACACGGCGACGGCGTGTCAGTATCCGGCCAATCGCACTCTGGACGGTCGCGTCGCTGCTCTGTGCTGCTTGACCGTTCACCGGCGTCGCCATCGTATCTGCGCGAGCGTCTACAGTCACCGGAACTGCCTCAGTTCGGTCGAAGGAGGCCATCATTCGGATCAACCATCGCCAATGCTTATCACGAAAACACATACGCGCCCAGTAGGGCTATGGGCTCGTTCGAAGAGTCTCCAGCCGAGGACTCCGACACGAAGCAAGCGGACTCAACCTCGAACGAATCACAACCTGCGGAAACAGTCTGGGACGAGCTGGACGATCTCAAGACACGAATCAAGAGTCTGGAGTTGAATGGTAAAGCTCCTGCCAGTTCCAGCGCTGCTGCCTCTGGCGACTCCAGTGACAGACCACGTACCGCAACAACGGCTCCCACCACGATCGATTCCTCTCCCAAGCATGTCCGTAAACGCTCCAACACCGAGCAGAAGCCGACACCGACTCCTCCAACGGAGAACTCTACCCCTTCGAAGACAATTGCTGATGTTCACCCTCCATTACATGCCGCCTTGGCGAAAGCTAAACCACTGCTCCATGGAAGTCTGTTTCACACGCTTGAGGCTACCGCGAATGACGCTCTAGGACTGGCTGCGTTGACCAGCAGTGCCGGTCCGCAAGGCACCACCTTTTCAGCTGCATCCATCATCAACGGAATGACTGTTTCGGATCGCCACGTCAGACGCAAAGTCGATAATATGTGTCGCAACCTGACTGAACTGTGCTTGGCCTTGTGCGAAGGCAAACACGAAGCTCCAAATGTCCTAACCTCTCCTGCCTCTATCACCGAAACACCCGTTCAAGAATCGCCGTCGCTGAGATACTCTTCCAACATGCCACAACGAAGCAGCAGCTTTGGGCGATGCATGAGTCGTCTTGAAGTCAGAAAGAACAGCATTCTTGGAGGCAACTCTGCCGCGTCGGCCGAAAGTGTGAGTCCTCGCGGCAGCGTGGTCGACATGTCGTCTAGTGAACAGGAACCCACATCAAATAGAATATACCCGCAGCAGCCACGCCGTGTCAGCAGGGCAGCAAGCACTACCCTTCAAAACCGGCCACCGCGACATGACGATACAAGCCCCGACGAAGCCACCAACTTTAGATCATCCTCACGTGCTATGACTGATATTGGCGCTGCGCGCGCAAAGTCCCGACTCACAAACAACGACAGATCTCCTGCCGCTCAGCGAACTCCTAGCCTACGCGAAACGCTTACGAAAAAATCCAACGAGTCTTCTTTTGAGCGCAACCGTGAGACATCACGTATTTCCTCCGTGGGTTCCGAATATCGACGTAAACGACTGTTTAACCACGAATCCACGCCACCGGTAATGGAGGAGGATCCTCCTGCATACGACACACCTTCACAACAACCCCGACGCATCACTTCTCTTGGACATTATCAGACCGACTTTCAATTCACTGGAAGGAAGTCTACCCTAGAGATTCCCGGAAGAACGACGAGCTTGAATCAGCGACGGCGTGTAATCGTCGAATAGGCCTCGATAGATTCGCTGGCATTGGGCTCATTCATGGCAGCGAGGCGTTCCTCACGGCGTTATGGAAGATGACGATATCGTTTTCACGAGTGATACACCCACGGCGATTGATTATTCTTTGTCAACTGCTATGGCAGTATACTGGGCCACGGCTCTATGCATCATGTTGTTCAATGTACACTAGCAAGTGTACCATAGACACGGCGCATTGTAGAGCCCGTATACGGCATTTTGTAACACGTTACGATTAATGGAATGGAATTGCTTGCAGCTGCATTTCAGACGCATGGCGATTACGTGATCCCCAGAGCACGAGAACATCCCGATGCAGTCGTCACATTGAGCACGTGGTTGTGATTGACTCACATGTGTGCGTCGCAGGTCATGGACGAAATTGAGACAGGACTGGACGAGAAAGTCTGCGCCACACGTAAACGCTGCAGATCTGTGACAGGGGTGCCAACCGGGTTCTTCTAGCTGCCCAGCTTGATGCTCTCATATCTGCATCTTGTGACGTATGCACATGCGGGCCAGATGGGACGTTGCAACATTTCGTGTGGGTGTGAACAGGGCAGCAGGACGAGTCTCGCATGTAGTGGAGGTGATGCGTCGAGCTTGAGTCAAAGGATAAGTATAGCTCTCTTCATTGTGCTATCTTCCTCGTCGACATATCATTTGAGTGCTACTGGAAACTTATCTATACGACTGCCTTGCTCCTAGATAGACGAGGCGCACTCATCCTCTATGGCCGAACAACTCAAGCAAGCAGGCACCGCAGTTTCCAATGCTGCCGGTGGTGGCACCGAGAAGTGGGATGCGATGAGCGAAGAACAGAAGAAAAAGACATTCGACGCACTTCCCGAGGATAAGAAGCAGGGCAAGACCTACATGCAGTGGATATCGGAAGGCTATCAACACCAGAAGGAGAACTGGATGCCTTGGATCGAAGACATGTACTTGAAGTGGTTCACCAACGACAACAAGGCCAGCTATGCCACGAAAGGTACTTCCGCGATCACAGCAAATCATATCGATACCATAGATAGACGCTGACCAGTGTGATGTAGACACCCTCGACAAATCCAAGGTCACGGGCATAGAGCAGGTCGACACACTCCAAGACAGCGTCAACAATACCGTCGGCCAACAAGTCGGCAAGGGCGGCATCTTGCAGCCCGTTGGCGATACCTTCAGCAAAGAAGGTATCAACAGGGCAGAGCGCGGTGGCAAAGACGAGAGCGGATCTTATGGTGGTCCTGCTTCATCGGTGACTGATCCTGTCGTTAACAACGCACAAGCTGGAGGCAAGGCTGTTGCGAGCGGGGCACAGAACGCTGGCTCGGGAATCCTGTCGGGTGCGAAGAGTGCTGGTGGGTATGTTGGTGGTATGTTCGGGTATGGGAAGAAGGAAGGGGAGGCTCAGCAGCAGTGAGATAGTTGGTTAGGAGGGTTTGGAAGGATTGTCGCAAGTAACAATGACTTTCGTGGAGAGGATGGAATGTAATATTGGCTATGATACCACAGCACTTGGTCTAGAATGTGTAGGATATCGCTTCCGTTTGAGCTTTATGGCTTGAAAGAGTCTTACGCGTGGTGCGTGGTGAACATGTATTCTGGGGAAACACCGCTGCTTACATCGAGGTATCTCGGTGTTACAATCAGTTTTAGGGTGGGTTCGCAAATTGTGACTCAGTCGTTCGTGCCTGGGCATGTGAATCAGCGCCACAGCTGACGTGAACTCAAATTCTGAACTTCGACAAAACTTTGATATCCAAGACCAGAATCAGCAGCAAATAGCGGCGCTTATTCACATTAAACCAACTTGTAAGACTGACTCCACAGTTTGTAAAGAACAATACTGCTCCGATTGAAGTGCCATAACTACAATGCCAGCTCGCGGTGGTCGAGGCGGCGGAGGAGGAGGAGGAGGAAGAGGTCCTCTACCACGCAACGTCCAAGTCTCCAAGAAGATCTCCTGGCTCCTCCGCCACGGCGCAGAAAAAGAAGGACTGACTCTCGGCCACGGCGGCTTCATTCCAGTCTCCGAAGTGCTCGCCAACAGAAACCTCAAATCCCTCCAAGTCACATTCGACGAACTCCGCTCCATCGTAAACGAAAACGACAAACAACGCTTCACCATGATACTCGCCTCATCCCTAGACTCCAATCCAGACAAGCCACCATCCCAAGGTCCCGACGACCCCAAAAATGCCCCATCATCAACATCAACATCAAACGACCCCAAAGACTACCTCATCCGCGCAAACCAAGGCCACAGCCTAAAAGTCTCAGCAGAAGGTCTCCTCACCCCGATAACCCCCGACTCCGCTCCCACCACAGCCATCCACGGCACAACCCACTCCGCCTGGCCCTTGATCGTATCCTCCGGCGGCCTCAAACCCATGACCCGCACCCACGTCCACTTCGCCACAGGCCTACCCAAAAGCTTCAATTCCACACCCTCATCAAAACCACCAACCCAAAACAGCGAAGGCAAAGACGAGAACGGAAACGAAGGCCAAACTTTCGAAACCAACACAGCAGCAGCAGCAGCGACATCGTCAGCACCGCCACCACCACCACCACCACCCGTAATCTCCGGCATGCGCAACTCCTCCACAATACTAATATACCTCGACGTCCCCAAAGCTCTAGAACAAGGCATGAAGCTATGGAAGAGCGACAATGGTGTGATTCTGAGCGAAGGGAACGGAGACGGATTAGTACCACTGGAAGTGTTCAAGCTAGTCGAAGATCGGACTGGAGAAGGCGTATTACTGCAGGATGGGAAAATCGTAAAGGAGGCGCCTACCAAGTGGCGGAAAGGGAATGGGAAGGGCTGAAGGGAAGGGAAGGGGAGAGATGCCGAGATCTCTACGAGAAGGTAGAGAGCAGATTGCCAGTAGGATGAGACGATGTTTTGGGAGGTTCAGGTCAATTGACGTGCGACGATTGCGTCTCACGGACTGAAAAAATGGCATTATGTCGCGAGATGGTAAAAGCACGCGAGAGCTTGACAGAGTGGCAAAGGTATGTCGTTATCGTATGCCATTTCCTTCCCTCCATGGCCACATGCTTTGGGCCTCTGCTGGTCGATGCATATAAATGGTGCAAGAACAAACACCAAACCGCTCAGGAATAATGCTATGATGCTCCAGCCGCCACTCACGTTGGCTCGCTCCAATCGACTTGCTCCGTGACGGGTGCACCACCATCTTTCGCATACGTGATCTTCAGTCGTAGTCGTAATTTCGCAGGAGGACCCTATATCACAATTAGCGGTTGCGACCATTTAAGTCAGGCATTACTCACCCCTTGTACGGCAGTGATCCGCATTTGCTGCGTCGCTTCCTGACCTCCTTGTAATTCAGACGCACTAATAGCCTGGAGCTGCAACTTTTGGGTCTTGGGCACAGCCGCCTGCAAGTTCAGAGAGCTTATAGTTTCGAAGCTGCCGGTATTTTGGAAGCGGGCCACGACTTGCACCGCCTGTGAACTGCGCTGGACGCTGAAAGCGATATAAAGATCGTTCCTGTTGAACGCTGTATGCGCTTGCTGTTGTGCTTGGGCGGGTGCACCGCCAAACCCACCAAGGATGTCATTCGACGCACCCGATGATTGTACGGGTTGTGAGGATGGCGCTCCTGCAGGCTGGCCGCCGAAAAGATCCATAATTGAGTCCATGTTACTCTGTGGCCGTGCCGATCCGTTCACCGGAGAGTTTGTCTGCTGTACAGGTGAAGACACTGTGTCGCCACCACCCAGTATATCCGCAAGCAAGTCGGCATTGTTTGTTTGCGAGCCGTTGATCGTAGCACTCATATCTGTTGTGGGCATACCCGAATCCCCACCCATGAGGTCCAGCAGCATGTCTTGTTCTGTGATCTGACTCGGCTTCTTCTTCGCAGGAACCTTACTATGGCGCTTTTTCGTGGCCTCACCCATGACCCTGTTTTCCTCGCGAATCTCTGGAGCCGGCATTCGTTCGAGCACTCCTCGTCGGACCTCGTCATACCCAAAGAGATTGCCATACTCCACAGAGCGCTGTTGTACCTCAACATTTAAGTCTGCCTGCCGGCTCAGCAGCAGTCTCCGTAATCGATCGACCTGAGCAGGATCTTGCAAGCGGGTAGTAAGCTTGATCGCTGCTGTGATTATGTATTCCGTAACGCTCGTGCCCGAGTAACTTGAGTTGAGAATGGTGGTGAATAAGTCCACAATCTCGTTCTCCTTTACCTCACGGACAAGTTCTTCTTCCTCGTAAGAGCCACCTCTGAGCAGAGCATCGCCATATTCCCCGATGACCCATGCACCCGCGAGGTTCAAGCCTTCCTGACTGATGTCTTCTCTCAAGGCTGCATACAGTTTCTGGGCACAATATGTCTGAAGCTCTGGAGTCGTTGCTATTAGGCGAACGAAAGACGACAGAATTTGTTCCTTCACATAGTTGCCTGCAAGCTTGAGTACCCGAAGCATAGTGTCCACATGCCATCGCTTGTTCGGCGCGAATCGATCTGCAGCAATGCCAATCTGCGAAGTCATAACAGGCTTGAACTCGTTATCGGCCACTTCCAGGAAGGCGAGTAGTTCCCTGATCAAAACACGTATGTTCGACTCATTGATCAACGTGAAGCTGAGATCTAGAGCTCGTCTTCGTATACTGATGTCCGGATCGCGTAAGCAGTCTAGGATCGTATTCCGATGGCGTTGCACAGCATTCGGCTCAATTGCGACCACCTTCAATAAAGTATTGAGGGCGACATAACGAATGTTGTTATCTCTGTTCGTCAAAAACTTTCCAAGAATGTTGACACCAAGGACTCTGAGTCCCGAGTCGGCTTCGATGTCCAGGATGGTAAGTACAGCTTCGTAGAGAATTGAATTGCCTACATTTTTCGAGGCTTCCGTATTGGTGGCCACCTGGGCCAGGATGTCGTTGATCTGTTCGCTAGTCTGTGGATCTCCTCTCCCGAGCACGCGTAACAAGCGCAAGATCTTGACCTGCAGGAACGGATCCGTAATTCCTGTAACATCGTGCTCGGGTGCATATCCGGATTGTGACAAAGCCTTCAGTACTTTTACCAGGCTTCCAGTCAACGGCCTGAACATCTCAACCACCCCTTGCTCGCCACCCTCCTCTTCGTCGGCTTCGCACATGCTGACCACTAGGGTAAGGCCGCTGAGAAGCACGCCGTGGTTGCGATCGTTGAGTAGGAGCTTGGCCTTGTCGTGGAAATGTTCTTGAAGGTCAGGTACCTTCCTGCATATGCGCATAGCACAAAGAGCTGCTTTCCGCCTGATGTATGGATTTGACGATGAGAGAATAGTTTCAACCTCGGGAAACAGGTCGCGAGACATCTCAATGGAGGCAATGTTTCCGAGAGTACATAGCGCCAGGCCGACGATATACTGGTTGCTGTGGTTGAGGTCATTCTTCAAGGAATTGGTTACCAGTGTCAGAACCTCCTGATTCTCGTCCAACAATAACATGGTACCCAAATAGCCCAATCTCTTATCCGCGAAACGCGGTGAAGCCAATAGCTTGAGGCATTCGATCTGGCCAAAGTGGGTGCGTTCGCCCAAAGTGAAGAGGTACAGCAGCTTAGCGACATTGTTTCGTCTGTGTTCTCATGAGCACATATACCTCCTTGCCCCATCATCTTATTATTATGGCATACCGCAAGTCCGAATTGTGTGCTTCCTCCCTGAAGCTATTTCTTATTGCCGCACTCTCCTTCGATACGACGGCTCGCTCGTCGGCGATGGTTTTGGCGGCGCGTACATTGCGAATGAACTGCTTGACTATTCATATCGCTTGTCAGTATGTGTTATGCCAGTTGCCATATGACATGCTGCCGGCGGGACAGTTGTAGCGTACGGGAGCTCATTGCGGCGGTCGCAAGGACCCCAGTTCAGTCGTGAGGTTGTCTGATGTCTATCGTCGTTGAGGCCGCATGTCGTAAAAGTTGGAGTGAAGTTCTTCAAGGGCCAAAGGGGAGGATTGTGGGTAAACAGCACTGGTGAACGACAATGAATTGGCTTGGCTGACTTAACTTGTCGAAGCCAGAGTTCCAAGAGCAGCGACCAGGGTCTTCGTCTGACGCACGGCCGTTTCGCGCTTTCTACTCTACAAATATATGTAAAAGAAACATGTACTGCACCAATGATACTCTCACGAGAATTCAAAAGTCTGTCAAGTAGGCATCGCGAAGCTGAGTCGAGAAATATGTTCATATGATACATTCTCGTTCAAGACAAGACGATCTCATACAGATAGATCTACAGAAATAATTTTAGCATGGCTCGCTGCTGATACACAGAGTCAGGTCAAAATACGTACCGTATCACCTAATCAATCTTCACACGTATCCGCCAAGAGAGACTTGGATATGCCCATATCTAGCCTGCGTGTATCGCAGCCGAAGCGTTGTGCGGTCATAGGAGCCGGCTTCGCCGGGCTACGTGCTGCCGATGTACTCTTACAGCACGGCTTCGCAGTAACCATATTCGAAGCACGAGATAGACTTGGTGGCAGAGTAGCGCAAAGTCACCATCTAGGCCATCTTGTAGACCTTGGACCAAATTGGATTCATGGCACGGAAAATAACCCCATTCAAACCCTGGCCATGGCCACCAAAACTCGACTGCACGCCTGGGACGAGGACGAAATCATCTACGGCTCGGATGGAACACCTATCGCGCACGAAGAAGCGGCCAAGTACGGCGAGATTCTCTGGGACAATGGTTTAATAGCAGAAGCGTTCAGGTATGCCAAGGAGCACGGCAGTGCGATCGATGCGCAGAAAAGCCTTCGCGACTTCTTCGCAGAGAAGGTCGAGTCATTGTTCGCGGGCGAACCAGACGCAGTGAGAAAGCGAAGAACGTTGTTGAAGTATGCCAGTATGTGGGGATGTTACATTGGCAGCCCGATTGCCAGACAGTCACTACGTTACTACTGGCTCGAGGAGTGCATAGAGGGCGAGAATCCATTCGTTGCAGGCACATATCAGAAGATATTGGATGCTGTAGCAGCGCCGGCGAAGAAGAACGCCGAGATTTACCTTGATACTGAAATTGTCGGCGTCGAATCAGTCGAGCCGTCATCGGAGGAGAACTCTGGCCGCAACAGTGTTGTGCTCACTACAGCCCGTGGCGTCCAATCGTCCTTTGATGAGGTAATAGTAACCGTGCCACTAGGTGTGCTGAAGCAGACCAAGACCATGTTCAAGCCCGATATCCAAGCAGCGCTATCCTCAGCAATAGACCATATCTCGTACGGAACTCTTGACAAAGTGTACATAACGTTCCCGCGAGCTTTCTGGTGCGAGGCGAAGGAGTCGAATCAATCGCTCAAGGGCAATGATCCAGAGAAGAAGACTTCCAACGAGACAGCAACCACAACACCACTTCCTCAGACACCTGCAAGCCAGGTCAACGCACAGTCTCCCAGCTTTTTCAACTGGCTCGAACCGGACTACAGCAAGTCCACCAGTCCAGACGCATGGATGCAAGAAGCCATGAACCTCGCCGCTCTCCCAACAGACTGTGCACATCCAACCCTCCTCTTCTACATCCAAGGCCCTCAATCCAAACACATCGGCGACATGGTGCAATCCGCAAAGACTGACGCCGAAAAAGATGCAAAGCTCGACGCCTTCTTCAAACCCTACTACTCTCTGCTACCACAATACACCAAAGACAACCCAGACTGCACTCCTAAAGCCTTCCTCGCCACCGCATGGGCCAACGATCGTTTCGCGGGCTACGGGTCCTACTGTAATTTTCAAGTCGGCCTTGAGCAAGGCGACAAAGATATAGAGACCATGCGGCATGGCATGCCAGATCGACATGTTTGGCTCGCCGGTGAGCATACAGCACCCTTCGTTGCCCTTGGGACTACCACGGGCGCATACTGGAGTGGCGAGGCCGTAGCAAGACGCATCGCCGCCGCTCACGGAATGTGACGCTCAGGCAACCCGCGTGATCAAAAAACGTCAAAGCAAACGCCACTCACAACCAATAATGATACATGGGTAGAACTGATCTATAGACCCCTCTTTTCGTCATGACTCCCGTTCAACACGCCAAACGAATCCTGCCTCTTGCTCTTCCGCCCATAGATCTCTTTGGCCCACTCGGTGATCTGGAAACACCATCCGCCCGCCACAAGAAGTCCGGACACTACATTTACGAGCCTGATCAACAGTGCCGGCACCGAACTCCATTCCTCCGCAATCGTCAATCCGATCGGCTCAATGTCGAATTTGATGAACACCCCCGGAACATTGTTCTCGGGGACTTTATGACTCTGCTCCGTCACCGCATACTGATATGTGAATACAGTATTCGTAGTGAAGCGGTATGGGTGCTGAGACAGGCCGTCTTCGCCCGAGGAGGGCGATTCATGGGAGTTGTCCGTTGTTCGGAGGATTGCAGGGCCGTCGGTGGTGTAGATGGTGGGGACTAGGGAGAGGTAGTATTGGAATTTGTAGAAGTGGTCGGATGTTGTCGCGATGGTGTTGTCGAGGGGGTTGATTAGAGAGGGGTAGAAAGGGCCGAAGGAGAGTTCGTTTACGATGTGGGAGAAGTTGAATGCTAGGCGAATGGTGTTAGCATCTCGGGCGGTACAATGCTAGCTCAATGCTTGACTTACTGTCGTGGTCAAGATGCTGGCCAAATTCCATGTATCCGTGTCCTCTAGCTGTAATGTGGAAATCTCCTTGCACTTTATTCCCATGCATACTGCCATAGATTCTGCAGCTATCCGGCGTTCGTCTCCAAATTCGCGGCGTCTTCTTGAACTTCTTACTGCCGCGTGCTGCACCAAGGTAGTTGTGCACATCCTCTTTATCATATTCACCGGAGCCTCTCTCGTCCTTGATGCGTTCATCCTTCTCGGCCGCCAAAGCATGCTTGGTCAAACCGCCCTTCCAGTACTGCCATAGTGTGGGGTCTTTCTTTAACGCTGCTCCAGCAAGGATACGATCTCCCGACGAGTCTTGCACATTGACGTGCAAGTCTTCGCATTGCATCGCGACCACGACATCGAGGTTGATCTGCAGGTCATGGCCGATGCCTTGCTCAACTGCGAATGAATGTGTTGTTTCGCCGGCCCACCATCGCGACACTTCGCTCCAAGCAAGAAATAGCGATGCTATAATCAAGGCTACGGTCCATGCACCGCCAGACTCTGTGCGTTGTGTATAGGACGGTTTCGTCTTGGGGAATGCATCGAACGACTTGACGACACTGGATGCTTTACTTTCTGCGAAATTGGAGTCGTCAAAGCCGGGTCGTTCTGCAAAGCCGTTCATTGCGCCGTGTCGCTGGCCTTGGCGCCAGAAGACAATGGTTATCGAGGAAGCATTTAACAAAGCATGTGTAGAAGACAACTTGTCAACTGTTTCGAAGCTACTTCGAGACCCTTGATCATGCATTGAGCCGTCGGCCCAGCCCGTCCAACGTGGCTCTCCGCCGCTCGATTTATCTCAGCCACGCAGCCCCGATCTGTGCCTGAGCCAAACATGTGCACACGAAGCCACACCACAAGCATGAGTATGAACAGCAAAAACAGTCGCCAGAATCGCAACAAGGTCATGTTTCGACATTATTCTCCACAAGTCGTAATTACGTACATGGAAATGTTCATATACAACCTATCCTCCCAGTTCGCTATGCATTTTCGTCGTGTCCGTCATGTACATCCGTTTGTAGTATTCATCAACATATCGTATTTGCCGTCTCACAGGACGAAGCCTGCGACACCAATGGCAGCTCCAAGGATCACGGCCACTTCGGCAGCATACCAGCTCGAAGGTACAGCGGCGCCAGATTGAAGGCCTGGCTTGCCACTACCAGATGGAGCAGAGCCGGTTGCCCCGGCGTTGGATTCTCCAGTTGGTTGTCCAACCACTGCGAACGAGGTAATAGTCGATCGCTGACCGTTTGGCAGCACCGTGGTCTGCAGACGCAATTGACTGACAGTTCCGCCGCCGGGCTGGTAGGTAATGGTGACAATGCGGCCTCCCGAATCGGTAGTCGTATAGACGCCTCCTGCTGTTGGTGAGGAAAGAACGACTTTGTTTCCTGACCCGTCCGTGGTCGTGACCACTTTGGGAGCAGAGATGATCAGTCGTCCGCCTGATGCTACAGCAGCAGTGGAGATTGGTGATGCAGTCGTTATGGTTTCGCCTTGGTCGTTCGTGGCCGTAACTACAACAGCAGGTGCCAACGATGAAGTGGTAATGGTGCTGCCTCGAGCATTCGTCGTGGTTATCTGGACAGCAACGCTCGTTGGTGCTTCGGTCTCGAATGCCCGCGTGCTCTGGACGATCCTACTGCCGTCTTCGTTGGTTGTTGTGTATTGTATGGGAACGAGCACACCCGTCTGTGTTGCGGGCGGCGTGGTCTGCCGAGCGGTTGAGCCACCAGAAACAGTGCCCTCGGTTATCGACTGGCTTGCTCGTACAACAGAAGATACTACTGTAGGAGTCACAGTAGTTTGTCCTCGCTCGTTAGTTGTCGTCACTTGAATCGTGGTTTCTGCAACAGAAATTGATGAGCCCTGCTCTCGAGAAGTAGAAACTTTTTCGATCGAAGAAGAAGATATTTCGGTCGTTGCCGTGGTCCTGACTGGAACAGTGACCGGCGTCGATACAACCAAGGTAGTGCCGCCGGAGGTGACAACGGAAGTAATGATCGTAGTGTCGCGGGACGTAACAACGGTACTCGACTCGACGACGATTGAAGATGGAGAAGTCTCACCTGGAGCACTTGTCGGCACTACAATCGTGGGCGACGTGGTAGGCGTTGCCGCGGTCGTGGGAGTCTCGACTGAAGATGGACTCCCGGAAGAAGGACTAGAAGACTGACCTTTAGAGGTGGTACTCCGCACGTTGGACGTGGCAGGTTGCTGTTCCGTCGTGGTTTCGACCGCTGTCGTGAAGGATACCGCGGTAGTGGACTTATCAGTGACGACGACTGGAGTGGTCGTTGTCACAGTTTCCACACGGGTCGTGGTACTGTTGTCTTGTCGCTTTCTGAGATAGTCTTTCACAACGGCATCTTGCTTGGCGACATCAACCAATTTCGTAGCAAGCTCGTGGTCGTTGCTATGAACAGCGTCGATCGCATCGTGCCCGTCTCTGAAAACACCTTCGCGGTATTTCGGCTTCAGGTGTCCTTCTAGCGCAGCTTTGAGAGAGTCGCTAGGCAGAGTCCTGATTATCTCTTTCCATTCTGCCACTGTGTTCTCATTGAAGTCGCTCGCCTCGGCGTGACTTGATGCAAAGCCCAGTGAGGTCAGCGACAGGCCGGTAAGAATGATGGATCGTAACGATGGCATTGCGAGTTTTGACACTCAGCGAACGCGAAAAATGCAGAGACCGGCTCGCAGGCTGAACGAATGAATTGACTATGGTGACAAAACGTCAGAGGACGAGAGCCACGATGGTTGAATTCGTTCAAGCTGACCAGGTACTCACCAGCAGCGATCTGCACGGTTGCCAAACACGTGCGGTGGCTGGTTCTAGAGCCGTAATGAACGCAGTCTACGTTGAGATAGTGCCCTTCGATACGATATCTCAACTGCTACGGTCCGGATCTTCGTTCCCTCGACGATGGTCCCCAAGCAGTGCTGTATTCCTCCAAACAAACGCTGCTCTTTGAGATAGCAAACGACAGACGAGTAATTGATAAAGTGAAGTCAAGGCATGTACAAAACAACTTCACCGGATGAGCGCTGCCGTCAGAGGAAGCACTAGGAGAAAGGTAACAGCACCGACAGGTGGCACCTCTTGGATCGTCGAAAAGTATCAAAGGCGCACGGCAGGGAAGTGGACTTCACCCCGGTCAAAATACGAGCATAGCTCGCTTTTAGAGGCGGCAGATCAGCAACGCTTGCTCTCGAACTGCGCGCAGCTAGACTCGAAGAGCATATCGGTTCACTTTGGTCATCCTTCGCCAAGCTGTTTACGAAGCGTGGTATTGTAGCATGCAGATACCGATGGAGAACCAGCCGCGCCGCCGACTTGAATGATGTGCGGTCAACGATATGTACGCATGCGCGCGTGCAAAGCTGCAGACGAGTAATCGTCGAAGTACTCAGATCTCAGGCGAACGTGGCCCCTTACATGTGACGTTGAACAGCATGATCCGAGTCATTGGTTGTCGGAACGCATGTTCCAGACGGGCCTGCCCTGCTGTGCTATATGCAGCCAACGCCACTCCGAATGCAGCTCATCGTGTTTCGAAAATTCGCTTTCTTTCTTTCTTTCTCTATTAGCGGCAGAGGCGCGAAGACACCTTGACAGCTCACAGCTCGCGCACAGCTGGTGAACCTGGCAGAAATGTGGGCAGCACGGTGCATATCCTACTGCACTCATATCTGCGCCCATCCATGGAACCTCCCCGTCTTGCTGTGAAGCTTTACCTTGACGTGACGAAAGCCAATGCCATACCGACCCGCAATGCGCTCAGCCAAGACGGCCTGACCCAAGATCGAGGGCGTTAAAAACACCAAGAGTTGCCGGGATTTCCTCCCTTTCCACAACGGCATACCATGCATTCTCCACAGGGCGCACACGAGCTTCTATTTGCAGCCTACTATGAAACCATGTCTACCTACTCGGCTAAAACGGGACCTTTACCAGCCAATCAGATGTATTTCAGCACATTTTTACGTGAGTTCACCCGTACTCAATCGTTTTGCGTAACCTTATAGCGTGATATCATGCTGGCATGTGAAGACGAAATAGCTTAGGTGACGCGTACGCACTGAAGTAGCTTGCCACATATATACATAGAGCTCGCATATACAGCTCTATAGCTCATCTCTCCACAATACTATTCCTTCCATTATAAACATACTTCGATATAAGAAATGGAGGTCAAGGCCTCATTCTGCTCGGCGGTCTGCAGGTCCATTGTGCCGCATCCGGAAGCTAGCGATGCCCCATACAACAAGACTTTATCCAGCCTGGACGCTTTGCAGAAGCAGCGACACTCGCAGCTCGTCTCACGACTAAGCACAATGACCTGGTCCTCCTCATATTCGAGAATCCCGAGCTGCACCAGCGACGTCGGCGTGCCGTTCGCCGTTCGTGCTTGGCCTGCTTGATGCTTGGGACACCATAGATCCCTCATGACCACTTGCCATAGGTATGATTGGGTGAGGCGCATATTGTGCTGCGTGGGGTTCCGCATATGGTCGTTGCTGCTCGGTCGATGGTCCGCGAACGGGTATGCTGTCGACAAAAGCGCTCAGGTCGTTTTTGCTTCTGGACCGTTCGTGCCCACGCTCAGGAGTTCGCGACCTGTCTTTATCCTTGCGGTCCAACTTATTGCGCAGCCAGGACATGGGGCCCCTTCTTTCGCGTTCGGAGTCGGAGAATACAGTATCAGAATTGGCTGACGTTTGCACCTGTTGTCCCGGCGAAGACAATGCTTCAGTGGTGATGGTACCGAGTGGCGCTGGCTCTTGTAGGCTCTTCCTTGGTACAGAGCCACCACTGCCGATGGTTGACCTTGAAGTTGCTTGTTCTCGTATCATGGTGCCTAGTGGATTGCCAGGCATGGCCGGGTCGTCAATCTTGTTTTGCGATCGCGAGAATCGCCAGCGATTTCTCTTCTTTTTCTCACCAAGCTGTTCGTTTGACGGTGGCATATCGTCGCCAACCATGTCCGCATCCGACATTTCCGTGTGTGAAGCGTCTGTGTGTGAATGGAAAGAGTTAGATGGTGACAAAGTCGGCCGTAGGGTAGCATCTGTCGGGTTGCGCTGAGGCGTATATTCGACCGCAGTCGGCGTGTTCTGCGCCGTAGCGTACGTTGATTGACCGCCTGTCTCGTCCAGCGGCAACGTTTCTGAAGGTACAGTGGCTAGAGGCGCTGGTGCGAACCTTGGCGAGACTGGCGAGATTTGCGTATCTTGGAGTTCCTCGTGCAGTGAGTGCGCGGATGACTGCGCACTGGAGAGGGTTGAGCCCGGTATACGTCTCTTTTGCAACTTGTTCGGCTTTCGTGCATCGCCATCGCTAGTCGGCGATTGCTTCAGAATGTCGAGGAAGCCCTTAGCTTTGGTCGACGCAGCAGATGGCGTGTTGGAAGAGGACCTGTCTGCATTTCTCTCACTGTGGCTTGCAGGAGCAAGAAGTGGCGTAGTGTCTTTCTTTGGCGTCTGATAGTCCCTAGTGGTGGCGGACGAGGCATCACTGAGAGGAACACCTGCGAGTGGTGTAGTGGCCTCGCTCGATGAGGCCGACGTGACTTCAGGAGGTGCCGGGAATGCTGGCGCGGTCGTTGTCACTGGTGTGTGCTGGATCGAACCTGATCGTTCAGTGGTCGATGGTCTCTTTTCTACAGTTTCAACACCGGCAGCTTGCGTGACTGATGCTGAACCTCCCGAGCTGCTTGGTAAATTGGGCGTGGTGGGATCGGAATGCTTGTTCTCACGCGAGAACCGGGGCGAATGTGGCGCGCTGCCTCCTCTTCGAGAAGGCACTGTGTTGCTTCTGTGTACACCACCGCCGCTGACGCCTCCAACAGGCGTCGCAGGCGTCGGCGTAGAAGGTCCAGTTTCCGATCTCTTGCTGTGCTTACTCGACACAGAGACATTACGGCGGATGCTACCCCACTTTCGCACGCTCTCTGCTGCAACACTGGAATTGGATCCCGATCTACCGATGACCGTTTTCGATCTGTTAGGAGTGGTTGGAGTAGTTGGGGGCTTCGCTGGTGTGCCACTTTGTACATCGCGAACTGTATCTGCGTCCGCGCCTGTACCTGGCATTCCGATAAGAAAGCTATCTTGGTTCTCGATGAGGAATATCAGTACGTCCTGGCTCAGTCGGTATTCCGCCGGGGCCATGTCATGTTGTGGGTGGTTCAGAATACCTGGCTGGAAGATGGCTGCCAGGTTGGCTGTCGTCATCTTATTCAGATCTGACTTGCTGGCAAACACTGCAAGTAGATCCAGTATGTATAGCAGCAGCTGGCGATTCAGTGGAGGCAGCTCTGTGATGAGGCCTTGATATGCTCTAATCGCAGCTTCATGGTCGAACTCTCCATGGCTAGGACTTTGCGCTTCTATAGCACCGACTGCTTGTGCTTGGTGGTTGCGCAAAGGATCCCTGAATCTTTGGTAGAACTCAAGGGGGATTATCGGTTCCGGCAGCTGATTGAAGTATCTCCGCAGAATGTTCGCCGCATCATGGACAGTGTAGCCAGTCCAGTCCAGTCCCTTACCATACCGGTCGGGGCTGTCAAAGGCTACTCGCAGCTCCTTGATGCGCTTCTCGCTTCCAGCCAGCCGGAAGATACCCTCGACGTCAGTTGCTGCGGATCACATCAGACTGTGTGGTTGCGCCAAGAGGTCACCGAGCTCACCTTTCTCCTTCAAAAAGACGCCACACTTGGCCACCACGATCGGTACATAACCGTATATATAGCTTTGACCTTCATCGTTGAACAAGCTGATAGCGACGTTGGCATATCGAATGCTGGTCTGCAGTGGCACGCCGAAAATGCCTTGCGGTGATACTGGACTTGTGGTTAGACACTCTGCAAAAAGGGTTTCAAGCGAGCAGCGAACGGTAAGCTGGACAATACAAAGCTCTGACAGACTCCTGCGCGTTCAATAGAGGATCTTGCACGGGTAATGGGGTTCGTCTGCCAGTCCTCGCAGCGTCGTATACTAGACGGGCTGTAGTGATGCGTACCTTGATCTGGGACCTTTTTATCTGTCTGCTTGAAGTTCTTCCACCAACTTCGCAAGTCCTTCTTCTCTTTGACCGCTTCGCTGTGACCAGGCTGCGGCACGCTTCTAGGACCACCTGCACCAGCTGAAGCAGCCGACGGGCCACTGCTCGTCATGCCTGGCAACGATGCGTTCACAACATACGCCCGGCGCGTTGTGGATGGCGATGGTGTCGCGCGGGTATGGCTTTATGGTCTGGTGTTGAAGTGTATAGAGCGTAGTGCCGGGCGCGCGTGTGCACCGTCTTGATTATGCGAATGTACGCGACGTGGACGTGGACGTGAGCGTTTTGGATGAGGATGCTGCGAAGGAAGAGGCCGTCGGTGTATTGTCTGCTGCCCGTGTGTTCGGCGAGGCGGTGATGCGGATCTCAGGGTGTTTTGCGACAGCGACGCCGTTGTTGCATGCAGGTAGTAGGCAGTAGGCAGTAGGTAAGTGATGCACCTCTGAGGGCGCGGAGGGCGTGGTTGGTTCGGGTTGCGATGTGCGAGGTGCAGTGCGAGAGCGTCAGTCGCCGGCAGCCAACAAAGCACCGCTGTTTGTTTCGAATGCGTCGGTCGCAATCGTAGGAGGAGCAGCTGGGTGGGTGGATAGATGGATGGATGGATGGATGGATGGATGAATGAAGTGCCCAGGTGACTAGTCACTGGGCGAGTCTACGGCTGCAGACAGATGATGCAACTCGCCTGTGAGAGCTGGACCTGTGCCCTTGTCATGTGCTGTGCTGGAAGAGCCACCATCCAGACAGACAGCCAGAGATACCCAGAGACACCCAGAGACACCCAGAGACACCCAGACACCCAGACAACTGCCAGCCAAGTCAGAAATCAGGCCCCCGGGCCGCTTTCTCGCTATGGACTAGACTAGCAATCTCTCAAGAGTCAAAGCATGCGAGGGAGCTATTTTGAGCACCTGCAGTCTCCGCTCCTACCGTCGGCTACATGTACATGCACGGCTGGAGCTCGACGACAACAGCGACAAAGCATGTATCATGCTGCATGCAGTAGTAGTATAAGAATAACATATACGTCAGATTACATGTCATCATAAAACGAATATAGTGTGCTCGTGACAGAGGAAAGCGGCCAGGATGATTCGCCTTAACTTGCTCTCCGATGCCTGATCTGCGACGGCTGTCTCCGCAGACCGACGAGGGAGCTTTGGCGCTTCTAATTCGAAGCTTGACATTTGAGATGTACATCCATGGTGTGCTGCATCATACAGCAATTCTGAAACCGCCTACCGCCTACTACCACGCAGCCTCCGAAGCTCATACCAACCGACCGCCAACAGCGTGTCATTTCGCGAACTTAAGCCCAACATGAGCGGAATGGACATGTTCGTCACGCCATGATACTTTCGCAGGCCATCGCATCCGACCTTGCTAACATCGTGATAGGCTCAACCAAGCTGAGCAGCGCGAGCTGCAAAGCCGCATGGAGAAGAAACAAATGAAGGACTTCATGAACGTAAGCAGACTGGGGTCATGATAAGTGGTCAATCTGAGCTTAGACGTTTTAGATGTACTCGAACCTCGTGCAACGATGCTTCACCGATTGTGTCAGCGACTTCACATCGAAAAGTTTGTCGGGTAAAGAGGAAGGCTGCGTCATGCGCTGCGTCGACAAATTCCTCAAGAGTTCCGAGCGATTGGGCGAGCGATTCCAGGAGCAGAACGCGCAGATGGCACAGCAAGGCGGCATGGGAATGGGAAGATAGTTGGAAGCAGATGAAAGTGGTGAAGAAACACATCACGTGTATAAAAGTGACACAACCTGGCGTAGGAGAACTGCATTTATTCGGCGTCAGGCGCTCACGCGGCAGTCATAAATGATGCCGAAAGCTGTTCTCAGCTCTGTTCCAAAGCGAGGAAGAGCTTGGATGAGAGGATCAGTTATTTGGCAGCAGGCCGCGCAGACTGAGGTCGTATACAACGTCCTCGACCTCCTTGACTCTGTATTTGATCCCGTCGCTTCGCTTGCGCAGGCTGTCGTTCTTGAGATTCAGGATCTGGAAACCTGCATGAACGTCCTTGATGAACTGGCTGATTTGCAGCGGACGGCGATAGTCACCCAGGGTGACCGAGTTACGCGCGAGGCGAGCGAGCTCGTCTAAGACCGAGATGAGTGACAGGAGATACTCCTCGATCGTAAGATGAAAGGCATCTCGGTCCTTGAGGTTCACAGGTACTAGAAGTAGGTCAGCGGCGCGAAGCCATTGCACGGGGCGCTGTTGTAACCCACTGTTCAATACCTGTCCCACCTCTTCAATGGTCAGCAGCTTGCCAGTCTCGTTCTTGCCAAAACCTCCCAGCCAACCGCACAGCAGAATGGAGAAGCACTGCGCCATTGTCAGCAGAAGATATTACAGAAATGAGGGTCCTGACCTACGACGCTCTCCATCTGTCTCGACCATGCATAGTTGAAGCGGTAGTAAGGATGCTGAGAAGCTACTTGCGAGAGTTGTTGTATGGTCTGCACTTCCGCAACTATGTTGTTCTGCGCTGATGTAATGACGCCAGCGACTGAAATGTGTGTTAGAAATGTCGTTGGCGGTACTAAACATTATCGTTTGACGTACTGTCTGAAGTGGCGGTCGAATGTGCTCTTGACAAAATCGATTGTGTAGTACGATCTGGTTGGTGTCAATATAGGAGCGGTTCGAGGTGGCACTGTGATTGTGAACCTTGCTTCTCGAGGTTCGAGACAATGTCCCGTAGTGCCTGTTTGTGCTCATCAATCTCAAATATTCTACAATGCAAGCAAAGATGACATAGGAGTCTTACATCCTTTACGGCGCTATCTTCATCGATCTTCTTCTGCAGATCTTCGAATATATCGGGCTGGATCACGCCATTGCCGCCATTGGTCGCCATTTCGGCGTGTGTTGTGCAAATTGAGGCGTCTGATGGTTTACAGAAATCAGGTCGCGCTCAAAAAGTCCGTGCTGTTAGATCTCAAGATTTGCTCTTGCGACTTCCTTTCAAAACTTTACACCATTGCAGTCTACATCGACATTTTGGCCGTCAACAGCATTGGTTTCCACCCATCGCATTTAAGAGGCAACATAGAGAGCGTTGGCATGAAACACCAACGCGTTGCCACGGCAAAACAAGTTCCATTGATGTGAATACAAGTTCCATAGCGCGAGGCTATATCTGTTTCCTCATTGCTAACCCATAGGAGGGCCTTGTGCTCGAACGTGCGGCAAGAAGACTTCAAAGATTACTTCTAACCACTGACGCTGTCGCAGAAACACAAGAGTCATTAGCGAGGTAAGTCACGAATGGCAGCAATCTGCCAATGGAAGAACCCTCACTGGACCAAAATTTAAATTTCGAGATTCCGAAATAGCACCAAAGGATCAGGTGCTACAGCGCGCGCTACTGCCGTCGCACGTCGAGCTTCCAGGTTACAAGATCATGCTTCACGATTGTTTTCGTATTGACCATGCTTGGCGGAACGAAATCTCGGATTGAACGATTTCCCCAGCAAGATACAGGCAGAATGTGACAAGATAGAGGTCGGAAGCAGCTATCACCTGGCCTCCAGATGAGCTCTGTAACCAGGATTGTACAAAGTTGGCCAGTATTTGGCCCGTTCTTGGACTATCGGCGAGATCATGAGACGTGACGGACAACTCGTTATGCTCAAGGATCTTCATAATAAGCGAGGCTCTACAGTAGTCACGATGATGGTCCAGAACGATATACTGATTCTGATTTCCAGTTAACATCCGATGCCTACAATTCCACCATCCCATCGAGTATGGTCAGTGGCGTCGATCAATGTCCAGTAGCCCATGATGAGACTTACGCACGACAGGCAATACGAAAGCAACAAAGATGGCATTGAAAACAGCATTAGGCTGGTCACGGTCCCAGTGCCCAAGCCCAAGGACGACGAGTATCTCGTACAAGTAGTTGCAGTCGCGCTGAATCCTGTGGACTACAAGTACAACTTTCCCACGTGCACGACTTCCGAATAGGAGGTGCTGACAGTATATATAGGCCTGCCGAGGCACCATATATGGGTGGCATTTTGGTAAGAGGACCAGCCACTCCAGGCATTGACGTGGCCGGCCGTGTAGTGAAAGCACCTCCTGGAGCAAAAGCCGATACAGGCCAACTCGTGTTCGGAGCTGCGAGTAGCAACCCGTTCGCTGGTGGTGGTCTGGCTGAGTACATCAGCACCAGACTGGTGTACCCGGTACCCAACGGCATCAGTCCGGTCGATGCAGCCAGCATTCCAGTCGCTGGCCTGACAGCTTATCAGAGCATAATTCCGCACGTCCAAAAAGGCCAGAGAATCCTCTTGAACGGTGGTTCTGGTGGCGTGGGCTTGTTCGGGATACAAATTGCAAAAACTGTCGGTTGCGACGTTACCGTAACTTGTTCAACCAAAAACGTCGACTTCATCAAGCAATACGGTGCAGACGAAGTGGTCGACTATGCCAAGGGCGACGTGATAGAGCAGCTCAAGAAGCTCCAGCCCTTCCACCATGTTGTGGATAATGTCGGGAATTCCAGAGACATGTACTGGCGTGTGCATGAGTTCACTACACCGAAAGCGGTTTACGTCAACGTTGCGAGCTCGCCTACACTTTCAGACTTGGTCTTCATCCTTCAGGCCATGATCTTGCCCAGCTGGCTCGGTGGCGGGAAGAGAAAGTATCAGGGCTTCATGACACAGCCAAAGGAAGATGACTTGTCGCAGCTTGCGCGGTGGGTATCAGAAGGGAAGATCAAAACCGTGATCGATGAAGCCTTCACTTTTGCAGATGTTCCGGCAGCATTTAAAAGGCTGAAGACGGGTCGTGCGAGAGGAAAAATTGTGATTGATGTTACCAAGCACATCTCGCAGTGAAGATTATCAATGTACGTCAAGCTCGCCGCATTTGGAGACTCCGCCATAATGCTTACAAAACTTCCCGAAAGGAAAAAAACTTCATTCTCAACGCCAGATCAGCTTGGCTCAGAAGTGATAGTAAAGATATGCCACGAACGCAAAGTCCTTCTGCATATGTGTTGGAGGACGTCCTTCGAAATTTTCACAATGCCATGCGTAATCTGAGGAGATGGGTTGAGACCGCTGGCTTTAAGTGAAGCTTCACCTCTCCGTTGAAATCGTCACCGGAGCTTGCAGAGCATTGCGTGCATCCCAGATCTATACGCGTCCAAGGCGACTCTGGCATTGGGTGCAAGCAGAGGCATCGGCTCGCGATTGTGCAAGGGCTGGCTCAACTAGACAAAACCCGCTCACATGTTATCGCGTCACACGGGCTACGCTGCGAAATTCGCTATTCAGCTTCGAAGTTCAGGCATGGGCGCCAAGTAGCATGCCTTGCAGCTGGACGTAACGGTTCATAAGAGGATCGATGGAGTAACAGAGGAACTTCATCGCAACTTAGACGGATTCGATGTTATGCAGCTAAAATCATTCAGAGTCGCCATGGCTGCAGAATTGATCAGGGGCCATACTCCTGATCAGCCACGCCAGAAGTGCCAGAAAAGCGGTTGGGTACGATCCCGGCTTCCGTGCCATGTACCAAAGCAGGTTCGACACTAACAGCACGCCCGTCAGCTTGAGCAAGACCCGTCAGCCAACGATGTCTTCTCCGTGCGGGGTCCGATTCACCCCCTAATACCTGTTGCCCACCCGGTGACCAGCGAATTCACCTGCTCCATGAGCAATGCTGATTTGAACGTGCAAAACGCGGGTACATGTGCAGCTCATCCTTGACGTGATTTCCAGCTCGTCAAAAGTGGATACTGCAAGACTGATCTCAATGGACATCGAGGCAAGCAGGTCCTCTCCCGAGACCGGTGTCTGCGGTCGAGCTGGCGCTAGCTACCACAGTCTTGTACATACCAGCGTATGAGCGGGATGGTGCGGAGCAGCTACAGCGTGGACTAATCCAATGGCTGAAAGAGTGAGCATGCCTGACGCAGCTCTACACCGTATGGCCCAAGCGACGCCCGCTTCTGGATTTGCATGCTGCCTTGCTGCCAGATGCCGATTCGTGGCAGTCTATGGTTCAATTCATCTTCATTTTCATGCCCCTGAAAATATATGCTCCAGCTAGCTTGCCAACCACAGCTCCAGCATACAATCCACAAACAATCGTAACAGGCCACTTTTGCCATTCTCTGTCCCAATCCAGAGGTATAGGTATGGCCCCAATCCATGAGCCCACTAGCGCTCCGAGCGCCATACCGTATATTTCATCTACAGGTTGTTGTAGACTCACGAGTCGTGTCCATGTCGATGCCTCGAGACCGTGAACATAGAATAGTTGCGGGGTAGTCAATAAGGCCAGATGGACAGCCAAAAGAATTGTCTGGAGGTGATGGGATGTGAGCGGCGCGCCAAAGAGAATGATCATGATGTACAGTAAAGGTGCTGAAAGCGTGAGAGTAAGGACGAAGGACAGGAATGCAGGCTATAATACAATCAGCTACAGCTCTACTACACCACCTATCCGCATATGGACCTTGCGTACCACAACCTTTGCCCAAATGTCTTGTGCTGGCTTGCCTCCCTTGCTCTTCTGACCAGGTTTCGTCTTTGCTACTGGTGTCTGACCAGATGATGGCAGACAAAGAGTACAGTATGCCGCTTGCACCAACGCGACTGTTGGGGCGAGTCCGAGTAGTGTATTGACAGGATCTTGCACCAAGCTCTTGAAGCTGAATGGGATCAGAGAGAGCAGGAGGACGGGATGCAGGTTGGCGAAGAGCAGAGAATACTGCGTTGGGAGGATGTCGATGGACTTGATCGACTTTGCGCCTTCAGCAGCCTTCGCCGGGGTGGCCGGCGAGCTCATCATGCTCCTTGTCTGTACACGAGCAGACGCGTCTGAAGTACATGTAGTTCGTGTATACAGTACTCCAGACTGATGTGGAACATTTCCGCTACACACAGCTTCGGGCGGCACCCGGCACCCTAACCTCCGCCCGTTCCGCACTAGATCCACTTCCATGCACTTCATACAGCTGCCGAAGGAAGTACTCTCCACATGACATGAGCTGAGGAGGTCGAAGATGCATTCATATGCTGTCGACAAGGTCATCCTCCACAGTCTTCTCATTGACACCGAGGCCTTGAGCAAAAGCATTCTCAACGATCATGGCTGATACACAATGGACACCACCCACTGGGCATTCATCACAGTTCGGGAAAGAGAGACCTGTAACCATCACTGCTAATCACGATAGTTCACTTGAAGTAAAATTCAACAAAGGCACAACAATTCCAGATGTTGAAGCCATAGGACCCAATTCCACCTCGTTGCAGTCATGGCAAGAGCAAAACAACATAGACAGATCCAAGCAAGTAAAGATAGTCAAACTGGCACACATGAGGTACCAGCATCCAGACCTCGAAGTCATCACAAAGTTCCTCAAGGACTTCGGCATGCACGTAGCCAAATCCTCACCCGACCAAATCTGGTTCCGTGGCTACTCCACAGACCAATACGTCTACTACGCCCAACAAGGCCCAAAGAAATTCCTCGGCGGCACCTTCGAAGTAGAATCCATAGCCGAGCTCGAAAAAGCAGCCCAAATCCCCGGCGCCAGCCCCATCACCGAGCTCAAAGACGCCCCAGGAGGCGGCCACATGTTGACCCTCCACGACCCAGAAGGCTTCCCCATCAACCTAATGTACGGGCAAACCCCCTCCCCAAAGGGCACCCTCCCCGAAAAAGTCCTCTACAACTACGAAGGCGACGACAAACCCCGAATCCGCAAATTCAACCGCTTCACTCCCGGCCCCGCCGCGGTGCACAAACTAGGCCACTACGGTCTCTGCGTACAGAATTTCGCCGACCAGCTCCAGTGGTACACGAGGAATTTCAATTTCGCTCCCACGGACTTTCTCTACGTTCCCACGGACGATGGGAAGACTAAGGATGTGGCGGTGTTTGCGCATATTGACCGTGGCGATCAGCCGGTGGATCATCATACATTTTTCATGTCTACGAATCCGACCTCGCATGTGCATCACGCTTCGTTTGAGGTGCACGATTATGACACACAGCAGTTGGGCCACCAATGGTTGGGTAAGCAAGGTTATACTTCTGTCTGGGGCATTGGTAGGCACATTTTAGGTAGTCAGGTGAGTTGCCCTTGCGATGGACGTGTTTCTTGTCAACACTGACGAGGTGGTAAGATTTTCGACTACTGGTGGGACACAACCGGCAACATGATTGAACATTACGCCGACGGCGACCTTGTAAACAAAGATACACCCGTTGGCTGGGGTCTAGCCGGCGACGAGAGCCTCGCAGTTTGGGGCCCAGAAGTGCCCTCATGGTTTCTTGAGTAGCTGAAGCCACAATCAAAAAGGAAAACATGATCGCATCTATTGCAGCGCCGACCTTTGATGGTTCGCACATCAGTCCATGCTCTACTAGTGAAGGCCAAATGCTCGGTTCTCCCTGCCCAACGCCCTGCTGTGCTTCATGGTCAAGAAATAGCGACTGGCTATTTCTGTCAGATCATGCAACTGTAACGCAGACCTTGTGCGAACGACAAAAGGCAATTCGGAGTAATCCGTCTAGGCTCTGTCCTGCCTGCGACGCAAGTTACGAGTCCGCTTCATCAGCTTCTTGTACTTGTGCTTCTTCATCTTGAGCTTTCTCTGACGCTTCACGGAGATGAGCAGCATTCTCGCCTGCCGCACGCTGCTTGGCGCGCGTCTGATGTAGCGGCGGATGGTCGGCTTCTCCTGCATCTTTTCTCGCTGCTTGAGCTGGAAAGCACGTCTTCTCTCAAGCATGCGCTCGCGAAAGGGGAATCTCGTTTCGCTCAGTCCTGGTGCATCCTCTACAGTTGCCGCCTCCCCGGCAGCTGGGATACGGGTGATGGGCGAGAACGAGCCAGTATAGGTCCTCTCTCCAGTTGGACTCGTGACCTCTGTGAGTATGAAAGTCGTCTCGTAGCTCCGTTGCCTTGCCTTCGACGCCTTCTTCCTGGAAGCACCCTTTGACTCATCAGGAAATGGCTGAGGCGGAGGAGGTGCGCGGAATGGCTTAAAACTCGCAATCTGTTCATCCAAGCTCTTCAAACGTGGTGCTCCGTCAAGATGCTTTATGCCGTCGTGATTGCTGGGACTCTCCTGAAGGACTTCGAACCTCAACCCGTCATCCTGCGCCTCGTTTGCACTGCTGTCGAGATTGTCGAACAGGCTACCGAGCGCATACACCACATCTTCAGGTCTTCGTTCAGCCGAATTGCCGTTTTCCCATGGATCAACCTGTTTTCGGGATTCGAATATGCTGGAGAAGGCCTCGACGCTTGACACTGGAGGTATTGTCGTAGCCAATGACAGGGGTCTGTGTAGTGCGAAAAAGGACGAAACAGATACATCTAGTAAATCAGTTAGCTACGATGGCTAACGTGGCATAACGTGCCGAGGTCTCTTACCATTCTTCTCTAGATGTTGTGTACTAGGTACTGAAGGCAGACCAGCGAACTGGTCTTCTACTTGTTCAACACTGGCTGAACGTGGAGCTCGTTTCGTTCTGCTTATTCTCTTAGGGCCTCTTTGTTGCGATGTCGGCTCCGCTATGGCAGTTTTATCCTCTGTGCCGTTTGCTCCCTTCGCAGCGGGAGCTGGCTTGCTGCCGCTAGGACTGTTCTCGGGCGGACATGATGCTTTGCTGCTCGAGTGTCTTCGTTGATGGCGAGGTCGCGCGGCTATGCATGAAGTCGTTCGCTGAGCGGCAGTCGAGGCGGTGGGTATTGTCGCACTACACGTTGCGCGATGGGCCACGCGACCGATTTTCGTCGAGAACATGGCATGCAGCAACCTCTATAGTGATTGCTACTATGTAGAGGAGGTGTGTGTAGGTTGGGAAGGCTCCTGTATGGTCGCCGGTGTAGGACGAATACGAAGGTGAAGATAGGCAAGCTGTGACACAAAGCGCTCTGAGCCGAGCGGACATCGGAAGAGCCTCAGCAAGCCCCGGTCATGCCCGCACAACTCCATCACTTTCACCTCCACGTCTCACGTGCTGTCACTCTGCAGGGCGCCTGCTGATGCCACTGATCCCGTCCTTCTCGTGTCACGCGCATGGATTTAATCCCCTACAAGCGACGTAGCCGCAGTTTTGCAGGTGACAGATGGGCTTCAGGCTCCGCAGATCAAGGTAGTCCTACTCGCTCCAGCAAAGAATGACTGCTAAGGCTTTGCATCTCCTGCTCCATCATAAAACTCGAAGCGCAAGTACGTTCACGCTATGAGCGAAGACCTGCCTCTAGCAAATCTGACTACGGCCAACATCACCTTGACAATCATCGGCCGTGCCGCGCCGAAACTATCGAAGCCATAAATACATCGACCGTCAGCAATACACAGGTAGCATGTACAGTACAGAAGCACGAGCGCCAGGCCCCTTCTTGACCAGTATGCGTAACGCGCACTAATTGCTCCTCGCTCCTTCTCGAAATATGCCGACCCAAAGCAACAGACCTAAGTACAAGAAGCCAAGCGTGATCCAAAACATCAAGGAGAGCGCCCCGGAAGCCGGAGTACGTGACCACACACCTCGGTGGCGCCGTACTTGCGAGTTGAAGTGAAGGCCAGAAGACATGATAGAGTTCTAACAGAAAATGATGCCTCGCTCAAAGGCACTCGCGAAGCAATACGCTGCCACTCGGACGGTGTTGGAACTCCTCAGACGCCACCTGCAACGAGTGTAGCCAACGCTCCTCCCATCAGAATCGGCTCGCCAGCCCGATCGTATCTGGGTCATGGTCGTGGCTGTCCCTTCTTCCATCATCCCAGCTTCGGAAAACCCTCAAATGCTCACCCTTTCACGTCCTCGCATGTACAGGGGCACTTTCCAACAGGACAATAGTCGGTGCGCTATTCGTAGCCATTAGTTGTGGTGCGACGTCTCTCTTATGTCACAACTCGCTCGAACATACGCCGTTACAAGTAATGCTGCAAGTCGTGGTTCTCGCAAGCTGTTCCAGCGCACGTTTTGCTATTGGCTGACTCGCATGATATACATGTAGAGGTACAGGTACCACCGCTGGGACTTGTGATGCTGATAGTAGGATCGCTACGAGGGCGGTAGAGAGATGCATAGTTAGGTCGACGTGGTATATCTCTCCGAGTTCAGGTCTGGATAAAGGCAGGAAATCAGATTGGGTGAGAGTGTAGCATGGCCACTGGTTATGTACCTATCATAGGATGTCCTCGGGTCGAATCTCACACCGTATGTCGAGGGGTGAGCTGGAATTATTCTAGCATTCCCGTCGAAGGCTGTTCTTAGGTCCGAATCATCGATGCCTAAGCTACTAGCCATGGTAGAGGTAAGGGTGCAGACACGTGGATCTCGACCGATACGATGGAGCGATACAACGCACCAGCGATCACGGTGCATACCGATCTCTTGGCGATACGGCTGTACGTGAGAGAGTATACCATATAAGTAGCTCACCAAGCACTCCCAAGCTCGACATAGCAGAACAAGACGTCGTCACACGAGAATCCAGTTCATGAAGCTCATGCGCAGAATCAGAGAGCTTCTATATATCTTCGACGAAGCCAAACATGCATTTATTATATCTCAAAGCTCTGATAACTACCCTGATAGCCATAGCCATAGCGTTACCAGCACCAAAAGCGAGTCCAAGCGAGAGCGAGGTCGATATCGTTACCATCTAAGCACTCGACTACAGACAGCTAACGACTCCCGCAGCCTCACACACCCCTCGAAGCTCGTCAAGACATCAAAATTCCACCTATCAAAGAAAGCCCCATCGAGGCTCGTCGTTCAGAAAGCTGGACCGCTATACACGACAATTCGCCTCTCAAACGCCGTAACGAGATTCAGGGCCCACCCACCGATATGACCGCCCCCCTGCCCCCTCGTGAGCGCGGTCATCATAGCGCCAACGACCCCACCTGCCAACAACACCCCGAAAGATGCCAAGGACGCAGATTCCGCGCTCGTGATAGAAGTGGTTGGCATGAGAACGACGGACCTGACTGCAAACAACATCCCGAAAATTGCAAGAAGCCAGGGACGAGAGCTGTTGATAGTCATCATAAGGGTGGCAATGATCCTGGTCACAGTGCTCCTGGCTGCAAAGATAATCCCATAGGTTGCCATCACTAGGGAGAAAAGGGGGCTTGCAATGCCCATGTCCCGGCTGTTGGAACTTGCGGCATCGGAGCACGATTAGATAATGACGACGGTGGAAGCGCTGTCACAGTGTAGAAGGTTCTGCCGAACATGCTGAGTTATAGATACTGGGGGGAGCGTTGGGCATCAGGGCGAGTTCGTCTTGCTCAGAGAAGTCCAGCAAGATTGGCTACCACTATCCTACCTCATTTGCGTCTAATCGGCTGGTTGATCACCTGTAGCTCGTTAATCGTTTGGTTGCTGACTATGTGCCATGAGCTTCAACACTCAATCACACTGCAATGCTCCTCGCTTTTATGTTACTCCAGCACGCGACCCGTGTGGTCATTGAATGCCGCTCGACGACCATATGTCAATCATGGAGTCGCTGCCAGCGTGCATGACTTCGTAGCATAGCTTTCTGGTGCAGCCATAGCTACAAGCATTTGAGGTAGCACTTATGTCGGGCTGCAAGCTCCCGACTTAAGTATTTCATCGCTCACCGAGCTTCTTGAGAGCCTGAGAACCTTGTTCTTCCCACTCCTGTTTCGAAACCCACATGTCGTGCTTGTCAGCCATGATATTGGCCAGCACGGCACCACCCAGGAACACCATGTGCCGTCTTCGAGGCGGATCTTCGATGCGAACCTTGAACTTATTAAGGCGCTCTGGATTACCTCCCAGAACCTTGGTCAGCCAGAGCTGCTTAATCTCCTTCTCCATGCGTGATGGTAGTCCAGGATACATGCTGCTGCCGCCTGAAAGCACGATTGCCTTGTATAATGACGATCTGATGTCGACGTCAGCCGCTTGGATTGTGTTGAAGAGAAACTCCGCAATGCCAGGCTGTTCGACATCCACGAGATGAGGTTGGAACAGACACTCGGGGGCCTCAAACCTCTCGCTTCCGACTCGAATGACTCGACCATCGGGTAATGTGTAAGACTCCACGAGTACAGTTGTGTCTTCGCTCAGTCGTTGATCAAGTGCCAGGTCGTACGACACGTAGCAAAGCTTCTCTTTAATCGCACGCACGGTCTCGAAGTCGGCAGTTCGGTTGAGCGCATATCCTCTTCGAAGCAGTAGCGAGATCAGATTCCGGGTCACATCGCGGCCGGCAACGTCTAGCCTCCGTGTCAAGTGGTTGAGGACGGTGCTCTCATACACAGGAACAATGTGGGTTACACCATCTCCAGAGTCAACAACGACTCCTGACGATAGGCCTTGTGCGTAAAGTGCCAGGACCGCTTGTATAGCCACATAAACCCCGCCAAAGCCGTAGCGTTCGAACATGACCTCGCACATCTGTTCTCGATTTCGTAGAGGGTTCATAGGCGGTTCGGTAAGGAGGATTTTGCGGCCAGTTGGGTCTATTCGCAGCTTTTCCGAGAATGTGTAGTCCCAAAGGTGTTGCATGTCATCCCATCTTTTCACTATTCCGTTCTCCATCTGGCGCACTTGTCGTCAGTCCGTGTTCAACCATTCCATCTGACAACCATCCAGGCGCATACCGGATATGTGATCTGGAGCATAGATCTTGCCGCCGCTGCTTCATCACCGCACATAATATCCTTCAACTGTACGTCACCCGCCGTCTGCTCTTCCGTTCGCAATATAGGTCGTCCAACTATTGAGGGATACTGGTGTTCGGGGAAATTCTAAAGCAGCACACGGCATGTCAGCCATGTTCATCGTCGCAGATGCGCTCGAGGATGGCGTACTTGACCGGCATATCCAACCTTGAGGAAACCGGTGCCTCCATCGAGCACTGCCAGCTGCATTAGCAACTTCTAAACGTCGCCTTTATTGACATCGCGCATACCGATTGGTGCTTCAGCCATGTTTTGAACGGTACAGTGAAGGCGACGAGAGCGAAGTGAGTGTGAAGCGTTCTATGGAAAATCTATAATCGTCTGATGGGTAGTGCTCGCGATCAAAGTTGAAGTTGCCTAGAGAGCAGCACAGAGCCAGTGCGGCACGTCCCCACACCACGTAATCGCTCGATGAAATACGCGAGACATCACCGGCACCAGACACTCATCAGCAACGTTTCAGTACTGGAGGTTGTATACACCTTGTCACAACCTCACTTGTCGTCTCTTGTGAGAATTGTGGACACTGTACGCTTGACGAGTTTCGTGGCGCGTGGATTGAACATTAAATCAGACATTATTTACAAGTTCGCTCGAGACCGGCGTGGATCGTCACAAAGGCAGACCATCCTCACGCACAAAATTGCTCCTAATTCTTGGTGGGTTCCCATGGTCTTGTCAGAGAGCTGGAGAGAGATCTGGAGAGCTTGACAGGCGACAGCGCTCAGGTCCGAGTCGGCCGGCGAGCGAAGGACAAGCCCACGTCCTCCGTCCACCACATACACTTCCTTTGTGCTGCATGGGTAAGAAAACATACACTAAGAAACCATGTCGAACCGCTTGCTCAGCACCGTCCTGCAGCGCGAGGTCCAACGCGAGTTTGGAGCATGCGCTAACGCGTGCCTAGAAGCACGCTCTTCTCGATCGCTAAAAGCAGGTCGAGACGTCGGAATTATCATATACAGCCGGGTCATCGTGTGAAGTATGTGATGTCCGGCGGTTGTGCCAGCAGCGCGTACGTAAACCGCCTGTATTGATTGTGCGGCGTCTGTTAGGCGTCGCTGAACACATACGTGGCTGTTCCTGAGCTGATCGAAACCTGTAACGAGATGAATCAGTACGTTGCCTCACCCTGAGTCTGCGAATGGCTTACCGTGCAACCAGTCGTCGAACTACATTGGTCATAGTTGTCTCCGGAACAGTATTGCCCATTGTGGTATTTGCATTTACCGATAAGACCATCACCAACAATCTCAACACAGAAGTCGAGTTTCGCATCGGTCGTGGGGGCGTTTTGGAAGATAGCGAGCCAAGCCATGCCCTCTTTGTAGCCGACGCCAATATTGAGAGGGGCATAGTTACCCCATGGGTTGCTAGGACTACCCCACTGACAGGCCTTTTCGACAGGCACCCCGGCAGGGTTAACGTAGAACTGAGCAGATGTGCTGCTACCTTCGTGTTGGTAGTAGTTGGCCTCGTCTGGACAGGCCAGGGATGAGTTGCCGTACGCAGGGACGTTAACTGGCACCGTCTCACTTTCGGTACCTGGATAGTCGGTTTGGCAAATAGCCACGTTCTGACCCATGTTGTTCTGCACCTTGACCTCGACCGCATCTGTGCCCTTCATACAGAGCTTACTGGAGAGGTCCGGATTGGTCATGTGAAGCTTGCCATTGGAACATTGCAAACCGCCGACGGATTGACCAGTACTGCCCTGGGTCGTAGGCCATTGGGTCTTCAGGTAGCCTGGAGGGCATGCATATGAGCAGTAGCTGCCTTCTCTGCAACTACCACCACTGGCGACAGTCTCAATATTGGTGAAGCCGCTTTCGCCAGATCCAGAACCAGGGCACTGGACGCCGGTCCAGCCACCCAAGCCAGTCCATTCAACTGCGACAGCGCCATACTGCGACGGGAAAGTGTCACAATCAAGCTGTCCATCTGGGAAGTCAGAATCAACGCCGGTGCCGCTCGAGGTATCGCTACCGCTGCCACTTGCATAGCTCGGAGCTGCTGCGCTTGAAGTCGTGATGGCTGCAGAGCTAGTGGTTGGCTTCGCCTCTTGGGTTGTCGAGGTTGATGCCTCTTGAGTTGAGGTCCACGCCTCCTGGGTGGTCGAGGAAGAAACAACGGAAGAGGAAGTCTTTTTTGGCGCCTCGTACGCGGGAGCAGGGTTAGAGGTGAGCTCGCCGTTACTAGCAAACACGAGCGAACCATTCTTGATACCTTGCTGCACATCATATTCTGAGATTGCCTTTCCATTCAAGACGTACACAATCTCTACCGGACCTGGCACTGTTACATATTCCGGTGGTGTATCTGCACGGCGGTTCTTGTGCACATGCTGATGCTGGTGATGGCCGTGAGGTTGGGCGGCAGACGCCGCAACGGCTGCAGTGAGCAGCGCAAGAGTGACCTTCATTATTCTGGGGTAGTAATGTCGATGGTCCAACAGAGTTGTGATGCACCGGACTTAACTTCAGCTGTGCCGTGGGAGGATCCTGGTCGCGTTTCGTTTCAAAGAAGCCACAATAGGGATATCGTGTTCGTTCGTTCGACCTCGTACTGCTGCCACGAGGTACTCGTTCGTAACGCCGCTGCTTTCGAAGGCGGCTCTGGTCGGTGCGCTGCGAAGACTATGTCGCGCGCCGTGTGTCGTGCGTGGATGTCGATTGAGGCAGAGTGTGTTTGACGGGGCTGGGATTGGCGCGCAGAGAGGTGAGGGCAAAGAATGTAAGGCGATGGTGTGTTGCTGTCGGATTCCAATGAGTGAATTCGAGCAAATGCCCGAGGTGGAATACAATGGATTGTCGTGAGTGAGAAGTCGTCGTCGTCGGTCTCTCACAGCATTACCAGGCCAGGTTGACAATGTGGTCGGTGGCGGGAGCACAAGAGGTTCACATCAAACAAAATGTGTGCAGCGGGAGATAAGACTAGTGGGAACAAAGGTAAAGCCAGGAGTGCAATCTGCCAATCTCGGCTGGTAGCGCCGAGAAGGAAATGAGGAAGTCACGACGCATGGACCGTTTACTTGCAGATCAGCGGCTATGAGGGGCTGCTCAATCACGATTCACCACCGTCTCCATACCGCTGCTCGACTCTCAAATACCCTTCTTTCTTCTTAGCTGCACTTCCGCTGCCCACCAGCAGCGCCGCGCGTGAACACTCGCTCTCCAAATCGCAACATCTCATCTCGTTACTGCCACACGTTGGCCAGGCACAATCACAGACATACAGCAGTCACAATCAGTCCAGATAGCCAATGGTGAACCCGTCAGACAACATCTCACGTCAACAATAATGCTGTGCCAAAATCGAGCCAACTACTGCCATCTGCTAACAAGCACCCTGTCTCGCTTCCTGTCTGGCAAGCGCAGATCTAACAGTACTTACCTTCACTTTGCCACACATCTCACCACTGCTGCGAAGATGTCGTGGTCATGCGGCATCTGGCGAATTCCGTTGTACCTGCATGTACTACCTCTAAGGAAAACCCCAGGCAGGAGCGCAATATGTGATGCTTTCTGCTGACAGCTGTCGCGTCTCGAGATGGGAAGAGAGACTTCCAAGGTTGTTTTGGGAGCTGCCCAATCGAGCTTAGCTGGGATCGAGCCCGATCCACTAATGCAGGTCCCTGCGAAAGTGGCGTCTTTAGCGTCTAGTCGTCTTCTAGTCTCCGGCGCCTAAAGCGCATCCACATTCCTCGTAGCGAGACAATAAACAACATCATCAACAACAAAGCACACGACCATAAATTCTGAGCAGGACTAAACAACGAATTCGCTGGTTCGTTGTGCTGTGATTCCGCGTATCTGCGGATGGACAAAGTTTACGCAAATTACCAGGCGCTTCTATTGTTGGACAACGGTTGCACTGCTTCCTGATTCCTGAAAGCTCAACCGCCAGAGTCCAAGCGCCCGCTTCGGGTGCGGTGGTCGCGCCCTTTTGTGCAGCGACGTCCTCCGCCGTGCCCATGTACTGCCCCTAGCTGAGCTGTGCACCACGGCGATCCTAATTGGTGCTCGACACAATGCAGAGCTACCGTCGCACTCCCGACGTCGTGGCCCGACTCGACTCGTCTGACTACATGTACTCGATGCGCCATAACAAGAGCGATGAGAGGAATCTGATCAGATGTCGAGTCTCTTGCCAACAAATGTCGTTGTTTCGACTGCCTTAGGATTGCTTTATCATGTTGAGTGCTTCCTTTCCCGGGTTCATGCTGATACATCCAGCCAGCAGTCTTGCATCCATCCGTACCACACACGGAGTGACGCGTCAGTGTGCCACGCGAACGATGCTGCCAATCCTGGTAGAGAAGTTATCTGGCGCTTCAACACTCCACACATCTGCCTTGCTGCGTGGACGCCGTAGAGAACCCGTGGCAACCACGCCATCTCAGTTATCATGCTCGTGCCTTGCACGTGGTTTACGAACATTGGAAATGCTTCACATGCCCTTGCGGCGCAGGCGACTTACATGTGTGAACGTGGCACAGTCTGTAAGTTGCTGGACAAACCAAGGTCACGGCCCCTGATGCTCCGTCCGCATTCGCACCATATCCCAGGTAGTCTCAGGGAACAATGCACAACGACAACCGTGCTTGTTGCTGTGCTACATGCGAGTTGTGATTCATCTGTCTAGAGAATACTCATTCCTCTGCTTATTGGCCCATTGTAAGCACATCGTATGAAGCAGTGTGATTCGTGTCCAGCTTGACTCCGCGAGATTGCATATCCACGCATCTCGGAGGTAGCGCCTGTTCGAATCTGCCACTACTCCCTCCACGTCCGGCGCCCGAAAGCCCTTCCTCGCTTGCTCCGCCTATGGTCGAGTCTCTGACGACGACGGCGACCACCGTGTGCGCACAGCAACACGAGTATTGTTACACCCAGCGGCTGGTAATGTCGTGCAAATGTTACTCAGCCAAAGCAGATCGGGAGCAACAGTGGCCAGACGCTTCAACATAGCCCATGATACAAATCGCACGTCCAAAGATTAGCTGCTAATCGCCATGAACGCAGCGGAGCAACAACGAGTGTACCACTTGCGATCAGAAGCTGCAAGGTCCTGCACACGGTTCCTATCTTGCGTCTTGCATCTCAATGCATGACACGTCTATTCGACATGGCTATTCTTGTGTCGGCATAGGGAGTGGCAATGTAAGTGCAGTATCGCGCCAAGCGCAAGTGCTGCGTTGGACATTGAATATCTGTTCATTTTGAAGAGAGTAGTTTGCGTGCTGCGCAGTTATCGTTATGCCTGTCGCCATTCGCTCATAAGGTATATCTACAATTCCAGCTCAGAATGCTCGACACAATCGACTGCATTATGACCTCAAACCCAGCAGGAAGCTGCCCTTTGAGCCACCGCCGTTGTCGCTGCCACCACCCGGCAAATACGTCACATTGGGATTGTTGGCCAGCATCTGGGCAACATCCTTCTGTGTCTCGATTCTTCTGATCTGGATCAAGCCGTCACCACTCTTCGCCACGGCTTTCGAAATGACATCCGCAGCTTCTGATTCACCTTCGGCGCGGATGACGTTCGCTTGTCTTTCTTGTTCGGCCTTCTCGACAATAAATCGTGCACGTTCTGCATCTTGCTGTGCGATCTGCTTGTCCTCGACGGCCTTGGTGAACTCCCGTCCGAAGGTCATGTGTGTGATGCTGACATCTTCGAGTGCGATGTTGAACTCGTTCGCTCGCTTGAGAAGATCGGCGCGAATGCGATTTGAGACAGCCTCACGTTGTGTGATCAGTTCTGCGGCATCGAATTGAGCTACAATGGCTTTCAGGACTTCGTTTCCGATAGAGGGAAGAACACGCTCGTCGTAATCTTGTCCGAGGTTCTGATCCTCACGGTCAGCGACTCGAAGGTTACACTTTCTACTGATGACTTCCACGTACCTGGTAGATCTTGGGCAGCTGCTGCACTTCCGGTCTGTGCAGCACTCTGAGCGTCAGGCTCACCATTTGCAGATCCTTGCTTCCAGTAGTTGTGCTGATATTGCGAGGCTTCGTTCGCACGTCGAACGTGATCGCCTTTTGTAGCCATGGTACTAGAAAGTGTGTACCCTCGTTCACAACCTGATCAGAGACTCCTCGTAGACGGTCGAAGATGACTGCTCGGGTGCCACCCTTGACATCGTAAATGGATGCGGAGGCAAGCGAAAAGGCGGCTGCTGTTGGAATCGCCCATCGATAGATGTTGTTGAGCGCCTGTGCCATCGTGTCGGGGGCTCAAGGGCGATGGCGGAAGTACAGTGGTGCTTGTGCGTCGATGTCCGTTTGTGCAGCAAGCGCGAGCTCATGATGTTCGAGATGTTTGTAGCTAGCGCCGAAGTTGACCCGCTTGCTGACCATCACTTCTGCGGGCTCGATCGTCACTTCCGTACTGGACGTCCAAAAGCTATCACTTCTTCGCCAGGCCACGTCAACGCGCCAATCGCTCCTTCGGTACACCACGAAACAGACCACGCACAGATATACCTTCGATCACACTAGCTACACAACATGCGCGCATCCCAGATCCTGCGTTCAGGCACTGAGGGCAAGCCGGGCTCGTGAGTGCTATCTGGACACTGCCCAGAACGAACTGCCATTATTGGAATGCGGCGGCAGTAGCGGCATGAGGATACACTGCTGACAGTTATGGCAGATACCTCGGACCATGGGGCGCTCTTGGCTCAATGCCACAGAAGGGCATTGTCCACTACGGCATCTCGCAAAATCGACAGAACCCTCTCGCAGGCACGGCACAAGCTGCAGTCTTCAACACCTTCCGACGAACTCGCGGCCAGATTCTCTACTGGGGCATCCCGCTTCTCATTGGATACCAGTGCATGCAATGGGCAACTGAGAGGTGAGTGCGTTGAAAGAGGCAGCCTGATATAATATGAAACACAAGATCTCTGTGGATGGGCATTGCGTAAACTGTATACCATGGGAAGGGCAACAGCTGATTTCTGATCAGGAACGAGTACCTAAACTCCAAGGCTGGTCGCGCAGAATTTGAAGGCGAGGAATAGAAAGGTCGTCAACGCTCAAGGAGTGATGCCATTAGCCTCCTTTGTAGATATTGCAGCGAATTTCGAATAGAATGCTGGTCAACGAGCCACTCTACAGTCTCCACAACCCACTATGCCCAGCATAGCTGATATCCAAACACTGTTCGCCGTAGTAACTCATCCTACCAAAGTCAGACAAACGAGCTATAGCGGACACGGACACTTACGCCAGGGTCCTCCTCGAACATGACCTCGTCCATGACCTTCTCCAGAATCTTCTCGACTACGAGACCTCCTTTTTTCGCTAGGTCAAAGAAGGCTAGATCCTTCTCTAGCAGCCAAGGCCGGTATGGTGTGAAGAATACCAATGCTTTTGCATCTGATGATTTCTTTAGGGTATTCTGTATGCTGAGCAGGAGTTTCGCATGTTCGGAGTGGTTGAAGAGCAGATCAGCAAGGATGAGCACGTCGAAACCAGCACTCCGTTCATTCACTGGCAACAGCGCCGTCAGCTCCGAAGTGTCTGCACCCCACAAGTATCCAGCAGTATGCAGAGTCGATATGTGCGGCGCACAGCTTTGCGTGTTGTGCCGCAGATTTTCGACAAGCTCTGCATCCGGATAATCCGTCACGACGCAGGTTCTCGCGCAGTTGAGGGCACATATCAGACTGGGAAGTCCAGCGCCAGCCCCCAACTCCAGCACTGATTTGCCAACGATGAGTTTATCTTTATTCTCCTCAAGATAGTCTGCGATCGTGCGTCCTCCTTGCCACAGCAGATGTCCCTGAATACCTGCCATCAGCTGTCCTGTAGTACGTAGTCCATGTGGCGCATCAGGAAAAGGAAGCACCGCATGAAAGCAATCCGTATAGTGTATCGTGAGTACGGCAGCGACGTACTGGCAGTGACATAGCCGCAAATTTAAGCCAAGGTGAAAATGCCCAAGGAATGTAGTAGAGAGAGAAGACATGCACCTACCCAAAGTGGATTATGACCGACTAATCTCAAAGTGAGAACCTCACCTTTCAGAGTCTTATGCTGGACCTCTGTCGGCTGTTTTTCCTTCTCGTAGAAGTCATCTGGCTCTTGAAAAAGAGTTAGAGCCTCGTTCTCACTATCAGACTCTGCCATCAAGGTCCTTAGCGTGACTTTGCCTCCTGGAGTCGTTCACAACTCGCAACACGAGATCTTGGGATTTTGCCGCTGTCAAGCTGCAGCGCGAGATCTCGCGTCTGACTCTTGTGTCGCGAATTGGGAGACAAGTTCTCCGGAGCTATACGTGCGGAATAGAAGTTTTCTTTGTCGGCAGTGCGAGGTGAAGGAATTAGTAAGATGCGATGTGCGGGTAGATCCGCCAATAAGCACCTAACTCTCCACGAGCATCACCTTCTATTCTCCTTGTCCTTGTCCTCGTGCTCTCCAATGCTTCTGTCCCATGTACTCGATTCCGAAGCGCGCGAGTGTCATGCCTATTACAAAACGAATTGGGTCAATTGTATATAGGGTCCCCGCCACATCTGTTCTACCACAGGCACACAAGCAAGCGGGAGTTGCCGAAAACATGCTCAGAGGCGAAGGTTCGTTTCTCCGTTCCCATCATATTGCCTTGCATGCCTGTTCCTGGGCATGACGGCTTGCTGTACTGGCTGTCAAGTCCCTTAAAAAGATCGACGTCAAGCAGACCCTCTTGTGGGGCGTAGCAGTCACCCGGCGCGTATGGCTTACCGACAGGGAACTTCAATGTTACAACTCGACGGCTCGTGGAAACATGCTGACCTGGCCCAGCAAAAGCGGCTTGCGCATAACTTAGATACTCGGTCCAGATCGGGACCATGGAGCAAGAAAAGCCTTTCAAGACCATCGAAGTACTCGATGCTCGCACTGGGCAGAAATGCAAGGTGGCGTGCATGTCATGTATCCGGGGCCATCGCACGACCTCATGCGGCATACCGATATGTCGTCCCAAGATCTTCTGGACAGTGAAACGACCGGGACGGCCCTCAAACTCGTGCACGTGTCGATATGGTGCCACTGGGGGCTGCAAATGCGTGGTAGCGAAGTCTACATGCCAGCATAAGGTGAAGAAGGGCGAGAAGCGCTCCAGTGAGTGTCGCTGTGATGAGCAGGGACGGTACTGTTGTCTTTTAGAACCTCACCATTGGGATCAATTAGAGAGACGAGAGAACCCTAAGGTCGTCTTCTACCAGAACACCGACCAGCTCTCGCAGGCCAGGCAGGCGGGCTTCTCTGATGGTTCGATCGCTTCAACGCCGGCCTACTCGATGGTTGGAAGTCCTCCTGTGAGCAGCATGCCGAGTACACCTGCCCCTCTACAGCATGTACCGATTGCGCCCAACTTCAATAATATTCCAACAACACCGACCACGCAATTACCAACTCGATTCGGCATGATGGGAATAGGCGCATCCACAGGACAGCACAATGATCAAGCTACTGATGTCTTGACCTGGCAGGGACAAGCTCCCACGGCTCCACGAGAATACGGCATGCCGTCTATACTGTACCAAGAGCAACAGCAAGAACCGCAAGGATGCTGCCAAAGAGGACCTGAGCCGCCTTCGCAAAGCGCCATATCACCACCTCCGCATATGGCTCGAGCGACAATGGAGCAACACAACTTGCACGATATGGGGCTTGGCCCGAACTTTGCAGTGCCACCAGCTACCGTCAGCATGACAGATTTTCCAGCTCCACAACCTGCTTTCGACTTCGGCCGCTTCCAGAATCAATTCCTCAATTACCAATTCCCTTCTGCCATCTGCCAGAGTTGCGGTCTGAATGGATGTTGCTGCCGGAACTGTCCTCCGACATTCCAAAACTTCTACAGTAGCTCCTGGTCACAGCACTGCGGACGCAAGCATGCGCGAGAGCGACAACCTTCGCCCGCTTTCCAGAAAGTCCCGCGGACTGAAGACTACAGCACGTCACAAAGTATGCATTCGCAGACTGCTCCTCCGAGCCAAGTCTATGCCGCCGATGCATTTGATCACAGCGAAATATTTTCCAGTGTGGACGGAAACGCTTTTATACCGGACTTTCATGACTTTGATCTGGAGATACCACCGCCAGGACTGCCGAGTGAGTTCGATAGCTACAACCTGCCAAGCAATTTGGTAGAGAACGGTCTACACTCGGATTTCCCAGAAGCCGACTTTGATGAGTTCTTGAAGTCTGAGGTCTCTAATTTCATGCAGCATCGTCCCGTCGAGGATGGAGATGAGGGAGGCGGAGCAACTGACGATACCCAAGAGGTTCGTGGAGACGGCGGCGGTGGGTGCTGTTGCAGTAGATCATGAATGGACTTCGGCGCCATCGGTCAACTACACCCAGAACACCTTCAAGCAATTCGAGGTGTGCCAGCCGGGCCCTGGTCTGTCAACCAGGGACTACGCACCTCACGCGCCACGGCTGTCTTTGCAGGATTGGCCTGTCAAACGACTGCAGACACCGGAGCTAGTCCCGGTCTTGCTTTCGAGTCGAGACATGCCATCTCCCTGTCCCAACGGCCAGGTGCATCACGAGTATAGGACAAGAATCTAGACAGGTCTCTCTCCACCTCCTACGCGAAGCTCCTGCAATCCTCATACATGACACGATACCAATGCATCACGAAAACTCCATTAAGAGATCCAAGAGCACTCAAAACAGCCCACGACGACACGCCCACGCCACGACACTCACAACGAAGGATGGAAAGCATAGAAAGTTTTTGTAAATAGAACCATCCATTCATCCTTCGACATTAAAAAAACCTCTGTTCAAATCTCTGTATGAGAAGCATATCACATCCCTCCCTCCCTCCACTCCGATTCACCCGAACATTATCCTTTGTTCTCATTCACGTTCGCTCTGGCTCTGGGCATACAAAAGATTAGCAGGTTGTCCTATAAAAGGCCAACCTGATGAACAACACGTCGTCTTCCCTATGCAGCAGTAGTAGTAGTGGTGGTGGTTTCATCTTTCGCTTCTAATAAACAACAGAGAGATCATTTCCGCCGAAAAAAAAGCTTTCGAGGGTTTGGTGGGGGGTTTCTGTACAATGTCTGTGCTCGTTTCCGTATGAGTGCTCGCCCGTGGTTGGTTGGAGGAGGGTTTCGTTTCGTGTTAGGTGTTCTGGCACTGTGCGCTGTCCTTCCCTGAAAAGACAAAAAGCAGCGCGCGGGCCAGACGCGAATCGCGGGTCTGGGTTGATGCTAGAATTCGCAGTCCAACGGCCACTTTAGTTGTTTTTGAGACCGAAGTATAACCCAAGGACAAGACCCAGGATGACGACGATGGCCAGACAGATGAAGAAGCACCACCACTTCATCTTGCGGGCTCTCCGCGCGGACGCGATGCCTTTGTCGAGCTGGACGTTGCCTGCTTCGGTATCGTGCTTGACGTTTTCGGTGTGCTGCTCGGTTTGCTGGATAGGCGCGTCTTGTAGCACGACTTGTGTGGCGAGATCTTCCATTAGCTGCTGCAGTTCCATCATGGTGCGCTCGATCTTCTGGATGTCGTTGTGTCGTGCGCGCACGGCGCCCAGTACTGAGTTTGCGGTCGCTGATCGGTTGGTTTTGAGCTTGAGACTGTTATCAATTGCTTTCTCGTCAATCTGTTGTCATTGCAGCACTTACCGCCGTCTGGAACACGCCTTCATTGCCCCAATCTGCGTTCGCTGCCTCCTGCACTTCGCTCTCGGTCGCTTCCGGATTGACGATTCTATACTGTCGTGCGATCTGCTCCCTGTAGCGCTTCTCATAGTTCGCCTCCTCTTGCCTGTACTCCTGCAATTGCTTCGTGAAACTCGTCTTCAACTGTCCAACCTGTGTATTCTTCACTTGATTGTCTTTACTCCTTGCAGCATCGATTTCCAAAAACTTGACCTGGTCTTTGATGGAGGTATTCAAGACCTGAGTTTGCGTAATCATAGATTCGAGCTGTCCCGAGGAACCGCTGTCCGGCGAAGAAAGCGTGCGCTGATGGGCCGAGGCGATCTGGCCAACGTGTGTCGTGAGGGTACGAATGTCAGCCTTGACAGCTTCGACGCGCGATAAGAAGTCTGAATTGGACATGACGGACGGACCGGCTGCGACGTATTGCACATTTTGAGTATAATGCGATGGGTCACCTATCGCCGCAGTGTTCGTTTGGCTATAGCTCGAATCTTGGGTGTAGGTTGAGTCTTGGTGCGTTAATCCGCTGGGCGCTGTGAGTCCACCTTGCTACACGTTGTCGTCATTAGCTATGTTGGCGCGATCCTCGATGCGTTGTGTCCGAGTCTTACAGTGCGCGCCTCGTAAGAGTTTGCCGCGTCGGTCGTGTAGGGATTCCCTCCAGCCTCGTAGGGGTTTCCCCCGTACCCACTGTACTGATTATACTGCGCCATGCTAGCCGATGCTGTATACGACAATTGCACAGGGCGAGAAGAGATGCAGTGGTGTGAAGTGCTGGCGGTGGCTGAGAATGCGAAAGGCGGACCAATTCGGATAAACGTCAACGGCAGCGTTGGCGCTGACTATAGTCGGGTACTAGAATAAGCGCCTACTGTAGGTGCTTTGTCGGGTGTCTATGTCACCGACGATCCATATCACAAGACACTACCAAGTGGCGATGCTAGTCGGTGACTACCTATGTGTTGTAGCAAGCACATGCATGACCATGGCGAGCTCTGTGTGATGGCGTGAGCTCTGGCCTCCTCCCGTTTGCTTCGGCTCAAGACTGCGTTCTGGAAGGCAAGCTACTTACCTCCGCTTCGACGCAGCTTCACCACTACCTTACTACCACGCAGCGCATTTAATGATTTATTACATGTATCCCTTCCTTCTTGTATCATGCACATATGCATCTCGAGGTACAACTTTTTGTCAACGCCGCTACTATTCGCATCACTGCTGCCGAGGCAGAGATCTCGATTTCATCGAGCTGCAGTGTCGTAAGATCCACATCCACGTGGGTCAGACATGCTGGCTCCCTGCAGTGCCAGTAGGTACCATCAGAGCTTCCAGCAGCACAGTGTCCTGTGCTTCCACACTACGAACGACATCCGTACGGCAGACAGCATAGTACGGTAGCCTGTTGCCAAGGCCTTGCGGCGACTGCGCGAATCGCACCGTTGGCATCGCTACAATGACTGTCGAAACTCACCTGGCCACATCTTCCAGTCCGGGCTCTCACGAACCTTCGGTATGGCACACGATCCCAGTCCAACGCGGTACACATGAAGAGTATCGCGCAATGGCGCATCGAGATCGTATATTGTAATATGGGTATCTAAAATCCGCTATGTACCGTCCGCCTACACTGGCATGCATGATGCTACTATGCTGGGTCCGGTGTCTGATCCATCTTGTATACTGACTAGCTCGTCAGTATTGCACGGCATCTGACGTAGCGATACCTCGGATTCCCGGCCTTTGCTATAAATCCTGCAACCAAGCTTGATCTACATCAAGCCAGTCTCTCAAGCACAGTCACGGCTTGTATACAATCATCTTGGTGTAGTAAGTTCGCCGCGAGTAATCCAAAGCTGATTCAATGCGTCGTTGGGTCGTCTTTGTATCAATCGTCTAATCTATGGTCGCTGGACGTGGCCTTTGCCATCGATCATAATCCAAGGTCACCAAGATCTCTTGACAAGCATGCCATCTGGGCACGTTTCGCGGCTTCTGCAATGAGGTTGAAGTCCTTGAGGAAAGGCGCCGTCTCTGGTGCCCCGCCACCGTCGCCTCTTTGTCCCGTGAACTGTGCGGACATTTGCTGCTGTTGAGGTATTCGTTGTTGTGCAGGATGTGATGTCGGTGCCATCGAGCCAAAGTAATTCGCTGGTTGTTGTTGCACCGAGGGCGACGGTAATGGCGCGGATTGCGAAGCCATCGCATTCGAGACGTCCAGAGTCGATAGCGAGGACACGGAGCCTGTGCTTTGAAAAACAGATGAAGCAGCCGAGGCTGATGCTGACGAGGCTAGTATTTGAGGGTAGGATGGTCTCTGTGGCAGAGCCTGGCGGTGTTGCCTTGGATCCATTCCTGCGATGCACACCAATTTTGAAATGTCGTGAAAGTCCAATGGATGCTTGCTTCAACCTGGCTGTGCTGTATAGTAGTCTTTGAGCTCTTTTGATGCCGAGGGTTGACTTGGGTTTTGTTCCGCGAATGAATCCCGAGTAAAAGAGTGTAGATCTGCAGAGTCCTGCAATGGCATCCGAGTCAAGCGGCCTGAGATTGGTCTGATTGGAATTGGAGATTGGGGCGCCGTCCGGAGTGCAGGTTTGCATGCAAGTCAGGAACTCTGCTTGCAAGGCAAAATCAATGCATGCCAACAGGTGTGCTGTGCCTCGTAGAGAGCAGGAAGTGCCGACGTAATTGCTGATAAGTCTTGTCGTTCGCAGGAGCGGGACTTCTTAGCAAGTGCACTATGCGCCTCAAGTTTCTCGCAACCGCCGAGGCTTTCCTGCACAGTAAAAGTATCTGCTCAGAATCTGATCGCCCGATGTTTCTATCTTATGCCGCCCGGGATAGCAGGAAGACAATGTGCACAGGCTGCGGCGAATTCAACAATGTGGTCTACTTGTCAGGTCGGCTCGGGTAGAGAAGGTTTGTTATTAATGTTCGAATGATCCTTGCGATGAGACTGACGCATTTGATGCTTCCACGCCCCAAGTATCAACAAAATGCCCGTGTTGCAGAATCTTCATATCGGTAGCCGTGGGTAGGGCAAAACCGGATGTATGGCCATAGTCACGGAAGAGTCGCGGGAGTCATGCCGAATACTTATTATTTACCCAGTGGAGGCCATTGTACCGCGAATGAAGAGTTCGCGAATCGATACCGCTGGGCATCCTTGTACAGTAGAACAGCGATTCTCCGTCAGAATCCTCGGCGCATCACCCACGCGTTCCCTAATCATTACCCCGTGCGGAGATGAGGAGACCGTCTCTCTGGGCCTTGGAGCCGACAGAAAGACAAAGGCCATGAAGGCGGCACAAGACGGCGTTGAGGCTTTTCCTTTTGCATGAGCACCTGCATGGATGCCGAGCTGCCAGCGAGCTTTGCCGAGGGGTTGGAGCTACCGCATTCGTCGGCCCCGAAAGCTGATCCCTGTCAACCTGGGGCAGAACTGGTACACCCACGTGCCAAGGTCGTGATGGCAGAGCCACTTCACGATCACAAGCAACCATGCCAGTGAGTGAATATCACCATACGCTGATCGGGTCTATGACCTGCCTGACCTCAAGTAACAGCTCGTCCTCATCTCCGGCTTCCCCAAATCCGGCAAAACCCACAGAAGCCAACAGCTCCAAGATTTCTTCGAGCGAAAAATCTCCGAATCATCAGAGCCACGTCTCAAACGCCTCAAACTTATACACCTAGACGACGACAACCTCGGCCTCCCACGCCATGTCTATGCCACAGCACGACCCGAAAAAGACGCCAGAGCCACATTCTCCTCCGCCATCAAACGCCATCTCTCCCAGGACACGATCGTCATCGCAGATGGCATGAACTACATCAAAGGCTTCCGCTACCAACTCTACTGCGAAGCCAAAGCAGTCCAAACCACAAACTGCATCATCCACGTCGGGACCCAACCCGACAAATGTCGCGAATTCAACGACACAGCCTTACAACAAGGCGAAGGGAAAGGCTACGACGCGGAAGTATTCGAGAACCTCATCTTCCGCTATGAAGAACCCAACCCCATGGCCAGATGGGACTCTCCCCTCTTCGCCATCCCCTACGAAGACGAGCATCCACCGTACGATCTCATCTGGGAAGCTCTCATAGGCTCCGACGGTAAAGCGAAAGTCGTGCGTCCCAACGCCGCGACAGTATTGAAACCAGCAGCAGAGTCGAACTACCTCTACGAACTGGACAGAACCACCTCCGACGTAATTTCTCTAATAACAAGCTGGCAACAAGATCACCCAGGAGAAGGCGGTGGGGAAATAAAGATCCCGGATTCCGAGCAAATCATCAGCCTTCCCATCACTGCACCCGCTTTGCCACAGCTCCAGCGACTGCGGAGGCAATTCATCGGCTTGAATCGACAGCATACCCTGAGCAAGAGTAGGATACGAGATCTATTCGTAGACTACCTAAACGATGCATTCCAGAGCTGATCATTCATGCAACCTCACTTCCTCGACTGGACTGCTCTCATGTTGAATCCCAACACGCATGCGCTCGAGTCCGGTGCCTGCCTACGCACACCAAATGTCGTCCGCAAAGGCTGGTGTGATGATATGATTGTCGAGAGCCTGACCTAGCTCAAAGGCGATAATTCCATCGACCTGATTCAAATCTAGGCGGTTCTCGAAGACATTCTTAATGTTGATCCTCATAAAGCCAAGAATCTCATGTGGCGCGCCGACCTCGATTAATTCCAAAGGGTGATCTGAGTCTGAGCAGCCCCAATTGAAGACGGCGAGCTTGCCCAGACAGGATTCGCTGCGGTAAAGATCGTAGTGGACCTCTGTATCAAAGGCCCTCGCATGCGTCGGCACCGTCCGCTCAAGTCGAATGTGCTCAAGGGAGCGACGATTTGTCGCAGGCGTGGTGGGCAGCGCGGGAGCGAGATCGCGAACGATTGGAGCGAATGATTGTGCATCTAGGGTGGATTAGCTCTTGGATGCCGCATGACTGTCTGAGGCAATGATCGCCAATTTACCTGCTGAAAGAAGTGGTTGCGCAAGCATGTCGAATGCATTGTTATATCCTCGCGCCCACTGTCGTACACGATCCTCCAACGCACGTGTAAGCCTCGCATTCGCGCTGTGTGTCGCCACTGGTATGTTCGAGGCTGTGCTATGTGAACGAGGTGTAGTTGCAACCTCTATCGCTTCACGCCACTGAGACATGGTATATAATGCCCCGGAAGATGTGCTCCTCGCGCCAGTGATGGCGGGTCCTGAGGCCACGGCACCGTCCTATGGTGGCATGGTGTGTATTGCTCCGGCAGAGACGTGCCTTATGCCGGTGTCTATAGATGTCATGCCTTGAGCATGCGCGATTCTCCGTAGTCTGTCAGGAGCCGGCCTGATCGCGGTGCTGACCAATTCTGGAGATGGTGGTCTTTGATGGCGGTTATCGTGTCTTGGTGAAGCGCGTGGTTGTCCGGCGCGCGACTGGAATTGCTCCAGGTCCTCGGTATAGGCTCGGACACGAGTGAGCCACTCAGCAGTCCTCAGATCGAGGTCGTCCTGTAGAGGAAACCTCGGAGTCATTGTCATGTAATGATAGTTAAGGCGGTCGAGAAAACGCCGGAGGCGAGCAACGTCTTGAGTAGGATCCATTATCACTTTTCAAATGCTTCGGGAGCAACCTGGATGACAAACTGTATTAGTCCAATACACTCTGAGATTGCTGAGGCAGTGGAAGCAGGGAAGCCTATTCATCAACTTACAGCAACGACCACAACCAGACTGGCGATGATGAGGGCTGTAGCTACGGCAGATACAATAATAATAGTGCCACGTGATGCTGGGAATTTGCCGCGTATTACGTAATGCTGACTTTCGAAGTAGCGATGAAAACCAAGCAGGAGTATCAGTATTGCTGTACTCAATACGTCAGTCAAGTCTGGAGCAGGGACTTCATTGGGTGGTACATACATATCCCCAAAAAGGTTGCACCGAGAGGCTTGCCGACCGATCGTAATTTGGTTGACGCCGCGAAAGATAGTACCGTATCCGGTTCTGACGATGCGATAGATGTGTTGAGTCGGAAGAGCTGAGTAATAGCAATGCCGATGCTGGCGAAGGACAACGACGTACGTAGCCAAGCGAGAAACGTTCGCTCAAGGGCAAGGTGGTCGCGAGCCTGACAAATCTTAGTGTGCTGCACGGCCGCTGCCTTCTCTTGCACGTAAGCACTTACCACACTGCCTTTGTTTTCGAGCTCAACCGAGCCGTACTTATCAACCAAAGACTTGAACCATCCTTCCTGTTCTGGCTCTTCTGCATTTGCTTGCGCCTGGTCTTGCCCTTGCGCTGGCACGCTTCCATGACGTCGGCCATCTCTCGACGACCTCAACGATTCACTCTTTCTTCTGCGAGGACTTCTCGAGATGCCATTTCGTTCTTCGGGTGGCATTAGCTCATCCTCGACCTCCGCAGCTCCATAGCTCGTCTGTCCTGATGCACTCTTTCTCATTATGGCTGTGTTCTCGTCTGCGCTGCTTTCCGCCATTTCATCCGAATCTCTCTGCAGACGACTTCGCAGAGCTCCGTTGGAGCTGATACCTGGTGAGGTACTCGGTGCAGACATCTTCCAACTTGATGCGCTCTGGTATTTATTCGCGTAGCTGCTCTCCCGAGAAGTCTTCGGTGAGGCTGTCTCTGGAAGAAAGGTCACCGACCGCGACCGTTGTCTTTCCTTGTTGCCATCCGCTTCTGCTGCTCTAACTGAAGAAGTGCCGTAGGTGTATGGATGACGACGCTGGCCATGCGTATGTGACTCTGACTTATTTGCCAAAGACGACGGCGCCTTGCCTGGTGACCGGACTAGATCTGGTGATGTGGAGAAGGGCGGTATGGTCGGCTTGGAGAGCTGCGCTGTTGTTCGTTGGCTCGGATCTGATGGACCGGGTCTCGGCGTGGTGAGAGAGTCATCCGAGTCCTCTGATGCTGGAAACGATTGAGATTCAGATGCTGTTGAATTGGACACCGGGGAACAGGGTAGTGGCGCCATCCTGGATAGATAGTATGCTAGGTATATAGCTATGGTGGATCGACTGGCAGCTAGAGAAGCTTAATCACTGTAGCCCTCCAGTGCTTTTGACCATTGTCATATAATATGGCGATGCTGATGTTGATGATACACCCGCAACGAAGCACAGAACTCACATAGACGTGGATGTAGGTTGTGCAGGAGCAGAAAAGCACCTTGGTTGCTGATGTGTTCAGATCAACGATCTCGAGCTCAATCCCATTTTAGGACGGAAGAAACATGTGAGAGCGATGAATTGGGCGTAGAGGTTGGTGCAAGGTGGTCGCTGCTTCAGTACGGCTTCCCGAGTGGCAGCATTTCCAAGAACCGGGTTTATGCACTCATATGTACTCCCACCAAATGATATGGCGTGCTTGTTCATCACATCAATACTGCATGAATGTCTCGCGAGATACTAAGCTAGCGTGGGCGGGGTGGTGTGCATTGGCCGCGGTTCGGCTCGCTCGGCGAAGTCAAGCTCAAGAACGTGCACCTTCGACTAATAATACAGCATATGAAGGTGGGAAGACGTAAGGTATCCTCTTATCGGCTCGATGCTAATACTGTTACATTGTGATCGCGACGTTCATGGTATCTTCACCTGCTTATCCAAGCCCAACTCCACGCTTGACAATGCTAATGCGAACGCTCCAAATGTTGACCTCACTATGCTCACGATTCCGAGTCACCAAAGCTCGAAAGCATGCTTTCCAGCTCCTTCACCACCCTACCCAGCAGTATATTGCTCCCATCTCCAGCAGGCGTCTTATGCCATCTTTCCTCCAGCATACTAGTCGGCGCCAATCTATCGGCAAGCGTCCTCCTGCCGCGCAGGAGAGCCTCCGCAGTCCCCACAACGTGGTCCACATCATACTCCAAAGCCGGGATATCAGCTGCATTGATCCCTTCAGCAGCACCAAGCGCCATATCCGACTTGAGAATCAACGCAATCAGTGTCAGACTATGCGCCTCGGATACTAGGCTGAGCGTCAGCGTGCCAGCCTTTGGCTCTCGAGGGCTGGGCGACGCATTCTGCAGAGCTCTCTCGGCACGGTGGAGTTGCTCGGGGAATGAGTTCAAAAATGCTGACACCTCTTGTGCTAGAGGGGCGCCGACGCCATCGAGGAGATTCAGGCAAAGTGGTAGAAGTCCCTCCGTCCAGATGACGAACATCCGGCTAGGTTCATCGAATGGGCCTTTGCCACTCGATTTGCGGAAGTAATTGGACAAGTTCGCTGATGCCAGTTGAGTCAAAACCCCTGACAATGCCATCTGCTCTGAAATGGGCCGTACTGTTGATAGTGCTAGCAGGAACGTTACTGCTACCTCGCCATAGATGGGATCGTGGCTCGTGGCTTCAGCGAGTCTATCTGCCCAGGAGTAGAGGCTCAGGGCACCGCGAACGACTGAGGAGCCGGCGATGACATCGGCCATCAATGCGTGCACGGAGCTGACTTCAGGAACCGCCAACACAGCTTTGAGCAGTGCAGTCAGCAGCGCGAAATCGGCAGGCAGGGCAAGCTCAATATCGTTGTGCAGGTTGGCGCATAGTGCTCGAAAACCAGGCGCAATAATTCTGCCCACAATGTCAACCAAGATCGACGCGACAGCTGGGTCAAGGTAGAGGAGCTCTTTGCCAGAGCTCGTTTGCGACGCCGTTCTGCTGTATATGTGTGGCTGTATCGAAAGATACAGCACTTGAAGTAGTTCTCTGTAGTACTTCACATCTTCCGCAGCGGTCGCAATGTCGTAGTCGACTGGCGACGTTCTGACCAGAGCCCATGCTGCAGGCAGAAGCTGCAGCATTGCGTCTGCATCGGCTCTCAATGAGACAAGCCGAGATGTTAGCACGAATGCCAGCTCAATCCTCAGGGCAAGCACATCGGCAGCACCAGGCTCATCAAGTTGTGGATTGGCGTTCTCGCTTAAGCAGCGCTCGGCTACCTTGGCAAGCTCACCTCGAAGTCGAGCATGATTGTCGGCGCATTCGCACAGCGTTGTAGCAAGAGTCTTCCAGCTCTCCAACAATCGAATCTGTGCATGCAGCAGGCTCAGGTTCGCATTGGCACGTGCGAACTCCTCGTCGAAGCCTTGGCTATTCTTTCCACGCCAGTGCTTATCATGGCGTAGCACACTCCCGGCCAAGGCTCTGTCGTAAAAGTAGTCCGTCCCATAGCTGGCAGGGTTGACCTTCGATCTCTGGAAATCTGCCAGCTCGCTAGAAGGAAATTTGCTCTGTAGGTTCTTGGCCAAGTTTCTCTGCAATGACTTGTTATAAGCATTGACCGTGACTGCGTGGTCCCTGAGTGCTGCTAGCTTCGGGATCAATGCTTGCAGCACTGTATCATCACCGATCTCGAGGCTTGCATGAAGGCTGAGCGAAAGTATATCGCAGAAATACGCTGCCATTTGGCACTCTTTCGCAGATATGATAGAGGCTCCAGTTGATTGGTCTCGTACGGCGATCCCGAGCGTTTCAACCCAAGCCAGAGTCTTTTTGAAGAACTCGGAATGTGTTCGAACCTCCTTCGTGGCCCAGGCCCAGGATCTCTGTGCAGAAGCAATGAATCGCAGCATTCCAACAGCACGTTCAGGCGCCATCGTGGAGATCTTGCCAAGCTGATCGAGGGCGTAGCCGAGTATGGGTTTGCCTTTGAGCTGACCATCATCAGTGCGCGATGCAGCCTTGTGTGGTAATTGTCCGAGCAGAACATAGACCGCGAACCACTGCTGTTTGCTGTCCATAATGGCAGCGAGAAAGTCCCATACACATCGTTCGACCTGAATGTCACATAAAGGTCGATCGAGTTGCGTTAGTGTCATGAGGAATGCTTTCTGTGCTTCTGGCTCCAGCGGCGCCAGGATAGATGGTGGATCTTCGTCACCAAGTGCAGCTGACTGTACGACTTCTGCGAGTAGGGGAAACATGTCAACTTTGAAGGCATGATCGCTGCCAAGAAGTGTTGCAAGAATTGGGATGTCGCGCAGAATACGTATGCTGAGCGTCCTGACACGCTCTTCGGAGGCCTTGCGTTGCGTGTGTGAATTATTTTCTAGGTCTAGTGCTTGTGTTAGGGTTGTGCCATTGGTAGTGGCCGCCTCCTTCTTCGCCACCAGGTCCAGCCCACTCTTGGTCACCCGGACGAGAAGTGTTAGGAAGCGGAAGATGGAATTCGTCTGCTCGATGAGAGAACGGCGGACTTGCATTGAGAAGCCGTCCTCAGCAACAGGCTCTGCCTCCAAGAAGATGCGCGAGAACGCCTCCGCGATGACGTTCACACCACTTTTTGGCGCACATACGCCGAGTAATGACTGTGCGGCAGGGGCCAAAACATTCGTGAGTCGCTTGGACGGCTCTTTCGATATGTCGATGCCATACGTGCTCTTGAGCAGTCTAACGAAACTGTCCAGAGTGCCAACCACAACCGCGGATCGCTCCTGAGGCACCTGGAACTTCCAGTCCGGCAGGTTCTGTAACACGTCGAACAGGATCTTTTGATAGGCACTCATGACTTGGGTCATCGTCCGATCAGATGTGGAGTCCTGTGAATCTTCTGCCGGAGCAAAGCGATTTGCAGCTTTAGACAATGGAGCCTTCCTCTTGATCAATCCTCCTATGGCATCATCTAGCAACAGCGAATGCAATTCAACACAAGCCTTCAAGAACTGGAAATGCTGCAACTGCGTCTCTGAAAGCACGACTTGCACCAGTGATGGCACGCCATCACTGACGCCGAGCAGACTGCTGCGCACCAAGATCGACCACACACGTTCTGGCGAAACCCTGACCAGGACAGTGAAGAACTCTGCACAAGCGATGGCCAGCTCGAGCGAGCCTTGCTGTGCCTCTTGGTTCAGGTGAGCGAGTAACTCAGCCTCAAAGATTTCAGCTACGATCGACACGATATCTTGCTGCTGTCCGACCAGAGCGCAGCTCAATCGATCTAAGATGAAAAGCGCATCGCGTGTGTTCGCCTCTCCCTGCCCGGTGTTAGACAGAAGCGCGGTGATCAACGCGACAATTTCCGTAGTCGTGAAGCGGTCAAGTTGCGCTCGAGATGTGGTTGGTTGAAGCTGACTCGTGCCCGCAAACGTGGACAGAAGGAGGCCGAGGTATTCTAAAGCAGAGTGTTCGTGGTCAAACCTCACCACGAGTGGCTTGCTGTCCGAAAGGACTGTTCCCCTGGTTCCATTATTCAAAAGAGCGACTTGACGCTCGCCGTCCCCGAGCGATGTAGGGAGAAATCTTTGTTCATTGCCAGGCCTCGTGTGAAGCAGCTCTTTTCTCCAGTTGAAGATGGGAAATTCTTGCGTGAGCTCAATGTGATTGGTGTTATTTGTTTCGTCTTGCAGCTCATACGCCCTCAAATCATGTGGCATGACCTGTGTGTAGCTTGAGAGGCTCTCAAGGAGCTGGACCACGTCCGACTGATCCTGACCTGAGCTCTTCGCTGCACCAGTGCTGGCCAGAGCCTTGAAGAGCCTGAGCATTGGAGAAAGCTCATACGGGTACCGCATCAGCGCTTGATCGATCACGGCAGGTCGGAATTGGTCTGCGTCGTGTAGAACTTTGCCAGCAAGGATACCAGCTTGTTGCCGCGAAGCCTCGCTGTTCATAACTGGGGTCAGAATTGCAAGTATGGTGCCAAGTGTCGTGCCATCGTACTGCACGAGCGGCAAGCTCTCTCGGATCAGGTCCAAGTATGCCTCTTTGCAGATAAAGCCAGTGGCAGAGTCAGGTTCAGAACCATAAGCATCATTCGCGATATCGACTAGCTGCGTCATGACTCCAAAAACATCCATCTGGTCGACAGCTGCCTTGGCGAGACGGGTAGGCACGTCGCGGCTCTGCGTAGGCCAGCCTGCGCACACACTCTCTTCAAATAGCTCTTCGAATTGTGACCGGGGTCCGTCATCTCGAGACCCACGTCTGAGCGTAGCATCGCGCTGCTCATGCTGTGCAACTCTCATGTCTTTATGCATATCTGCGATGTCCTTTACGACGGATGCGATTATGCTCCACGCCAGTGTTGCGGGCGCAGCAACCACGACCGCATTGTTGGTCACCTCGTAGAAGATTTCACTAAGAAGCTGAATGCATGTCCGATCCTGTATGTACGACCTTCCGCCGCGTAAAGATTGAGTTTCCATTCCGGCAGCGTTCAGGATCTCTGCTACCACGAGTTGTAGCTTCATGATCTCGACCGATATGACGGAGACAAGCAGTTGCGCAACGTCAATGGTTTCGAACAGTGGCATTTCCTGTTGCAGGAAGCTATTGTGGTACATCATCTTGAACCATGTCTCGACTGTCGCTTTGGTCGGAATGTTTTGTAATGCATGTAGGCCAGCGAGTAGTAGCCTCAAGGTACTGATGAGCTGAACATGCTGAGAATTGAGGTAATCTTGCTGCTTGTTCAACAGGGTCGGCAGCTTTTGGCCGTTCTGTTCTGGCTCGTCCAGAAATACCTTAGGCCAGGAGGTCTGGTCGGTCATCTGTTTCAGCGTTGACTCGACACCTTGGATACATTGCACGCAGAAGCCTTCAGAACTGCTCCCATCACCGGCGGACCAGATCTTTGTAGTAATTTGTTTCGCTACCTCATCCAACGATTTAATGTGCAGGCGCAGAGCACCAACACCGTGGCCTTGTAACTCGCTTTTACTGATAGCGGTCCGGCTGACAAGATCTGCGCAAAGTCTCAGGGCATAGTTCTTCTCGCTCATGTACACCTCCAGCAGGCGTTTCCTTCGTGTGTGTTCATCCGAAAAGTCCATCGCCGGCCGCGAAAGTGCAGCAGGTGGGGGAGCAAAGTTCAATGTGCTGCGTGCGAGTGTAGAGCTAGCAAGATCGGCTGTACTGGCCAATTTCCTAATGCCATTCATGGCGGTATTGAGCAATTGATCCTGTGGTCTCTCCTGCCATTCCACGACAGCCATACGCAATGCTGCCAGCTCGTCGATCTGCAGCTCTTCTGACAGCCATTTCGCATCAGCTTTGAGCTGGTCCAGCTTGTAGTCACCATCGCCGTTCTGTGGCACGTTGCATGGTGCAGTGAAAGTCTCGAATTGCCTTTTGCTGTCGGTTGAGGGCGCGGGAAACGGCTCGAATGGCTTGCTCAGTACAGCAATAGTGCCTGCATCCTCAAGGAATTCTTTCAGGTGTGTACCATCCAAAGCAGCTTCCTCGTCCGCGAGCGCTCTGTACGCCGTCCGCCACGATATCAACCGCGAATCTCCAGCGACACATTTGTCGAGTGATGGGAAGTAGTTGGACTCTGTTGCTGGAGCCATGTTTGCGGTCGAGTCTGGTGGTGTCCAGGTCGTGTCGCTTGCGTTGTGGTCATCTAGGTGACAGTAAAGTATGATCGAAGCTTATGATCATTCTGATAAGCGAATTGCGTATAACCGGCAACGTGAACTTTTGTATTGTGTTTTCCAGTAAATTGTTCTTGAAGCGCGCCTGAAGACGCGCGAGGGCAGAGCTCCGGACCTTGAGAACGGACCTGTCTCCGGCTTTACCAACCTCAGACGATCATCACCACCACCACCGACCTGCCATATACATTCACTCCGACGCTATCGCACATACAGCACAGCACAATGACCGTCGCGGAAACATTGAAGGACGCCGCGCACAGCGTCCAGGATGCCGTTGGCCTCGGTCATGGTCACGGCCACGATGCCTATCCTCCTCGACGTATGTGACCCGTCACAGCCAATGGCACAAGCTGCATAGTCATGATACAACGAGACGGGTGCTAAGAAGAGCTACAGAAGCCACACGCGAAGAAATGTCCGCCAACAAAGTTCCACTGCCGTACCGAGACTCGTGCGCCAGCCTTTTGATCCCTCTGAACAAGTGCCGCTTCGACAATTACTACCTGCCCTGGAGGTGCATGGTATGCTCAGAGATGTGCACAGGGATCACGAAACGACATGGACACTGATTTTTTACATGTAGGACGAGAGACATTCTTACGAAAAGTGCCAATACGAAGAGTTCAAGCTACGCATGAAGAAGATGGATGAGATTCGAGCGGAGAAGGGTGGTGAGAGGAGTAATTAGACCACCTAGCTCGTGAACTGAAAACGGTATGGAACGACATGATGCATTATATCGAATTCAAGATCAAGAGCCGGCATGTGAAGGTCAAGGACAGACTTCGTGACCGGTCTGTGTCCGAAACCCGATACCCTGACTGCTGTTGTACATTTACCTGGAGGATATGTCTGGAAGCACGGCTTCTCTCTAGCAGGCCTGTAGATGCTTCTCCCACGCTATGTTTCAACTCTTGCTGAAGTTGTACTAGATATCGCTTGTGCCTTCGTCCAAGTCGCGATCGGCCACAAGAACTTCAGAGCCTCCCTCGTTTGGGCTACCATTTGTTTCTTCGGTACTGCACAAGCTATCCCTGGTCGCGCCAGGCTGGTCGTTTCCAGAGAGCTCGAACCCTCCTGTCAAAGCCATCTTTTTAGATGGCGCACCATGAACCAAGTGATGGACTGGGCTGTCCTTGCGCTTTCCAAGCACTGAGCCGCCCAGATCAAGGCTGTTGGGTTGCACCTCAGGCGTCTGCCGACGTGCAGTGTCGGCCGGGCTTGCGAAGCCTTGCTGCAATTCTTGTTGATTGAGGAAACCCATGAGATCAGCTTGCGCGTTCATGGCAGCTTGTGTATGACCGAAGCTCTGTGTCTCAGCGGCAAGGGAAATGTCCTGCGTTTGCGCCATCTTAAAAGTGTCAGAAAAATCCGAGGCTTGGGTCTCTTGAGCTTGTTCCGAAATTTGAGCGTCGTTCATGCTCTGCGTTAGGAGCGACTGAGTATCAGGAAGCTGAGAAGTTTTTTGGGAAAGGGCGGCAGCTTGTGCTTGATCAAAGCTATGTGTATCTGGTACGTGATCGACGAGTCTGTCGATCTCGAAAATCGCCATGTGGTTCTCCGGCGCCTGCAAGTCATTCGGTCGGATCTGCTCCAGCGTCTCTTGCATCTGGATGTCGTCGTGACCTTGGTCAATGTTCAGAGACTGATCCGTATCAAAAATTGGTCCACTGAAGTCTTCGTGGCCAAAGTCGAACGGCGTTTCAAAGGGCTCTTCTCCCAGGAAATCAGCACGACCCTTCAACTCCGCATCGGCCTCGACCAGAATCTCGTTGAGATGCCGCTCTTCTCGTGAAATGCTTGGTGGCAGGCGCGGTGAAATATGGCCTGGTGCCATCGGATCATCATGAGAATGTGGGCTGATAGATCGCTCCTGGGAAATTATGTCCCCTAGGTCGGCGCCTCGAGAACCGTATCGTGGCGGATGGTACACGAACGGCCGCTCCTCGAACGTATCAAACGGTCTTGCTGGCTCTGAACAACATTCCGTCGGTGGACGGATCCTGCTTTCTCGAGCATCCTTCTCTTGCTCAATGCGCTCGAAGGCCACTCGTACGCGATCCTTCCACTCGGTATGGGTGTACTCCTTATATGTCTTTTTGAAGGCGCGAAAAGCTGTTTCGAAGTTGCTGCCAAGGGTGGCGATCAAGTCGTTGCGCGTTGCTATGTTGGTGCCAGAGTATTGTAAGTTGAGGGCATAGGTATGAGGTTCAGTATTGGACTCGTAGATCGTGAGGCTGCGTCGCTGATTGCGGTTATGCTTGAGATCAACCTTTGTCATCGTCACATCAAATATGAAGCCCGAATGATCCATGCAAACGTGGTGGGTGTCTGTCGATCTGTGAGTCATCTCAACATGCACGTCGTACCGATCCTGTACTCACCAGACAGCAGCTCATTTCTAGACTTGTGCACGCCTCGACGGAAGACCGCAGCAATCTCTGCCAAGCCGTGGCGTTCTTTGTACTTCTGTGCCAGTTCCCCTTCCTGTCTTTTGTGCTCTTCGGCGATGCGGATCTGGTGCTCCTGCTGATGCTTAGCTATAGTCTTCTCGCGCTCAGTCATAAAGTTGTCAGTGCTGTCCATGTAAGCTTGAGCCATCAGCCCAGTACCGTTCTTCGGCTCAAGCTTCGCCTGCATCTTGGCCAGCTTCTTCGCAGTCTTCTTGGCTACTTCATCTTCATATCTCCGCTTTCTCTCCCAGCAGAACTCAGACTCGCGCCTTTTCGTCTTATTTTCCAGACTCTTCGCCAGCCAGTCCCAGCTTAGAACGTGTAGTTCGCGATTCTGACCATACTTAGCAGCGATCGCCGCCTGCACAAAGGGACCTTTCTCGCGCCAGGCGTGCTCTAGTAGCAACACATGCGTGGTTTCGTCGGCAAGCTTTTCCTTGAATGTGACCGTGCCACCAGCAGCTTCGACCCAAGTCTTGACTTTGTCTGGTTTGTAGTCTGGCTTGTACAAGCCCAGCGCCACTATATGGCAATCTTTGAGTGCTTTGTGGACCATGGTGCTGGTGGTGCTGGTCTGGAAGTTGATGATGTGGTTCCAGCTCGTAAGTGTTCGTGGACGTGATGTGGAGAAAGATTGGCTCCAAAGCCGTTAAGTATTAAGCACTGCCGCTGGCAAGTGAAGCCAAAGTGAGCTTTCGCTTGTGATTAGTGACAAGCGGTACACGCTTGCGGACACGTCGCATATCCGCCTACTGCCTACTAAACAAGATTGCGATGTCACGCAATGACAGAGCCTCCGAGATGACAGAAAAAGCGGAACGCTTCTCATAATCACATTTGCTCAGTTGCAACAGGCGGTTGACATGACGCGCGCCGCCTTGCAAAGTGAAGTGAGCGTCTTTGGAAGGGAAGTAGCACTCCTAGTCGCAGAAGAATGGCCTTTAGTAACAAAAGTGGTGGATGCACCCGTGTTGCAAGCTTCTACAACCGAAACTGCTGGATGTATGCCGTTTCTCTGTCACTTAGGAGTCATCCTTCACCTCGACACTTCGATGGTCTTCACCAAAGAGCTGCCTGTCTTTCCGAACCTTCTACCTATAGCTAGTGCCTTTGCTTTCACCCCTCCGTATCATACCACTTGCTGATGGTTCTCGGCTCCTGGGTGACCAAAAAAGCGGGACATACTAAGTTATCGAGGCCTCTCTTCTACGAACATGAGCCCCGCTCCTACACCAAAGATGCTGCCCTTCCTTTGCGAGGTACGCTCGTAATTTAGCGCCGCTCCTACCCTCAAGTCTACCCTTCTGCGGGTATACGTCCTGCTTCTATGCCAAAGACGCTAAGCTCACTTTGCGGGGTGCACGCGTGTTCCAGCGCCTACAACAACAGTAAGTGTACTCACGAGAAGCGTTCAGCTTTTTTTGTCATCCTGGAGAGGGCTTGGCTGCTTCCTAGTCAAGTGGCGACATCGCTTGATTTCGCGCTTCGGCTCGAAAATCTTGAATATCAGCAGCGCATAATAGCCGCTTCCCTGAATGCAACCCGTTCTCTCTAGGCCGTCGCTTGATTCAACATTCAAACTACAAGTCTATGGCTTTTGCAGCCTCTACGAATGCGCGGATCTTACTGACATCTTGCTCGCCATCTAGCTCAACTCCACTGCTCACATCCACGCCGGCCAGATGTGTTTTCTGCTCTCCTAGCGAGTTGACAACCTGTGTCACAACGTCTGGGTTCAGCCCTCCAGCAAGCATGACCCGCAAGCCGTCATCGTCCCGCAGCAAGCTTTTGACGCCCGAGAGGTCCAGCTGTTTGCCACTTCCTGCCCCAGAATCCAGCAGTGCCATAGAGTGATATCCTCTTGTGGCAAGGCCAATGTCACAAGGCTTGAAAGCTTTGATGACAGGCACGGGTATGAGTGATGCCCACTCCAAAGGCTCGGATCCATGCAATTGCACGATATCGAGGTCGAGCGACCTAACTTGCTCGAGTATATATGCCAGGGGCTGATCCAGAAAAACGCCAACAAGTAAAGCACGCTGGAGATGCTGGATGTGATGTGCCGCGGTATGTGTAAAGAAGCTGCTTGCCTTGCCTTGTACCTCGAACGAGGACTTCGTGATCGGTGCGCCAGTCTTGCTACTGCTATGCACGACCTTGGATATCTCTAAAGCGGCCTCTGGCGAGACACAACGCTTCCGTCCTTTTACCATGATCATGCCGATGAGATCTGCACCAGCATCAATTGCCGCTTTAGCAGCTGCAGCGCTCCTAGTACCACATATCTTCACCAATAGTTTTCGCTGCGATTTCGCTTTGATAGCTTCAGCATCACCACCGAGGAGCTCGGAGATAAATGCGGCGGTATCCTTCGCACGCATGAGCGCTTCACCTACAAGCACGGCGCCGACTCCGTTTTGCTGGTAGGGGTGGACATCCTTTGGTCCTGCGATTCCGCTAAGTGCGCATAGGATAGTCTCCTCGGGTACGCCCTTCATCAATCGGGTCGTGGTCTCCATATCAACCTCGAAGCTCGTCAAATTGCGGTTGTTGACACCAATGACCTTAGAGCCCAACTTGACAGCGACTTCCATTTCTTCAATGGTGTTAACCTCGACTAGAGGCTCCATGCCAAGTGACTGCGAGTAGTTATATAACCTGGCGAGAGTCTCTGCGTCGAGCATCTTGACAATCAAGAGAACGGTGTCGGCGCCAGCCAGGCGTGCCTCGAGGATCTGGTATTCTTCGAATACGAACTCTTTGCGTAGCAACGCAGGGCGGTTCGGCATGCCTTCGAGTGCTTGGCGCACACTCCGTAGATCCTCTATACTGCCTTTGAACCACTCTGGTTCGGTAAGCACGGAGATCACACTGGCTCCAGCAAGAGCATATGTTCGAGCTTGCGCTGGCGCACAAGCAGAAAGCGAGATTATGCCTTTTGAAGGAGAAGCCCGCTTAATTTCAGCCATCAATGACAGCTTGAATGGCGATTGTCGTAGGCGGTCCTGGAATGAGATTAATGGTGGCGATAGACCAAGATCGTATGCAGCTTGCAGATCTTCTGGTCTCTGCGACGGAACCTGCTTCTGTGCAGCCACTTTGAGTTTTCTGTCATCATAGATACGTTCCAGGATGGAAGGCTTTTTGGCGCCGTTGGCTTGAGCTGATACTCCATTCGGTCTCAGCTGGGCCTGCTTCTGCAAGCGTTCATTCTCAGCCCAGGTGCCTCCTTGCATATGCAGGAAGTTCTTCAGCATCGTCCGACCATCTTCCGTCAAAATGCTTTCCGGGTGGAATTGGACGCCTTCCACTAGAAACTCCTTGTGTCGAACGCCCATGATCACACCTTTTCCACCATCTGGGCCTGTTGCTATCCATGAGGATATTTCGAGGCACTCGGGTAGTGTTGGATGGGTGCCTGCCAGCGAATGATATCTCGTGACTGGAAGGTCTTGCTCTACACCGACGTACACCCCCCTTCCGTCGTGGCGAAGTGGCGATGTCTTTCCATGCAGTATCTCGCCTGTTTGCTCGACCAGGCCACCGAACACGGAAAAGATACACTGCTCGCCCATACAGACTCCAAGAACTGGGATCTTGCCGCTGCGAACTGTCAGTCATTGCTTTTTGTCAACAGCCCGTTGCACTGGCATGCTGCTGAGAGGCACTATGTATGAGCGACAGGGCGCTTTGGATCGTCTCGATTTAGGATTCTGAAATGTTGCTGACCGCTCGGTTGCCACATCCGATTGCATACATTGACGGAGGGCGATATTGCCTTCCGAGGGAAGGCTAAAGCTGTGCAAGCTGGTGGCATATCGACAGACAGCATTTTACCAGCTTCGGGCTCGATCGATGGTGAACATGTTTGCATACGCAGCCGACTCAGGATTGCTTACCTGAAATGTTTGATGGCATCTTTGCTGATACCAGAATCTGTGACTGGATGACCGGGACCAGGACTTATGACCAATTGCGTAGGATTTGCTGCGACGAGCTCCTCGAGTGTTATTTGATCATTGCGGTAGACCGTGACGTTGGCTCCTTCCAAGACGAGATACTGATACACATTCCATGTGAACGAATCGTAGTTGTCGATGAGGATAACGTTGGACGCGGTGAGTATCTGGGCTGCTGGCTCTGGATGTGAAGGCGAATGATCGATCAGGTCCAGCTGGGGCATACTGGCGCGTCTGGACTGTTTGTTGGCGTGTACTTTCGAATTCGTTTGATGATTGCCATTGATGCTGGTGCTTGTTGCTGACTCATCATGAATCCCTGCTAGCGCCGGCTATCCAGAACCGATGGCTGCGGGACGCGTTAGTTCTACAGTGGGCGCGTCTCCAGGTACTTCACTCACGCACGTTGCGAACACAGTGGGCACGGGGCACAGGCCAGCTCGCCAGAATTACATCCTCATGCACATTCGATCATCATAGCCGCGCAACCACTTCTACCATGTCTCGGGTCAGCGACAAGATATACAGCGCGACGTACTCCAATGTCCCGTGAGCAACCGTCCTCACCCACTCTACGATATGGCGCATGTGCTGACTTTGTAGTGTATATGAGTTCAACGTCGATGGCAACCATGTCATGCGCCGTCGCAGCGACGATTGGATCAATGCCACACACATTCTCAAGGTCGCCGACTACGACAAGCCGGCTCGCACTCGTATCCTAGAGCGAGAAGTACAGAAAGGCGTGCATGAGAAGGTTCAAGGAGGCTATGGCAAATACCAAGGTACGGACGTGAGCAGACTGTTCCGAACAATCACCTTACAAGATATCTCTCAGGGACATGGATTCCGCTTCCAGATGGCAGAGAGCTTGCAGCCAAAAATGGTGTCCTCGAAAAGCTGAGACCGATGTTCGACTTTGTGCCTGGCGACAGAAGTCCACCGCCTGCTCCCAAGCATGCCACTGCGACCTCATCAAAACCAAGACAACCACGCGCTCCTGCGCAGCCAAAGCGACAACCCGGTAAGAGAGCTCGTGATTCTCCAGCTGCAACTCCCGCTAAGAGAGGTAAAGTTCAAGCGCAACCCGACTACGATCAGATGGACATGAGTGTCCATGGCGGCGAGACTCCCGACAACGGTACAATTGTATCAGAACCTTTCGACGACTTCGAGAGCTCGCACTTCAGTGGGTCGCGCAAAAGAAGAAGAGTGGAGGAGACATTGTCGCAAGCAGATCGAGAGCATCAGCTTTGGGCGGATGAGCTGCTGGACTATTTCATGCTGCTAGGCGACCCAATGGACTCGCTCCCTCAAGCCCCACAACCGCCTGCCACTGCCGACCTGGATCGTGCTATCGATGATAAAGGACACACAGCACTGCATTGGGCTTCTGCCATGGGTGATATTGAGGTAGTAAAGGACCTCATCCGAAGAGGTGCCAACATTGACGTCCCGGCGAAGAATGGCGAAACGCCACTCATGAGGGCAGTCATCTTCACGAACAGCTACGACCGGCAAAATATGGACAGATTGGCAGGTCTGCTAAGTCGGACCGTCAATATGCAGAATTGGTTCGGCGAAACCGTCTTTCATCTCGTGGCCCAAAGTACGCAGCGAAAGAGTAAATACGGATGTGCAAGATACTACATGGACAGCATCTTGAATCGCATGGCCGACATACTTTCTCCGGATGGCATCGCGCGGATATTAGATACCACGGACCAGAATGGGGACACGGCAATTACCATCGCTGCACGAAACGGAGCTCGCAAATGTGTTCGAAGTCTCATCAGCCGAGGCGCTTCCACAGAGATACCAAACCAGTTTGGAGAGACTGCAGATCAGCTGATCGTACAGTTGAATCAGCGAAGACAGGAGCGGAGTAACAACCATCTATCCTCCTCCCCATATCAAATGGACAACAGCCACAGCACTATCGCATTCGGTGGTTCTTCGCAATCGCATATCAACGGCATGAACGGAGGCATCCCGATAGATCCTCTGCTGGTGTCACAGCATTCCTTAGGGGGTAGTTCTACAGCGGTCGATACTTCAGACTCATATAGGTCAGACTCCGCGCTAGCGCTCACTTCGTCTGTTATGCCGGCTATCTTCACCAAGGCGAGGACATTGGCTGTTAGTATTGACAGTGAAGTCGCCGAGAAGGAGGCCGAGCTGGCAGAGGCTGAACGTGTCGCCGCAATACGTCGGCAGGAGATAGAAATCCTCAAACGGCAAGCAGAAGAGCTTCGCGCTCAGGAGGAGCAGATCAACGCAGGTGCAGAAGTTGATGATGCTTTGCTTACAGAGCTCGAAGAGCTCATGCGCGAATGCGAAGACCTGACTGCAGAAGAGCAAGACGTTTTGCTGAAGGAGCTCATATCCCGCGAAGAGGAACAAGCTCTGGAAGGTTCGCAAACGGATGATCTTCTGCTAGGCGGCGACGAAGAGGAAGATTCTATGGAGCGGAAACTCGAATTGGTCAACGAGCTGAAAGAACTCGTTGAAGAGCGGAAGGGTCTGTTCAAGACAATTGTTCAAAATCTTTCCAGTGCGGGACTTGGTGAAAAGCAGCACGACTATAAGCGGCTAATCACCGGCGCACTCGACGTCCGCGAGGAGGATGTCGAGAACATGTTGCCGGAGATTGTTGCGGAACTCGAAGATTGGCAATTGGAGAACGTCGGTTCGGCGTAGAATGCTGAACACAGGAGTTTTGCTTGCTTGAAGAGAGATGCAATGAGGTCGTCGATAGAGTCTGGTCATCGGTCGAACGGCAAATGAGCTGGTCTTAGCCAACGTTGCGGACAAGATACCATATGTGACTCCAGTCCCAAATTGTTCTTGCACTTCTTCTCGGCGATTACGCTGTTCTAGACAGATTGTTGGTTTCCTGGTTGCTAGGTAGTATCATGTGTCACAGCCAATGCCCAGGAATCGGTGAAATCTTCAATCAGAACTTTGTTAGCGCTTCCACCAATTCCACAACCTTGCACGATTCGGAGCCGGTCTCGAAGCTGCCCCCCCAAAGTATCAAATTATCGCTCCAGCACACGTACAACATGAAGACGCCTTCAACCCACTTGCAAATTCTGAGATCCATCAGCTCTGCGGAGCTCAGAGTGGTCAGTTGCAGATCACGAAGATGCTACGCCTCAATTCCGGAACGCACTTCACCACCGGCACTTCGCGCGCCTCCAAGCGCAAGTGCCCCGGCATTTCGCAGAGAAATCGACTCTCAGCCCGGCTTCAAGAACCGTAATAAGCAAGACGATGATGAAAACTTCATCCCTCGTCCTCTCAGTCGTCCCATTGGAATGCCTAATCCTCCTCAACCTGGAGATAACATGGGCATAGACGAGCGATCACTTGCACAAAGACGAGACGACTTCACCAACTTCGACAAGCACCTGGAAAAGCGAGCGAAGATGACAAAGCAGATTTCGAAACCCTACTTTCGCGATTGGAGCAACATGCGATTCAGCAAAGGTAAGGTCTTCAAGAGCAATGAGAGATTGTTTCGAGGGGACGTGAGTTTGTGGTTTCCAAACTTTTATGGTAAGACGTTGAGAAAAGACGAGCAGCCACGGGATTTGCTCAGAGGAGATGGGTATAAAGGTCTCGGTCGAGATACCTGCGATGTTATGAAAGGAAAGGTCTCCGTCGTGAGCATTGTGTCAAGTCAATGGGCGGAACAGCAGGTCGAGACGTTTTGCTCAAAGGAGCAGAACCCAGACCTGCACGAGGCGATGAAAGAGAACGCAGATGTCGCGCAGAGGGTATGGATCAATTACGAGAAGAATTTCTTGAAATGGTGGTTGTTACAACTATTTCGAAGTGGCCTGAGGAAAAGCAGGACATCACAAGAGCAAGGAAGATACTTCATGGTGCGGCGGGGCGTCACTGACGTGATGAAGGAAGCTATCGGCATGCTGAATGAAAAGGTCGGGTTCGTCTACTTGGTGGATCAGGACTGCAGAGTTCGATGGGCAGGAAGTGCTGAAGCCGAGCCATGGGAGCAGCAGAGTCTGGTCAAGGGCTTGCGAAAACTGGCGCAGGAAACCAGGATACCCAAGGAGATGAGAGTGGATCCCAGACGACAGCTCGAGGATGCCGTGGCAGATGTTACAAAGACAACAAGTGGAGCAGCGGCATCGGGGTGAAGAGTTAATGGACTGCAACTTTGAGCGAACTTGCAATGCTATTTTCAAGCTTGACTGCTTCAACCGGTGCGCTTTATACAAAGCTGGTCGTCAAAACCGCCGTCAAACTGCTGAGGCCATTCAAGGAATTGGGCAGGTGTATCACGAGGACAAGGTCCAATATTGGGCGGGTGTATCGTACGAGAGAGCTTCTAGCCATGGAAAGTCTGTCGATCCATATCACTGGTCACTGGAATGCCGTCTGCACGCGTGCGGCCGTGCAGACGCATGCACAGATGGCAATCAGAAATCGTGCTGGAAAAGGCTTACGAAGCATGAAAGTGCTAGATGACCTGGTTACGTACTGCAGAATGTCCAGGGAATGCTGGCGCCCATGCGCGATTAAAAGCAGCTACGAACCAGCAGAGAACCAAGCTGTTCCTCTTTGCAGAGACTTTGCCAAATATTGAATAACCCTCATATGGATATACGCTCGTGAAGAGGCTCGAGAGAGGTTATATACATCTCACTCTTGACGCGTCAACGAGGACTTCATCGAGCCAAGCTACTTGGACTGTGTTATTGTACATATATAATTCAGAGCGTAAGAACAGCTGTATCTACCGCGCCATCGAAAGTCGACAATATGTGTCCTTACAGCCTGGCTTCACTACATTCACGTCCGCGGCACGAGTAAAGCGATAAGAATAATCTCGTGATACTAGCGTGATCGCAGTACCAGATCTGCGGAACAGGGTTCCTGCAGTAGCGTTTTCACTATCGAGCTTTGACCAACAATGACGATGTCTTTCTCAGGCTGCTGTCACTGCTACATGTACATGTATTATGTGAGAACCAACATGACCTCTGCGCTCACAAACTCCTCACGAACGACCAGAATCTCACATGTGATGTTTTAGATCGATTTGGACCTTGATATAAATTGTTTGAGGCAGCATCTGACCCGTAATTGCGACCTTTACTACATCGTGCAGCATTTTGCACTTCACGCAAACACTTTCGATCTGCCTCCAACCACGATCTGGCCTCATACTTGCATTCGCCAAGCCCCGGCAATTTCGCAGCATGGCGAGAACGACTCGCGCTTCGGCAGCGAAAGCGAATGCTTCACTAGCTTCTGGCAATCCGCTACAACTTTCCAGTCCGCCACCGACACCACTAGCCGGCAACGGCAAGAAGTTGACCAAGGCAGCATCAAGAGCAAAAGCCGCTGTCGCTGATGAACAGCCTGTAACGCCAGTAAACAGCAAAAAGCGACCTCGAAAGGCGATCAAGCAAGAAGATTTCGATGTTAATGAGCTCCCTCACAATCTTGGAACCGCTCTACCAACGCCCGGCGCAGATGAAGCAGAAAGTACGCCTGCTTCCAAGCGTACCAAACGTGCGAAAATTGAAGAGTCATTGGGCCAAGTAGATGTCAAGGTCGAAATTGCTGGTGACGCGGGCGACACCAAGGACACTCCGAAGAAGACTCCAAAGAAGGCCAATTATGGGTTGATGCCCGGCGTTTCTCCCTACCCAGACTACATGAGACCAACTCCGGAAGAGTGTCGGGAAGTAACGCGACTTCTTGAGAAAGTTCATGGTAAAGTAGTGGCACCAAAGGCGATCCCTCCTCCGTCGCTCGATGTAGCAGGTTGCGGAGAGGTGCCTTCTGTGCTCGACGCCCTGATTCGTACACGTCTAAGTGCGAACACCACCAACAAGAATTCAAGCACGGCATTCCAAGGTCTTGTAGCTCGATTCGGCACGATCAAGGAAGGTGTCGGCAAGGGCAGCGTAAATTGGGATGCTGTTCGCACGGCGCCACAAAGTGAAGTCTTCAAAGCTATCGAGCGTGGCGGTCTCGCGAATGTGAAATCGAAGGATATTCAAGCGATCCTGCAGATGGCCTATGAAGAGAACCAAGAGAGAAAAGCAGCTTTACTGGATCAAGGTAATGAGCCAGCTGGTGCAGAGAGTGAGCCTGCAGTCGAAAAGCAGGAAGAGATTGACAAGGCGAAGCAGAACATCATTTCACTGGACCATTTGCATTTGCTGAGCACAAACGATGCAATCAACAAGATGCTGACTTATCCCGGCATTGGGCCAAAGACAGCTTCGTGCGTGGCACTTTTCTGCCTGCAACGACCATCTTTTGCAGTCGACACGCACGTCTTTCGATTATGTCAATACCTTGGATGGGTCCCGAAGTCTGTCAAGAAAGGCCAACCAAAGGTTGATCGAAACACCACCTACTCGCACTGCGACGTTCGTATCCCCGATGAGTTCAAATATCCGCTTCATCAGCTACTCATCAAGCACGGCAAGGTCTGCCCACGATGCAGAGCAGCTACTGGTCTGTCAAGCGCCAACTGGGAGGAGGGCTGCCCGATCGAGCATTTGGTTAAGCGTCACGGTTCGAAGAAGGGTGGCATTTCCGTTGCTGCGCGCAAGAAAGCAAAGGAGGCTGCGGCAGCCACTGGTCTTGACGAGGATGCTGAGGAAGAGACCGAGTTGAGCGATGCACCGGAGGATGATGTTGAAGTTGACGATGAAACCTAGAACGAGCTTCAGGACATATGGTTCACAGGACATATCAGGCAGAACATCTAGACAGGTCCGAGAGTGCGAGCTCATATGATGAACCATTTTGAGGTTCATGTAGATATCCTTGTACCACCATATTTGTACCATAAATAGTAATCCGACCCTCCACAATGCTATTGGTAGTGGAGCTCTACGAGCTCTTCACAAACTTCGGCCGGCGACGTCATTCCGCTCTTTGCCTTCACTGGGTATTCAACGCGGCGCGACACGCGAACTCACCACTGCATGTCGAAGTGTCGTCAGCTCCTGTATTATATTAGGCAGTAGTAAACTACAGCAGTCTCTAACCCTTCCACTAACATCAAGCTCCAACCACATCCAAAAAGCGCCCAACAAAGACACCTGCGAACCTCTCCAGCACATCAGAACCCTACTAGTATCCCTCAATAGCCGTCCCCGACGTAAGTCCCCATTTCCACTACCACATACATACCCAACTCCCTTACTAACCTCCCCATCCAAAGATTTCCACCCCTTCACACACACAGCCGTACCGGCAATGCCATCCTCCACCCGCGACGTCTGCCTCTACTTCCTCGCAATCCTCATCCCACCCCTCGCCGTCCTCCTCGATGCCGGCTGCGGCGCCGACCTCCTCATCAATATCTGTCTGACGATTTTGGGGTGGATTCCGGGGGTGATTCATGCGTGGTATATTATTTCGAAGCGGGAGAGGAGGAGGGTTGTGGCGTAGGGAGGAGGAGGAGGGGAGTTTGGGTAGGAATAAACGGGAGAGATGGGGCGTGAAGGGGGGTGGCGCGGGGAGGTATGATAGGATGGTGATGATGATGATGAGGATGATGGACGATATACCCGGGTGTTGAGGTTGGAGCTGAGAAACTTATGTACTGCGTTGAACTATCTTAGCTCAAGCTTTGGTGGTAAGACTACAAAGCAGCCATTTTCTTTTGGCATGCTCGAGATTCTGGCATTTGTTTCCGAATAGTTGCTGGAAATACGACCTCAAGATCACATTCCTACTTGGTGTAGACAACGCGAGGCTCCTTGGTCGCGACACGTTCTTGAGCACGAATGTGAGCTCGTGCTACTCGGTAGGACCATCGGACGATGCTGACATGGGATTATGTACGCGTGACTTTGGCCGCCATCGTGTACGGGTGACAGCAAAGAGTGATCACTGCTATGTAGCAGGATGAGCTTGGAAGAGTTTAGTCGCATCAATTCTTGCAGCTCGAGATAAATATCTGCTTTAATTGTCACATGACGAAAGCGATGACATATCCACGCGCTTCGCAGCTGTTTACGGTGGTAACTTCATGGGCTGGAGCATCGCATCCCAAGCTGGACCAGGCTGCAGACATGACTTCAACTTCAAGTACACCACGAACTTCAGCTCGAGAACGGACTCGCTGTTGAAAGATTTCCATGCGACACAGCAGTCCTCACATACAGAGACTTCCCGGTCGATTCAATCAGACTTCTGTAACGTTGGCATTGTCATTCATAGCAGGCCTGTATCCTGACATAATCCTATACATTTCTTTACAAGATCTTCTCCTTGACATATAGATCCACATATTCATCGACTGGCATCTTATACAGCTCCGATGGGTTGTTGCCCAGATCCACAAGCTTCTTGACGTGATCCGCCGAGAAATGCGGCTCAATGTGTCTCTTGTATTTGGCCAGAATTTCGGGCTTTGCCTCCTCTCTCCTCAACCTGTGGCCAAGTGGTGCCTCGACAACTACTTCAGGTAGCACAGTGCCGTCCTTCAGCTTCACAGTCAGGGCGTTCGAGATGGTTCGCTTCTCGGGGTTGTGATAGTCCTCGGTGAAAGCTGGATCCTCCTTGCACTCAATGCGTGTACGAAGGCTCTCGACCAATTCGCTGGTAGCCGCTTCTCCGCCGTCAGTGTAGTCATCCGCAGTCAAGCGACCGAAGACCAGCATGGTCGCGGCCATGTATTGTACGCAGTGGTCACGGTCGGCATAGTTCTGCATTGGCTTGTGTTGCTTGTCGATGATGCGGATGCATGCCTCATGTGTGCGGTTGGTAACGTATTCGATGTCTGCTGCGGACTTGCCCATCTCCTTGAGCTGGTGGTGGATACGCTCGGCGGCTTCGACGGCGGTCTGGGAGTGGAACTCGGCTGGATATGACACCTTGAAGAGCACATTCTCCATAACGTAGCTGCCATAAGGACGTTGGAACTCGAACTTCTTACCATTGAAGTTCACATCGTAGAAACCCCATACCGGTGTGGATAGAACTGTTGGGACACCGCCCTCGCCCTTTGAGACCTTGAGTGCCATGTCGACGGCGCGCTGACAGGCATCACCAGCAGCCCAGGACTTACGAGACATGGTGTTCGGACTGTGCCGGTATGTACGCAAGCTCTGGCCATCCACCCATGCCTGAGAAATGGCAGCACGGGTCTGCTCCTCGTCCAAGCCAAGCATTTTGGAAACAACTGCAGTCGAGGCGACCTTCACGTTCACGACATGGTCCAAGCCAACCTTGTTGAAGCTGTTCTCGAGAGCCAAGCAACCTTGAATCTCGTGTGCCTTGATCATGCCCTCCAGAACATCGTGGACAGTGAAGGTCTTCCCGTTGTTGATCTTTTGAGCACCAGACTTGTTTGTCCTATTCATCCAGTCTGCAACGGCCAAGATAGCACCCAAGTTGTCCGATGGGTGACCCCACTCAGCTGCCAGCCAGCAATCGTTGAAGTCCAGCCATCTGATAGCAGCACCAATGTTGAACGCAGCATCGATCGGAGAGAGCACGTATGGTGTACCGGGCACGCGGGCACCATTTGGAACCGTCGTGCCAGGAACAGTCGGACCGAGAAGCTTTGTGCAGGAAGGGAATTCGAGGGCCTTTAAGCCGCAGCCAAGCGTGTCGAGGAAGACGAATCGTGCAGTGTCGACCTACACCGAAGCGTTAGCACCAGATTGACGTCCTCCATACAATTCCATACTTACGGCGAGTTCAGAGTCAATCTTGTAGCTGTGTATGTAGTTCGCCATGTCCTTGATTTCCGGATCATAATCCACCTGCGGTCCTGAGGACGGAGCGTTTGATTTTGGAGCCATTGTTGCAGAGAAAGATCTCACAGATTGCAGTCGAGAGACTGGCGAGGAGTTTGACCTAAAAGGTTGTTGGACGAGTCTCGAGGAGCTCGCGAGCGGAGCTTTTGTGCTTCGGCTTAAGCTTCTGGTTGACGTCCGGAGCAGATTTCGTGCCGCGAGAGATGACATTGCTGCCGCTGAAGGACAAGATGTCGGTGGGAAGCGGAGAGTAGGAGCGAGATAACGAACTTATCTGCGCCTATGCAGCTGGAGAATTACGGAACGAAAAAAGGGTTTAGCTGCAGTGGAGGAGTATCAACAGAGCAACATTGAATGTGTACGGTAGCCTGAGAAGAGCTCTGCCATTTTCCCTCGGCAAAACGACTCGAGCCCGGCGAAACTCGGCGCGAGAAATGTCCTATCCAAACGGCCGATACCGGTCATGAGGTATAGGATGGAATGTAATTGCATACTGGACAAGTCTAAGTGAGCCTGTGTTGACGTGTCAGCGCCATCCATCGACATCGCTGTCAAATCCTTGCGACACCACTGAGACCATCTTTCGAAGTCGACCGCCACGAGCCAATACACGAAATACCCGCGAAAGACACGCGAAGCAAGCGCGTATACCGATACAACTCTATTCTTCTGAGCTACACTAATAGTTGTTTGTGAGCAAAATGTTGCGTGTTGTAGCACGTTTCCCTTCACTTCTTCAGCAGCCGGAACTCGTCATCTTCCAGATCGAAAGTGGCCCTTATGACTGCTTGAGCGAACATCGTCTTATCGTACACGACTCTGCCATGGTCATGGTGAAGGGCACGAGCATCACGATCGTTGTCATCAAGACCGAACAGCAATACTCGTTCCTTTGGCGTCACTTCATGACCGCTAAATCACAGTCAGCCGACGAGAAGTCATAACAGTGAGTTGTATGAATATCACATACCGAGTAGCCGTGCCTGTCTCGACTGCGCTAGCTCCCGCTTGTTTCGCCATTTCTACAATGTCTTTGCAGGCAATGCCGTAGCTCTTGGCCGCTGCTCGTGTAAAGAAGATTGTATATCCTGCGAATAAGGATTTCCTGCTGGTACTTATGGTGTCGGCTACATCCATGTGAAGATAGCCCTCATAGTCCTGCCATCGAGGTCAGCCATAAGGATAGGGAAGGCAGTAGAAACCACCTACCAGCAATCCGCCTGCATCTTGCGAGTCAGTGATCCAGTCCTCGGTCACTATGGCCTTGTTCGCTAGCAGAGAGCGGAGAACCTTAATTGTGGTCTTTAGCGAGTCTTCAGGCACCACGCAAACGAACTTGGATCGTCTGCCAGGGACCTGGCGGTTAGTCAGTCGCCGGGCGAGGTCGAAATATCATGTGTGATGCTGCCCATACCTCATCTGCGACTTTTACCTTCGTCTTCAACCACTTCAGAGCCTTGGCTTTGGGTGAGCATCCGCTAAGTAGCACCTTGGACAACTGTGCTTGCAATGGACCAGGCGACGGCGCATCGCTTGGTGCGGCACTGGAGAATGACCCCCTAGGTGCCTCCACAATCTCGTCGTCGTCACTCACAGTCGGCTGGACCACTTTAGGCAGGCGACCATTGCGCACTTTCTTTGCAACGGGTCTGTCGGGCGACAGCTCGTACTGGTCACGTCTTACTTGAGTAACTTTGCGCTTCCGCGAAGTCCCAACTGGGTTATCCGTAGCTGCGTTCGCGACATCGATTGCAGTCTCTGGCTGGGCGCCTTCATCAACTGATGGAGAGGCACTTGACTGTCTGCGCCCACTTAAGCCTTTATGTACCATCTTGTTATTCATCTGAGGTGTTATGCCGAAGGGTTCTGCACCTGCTTTTGCGTAATCGCCACTGTACCGCTTTGACTGGGGCTGTACTTCCTGTTGTGATCTCTGCCTACTTAGTGTCGGACTGTCGTCTGCCGGTGAGCGTAGCCCATCTTCGTCCTGACTGTGCACAAGATGTTTGGTGGCAGGAGCAGGCAGTGGTTCATCGGGAGCATCATCCTCACCAGCAGACCGGGCGTCGCTCTGCCGTGTCGTGCCGTCTGGATGGCAGGGAGTAGGCGCAGAGTCAGGGCCTCCACTAGAGCTTGCTCTCGCTTCCGACTCCTGCTCAATCATGGCTAGGTCAGTGGTGCTTTGATCATCCTGGCCAAATTTGTCGGGCAGTGGCTCAGTCGCTACCGTCTCGTGAGAAGTGTTTGGCTGCATAGACTCGTCCATGGCAATGTCAGCAGGAGAACGTGTTGCATGAGAAGCGCCTTTGATCCTGTCCTGGTCGTCTCCATCTCCACTATCGGTCTCGGTATCAACGTCAGCCACATTGAGCAGAGGCTCTGTGGTTGCGGATTTCTTGGGCTCCATTGGCTGGGAAGCAGCGTCTTCATATGATGGCATTCTGGACCTAGCTGCAACGACAAGCCACAGATGTTGGGTTTGAAACCAAAGCGTATCACCGGTTCTAAGGCGCAGGTAATGCCTTGCTGTGGTCGAACTTTCCGGAAGTCGCTGGCGGATGTCTGGGTCAAGATCAAGTAGAAATGTATCAGGCTGGAGCGTCTCGAACCTCAGAGAAGGGTGGCAGGCTACAACTCTGTTAGTGCGTGTATGGTGCGTGTAGGCAGGTCGGGAACGGGCTTATACGTCCTACGACAGTCTTTGCGAGTGATCAAGCTTGAGGTTGTTCGGTTGGGAAGATAGCGATGAGCGGACCAGCTTCTATGAGGTCGTACGGCTGCGGGTCGTCGTGAAGCAACGAAGTAAAAGGATGACTCTCTCAGTCATGGTCTATTGCCGCTGACAGGCATCAGTGCACGGTACATGTACGTGAAGTGCGGCTAACGTGAATTACGAGGCGGCGTGTTGGACGCGTGCCTTCCAGCACGAAAAGGACCTCGGGAAGGCACGACTGTCTCCTCAGACACCCAGAAATCGGACGACACATACATGCATAAGCATGCATAAGCAGCATTACAAGTCGCAACTGGTCTCAATGTAGGTACTGCGCCTCGCGGTATGACATGCCAATACATCGAACAACCGCTGCAAAGCCCACATCGGCACTCTTGCTTCATCACACGTCGAACGTGGCGTTAAGCCTAACGACAGAACGGACTGTGCACAATTCAGTAACTTTGCAAATTGTAGCCATCATCAGGGGCGTTCATCGACTAGAGAGAATAACTCGCTGGTTGAAGTGAGGTGGCTGCCGATATTAGACGTAATCCCTGGTCACCCAATTTGCGTCCGTGCGTCTTAGTATTGTTCTTCGGCAGGAACGTGAGACATACAGCAACGACCACTTCACGTCGTCTACCACCTCACCAGTAATAGCGATAGAATACTCCAGTCCCGCAATGCGCCTTTGTAAATAGTCGAGACAATGTATTCCTGGAAGTGTTTCTTGCAGCAATGCGAATCGCATATGGTCCAGGCCGACAGGCTGTAAATTCGTCCGTTTTAGGCAGGATCTCAATCAGCTGAAAGTGAAAGAACCTCCCATATCTCTCTCCTTATTTTTCTCACGTCTTTCAATACCACGCCGTGCCAACTGCAGCCACTCGCTTCTGCCAGCTTGGACAATATCGCTTACTCTTGGATCATCCATTGACGCACAATAGCTAACATCATATTGTTCGCACAGCCATCATTCGTCGCCGTGGAGTCCGCCAACAATACTATCAGTCCAGTGAGGAACAATACTTCATTGAAGGATTGTCTGGCTGCTTCTACAAGAAGCCGGTATGTCTTTTCTTCTTGGTCATTCGTTCACCTTCAGACACCAGACACAACAAGCTGACCAAGACCACAACAAGACTTCTCTTTCATAACTCTCGATAACCCGAAGCTCCAGCAACCCAGACAACCAATCAAGCAATCGACCTCGACAGCAAGTATGAACAACGACGGGTTTGACTTCGACCCAAATGCCAGGAACTCCTCCTTCGATCCCTACAACCAGAACTTCACGGTCTTCTATCCTGATGGCGTCAACACCGCAACGCTGAATTTCAGCTTGTTCTCCAGACTACGAGCCACGTTACTGCAAACGGCTGCAGTGTATGGTGTTCAGCTAGGCATGGCAGCAGTCTTGATATGCTTCCTTGGCCTGCTCACGAGAGCGGAGAAGCGGCGAAGCTTTGTATTCGTCTTCAACATGGCAGCTCTGATCATTTACTTCACCCGTGCTGTTCTCCAGCTATGCACCATCGGCGGCAGCTTCTTCGATCCCTACAACTTTGCATTGGGCGTCTATCCAAACTTGACCAGCACGGACACCAACATCTCAGTCCTAGCTGAAATAACGACCCTGCTCGGGCTGACGGCAGTCGAGATCTCGCTGGTTCTCCAGCTGCACATCGTTTGCTGCACGATTCAGCGTCCATATCGGCTCCTTATCGACATGGCCTCGGGGATGGTCGTGTTCGTCACGGTTGGCTTGCGCTTTGCGAACGCTGTGGTCGACATACAATGGAGCATCCTCAGCAATGGGAATTACGAGCAATTCGCAGTGATCGACAGGTTGAGTACTGCATCCAGCATCTGCAGCATCTGCAGCATCTTTCTGTTCAGTGCTGCATTCACTGGCAAGCTCGCGTTTGCTATCCACTCGCGCCGCAAGCTGGGCATGAAACAATTTGGTCCGATGCAGATCATATTTGTCATGGGATGCCAGACTCTCATCATTCCAGGTAAGCCTCCAGTGTCCCCAGAAAAACAGCCGTGCGGTTTACTAACTTCGTGCTCAGCCATCTTCGGGATCGTTTCCTACCATTACATCAAAACATCCCAGGTCTACAGTATGGCACCTATGATGGTTGCTATCTTCCTTCCACTATCCGCCATCTGGGCATCAACCGAGACCAAGAACAGCACCAACATCGCGGCTCCTGAGCAATGGCGCCAGCAAAATCTGAAGGACTCCAGAATGAGCGACCGCGACCGATGTGAGAAAATGGGCCTGTCGTCGACCGGAACCGAAGCCACGCTCATCAATCAGTCCCGCAACGAAAGCTTTTCGGGCACCAGTCCGACTTCGAAGAAGATGGGCATGGGCCATTCTGTTACCGCAGGCCGCTATAGCGATGATCTGGATATGCAGGATTTGAACAGGTACGGTGGGCGCTCGATCTATTGTGGCCATCAATTCGACGTCAGCTCGGAGGTGAAGCATGACGTCTGACGGTGCCATCTAGTCTGTTGGAAATGGTGAATATCAGGGTCCACTTCGCACACGGTTTTTAGTACTCATAATGGCTTGATTCAGACGGATGACAGGAAACAAGGGCGCTAAGGCATCCAAAGAGAAGGGGTTGGAACATACTGTATGAGCTTGCATATACGCTCCGTTCGTAGCCGGCAACTTCAGCAAGCCGTTGCCCATTCCATCATGGCAATCTAGACCTCGTTCTTGCTCCTTCACCACCCACATCTTCGAGCTCACTGTATCAATCTAGATGCAACAGTCGTCGTGGGCGCACATCCTAGCAGACCGCCCAGATCCGCAGCATCCTCGCCATGTGGTCTCTTCGCTCCCAGGTTTCTATACCATTCCATCATCCCATACATTAACCAGGCCCGATCCTCGGCATATCATTATGTTCGCTCAACGTCGAGAGATACTTATTCAGCTGCTCCACGCGCTCTTTATGAGTTTTGACACCTTCTTTCTTTAGTCTTTCGTCGAGCTAGATACCGACCCAATGTGATTAGCACGCGCTTCGACCGCTGGCCTACAGACTCCTCTGGGATGATGGAGGTGGTGTATGATATCTTACTTACCCTTTTCTTGCGACGTTCTTCGAATCTTCGTTGCGCTTCTGTCTTGCCGTATTCTTTTACTTCGGTGGCTTCGGGTTTGCGGGACACTCCCTCTTCGTCGGCGAGTGCTTTCTGGAGGGCGGTTTGGGACGTGGGTTCGCTTGCATCGGGATCTGGGGTGGTCGTGTCGGTGGTGGCAGTTTTGGATTTCTTCTTTTTTTTCTTCTTGTCGATTCCACTTCCGGATCCTTTGAGCTTGAGGCCGCCACCGACTGCGTTACCGTAGTCGGAGGATGGCATGGTCGTTGTCGAGCTTCAGGAAGTTAGGTTGTCGGCTTGGGTTGTTGACGAGGAAGGATCTTATCACGTGATTTGGTGGTGGTCTCGCGTGGCAGTCACGAGGGCAGAAGACATATGACCCGCAAATTGAAACATTCGTGGCAGTTGAGATATGCTTGAACTTCTACAACCGTAATCTGCTGCTGGTTCACCACGCTATCGTAGTTACTCTGTATGGTAACAACGTCACATTACTGACCAGCCCATACTCTTGCTTCTTCGGTTCCGGTCCTAGCCAAAGCGTTCCACTCGACTTGATGTCCTTCCAAACTGTTCCCAGTACATTACTCAGCGTCGTACTAACCACAACCTCGACCTGGTTGTCGCCATCGACCAAGAAGTCGCCTATGTCTGCTCGTGCGCCTGTCGGGTCCAGAGAAGGCAGCTGATGTCCATTGACCCATGCTCTTGCAGTGTTAAAAATGGCACCAAGATCGAGTACTGCGCCGTCCGCAGTCCCATCAACTGGTGGCCACGAGAAGGACGCGGTGTAGAAGCCACGACCAGACACGTTTCGCAGCGAATCAGATATGGCATTCCATGGCTTCAGAGAGGTGATGCTGTAGGTCGAATTGGAAAGTACTGCTTTGGTTTGATCAACCTCGAGGTCGGCTGGTGGGTTCCAAGCTTCTACTACTAGCGTCCAGTTCGAAAGCTGCACTGCTGCTGCTGGCACTGGCAGACGAATCGTAGACCCGTTCGATAGCAGTACTGATTCGGTGGCATTCCCGGCCTTCAGAGTCAGCCCATTACTGTCCGATGAAGCACTGTACACCTGTTGCGGGAACGACAATGCGTGCTTTGTCGGTGATGTAGAGTGGTCGAAGCCGATAATAACAGTCTGGTTCCCGGCCAAAGAAAGTGCTATCGTGGTGGTGGAGTCTGTCTGCTGGTATGCCACAATTGGCTCGATCATGCCAGTCCAAGCATCGTACAGATATGGAACACCTGTCGTCTCGAACGTGATGGATCCAGACGATGAGCCTTCTCCGAGCTCACTGTCCCAAGCGTCGTTGTAAATGTAAATATAAGACGTTAAAGTATTGGCATCCTCTCTCCAATAGGTGTACCAGGTACGATCTGCTGCAACACTCGTACGTGGCGTAAAGCCTAGGCGCTGCAATGAAGCTGCAAGATTCTCATACGGCACGATATGAACATTTTCCAGATCCACGATGCTGGCTAGAGCGGAGCGCACGAACCTGGTGCCCGTGGCGTTGAAGTAGGTGAGGTTCTGTGGTACACCACCAGACATTACGATCGGAAGTCCGTCGTTTGCGTAGTCGACCAGGTATTGAACGCCTGACACCGTGAGCGTATCATTGGCTCGCAAGATCATAGCCTTAAAAGCCTGCCGGTCAGGCGCGAAAGTGTCATTAACCACAGTAGCTTCTGGCCGAGCAAAGTTGTCTGGGCTAAGATACGCATATGTCCAGCCTGCTTCCTGAAGATCATTTGGCAGATACTGCGAATCGACTGAGAAGTATGAGTCTTTCTTGAGGTAGAAGACCAGGTCTTGTTTGGGGACTCCTGATTGCGCAACGTACTGTACCCTAGCGGTCCAATTCATGAAGTCATCGTAGTACTCCCAGCTAGGCTGTCGAGGTCCATGCATCGCTGAAAATTGATTGATAAAGGTGGTGTAACCAGGCCAAGTAGTATTTGGATAAGTGCCGGTGTACGGATAACCATGATACACAAATTGATTGACAGCACCTGCTATGCTCCGCTTCGTATCCCAGATGAGCTCGGGGAGGGTCTGCTCGTACACCCTTCCTGACTGTGCACCAAGCTCGGAAGATATGATGCGCTTCCCAGCAAGATTAGCAGGTCCAGAGAACTGTCGATAAGCGTCGATTATGTGATTGAAACCAAGAGACTCACATTCCGGAGCATTTACAGCGTCAATGTTCGCAAGCATGTCCATCGGCAAGTTGTACACGACCTGTGCAGAGAATTGAGCATCCAATGCAGACATCGACCAGTCTCGCAGAGTCTCGAGGTATATCCTGTGGAGCTCGGTCAAGACCTGCCAATAGTCATTTAAATGACTTTGACCCAGGTCATCTTCATCCGTGTAGTAACGATCAGGAGAGGCGAGTGGACCATCAGTCTCAGTATTGTACGAGTAAATCAATGGCAGGTACTTCCTCAGATCGTAGCCTCTACTTTCCTTGAATGTGTCGAGAAGTCGAGGTGTCCACCAGGCGAAAGCACCAGCACCGATCTCGATGCTGTCTTCCCAGGCATAGTCGCCAACGTCCTTGAACAACTGTTTCGAATCCTCGTCAAGCAGATAGTGATCCCAGAAGTCAGTGATGAGCTTCGCGCCCCGCGAGGAAAAGTGGTCCACGACGCGCGAGCCATTCTGAACAAAGTTCTCCACCGGCGACTGCAAGCCTGAAGCATTGAGCGCGAGCGGCGATTGTTGCTCCAGGTAGCCTGACTGTGCTTCATAGTACGCAAAGATTTGATATTCGATACCTTCAACATGAGCCGGAAATTGAAGTCTCAGGCGCCCTTCAGTGGTCACTTGGTCGGTGACATCCTTGAGTGAAGAAACCGAAAGAACGTTCGAAGTACCGTTATATTCCATGGGTACAAAGCTCGGCGAAGCTTGGTACGTCGCATCCTTTCGCTCAAGAACGAGACCAGTAGACGTTGACACAAGTCTGCCTGCACCCCAGCCCGGCAAAATGTCATCAAAGCTGCCTCCGACCGGCACAGACGTGTTGAACGGGATCAACTCCCACATGTTGCCCTCATCGCCGACTTCAGTTGGAACACCAGCACCCTGGTTTGGGCCAAGAGCAAAGTCGAGGATCATGCCTAGCTCCTTCGTTGCTTGTAAGGCACGAAGAGTCAGCTGCTTCCATGCGTCCGTACCCCATCCATATCTCGTCCAGTCTACAGGTATAGGTCCACCGAGAAATGTGTCAGATGGATAATTGCCGTACAAGTAATATCCGAGAAGCTCCAATCCTCCCACGCCGACGGCTTTCGCTTTCTTGAAGTCGTCTCCCACCACGTCCAGATCAACCGATGCATCCGGTATCCAGTATCGAAGACGTGGCCGCACCAGGTTCGATGGGTTTTCGAAAGAGCCATAGTCGAGATCTGCATTGACCTGATCATTTATATTTAGACCGTAGGCGCATGCGACAAGAAGCGCTGAAAGGCAGAGACATGAAAGCATGATGAACCGTGTGGCGCATGCCGCACGCCTCTTGATGCTGCCCCGAGGACTTTGCGGCCATGCTGGACTTTATAGAATTCATTGTGAGTCGTGGAAGCATCGCCCAGATCATGTCAATCTCAGTAGGATCTACCAATTCCAAGCGCATGGATGTACCCCATGCGGGGCTCCAGCTACTAAGTGGATCGTGTTTTGTGGGCAAGAGTGGTTGCTGTAACGCGATCGTTGGAACAACATCTCCTCTACTTACCACGTGATGGTCCTCTCGGCTGCATCGGTGTAAAGATCCTCCACCAATACCGAGCACTAAGCACCGAATGCTCGTACGAATGCTGCTATGAGCGGGCCCAGCGGGCATTATTCGCTTGCTGGCATCGGCAGTTGTCCTTTCTTCTGGTGCTTGGCTTGTTGGCTGCTAGTGTTGTAAGCCTGCCCGAACTGCACCCCGTCTGCAACAGAACGTCCATATATCCGAGAAGAATATCGATAGGGCCTGATTCAATGCTTTGAACTTCTATACATGGTTGTTCGTCAATATACAATAGCGGTGTCCAAACGTTCGACGCACGTAGCAGGTCGTGCCGCTCGGCTTGACCGTGCAAGGGGCAGTCAATTAGACCTCGAAACTCATCGGCGACTCTATGTCTAGAATACAGTCAACATGGCCAAATTGCCCGACATCCTCGGACTTCGGCCAAGAGAGGCTTTTTTGATCCAACATCGTGCAGTGCTATGAATAAGAGAGCCTTACGCAAGGCACTAGTGTACCTCAATCTGTCACTTGAACCTTTGGTGTCAAACAGAATGACCACCTGAAATCCACGAAGCTTGGTCTCTGTACCCGCTCATCATTGCGATAAGTGACCCGAAGTCAGGAAGTCGTTGTGGCTTCCGTGTTGCAGGTCTTACGAGCGGAAGTAGTGGCCGCGCGCGAACGGCGTTGATCAGATTAATGCTGAGAAAAGGTGCAGTCATGCTCAGCGATCACTTTCGTTTGTTCGCACGGCCGTTGGCCTCCCTGGTTGTTGTATGGCCATTACTATGGTCATGGTCATGATCGTGATGATGTTCCGGCTCCTCAATAGCCGCTCTGTCCTTCATGGTGACTTGATCGACAAATGCATCGTGCGCGTCCGACGTGGTGAATCTCACATTGACTCGTCTCGTCCCTCTGACCGAACGAGCGATGGCCTCGCGAATCTCCGTCTCCAGCTCATTCGAGTGTGCAACAGACCAATCTTCAGGGACCCTGATTTCAACTTCGAACATGAGATTCTGACCACTCTTGATGCCCTGCACACCTCGAAGCTTTGCATCACTGCCATTGAGAAGGGTTTGCAAGGCATGCTCTGCACCTTCTCGTGCTTCTTCATCGACACCAACATCCGCAAGCTCAAACAGCGCTGACTTGGTGTTTCCCCAGCCTGCTTGCACGATCATACCAGAAATGATCAGACCCCCAACGGGATCAAGCCACCTTGCGCTCTCCAGAAAATGACTGGCAACGATCGTGAATAGAGCAACAAAAGCTGTCAAGCTGTCAACACGATGATGATAGGCATTGCTAGACAAAACGCTGCTCCTCTTCTCCTTGGCCACTTTCATGGTAGCTCTATACAGCCATTCCTTGACCACAATACTGCCCGCTGCCAGCCAAGCTGCATTGATGTTCGGACCCAGGTCCATGTGTCCATGGTCATGGCCATGATGATGCGCGTGCTCGAAGATGCCAGAGTGCTCCAATATCTCAAAGATCTGCGGGAAGAACTGCTGGCTGAGAGCCATGACTGCCTGCAGTCCGATCATGATTCCTCCAGATAGCAGGATACCTGATACAGCGAGCGCACCAAGAGATTCTACTTTGCCATAACCCATTGGGAATCGCGTGGTGGCGGGCTTGAGAGAGTATGATATGGTGGCAAGGGTCATGAAGTCGGAGATCAGATCTGAGAGGGCATGCACCGCATCTGCCGTCAGACTGGTAGCACAACCTCGTTAGCGACGTGTCACAAGGCGCGACAAGGCAAGTACGCGGGGAGCAACATGCGGGTTGGTGGTGCACGATAAGCAAATAGGAAGTGCAGGACGTTCTTACGCTTGCGAATTGAAAACATATCCACCGAAACCTTTCCCTACGGCCATACCCAGGTTCACATATAGTCCAATTCTCGTGATCCTCACACCTGGGTCACTCTTGTTGGTACTGGTCAGATACGTGTTGTCATGGTGGTGATGGTGATGTCCGCCATGCGAGTGTCCCATATGTGTCCTCTTCTGTGTGGCTGATGTCGCCATGATGATGTTCGGCCGTCTGTTCGAGGCGTCTGCCGTGCGAATATGATGTACGATGTGCGACCACTGTAGCGGAGAGCGTCGTGGTCGGGCGATGCAAGGAGGAGAAGGGTTCGAAGTATGGGTGGGATCGGAAGTAGCAGCAGTAAGAAGGATCCGGTGTTGGACCTTCAAGCGAAGTCGAGAAAGAAGCCAGGTGTTGTCGTGACCGTGGCTCGTGTTACATTTCGGTCTGAAACGCCGAAAACCCACGTTCAGGAACGGCATAAATAGAGGAGCAGGCCTGTCAGGGGCGGCAATGTCGACCTGCGACGCGAAGATGATCTGGAGACTCTATTATACAAAGAAAGCATGTGCGAGACCACACGAAGACTGCCGGTGACTGCAGTGAGACGCGTCGCGATGTTATAAGAGCACATGCCTTCGACCCAAAAATCTACTTCTTCTACTACTAGTCTCCGAGTCAATTGTGGACCCCGCGGCTCTTCGGCTAAGCCGAGATACGTGGAGCACCACCCGTGACCGAGCCACATTCACTCCACCACAATACATGTACCTAATCATGGACCAGTACTTCATGGTGGTGCAATTGGACGTGAAAGCGTGGCAGTCTGTGTTGAAGGTCTCATGGGCTGCGTATAATTTACGACTAACGCCTTCGATGCAAGTGCACACAGAGCAAAGTCATCTCTTCGTGATAATATACAATGAAGCGCAAGCTGCGATGCTGGGGTATCTCGTCCGTGAAGAGCTCGCACACAAATCGACCTTGGTGTGCGCTGCTGTGGTATGTCTCAACAGCTTAACTGGAAACGATAGACTGAATGCTCATTCCACCTCTCCCACTCTGGGATTCTGGCGAACACCGTTGCAGAGGTAAGGATCCATTGAACGATGTATCCTGGGGACTTGTCGTAATGGCTCGGCCTTCGAAAGTGCGGCGCTGTATGATCGGTGGAGGTGGCTGATATAACGGAAGTGGTTGGGGTAGACTTCGTGAACGGATGTGCTCTTGATCTGACGGCTGCTGCGTGGTGCGAGCATGCCAGGACAGCGAAGGTCTGTGCGACGGTCCCGCCACTTCGCCTACCTCCGTCTCAGCGTCGGAACCCAAGCCTATGCCAGAGTCGCTATGATGGTCTGAAATACCTGCGTCCTCGATAGATTGACCACTGGAAGCAGCCTTTCTTTGCGCTGTACGCGCTGCTGTCTGGAGAGTCTTGAGGCCTTTCTCCATGCACTATAACGCCGGTCAGTCGTGTCGCAGCCATCCCAACTTGCACATCGCACTCGCCTTGGCTTCGACCACGGCCCATCTTTCGCCCAATCTGGATGCAAGCACTTCCCACATCTCTCGCCGGCACGCCATGTATTCCTGAGCAAGCAACTCCAGCTTATGCGTGTCCCAGTCATCGACGTGGCGTCGTTCAATTAGTCTCTCGTGGCGTTTGCGACAAGCATTAGCCGTTTTGTTGGGGAAATGCCGACTGGCTATTGGTTGCCAATTCAAGCCAGACGCCCGTGCTTGGAGCAGTATCTCATCATCTGCAGAGCTCCAGATAGCTGCATTCCTTTGCATGGTCACTGAACTCGTAGAGTACGGGACCGTGGTTATAGCGTGATTAGCCATTGGATTCCTGCTTTCCTTGGGCATGATGGGCAGATTGCCGAGGTATGGCATGTGACCGAGTACTTGTGGCGGGCCTCGTCGTGTGCCAGGGGTTCCGTTGATATCGATGGTTAGAGTAACGCAGCCAGGCGTCGTGGTGCTGTAGGTACACAGGAGGTAACACGCAAGGATAATTAATGATTACAACGAAAAGGCAAGCCAGTACCAGACCGAACAGATGACCAAGGGAAGACACAAGGAAATAAAGAAAGTACACAAGGAAAGGTTCAACCTCGATGTGATAAAGTGGATAGAGGATTGCACGACCAGCAGATGGCGATCCGATTCCCTTATAAGGGGATGCAGTGTCCCACATCGTCGCTGGTGCTCGTGGAGTGTCCTATAAGGAGGGTGCAGGCCTGAAACGACTTGGTAAGGTCTCCGCGTTTATGGTCGCGAGACAGCAATCGTGAACCATAGATAATTCACAAGGCTGAAACTGCTGCTTTGACCATGTGGCCAGCGCTTGACAATAATGCAGGTACTGCGGACGCTGCAGACCTCCTCAATGGCCCATCGATGGGGTTCAGACGTCATGCTCTGTACATATCTCGGCATGTGTAAGCGTCGCGCCTGTTTCGAGCTAAAATAAGAACATCGAGGACGATGGAAGGTCGCAAGTGGTCGCAGGGGCGGAGACCAAGCATCGGCGGCTATAGCTGCACTACGATCCTGATCTTTGCATTTGAGATGACATGCCGAATGTGTTGAAGTGGTTGCCATGGCCGTCGATATGACTGCCATCGAATTAAAGGGCGACTGTGGTCATCTTCCCCAGCTTCAGAGTCTCTCAGAGGGACTGCTGATGAACTTCCTGGTACACGACATTTCTGGTATGCCCGAGCGCATACTGTAAGCGCCGGACAGGTGGTGGGCGTGCCACAAGCGTGTGGAGGAATTGCCTTTGCTGCCATAGCGACGCCGAACGATGCATGTCGGCGAAACGCTTCTCCTCAAGATGGTTTCAGGTTGCAGGAGACTGGCCTAGCTTCTGCTGGATGAAGTTGATAGAGTGTGACGACCAAGTGTGCCGTCGTTGCTCTGTAGTACAGTTCATGTACATGGTGAAATACGGCGTGTGATTGGCTGAAAAGACGGGCGGCTAGGCACACATCGTCATTTCTTTTCGAGCCATTGAGCAAGAGCAATTCCTGGCAATTTTCTGATTCGCTGATTATGACATTATCATTATTCTTCTGAGTACACGATCCTCATTCACGTCTGAGGTGCTGGGATCTGAAGACTAAGGTGTCAAGGTGAAGGCTGTAGTAACGGCGAGGTTCCGGCCTTCTCCTCTGAGTGATTGATGATTGGCAGTTCTAGCGACGGGTCAACGACACTTCTTGGCAGCTGCACGCACGTCCACCACACAACAGTGAAGGCTTGTCAATCACGCGCGTTTGTCATCAATCTCCGTCCCTGGAAAGTCGATTCATGACTTCACGTGCATACTTGCAACGACCTCACCTGACAGCATCATTGATGTTTCGCCACTGCAAACACCTGGCCGCCTCTGCCAAAGCCGCGCGTAGTATCCACCATCGAGCAAGCACTGACAGCATCAGTTCTCTTTCCGCTGATGGTGACACCAGCTCCCATCAAGCAAAACGCGCATCCTAGTGATCGCATACCAAGACACACCGGGCCGATGCATCTATCCGCCGACGTGCCCATGCAGTCGCGAAGGAACAGGGTCAGGGCGGGCGACGTCTCTCGAATGTCCATTTGCTGCCTTGGATGGTCAGGTTGCTGACTTTCCCAAGCTTCGATCACATTTCGGCAATGGAGAAATGTGCAGTAGACCCCAGTATATAGTCGTTTTCTGAGCATCAAGACTCCACATTGCACAACAGCTGAACCTGAGCTATCTCTTTCTGCATCATGCAGAGCTAAGGCAGTTGACTTGCATTTTTTGGCTGAGCACGCATGCTACCGTGGAGTACCATGAAATCTTCTTGCTTGGGCTTCTCGAACCCATCGACGAACGCCCTCTATTCGATGTGAGATGACAATTTACATCAGCTTTTCCAACAACCAGTGCCGAAAGAGCCTGGTCAATACTCTGACGGAAGATCCAAGGACGGAGACGCCATCACCATGTATCCATGCAAGAGACGCCACCATATATGTCGACCGCGTTCAACACTGCTAAGCTGTCGCGGGAGCTCGCAGCAGACCATTCATGACAGGTTCGATCCGAGCTACGGGCATTTGCCAGACAACGAACGAACAAGGACGATCCGCACCGTGACGCAGGTCCAAATGCTGTTCGGGAGGGATTGCCAGTGATCTGCAGTGCTTGTGCATATCCTGCAAAGCCAGGGCACCGACTACCCGTCTCGACCATACTCTATGCTTCGCGGAAGTCGCAACGTCCTGAAAGACTGCTCTCTGCACTCTTACATGGACGGCTGGAACACATGGTCGGAGCTCGGTAGAGATGACCCTTTCCCTCCCGTTATTGAGTCGCGGCAAGGCCAAACGCTCCACACGCACGATCCACAGAATGATCTCCTGAAACATTTGGTACAAGATGAGCTGGAGTACCGTTGGTAGGCTAAGTAAACCTCTCTTGATCTTGCTCTCTAACTCTGGGCGGTCAATTCATTGCTCATTCTGCTTTTGCTTTGTTTTCTTGGAGGTTGCGTTTTGCTTTACTTGTGGTGCTCGATCGTTACGTCTCTCTCGAGTCGAGATCAAAGGCCAGCAGAAGTCCCAGGTCAGAAGGTGAGCTCAAGCATCATCTCAAAGATCCATGCCGTGTGGTTGACCAGACGCCTTGATCAGATCCTCACGTGACGTCACATTCGCTTTCCTCCGAACCGGCACTTTTGTATAAGCCTCCGCTCTGGGTACTGTTGCTTGTGCATTGCAGACCGTAAAGACAGACAGAAGAGACTCGCATCGACTGTGCTGGTGCTATAGCAGTTCTGTGTGCTGTCAGTGGCGTCTGCATCGACATCTGTCGAACAAGCCGAACAAGCAAGCAGCCGCCGCGACTTCACTTGGATCGACGGACGTCTATCAGGACTCCACCACTTGGCGCGCCGTTGTTGCCGAACGCCCGAAGAACATCAGAAGTCCTGCATCTAAAATTTGCTCTTCGGCATGCATCGAACCAATCCGATATCAATGCCGCCGTGTGCATTGCCAGTGCAGTCAGGGTAAGTGCACACCGAACATGCGGGAGCATACTCAGGCTGATTCAGTGGGGTAGACACGGTCGATCGACGACCCCAAGAACAGCTTTTGTCGGTGTGGGCGGCATCAGGGCCTTTCATGCCAACCCGAACGGCCGTGCATCGGACTATCAACACCTACGACCGCCATCGCTTCGTCCAACACATATGAATTCCCGCGATAACTGTACTAGAACAATGGTCATGCAGGGCTCAGACAACGGCATCATGTACGGCAGCACGACCAATAGTGGTGGTCTCGCCATTGGAGGCGAATCGCCAGCGTACCCAGACTCCATACGAGTGCCCAATGACACCGAAAGCCTCGGAGACTGGCCAGCGCTGACTGAACCAGGTGTATGATTATAATCCATTCCAAAGGTCAAGCCAACTGTATTCTGACTCAAATATAGTGGCGTGATAATGACCTTGTCAACAACAACTCGCTGTCCAATGCATCTTTCTCGAGCAGCGCGACCTTCCTCAGCAACGAATCATTCGCGAGTATCGGGAGGAATAGTAATTCTGCATCTTCTGTGGGCGCCAGTGGCACCATGTCGAACCTAGGGACCAGTCCAACCGCCGCATCCCCCGATGTCCTCGCGCAGGACGTGGACACTTCCCAATACGAGAACATCGAGAACCTGGAATGGGCATTGTCAACTGCCGGCAGCGATGCAGACTCGCCGGCATCACTTGACAACCAGAGCAATGAGCCTCTAACGCCGCTCAGTGCTCCCAGTGTTGAGTCACCCGCGCACTTCTGGCCGGGCAACAACAACATGCCACAAGAAGACAGCCAGTGCGTGCTCAATAAGATTGAGATGACACCGTTCCGACCAACGTACCATTTTCCCATGCACTCTCAGTCGCAGATGTCATTCAATCCTGCTTATGGCTTCGCAGCTTACAGCATACCCTATCTCGCCAATGCTCGCTTCACGCACACGTTGCAGGCCTCACAAGTGCACCCGCAGCAGTCTATGATGCCGTTGGGCACGCCGTACGCTCATACTCATGGTCTGCCTACAACGATGTCATTCGACGAAGAGACACCAGTCTTCGAGCGCCCATCGGTCCTTCAACAGACTCATGGTCTGCCTGTCACGATTTCATTCGACGAAGATAGACCAGCCTTCGAGCAACCGTCGGCACTTCATCATACTCATGGTCTTCATGGTCTGTCTGCAACGATTTCAGTCGACGAAGAGGCACCAGTCTTCGAGTGCCCGTCGGCCCTTCAGTCCGCGGGCGATGACTTCAACACGTTGCGAAGCATCGACGGCACCGCGCTCGACACATCATCCGGTGAAGAGTCGGAGAAGCACGCGTCGCCAGATTCTGGTGTAGAGGTAAATGCCATCGCGCAAGCCATGCCTCTAAGCAGGCGCGACCGCTTGCTTCTTGAAGAGCGTGCAAAAGACGTGCCTTACAAGGAGATCAAACGGCGACATAATTTTTCAGAGGCTGAGTCCACGCTCCGTGGTCGTGTTCGTGTCCTTACCCGACCTCCGAGCGAGAGAGTTCGCAACCCAGAGTGGCAAGATCAAGACGTAAGTCGTGCTAGCCCTTGTCTGCTGTCACGATCTCTATACTAACGATCGCTACCAGCTGGAATTGCTTGAAACTGCTGTTCGAAGATTCAGTGGCGCAAACTCGAGGGCTTCCCACGGCAGGATACCGTGGAAAAAGATCGTTCAATACATGGCGAGACGCGGCAGCAGCTACAAGTTCGCGCCAGCCACGGCGGCTAAGAAGTGGAAGAAGATACAGCAGGACTAAGCAAAACAGACTTGAGTCCTGGCAGGATTTTAATAGGCGTATTGGTTAGAGGATATACCCAGCTTGGCGTGAAGCGACACAGGATGGCTTCGACATCGCCTTCTGCTCGGCGAAATAGGCAGCATTCACGCTCGTCAATTGCGCGGACATAATTGGCCAGGCTAATTGTATTATAAACAAACGCATGACCATTATGACGTATGGCTATGACAGGCAGTATGGCTAAAAAATGATGTGAAAGTGAAGCGGCTTCACTTTGTCGAGACTGCCTATTTCAACTTCGACCACTGTCCACACTGCTTACCAAAACACCAACGATTGCCTGCTGCTGTGTCGCCAATTGCCATTGACAAGGCAACATAACTGGAGTCGATCATGGCTGACCAAGTCACATTTAGACTATCCTCGATCGACCAGAGCGCAACTCGCACCTGTAAGTTTGAAGGCTATATCGAACCATGATGACTGCGGCTAAAGATCATGCAGACATCCGCAATTGCTTGTGCTTTCCCATCATCAACGACCCGGCTGCTGTACAGCAGATCACTGCCAAGCTCCGAAAATCAGTCCAACGAACCATCAGCCGTCTTCCAGTCCTTGCAGGCATAGTCTGCGAAGCTGAGTCCGAGACCGACCCAATGCTTCCCAGCTGGTATCTCGCTACTACGAAAGCCCAGAAAGGCAGAGTCGAAGTCCGCGTGACACTCGACCAAGTCAACACCTTTGAACCTACCGTCAAGATCTTGAGCCAGAACAACTTTCCATATACATACGAAGTATCTCCACATGGCTGCCGCAATGGTAACACTACTGACGTGACCGAACAGGACCTTGTGAAGAATGGCATGCCGGGCTCAGCCTTCATTGGCGAGGCGTTCACGCCTCTTCCAGACATGCCCGATCCAGCTAATGGTGATATTCCAGCATTTGCAGTACAGCTAAGTATACTCGAGGGCGGCGTGATCGTTTCGCTCTATCTGCACCACTCAGTGGCAGATCTATCAAGCTTGGCGCTCATCATCCGCGACATGTCAAGCTCCGAACAAGTATTGCCAACGCTTGTGCATAGCCTACGGACTCTCCAAGACGACGCATGTTATCAGTCGCTGGTGCGCGATCGACTTTCTCTCTCCTGGTGGGCCCCAGTGGATCCCGCCGAGCACCCAGCATACGATCCTTCGCCACCCACTTCACTACAACCGTCGCTCGCGTCGCGCTGGGGAACTTGTCGCATTTTGAGCTTTGACATGGCTAAGCTTGACGGCAGCACGTCAGTACTTGCCCGCACATAACCGTCCGCAAGCAAAGCAGCTAACGCATTACAGGGAGATCATCAATGAACGTTACGAACATATAAACAACGCACCACGAATCAAAGTCTCCGTCTTCGACACATTGACCTCGATCTTGTGGAAGGCCATCACACGCGCTCGCTGGGGCGCAAGCACCCAGTCCGAGAAGCTCAAATCAGCTCTCATTATCCCGACCAGCATCATCGACCGCATCGACCCGCCGGTTCACGGACACTTCTGCGGCAATGTCTCTCTTGTCAGCTACTGTGCCGCACCAATCCTCCACCTCGGCCGGCCTTTCGATGTCACCACGATCAAGGACGCTGCAACTTTGGTCTGCGCGACGACGTCGAACCTGACAGAGCCAAGGATTCGGTCCACGATCGCCATAATTAACTCCCGCGAGGACGTCCGCTCGTTGAATCATCCCAATATCAATTTTGAGACGGATGTGTTCATCACTAGTTGGGCCGACCTACCGACCGGTGTGCAAGCGACTTTGGGACTCGGGCTAGGAGCGCCGCAATTTGTGAGGAAGCCGTCGAAGTGTCATTCGGCTTATGGATGCACCCTGTTACCAATCAAGGAGGACAAGGGAGTCTGGGAGGTGTTAGTCCAGCTTGGGCAGGATGATATGGCAAGGCTGCTGTTGGATCCGGGATTGGAGCCATTCGTTGTGGGTGTGGCTTGAGACTATGCGGCTTCGCGTTTGATAGCATGATTGCTGAATGAGCGTGATTACTGGAAGAGTGCTATGGGCGAAAGGGCCTTTATGATTTGGGAGAGATGGGATACGGCATCACATGAGGCAGCCAGGCAGTTCGAACGGCAATCGGTGGATGGCTCCTGCTGATGATTATGGTGGCACTGAAGACGGTGTCGGCTGTGCTCCTGGCCTTGGGGCTTACGACTCACGATATTACGACACTACGGCACATGCAGGTGGCCGGCGTTCATGGAGGGAGGGCACTTTCGGCGTTGGGTGTGTGCTCGATTTTCGAGGGCCAAGGACATCTCCAGGCAGACAAAAGTATATATTAGATCGACGCAAAGGCCTCCGAATAGGCTTTAATCCGAACACGTGTCGACATGTTGTCTTCTTCACGATCCTGTTCTCGCGAAAGTGTTTGCCTGTGTGATGCAAGGCATACCCTGAATGAATCTCCAAAGGGACAAAGTAAATATGGATTAAGGTTGTCGATTTAGACAGCGGCAGCGATCTCGCGAGACGTCATCCGCAGAGCTAGACTAGCGACTTTTTGGGTAGTCTGACGGGGCGGGAGAGATTGGGATTGGGGATGTTGTGCTCGACGACAACTAGTAGTAGTTCTAAACACATCCGCCTTCCGAACGCCTGTCGCCTTACGCCTTGCTATGAGCCCTGGAGGCGACGTTGCACCAGCCAGGCGCAATCCATCATTTCATCATCCATCATTCCATCATCCGTCCACCGCCGCAACACGATGCTCTCGCGAGAGCCCGCACAGCCCTGATACACATCATCTGATGTGAACGACCGCCGCTGGCCTCCATGTCCCTTGCCAACCACCGCTCCCACCCAGCTATGAGCTCCTCCTTCGAGAAGTCGGTCAAAGGCGGCACCAAAGTCAAACTCGCCGCGCCCAAATCCAAATATGTCGAACACATTCTCCTCGCGACACAATCCGGCGAGGCAGGCGTTGCCGAAGTCTTCCGGACCCTCACGCACCGACTACGCGACTCGACATGGACGGTAGCCTTCAAAGCACTCATCATCGTGCATTTGATGATCAAGGAAGGAGTGCAGGATGTCACATTGAGCTATCTGTCAGTCGCGCCGCAGCAGAGGCTGGCAATCAATCACTTCACCGACGTGCAGACTCAGGGACAGAACATAAGACTTTATTCCGAGTATCTGCTCGCCCGTGCAAGAGCGTACGACAAGGCCAGATGTGACTACGTGAGGTCTGGCGAAGGTCGTATGAAGCGGTTATCCGTCGACAAGGGCTTGCTACGCGAGACTGAAGTGGTACAAGATCAGATCAAGGCATTAGTCAGATGCGATCTGCTGCAGAATGATGTGGAAAACGAGATATCCTTGACGGCTTTTCGCATGCTGACGAGGGATTTGCTGGATCTGTATAATGTGGAAAATGAGGCGGTCATGAATGTGCTAAGCAAGTACTTCGAGATGTCGCGGCCAGATGCGGAACGCGCCATCCGCATATATAAGACATTCTGCAACCAAACCGAACAAGTGGTGCGGTACTTGAGCACGGCGCGACAATTCGAGTATGCTACGAGACTGCAAATACCCAAGCTGAAACACGCGCCTACAAGTTTGGCAGCGTCCTTACAAGAATACCTCGATGACAAGGACTTTGAGGTCAATCGCCGACAGTACTTGGCGGAGCAGGAAGCCAGAGGTACTGGCAAACCTTTCGCGAAGCCTTCCAAGCCAGTGACGCAGGCGCAATCTACTGCTACGTCGAAGACTTGGACACCATTCGACGAGGATAACAAAGCTGCGGCCACGAAATCTACCTCGACACAGCCCGCTACTGGTCCGAAGCAGGACTTGATCGATTTCTTCGAATCGATCGACCAAAACCAGACCACCATGCAGACAAATCCTTTCTTGCAGCAGCAACAACCGCAGGCGACAGGGTATCAGCAACCCCACCAAGATCCGCAACAGGGTACGAATGGTTACGTCGCCGACGGCGTGTCGACAAATCCGTATGCACAGCCACAAGCGCTGCAAACACAGTATACTGGAGCTGGGTTTGGTGGGTTCGGACCGCAACCGACAGGACAGCAGATATATGCGCCACCCACCACCGAATTTGGTCAGCAGCAGCAGCAGCAACAGTTTCAGCAAGCACCACAACAACAGCAAGCACAGTATACTGGTGCCGTGCAGCAACCACATTCTCCAGCATCACTTCAGCCACAGTCCACAAATCCTTTCCGACAGTCGATGATGGCCACAGGAGGAGGCTTCGGTGCAGCTGGGCAGCAACAACAATTCCAACAGCCGCCTCAGCGACAAGCCACGAATCCGTTCTCGAAAAGCACACTACAACCTCTACCCGAAGATGGACCGTCTCCTCCGCCACCTCAACAGCAGCTGCAGTCTAGTACACCTTTCGGCACACAATCGTCCTTCCAGACCCAGCCGCTGCAAGCGCAGGTCACCGGCACGAATCCGTTTGCGCGAAACACCACATCCTCGCAACAAACTCAGCCGACGGCATCGCCTTTGCAGGTACAAGCTACTGGCAGCACGAACCCTTTCCGACAGTCGATGTTTGTGAATCAGCAGACAGGTCAGGGTTGGCAGAACTCGCAGCAGGCTACGATGGGAGGACTCGAGAGTCTTGATACAGTGCCGGTCTTTCCGAGACCTGGTCAGCAGGCGGCGCCGCAGCCGTCGCCATGGGGCTGAATATTTCTTGAAAACGGGACGACGTGATCTTGTTGTTCTTTAGCGAGGAGTTTTGGAACTGTCTGTGACAGTCTGCAGCTTGAGCCTATTATCTATATCTTGCGCGAGAGGAGGGCTTGTGGCCTCATTACAGCTGATAACATGAATAATGCGAAGCTGAAGTGTCTGCACTCTAAGATGGCAACTCGTTGCTCACCAATTTTCTTGGTGGGTTGAAGCTCGTTGGGTCTCTGGGCTGGCAGAAATTCTTCTGCTTGGTAACTGCAGGGCCCTTCTATCTCCTAGACCTATTACCAATATGGCGTTCCAATCGCTCTGGGTTTCTGAGCTTCTTGCTGCCGACCCAGTCGTACCGATGATACGGAAATCTTCGAAGTATGCGAAGTCCCGTCGCTTTGGTGCGCTCCGACCAGAACATGGGTGATTGGGTGCAATGTCGGCTGTAGACCTATGTGCGAATCGTCTGACGCCTTCGTGAACCCTCTATCGCTGCCGCTGGCGTGCTTGATCTCTGCTCGATGTCTGGACTCAGGAACGCCGCAATGGAGTGAATAGCGCTTTGATGCTTGCTTCCGATAGGGGCAAGTCAGATGTTGGAGCCCATGTGCTCGACGTGCTTGCAGTGCCGCTTGCGGTTTGGCTGGCATTTTCGCCTAGTCTGGTTAGGAAGCGCTGCCATGGGAATGCGTTGAATGAGCTTGGTAAATGGTTGCGCAGGGTTGATGGTATGCCACGTCCTAACAAGTTGAGGATGTGTATGGAGCACCTCGTCGCCGTGCCTTCTTTCTGCTTGGGGTGCGCTAGCACTGGATTGAAGACTAGCAAGTCGCAGAGCTTGACTTGCGCATTGCGCCGTATGAGGCAGATTATGCAGCCGGTTCTGGAAGAGTCATGAAGGCTCTTTGGCTTCTGACAATACCATGTCATCTCGGGACGTAACTTTGTGGGCTCTTTCCTATGGAGCAGTTGCTCAATTGCCGGATCAGCTGTGAGGGTTAATGCGGAAACGCACCGCGGATGTGCGTAGCTTGCTTGCACGGTATACGCCGATAGTCAGTCATCCTCTGTCAGGATAGCATATATGGGTGCTGAAACACGAGCTTTTTGTGTAAGGTGTAAAGTCTGAATTGTGTAGAAAGAATATGTTCTTGCTGCTGAAGTCGTCAATCATGACCAAATCACAACCATGCGTGCCGTTGTCCGCCTGAACCGCCTTTCGGCGCCTGAACTCCTCGCAGTGAGATGTCGAGAGTTTGCATCGCGGTCATTCCTGAGCAACATGAGGCTTGATCGACGTTGATGAGTCGGCCGTCGGTATCAAATGTTTGAGATGCTCGACTTCCATATGCAGACGACCAATCTCTTCGAGGTCTTCTGGATTGTGTACAGACAACTCTGCCTTCGGCTGTGCGGGTACCAGCACGGGCTTCTTTTCCACAATGTGGACAGGTTCTTGTTCTTCAGAGTCCGAGCTCAACTGCATACAAGGTCAGACACAGTCTACTGGCGCACGAACACGGCATACTGACGCATTTCGGTACGAACCTGCTCGTTGGGGCGATTGCAGGGCCGTCGAGCCCAATGCAGAAGTGCATCGAAGGGTCGCTGCACAAGTCGGTGCCATGCAGTCGTTCTCCGCAGATCTGGCATATCGAGAGTGGCATAGCCGGGTACGATGTGATGGTGTTGTGGTGGTTCGAGTGTTGTTTCAAGGTGTTTGTTCGATGTGGTGCTTGCTTTTGTATTGCTTTCGAGATGATGATGGATAGGCAGTGATACCTACCTTCTGACACAGTTATATATTGTTGCGGGCGATAGCGGTACTATTGCTACAAAGGACGGCGGTGGCCGATGCCCCAAACAGGGTGATCTCATGTTCAGTGGCGAGACGTGCAGGATCCGTGCTACGCCATGTCCCGGTTGACGCTCGTCACTCTCGTACATCATTCAATATGACCTGAAGAGACACAATACAGGTTGGATGATATGGTGTGATGGCAATATGTACATGGTGGTGATGAAGACGGGGAGGCACGACTGTTGTTCTGACATCATCATGTTCTTCTTGGCTTGGCAAGAACCCTGACACTTGACCCTACAAGCGCTTCAGCAACGCGAATCTATAACTTGTCACTGCATCACCATGCTTTCACTGAGATACATCGCTGTCTGAGCAAGTGTACGTGGAAATGACACGCAATATATCATATGCCCCTGCATTCGTGATGGTCAAGCCCACTTCCCGAGAACACCCATGAGGATCATGCCGCAGATCAGAGAGAAACCAGCGCCCAATGTCTTCGTTCCACCACTCGCCAGCATTTCTCCACCCTCGATCACCCAGTCTCTCGCCCACATGTCGACGACTCCAACCCACACCAGAATACCTGCTGACAGCGCATCCAACGTTCCGAGAGTGATGACTGTACTGGGATCGTTGCCGTTGAAGGAATTCAGAACTCCAATACCAATGGCCATGCCGATCGGCGTAATCAGCGTGAAAGCAAATGCCATGACGAACTTCCACGGCACGATTGCACCTGGTAGAAGGGCGATCCGCGCACCTAGTGCGAGGCCTTCGAAGACTTGATGGAAGACAATGACTACCAATAAGGTGCGGTAGAACGAATCGCCGGCAACGACGAGCGTCAGGCCTATCAGAATGGAGTGGAATAGGATTCCAGCCTCCATGACCATGACCGACAGCTTGTTATTAGCCCCTCCGTGGTGGTGATCCACGGTCATGAACGCGTTGCGCGTTTCTGGCAAGCGCTGGTCCTGCGTCGTGCCCGTGTCCGAAGCGTCCAGCTGCTCCCGATGTCTGGTGTTACCACGAGTCTTCTTGGCTGAGTGCCAGGCTACTAGTCGCACGCCAAGGTACTCTACTAAGAACGACAAAGACAGGCCAGCCATAACGATGGCTGACGTTGTACCCTCGAAGTCGAGCTCACCAATACACTCATTGGAGAACATGAGCTCAGCGTGCGTATATAGGTGGATGAACGCCGTTGCAATGATGACTCCAGTGCCAAACTGCTTAACCATGAGTAGTCCGGTTGCTCCTGCCTTCCCCACTGGAAGCTTTTGTAGCAAAATCGGGAAGAAGACGCCAATTGCGCTGGTACTCAGAACAACAAACAAGGTCCCGACGCGAAGCCCTATGTCGTACTCACGCTCACGAAGACCACAATCGACTTCGCCTTCCTCTTCGCCGGCACCTACGCAATGCTCGACGCCAGCATGGAAGTGGCAATTGGTGTTCTCCTCAGTACTGGCGTTATCTACTGTAGTACCCTCTGAAACCAGGGCTACTTCTTGTCCACTAGGATCCAGGCAGTAAGTCTCGCTGCCATGCGTGTGGCAGCCGGTATATTGAGCTGGAAGCTCTCCAGTTGCTGTAACCATGACCTCGACTTCCGAACCAGCGCCATTAATGCAGAAGACATTGTTCGAATGGCTGTGGCACCCAGTGATTGATGCAGTCTGATAAGTAGCGGTTGCTGTTGCGGTCGCATTGTTCGCTGCTGGCGTTGTGGCCGCTGAGGCGACCGCCAAGAACGTGGCAAGAGCACTTTCGCTGCCGTCTGGTCTGAAACAATACTCGATATTAATGCCGCTAGTCGTATGGTTGTGGCAACCTGTAAATGTCGTTTGAGCGTAGGCTGATCCTAGAACAGCGAATACAGTTGATTTGTACAACATCTTGCGGTCATGCAGCAACAACGAAACCCTTAGCTGACGGAGCGTCCGTTCTTCTACGTCAAATACTTTCCGACAGATTATGCCATCTAGCCAAGTGAAAAGCTCTGATGGGCAGAGATTTTAATGTTGCGCTGCATCTCTACAGTGCTGGGTTGGACGCGAAATGCCCAGCTGGACTAGGATGGACATATCGCCTGGCTGGAGGCACACACAAAGAGAAGTGTCGGAGAACGACTCTGTTTAGGGTCTGCCAAGACGGCACAATCTCGCCATGCCTCATTGACTAGACAGCGATGTCCGGCAGTAGAATAGACTGCGGTCGTGAGCGTGGGAGAATCGATTGTATGGACGCTGCCAAGTAAGATTCACCATCAAGGTACTATGACTAGAGTCGCTTGGCTCACTTGATTTTTCATCGTGCCAGGATGCTAGCTCTCTCGACAATCGACGTAAACTGGATTACATGCAGTGCTATTAACACCTGTTTATGGGGTAGAGTGGCTTCGAAGCAGACCATTTCGACAGCGACCAGAATGCATAAAAATATCCAATCTAGGTGCGACTCCTGAAATGTTGCAGCTTCATATCGATGGCACCTTGATCCGGACCACTTTCCGCGACCACCATGGCCCGCATACGCAGACGACGGCATCTAGAGCGATTGCTGGAGTAAGACCGCGCTTCGCAGAGATCAATCAGCTTGGCAGGCTTGACTGCTGCGGAGGACAACTGCGTTTGCCACACCTGCCGATAGACGAATGATTTCTTTTACGGTGATACGAGGTGACTGGAGTCTATGGCCATTGGATGTAATTGCTCACAGACAGAGCCAAGGACGCTTGTGGTAGAAGATGACTGTGATGGACCTGCCAAGTTGCATAGTCAATCAAAATGAAGGATCCGAATTCCATGTCTTGGTTGAGGCGAGGTGCGCTGGTTGATTCCCACGTGTCTGTGCGTGGCTATTATAAAGCAGTGCGAGCATCCGTGCTATAAGACAAGTCGAACCGGCGCCACAAAATTTGGATTCCAGCATCGCCTCCCCACGGATAGTGACTGAATCAAAATATCTCACAGTGTTTCAGCCAGGATGCACTCATGGCCTGCTCTCTTCATCTTGGTCCACACAGCTGTAACAGCCGTACCCCTTGAGGAGCGCCAAGCACCGTTCGAGATCTTACAGCAAGCAGCCTGGAATACAGGCGCAACATCAGACTTCCAGATCCACACCAGCTGTAATGCTTCACAACGTTACCAGCTCGAGCATGGTCTCCACGAGGCTATCCAGCTCGCCCAGCACGCCAAAGATCATATCAACCGCTGGGGCAACACCAGCTCGATCTACCAAAAATACTTCGGCAATCAACCCACCATTGAGGCCATTGGCGCCTTTGACATTATCGTGAATGGCGATAGAGCTCGTGCACTCTTTCGATGCGATGATCCAGACCAGAACTGTGCCAACATGCCTAGTAAGTGCCTCTTCTCGACACGGGGCCTCACAATGAGTAGTAGCTGATTTGCCCGCAGCCTGGGGAGGCCACTGGCGAGGCAACAATGCCACGGACGAGACAGTCATATGCCCGGCGTCGTTCTTCGAGCGCCGCCCTCTCACCACCCTCTGCGCTTGGGGCTACAACGTCCGCGAATACTCCCGTCTGCTATTCTTGGGGTCTGACCTACTCCATCGTCTGTACCACCTTCCGGCTTTCGGACAAGGTCACATCGAGCACTATGCCGAGGGCTATGAGGCTATTGTCGAAAGTGCTGAGCAGAATAGTCCGAATGCCACTCACGACTCCGATGGTTTGCAGTACTTTGCTTTGGAGGCTTATGCTTACGATATTATTTTGCCTGGTGAAGGGTGTCCTGGCCCTTCCGGTCCGGCCTCCACGACTAGCTCTTCTTTTGCTGCGGTGGTACCGACAAGTAGTGCTTCGACTACCACTGCTACAACGCTCGTCACTTCAGTGACTGCTTCGGTCACCGTCAGCGCCACTGTTGCCAGTGAAGCAGCTGGATCTGTTCCGGAGAACTGCCACACTCATGCAAATGGTGACGTGCACTGCACATAAGAATTGCACCTGAAGGAAGTTGTGTCTGAAGACGCAGCCGATGATTGCATGGGGCACAAAGCAACCAGCTGCTCGCCGCCGTAGCCAGACTAGATAAGTGGGCAGATGAGACTGGCTTGCCCAAACTAGCAGATGAACTCGAAGACACCACTTCTCATCTCAGCTCTCCGCTCCTCTTCCCTACGAATATACCAATTCTGAACCCTCGCTGCGGCCCCTCAGTAGTCAATGTCGTCACATCCAAAACGAGCTCATCATCGTCCTCGAACTTCCAGATCCCGTCATCCTCCCTCCTTCGATATTCCAGCAACTTCTCTGCATCCTTGAGCATGTCTCCCTTCCTGCCAGCACTCTGTAAACGCTTCACATTCTCGTGCTCCTCGCACTCCAGCACGATACTGTAGAACCTCCTACCAGCTCCTGGTTCTGGCCGCAGAGTGCCAAGGTTAGTGTAGTCGCCGACGCACTCGTTGTGTTCGGTCTGGCTGTCTGTGAAGATGAATTTTGTGTCCTTGAGCTTAAGGTTTTGTTTGACTGGGTGTAGCACTTTGCGACGGTATTCGCCTCGTGCTAGGGAGTATTTCGTGCTGCCTCGAGGACATGTTGCCTCTGATGGATCGATGAGTTGGTGGTTGTCGATAACGACGGAGTCGGGTATCAGCGGTTGAAGCAGCTTAGTGATTGTCAGTTTGCCGGTGCCTGGGAAAGCGTTGATATAGATGAGTGGTGCTAGCATGGTGTGTGATTCAGGGAGGTGTGGTATGGTAGTTAAGCATGAGTGGCGAAGAGCTCGAAAGTCAGCAGACAACGAAGCCAGACACGCGTAGAGATCTTTTGTCTCTGGACCCCAGTTTAACGAACACACCATATCAGTAGCATAGGAAATGTTGTGTCTTTGAGCATGTCTTTGAGCTTGTCAGACACGTGATCGCGTCATCTTGCGTGGGTGGATCCTTCCATTTTCCAGTCTCGCATTCAGCCTGGGTGTAAAGATTGAGATGATATTTGCCAATGTCTACGCCATGCCCGTTGTACTGGGTCAGTAGGACAAGGCACTTCGATGTCACGGAAGCGATGCCTGGCAATCGATCAGGGCAAACACGTCCGGTGCTTGTCATCTCATGTTGATCCGCAATCAGCACTGGTAGTCATGTGTAATGTACGTTACATTTAAGAACGAGAGGTCTCGCAAGCTTGTCATCATGCAGTGACACAATCACAGAACAGCAGACGATGAAGGACATTGTGACAGTAAAGAATGGTCGTGGTTGAAGGCCTGAGGTTGTAAAGCTAATCCATATCCGGGAATATAAGCGAGCACACAATCCCTTGGCTGAAGCATTTCGAGTTCGCATAGCGACTCCGTTCCTGCGAATGATAAGTCTGGAAGACAAACCTCACCAAACCCCGTCGCCAATATGAGAACCTACGACGATACCTTCTCCGGTCAGAAGATCTACCCTGGCAAGGTACGAAGTCAACATGCACTTTGAGCGCTTGCGATGCCGCCTTGTGTCCGGGACCAAAAAAGAGGAGGAGCATGGATATACGAGGGCCACAACCATATGTCTCTGACATTTGGCTATGTTGTGTGCGCAAGGAATTTCTGCGGAGCAAGCACAGGGCGGCATCATGGCTCGCCGGATACATACAGCTTGAGATGCTCGCCGCACTTTTGTGCGGCTTGAGAACTTAGGAGGATGCCAAGCTGACGAGTGAAATGACTACAGGGCAAGCTCTTCGTCCGTGGAGACAGCAAGATCTTCCGTTTCCAAAACGGCAAGACCGAGTCGCTCTTTCTCCAGCGCAAGAACCCCCGTCGCATTGCGTGGACTGTTCTCTGCCGTAGGCAGCGCAGAAAGGGTATCACTGAGGTGAGTTCATGCCTGTGTGAAAATACACGATACAGAGCATGTGCTGACTAGACGTAGGAGCAAGCCGCCAAGCGCCGCCGTAGGCAAGTCAAGAGCCAGCGTGCTATTGTCGGTGCTTCGCTCGATGTGATCAAGGAGCGCCGCTCGCAGAGGCCCGAGGCCCGTAATGCCGCTCGAGCAGAGGCCATCAAGGCCGGCAAGGAAAAGCGCACTGCTGCTCAGTCCGCGAAGAAGGCAGAGAAGGCCAAGACTGCTGCCAACCAGGCCAAGGGTAACGCTACTGGCCGGTAAGTCAAGAAAGCACATACTGCTGAGATGATCGTTTTACTGACTTGGCTGCAGCGTTGTCGGCAAGCAGGCCGCCAAGGGTGCCGCACCCAAGGTCAAGGCTACTACCCGCTAAATCAAATAGCACGGCGTTTTCACGGGCATGACGGACGTTACGGGTTAGGGGCGATAGGTACGCACGCTTTGAGCGGCAGCATCCAAAAGATGCCATGGAGTTCTAGGGTCAACAGCAACGTAGCGATTCCACAATGCCCGAATGCCTCATGCCACAATCTCTAGTCTCTGCTCTACGCGATATCCGACGTAGGTCGCGCAACCACACACACTTTGATTACGTCATCCTGACCAGACTCGGCGATTTTCACCTGCAATTTCGACAATGATAGTAATCAGCGACACATTTCCTGCCCAAAACTGTTCGCGATGCATACTAACGCTCATCACGAGACGGCACAGACCCGCCGAGCACAACTCCACTCACGTACACGAGGTTTCTGCAATGGTATGTGTTTCCATGTACCAAGAATGTAAATCACGGTCCTAAGCAACCACAAAAATGCCCGGATATGTATCACAGACTCGACCACACGGTCTAACCCATCTTCAGCCTTCCTAGACCTCCCCTCCAACCCACCAGCCAAGATTCTTGCCGACCACTTCACCAAGTCCGCAACCCCCAAGATCACAGAACACGGACCTTCTTGGGCCTCAGAACGCCTCCCGTTCTTAGGCCATACTTTCACCGGCAAAGATGACTGCCTCAAATACTTCTCGCTCCTCGGCTCGACTCTAGAGTTCTCACCCACTGCAGACACGTTTAGCAGTCAAGGCGACATCGTAGTCGACGATGGCGCTACTGCCGCCTCTTCTTCAAGTCATACGGGCAGCGAGACTGCGGGTGTGGCTACGAGGCCCGAGACGGGCGAGCGCAGAGGGGTTGTGAGCGTTAAGGGGAAGGGGACATTCAAAGCTATCGGGACTGGTAAGTCATGGGAGGAGGAGTTTGTGTGGAGGTTGAGTGAGTTTGATGAGGATGGGGGTATTGGACATTGGGAGATTTGGGCGGATCCGTTGAGTGCGTGGGTCGCTGTTGGAGGTGGCGAGGAAGGTGCTTAAGGGACGTGGTTTGAGCTTCTGACGGAGGTTGAGGCGAAGACTGGACGAGGTGAGATGAAATGATGCGTATGATGACCGTGAATCTCGACCTTGCGGACGCAGCTTCACTGGTAGGTAGCCCTTGTGCGAAAACCTAGCTCGGTCTCCGTCAGCGTAGCTTGTACGAGATTTCGGCGAACGGAATCCACTGGCGCGCGCATCCGGTCGAATACGGCTGGCCCTTCATGCCAAACCACTAGAGCCTGTCACATCTCAGTGATGAATGCTTGCTCGACGACCAATTCCAGTCCTGCTCTATGATCCCAGAGTCAGAAGAACACGTTCATACACTTCCTACTATCGGTCCACCCATCAGTCTGCGAATCACGAAGATCTCGCCTCGTATAGTCCATCTCGACTATGCATACTGCTTCATGTTGATCCTGTCCCTGTACAGAGTCGCATCATTGTCTCCAACCACGAGACGATAGTCGACGTACTCGGATGCACTCGGAATGAGAACATGGTGAGGGAGAATACGATATCTGGATCCGCCCGAAGCGGGCGGATTCTCAAAGTTTGCAAGACGTTTCGGCTTCTTTGATGCCGCCTCTGGATCTTTCCACAGAGCAGATGCTTGTTAACTTCATACATTCTTACGACTCAGAACAGTGCAACTGAGCGCAGCACTGTAGTGGTCGAAGTGGCGCTTAAGAGCAGGAAGATAATCAGCAAATTGTTCTTCATTCAATCTAAGCTCTCTGCCGAGCAAACGCCGTGTCGCAATGCCAGTGTGGGTATTGTGCCTGAGCTATCCTTCCGAAGCCACCCAGTCCTGTCGTAATCGTAGTCTATGCACGTGAAGCATGCACCAGATCTCCCGGAGGGCCACTTGTTCAACCTCCCTTGGTGCGCTAGTCCTGCCAGCTATGTAACGCCTCATGCGCCATGTGCCATGCTATCGTCATATCAAGTCGTCGCGCGAACGCCGCAATCATGCAGTTAAGTAGAAGTAAAGGCAGAACCCACTAGACGGTGAACTTGGCCTTGGCGCGGCTGCTACCGGCATGAGCAGAGTCGGCGTGACCGCTGAACTCAATGGCCTCCTGCGATGGCAGGTTTAGGGTATCCTTGAACCTCTTGCCGATGCGCTCAAGACGCTTGCGACTCTCCGCTGGGTCACCCGCTTCCTCCTTGCCACGGCCTTTTGGTGCATTGCCAGCGGTTCTGGTCCAGAGGCCAACACGCCAGAAAGTCTTGCGTATATTGACGACTACACCCATCACTTCATTGTCGTTCTCATCTTCGAGGCATTCACCGATAGCTGCGAGCATGATGTTGAGCCAGGTATCGTCGTTCGCCTTCGTGCCCTTGAAAGTGTACGCCCAACGACCGCCGTGCTTATTCTGCATGTCCTCCCACTCTGGGCGTACGCCCTGCTTGAAAAGGTGGTAGTCGGACTTCTGTGCGAGCTCGGAAGCTGGGGTGATGTTGTTCTGTGGGCATAACACAATTAGCTTGCGCCGCAAGGGCTCGGCTCACGTTAATAAGCGTGACTCACGTAGATGCCCCAAAACTCTTCGACACTGTTGAAACTGATGACTTCCTTGAGCAGCTCATTCCAGTCTTGCTTGCCGCTCGGTGGTTTGGTGAACCAGAGAGTCCAGGTGTGCTGCAGCTGGTGTTTGACGTTGAAGTTGGCCGGGTCGTCGAAGACAGTTACGATCTTGTCATTACCATTGATTTTCTCGCCGTTGGAGCCATTGGTGGCGTCGTTGAGGCCGCCCTCCGGAGAGATCGGAATCGAATTGAGGTCGACCTGCTTGTCTTGCATACTCGGTGGAGGTGCGACTTCTGCCATGTCTGCTGTAGCGACGGGTGACTTTGGGGTTGTGGACTGGATTGCGACACGGCGAAGAATTATAGGTGATGTGAAGGAGTCGACTGTGCGCCAGGCAAAGTCGAAATGTGAGTTATGAGGTGATGGTTGTTGTGTGGAGGAAATTGTGAGAGGAAATGGCGCCGCTTGGTCTGTGATGCTGGAGAAAGAGAGCGCGGCGAATTGTCCCTGCAGGCACCGATGCGCGCTAACCACGAAAAGAAAGCGTCAACGGAAGGTGCTCTGCAACAACGGCTGCTCTTTTCATTTTCATTCACCTTACAAGCCCTGATCTCGAGGTTCAGCATCGTGGTTGTTGAACACTGGCACCTCCAGAAGTCATGTATTTGGGGAAGCGCAGGTACAGGTCGCGTCTGCACCACCAGCATGTCGTCGATGGACGATTATTCTCAATCTGCGCTCGAAGATCATGATGACCAGCATGATTCAGATGCAGCACGGCTGAGTCAAGTGGCAAGTGATGATCTTTCAGAAGACGAACGGCCAGGTCGCTTCTACGGTCCAGACAGTAGCTGGCGCTATTACACCAAGGAGGAACGTGCCTTAGCAGCATACCTTGACCAGAGCGAGAACAACGATCTCAGCGTTCATCTCTACAATGCTCATGCATGGAAAGCCCAATATCGCGGTGAGCAGCGTGTGAATGACTCAGCTGCATGGCAGAGCAAGCAGAACTGGATCAAGCTCGATGAGGGAGGCAAGCTGCCCTTCCTGCCGCCAACCTACTGGACGGCATGGCCACTTAAACCTGAAGATGTCCCAAGAAGTCGCGAACAGTGGGGCGCCCCTCTGGTCTATCCTGACGATGATAAGGATACCTTTCGGAAAGTGGAAGCTTGGCGACCCAGTCTGCATTTGCAGGAAGAACTTCAAGCTACCTTCCTTCGAGTGGCCAAAGAACGCTTCGCTAGGCGAGGTAAGTCGTAGGGGATCTAGAGCCAGTTCGAATGTCTCAGATGATAGCAGTACATTTCTAATCTAGAGCGCTTCGTAACACTTCCACGTTGACCACGGGCACTGTGGCATTGGCAGTATGCTTCGACTATGGCTGACACAATTCATGTTCGCAGACTGGTCAGAGCAAAATACTCCGCACGAGATCAAGCAGGCTCCGAGGGCAACTATAAAAAATTCTTCTACTTCTGTGAAAGCAGAGTCTGAAAGTGATGAGCCTGATGACCTGATAAGACTCGAAGAACAGATGCAGGACGACGCGCCGAGCCTGGGAGCCAGAGATCGAGAACACTACGTCCCTGCCTTTTGGGACGACGATGAAGCTGCTAACCAGGTTTTGACGCCCACTATTCGCCACATTTTGACCAAGGTTGACCATCTCCTTGTGGCACTGCACAAAAGCCGTCAAGGACATCGACGAGAACAATCCACCTCTCGTAGTCGCAGCAATTCTCGTTCCAGGTCACGAGCACGATCGCAGAGTATCGATCGCATGGCTAGAAAGCGGAAGCGCGACGCACGTGACGTGAAAATCCATGAAGAGCGCATGGGTGAGCAAGATGCAGCTACGCATGTTGATAGCAGAGCCAGCTCGGTCTCTAGACATTATCCTCTTGGCACGCGAGACTGGAGCGAGGTCCTCGGCCTAGCAGCGCTTGCTGGATGGGATCAGTCTGTTCTCGATGGAGCTGCTCGCAGATGTGCTAGAATCTTTGGAGAGGGTATGGCCATGCGGGTCCAGCCTGAAGCAGTGAACAGTGAAGACGATTTGGTCACGAACTACGTTCCGGGTATGTTACCTCCACTTGCAAGCATAGATCATGACCTGGAAGAGCTCAGCGAAGACGAAGCGCACGCTCACAGCTGTCCTTACTCAGCCTGTGTTCGGCGTGAGCTGCCATATGATACCAGGTGGCGCCTCCGCGAGCACTTGAAGCGGAAGCACAAACATACGGACGAGGTTGCTGACGAAGTGCTCGCTCGTGTCAAGAGTGCTCCGCCTACTGATTCGGAAGCTGAGTTAGAGGAGTTTGACATTGCAGTAAAAGATGGCGCAAAGCATGACGCGGCTCGTGGCCAACTTCAAGTCCAAGATGACTTCCTGCAACCTATTACAGTCCCAATCAGACGATCGAGGGACAGGGTGAAGAGAAGGTCCCGGAGTACATCTGCAAGACCTCCACTGGCTCGCAGGCAGCGTGTCAAACCATGTGCGTCGTGCCGACGACAAAAAGCTAAATGTGAGAAAAGTGCGCCAGAGGATGACTGCAAAAGATGTGAAAGGCTCGAGATTACCTGTACGCAGGAGGATAGATGACCTGAAAGATGCCATAGAGGAGATTCTATGCACGAAAGACCAATTTCAGTACCTCTGCCTCGTTGAGCGTTCATCATCCACTTCGACAGCTAGTCATGGTCCTTACCGAGGTTTGACTTAGCAGGCACAACTCACCAGGGACGCAATGGCCTGTCGAGGTCTCCAGGTGCTTCGCGGCGAGCAGCTCAAATAGAGTAAGTTGGATTTCGCTACAGAAGCTCAGGCCTGTCTTCATGTTCAAGCGGGACTGAGCGCGCTTAAACAGCGTCGCATGTGCTGGATAAGCTCCTTCGAGGTCGAGCCTCTCGGCAAGAGGAAATGCGACAAAGGTGCTCAAGAGGCCACGGCAGAAGGGACATAGATCATGGGTGCTGCCGTGATCGATGATCCTGGTCTAAAGGAAACCGCAAGGACTGCAATCGAAAGTGCATGGCGCACCATGCCGCAAGTTGAATCCGAGCATGAAGCATGCACGGATAGCAGGGACTGACCCGCGATGCTTAGACTTGGCGTACCGCTATGAAATTTATTTTGGGTCTGTATGCTCTGCTGCATGGCACGGTGCGTTTCTAAGCAATTGCCACACAGTCACTCTTGGCTGGAGGATTCGAGAGTGCTGTTATACGCAACCAAGGTCTCAATGCGCACATAGTCCCTACCCAAGAATGTATTGACTCTGCAAGGCCGATATCTTTGCGATTTAAGCCGAGCTGTGTCGAAAATGACCGCGAAGGGGCTATCACGCGCAGTGGTACACGTAATCTTTGAGAGCAAAAAGGGTTCGTGATAGCATAGACTATTTCATTTCCATCGAGGGTCATCGTGCCAAGCCATGCCGCTATCTATTACATTGCTCAGACGTACTGCGACAACCAGCGAATCCCGTCGCCGTAGCCTTGCCTCATCACCACAGAGCACATGAATATCTCGATTGGCCGTATTCCGTCAAGTGGCACCTTGCCCTTGCCTGTAGTCTGGTATAGTCCGAGCTCGTGCCTCAACTGATCCTCTGATACTGCATTCGGGTGGTCGATCTTATTGCCGAGAATGAGAAATGGTGTCTTAGCGAGGTCCTCCATGCTGAGGAGAGCATCGAGCTCTGCTTTCGACTCGGCGAAACGCTCTGGGTCCTTCGCATCGACAAGGAAGACTATGCCACTGACTTCAGGGAAGTAGTCCTTCCACAAACGACGGGCTTGTTGATGACCTCCGAGGTCGAAGGTGGTGAAGCGACAGCTACCAATGCTGAGCTCTTCTGATGTAGGGTGGAGGGTAGGCTGGAGGATGGCGACGCGATCGTTCTTGAGCATGTGAAGGAGCTACATGGCCGAAGATTAGCACGGTCGGTGGTAACTCAAGAGAAGCGGCAGTCACATACAGTCGTCTTGCCGGCATTGTCAAGTCCCAAGAAAAGCAGTTTGGCGTGCTTGTTAGCCAAACCAAGGTTGGCCAACACCTCCCAGACTGTCGTTTGTCAGCTTCCCCCACGCGGTAGGATATCCATGGAATCGAGACGTACACCAGTCGATGATCCACATCTTGTTCTTCAGTAGAGAGAGTGTTTATGTGAGGCGCGCTTCGAAGGTATTCAGTAAGTCCAAGGTAATGAAGCCGATTTGCGTGATGTAGAAGGCAAGTTGCGGAATGAGGTGTCTTGAGAAGCGAACCCTGATAACGCTTGAAGACACCTCTACCAATCTAAATCAAAGCTTAGTGGCAGCGTAAATTACAATAGCTTCACCATCCTCGAGCTAACTGTTCACGAGTGCACGAAACCCCTACTCTTGACAGACATCACATTCACTCCTTGAGCACGCGACTACAATGGCTGCAAACACACTCGTGAGTCTCTCCAAGTAGCAACATGTGATATATGTATGACAATCAATGCTTACGTTTGCCAGCTCGATCGTCTCGTCGGCCTCGCAATGCTCATCTTCGCTTCCACAGTCTTCCTCTACTACACAATCTGGACACTTCTGATGGTATTCAAGCACAAATATCCAACACTCCCGCCTGTACACTAACATATTCCAGCCATTTGTCGATGAATCGCATCCAGTCCAGAGCCTCTTCCCTCCTCGAGTCTGGGCAATTCGCATACCGGTTATCCTTCTTCTCCTGGGCGTCGCAGTAGTGGGCAGTTTTCTCGGGGTCGTTATGATACGAAGCAATAAGAAAAAGGCTTTGAAGGCCAAGCAGAAGGCTCAAGCACAAAAGGCGCAATGATTTAATATTGCGAACGGACTTGGACCAGCGACGGAGTCAGGGGTTGTGTTGTAACACCGGATTTTCAGGGACGTGGCTCATAGTGAAGAGCCGCCAATGCCTGCTATCCAGGCCTTGAGATCCTCATGGTCACGTTCAGCTCTGCTATCGATGCGACATTCACTGGAGCAGTTCTGATGGCGTCAATGGCACGTAACATAAACCTAATACTGGAAACAGAACCAGTGTCAACGCTCACCTCACCATATCCTTGGTTTTCTATTGAGCCGACATACACCAGACTTCCTGCAATCTGGTCGAGCCCTTCGGATTTGAGCTGCGAAATCTTGACCATCATCGCCATACGCAGCTGCACGCTGGCAACATGCGGCGCTCCTGAATTTTGTGCTCCGTCGCGACTTGGTGAAGGGTGGATAATGTTCGGATGCACAGGTTGCTGCTAAAAGGGTATCGGGCCGGAGCATAAGCAATTCTTTATCGCCCACCAAGATGTTCACTCGCCCGTTGAACTCTGAATTATTTAAGCACAGTCTTCGCAAGTTTTCGTGGAACCTGCAGTCGCCAACATCGTAGCTGTTGAAGTTGCAGTCTGCCGTACGGCGGAGGTCTCATCGTGGACAGCAGAAGTAGCGTTTGTCTTGGAAGATGGCGTATCTGAATGCCCGAGATTCTTCTCCGGATCAATGAGATTCCTCAATCTCTGCTTCAAAATCTTGGCCTCAGGAAAGCCACCTTCTGCCTTTCTGTCCCAAATCAAAACGCCTTCAGACTTGACATCGTTGGTTGAATTCGCAGAGCTTTGTGGCGAGTGAGTGACATAAACTGTAAAGATGCCTCCAGTGGCTGGAATCAAAGCGATTTCCCCGATGCTGGTGCCGAAGGTCGACAAGAGCTCTTGACCAAAATAGGCAGCACGAAGCATCCATTTGCATTGCGTGCAATCTGAAGCAATGATGTTAGATCACATGCCTGCTTGAGGAAGCATATCTGACAGCGTACATGTGATAGCTACACGAGGAAGCTTGACCGTCCGTTGTGCTTCAGGTGCGGTACTCATTGTGGACAGACTTGATTCACTCCTGAGGTTGTCGGGGCATTCGTCACATGTATTGTCATGAGTCGATGCATATATACCTACCATAGTCTATCCCTGCTTGCAGATGCAAACTTGCCGATGTGGGGCCGCATCCGAAGAGCCCCTCCATCACCACGCGAGCAAGCGAGTTCTTAGCCGCGATCAGTATGACAGGCCCATTGATTTCCAGGTAACAGCTTCTCTTAAGCCTCACGTTGACAGCGGGCCTTTCATATCCTGCTGCGATGCTTGCTGCACAACTCCTCTTCTCAACAGATATGCCGCAAGCGCCTGATTGAAGTTCATTTATAGATTGAGTGCCTGAGACACACCAGTCCGGCCGACGGCCTTCTCTGCACTCGAAACAGATTCAATCACCCACGACCACTTACAGACCTCAAAATGAAGGAGTCATTTACGACCAAATTACATACACGCGAACTGTACGATCCTGCGGTTCGATCAACGAGCTATCGTAAGCTTTACACCGACCGACGGTGGATCAACGAACTCGATATCGTGAACGAGCTCGATGGACATTCGGGTTGTGTAAATGCTCTGTCCTGGTCCAAGTCAGGCAATCTATTGGCTTCGGGATCAGACGACCAACATCTGAACATTCATACCTATCAGCCAGACAATGCCATCAGCCAGTTTCAGCTGAACGCCACAGTTGCAACTGGACATACGCAGAATATCTTCTCGGTGAAGTTCATGCCACACAGCAATGACCGAACAGTCATCACAGCAGCAGGTGATTCCGAGGTCCGTATCTTCGATCTTGAGTACGCAGGGCAGACTACAGGTGCCTCTTCTGCATCACATAGAGCTTCTGAAGGGCGGAGAAGAGGTCGGAACAGCATATACAACGGCGTCAGATACCTAAGCGACGGTGATACCAACGCGAGAGTATACAGGTCCCATGGGGACCGTGTGAAGCGAATAGTGACAGAGTCATCGCCCTATCTCTTTATGACGTGTAGTGAGGATGGCGAAGTAAGGTAAGATCGAAGCATCACATACATTACGACCTGAATCATGCTGACCTCATGGTAGGCAATGGGACCTGAGACAGCCATCTTCAGCATATCCACAACCCCGTAATCATCGCTCAAGCAACGATTCTTCTGTGCCACCGCCTCTCATCTCTTACAAGCGCTATAGCCTTGACTTGAACACTATATCATGCTCTGCTAGTCAGCCGCACTATATCGCTCTGGGTGGCGCTCACTTGCACTGCTTCCTACACGACCGTAGGATGACGGGCCGTGATAAGCTCCAAGAGATGGGTCGGTCGTTATCATCAATTAATCAGTTGACAGAAGGTGAGGAGGAGTTGCTGGGACAGGCTACTCAGTGCGTAAGGAAATTCGCTCCACAAGGCCAGAAACGAATGCAGCGTGCTGATAATGGCCACATCACTGCATGTAAGATTAGCGATGCTCGGCCGGATGAGATGGTAGTTAGCTGGAGCGGCGACCACATCTACAGCTTCGACTTAGTCAGAGATGCATCTGGAGACCAAGAGGGCGGCATTAGAAATCTCAGATCAAGCAAGGCAAAGGAAAGTCGGGACAGAAAGCGTAAAAGGAAGGTGAATGGCAGCGAGGCATCTTCAGCACAAGATGCTGGAGTTGCATCGCGACCACGAACAGATAGCGGTTCTGGAGAAGCCTCTCTTCGAATCCGTTATCACAATGGTCAGACAGAAGACATCAGACTGCCCTCCACGACGCCATCTCTGACTGAACGGCAACGAGATGCTCAACGGATAGCCAAGGCCTCGGTGAAGATCCGTTCCTCCTTATTTGGTCGACGGGAGAGTATTGATGAGACGACGCAGTCCACGCTCACCTTAGGACATGCTGCCAGTATATTGTCTGACGTTGATGATGTTGTCCAGAGCTGGAGCTACCCAATTGACCCGGAACCCGACTCGCGGTGGGTGCAACAGACACTGAGACAGCAGCGTGATGCTACGAGACGTTTCGTTCAAGGTGCTGGTACTCTCTCACGAATCCTCGGCGGTAGGCTGCAGACTCCATCAGGCGTTACAAGTCCAATGCTTGAGCAGTTTATCAGAATCGAGACAAGGAACAGCGAAGGTCCCACACCGAATGACCAGATATTTGCCTATGACTTTCTCAAGGCCATTCTGTTGTGGCTCGAGTCTGGCGTGGGGCAGATGATTGAAGGATTTACCAGGCCTAGTAACATGCCGACTGGCAGGAAATCTGCAAGCAGACTACCAATTCCCGAGGACGACGCAACGTTAGAGTCGATTGATGAGCATCTTATACCGCACCTACTTGCTTTTGCGAATGATAAACCAGTCATCAATACCGAAAGCAATAGATTCGAGACAGACCACAATCGAGCATTATTTCCGAGTCAGCGAGCTGCTGTGCTCGCCTTTCAAGCGGCTGTTAAGATACCATTTGCAGACCTGGCGTCAGCAGCAGCGCTAGCAGAAGGTGGCGAGGGTATTGAAGCGCAAAGTCGGTCTGCTGCGCTACGGTTTTGGGGTGGCAAAGTCGGTCGCGGTTTGTTACTATCGGCGGCTGAGGGCCTCAATTTCGTGGTCGTAGACCGTGCATTCGGCGGCTTGGGCATAGTGATCAGGGAGGTCGCCGCAGAGGAAGCCGCCAACGATCGACTGACTGAAGACGAAGAGAGTCAAGAGGCGTCCCTCCGGGCTGTCGAATTACTCAACCGCGATGGCGACGTGCTCGACGGCGCAACTGCTGACGATTTGACTTCGGCAACAAGGGAGCTCAGGCGCGGTGGTGATGATGCTGATTGTGCCGTAGACGATGAAGGACTTGATGCCACTACAGAGGCAAATGCATTATTTGGAAGGCCCGTAGCAGCATCTCGAGAAACAACGACAGAGCCATTAGAAGAGGACGACGACTATGAAGACGAAGACGAAAACGAGGACGAGGATGAGGACAACGAGGAAGACGAAGACATGGACGATAACGTCGACGACGATGTTTCAGACTCGAGCACTGAAATCGACGAAGAGGATGGCGTACCGAACATTGCTCCACGATTGATCTACCGCACTGCATTTGAACGTCGACGAATGCGTCCTAAAGTCGAAGCCCATGTTCCATGCTCTGGAGCTACTCGCACCTACCGTGGGCATTGCAACGTCAGAACAGTCAAAGACGTCAATTACTTTGGCCCGAACGACGAATATGTTGTTTCCGGCTCCGATGATGGCAATGTTTTCATCTGGGACAGGAAAACATCCGAGCTCGTCAATATCCTCGAAGGCGACGGCGAAGTCGTGAACGTCGTCCAAGGACATCCGTACGAGACGATGATGGCTGTTAGCGGCATCGACCATACCATCAAGATCTTTTCGCCAGATGCTCGTGCTCGCGAAGTCGCACGTCTTGGTCAAGGTATCTGTGCGCACGATGCTTCAGAATTCAGCTCGATAGCATGGCCTATGCGGATTGGACGAAGAACACGCATCCCACATCGTGACTCACACGCCACTACTTCCGAGCCGGCTGTACCTGGCGCTTTCCAAGAGGAGCAAGTCGCAGCAGAGGAAAATGACGACTACGTTGCGCCGAACGGGCTGAGTAGCAGAAGACGAATGCAGGATGTGTATCGCATCACGCAGAACAATAACATGGAGCGCGAAGGAGGAAACCAGGAGGCGGTCATTACGGTGCGTGACTTGCTCTCTTTCCTCCTTGCAAGAGGACAAATTGCTTGATCGTACGGCAGCTTACATCTAGCACAGCTTCCGCACGCACAACTCCTGCAGCTTCTTTTTGGACGCATGGGAAATGTTGGTGTCATGCCGTCCTTCGACTAGCGAATAGCATATGGCGACGTCTGCAGCTGGGTCGATCTACATTTACTCAGAAGTTAGCTGTCGGGAGTAATGCCATAGATATCGAGACTACCTAAGCTAAGCAGATCATTTTCCGTCGTTTGTTGCCTCCCGTAGCGACTTCATTCTGTCCCTCCGTCTGTAGAGGGCAGTGAATGTGCATGAGCATCCCTTAGCGCGCTTCTTTGATACACCGATGTGATTGGTTGTAGCTAAGTGGAACTCGGAGCGAAAGTCGTGTCCATCTCGTGACTCCGGCCGCAGCATGACTCGCCGCGATCTCTGCCGTTCTCCCAAGTTTGTCTTGTGATGTTCACCATATCTCCAACTTCTAACTCATGAAGCGCGAATGCACTTGAACACACTCTAGGGCGGCACAGCCTGACAATCGTAGACATGGCTGCCAAAGTACACTCGGCGGTGCGACTGCCTACACCCGAAGCAGGCGATACTGTGGTGGAGAGCAGTTCGAAAAAGCGAAGCTCGATATCACGATCACCTTCTCCAAGGCGAGAGCCACCAGCACTGCGACGACGCTCGTATTCACGATCGCGGTCGCCACCAGTACGAAGCACGAATGGAGCCTTGCCCCGAGACGTGGATCGAGAGCGTGCGAGAGAAAGAGCACGACAATTCGAGATACGACAGCGAGACGAAGCAGCAGAAGTTGCGAAGCCTCTTACAGAAGCAGAGAAGCAGGCGGCGGCCAAGGCAGAATATGACAAGCTGTTAAACATGCGCTCAGGAGGAACTTATATCCCTCCCGCCAGACTGAAGGCGCTGCAGGCACAAATCACCGACAAGACCTCGAAGGAGTACCAGCGCATGGCATGGGAGGCACTGAAGAAATCGATCAATGGTCTGATCAACAAGGTCAACGCCTCGAACATTAAGCATATTGTACCTGAGCTCTTCAACGAGAACCTGGTCCGAGGCCGAGGACTGTTCTGCAGGAGTATCATGAAGGCACAAGCTGCCAGTCTGCCCTTCACACCTATATTCGCAGCCATGGTCGCAATCGTGAACACGAAGCTACCACAAGTCGGCGAACTACTCGTCAACAGGCTAATCATCCAATTCCGGAAGGCCTTCAAGCGTAATGACAAGAGTGTATGTCATAGCAGCACCACCTTCATCGCGCACCTGATCAATCAACAAGTCGCGCACGAGATGCTTGCTGCTCAAATGCTTTTGCTGCTTCTTCACAAGCCAACGAATGATAGTGTCGAGATTGCCGTTGGACTGATGAAAGAGGTTGGACAGCACATCGAGGAGATGAACTCACAGATTGCATTGGCAGTCTACGATCAATTCAGGAGCATACTGCACGAAGGTGACATCGACAAGAGAGAGCAGTATATGATCGAGGTTCTGTTTCAAATCAGGAAGGACAAATACAAGGACCATCCGGCCATCAGAGAAGAGCTAGACTTGGTCGAAGAGGAAGACCAGATCACGCACAGGCCCGGATTGGATGACCAGCTAACTACCGAGGATGGTCTTAACATCTTCAAAGTCGATGATGAATTTGAGGCCAATGAAGAGACATACCGCAAGCTGAAGGCTGAGATCTTGGGTGAAGCCGAAGGCAGTGACGACGAAGACGAGGACGGGACAGACGAAAGCAGTGATGAAGATGAAGAGGACGCGGCAGAGAAGGCAGTGGAGATCAAAGATCAGTCGAATACAGATCTTGTCAACCTCCGACGTTCTATTTACCTCACGATTATGTCCTCTGGCGGCTTCGAAGAAGCTTGTCATAAGCTCATGCGCATCAACCTACCACATGGTCGCGAAGAGGAACTGCCCTCCATGATAATTGAATGCTGCAGCCAGGAGCGAACATTCAACAAGTTTTTCGGCTTGATCGGTGAGCGCTTCTGCAAACTCAACCGACTCTGGCGGGATCTTTTCCAGGACATGTTCACAAAGTATTACGAGACTATTCATCGCTACGAGACGAACCGGTTGAGAATCATCGCACAGTTCTTTGGTCATCTGCTTTCTACTGATGCAATTGAGTGGCATGTTTTTCACATCATCAAGCTCAATGAAGAGGATACCACCAGCTCTAGTCGCATCTTCATCAAAATTTTAATCGAAGACCTTGCGCAAGGTGTTGGCATGAAGTCACTGCAGGAGAAATTCAAGGACGATGCGCTACAACCAGCACTGGCAGGCATGTTCCCAACGGAGAATCCGAAGAACACACGTTTCAGCATCAATTTCTTCACAGCCATCGGCATGGGTGTACTTACCGAAGGCATGAGAGAGTGGCTGAAGAATGCGCCCAAGCCGGCACCTGCGCCGCTGCCACCTGCTAGGAGTCCGACACCTAGTAGCAGAGGACGAAGCGAGAGCGTCAGCAGCTATAGCAGCTATTCGAGCTATTCATCACGCTCAGATTCACGGTCCCGATCCCGATCGCGTACACCACCAAGACGAGGACGAGGTCGGAACTATTCGCGTTCTCCAACACCCAAAAAGGGCAACGGTTGCCGAGCAGACTCGGTTTCACGGTCACGCTCACGATCATTACGCAGAAGTCGTCGTTCGCCGTCTTTTGACTCCCGATCACCACCGCCCAAGCGCAAGGGTCGTGCTGCTGACAGTATGTCGCGTAGTCCGCTTCCGAGACGTGGACGACGGGACGACTCATCCTCTCGATCTCGTTCACCACCAAGAAGACGTCGGTCACTTTCCGATTCGCGATCTCCGCCACCACGAAGAGCTCGATCTCACAGCCGATCGATATCACCACCACGCCGCAATGGTGGACCATCCAGAGCCACGGCACCGCCGCGACGACAGCGCGACCAAAGCGTCAGCAGTTACGACTCGCGCTCACCCTCGCGCTCGCGCTCGCCGGCGCGGCGCGCACCAGCCAGGCGTAGAAGGAATAGCAGCAGTCCGGAGTCTGTGAGGTCGAAGTCTCCGCCACGTCGCAAGGCTGCTGGTCGCGATGTACCTCCGCATATGGTGGGGGGGACTGCGGCCATGGCGCCTGAGGAGGATCTGTCGCATATTCACCCTAGTCGTAGAGGCCTCATGGGAGGCGGTGGAGCTCGTGGTGGTCGCAAGCAAGCGAGCGATTTCATGTAGCCAGAGTGCAGTATACGATATAGTGATTATCGATAGCGTTAAACTATGGTGGTTGGAAGACGCCGCCGTCACCTTCACCTGTCGCTTCTCAAGGCTTATCCGTTCCACTTGTACAAGGGATACAAGCGCCTATTGAGCAGTGGAGTGACCTGATATTTTCTAGCCAGCAATCAGTGCTGTCTGCAATTGTGCCTGTCCTCATTGGCTGTGATTCGAGGATGTGCCGGGATGAATTTGTACGAACGACCCGCTCTACGAAAATACGACTAACTCCACCACCACCACTACTACTTGGATACGCTATAGGCTCTCGACATCATCGGGAATTCGTATGTCTCTCACATGTCTCACAGCTGACGAGCAACAACAGATGTGCCGAATACGTATTGCAATACCTACCTATAGCCGCTGTCTGCTGACCACTCACCCTCACATTGTCCTCTGCTTTGTATGTTGTACACTGTATTCGGTCTTTCTATTTTGGACTATTTTTTTTATTGAAAAACGGAATTGACTATTGAATATGCTTATCATACACTATTGGATTTGGACCGCTTTCTTCTCTGCAGGTCCGGCGGCTTGGGCTTGGAAACATGGGAATGGTGGTAGGTATGCCAGGCATGCCCATCGTCGTCGATCTTACAAATACACGCACGTAGATTGCTTGGAGCTGGGTCGCAAACACACATTATTCTTATTCTTATTATCACTATCATCATTATTATCATCTAATATGGATATTGACAGATTTGGCATGTGTATAGGTGAATGCGGGACAATCGAGGATTGTTGTGCTTGCGATATTGGGGGTTCTCAGTGTCAGCTCGATTGTATTGGTGAGTGAGAGCGAAAGTCTTGACGCTTGTGCTGTGTATGTATGTATGGGACTGATGACTGCTGTAGCGGAGAAGACTTCTACTACTGGGAAGCGGTGTCTTGTGCCACAGTTCGGGTCGTATTGCATTCCCAAGGGCCAGGCAGGGTGTCGCTGCTAGGGCTCGCTGTCTACTATGCCCGCATGCATTGGACTCGATTTCGGAATGGGGTGTGAAAAGGTTGGAATTGACATTTGTTGCAAGGACGATTGCTAGATTTTATCGAACGAAAGAGTTAGAAGGAGCGACGAGTGTTGTGACTTTAAGTCAATGATTATGGCCATCTGTCGTCCATCTGCTGTATTACATCTATTCTGTATATCCGTCTGTTATTATCCATACTGTCCTTTTCATCCAGCGCACTTGCTTCTGCAAGGGTATTTATGTACACGAAAGGGAGGGTCATTATCGATCATAACATTCGCTGGGGTCCAAATCAAGCAGTAAACGTGCCATCGACATTACAAAGTCGAGGCATCGCACCTGGACCACATTCCTGCCAGTTATCGATAAGGTCGCATCCCCAGGATCCAGGCTGAGTGTAATCGCCGCCGCGATACGTCGTGCGGTACGGGAAGCGGCAGTGATCACGCTCAAACTCAACACCGAGTGATTCAGTATCGTACCAGAACTTGGTGCCCCTCAGCGTATCTGGCGCAGAATCTTTCTCTACCCAGTCTTGGAGCACATCGATGATATTCGTGGAAGCGCCGGCGGCGTCTGCGTTCTGCCCAAACATCCACGCTCCCGCACCTGAGATGCCACCCACGCCGCAATGCGCCATTCCACTGATCCGGAATAGCCGCAGGAAATCGTCCATGCCGCTATTGTCGATTCCCAGAGTCTTCGCGACTTTGAGGTAGTACCTCTGAGCAACACCTTCCGAGACGAGAGGATCCGCCATACCATGGTACATCAGTAACTTGCCACCCGCAGCCTGGAAGCCGGAAAGGTCGCCATCGTAGCCAGAGACGTCTCCGTGGTAAGCATCGAGGGAGTCAGCCAGAGCGTAATCGTCTTGGTCCATGTCTAGGGCGTCCCAGTTGGAGTCATTGACGACGGCATACTTGTACCAGTCCTCGGATATGGCTTGCACAGAGCCAGAGAGTTGGCCTAGTCGGAACGCGTCAACTTGCGAACCGAGGAGCAGTGCTGGGAAGAGGAGGTTTCCCTCAGTGTTGTAGAGTTCGGTGAAGACTTTACCCACGGTATCGACCTGGGTGTCTGTGAGATTGTAGGTAGAGTTGCTAAGGACTGTGTAGTCAAAGTTGCATTGCGTAGGGTCTTCCAATATACCATCGTCAACGCCGTCAATAGCAGCGTCGCATTGGGCGAAGATGGCAGATTGGACGGTGATCCAGTCGTCCTTGGTCAGGAATCGCGGATCGCTGGTGCCGTTGCCAGTGAGCTGGACGAAGCGACCGCTCCAGGCTTGCAGGTGGTTGAAGTCGGTGGCGGACGAGCCTGCGATGATCCCGTCAAAGTCTTCTGGGAACGACTGTGCGGACTTCATGCCCTGCCAGCCACCGGCAGAGCAGCCGATGTAATAAGAATATGCCGCTGCCCGGTTGTAGAACTGCTTGACCACAGCCTTTCCTGCAACGATGGAAGCATGACGCGCACGACCTGACCAGTCCAGAACAAGCTCGTTCGAGCCCGAGAACCATGTACCATCGAAAGAAGAAGAGTTGTGGCCACCGTTGTCACCAATTGCCGCGAATCCCATGCTGGTAGTGTACGCCATGTCATCGAAAGCTACACAACCATTGACACCAGAATTATCTGTGCTCATCGTGCGGCCGTTCCAGGTGCTGTCGCCGTCAGGAAGCCATACTTCCATGTACACCTCAGACTCTGGGCTAGTGGTGACAGTCAGCACGACCCTGCAAAGATCAATCTCAGGCGTGATGGTCGATCCGCAGTTGACGTCAGCCTGGCCGCCAGTAATGGTGATAGTCTCGTTGGCTGCGTAAGGGATGCAAGAGACAGGGTTGGCGGCGAGGTCAGAAGGAAATGTGAGGCGTGAGCAAAGACCTGCGCAGCCGGTGGCAGCCATCGTGGTGTTATTTGTTGCCTTTCGCGATGCTGTTGGCTGGCTACTCGTCGTCGAGCTTGCTGTAAGATTGAGCTGCGACGACGCTGCAGAGCTGGTAAGGGCAGCAATGCTGATCGAAGAAGAAAGTGGCGTGACAGTGCGCTCCGTCGTACTGTCGGTTGTTGATGTAGGAGCCAACGAAAGACTAGAAGACGCAGCTGTAAGGCTGGCTTGTATGAACGCAATGGAAGTAGACGCCTGCGGCGTGGCGGTGTGTGTATTACGAGAAGTACTAGAGGTCAAAGTTGGTTGATCTTGAGAAGGAAGATCGGTAGCCGGAAGGTGACCGTTATAGACGGCTGCAAGAGAAGCAAACGCATCCTGCAGAGCCTGTTCCAGCTGCTTGATCTGATTTTTCAGCGTCTGTATGGCGTTTACACGGCTGGTAGCTGGCTGGCTGGTACGAGATATCCCTGCTGAGGCTGCAGCGACCAAGTAAGCAGAGACAAGGAGTGGAATGTCGAAGCGCATGTCGACTATTGATTAGGCCGATAGCCAATGAACAAGAAAGGCAAACGAAAGGAAGGACCGGTGCGCAGACCGTCAAGTAAACGACACTCACGAGATGGTTGGAGGAGGGATAGAGTCCATTTTGAGCGTCATTGAACATGGCCGAACAGTCGCCGCGAGCACGGATCGAGGACGGTACAAGAAGCGGCCGGCTTGGATACAGAAGAGATGTGCATGCGAGTGTACGAAAGTGGTATCGTGGTGCGGGTTCCTGCAGCATACGATGCATGATAGTGGACCAAAGTGTCAAGGATGTTGCTTCGTCTCACGGCATCCCGGCCACCACCTAAGGGCCATTTAGTCGCACGAAGCTGCAGGTGCATAGAATAGCAGGGAGAGGATGTTGTAACAGCAACAGCTGCGAACCATCGCGAAGGCTTCGATGTGTTGTGATGGTAGGGGCGTGGAGTCTGTGCTTGAGATATGAGCCCCTTCGGATGCTCTTGGCATCAGATCCGGCTATGAAAGCATTTTCTACCACAATGAAAGCTGTGGGCTCTCCGTATAGTCCGCATCTTCAGCGGGTCACTCGTTCGCTTCCACAGCAACGCGCCGACGCTTCACGATGCCGCTTACCCAGACAGTGCAAATTTTTACTGGCTGTCGCAAAGGCCGAATGGAGGATGTGATTGAAGCTTCAAGTTTTCTCTTATGCTCTTCTGATGCCAAGGTAATGGCTGCAGATGGTCCAACCTTTCAAATTGTGTTGCCCAACGAGATGCGCGTTTCAACGTCGTACGCGAAGGATACTCTGTTCGTCGGTGGTCAGACCTTGCATATAAGAATAGATTAAGAGAGATGACAAGTTGGTGTAAAGGTGGATATGGGTGGAGTCGATGGACACTGCAAACCTGGCGCTACTCAACTCCTTTCTCCATCCGCTCGCCAAGCACGGTCTCGCTAAGAACCCCTATCAGAACATCAAAAATGACAATCATCGAAAGCCGCTCTCAGCACTACATTAGTTAAGCATCGAGATCCGCATCTCCGTGAGAGCGCTTGCTGGTTGAGCATGATTCAACGGGAAGCGACAACGCCACAATACATTATCAGGCAGTGGCGACCGACCAATTATGGAAGGGACAGACGTAGTGTGGAGAGGCATCACTGTCATGAGCGCTTCCCTCTCGTATTTGTTTCGGACTCACACCGGCAGTTCGAGAAGACTGTGCTTCGTGCTACAAAGGTTCGGAACAGTCGCGACGAGACCATCGCTGTCCCTCGCGTTACAGGTCACTTGTCCGGCCAGATTTCCGAGCCATGGAATAGTACTGTCGTCAGTCACCGCCCCTGCTTGGCTCTTTCCGTCCTGCACAGGGGCAAAAGAATACTTGGCACCGCACTAATGCGACTCTGATCGTGAAACCGCTACCGAAGCGGATGCTCAACAATTCCATTCTTGTGTTGTATCATTATCAGATTCTGCCGAACCACGCCCAGCGCTGATGTCGCAAAAGATTCCATAAAACATATTCCACGGTCATTCTCATGCTCCGTACAATTTCTGATGGCTATGTCCGTGATATCCAGTATCATACTCGAACTGATTCTCTGGCACTGCATATCCTTCCTGCTGCCTTCTCATGTCTGACATATCCCCCGACTCGGCGTATGGGCCAATCGACAACCGCGGTGCAACATCCCATGCCTCTGATTCCCGTTGCTTGTTCATGTAGCCCTCGCGGTCCTTGAAAGGCTCGGGTGTCGCTTGCGGCCGGTCCTTCGCATCGAGGTCGTGAAGTCGATAAACACCACGCCGAGTTTGCTGACGGTAGACATAGACATCGAGGCCCAAGGCTGCGATCGTTGCGAAACTAAGGCCATTCATTAGCATGATGTTTCTCGAAATCGCAGAGCAAAGTATGTCTCACAAGCCGAGGAGCGTAAACGCGAAAAGTGCCTTGTAGATGCGGCACACCATAATACCAACGTCTTCGTTCCAATGCTCAACATCGCACATGTTGGTCAGTGTCCCAGACATATACCATGTCAAAAGACACCAGCTCAATCCCCATAGCACGAACAAGAGCCCATTGAGAGCCACATTCAGCCTGGGATTCAAGCCAATGCAGCAATGCAGCAGGATGGTGAAGCTCAGCGCGGCGATAGAGAAAAGGCTGGCGCTGCTCAACTGTTATGCCGTAACCGTCAGTACCAAACTCTTGCTCCTCGACCAGACCGAGTCCACGATCTTACCCAAATGAATGTCCAAGGCGTTTGCCAATGATCATGTGTAAGGTGCCAGATGAAGTAGGACATGATCCCTCCGACGACCAAGCTACTAATCAGCTGGAAGCATCGGATCGTATGAAAAGGCACACGCGGATAATGCGATGGCGCGGTCTTCGCGCGTCTGTCGAATAGGGTGAACATGGCGGGAAGCGAAGCGATTGGTTTGTAGAAATGGCGTCGGAAGAGGTCGTGAATCGCTGGAGAGAGATCCGTTGTCCAACAAGGCGCGCTTTAAGTATTGTGCGCCTCAAAAGGCTGGTCAACGAATGCCGACGATACAGCTTCAACCGTCAGGCTGGTCACTGAGACATGCGCGATGGCGGGGTAATGAGTTCTGAGCAGGAACGTTAACGTAACCAATGTTGCTGTCACATCGATCCAAGATCATAGGTTTGCAGTTCATGCGTGGAAGGTTCATGGCTCAAGCGAACCGCCAGTCGTGTTCAGAGAATGGTTGCACAGCTGCTCAGAAGCTGAAGCCGAAGGATCGTCGGCCCGGTCACGATACGGAGAATCTAGATTTAGCCTGGACCAAGATAGAACAGGCACGTGTCTGCCGCGTGGATGTCTCTGAACGCGACAACTATCATGAATGTAACTTCCTTCCACACGTATATTTGCTGCTTGCGTATAATACTGTCTACTGATGGACACCAGATATGGCATCTTGATTGATAACCAAAACTCCTCGCTTAAACGCTGTTTCATGCGATTGCGCAGTTATCAGGCCTTGTGCTGTTCACCATATGGAACTGCTCTTTTTATTGAGCTTCTTCCTCTCCTCTGCATCATCGCTCAGGCTACGCAGTCCGAAGAAACTCTTCTTCGGCTTCGGCTTCGTTCCGGGTATGTTCAGAGTGCTGCTGCTTGCCCATCCGTTGGCGCCGCTCATCATTACTGCACTTGAACTCGCACTTGGTTGCACATACAAACCATTGCTGCCACGTACAGGTCGAGGTGGCTGCTGAGCAAAATTGACACGTGAGGGCTGCGGAGTGGGCAGCATATGAGGTCGTTGTATAGCATTGCCACTATTCGGCTGCGGTCTCGACGGCTGATTTGGCATCGATGGTACTCCATACTGCCTGCGTAGCCTTTCGGTCTCCTTGTCGATTTCTGCCTGTTTCCGACGCGCCGCCTTTTCTTCTTCCTCGACCATTCTTTGCAAGCGCTTGCGCTCAATCTCTTCAGCCTTCTCGCGCTCCCGCCGCCTCTGGCGCTCTGCTTTGGCTTCAGCTTCAGCATGTGCGCGGAGTCTTGCTGTCTCGGCGTCAACCTCCCACTGAGCTCGCGGATCTGCAACAGCAGGAAGATTCGGGGCAGTAAAAGGGTGCGCCGGTGCGGTTTGCAGTTTCGGCAGAGAGTTCCGTTTCGTGTCGTTTCTGCTTGTCGGTAGCTGGTGCTGGGCTAGAGGAGGATGGTGTCGCAAGGGATTAGGTGTGCCCACAATGCTGACAGTATGCTGTGGATTGGAGAGCTTGCGGCCACCACCCGACAGCTTTCGCTCTTCCGAGATATCGCTGATGTTGAACACCTCTCGCAGGCTATCTCTGCTGGCGAAGTACAGATCTTTGATCACAATCGCGCCTAGTAGCAATACTACTTCCAGTCCCTTCGGATCCTCCAGCTCTAAGCGTTGCACGTTAGGCTCATATACAGTGAGTTCTCGCATTTGTCTCCACAATGCCACCGCAATATCTGGATCTCTTTTGCTCTTTTTCTTGGTTTGTCTATCCGTACTCGAACCCGTCATATAGCATGTTAAATCTTTACTCAATTTGCTCTCCTTTCGCCATGTGAAGAAGACCTTGGGTGTGATCGCCAGACTGGCAGGGTCGCTTTGACCACGGTCGAGGTTGCTCGCCGATGGCGTTCGGAATGTGCTCTGGGGCATGGAAAACTCGTAGCTGTCTGATGCACCCCATTTGCCCTCCTTTACCTCAATCTTGACCTGTTGATCAGGATTGTAGAGCTGGATGTAGAACTCGTTGGGCAGGATAGGTTGTGGCGGAGGAGGAACACCACCATTTCTGCGCAGCTCTTCAGCCGAAAGTGAAGGTTGTGTCCATCCCGGCCTTGCAAGGACTTCGCCAAACAGGACTTCTGAGTTGTAGGCGTCGAAGATCGCTACGCCGTAGCAATTCTTATGCGCCGGAAGGGGCGAACCTGGATCGACATTCTGGAGGGAATAGGTCGGTGTTGGATCGCTGCCGTGATATGACAGGAGGATGTCGCGGTGATGTTTGACACCTGAACTCGAGGGTTTCAAGAAGAACGCAGGTAGATTTTCATCCAGCATCGTGTTCGCTCCAAAGGCAAACACTTCAGGTTTGTTTCAGGTCAGGTCTTGCCAACAAAGTTGGCGATATAGGCCAGTGGATAGACGTGAATGAGAGCACGAGAGCACCAAAGGCATCGCGTGACTGGCGCAGTCGAGTAGAAGTATCATCACGGTTCAACACTGAGACAGGAATGCTTCGATCTCTGCGGACCACCGCCCTCTTGTGAAGGCTTGGCTGGGGCTTGTGACGCGTTGTGCTATAATTAAGGTTGAATCTGATCCGCCCCGCACGGCATGATCACCAGGCACGACCAGAATCGCGTCACGATCCATGGATATCATTGCTGCTTCATCAACTTGCAAATCTATATGATTCCGGCGCACGCCCGCGCAGTCAAGATATGACTGAGGTGCACGTTTGCTCGTTGCGAAGCAACACCTCTTAACTTCTTTCAGTGCCTTGTGCCATCTTCCCGGCTAAGTGGTGGTCTCCAGTATGTTCCCTAAGATGGCAACATACCCTTGCAGCAGCCTTGGTCGTTCTTTAACATCGCGAGGCTTCAAAATATCCTTGTCCAGCTGGACATGAAACACCGGAACAGTGTGAGGCTTTGAGCCGTACACACTAGCTATAGCATCACTAGAGTGCATACTCTCGGAACAGTTCTGACGTGACTTCGCCCTTCAGGCACCAGCAATACACTCCTCCAAGCAATTGACTTCGCAGCTGCACAGCCCTCCAGCCCGCGTTGGGAATCCTCCGCCACGCGTTCGACGTGCACTTCATGCACAAAGTCCTTTGTTCGCATGGGAACGGATCCTCCGCACAAGTTCGACCACATGCGGCAACGTTCAGACGTACGAACCATTGGCTGCGCAACCTTATCTCCCCCTCGCACGTCTTTTGGCGCGTGAGACTGGATGGTGCGAGGTAGCTCAACCTTACACTATTCTGGGAAGCGAGGCTTGAAGACCCAGGGTGAGCCATAGAGCATTTCATACTCAAGGCTAATGGCATCGGAAGCTGAGTGCAGCTGTTCCCATGCCGATTCACAGCATTGCTGTACTACGTCCTGCGCAGAGAGCATCATTACGCACAGCACCTTGTAGGCTCCCCCCGGGTTTCCGACTCTGGATTTCTCCTCCACTACTTCGGCCACATCGGTTATATACAGATCTAGAGCTTTTGGCAGGCCACGAGTCTTGACTCTTTCCCTCGCTTTCATCTTGGCAGTCTTACCGAAGGGGTCTTCTCTACACGAGCCAGACTCGTGCTGGAGATCCACCCAATTGGAACTGATCTCAGTCAGTAGCTTGGTTGGCGTAGTTCCGAGCGTGAGCACCTGCAGTGTCGACTCTGGTACTCTGGACTCCCACGGACCTGCCGAGGCTTAAGTCACCTGTCCGAGAGTATTCTACACAAGCCTGATCTTGGCTGTTGTTGCTATCTCCTTCGTCAAGTAGGTCCCGAACTTGTCGAGATGTGCCTCTGCTTGGCGCATGTGCGCAACGTTGGCCTTTATGATGCGGCTCCCGGCAGAATAGTCTTATTTACGGACGTGTCAATGCAATACCTCAGGCGCTCGTAATTGCAGTGGTGACCTTCAGCGCTGTACTGACATCCATCGCCACTGCACAATCAACTCAAACCGCTTAAGAACAGCATTGAGCCTCGTGCAGTGCCTGAAATTCCAGCGCGTACTGTCTCCTGGTTAGTACATTATCGCGGGATTGGGAGATCGATGCAGTCGGAGAAGCAACGACATGTGTACAGGAGGTGATCCCCCTCATCGAGCTCTTCCTGAAGCTGGTAGGCATGTGACGCTCTTGTACTCAGACATGGCTACATCAGCTAAAGGCCGTTTGGTGAGTGTAGCGTAATGCTGCGATGTTGAAAGGTCAAGTCGCGTGGGGCAGGCTTTGCGTTGGTTGTGCGTGAAGTGGACTGCCCGTGCGCGGATGACCGTTTGCTGCCAGTGGCTTGATGTAAAACGCTGGGCCGTCGAGGGCTGACCTGTTAGCACTCTAGACTGTCTTGATGCGCGCTTTGTCCGCTATGGTCTTTGCGCTTGGAGCGAGGGGCCAACTCGGACGTGAAAGTCACTGGGTATTGACCAAGGCAAATTGCAAGCTAATTTCATTAGGATGGAGCTGCATGGAAGGGTTGATAATCTTAAGATGCCTCACCCCTGGAAGACAACGCCGAAAGCTGTAGCATGATACTCGCAGCATCTGCTCCATCGCCGAAAACAATGTTCAACTCAGGTATCATTCAATGCAACTCATCTCCTCCGAATAGATAGTGCCCTGCCTGTGCTTCAGATGAAATTCACGATATGCTGGTCCTCATTCGGCGCTGCGTCACCCAAAGAAGTGCGGATGGCCGTGTGGCTAACACCTTAATGCAAGCTTCGCATCGACTAATGTAGACGGAGTTGTGTTACTTGCCCCAGTTCTTGAGACACCTAACGCTTGCCCGCACCACTCAGATACTTTCGCGCCATGTTGATAACCAGAGGAGTGACAATGGGTGCCACTACACTCCAGTGCTTCTGTCCCTTATCGATCATTGGTCCAACATCGTACTTGCCAATCTTCATCTCTCGCGGCGGCTTGTCTCTGCCTCCACGTCGGTCTCTGTCTCGTCGGTCAGATCTGTCGTCGTAGTCGTCGTCATAGTCGTCATATCTTCGCCGACTTCTATCTCGTCTTCTGCGAGGCGGCTCATCTGAGTAGTAGTCATCGTCACGACGTGGCGGAGGCCTGCGATGTTCTTCGTAGCTTCTGCGTCGTCGTGGTCTGTAGTCATCTTCATCGTCGTAGTCATCGTATCCTCCTCTCCGATCTGGACGACGCTCGCTTCTCCGGCGTGCTGGGATTGGCTCGTTGCCATACTCAACAGCTGGTGGTGGTCTGCCGTGACCTCTGCGCGGCGGCGGATAGTCGAGATCCGTCCGATCGTCGTCGTATGGATCACGTCTCCGTCGCCTAGGCGGCTCATCGAACTCGGATGGAGGATAAGCATCTCTGTCTCGATCTCGGTCCCTGCGATCTCTTCTCGAGACTTCACTACCGCCCGTATCTCGGTCCTTGCGATCTCTTCTCGAGACTTCACTACCGCCCGTATCTCGGTCCTTGCGATCTTTTCGTGAGATGTCACTACCACCTCCGCCACCTCTGCGTTGTCGTCTGCCATCCGGTGCCATCTTGCGATGCATCTCACCCTCGTCGCTTTCGTAACCGTCTCTCATGTCTCTGAACTTCTGATCGCGTGGTCTGTTCTTCGCTTCAAGGTCGGGCGCTCTTCCGCCAAGATATGATGCTTCGTCGGGAAATTGTGGTTTCGCGTCTGGGGAAAGTCTGCTGCGGCTGCCTTCTCTTTTCATAGCTGGACGCAACGCAGGGCCTAATGGTGGGGGTGGAGGCAAGTTTGAGTCACCGTTCGCTGGAGGCGGCGGTCTTCCCCTGTAATCGCCTTCGTCCATGTCTGGATATGAGGCTCGATTGTCGCGACGTCGAGGACGACGGTGATCATTGTCGACATGGCTCATGGCTGTGCTTATATACTATATTCACCAAGTGAGTTTCCTGGGTTGTTTCTGCGCCGCGACCAATCCTGTTTCCCGGATGTACGATGAGGTCAGTCGCCAGCTGAGAAGCGAGAGACTCTCTGGGATAACCCAGCGCAACCCTTGATACGAGACAAATTAAGCTAGGAGTGCATATCATATATGTCCGGGAAATGCGTTTCGGGTGGTGAAGCTGTAAGTCATTGATTGAGTAGAAGTGAAAAGCAGGGACACTGTTTCTTTTCAGTGCTGCATCCTCTGCATGTCATGTCTCACCATGCACGTGGATGCTGAGAGAAGGTCTCGGTCTCGGTACGTCAGATCAGGTGTCATGCAGAATGTGTTTCGAGACCACTCATGGCCTGTACTATTATGTATTGTTGCAGCGCCTTCTGGGCTGAAAAGACGACGGCGAGCACCCGACATCCAGCGCTTGCTGCGCCACTGGAGCGGACAAGATGACATGGAAGCTCGCGACCATTCATGTTGCATTCCATCCGGAGCCGCCTGAACTCCATCGCCTGCCAGTGAGAACACCCTTCACACCACTACTTCTCACTCCGTGGACCTCGTGTCTGTGTAAGACAACTTCGCTCCGGACTCGCGTGTCATGTGCTCCCGGCACCATATACGGGACCTACAGCCAGCAAGCAGTGCAGAACGCTGACTGCTCCCCCTGTTGCGTTGACAAGTTGAAACACAGCCGTGTCTTTTAGAACTATCTTCACGTATTACACGACGATGCTGCCAGTGGTCTTCATCAATATGGATTCTGAGATACCAAAATGCGCCACAGTTTATACCAGGGTTACTCGAAGACGCCTCTTACACCGCTACCTCGCATCAAGACGTGGAGTTAGCTGGCTGGGACTACGTCAGCAAGTACCGACAATGCGATCGAACTTCACCTCGTCCATTGTGCACAAGTCCAGCTTGACGTCTGGCTCTTTTGACCATTTGCGGACAATGGCAACCGGGAGGGAACCACATTGATCACAATAACATGGCTCTTTATTGTCAAGGCAAAGAAGCCGGAAGCGGTAGGTGAGATTGCTGAGCGCTATTACTTTTCTCTTTCACACAAGATAATTTCCATTGCATGTCTGTACAAACGAAAGGTCTTGTGGTATAACACTCTCGCTACACGAACGAAAATGGTCAGCTTTGAAGTGCCCGAAGACAGCTCGTCTGATAGCAGCGGAAGTCGGCCTCCGACACCACCTCGAATGAATAAATCCCCAGGAGCTCCAAAAGAGAATGGCAAAGCCAAAACTAAAGGCAGCACACGACTCCGCGGAAGCGACAAGCGAAGATATCGACCTGGCATCCCAGCGCCAAGAAGAACGTCCATGTCACCCATACTAGAGGAGTCATCACATGTCAAGAGCAGCCGTTCGTCTGCGCAAATTCATCGCTCGCGCCTGAGACGAAAGCAAAATGGGCCATCGTGGGTTAGCACAGATGCAGTAAACGGATCGAGAAGATCGGTGTCGCCATCACCTCCGCCACTCTTCTCGCCAAGAAAGATCGCTGCCTATAGGGTGCACAAGCGAGATACCTACACTCTTCCGAGCAAGACGAAGTCGAAATTATACGATGTAAAGTCGAAAAGGTATATTGTGATCAGAAATGTGCCAAGATCGAACACAGCTTCCTGGAAGGAAATTCGAGCAACGAGGAAGATATACCGGTATCCAGGTCTCATGCGCATGCTTGCTTTCGAAGGCTACGGAGTCGAAGAAGAAGGCAAAGGCAAGACTGTGCCATCAAGATGGTCGGCGCCCGGCTTGCTCCGTGAGATCATTGAACGTCCTAAGAGAACGTACTGGGACTATGGCGATCACGGCACACTCAGCCAATTGCTTGACCAGCACCCGAACGGTCTACCAGAAGGCTTGGTGTGGCATGTCATGCTCTCCTTGCTGAAAACTGCGCTGTATCTCCACGACGGGTACGCATGGAATGAAAAGCAGGAATGGGAGGAGGACTGGAGACAAGGCATCCTAAATAGCAGTGTTCTCAATACCCAGATGCAATGCCAACCAGCTTGCAATGATCCTCGATATCAACGGGAACAAGAACACGAAGAGAATTCCGAGGTCGGCCCTTACTACCCAGCTTATTGCGGTCCAGATCCAAAAGTGTCTGCCATCGCCGAGCCTGGGAAAAATGCCTCGCCGATGCAAGCAGCGAAGGATGGCATAGACAAATGGCAGCCCATTATACATAACATGATTAACCCATGGAATGTCCACTTCTACAGCCACGACGAAGAAAATGACCATCGCAATAAGGACAATGGCAATGATGAAGATGACGACGAGGGACTCGACATCGCTGGCGAGATCTTCCCTCATGTCAAGCTTGGCAACCTGTCTCGAGCAACCGTTCTTCCTCCAGGAGACTACGAAGTCACAGCTGAAGACTTTCCTGCACTGCCCAGAGCTCTCGAGACCAACTTTCAGGCGCCAGAAGTTATGTGGGGCAGCTACGGACACCCACCTCAGGGAACCAAAAGTGATCTATGGTCTGTTGCGGCCGTGACGGTCACAATGATGGGTGGCGTGCCATCTAATATCAAACATCGTGATGACGGCACAGGACGGGCGGTTCCATTGCCTTCGGATGCAGCATTCTATCTTGAGACTGCACGTATGATCTCAAAAGGCAGACAGTGGGGTTGGACCGCTAGTGACTTAGACAAGCAGCATCCAGGTCGCTATTCTCTGGAGTTGAGGCTGCTTCTCGAGCGTTTGCTGAAGCTCGCGCCGAAGCAAAGACCAACTACCATGGAGGCAGTCGAGTGGGCAACCACTTACTACTACCATTGGTTCCACCGCGAAGCAGATGCCTTAGAGCGCTTCTACGAACCGCTCGACAAACCAGAAAAGCCACAAACCCCTACGAAAGGACATCTCAAGGATCCTAGACGCAAGCTTGCTAAGCCGGAAATATGTCTGAGAGACATGGTCTTCCGAGTCGGCACCAACATGACACTGGAAGTGAACTCACCAGTCAGCACTCCCTCACCACACAAAGCTGCATTCACTCCAGAGGAAATCGCTCAGCGGCGAGAGCTGAGGAACCGCGCAGGTGGAAGATATGACATGGTGGAGTTCCCGGTGCTGGACACTGAAATGGATTCTGAGACTGAGGCCGCAGAGGTTGAGATGGATAACGCGCGCACGCTGCAGAGGCTTGAAGATGAGCTACAGCCTGTCCCGCCGCTGCCGGCAGTGCGCTTTGGTGGACCCGTGCGCATCAATGAGGGCGGTGGTGACGGGATGGATCGCCTGCCGCGTCCGCCGAGACCTCTTGCCCCTCGACGGAGATTTCTTTAGCTGCGTGATAGACTACTCGTTGTGAATGATATTTTCTGCTCACTCGTGTTCCATCGCTTCTATATTGCGCGCCCTCCAACGCATAAGTATGGAATCTCGGCTGTATGTAAAGACTTCAGACGCGCATGCCGCTATAGTGAGTCTTACAGCCAGCGCTTCGCAATGCGCGTACTCCTACGCATAATTATCAAATCTTTGCTATACATAAAGACCTCGTCCTCATATACCGCTACGGCAACGCACGGAACTAGCACTTCGCAACGCGCACATCGCAACATCACACATCCTCCACAAGATCACGCAACTCCCTCTTCGGCTCCGTCTTCTCATGCGCACCACGCCACTGCCGTCCAGCCGCTTTCCACCCCCAAGCCCGATCCCTCTCCTCCCCATTCCCTCGCCCTTCCAACACATTCACCATATACTTCCCCACAATCGGCAAGAACTTGTATCCATGGAAGCTTCCTCCCGTGGCGAGATATAGGTTTCTGAGGTGGGGATGGGGATGCTGGCAGAGCAGCCAGTCTTGCGTGGGTGTGCGTGCGTCCCAGCAGATGCGCCAGTGGGTTGCGTGTTTGGAGGTTGTGAATGTGGGCATGACTTTGGAGGATATGGTCGTTTCTGTCTCGCGTTTTAGGGGCTCCGGCAGGATGCGCTGGTCGGTTTCTGGCGGGACTGAGATCCTGTGTCCGGATGTGGTGGTTATGGTGTTCGTGAAGGTGTTTGCGTTGGTGTACTTTAGCAAGTTGTTTTCCTGGGGTGGCGGAATGACTTCGCCGTGCTCGCCGTACACGACGACTGGCATTTCGGAGAGCTCTTGCATCTCTTGGTCAGACATTTTGTAGTGTGCGACGCCGACTCCGGCGGCGGTGGCTTGACGTTCTACTCTGTCTGCCTCAGCAATGCCGAGCTGATCTTCGACGGGCGATAGGAGACTGCTAGTCCATGCACCAGTGGCTAGAACCACTTTGTCGGCTCGAAGGATGTCGCCGCTACATGTACGGACTCCAGCGACCGTACCAGACTCCAGTACGATACTCTGCACACCATCGGAAACGTACCTGACGCCGCGATTGATGGCAGCGTTCATGATACTCGCTGTGGCGGCAGCAGCATTACACCAGCCAGCTTCCGGATTCCAGTATGCTGCTTTGAAGCCTCTCGTATCCGTACCCTTCATGATGCCTTTCCAGTGATTGTCGAGTTCGTGGAGCGGGACATCCTTTGTAGGATCATGACTAAGATCTCTGAAAACAGCCCTGATGCGATCTGACAAGTCGCTGTGTTCAGTATCCAGCATAATCCATCCCGTCCTGTGGTAGTGCCCCTGCAGCTCTGGCCACTCTGACCAAGCATCCATCGCTTCGTACGCAAGCTCAGCATAGAAGGCACTCGAATAGTCAGCTCGTATGATCTTGTTAATGTCTGTACTCGCAGCTAGATCCGGTGGCACCGCGGCACGGTCAATAACGGTTATTCTGGACGCATCATTGTGCTGTAATGAAAGATGGTACGCTGTAGAGGCGCCGAAAACACCAGCGCCAACGATCAGTATAGTTGTTTCATTATTAGCAGACATTGCGCTGTACATTCAATGAGCAAGAGACTTGACCTGCAATGATCTGTCGGAGCCGTGGTAAGCTCGGCAACAACGCCCTATCGTTGACGTGATAGGTCATCCCAGGACGATTCTGACCAGAGCTACACCTCAAACGCCTAGAGCCAAAGCAAGATCGCCAGGTGTTGCCGCAGAATGTGTCAACCGTGCTGTCCATCGTTGAATTGCTATAGCGAACCCCACGTGGTTGGTAGCTGACCAACGCGGTCACTTGTTGGGATTTGGCATGGTTCAACGTTACCTTTGCTACCAACAGCTAAGAAAATCGAAACAGTCTTCCATGATCATACATATTACAAGTTCCTCATCTCCTCCTTCGTCCAAAATCGATCAATACAGAATCCTAGGGTGACCATCCTCCAAAGCGCCAATTCCTCGACACAGACCGGACTTCTCTATCATTGCGGCCTTTGGGGTATTGGTCGGGAGCAGAACCCTTTTCCTTACGCCGTGTGCGCCTCGCTCAGGAAATGAAAATGATTGAATAGTGCGCGTATCTTTGTACGTTGTGTTGGCTTCGTGAAGCCATCAACCCTTGAGGTTGAATGAAAACTCGCTCGCGTTGGCACTTGTGACGTGCGATTCATGTCGATACGGTCCAGAACTTTTGCCAGGCACCGGAGTGGTTACAGCGCTTCCAGCACTGCGACTCCCCGGCCGTTGGAAGTAATCCGGATCCTTGCGTATTGCTCCGCGCTCACTATGAGCATCGTGTGTATTCAGCTTCCTCCGCTCTCTGGAGTGTGACGCATCCCACTCCTTGCCACCGATGTTGTTGGACACTGGTGGCGCTTGCCTGAATCTTCGACCAGACGAAGTGCCCGCAACTGAGCCCTCTTCGTCGACGAGGACGATCATCCAAACGCCAACAGCACCGGAGTGGCCCAGTAGTGGCGTGCAGTGAATCCAACGCGGACGACCTTCTCCTTCACCATCCTCGTCTGGTCTGGTAAGCCACCTAATCTTCGCCGTCACACCGCGTCCCTCGGCTAGAGCAGCTCCAAGGTCTGTACGGACGCGGCTACTGCCACCAATGCGGTTGAGAAACGGTGATTGGAGAATGCCAGGGACTCTAAGTGATGGTGATGTGAACAAAATGCGAAGTGAAGGTGCTGGTCGAATGAGTAAATACTGTAGACGAAGTCAGCGGGCGCAGAGGAGTGTTGCCAAGCGACAGCACTTACGTGTTGGTAGACACCTTCCAGTTTACCGTTGATCTTTTCCTTCACCGTCGATGCGATCTCAGAAAAGCTCCTCCTCTCCTTGTCCATGACATCCTGGCTGGGGTCTTTGAGCAGCAATCTTGGTCGTCCACCGAGTAGACTGTCGCGATCACTCTCGTCCACATATTCCTTATGCATACGTCCGCCGTACCTTCGCACAGTATCAAGTTCTGCACCATTGAACATTTCGCTCAGCTCTTGGAACTCATCTTTGTGGTCTGCTTCATCGTCCTCGTTCGCGGTCTGCTCTTTCTCCAACAATCGAACTAAGCCTTCCATCTCGCTGCAATCTTTGATCAAGCCAGACACATCGACCTGAGCGCCAATGAAGTATCTGATGTTTCCACGACTGTCCATTAGCGGTGCGGTCATCAGCAGGTTCATGAAAGGACTGCCATCGCGACGGTAGTTGACGAACACCTCAGTGTGTTCTTTGCCCTGCGTACAAGCAATTGCAAGGCGCCGTACAGAGTGTGGGCTTGTTCGTGGTCCCTGCAAGAAACGGCAGTTTCTGCCGATGACGTAGTTCATACCATACTGGGTTGTTCTGGTGAACTCTTCCGAAGCGAAAACAATGGGATTGTCAGTCCGGCTGGGATCTGTCAAACAGAACACTTCCGCAAGACCCTCACTAGCTTCACGTAAATGTGGTGCGAGGGTTCCAGTAATGCGCCTCTGAATGCTCACGCTCACAACCTGTATCCAGATGTGTGCAATGTACGCTGGAAGATCCTCTTGCACCAAGACATCAAAAGCGCGATTCGCCTTCTCCTCCAGTGCAGCATTGTTCGTCGGCATAGCTCCTTCGTCGGTGAAGCCTTGGCCTTTGATCGGTTCCAAGGCCTCTGCAATGGCATTCGCGTAGTTTATGGCACGTAAAGCCTTTAAAGCATCCAAATAGTATATAAGGATGGGTATACTTTTGGGCCGGTGCGAGTTCAGGAATCCGGTAAACTTCAGTAACAGCTTTGGATCTTCAAATATCGTCCTCAAGTGCTCCGCACTAAAGAGTTGTTCCGATCTTTGTTCGAGCGCATACATGCCAATCGCCTGATCTTCGGGGGCCGGACCAACCAGATCCCACGATCGTGGATCATCCTCCAGGACAGGCTCTAGATACTGTGCATCACCATTGTCTGGCCCTTTCGTCTGTAGGGGTGGCAGGGTGTTGATTGAAGTGGCCGACGTTTCCTGCGAGAATACGGAAGCACCGCTGCTCCGAGCACCTGGATCATATACGTATTCGTCCGCTGGCTCTGGCGATGGAGGCTCGGATTGCTGGTGTGAGTCTCGTGGAATCGGCGACTTTGATCTTGTCGGCATCGGCTCTGCAGATAGTCGCGGGGCTACACGTTGCTTGCCATTGCTGCTGTAAATCTGTCAGTCTGGTCGTGAGAGGCGAGCGCCATCAAAGAATGTCTTGCTAAATGCATCACAAAATGGAGGAGCCGCTGATATGCCGAAGATGACGTGCAGCCATACCTGGTCCTGGTAGGGATGTGTATCCCATGTCCGGGTTGATCTCCAGATCTTCGGTTTGCGGCGACCGGTCGCCCGGGGCTATCGTCTATGGCGGAGAAATCTTTGGGCCCCGGAGGGTGGTCTGAACCGGGACTGTGGACACGCTTAGTACGATAGATCGTGCTGCCGGAATGAGTGAGCGCATACCGTGCATTGTACTTTTGCTGAAAGTCCTCAGCCTCGTATTGATCCATGACTTCGCGCGGCACAGAGGAAGGCAGATGAATGGCTGTGTCGACGCTGTTGACTTTGCTACGGTTGCGACTCTGCTCCCGGCTACCAGCGGCGCTGGCAGCGGAGTGTCGCGGTGATGAATTTGCATTCTCCTTCTCCATCGTGTGCGACTCGCGACGGCGGTTGGCGGACTGATGAGGATACTGCCCGCGAGACTCGTTAGCCGCGCTGAACGCCTTGAAGCGCAGCTCCTTGCCCATGACGCGCATTGGCATTGTGGCAAGGGCACAATAGTGGTGGGGATGGATATGCAGGAACAATTTCGAGAATGATGAGAAACATGGAGCGTCAGCAAGTCACAGGTACTGCGCGTGACAACTTGGTCTAGCCGAAGGCTAACTCGTCGTTTGATGTAATGGGTGACGCTGCAAAGCCGATGGAGGCGAGAGCGCTTTAAGCCCATGTGCGGGAACCGGGCGGGGCGATGCATAATATATTAACGATGCATATATGGTTCGCAAATACTGCGCGCAGTATTGGCCATGATACGGTGCAAAAGTCATGATCTGCTCGTGCTTCGACGTGCTATAGCCTGTAGATGGTTGTAGTAAGGACTAGTAGAAAGAGGACGTACCAATCGGTATACGGGCGCCATGTCCGAGTCAGAAAGCCGGCCACCAGGTCGTTTCAGGGATATTCGATGCACGAGGCTGCCCACTCCCGATACAGCGATGCCGATGCCAGAGTCGCGCTTTGAGGATCCGCTGTTGTGCCTCGACATGGAGCTCGTCGAGGCCAGTATCAGAGGTTGCGGTAGGACCTGATACGTCACTGAGGCGCGCGACGGCATTCAGACATTGGGTAGGTTGGGCGATGGTCGTGCGGTGCGGAGCGCAGCAGTCGTGGGGATCGGGTCTTTGGCTGGGTGAGTTGTTTGGTAGTGGCAGAGGTGGGAGCATGCAGCCGCAGCGGGCAGAGAAAAAGCAGTGTCGAGGATAGTCAGTATCGTAGTAGTGTACCACGAGGCAGAGCAAATCGAGTGACGGCGAGACTTCGAAGCTGGGAAAGACATCTCGTGCGCGAGCGAGCTGCTCGGCTTGTATATCAACAACAATCGCGGCCCATGCCCAACGCCAATAGCAGTAGTGAGCAATGAGCAAGCACCAGCGCTGCAGGCGGATGCCCTGTCCAGGCACGCCGTCAACAACCCTCTCCCTGGAACTGCAGTTTTCCATTCTGCGGCTTCCATGCAGCGCGCAAGAGCCCGTATCCGCTCGAGCGATCATCCACTACTATCCCGCACTTAGGTGTGCTCAGGATGTGCAATCATCACGCCGTCCAACCGCGATGCTTCCCGCCCGTTCGCCGGAGGAAGCATCGGGAGATGGACGTTGTCCTTTTCTGGTCCGACAGCACTCAGTGGCGCTCGCTGCGTGCGTGCACGTTGCTGGCGTTGCCGACGAACCGTGCATCAGGCCAACCTTCACGCCCGACTCGTGCTCTCGATGCTTCCAGCAGGAGTAGAGAGTGACGACCAAGTTTACTGTACTATTGATCACTCTTCGGGACGCTCTCACCAGGGCTTCTCCGCAAACCTGTCTCGATCTGTAGCTACCTAATAACGTCAAGTTACTAGCATCTCGTACGGTACAGTAGTGAGGTACCTCGACCGAATTAAAGCCACCTGGCAGTCTTTGGGCAGAAAGCTACATGTGCGGGTAGGTACCGAACCTTGCTGCACCTTTTCTCGCAGATCTTTTCTCACACTTCCCGTCCGTGATGGTCACGGTCCCGCAGGATTCTGATGGATTGGATCCTTGCTGTCAACCCAACTTCGTGGCGCGGATCCGCAGAGGCGGCGAGACGACAGTGACAGCGGCACGTCGACAACCTTCATTGCTCCTCCGCTCGTGCCTGCCGCGTGGTCAGGGAGCGCTTCAAGTCTTCTGTTTATTTCGCAATATTAATCCGCCGATATTGTTGCAGCCGTGTACGAGAAAAGGAGTGCAGAATCTATCGGGATCACCCTTGTACCAGATCTGTCACTTGCCCGCATACGCCATTGGCGGGTTCCTGAATCAGCGCACGGGGGGCGTGTTCGCTTTGCATGCGAAGCTCGATGTTAGCCTGGCTTGTGGTACTTCCCTTATGCCGCTTGCGCACAAGCCTCTCATCAAACATCGCAGCACGGGCTGCCACTTGCAAAGTCAGACTAGACGTGCGACATGGGTGCGAAACATTTACATAACGTCGAGGGATCGAGTCGCTATCTCCTCATCCTCGAGACTATGCACAATGGTTGCGGCAAATTGCGCGGCACGGATCTCCATGCTTTCAGGAACAGCGGTTTGCCCGCACGAACACAGGTAGGTACAAGCATGCGGACAGAAGGATCCAAAGACGCAGGTGACTACAGCTCTGTGACAGGGCGGGAACCATGAACATGATCATTGTATTGATCCAGGGTAAAGTGCGAACATCCTATCTCTACGCTCTACTAGTTTCCCACAACGGGCAACAACGGTCGGCTCTCATCTCCAGATACTTCGGTCCGCTGTGTTAGGGTATTCTTCGTCTCTTCGACCGGGCCAAACAGCACAAAGTGCTGAATTATGAATATAATGTCGAATGCGAGGGAAATGTTAGCCAGGCCAAACTTCAGAGGGTTACCTGTCAACCCGGACCAATCTTTCTGTAGACTGCTATCGATAACGAGTTGCAAAAGACTTCCGACACCACCGGTAAAGTCTAGCAACTGCTGTGCAATAGACCAGCCTATGGTCGATCGACGTCGGAAGTTTGCAAGAACCTGCGGAATATATTTGAAGACTGTCATCAAGAGCTTGACATACTCGGCGCAATACACCTGCAGGCAGTCAGTATAAACTTTTCGTCTTTTCCCCTTGCACGACATCTGAATGTGCCGTTGCATCTGGGGTACAGCCGTCAATCTCTGGTGGGAACGCTTGCCCCATCCGCCACTGTGCGTTACCAAGATGCAACGATGTTTGAGGTCCGAGAAGAAGCCCCTGAGCTTACTCACCACATCGATCCACGCCCACCCTCTGCTGTTCGCAGGGTCGCCTTTCACGGCTACTATGACGACACAACTGGCGAGTGCAACAGCGCTGCCGCAGACAAGTCCCATGGTAAACTTGTTGGCGTGTCTTCTGACACTTGCCTGATGCTCCCACCCCCAAATTCTTGGCCAAAACTGGGAGTAAGTGACAACACTCATAGAGAAGCCCAGTGCGCCGAACGCGAGATCGTTGACGCGATTGGTAGGTTCAGGTGATAAAGGATGTCGTGCCGCATATTGCTCCCGTATGAGCGACGAATATAGAAATACTGCTGTGCTGAATGTATAGCACCCAAAGCCGAAGACGTTCAGTAGCGGGAAGTCTGGCATGAGTCCATGGGTCGTCCGTCGCCGTATGTTCAGTAAAGCTTGAGGAAAGAATGATATGGTCCAAGCCAGGAAATAGAGCCAGCCAAGTAGCCTATCGACCGTCAATGTACCATCTTGTCACTCCTGCTTGAGCACCTGTACCAAGATATAGTTACGGCGAGCTGTCTGATGTCGCTCTTCATTGTGATTGTTGCGAGAGCAAGATTGCTCTACGATAGGCTATGTCACGGGCATTCTGGTGCAAATGGTGAGCGCTGAGCTGAGCAAGAGAGAGAATAATGCATGTGTGAATATGTATTAGTTTCTGCATCACGAGCGCAGATTCGCCATCAGCCTGCCCCGTCGCGACACTGACAGCCAAGCACTAGGGCAAGCGGCGATCTCGGCGAGGGCCGGCGATCCCCTTGGTCATATCACGTGAAACGCTAAACTCGCTAATCAGCCCGCCATTACATGGTGCACCTCAGCTTGCGCGACTCTACGCGTTTGATCATCAGGACGCAAGACACCGTCGTTGGCACGTCTTTCACGAAAGCAAATGGTCGCATGAGCGACTTTGCAAGATATGCGCGATCATAGATGTCGCTCGCTGTCCTGAGACAAGCAACAAGCCAAGTTTTCCATAGCAGCACAACAACCCTAGAGCCATTAGCGCATTCACTTGCAGAAGCACCACGAACTCAGAATGGCTGCACCACCGACCTCACCGCGCAGAGCACAGAGGACTCCCGCTCGAGCACCACGCGCACTCGCCTCGATCGAGCCCGCAACGGAGCCACCGCCCAAGAGGCGAAAGTTCCTGCCAGGAGGCCCAGGAGGGGGAGGCAGGTACATTGATGAGCATGGAAATGAACTGAGCAAAGAACAAATAGACGCCGAAGGACTGAGAACAATGCCAAGAAATCGATCGAGAAGGGAGCAATCACACGCGGATCGGCCGCGCAACATGCCTTCCATTGCTGAGACACCGCTTGTGACCCGTTCAGCGGCAAGGCCGAGTTCTAGCATGACGACCAGACCACGACGAGAACGCGAACGACCCGAACGGTATCAGCCACAACCTGCTACACCGCGACCACGTTACAGTAGCGCTGCTGCTGCCGCAGCGGCGAGCCAGGCAAGTGATGGATACAAGCCAAGGGAAGAGCGGAGCTGGGAGGAGTTTCATCCGGATCTAGACTTGGACTCTGGGTTGCTGTTATACCCAGCAGATGAGGTCGACGGACGAACGAGCAGAAACGACCCGAAGCTCCAAGCGCTGAAGATCCGTGGTTTTGACACCAGGCCATTGACCAACGGTGATGTTGAGATGAACGATGCGCCGGAGGAAAGTGGCGCAGAGCAGACCATGGGCGGTTCATCAGCCATGACACCAATGAAGCGGAAGCCAGGCCGGCCACCTAGAAGACCGGAGGCCATGCTGAACGGCCTCGGGTCGCCTCCAGCGCCGCGGATCATTCCACTTCCAACTCATAATCCAAAAGAGCGGCTGAACCTGCCAAAGCCGTCTTACCGGAAATACAACCATTTCCTGCAGTACGAAGAAGACCAGAAAGAGAATAGGGACAACTACGTGGATCGAGCAATGGCGCATGTTGGCTATGAGCAGACTGATCGCTACGAGCTGCCGCCCAATGCTTTGATTCGCCTATCAGAGGGACAACAAGCCGAAGACGAGGCAGAAGTTAGTCTAAGACTGCAGAGCGATGGCCCAACGGAGGGCGCGCAGGCAGCTCTAGTCGTTGGGAAAGTAGAGTACGACATGGACGAGCAAGATGTGGCTTGGTTGGCCGAGGTTAACCAGCAACGAAAGGCAGAACTTCAAGTTGATGCGATAAAGCCCGCCATATTCGAAATCACCATGACACAGATCGAGAAAGAGTACCATGCACTGGAAAGGCGTATACCCAAACCACAACCGAGACACGCTCAGACGCATAGGCCGCGTTCGAGCTCACAGGCGGCTGTTAATGGAGATCCGAACCCGCCAGGAGAAGAACCAGATAGCAAATGTTCCATCTGTGACGATGGCGACTGCGAGAACGCCAATGCCATAATATTCTGCGATGGCTGTGATCTTGCAGTCCATCAAGAGTGTTACGGTGTGCCTTTCATTCCAGAAGGACAGTGGTTCTGTCGAAAGTGTAAGGAAATTGGTCGTGGCACGCCCACCTGCATATTCTGTCCCAACGTGGATGGCGCTTTCAAGCAGACTAGTACTCTGAGATGGAGCCATTTGCTTTGCGCTATCTGGATTCCAGAAGTGACGATTGCTAACATGACGTTCATGGAACCGATCCAGGATGTGGACAAAGTGCCGAAAGGTAGATGGAAGTTGAGCTGCTATATCTGCAATCAGAAGATGGGTGCATGCATCCAATGCGGAAACAAGAACTGCTATCAAGCCTTCCATGTGACATGTGCACGCCGCGCGAAGCTATTTCTTAAGATGAAATCGCAGAATCAGCAAGGCATTGACACTACAGCATTGAAGGCGTTCTGCGACAAGCACGTCCCACAGGAATGGCGAAGGAGCCATGACACCGATATCGCGACCATCGAAGCTAAAAGGTGGTATAAGCACGCGTTCAAGAATCGTCGGTGGGCCGATAGTCAAGCCGCAGCCCAGGAGCTTGGCGCACCTCCACCACCGGATGGAGGCTTGCTGGTTGGTGATACTGCCGAAGACAGCATCGCGATTACATCAGGTGCCAACAGGCGCAAGAAGCAACCGCAGAAGTCAAGTTGGAGACTGCCGTCGGGCGCGCCGGTAATTCCGACTGTGGTCTACAACGCCGTAGAAGCAAGTCTTCAACGCTTCACCATTCGTAAGCGGAAGGAGTTCGTCGAGAGGGCTTGCAGATATTGGACTTTGAAGCGAGAGGCTCGTAGAGGGGCGGCACTGCTCAAGCGTCTGCAGCTGCAGTTGGAGAGCTTCTCTAGCATGGAAGTCACGCGTCGCAACTTCGCTGGTATGGGTGCTGCTGGTCTGCCTCGCCTCAAGCGACGGATTGAGTTCGCGGAAATCCTGCAGAAGGATATGCGCTACCTCGCGGAGCTCACGGCACACACCAGAAAGCGCGAGGAACTGCGATTGAAGGAGCTCGAGTTATTGCAGGAGCTTGTCGATACGGTTTACTTTCCCATTAACGGCTTGCTAACGCCTATTCTGCAGCGTGCACAGAAGTAAGTCATCTATTTCGCGTAAGTACTTGCTGACTATCCGCTGACTTGCAAAGGCTCGACGACAAGACCCGAGTCTTCCGTTCTGGCTTCAGTCTGATCGAGCAGCGGCTCTCCGAGCGCTACTACACCTCTGTAGAAGACTTTTCTCAAGACTTCTCGCGCGTTGTTGGGCAGGTCCTCGCATCGCGCGATAATATTGACTTGAGCTCAGATGCCGACATCGATGGCATTCATGCCCAGCTGCTGGAGGACAAGCCCGGCACGGCAGCACATATGGCTCTCACTCAAGAACAGAAAGACCTCAAGAGGGTAGCAAAACGCATCTTGAAGCCGATTAGGGAGATGCTCGAAGATGTTACACGCAAGGAAGCCACACTGCGTGGCGTTGACCAGGCAGAAGAGCTCCGGCGACTCGACTCTATGCCAATGTTCGCCTCGGCGGCTACCAAGTCGTTGGAATTGGATGGTGACGAAGAAGGCGAGTCCACAGACAGGCGCCGGGCCGCTTCCGATACCTCGGCCGTCGCAGGTGCGTCTCCTGGCGTTCAAGATACTGAGATGAAGGATGCTGACGAACCCACGGACGAAGCGATCGTCCAGCTCAACATCGTGGGGGAAGACGAGAGCATGCCCAGCCTCACTACGAAGGAGAAAGACACGCGTATGAGTAAGACCGCCAGTTACGCGTCTTCCTTCGCAGAGCAGTCTCTCGGCCTGTCTCCGAACAAGAGACCAGCAGAGCCACTATCACCACCTATCTCACGGTCTTCTTCGGGCCCTCATGGCCGCGCTGGCTCTACAAGTGGCGACGATAGCAGCATGTCCACATCCACCGGGACGCACGACTTCCTCGCTAAGGGCGGCGTACCTTTCTACCTGGAACCCTTTGACCCTCGAGGCACTACAATCTACGACGAACGCTATACTGGTAGAGACGTGCTGCGCGGTATGTCTGAAGAGCTCTCCGACATGGATGAGGACACGCTTACGGAGCTTGCCCCAATCAGTGGTGGGGAAGATGCTCCGAATGGCAAAGCTATTTCTGTCAATGGTATGACTGCGCTTCCCGCCAGGACTGAAGCTGTCAAGAAAGTCAAAAAGAAAGCGAAGGGACGGAGGCAGTATTGGTCGAGATGAAGTATTGACGTTGACAGTGTGACTGTAGGTGGCGCTGTGTGAGAGGGCTGCAGAAAGGCAACTGGCGTTCGGTGGTTCTGGAGGCACGATGGCGACGGTATCACAGAGGGATGGAATGAGCTGAGCTGAGCTGAGCTGAGCTAAGCTGAGCTTCGCAAGTGGTATGTGGCATGTGGCATGTGTATTGTAGTTTCTATTCGGCAACGGACCATGGGTGATATACAGCACCGTAGGAGTGAAGATCAGGATGTTGTGGAGCAATTGATGCTTACCGTGTTTTACATGGCACAAGCGAAGTGCAAGCCGCAGGTGTGGTCGGCGGGTAAATGTACTGTACACATGATGTACATCGATACATGTACATCGATACATGTACACGTGCAAGGAGCCATGATAAGGACTGATGTCAATACGCGATAAAAGCAGGGTAGCTCGGGTAGCTGCTCTATCTCTGGAAAGCCCCCAACCCGAAACAGGGCACGGCGACATGTTTTCCAGGTGCACAGCCACGCGATTTCGCGAACGTTTCCACCCACCACCGCATCCCAGCCTTTCCCCGGATCACATTGAATCATTGAATCGAGATTACTATCACTCTCCTCTAAACTTTCTCATTCGTTATATGAGATAATATTTGACTATATCTCTCTTTCAATGATGATCCTCTCCGATCGTCAATGCGGTAGTTGATTTATTATTACCCAGCTTCAACTATCAGATCACGGGCAGGATCCCAGTCCGTCCAGCGTCAGCCGCGTCAGCAAGCACAACATCATCCTGCGATTGCACTACCCTCTCCACGCTCTGGTCCCAGGAACCTGCACTCAGCGGACTGCATCCTGTGCCCTGCCGGTCGCTAGGCACTCCTTGCTCCGCCGTCTCCGTAGCGCTTGTCGAACGTTTCCTCACACCCTGCAACGACCGTGCACGCCTTCGCTACCAACACTTGCAATCCGCCTTCAGCCTGTTGTCGGATCACCATCAGATGCGACGATAGGAATTGCTGTGGAAGGTGCTGAACGGCCATGCTGCTCCCGGACCAGGTAACCAATGGCATACTGGGAAAGCGACAGTCGGATCAGTCGAAGAAGCCGAAGAGCGCGAGTGGTGGCGGATCTTCTATCGTGGTTGTGGTACGTCGGAATGGACGGTGACGGAGAAAGCCAGGACGCTAACATTGCGACAGGTGGTCGTTGCGGTCGTGGTAGCATTACTGCTGCTCATTTTATCCTGGTACTGCCTACGTAACGTGCGAAAGAAACATGAGAACCCCAAGTACGTCCCGACACAGTTTCTCAAGAAGAGATGGCAAAATTGGAAGCCGAGATCGTTCAAGATATCCAAGGGAACATACAGCAGAGCGTCCGATGCGCCCACGTTACACATGAGAAGTGAGAATCGCAGTGCGCGCGGGAGCAGAACAGATTTACCCGATGTGGAGCGAGCGCAAGCAGCAGAAGAGGCTGAGGCTGGAGTCGATCGGCATACGAGCGTGCGCTCAGTCATGACGTTGCCGACGTATTCGCGATCAGTCAGAGAGAACGAGCAAGTGCTGGCTCGCGAAGGTGAACGCGACGGCATCGATCTCGTTGTGGAGATGCCCGAAAATGAAGAAGAAGTGGAAGCGCGGCGAGAAGAAGAGATGGAGAGCTTGTACCAGATACGAGTGCAGAGGAGAAACGAAGTTGCTGAGCGAGAAGAACGAAGACGGCGAAGAAGGGAAGCAAGAGCGAGGGGAGACTTTGCTGAAATTGAGCGAATCCGGCAAGAGAGTGCTGCGGCAACTCAGGCGCGAGAACAAGCAGGGGCAGCGGCAATGATCGCAGAGCATCAAGGACGAAACCGGGACAGAAGAGTTAGCAGCGTCAGCTATGCTGCTCTGGGCGTTGCGAGGCATGACGGGACGAGGATACGTGATGGAACAAGGATACGATCAGATTCTGCCAACTCCGATAGCAGGCCACTGTTAGACTCTGCTGCCAGCATGAGTGGTGGAGCGAGCTTGAGACCTTCGACGACGAACCAGTCGCTCCCTTACTCGACCCACCATCGGAACCAGTCACAGCCCGACTCTGTCCTGTCCATGTCAGACAACAGTTCTGAGATGGTCGAAACGAGCGACATGCCGCCTTTCGGCAGAGCAGGAGGCGACTTCGAGATTGTCACGATGAATGGTGGCGGCCACTCACGGAATGGCTCTGTGGTAAACACACCCGCCGCCGGACGAAGCCGAGCATCGACCAATACAGGCCCGGTGCGACCGCCCATTGACACCACAGTTGCGGCGACTGGAGACCTAGGAGAAGCATCCATCCCAAGCGCGGACCCACCCTCTTATGATGGCGATGGATTTGAAGAAGCGCCTCCTTACTCATCGCCCGTGCAATCTCGTACACCTTCAGCGCTAATACCGCCGTCCGCAGCTCCTGTGGAAGATGGACCAGAGGCAGAAAGGAGGACGTCTGACAATAGAGCCTCCCTTCTTCCCGAGATAGGACGTCTCCCCAGCATCAGGATCGCGGCTGCGACGCCTATTGAGCCCCGGGCGCCGACGTTCACGGAAGTAATTTTGGAGGATCAAGGTCGATAAGCCATGAAATGTATCGCCAAAGTTTGATATATTGACCGTGCATTTGAGAGGCGAGCATGATGTCTATTGGAGAGCATTTGTGACGGCGTTGCGGAGACGGCCGGCGGCACGAGAACCAAGATTTATGAAGAGCAATTTGTGAAGCTGCCAGCCTCGTGTAATGAAGTAATACAAATTGCAGACTACTGTATATATGTGTATCTTCTGTACAATCTTGGCCCGACAGGACAATAGTGTTCGATCGAGGGTCAGCAAAAGTTGAAGACTTCATCTCATCAGCATACATGTATTAGAATACGGCAATTGCAAAGATACACGCCCAAAGTCCCGATCGTGGACGATGATGCGCGACTAGCGGTGCCAGGACCCAAGGAGCGATAGTCGAGGCTTGGTTGTCGACGCCGCTTCCGCGAAGCTTAATAGCGCGCGCGTGGTATCTGGGCTTTTCAATAGCCGTGAAATTGGCTTCGACGGCCACGGGGAAGTCTGCCTGGTGTCAGGTTCAGTCCAGGCGCTGATCAGATTCAAAAGGGCCCCAAGTAGGTCAGTCATTCGAAATCCCATCGGCTGTGCTATGCAGAACGAAGGCTACTCCACCGCCAAATGATGTGGTGCGATCCAGTCGCGAGATCAGTCATGTGTGAGCACGATCTTGGAGAGCTCCCATGTTCCATGCGATTTCCCGCGATGCCATTTGTGATCGAGACAGTCCCCAAAGTCCTGTTGATCTCTTGGGTCAGATCAGCGCACGGTACCGGAATATCAAGGTTTGATTCACGAGGGAATGAATGATAGCTGCCGGGGGGCGGCATCTTCACATCAGCCGAGGCGAGAGTCTCGGTTGTGAATTATCGGTGTGTCTGTGTTCTCGTGCTAATACGTACTAGCTTTGATTACGGCCATGGTCGAGCGTGTTTCGAGAGAAGCAGGAGAAACTGGTATCGGTATGGGCTCCGTCTTGTGGAGGCTGAGGGCCATGCGAATCACCTGCAGTGGGTCGATCGGATCTGAGACGCATGACGTCCCCTCTGCTGGCATGGGCAACCCTTGAAAGTAGCGTTGTTGAAACATAGTATCTTGATGGACGGTGTTACAAATATCAATGTTAAACAGTGGCTGCGCTTAGTTGACATGCCCTGGCACCCGCCCCCCCAAGAGTCGTCTCGACGTCACTGGCGTGCTGTCCCGTCGTATATGGATATTATTAGGCTGATGTTTACTTGATGCATTGGTCATGGCGGTGATTAAACTCTCTTTGAGTAAATGCAGCATGGGACATCCTTTGATCATGACCCGTCCGGGTCCTCGACAGTACATCTTGGAAACTTTCTGGCCGAACATGTGTTCGCTCGAAACGCTTCCACGTTCTTCAACAAACGTCTTCATGTGGCTGGACTGACGGCAAACGGCGGCTAGTGGAGCGAGCACTTTTTGTTTTGGATATGAGTGACGCAAAGAGTAGCTCTACCTCGAGCTCACTCAGAGCTGCTGCTAATATGAAACGCGTGAAGCAGTACACACAGTCGTTGCGCGATAAGACTTCGCCTGCGCCGGACATGTCCAAGCTGCGTGTGGTCAATCCCAATACATCCCTGGGAGAGGAAGCGCAGTCCCATCCTCATACGCCACTTACACGCGCACGCAACGACCTACTACTATCGACCTCACCCATTCCGGCGGCGCCGCGAGAAGCCACGCATGCCCCTCCAGCATCTCCATCCAACGCGACCATGTCGGCCGTGCCCTCACCCGCGCCACCCAGTGTCTTCGATATCGCCGAGGAAGATGAGAGCGATACGCAACCGACTACCGCTGTGGACTCTGCTTCCGACGGACAGGACTTCGCAACGCATAAAAAGAGCTCTTCAGATGACCAAGACTCTTTCAATCTGAAAGCACCTCCCCCCGCCCACGCGCAAACCAACATCGAGGCCCTCTCATCACGATTCTTTTCCGTTGATCACCTAGACTCCATCCTCCGTGACTCCAGTCTTGCGCTAAAGTTCACGCGCTTCCTGCAGCAATACCGACCTCAGCACGTGCAGACCTTGAAGCAGTACGCAGAAGCACGAAAGGCGTTTGCTGCTGTGGAATTCGCGAATGCAATTGCGAGACAGACGCCCCGTTTGCAAGGCGAAAGTCCTCGTGCTGCTGCGAAGCTCGATGAAGGTTTCGAAGCGTGGACGAAACACGTTGTGGCGGATTTGGTCGAGAATGCACTGCCGGCATATTTGACGCATCGTCTGGTGGCGCTGGTGACGGAAACACTCGTGAAAGAGATCACTGGAAACAGTGCGCCGGTCATGCACGATCTCCTTCCCAGCTTGGCAGAAGTGTATTGCATAACAGACCCTTCTCTGCCGGACAATCCAATCGTCTATGCATCCGATGGTATGTGCATGTGGTTCACGAGTCACCACGCGACTCGTCGTGTTCCCATCTGTGCTAACACGTGGTTTCAGAGTTTTACACTACGACTCAGTACGGCAAAGACTATGTCATCGGCAAGAACTGCCGCTTCTTACAAGGACCCCAGACCTCTCGCGCCTCAGTGCAACGATTAGTCAATGCACTCACTCGCGGCGAAGAGTGCTGCGAGACCATTCTCAACTACCGACGAGATGGATCGCCCTTTCTGAATCTACTCATGATGGCGCCCATGTACGACAACAAGGGCATCGTCAGGTATTTCTTGGGTGCTCAGATCGACATCTCGAACCTCATCGATGGCGGCCGTGGACTGGAATCTTTTGCGCAGCTCCTGTCGCAAGACCGCGCAAACAGTAGGTACGGAGGACAACCTGCTCGCGAACCGAAGCAGATCCTGAGCGACCTCGGACAACTTTTGACACCAGAAGAGACCGAAATCCTGCAGAACAGAGTTGGACGCATGGACAGCATGGTGTCGCAAAGTCAAGCATCTGTCACCTCGTCCCCGAACGTGAACGTCAATCGTGGTAGCAAGCGCGTCCTGCTGGGCATGGACGAACCGGCTAATGAACCGAGCCTATGGTCAAGCCTCAGCTTGGGCCATTCGGGACGACTGCCTGGCGTTTATCAGAACTATGTTCTCGTGCGGCCCTACCCTTCTCTGCGCATCACATTCACATCGCCCGCGCTTCGCATCCCCGGTCTCCTGCAGACGAGACTGCTCGACCGCATAGGCGGGCCTGTTCGCGTCCGCGAAGGGCTGGCAGATGCTCTCGAACGCGGTACTGGCGTTACAGCGAAAGTCACATGGCTCTCATCATCGTCCGGCACTTCCTCAGAACTCGACAGCGGACGACCGCGATGGATCCACTGCACGCCTATGCTCGGGAGCGATGAGAAAATCGGGGTCTGGATGGTTGTCATGGTCGAGGAGGAGCAGGTGACGGGAGCCCTAAATGCGCAACGCAATGGCACCAGCAGTAGCAACAAACTTCCTTTGCGACCGGCCGTCGAGGGTTTCTCGTCGAGCAAATTGTATGCCGACTATATCAAGCGCGAGGGTAGGACATCTACGCGAGGGTCTGACAAGACACATTCGCGGTCGCGGGAGGGGACGATAGCGGAGGAGCAGTTTCACGATTTTTGAGTGTGGACTGACTGATTTCGCATAATGTGCCTGAGCGTGAGCACAGTACAATTTTCCAGCACATTGCCGCACCGAGCGGCCTCCAATGTTAGACAATTGAGGTCGAAGAACTTGGGACCATTGAAATTCTTGGTGGTGGTGATGGTCTCATCAAAGCTGAAGCCGAATCGATAGCCTGGACGAGCGCCTTCTACGAGTACGGCTCTAATACTCACACGACGCAGTCGGTGTTACTGCTCGAGGCAGGTCCTCATCGACAAACAAACAGCTGATCGTGATGCCAGAACTCCGGATCTAAGGAGCTCGGTCACTCTACTTCTGCTTCGGTCCTTGTGGGATGGACGCTACGCGAGGTTCTGTCAAGCTTGCAGTGAGCTTGAAACACGTGCAAGCCAGTAGCTAATCCCAACACCTGGCCCGAAGGATTCCTTTTAAGCCTGGATAGATTCTGGCCTAAGATATACATTAATGCAGCGCATCAAAGCGCAATGGCAACAACGCATTACCTGCACCTTTGGTCAGCAGTATATATATAACTTTCTACCTCTCACGAGAGCAATGAAGTGAGCCTAATTCTTTCAACATACAGCGCTCTCTCCACAATAATACATGACCAAGAGAGCTCATCGCAGCGCAAGTGAAGAGCCATATGCATACCAGATTCCTCTATCCAAGACTCATGCATGCCCACACCACCGTCCCTCATTAGCCCGTAGGACTGTTACACGTAAAAGGCGTCAAATTGCTCGAAGTGAAGGAATCATGCATCCCGAGGACAGACGCATAGATTCCCAGTCCCGCAGTCGCCAGCGCAGCCAGAAAGTAAATGACATCGAACGTGTTCCTGAAGAACTTCTTCTTGTATCCTCGAATCCAGCGTTTCAGTCCTGTGTCGCGTGTCAGTGTATGCATCCATCCGTAAACCCACAACTCAACAACTCATCGTTCGGATGACGAAAAAACAAACAAAGTCCAGGACCACGACAATCTGCACAGCGCTCTTCGCGCATCCCTCACACGGAGTCCGGACAGCCACTCCCCTCCCTCATTCAACTCACCAGAATCAACCCTCTTCGCCACCCCCGTCTGCGGATCAAATTCCTCCTCAGGCAACATAGCGTCCCGCTGAACATTATACCCAACCATCAAAATCGGCGGGAACGTATACGAGAACTGGAGAATGAATGCCGCGCCAACGAACGAGATGAGGTAGGAAATCTGCGGGATAGCGGCGGCGACGATGAATGCGAGGGCCCAATAGATGGGGACTAAATGAAGAAAATTCGTAAGTAAGTCAGAATCTCTGAGACGTGGAAATGACGTGGCGGCGTTTGGTGTGAAAGAAGGAGGATTTGGGAGAGAGCTCACGCACCGAGGCAGACCCAGGTCCATTTTCCTTTCTTTTGGTCTAGGGGTGGGAATTTGAAGACGTCGCGGAGGACGGCGGCGTAGAAGACTTTGACACCGATGTTGCCGTACAGGAGGGCGGCGATGAGGCCGGAGATGAAACTGATGGCGTTGCCGACTGTTTGCCAGGTATAGGCTGAGTTGGGGATTCCTGTAGGTCATAGTAGTGGTTAGCGATAGTTGTGATAAAAGGTCTTGTTCGCTAGTCGCGACGCTTTTGTTTCATGTTACCTTGATAGGCTGGGTTGAATGTGTATTGGCCTTGATATGAATAGACGACCAGGCCCATTGTGATGTAGACGGAGAAGATGAAGATCTCGGCGCAGACGAATGCTTTCCAGAAATCCATGCTGTTTGTGAGTCGTTAGTATGAGGTCTCCAAGGCAGGTCCGGACCTCTGTTGGCATGACTCACGGACGCTTCATTTCTGCCATGAGCTCATTGAAAAGAGTAGCACCACCATATGCGAACACGCCGTTCATCAGACCATTGATGTGGTCTCTGAGAGTGGTGCCTTCGGGCCAATTGGCACTGGTACGGATCGGTTGATTTGGCACCGTACCATAAGTCGCCTGTGACGCGGCATAATTTGGTCCGAAACTGGGTACAACACCCATCGTCATGAGTATCACGAAGACATTGAGCCAGACGGCAAGGTTGGCCAGGAATCCCAGACGTTGCAGCGTCCGAATTTGTCCCAGCAAGAAGCCGGCAAGCATGAAGATGACTTCAGCGAGGACGACTGGAAGCTTGTTAGCACGATTCATGATCAGATGTTACGGTATGCTCACTCACAGCACAGAAAACCTTGCCCATTCTTGCCAGCAGCCATTTGCTGCAGACCTTGGCCATTGCTCTCGATCAAGAGGGTGACGTTCAGAAAGAATTGACAGCTCTGTAGGACGTTAATGACCTGACGAGCCCAATTGCCATAGACGCGAAAGCCAAGGTCGCCATAGTTGCGCATTGGATATCGCGGTGAGTCCAGACCTATGAATTGTTGCCACAGCTGGAGACCAGAGTAGAAGGCCATAAAACCGAAGACCACGTATAAAGCTATTCCAGGTCCGTAACCCATCTGCGAGATTGCCCATGGCACATTGTATGGACCGAGGATATCTGTTGTGATCTATAATCAACGAAATTAGAACCTTTGGTGCACTGTGAAGGGCTGCAGTCTTGCTCTTACGAGATAAAAGACTGTGACCCAAGTCGCCGTTCTGGTGGCTCTCTGGGCTCGTTCCCATTCTTCCTCGTGGATACCGAACCTATCTTCGCCAGATTCTTCGCTGCTTGCTGGCGCAATGCCTGCATCAGTCTTCTCGGGTTCGGAGCCACTGCCTTCCTTGCCATGAGGGTGCTCATTACCGGGCAGCTTCTTTCCTACAATGACCATGGACATTTGTTTAAAAGCATTGTCGGCCGGTATGAGCTTTTCAGCTTCCCTAGCTCGATTGGCGTAGAAGTTGTAAGCCTCGAAGGTTATGCTCTTGTCCAAGTAAATGTTGTTGTGACCATGCGTCCCTGGTGGCTCGGCACTTTTGATGGCAGAATCACGCGGTGTGCCAATGTCGTCGCTCTCGTCTCCGACTCGTGGGTCGACCACGCCACCAATGTTGGCAGCAGGCACGACGCCAGCCATTGGGGTGTTTGCAGAATGTCACCTTTCGAGACTGAGGGATGCTTAATACTTCCCGCCACGGACTGAAGCGGAGACCGAAGACGGAATTAGATAGCAAAAGTCAGATACAGTACCGTCCAGGATGCTGATAAGAGTGAATGTGAAAGACAGGCCCATACGGCAAAGCTATACGTAGTGCGATTTATAATGTCGGTCCTCGTGGAAACACAGGCATGTCGATGAGTTCGTGGAGGAGAAGCCGCGCATGGTGTCGCTCGCGTGGTCTAGCGAACGCTTTCCAGCATGACGCTAGTACGAACAACGGAGGTGCTAAACATCAGTACTCAAGTGCTTATTGCTAGATGTGCTGCACAGCCTTGAGATGTGCAGAAGAGGTGCAGGCGATGGCAGCAGGGAGGCCAGGGAGGCTTGGGTGGGTGTCATCGGGTTAATCATGCGACCAATTGAAAGCGCCGTCTTAGCAATGCTATCATCGCAATAGTGTGAAATTCCACGAACGAAATCCGGCACAAACTTACCGTGTAAGAGCTACAGTAAGTAACATGTACGCGTAGAGAGCGCCTCCTTCTCGACTTGTTAGCTTGTATTCTTTGGGCATACTCGCCGGTGCTCCGGTGGCTAATGTTGTGCTGCGATCGGTCTTCAGAGCGCGATGGAGGGAAGATGGCGTCTGCGACACCAGCGGATCGGCTTGGACAAGCGTATTATCCTGTATGCCAAGTGCACATAAGCCCTTAGCAGGAGCTTGCAGGGATAACAGTGATCGTTCAAGGTTGTCTCCATCCACGTGAGCAATGCTCCGAATCTCGAGATCGTCCAAGCATCGGTGTAGATACCTAGATATGGAGCTGGTCGTGCTGGCGCCGGCCATCAATATGCTGAAAATAACGCTGGACGGATGTAATTCAGGGCATCCGCATTTTCCTCCGTAGATGAGAGCGGCCTTCCTGATACGAGCAGGATAAAATTTGGCCTCGGGCCGCCGGTAAGCGATGAGTACATGTACAATACATGTATGTCGCGGGCGGCTCAAGAATGACTACGTTGTGACGCAAGCAGCGAAGTAGACATCGAAGACAATGCAGGTGATGCACGATGGGAGGCAAAGAAGAAGACAAGTATTGATATACATATATATATAAGAAAGAAGTGGATATATGCTTTGTGTAGGATTTCTTACTCATCTGTCATCCCCACGCGTTTCGACGACGGAGCACGCGTCGCAAGGCATCAACGCCGATGCTGAATCTGATCAGGCACACACTACTGGCTGCAGCAGAATTATTGCTACCATTTCAGATAATCACTTGCTCCCGCAGCGAACGACTTCATCGAAGACAAGCATCGTAATAATACCAGCGAGTTGAATCAAGTCTTGAAATATCGCGGCTAGGGTGCCTCGTGCCTGAGAATATCGCGTGACGCGGCCGCTGCACTCGAGTGGGGAGCTCCTTCACATGCACGCATGTCTCGAGCTGCTTGTCTGACAGCTCTCTAGATGACACTTTGCTACAACCCTCGCAGCGTGTAGCGTGAAGCAAACACATAATACACAACACCTTCTCGCAAACATAAGCATACTACAAAACACTGTACTGCCGACCTGTCCAACCATAATCGACACTTTCCGCACGCGTTCATCGCAACTCGAACATCATGGACATCATTCAAGGTACATTCTCCATCCTCACCCGAAAGACAACTCAAAAGACAACAGAAGCATTAAGTGATATCATCGCAGATTGGGCGACCTATCTCTTCGGCCCTCAGACTCTCCACAACACCTTCCTCACGGCCTCTCCCTACCTCCGCCAATTCTCCAGCATCTTCACCACCGCGAAATCATACCTAACGCCTTTGATCACCCAAATCTCCACCAAACCCGACCTAGCGACCCTCGCCCTCTGCGTCATAATCCTCTTCGTCTCCCTCAAGATCCTCAACATGCTCTACCAAGCCGTCATGTTCTGGTTCCGGATGGCATACCGCGTCCTATTCTGGGGCGCTCTGGGCGGTTTGGCAATGTGGATATATACGCGAGGGCCGGAGGGAGTGGTCGAGGATGTACAGTGGTGGGTCGAGAATTGGCAAGGAGAATACAGGCATTGGAAGGAGCAGGAGCGGGTTGCGAGGCTGATGCAGCAGCGGGGCCAGTTTGGTGGTGGGAGAGGGTGGTGAGGATGAATGAAGATGGCGGTTTTTTGCAAACAGAGTTGGTAGTGAAGATGTGGCTATTTGGAAAAATTTTGACTTCGGGTTGGATCTTTAGCGAGGGCGCTTTGGGCGAAGAGACAGGCTTTTGAGTATGGTAATGCTCTAATACCATCTCGCATTGCAGAGCAATGCGCTTGGACCGGAACAGACCATATCTCGTCACGGGATCTCGTAAATATCATGCGCGAGTCGTCCCGACTCCAAAAAGCAGCCCACAACGAACCAAATTTGCAGATCGCTTCTAAATCTCCATAAAAAGCCGCCAAACATGGGTTGTCTTTTTCGACATCGTGCCTGCCACGTCGACGACCGGTAACCGCTGAACCCGGCGCCACCATCATCCACAACCCCGAGAAGCTCACGAGCAGTTCGCGGTACCCTCGTGGTAGTTTGGGCGTTTCATGCATCCATTCTGGTCCTTGTTGCACGGATTCTGTACCGCGCACTCCATACGCTGAGAACCTTTGGGAATCTCCCCATACTTCGTTCCTCTTGGACCCTTCCAACACCCTTGATCGGCGACCCAGCAATTCCAGAATTGACCGCTGTCGTCTGCTATGGCGCTGGTTCCAAAGGCGAGAATCGCTATGTATACTCCGATGAACCTCATGGTTGCTGTCGGATGGTCTTGTAGAGGTTGTGACGGGACTGTGATTCTCCGGAGAAGGGCGCTTTGCAGCTGGCGGCGTAGTACGTGAATTGTGCACGCGGAGCGCGTGTCTAAGAGGCTTAGGCCATCGCTGTGCCCAGCAGTGGGACCACAGTACAGTAAGATCTGTAGCGTCGGTAAAGGAGCGGTCCCTTCTGTTTATGCGGCGATCGCCCATATTTCGGTCAACGCTAGTATGGAATTGGTGTCGTATGTGAAACACATTTCGGCAGCCAACGGACACCACCTAGATTCTTCAAGTAGTCGAGATGCTTGCGTGTTCACGCAAGCACTGAGTATGTATGGTAGCTCGCTCTCAACTGCCGGCTCTGGAGCGGCGAATCTGGCTTCGTGGCTCCACTGCATCGTACAAGCTTGGACGTGGCACGGTTGAGTGTCTTTGGGGTTTGGGGCGTAGGCATTGTTCATGGCTACAAGCATATCAAGCGAGCAGTATCGCATCGAGGAAGATTCCAAACGCAACAATATGGTCGCGAATAATCGTCATCACCATCGTTACTGTTGATCTCTATGAAGCTATCATCTCTTCGATGAGCTTGACCATTTTCTGCACCCAAGTGGAGAAACGTTCCCTTATTCCAACCCGGGCGATGGCCCTCAATCGTGCCTCCAAAAATATTTCAAAAAGCTGTAATCCTTCACAAGCTCTTTTGAAACTTGCCAGTCGCGGGTATTTACATTTGTGTGCTGATCATTGTAAGCGCGCCTCCCAGGAGTACTGATCAAATGTGCTGTGGTGCCTTTCTCCACCTCCGTAAAAATGCCCAAATGCCATCTAAGCTCGAATGGGGTGCATGCCGCTGTTCTGCCTGCTCATTGTCGCTTTCTCGTGGCCTGTTTGCCGGCTGCCATAGCCAGTGCGATACTTAATGTCCTCTTGTCGCATTCGCGGTGCGTAGCGATAACTTTCGTCGGTTGGAGTGAAAGGTCCTTCTTTCTGACGCGGTGAGCCGGCGCCAGGACGACCCTCGCTCTGAATTTCGCCGTAGAGGTCAGAATACCCAGGATCACGTGCATTGCTTTCTCTGGCACTCGTTTGCCGGCTTCTGCTATATTGCTCAACGCCTTGACCGGGTGTGTAGACATAGCTAGTGCTCCGTGCTGGTTGCGATCCGCTGGGGAATTTCGACGATGTCATGCGGGGCCTCTCTGGTCTATCACGACTGTCGCGAGCATCTCGGGGCTCGCGTGCGTCACGAAGATCGCGTGTTTCCTTCACTGGCGATGGACTACGTGTGACCTTGCGTCCAAGGGTTGGTCGTGTAGTACTACTACTGTTCGGCTGACGGACTTCTGTGCGATATGAATCGCTACGGTCATTGCTGCGATATCCGTCTGGTGTTGGATACTCGTCATCATCGGCATACTGCCTGCCATAGCGATACTTAGACGACTTTGCAGCAGCGGCCGACGGAGCGACGTTCTCTACACCATGTGTGGCACCCGGAGTAGCAGCTGGGGTAGCCAAACCACCCGCGAATTCAGTCTGCCTATGTTCTGCAGCTCTAGTGTGACCAGCTTGTTCGTTGCGTCGACCTCCGCTGTATGGCATTGTCTCTGCACGCCTCATTCCCGGCATTGGAGGTATGTCATCAGAGTCAGGCTGCAGGGAATATGAACGCTGCTTATCTGCCGGCAGCCTAATATCAGCGGGTGATGACCTGGCATGATTCAGTGGTGGCGGCGCTCTGCGTTCGTCCTTTGCCTCATCGTCAGCGCTGGTTCTGCGCTCTGCTTTGCGAGAAGAGGACTTCTTAGTTGACTCCGACTCTCGACTTGTCGCCTTGGGACGCTCCGACCGCTCTGGACGCTCTGATGGACGTTCCGAACCTTTGCGCGTGAGATATGTTGGGCGCCCTTCATTTCGTCTCACATGGTCCAAGTCATCCCTCGACGAGCCCCTGCGTACTGGCGATGGTCGCTGTTCAGAATCAGAGTAATGTCGTGATCTCGATTGGATGTAGTCTCTTGCATCAGTGGTTGCCGAGAACATCTTTCGTGTACGGGGATCATCGAAATAGTCATCTGCTTCCTGGTGCTGCGGTTGGCGCGATTTACTGTATTGGGCTTCCTTGGCACGCCTTTCCTCGTCTATCTGTTTTTGCCACCGTGCATACTCGACGGTCGAGGAGCCCTCGGACTCATCATCGGCATAGGCCGCCTGTTTTCGATCTCGATCTCTGCGATTATCCTTCTCGGCCTTTTTCGCCTTCTCCCTTTTGCTACGCTCCTTCTCGCTCTCTTTGCTTCGAGTAAAGAACCCTCGAGGCTTCTCCTTGGACTCGGGCGCAGTCCTCTTGGAGCTGCGTTCGTATTCAGGATCCTTTCGTTGTGCTGTAGCTCGAGGGGGAGCATCGTAGTCTGCCGCATACGACGGCTTGCGCTCTTCGTATTGCGGCGTCACACGTTCTGAGCTGCGCGTGTAAAGACCTGGTCTCGGAGCTGGTTCATACGATGTTTTGTATGGCGAGGGAGCCGAGCGCGGTTCTGCCGCACGTGATCCAGATCCACCCTGCCGTTCCATGGCCTCTTTTCGTAAACCTGCCAGTCTTACTTGCGCATCATATCGAGCACGCCTCTCCTCGTCCACCAAGATCTCATAGGCAGTCTGAATCTTGTGGAACTTGTCCGATGCCTCTTCCTTCGCGGTTGGGTCTGTGACCTTGTCGGGATGACATTTCAGCACCAGTTTCCTGTGAGCGGTCTTCACGGCAGCTGTCGTCGCATCTTTGGGCACTCCGAGTGCCAGATATGGGTCGGGTGGTAAAGGCGATCCCATGACTGAAGTGTATACTGAGAGAGGCCGGTCAGCGTCGACCGGTGAAGGCTGGCGCTGCAGATAAAGAGGCGCGGTGGTGGGTATGTGTATGTAAGAATCAGAGTACGGGTGCGGCACAGTCAGAGCCTCATCCGAATGCGTGATATGTGAGGAATATGGCCAAAGCCGCGCCGAAGTCGTTCGCTTTGAGGCGCAGCGATCTGCTGCGAAGAGTTGGCGAAGATCAGCAGGAGTGGACGAACGTGTTCTGCAGGCCGGGAGAACGCCTCAGTGGACGGGAATCTGGTGTCAGGGTTTGGGATATTCTGCGGTAGTTCAGATCTAGTGTGTCCGGTTGGGCCGGGCAGTGATATCATAAGTGCTTGGCTGTGGCCGTTTCTCTCGCTCGACGACAAAAGCAAATGTCAGCATGCGCGCGCCTGCGTAACGGCGAAAGACAATGATGACAGCTGCGGGTGTTGTACCGCAGTGCACACGAGATGTCGGTGTCGGGATGTTCAGGCTGACGAGCAAGAGTAACACCACGACACGCTTCCGGTGGAATCTGCTTTTCGGCCTCGGTCGCAAGGTTATCCTCACCGCAAGGGCTGTGCAAAGACTTACTCCCTTGGTTCTTCCCTGAAACGAAGCGAACAGAACAGCAGAGAAATTGTGGCAACTGCCGTGGCAGCAGTGCTGAGTATGCGTCGTCTTTCGCGCCGACTGGCCAAGGCGACGAAAACAAGCAAATCATACACCCCGTAGCAATGCTCCACGTAGATTATTTCTCGTTCATAGCAACGCGCCGGTTACTGCTGTATGCAGCGTCGCTGACTTGTGTTGGCGCGCCGCGTCCGCATCAGAATTCACTCAATATGCAGGCTAATGCATATTGAACCCAGTAGTGAAGAGTGATCAAGCATCCACTCCTGGACCATTTCTCTACAATTGGTTGACTACTCACGGCTCTGCTCCTAGTGGGCTCCATGCTAGCGACCATTCCAACCACACAAGCTCGACGCGGCCGCCAATTCGACTCGCAGCATACATGCCCGCCCATGCAGGCAAACACAAACAAGGCCCTTCTGATCTGCACATTTGCTTCTCAGCCGGCCTCCATCTGGCTACGATGGGCCACTTCGAAACGCCTGCTCCTGCCGACCATATGTCAGCCAATCAAAGATGTCAGACCTGAATCATCACAATCCTATCAGACTCTGCCAGGCAGCACATCAGCAGGCTCCTCGTGTCTTCGTGCCATGGAAGGCTTGGAGGAAGCAATCAAAGAACTTCCATGCCTGCATCGTGCCAGAAGATGCCCCTTGTGTGTGGAGCTTCCCGCGGGGTAGAGAGTCGCACCTGACCGCACATGAATCCACGATGCCTCAAGTCTTCGTGTTGCTGCGTTGTCACGAGCCAGATGGTGCTTGCGATATTCACTTGCCATGTGACTGGACAGTTGCTGATTCGAGCTGTAACATGTTACTGCAAGCACGCTGCAGGCAGGATTGAAGCACAATTCGGGCAGCTTTGCAGCAGTCCAGTCGACGACAGCTCCCGTGATCGCATACTATGGATCCTTAATCCATTCAATCCACCAGCGACGTCAAGTGCGACTCTCAATCAATTGTGATCCAATCTGCGTGCACGCTGTTACCGCGCTGCTTGATCGATCGCCTGTCGAAATGTCGGAAGATCGCGCAGGCCGCTCCAAGCAGTCCGAACTCAACGCAGGGCGTACTGTCAAACGAAGCTTATGCATGCCTTAGGTTCTTCTGAGGCCGTCCCAGCCGACTCCTCCTGACGTTCACCGATGTGCTGTCCCATGTTGCCTTGGCTACGCAATATATCGACCACAATGGGCTTGTTGCAGCTAGACGCTCCATGGCCGTGGGATTTGGTCATCACGCTCGCGTTTATTATGGCAGCGTCACCCATCCCAAAGGCTGGACCATTGGATTTCCCAGTAAGGTCGAGTAGGGACTGCTTCTTGTTGCCTAAGCCTGGATCTTGCCAGACGAATGGGATTGCCGCTGAATTCGAATCTGCTGCCAGGCGACTCAGGACAACCGCACCTCTCCCCTCATGGCAATGACCGCAAATATGCAGCCGCGGTCTTGCGTGGTCGAGCGCAGCAGATAACGCCAAACAGCCGCCTTCTTTCCAATGCGCACTAGCGTCGAGCACACCAGCGGGCGGCGTATGCGTGATCAGGATGTCTAGTCTAGAGGGAATGTTGCTCCATGTCTCCGCTGCACGACCTTGCTCGTACTGGAAAGCCCAATTCTGCTTTCCACGATCTGGCGAGTACGGGGAGCCGAAGACGCGAAGAGAGACCGCCTCGTCGAACAGATGTACAACAGCTTCAGTATGTTCTAAGTATGTGAAATTGGGATTCTCCTTCACGAGCTTCCTGCATGCTTCAACATCTGCAGGAACGACGGTCCATCCATCTCTGTGCCTCAAGGCGTAATCGGGATCTAAGGACAGATCATGGTTACCTAGATCCCAGAACATCAGCTCTTCATGTAACACATCTGCGACTTATCGGAGCTGCAGTCACAACAACCACGACGAGCCCCTCTACAATTATGCGCAAATACAACATTGTGACATTGATGTGTAACAGCAGTAGATCAGTCAATACGACGCGAAAGACACATACCAGCAACCACGATCTTGACAGCAAAGTCTGCTTTCACGATCCAGTCTACGGCTCGCTTCAGCTCGTTGTAGCTGCCCTGATTCGTAAGGTCACCTGCATGAACGAGAATATCTCCCTTTGGAAGGGTGTAACCTTCTCCAGGCCTGCGATTATGCTATGGAGAGTCAGCATCAAGCGCTGTCATTCGATGAGCGTTTCCTACTGTATCCGACACGCAGACGATTCGGATCTTCGTGGGCGTCATACCGATGCTCCGCACTGCTGTATCACCTTCTGATAGATACTCTGACTGTGTGGGTTGGTGCACGGTCTCGCGAGGGCTACTGCTGATTATCAATTGTGGAGTCTATGACCACCTGCCATGGCCTGAGAAGCAGGTACACCGAGATATTATGGCCACGTAAGGATGTCAGTTCCACGCAACACACGCACTTGACATAGGATCTGCTCCCTGCTCAAGCAAACGCGCGATAATGTATCCTGGACGCCGAGTGTAGACACAATAAATAATTGACGCAAGATCGGTTGCACCTGCCACTTTCAAGTTCGCGCCCCTGCTCACCGTTTCTGTCCGTGCGTCGTCAACTGCCGTTGCTCCACCTCACCACAACTTTTACGACTCTCAACTGTACAGACTGATCTTCGTGGTGGATTGCACGAGACATCGCACCCACTTGCGGGGCCTGTTGAGCGTAACAAGCAGATCAAGTCGTCATAGGCAAAGTAGGCCAGTGTCGCGATGAATACAGATCCACAATAATCCTTGTTATTTCGGCTGTTGTGCCTCACGTCAAAGGCCTCACACTGAAGCACATGAGACGTGCTACATCGCTATTCAACAGCGATTGCATGCTCTGAGAGATGCGCCAACTCCCATATCCTTTGACTCGGCGACAGAACGATGGCACAGTGCCTATAAATGAACGAAATTGTTGTGCTTGCTTCAGCTGGTGAACAAGGGTGCTGGAGTTCGATGTCACCGTTGGTATTATGCCATGGGTTACCATAGAACTCTATGTTAGTGGGGCAACGCAGACGATATGATCATATCCAAACACATGTTCCCAGCCACTTTCGCAGCACTAATCAGTCGACACTGGGGATAGCTACAACAAAGCATATCCGTCGTAGCCTCTAACGCACGACCGGAACAGCGACGTCAGCAGCGCAGGTCGATCTCTGTGGTAGTCATGACAGCGACTTCTTTCCCTCGTGCTCGACGCACTACACGCAATTCACGCATCAGATGGACAAGCGAACTCAGATATGGGCTACGCTTCTTGTACGATGACTTCGATTTGAGTGTAGGGAGACGAATTGCTACGTTCAACACCGTCTTCCGACTTCACCTCGCAGCCTGTGGCCTACCGGACGGCACCACCACTGCGATCATCCGGACCCAATGGCTCGAGAGAAAGAAGAATGGCGCGGGTTGGCGCATCGCCTGTCGTCCAGCTGCCAGTGAAGATGAGGCGAAGATCAGATTTGATGTAAAGCGACGTATCGCCGATGCTTTAGCTGTTCGTAATTTCGTTGCAGCATCTAGTTCTCTACGGGAGCCTGCTTCGAGTATCAGAGAAAATCTCAAGACTTCGGCAAAGGGAATGAGTTTTGCAAAGTCTATCACCGAGGCATCGAAGCGCTCATATGCGACCACTGCTATTGATCTTGCTCCAGCGCAGTCGCTCCTGACCGCTCCACCAACTCCAGAGGCTAATTCAGGGGGATTTGAAGGCGAAGTGTCACCAGCTTTGTTTCGCCGCTTTGCACGACGTTCGAAACGCTGGGTTCGGGGTGTCAACGCCGGGAGGTCTCATTCGCCGCCGTACATCCCACAAAGAAGAGGATATATGAGCCACTCGTCAGCCGACGAGGATGAGTACACTCCGGCCTCGACGCGCACAAGTTTGACAAAGTCAAGCGCGAAAGTTGTCATTCCTAGGACGCCGAGTCTCAATGCTACCCGAGGATCCCAACAGCTCGCCACTCGGACAAACTCTCGAAAAGCTGCAAAGGTGCCTCACCAACAGCGTAATGGATTGACTATAATGGTATCTGCAGAGCGTGCTGCGGTAGTTGTGGAGATTGTCGAGCCAGTACCACAACACAAAGCGCAGCCTCCGTTGCCCGGTCTGCTCTTCAGGTTTGTCCGAAAGCTGAACACGCATGATTCAATACTGATTGGTCGCAGATGCTGGGAACAAGATCCGCTATGTGATATGAACAGTGAGCACGGCTTCTGGTCGCGCAAATAGTACAAGGCCAACGTTGTACCACATGTACCGCCTCTGAGCATCTACATTGACCCTACCGACCTCTTCAACCATATGAATAGGGAAATGGAAAAGACGCCGTTCATCTCGACCTCAAGCCGTAAGTTGCGGTTGAATCGATAGACTATCACGTGCTAATGGCAGTCCAGGTCTCATCTGGACGATCTAACTCATGCTCAAGGACCTCAAATCGGGCAAACGCTCGCGCGTGTCAGTGATCGACACCGCGCGCTTGGACAAGCGCACCGTGTTTCACGCTCGTGCATGTGAGTCGTGGCATCGTTCGTGAGAAATGTGGACACCACTGACCGGGCGTATAGTTCACGACCAGATCCGGTCGAGTTATGGTTTCACAGGCGGCGCCGATCGATATCGTGACACCTACGAGTACATAGTCTGGAAACATATCCCACAAGACGCGATAACCCATACATTCAAGGCCCAAGATCTGGTCGACTTAGCCGCCAGTGACGCGGCCGTTCGCAACGCCCTTCAGCTCGAGATGCTGCGCTCGCGCAGCAGTCTGTCAAGAATCAAGATCCCGACGATGCGTAAAGCGAAGCTCGCATTGAGTCCAGAGATCACAGTCGGATGCGCTCAGCTCTGTATCTTTCTCGGCTCGGGCGCTCACCTAGCGGTCGAACACTTATCACACATCGTCAGCGACGTAGTCGAAGGCCGGGCTCTCCTGGTAGAGCATCACTCCGAAGCAGAGCGGTGTTCCCTCGCAGAAGTCTTCGCCCGCCACTTGTGCAAGCTCAGTGTGCAGCCAGTCACATTTTCAAAGAACGCGAGCGAGCCAAGTTCGCTTACTTGAACGGCGTGGCATGGGGTTGCGGCCAAGGGAACGCTACTCACAGATCAGAGACAATTGCGAAGAAACAGAAGAACGCTGCAGCAGTCGGGCTTGCTTCGCCAGCAGCTATCATTGTCAATGCTCTCGACGCGGCGAAACTGTCAGTTTTGTCATTCGAGAAGGCACAGAATCGGAGGCTGGAAGGATACCATCGACAGACTATGACCATCGAAACCACCCCTACGCATGACGACGCTGAGGATGCTCACATGCTCGATGATATCGATGTCGATACCGATAACGAGCTCGGTGAAGGCGCACCGATGCCGTATGGTAATATTGAAGATGACGAGATCATGTACGAAGAGGAGCTCATTTGAACGCTCCCGGCCTCGATTGCTATCGGAGTGCTGTTATGGCATAGGCAGATCACAGTGATTCGAAGGAAGAATGGCACCTGGAAGAGTGACGCGCTGTGGAACATGGCGCTCTGTTATTCTTTTGCGCCTAGACTCGGCAATAGTCCAGCTAGTTCGTATCAATAAACCATATGGCTTCCACCAAAAAGCCTGCTTTTGGCCTTCTCCAACGCTCAGATGCTAGTGCTACAGTGTTACAACGCTCTCCAACACCTCGGATGCCTTGCCGCGGTGCGATTGAAGGTTTAAGTACGGATCATGTGGAGCATTCATGCTGCTCCTTGCACTCCTCAGAGGCCGTTATTTGGCATATGTTGCATTTCCATGCCGCCAGCGTTGTGCTGCAAGCGCGACAGGTTATGAAAGTCGTCACTTGCTCTCAATCATATCCGCAACGGTGCTGGTCTTTGCACACTCCGCATATCGTGTTCTGGCACTCACTGCACCTCCACCCCGCCTTCTCTCTGCTGCAGGTGTCGCATTCGGAGAAAGTGGTGTACGGCTCCAGCCGTAGATGTCGCCATGACTGACAGATTCTTAGTCATATCTTGGCCCATCATCGTGGGCTGCAGGTGTCTGGTCGACTATGTTAGTTTAAACCCAGTACTGGTCTAACGCAGAGTGCTTACCTCTGCAGAGTATGGACCCGGAGTTTCGGGGAAACCGCCCGGAGTGTTGTATGCAGCCGGAGTCTGGTAGTTGTTTGCACGATATCCACCAGGCGTGGGCTGATCTCCATAGTTGCCGGGCGTGGGGGCTGAATTGAAGCCTGGCGTAGGCGCTTCCATGCCTCCATAGGCGGGCGTCTTGGAGCCAGATACATAAGCAGGTGTTCTGCCACCACTGTTTGGGTTCCAAGTAGATTGCTGCAAGCAATGTCAGTAGCTGATCGACAGCACCGTGAGCGCACTTGACTTACACCACCAGCACCACCACTTCCTCCCCATACACTGCCGCCGCCGTAGCTCGTCGCGCCACCATAGCTCGTTTGACCACCGTAAGCGGTTGAACCGCCGAAGCCGCCACCTCCGTATGCTGTCTGCCCTCCGCTAAAAGCAGGGGTCCTTCCTCCACTGTCTTGCTTCCAAGTTGGAGTTCTGCCGCCCATAGCATAAGCTGGAGTTCGACCGCCACCAGCACCTGGAGGCGGTCCGCCAAAGCCTCTACCCGGCGTTTGACCTCCCACCATTGGCGTCCGGCCCGGTGGGCCACCGCGTCCAGCACCGAAGGACCTAGCGTCAGGGTTAATGACATTGCCGTTCTGCGCATCGATCACTGCAAGCTTGTCCTTGCTCAACGTCACTTTCTTATTCTTCGCATGGAGCTCAATGATAGCTTGATCATCGGTGGTGTCCTTCACTATGCCAATCATGCCCTTTTGCGGTCCAGCGCGGATCTTGACGCTCTTACCAATCAGCCTATCTCTGCCCTTCTGTTGAGGCGGTGGCATAGGCATAGCACCGCCAGCATTTGGACCTCGAAGCGCGGTATTCATCTTGGTGAGATCCGGTCCTACACGACCGCCCTTAGCAGCCGCGATTTCCACGTTTGCACACCTCGCAACCCATACACCGGCATTCTCTCTGGACTCCCTGCTCTGTGCGAACACATAGCTTCTGTGGATGTGCAGTATTGGGCCCGATTTGCTCTCGCCGCCGTACTCGCGCACAGTGTCTCCGATCTTGATCTCGCTGCCAGTCCGATCTGCTGCGGGGCCTTGATCTCGGCGGCGCTCGATTTTGTTGGATATGCTAGATGGCAGCACACCTCGCACGCTCCCGAACTGATCTATGACGCGAAGGCTCTCGCGGTCCACCTTCACAACACAGCCGACAGTCGAAGCGTCAAGCTGGACCAAATCGAAAAGATCATACTTGCTCGCTCCGACCACTCCACCACTATCGGTGGCTTCGCGTAGATCTTTCGCAAAAACCGTGATCTCTTGCTGCGTACTGTCCGTGAGGATTGTCACGCGATCGTCCTTAGTCCTGACTACCATTCCAACCTCGTCTTGATACTTGCTGCCTCCAATCACTTTCACGTGATCGCCCTCGCGGAACAGCTTGCGAAGTTCTCGGATCGGTGCCTCAATTGTTTGTCCTCTGAGTTGTCCTTCGTCAATACGCATCTTCACAACCTCGCCGTACACCTCGACAGCACGGCCACTGAGACCCTTCTGTTCACCCTTGTAGATTTCGACTTTGTCGCCGGGCAGATAATCCGCACCGGCGCTTGTCTTCAGCGTTGCAGCCAGCGCTGCCAGATCCAGATTCTCCGTGCCATCATCATTGCCAGCTGCGAACTTGGTAACTTCTTCTAGTGTTGGATTCACATTCTCGGTTTCCACTGCACTTAGCTTTACAGTCTCCATCAAAAACCCGCTGCTGTATTCTTTGCCCTGATAAGTGAAGGTGTTGTTACTCATACCAGGTTGTTTGGTGAGATATCTGCTGTGCTTCTTACGTGCCTCCTGTTCACTGAAGAGTCGAGCCGGTGGTCGCTGGCCCGCGGCACGCTGCACTCGCTTACGCTTCAGTCCCCCTTGGCCATCTGGCTCCATAAGAGGTGCGTTGGCGTCTTCTGTGAGGCCATAGTCTAATCGAGGCACTATTTTCAGCAAGAGCTCGGTACCATTTGGTTCGACTTCCTCAATCTGCGCTAGATCGCCAGCGTACAGGCCGCGCTTCGGTCGTACATACATGCCGGTCTCCAACTGCTTCTGCTTCTTCGTTCGCAACAGGTCGGGCATTTCTTCAACGGGGATCATCTGTGGCTTTGTACCGAAGAATATGTGTGTAATGCCTTCGAGTGATGGCAAAATATCGTCTTGCCGCATGGCTTCCACGTAAAGGCTGCCAGCCATGGGTCCACTTCGCTCGAAAGCGGAGTAAATCTGAACAGGCTCACGACTCTTAGAGCGCTCCACTATCCGGTGCTGGACCGCGAACACGACTTCGCGCTCTTTACCAGGTCTGCACTTCAATCTCCATATACGCGGGTCTGAAGCGCTGGGAAGTAACAGTCGTTGTGGCACGATTGCGCCTCCCGATCCAGGTCCTCGTTGTTGACGACCGTATCTCTCTTTCAGTCTCGCTGCAGTCTCTTCCACATCCATAGCCTCTTGACGCTCACGCTGTCGATCGAGCTCACGATGCATTCGATCATCCCGGTCTGCCCCTGGCGGTAACTCTTGGAGGTCGTCAGGGTGCATCTCTTCACCAGGTAAGTCATCTTCTTCCTCCAATTCCTCCTCATCATCTTCGTCCACTTCAGCCTCGACATCAATGAACTGGTTTTGTCTCTTCTTCCTCCGCTTGCGCGAAGGCTGATCGTCCTCGTCCTCTTCTTCTTCGTCGTCCTCCTCCTCGTCTTCGTCATCTGCATCCTTTGTGTCATCGTCGCCTTCTTCATCATCTACTGCACCGTTGACACCGTCCGCATCTTCCTCTTTGAGCTCATCGTCATCATGCTGAGCTCGTTTATTCCCGGATCCGCCGTCATCGTGGCCGTCAGCCGCTATTGCTTGCGGCTTCGCTTCACCTTCATCGTCACTACCGATTTCTGGCTGCGGATTGAAGTCATCCTCTTCCTCGTCCGGGAAGTCTTGGTCGTTAATGTTGCTCATGCTGGACAGTCGTGCAGCTTCTGAACGGATGTGCCAAAGACAAATGCTGCGTCGAGGTATCGTATGAGCGACGTGGTGGTCGTAGAAGTGTTGCCGAGCAAGGTCGGAAGGGAAGTGGAACGTGGAATGCTGAACAACGACCTGCAGATCGGGGCACGGACACGTCTCGCTTAATTAGCTCCACTAGCGCGACACAATGCTGGTTCATCAACCTCCGGGCCTGAAGCAGAGGAATTGCCATGCGTTCTTCACTGCCACCATGATATGTTCACAAGACTAAGGTCAGCGCTGACATTGGACTACGATGCAGCCACGCGCTATTCGAGACTCGAGCTGCGCTCCCGGCCGCTTCATATACAGGGCCGAGCCCAAGGCGTACTTCCAACTTCAGAACTGCCTCGTATCACTTCTTCCACTTTTCGCGACTTGCCCGACGCGAAACACTCTGTAAGCTCTATAATACTATTAGTCCGGATCGTTATCCTCCCGACATGTTGCGCAAATGTGTCCTGAAGCTTGACAGCACGATTCCATAAGCAGGTCCACCAGCATCCACTATTGCTACTGCATAATGTTGGCCGCGTGAAGGACCTTTTGTTTGCCATTATGGGCACTGTGCGCAAGGACGTGATGATTCCATGCACCGTCCAGTGGACTATTCAGTGGAGTTCTCTACTTCCTCAACTACAATGTTGAAAACTAGTGGGTCATGACGATACTGACAACCACAGTAATGAATGCAGAGAGTGCAGATATCCTTGCCGCATTTGCCCGATGAGGCGAGCTTACCTAAGCAGACCACATCGTGTTTGACTTTGGGAACGTCTCTATCTAACACTGCGTAACACGATATTTATACCTAAAATGACCTATAAAGAAGAAGCAGCACTGCCCAAGTGGCAGCGTGGAGAAGTTGACACGCCAAGACAACGTGTACGAGAGTGCTCATCTGTAGCTACAGTGCTTCTTCTGCTGGCATTGCTTTATCTATCCTGGCCATTAAGCTATAAGAGCACGGCCGAGCACGAGACTGCTGAACGTGTCCCACCATGCCGCGAGTCGAAAGAGATTCACGGACTGCCATTGAAAGATGTTCCGCATCATCTGGAGTCCTTTCAGAAATGCTCCCTCCGTAACCTTCGAGCCACAAATTACACGTTCCTAGAGTCTGCAAAGCCCTTGCCAGTGTCTGAATTTGTCTTGCGACGAGACAGACTGGCACGAGCATTAGTCGAAGATGGTGCAGACGCGTTCATGGTTGAGCCAGGCTATACTTTCTCATACTACGCAAATGTGACTCAGCCCGATTGGGAGGTTTGGGAGCCAGAAGAACGTCCATTCATTATGATTGTGCAACCGCATCATGTGGGTGGGCACATTCGCGCAAAGACGACATTCCTCGTACCCTCCTTTGAGGCCGAGCGGGCGAGACTACTTCAAATGCCTTTCGAAAAAGAACTAGACCTGGTCACGTATGAGGAACACTGGAACCCATATGCCACTTTGTTATCCTCCACAATCTTCTCTACAAAAGGCGGCGACGATCGCAAAACTCCTCCAGAAGTAATCGTAGATGAGGAGATGCGAGATTTCATCTCCCGCGGCCTAGCTGTGAACGGCTTCCATGTCCACGGACTCGCCGGAGCAGTCGAAAGAGTCAGACAAACAAAATCAGAAGCAGAAGTTGGGATCCTCAGAGCCGTCAACACTGGCACTGTGGAGTCTGTACGAGCCATGCGGAAGTGCTTGGTTCCGGGTCTCACAGAAGACGAAGTCATGCTCGTGCTTGATAATACGATGCGCTCGGTCGGCATGGATCCCTTCTTCGACATTGTGCTCTTTGACGAAAATGCGGCAAATCCGCATGGTGGCACTAATGGTACAAAAACATTAGAGAAGGAGACCATGATTCTCATCGATGTCGGAGCGCATCTTTATCGATACTCGAGCGATATTTGTCGCAGCTTCTTCCCTCCATTCTTCAAGAAACCAGAGACTTATGCTGATTTCAACTCGCTTAGCGACGAGGTCAAGGAAAAGCTACATGTCTGGGACGTAGTTTTAGACGCTCAGAACGCGAGCCTGCTTGCGCTCCATGAGAATGGCAGTTGTGCTGATGTTGATCTTGCTGCGCGCGAAGTGATTAAGAAAGCGGGCTATGGGAACGCCTTCACGCATCGTGTTGGGCATGGAATCGGGATTAAGGCGCATGAGAGCCCGTATCTCAACAAGGGCAATACCGACGTGCTGCTGAAGGCAGGTATGGCCTTTACCTCGGAGCCTGGAATCTATCTGGTCGACAAATTTGGAGTCAGGCATGAGGATATACTGCTTGTGAAAGCAGATGGTCTGCCGGACATCCTGACAGGCAGGCGAGCTGCTGGTCCTTGGGATCCTTGAGAGCAAGAGTGCACATTGCAAAGACTCATTCATCATCTCCACGGTCGGCAGCTCTATCGCGACCACCATCATCGTCCCCATTGTCTTCTTCATCGTCTGGCTTCTCCACCTCGAACGTCAGACCACCAGATTCCTTCCCGTTGGCGTTCTGTATCTTGACGCGGTACTTGCCTTTGTTCCAAAGATCTTTGATAGTCAGCTCTCTCGTACGGCCGAGAGATTCAATGGCACTGATGCGGTCCAACGTCGCTTCGAGGAACTCATCGAAGCCTTCCTCCGCACATATCTCACGAAAGGCGTTCATCATTGGTACAGAATCTGCGCGGACCATAGCATTACTGTCGATAGCGAAGAGGTTGATCGCATCATAAGACTGTATGAAGTCTGCTCTGGTCATGATCTCTCGTGCTTTGTGCAGTGGTATTTCCGGCAGGATGTGGCCATGCTTCGGGTCCCAGGTCTGTTCCATTGCCTTTTCTTGGTCGACCAGAGCTTTAGCCAGAACCATTGCAGCACTTGCATACTTTTGCTGGTCCATCACATCGTCGTCCATATCTTCTCCAAGTATCCAGCATTGGTTCAGGAACCAAGTCTTCTCCATGCGGTTGATATCGTCAGCAGTCCTCAGCATATCGTGCGACTTCGCCACTCTGCTGAGATATGACATTCGTCCCCCAACCTTCTCATACACTTTTTCGAGTATAGACGGCTCCGGATCATCATGCCTGTATTTCGTTCTATAGTTGCGCAGTGCTGCCAAGGATCTTTCCTTGTTGAGGTCCAAGATGCGGATGACGTTCATCCTTGTAGCGTATTGTTTCATCCGCTCGTAGATCCAATAGTCGTCCGAGTTGAAGATCACGGTGGCCAGATTGCTTGCTGCCCATTGCTCAGCCCGCTGCTGGATGAGCTCAAGAAGATCTTTGCCATCGTCATCATCCCGCAGCAGATGCATAGAGTTGAATATGAGTATTAAAGGCTTTCCAATGCTCTCTCGTCTGGCCAATGCCACCTTTTCGAGTTTGTTGAATGCGCGCTCGATGTCCAGAATCGCGCCTGCATCCCGAGGCCCACGGATGGAGAAGAGAGAGCCGATGTTGTCTTCATGGTACTCAAAGTCAAGTGCTTTACCCAATCGAATACGAAAGATCTCAGGATTCGCGTGCGCGTCGAACATAGCACATCCTTCGCCGTTGACCTTCGCCATTGCATCAATGAGCATACTCGATTTCCCTGTACCTTTCTCGCCTACGAGAAGGTGATACTGTCCTCGCACACGACCATCAACGATCGCATCGATGAGGTCCTGCTCGTCTCTCCGAACCCAGTGCTCGCGCTGTTTTCCCTCGTCCAAAAGATCTGTGCCGCCGAAGGCATTACCTCTCTTGTGGATCGCGGCAAGATCTAGAACTGGATCACCCGGCTTGAAAGCATTGTGCATCTTCTCAAGAACGTGATACTTGTAGTAACGCGTGTATCCATAGCCTACGGCACCGAGGATCGCGACTGACGCGAAAGTGGTTAACGCCGCCTCAAACATCTTGAATAAAGTCGGCCCCCATGTGAACCCCTTTGGATCCTTCTGATCCGCTTTCTTGCCATCTTGGGCTGCGTCGTCTTCGTCCGGTTGTCCAGGGAGTTGTGGTCCAACTGGCAGCCCTTGATACCGCTTTTGTACAAGTGGTGCAATTATGTGAGGCCTTGGGTGCCGTGTTAAGCATGCGCCACGATGCCGACGCCATTCGCGTGTAATGGCGCGTAGGCGCGTCATTGTGTTATCACGTTGTGTCACACGCAATTGTTCTCGGATCGATGGCGCGCAGCATTCGCGCGACAGATATCATATTGGCGACATATCCGTAACTGATTCGTAGTGCTGACGAGAAAGTCGCATCCGGGCATCGCGTTCAAACAAGGAGAAGATGCGGCGCAGCTGTGGCTGTGTTCAGAACTCTGCCTTACTGTACTTGATTTAGCCGAATTCTGGCACCGTCATGGAAGATTAGCTTATACATCTACTACTAAGACATAGATGTCCCGGACCTCATCACAGCTTTCCGCTCTCCAAGGTTTCAGCTACTTTCACTACTATCTTTCCGTACACTTTACGCTCATGCAAATCACTCAATGCTCGGCCAATATCTTCGAGACCATTATACTGACCATAGAGCATCGCTTGGAGCTTGCCACTCTCGAGCATGCCGAGATAGCCCTTCCATATCTTTTCCAGTTCTTCTGGGTACCTACGGCCACTCTCCCCAAATCTATACCCTACAACAGTGATACTCTTCAACAGCAGTTTATTCATCTTGACCTCTTCCATGACTCCTCCCCGTGCTGCGAAGCCGAGTATCACTATGCGCCCGAAATATGCTAGACAACGAATTGCATCGTTGACCATGCCGGTGTTGTCCAAGCATACTTCGGCACCTTGATCGTTGGTGAGCTCCATCACTTTGGCGATCCAGTCGCCCTGCTGAACCACAACATGGTCTACGTTCATGTCTCTTCTCATGTGCTCAGCTTTATTCTCATCACCAGCCAGCGCGATGACTTTGGCGCCGACTGCTTTTGCGACCATACAGCAAACGCTACCTAGGCCTCCACTGGCTCCGCTCACAAGCACTGTTTCTCCTGGTTGCACTTTGGCGATGTGGACCACAGAAGCATAGGAGACCGCCTGACCAGACATGGCCACGGCAGTCTCGCTAGAAAGGTTATCCGGTATCCTACGTATCGAGCCTTCTCCAACGCATATGTATTCTGCAAATGCGCCAATGGCAGCGCCAAAGACTCTTTCGCCCTTCTTCAACAGGGCATTGCTGCTCTTTGATGGAACAGCTTGTATCACGCCAGCAAAGTCGTAGCCCAGAATGAAAGGAGGATGACACCAGCCCCTTTTGGTATTATTCTGGTGCTTGCCTTGGGCATGCAATATGTCGGCATGTTGTGGCGAGCAATGTGTGACGCGCACGAGGAATTGATCGTCATTTGGCTTGAGGGTTGCGACGTTGGTAGGTTGCAGAGTCGAGACGTCGTCAACAAATTCTGGGATGTGAATAGCCTTCATTTTGTGACGCAGTCCAGGTCGTTGAGCAAGGCGACACTTTCAGGGAACGTGCACTTACCTTTCTCGCAACAACGCGAGGTCGTAGGCAGCTTGTCAAGGTGGACTTTGCAAATCGGTTTGCCGCAATGCCGAGGTGAAGGTTGACTTCGGTGAAGATTGCCGTTTCACCTCACTTCTTGACGAGTCTGGGATCTTGCCGAATGAGGCTGGTTACAGAACGAAATGACACTCAACTCTGCGGAAGTGCGAACCTTGTTGCGATGACATGCTACGCCTTTCATAAAGAATCATGACATCTATACTACAAAGTCAGTCCCAGGCGGCGGACGCGCCCAGGTGGCTTGGTCATTAATCGAGGCCTCGCAAACTTTCCTAGCTAGAAACATGGATGTGGGGTTTCAACGGTCGAAAAGGCCTTACACGCTTGAGAACATGAGACAACTCGTCAGCATGCGATCGTGGGCACGACACGAGTCGGTACGAAAGCATAGCCTGAACCATGATACTTCAGCAGTGACAGTGGACGTTGCCTACCGGCTCCCTCCAACCACCTGGGCATCCGATGGCTATGCCTCACAACCGTAATGTTTGTCTTCCGGGCCGATGCTAACGCTTGTCGCATTGAGTTTGACAGCCATCTGCAGGTAATAGTGAACGGGTGTACCTGCAGCCAAGGTGCAGCCTCTAGCAAGGATCTACCTGTGACTGTTCGGCCTCGCGGCAGTAAAGACTCGGCCACTACGGCTCCATCATTGTTTGGCAATCGGCTTCTGTGGCGATCAGCTCGGACAACTGATTGCGCTCAGGCTCTTCTTGTAACGCCTTGACGCAATCGTCTTGAATATACTTGCTCAAGCACGGACGACCTGGAGGCATCCCTCGTTGATAAGAGAGCTGCAACATTGGAGATTGATTCATCTCGGTGGCATGTTGAATCTTGACGGGTCATGGCGAGCTCAGAACCTCTTTTGCTCTGATCTCACATGCGAGGCGTTATAGCACTTCGTGACACTATATGTTCGGGTATTGGGTCAGCACCATACCCAAAAAGTGGTCTTGCTCGCCTTGATGCCGTTCTTGGTAACCGCGATTCCACGTCCACAAAGCGGCATTCCCCGAGGTGTCAGATCAGTACTGGTTCCGAGATCTCGCGCTACAAAGCTCTTACGGTCTACAGCCGTATTACGATGCTTACTGCCGTATTACGATGCGCATTTCCGACCTTGAGAGGCCCGCCGGTTGAAGCGACGGAATCTACTCGGTCATTCGGTCAATGTGTCTCTGAATCTATTCTTACGAATAGCAATGCCTGTTGCGAATGAATGCTATATGCGAGGACAACCATAACGCTGGATTTCGTGTCCTATATCCTAATTATTCGACCAGGGGACAATCATACCGGCCTGAGCACAGTGCGGTTTTGCACTAGTGCCTGGCGCACAAAACAACGCCAGGGGAGAGGTCTAAATGTCTTGTCCGCCGTAGAGACCTTCGTGGCTAGACCCCAAATCTGCGTGCCCTTATAGTTGAAGCGATGAAGAGCTCCGCATTAGGTGTCCATTAGATCGGACGGAATGGCTGCAATACCACGTGTCTAGTGCGTTCATGTCCGTCCTATTCGAAGCTGTGGAAGTGCCATCGCAGATCATAGCGAAGACAGCTTCCAGAAGCATGTCGTATACCCTGCAAGCATTGCAAGGATATATCAATTAGCAGTGCTCGCTTCGAACATAGCACCACAAAAAATGGTACGCTAGAGACGAAAAGCAAGCATTCTGTTTGCTGAAACGCGATTTTGAAAGATCAAGTGGTCTGTAATGTGACGTCTGCGAGGTCAATATCATGGTCGCAATATTTTGTGGACATTCGAACAGGTCACACAGCAGTATAAGAAATTGCTGCAAGCGGATGTTCGCAGCAGCAAATGCAAGATAGATTGTTCTCGGGAAGGCAAACAGAAAGTGACACGTTGGAGAGCAAGGGTTGCGGCAGCAAACCGTCGTGATGCGTTTGCAAGAGGTCGTATTGCCGTGAGGTATATCTATAACGTTTGCTGTCGTGTCATGCAACACCCTCGCTTCTGAGTCGTTGGAGAGGACAAGTAGACTAATCAGCGGTGGCGGAAGCACTGATGCTGACGACACGACGCGGTACCCGAACAGGAATAGCAGCGCGGGCGGCAGTATGTACCGACATTTAATGCAGCCTTGTTTCCACGAGAAAGGAGCGACCAGGGTCTGCCTGAACTCTGGCAACCGGGCCGAGTCTGCAATGACACCGGCCACGTCTCCATCGAGTCAAGGAACGTTTTTGATGCCCGAGGAAGTGTAGCAACAGATTCCGCCAACGTTGGGCTACACCGGTGCTGCTCGCCACAGGCCCACAGCTGCGCAGACTATCGCGTGAGTCCCGGTGTTACGAATAAGCTTCGCAGCTTGGAGAGACGTCCCGACGTGCCGGGCATCGTGCATGACCAGACTCCTGGAAAACGGCCATCGATCTGGTATGCAGCACGCTGTTTGCGGGCTAGCGTCAGTTCCGGACGAAACGCCGCGACTCGCTAAAGCATTCTGATGTTGACGCTAGAATCCAGGCGGAATGCCGGCCGCTCGTCTTGTTTGCGCTGGCGAGCAAGGTACAAGATTATTGGAAACAGGACACGGCCAGGGTGGGCGACAGTCAGCGGCGGTGTTGGTGATGTCAGGCCACTCCACCGCCGCCTCGCAGCACCATCATGGGCGACGTCAATTTGATTGAGGCAGGACGGGCGCTGTCGCGGATATGTGTGATGAGACGTGTAAGATGTGGTGGAAAGGTGAGGTCGGACTTGGTTATTGGGTGGGTGCCAGAAAGCCACCGCCCGTCGCTGTTCTTAGAACTGTACCTGCACTAGCGTTGCAGCGGCAGTCATAACGAAACCCCGGTCGACGTCGATCACCCGGTATCCCTGACCGACAGGAGAGTGCGTTTGAGAAGTTGCGGCGCGGAAAGGCTGGGCCGGCAACATGACGCACCAGCACGTTTGTTCGGGGAGATTGCCAGTGAACCAGAGTGCTGTCCTTGCTCAGACGACCCCCTGGAGCGATTCTGAGGAAGAATTTTGTTAATTGTTACTGCTACCCAGTTCCCGGTCGCTTGACTCTCACTGTACACATATTTCTGCTGACCGTCGTCGCTCTCTTCAACGTTTTCCGTCAGAAACTCCCGCCAGTCGCCAGGCGTCTTCTCTGCGTATGAACCACAGAGGCGCAAACGCCTGACATCTTCCCAAGCCAGCCCAGAAGCACACCGAGGCCTCCACCAGCGCACACATTGCAAATAATTCCGCCTGCATTCCAGCAGTCGCTTTTGATCCACCATCCACCGGGGGAGCCTTACCGCGCACCGACGTTCTGCAGACCCCATCCAACGACAGAAGACGAGACAGGCTCCGCAATCTACATTTGTAGCTTGTCCGACGTAACCCTCAATCCACTTGCCAGGCCCTCGCTGCCCTTGCGAGAGTGAGTCCATCCTGGTCGCTTGTGCGACCCTGCATTCGTGTTGCGACTGTATAAAGCGTGACATCTTTCCGCCGACCAGTGCTGACAGCTCGCCAGACCACATCGTCAATGATTGTCAGAGAGGACCACTCTGCTATGAACATGGGCCGCGGCGCATACGACACGACTGGGTGAGCATTGTGTGAAGCCGTCTCACTGATTGGAACATCGTGCTAACACTCATTCTCAGAGCACCCAAGCCAAAGCCTCCGCCGCCGAAGAGACGATAGTATCGCTCTTCGTTTCTGGAACACGCACGACAACTTTTTCTTTCTCGCGACGCCGAGGAGCGCGGGCGATCGTCAGCTGCCAGCTTTCACACAAACAAGCTCCGAATTTACCGTGCAGCTATCTGCGTTAGCTTGCACGAACTATGCTGGCATGAACCTGGGCCGAGCTCGTGTCGCATAGCTATCTCTCCACGATCACCACCACCTCCACCATCATCCTCGCCCGCCACTACGACGATCGCTCCACTGTGCTGCAGCCACGACTTTCTGTTCCGCCCTTCTTCAACTTGAGCGCTTTCGACTACTACGCAAGCATAATACCCCAATTGAGCGTTTACAGCATGTTTTATTACGTCGGTCCGACACAACGGCTCCGTTTCTGTTCGACTACTATCGCTACGACCGTCGCTACCGCACTACCACGGCGACATCACAACCTAATCACTTCCCGGTCCGTTTTCACGGACCTTGGACAACACTGGCGTTCGGTAGACGGGACACAGGTGGCGACACCATTGGCATCTCAGGTAGACCATTGGCGCAGAGCGATCTGCTTTGGGAAAAAAAGAATACTGTACACTATTGGCATCATCACGGCGTTTTGAAATGGCGGCAAAGCTCTTCTGCAACAGGAATTTGCGGCATGGGAGCATGTTCGGACAACTACCACGTTGGCAGTTTGAGTATATGCTTGATATAGCGTTGGGGCATGTCTACTACTGCCGGGAGTCGCAGTTGGCTTGATGGCCAGCGCATGGGTAATCAGTTCTATTTTCCTTGTAGACAGCAGATACCCCTACACGTTGCAAATTGATGGAAAGACATCATGTTACATCAGTACCAAGAGTGGCGCCACAATCGAGCAATATCGTCTGATTTTGTCACCGTTGCACCTCGTTGCAATGCAATAGTTGTCGCACACGGGAACTTCGCACAGGAAATCTGTAAGTCCCACATGTTGCAGCTCCGTCGCGGATGATGTCGATGCGCGTCCTGCAAACGCCGATGCATTGATCCGCCCCTGATCCTTACGAAGTCTTGTACCTGCTTTGTGCCACTTCTGGACTACCGAACAAGGTGGTGTAACCTAGGAGCCGGGGCAGAGCCGCGATCCTGGCTTGATCAAGATCACGATACCCATATGCAAGGGTTGACAGCTGCCACAGTGGATCCGTCCTCGCCGTCTCTCATTCAACGGTGTGCCCATCCAGAACAGAGTCCTGGGAGCCCCTTGAGGCACGACGGCTACCATTCGTCTGGCATGTCGCCGCCAATGCCCGGTAGTGGTCACAGATAAGCTTGCCCATGGTGTTGTGCACATCTGACCAGATACAAAGGCTGTACTCACGATAGCTTCAGGCTAGTGATGCTCCCGGTTCTAGGGATTTGGTCGAAGCGGCTGACGTTTGCGGGCGCCCTCGATGCGGGACTGTACGACTTGCCTTATCGGCAACCACTTCCTTGTGTTCGAGACCACGATCATGGCGCTTCAAACAATATGGATATTTCACCATCGCCTATTCTGTGCTGAACATCTGGCACTCGCTTAGGACTTTGTAGTACCAGGGACAGACTAAGTTTCTTCTTCTCGTCTGGGGATGCATCCTGAAGCCGGATCGTTGGTGCCTTGGTTCCTTCCACACCATGTGGTACAGCCAGCTGGAAGTGGCCATTCTCACTCAAATCAACGTCCAGAATTGCCACGGTGGCGTTGGTCAGATGGACAGACGACGAGCTTGCGACGTCTAGCTTCACCCCAGCCATCCCGATCGCACCTGATGGATGGTTCGTATTGCTATCTGTGATGGGCACCCGGCGCTCTCGTGGTGTCACATCATGACAAAAGAATGGGACAGTTCCTCTGTCGGTGCCTGTCGGGAAAGTGACTCGCCATCGCAATTCTGTCCCGTCTGGTCTGATCCTGCCGCCATCCTTCGGATCTGTGTATGAGATTTCGGATGCGGTGTAAGACAGCCTATCTTTGATCGCTGGTAACTCGCCGAAAGAATGATCCCACGTCGTCGTCAAGGCGAAATCTATGACGCCGTATCTGATAGCGGCAGGTATGTGTTAGTTCCTGTTTCCAGCACTACGCTCGAGATCAGCAACGTACGGCTTATCCCACCAATGGCCACTTCTTCTCTCAGGGTCGTCATCAATGAAGGCAATGAGCTCGAGGTATGTTCCGTCTGCGAAAAGCACCAATTTGTTCTCGGTCTTGCCGTCGGCATGCCGGCCGCCTTCAGACAATGTGAAGTGGTCTGTGATCCACTTGGGTGGGTTGATAAGATCCTGGTAGGGAAGGAGCAGCACAACGTGGTCCAATTGCAATTTTGAAGACATTTCAATGGCTCAAGGTAACGACAATGTGTTGTCAGTCGTGAGTGTATGCACGCCTATGTCAATGAAAGTGGACGCTGATGATCAAGTACAGTGGAGTTGAGGAGTAAAAAGCCGACGGCAGGCGCGGATACGACGATCAAACAGCGGCCTCGGGACAGCAATCTTCATGAGTGCAATGGCGCGTGAAGGCGATGTGGACAATAGACATCATATAACTCCGATCAGCAGCACCAAGCTCCGCGACATCAGCAGCAGAGATATATGTTTTGAGCGTGAGGTACAAAACAAGATATATAAGGGACAGCGATAGTGGTGTGTGTGGGATTAGTTGTCGGATATGATGAAGGGGTCTTGGCAGTGGACATGGCTTTTGCTTCTTCTGTCTCACATCCTCTCATACATATTCTCTGTACGCACGAGCGGACTTGATATCACCAACACCGAAGCTGTTCCGTGTATGTCAGCGTTCGTGCTGCATGAGACGCGCTCTGTCGAGGTCAAACGCGTAGGTAGTAGTCATGTCGAGAAGGGCGCGCGCGCATCGGATAGGTGCATATTGCTGCTTCGAAGACGGATGCCTACATGTACATTGTGAGTGGCCGTTTGTGTGTACTGCGAGACCGAACTGTAGGGCCTTGCCCGTCGCAGACTCCACTGTCAAAGGTGAACGCGCACGCTTTCAATAAAAGTGCAAACGCGCTCAGGCACCCACGACCTTCTTGCCTTACTTCGAGCGAAGCAGCAGTTTGACAACACACTTTCTTCAACTCCTCGACACGACCTGTCCGTGCAATCACCAAGACAGAGCATGTCTATCACCCCGGCGGCGCCCCTGCCACATTCACGACCATTGCAGCTGCCTGTGCTGCCAGGCGCGCCTCCAGCACCTCCACCTCCACCTACTCAGCCTACATGCGTCATTTGTTGTGAGGACGATGCCGCTCCTCTCGTGCAAGCCTGTCGCTTTTGCACAGCCAAATACTGTCCCGGGTGCCTCGTTGGCATGTTCGATGTCGCTCTCACTCAGCCTTCCATGTTCCCTCCAAGATGCTGCACCTTCGTTCAACTCTACACGGTTCTGCCAGGCTATGACAAAGCCGATGCTTATCGAGCGAAGTTCGAGGAGTGGCTCGCAGTGGCGAAGGTCTACTGTCCCTCACCTACGTGCTCTGCCTTCATCCCGGAGAGGTGAGTGCAAGGGCGATCCTCCCTGACATTCTGACGCTCTGACACTGAACAGACAAATACCTAAAGCGGCGGTGGGCAACGTGGCCATTCAGATGTTAGAGCAGACTCTCAACAACATTGTGGCCAAGCTCTACGAAAGCGAGTTCGCTAGGTTCTTCCGCAGCGAGGCAGAGACAGAGAACTTGCCATACTACAACGCGCGAGTCAAGCATCCGGTAAATCTGAAGATGATCCAGGGTACGTCACGGCGCCACGAAATGGCTCAAGGAGCTGCTGATGCACGGAAGTATGGCGTGCCTAGACCTCATGACTGATCATGCATACAGGCAGAATCGACAAATCCCAGTACACATCCATGGGCGGTTTGTCAAAGGATGTCGCGCTCATCGCCAGCAATGCCAGACTATACAATGGATCGAATCATCCAGTCACGGAAGCTGCAGAGAAGCTGTTGAATTTCTACTTCGAGGTACATGCGATCGCTTGCAATAGCTTTGTGCTGGTCTGACCGTTTCCTAGGAGCTTTCAACGATTGCAACCCAGCTCACGGTCACGCCAAGAGTCGTGCAGAATGATATGTTTCCTTGTCCCTCTTGTCACATTGCGATCTGCACTGCTTGCCATAAAATTGAGCATAGCAGGAACGGAGCTTGTGATAACTCTGCGGAGGATAGCGAGCTTGCAATGCTACGCCAGTTCGGCTACAAGCGCTGCCCTCGCTGTAGAGCTGGCGTACGCAGGATGTATGGCTGTTCTCATATGCAATGCCACTGTGGAGGTAAGTGCGAACCGCGCTGCTTGTGGGCTTGATCACCGCACTGCGCTAACAAGACACAAGCCCACTGGTGTTGGTGGTGTGCTCGGTCAATTGATGAATGCATCGGCGACTGCGGTCCCACGCTCGACGAAATGAGCAGTGAAGACGAAGATCTCATCGAAGAAGAGAGTGTTGAAGACGACGATGAGGGCGACAACATACGAATGATTGATGCTGGACCGGTTGTGCCGCCTGCGACGATCCAGCCAGCCAACCTTGATGCGGGAGGCGCTCCTCGGTGGGCCCACGAAGACCTTGACTTTGGAGATGAGCCAGATCAGGAGCCGGCTGTGCAAGTTAGTATTCAAGTCCTCACCTCAGTAGCTTCGGACCGCTGCACCTTGCGTAGAGTCGCGGACTTGAAGCAAAGCGTTCGCTCTCACAGACGCGGCGGCTTTCTAGGCCTTAGCTGACTCTTGATGCCTATAGGTTTGGTCGTGCCGTCACCGCTGGAGTGCCTTCCGACTTCCTACTGATGGCGCCAACTACGGCGATTTCAACTACCTCGAATGCAATCGGTGCTTCACATCCTTACAGCCATCATCTCCACGACAGCCGCGCGTTCATGGGCGCAGACAGAAGGATAATCGAGTGAAAGAGCGGCCGAATGATGCTTGGGATTGCCAGGGCTGCAAGTTGATTGTTTGCAGTATATGCCGAGATCACTACAAGACGAAATCCACCATGCAGCAGTAGCTTACTGCAGCGGGAACTCCAGAGCATACATTAGAGCGAGTTTGGAAGCAAGGCGATGCGCTCCATGTCGGAGCTCCTGTGATTCTGACGGGTGAACTATCACCCGGATAATCTGCAGCGTTAAGCTTCCAACGGTCGGATTGCAACTCTAAACGCGCGATCGAGCTCTACTTTGCACTATGACCTACACCGAGCAGACATTGATTGGGTGGTCGCTGTGTGGTCAAGAGGCTCCGGGGCCAGGACTCAACAGCATCAACCCATGCACGAATATGGCACTCATTCCACTAATTAGAGACAAAAAGCACGATCGTCGACCTGCCATGCCGACCAGCATCTAGAAGCACTCAGGCCCAAGGCCTCTATCTGTGGCACGACCATATCCTTGGCCAACATCTGCAGCTCTCGGATCAGCCTGGTCCAACTTCACGAACCCTTTGATTCTTCTCCACTGCGCAAAACAGACTATGAACGCTGCTCGGGATGCGCTCTGGTTTATTCACCTCACGACCAGGCTTCGAGACCTGAGGCTATCATCACAATAGCGTGCGCTGCATATGAGGCTTCGCGCTGTGTATTATCTGGAGTAGGGAAGCGTGTCATTGAAAGCTGCATCATTTGGGCGCGTTTATGTTGGATGGACCGCTGCGAGGGTTCTCGGTTGATTACGCACAGTGAAATGGTATGGTTCAGCCGAAGACGAATGCACCTCGCAAGTTTCAAGAGACGGAGTCTTTACTGCCCTAGCACATACTTCCGCACAGCCGCACGAAGTGCCTCCATCCTCTGCTGCGTGCGTGTATAGACTGCACGATACTGCTCGATCGTCTCCTGGATGACATCGTTTCGAGTCTTGCGGCCTTCGCAGATCGCTTTCATCTTCAGCTCCATTTCTTTTCGCAGAAAAGGTTTTGCGAGACTGATCTCGAAGCCCATGTTCTCGTACCCCTCGATCAGTGCGATGCCGAGCGTGGTCGGGATAAATTCCTGCATACCGTTTGTGCCGCCGTCGCCCCGGCCGTTAGCTCCTACGCGTCCACCACGTCCTCTGCCACGACCTCGAGCACGGCCGCGACCTCCACCGCGACCTCGTGCTGAAGCTGCATCTGCATCATCTGCGTCGGATGCTTCGTCTTCGGCATTCTGAGGCTGTCTTGTTCGCGGCCTCGTGCCAACGTACTCTCGCTCCTTGATCTTGACGATGTGCTCTGCCATTGTGGCATCTGTGCCGATGCCATTTGCATCCATAAGTGCGATCAATTCAGGCTCGGTCAAATAGCCTGGAGGACTCGTTTGTCCTTCATGGATTCGAGCTTCGGTCGGTATGAATATCTCTCCTTCCCTGAAGTCGGGAAGCTCCTGGCTACTCGTCCACTTGTCGTACGGATACACGTCGAGATAGTTTCGCTCGAGAACGGTTAGGCCCGAAGTGCTGAAGACCTCCGAGCCATATGAAATGCTGATATCAGTCTTCGAACCGCGGGCATCCTCGCTGCAGCAAGCAAGAAAACGTCTGACCACGAACTCGTACACTCGCTGCTCTTGCTGGTCAAGCTGTTCCGGAGCAACATAATTGACAGGGTGAATTGGCGGATGAGCTTTGTCGTTGTTGCGACCCATCCTCGGCCAAGAGAATCCGCCAGTTGCTAGGCCTTGTGCAAACACTCCCCATGCCGGACTTTGAGTCTGCTTCTGCACTAACGCCTGCAGGTTCATACCACGATCGTACTGGTCGGTCTCTGTTCGAGGATAACTGATCCAGCCGCTCTGATACAACTTTTCCGCAATAGTCATGACACGTGCGCTGTCCATTCGTAAGAACCTGCTGCCGCATTTTTGAAGCTCCACCGTCGTTAATGGTAATGGCTTCCACTTGCTCGTCGGCTTAGTCTGAACTTTGTTCACTCGTGCTGTGCGTGCTGTAAGACAACGTTCGAAGAGAATCACCACAACCATGCGGTCGAACAGGTGAGTGCGCGACCACTTGAAGTTTACCTTGATTCCATCCTTCTGATGCATCACTTTGATAGCCCAGAAGGTTTCAGGCACAAAATTACGAACACGAAAGTACCTCTCGACCACAAACCCGAGCGTGGGAAACTGGCAGCTGCCGTAGCTGATCGTCTTTCGATCCTTAATGACGGCTTGCACGGTAAAAGACAGATTCCGAGTGAAGCTCGCGCCGATGCGCAAGTCCAGCTCCATCCTGGCGAAGACAGCATCGGCTTGAGCTTCATCCAACGGCACGGGGTTTCGAGCAGCATTGACGACATGCGCTCTTTCGATGTTCGAGAATCGAGCTCGGACTGTTCTCCCGGGCTGCCTAAGCTCGGGCTTGATCTTCGCTGCGGTCTCACGAACCTCAACGCCTATGTTTTCGCCTTCCCGATCGCAATCGGTCCAGATGTACAAGTAGCGAGCGAATCTTGCTTGCGTCTCGATGTTCTTCGCGATGCCTTTGTTGTCGTCCTTGACATATGTCTCGATGGGAGCTTCAAACAGATCGGCTGGATCGCACGAGTACCATCCCCGATGTCTGGTATCGAAGTCTGAGGCAAGCATGTGTCCTGAGACCGATGTCATGGTCACATCGCAAGCACCCCATTGTGGAAAGGTATATTTGAAGCAGTAGTTTTTGTTGTAGGTAGCGCCAGTCACGTTACGCTGCCGCGATGATATTAGCATGTGGTCCATCGCTCTACAATCTGCTGTACGGTTATGCAATATGACTTACAATTTGAACATGATCTGGTCCACCTGCCAAGTGATTGGCCACTGCTTTGGCGATTGAAGGCTTTTCAGCAACACATAGCACGTTCGTCGGCATTTCGTCCAGATTCAGGACTTTGCGCGTAGCGGAGCCTCTTCATATTAGCATGTGCAGCTGTTACATCTATTGTTGTGGCTACGATACTTAGTTGGGCGATGGCCTAGAAAAGATTGTGACGCGTGAGAGGAAGTCGCGTTTTTAGATCGGGGACGTGCACGATCCGCGATCGACCAATCACATCGGACAGCTTGATCTGGTGCAGAATCTAGAGCCAAGCAGTGCTGGACTGGTGGGAACGGAAGCCCGAATGCAGACGGCCTGGAATGAGTCTACTCATATGTATAGAGATACTCAATTCGACCATCGTATGCAATGCTCGGCCATACTGTAGCCGCTTTTACGAATTAACAGTACAAGTGACAAACTCCTTGCTTTGCGCCTGACATCATCTACAGAATCTAGTCCCTGAACTTGCGGTTTTTGTTCTCGCCGAACAGTGTGCTGCGCACGGCGGGCAGAGCGTCGGTCTCCAGCAAATGAAGTCGCTCTTCGAACGTATTGTTTATGTCGATCTTGCCGGTGCTGTTAAGAATGATGATGCCTCCCGCTCTGTGTAGTTGTCAGTATTTGCTTGAATGCATCGGGATCTCAGAATATGTATCGTCTACTTACGAGTCCTCGGGCACTTTCTCCTTGCTGTCGACGTCGATCTCAACTTCACGCTCCAATTGCTTCTTGTACTCCTCCTTGGCTTTCTCGGCTGCCTTCTTGACCACATCGTCGTCTTTCTTTCTGCACCGCAGAGTGACCTTCTTTTCGTTTACAAAAGCATACAGTCCTTCAAGGATCAGATTTGTGAGTACCGTTTCATACTTGCTCTTATCTTTCGTGGCGCTTTCCGAAAGCTTCTTATTCGCATCCTCAAACAGCTTGTCCAACAACTCCTGTCTTGAGCTCAATATCCTCAGCCGGGTTTTGTTGGCGAGAGTGGATTTGGTGATCTGCTGCGACATGCCAGCTTGCGTGAACTTCTTGCGATACTCCTCATCGATGCGAGATGTTTCTGATCGGACCAGCTTGGACTTCTCGATGCTGAACTCCTCGTCTGCCTTGAGATGGATCTCGCGAGCCTTCTCCAGTGCTTCCTGCCGGATGAAGGCGGTCATCTTCCGCAACTCCGTGTTCACTTGGTCGTCCGTCATGCCTGACATCTCGCTGGTATTGCTAAGCTGCTGTTACGCAGCTGTTGAAGCTTGAGGGAGTGATATTGCTCGTCTACGCAACCTTAAAAAGTCTCGGAGAAGGAGTGGATGGGGTTTCGTGAGCGATTGTGGTGGTCTATAGTGTGTGCAGCGAGTCTGTGTGGTTGTATGTTGCTTAAGGGAACAGCTTCATAGAGCTTGGAAGCAGCTCCGCGACGCCAAGCTATGACGCTAGGCCAGGACTGGGGCAGTACATGTGCCCTGTGGTAAGGCTCGCTTGCGCTCCATCATACGTTCATCATCGCGCTTGCGCCGCAGTGCAGCTGGGCAGTGCTTGTACCACACATCAGGCACAAAGAACAAACATCTCGACCACGGGATCGAGTGACAAGGCTTTGCCTGTAATGGCCCAATAACGACGTTCTCCTTGCGCACCGCGTCGAATTCAACATAAACACGACCTCCGACATGATGGATGATTCCCCTTCGATAGATCCCAAGGCCGCAATGGCCGTGGGTATCGTCGTTGGGCTCCTCTCAACCTGCGTACAATCGGTCGGTCTCACCTTACAACGGAAATCACATATGCTGGAGGACGAAAAGGAGGACCATGTCGAGCGGCGGCCTGCATACAAACGACGAAGATGGCAGATTGGCATGTTCTTGTTCCTGGTCGCGAACATCATAGGCTCCACCATTCAGATCGTTTCCTTACCTCTACCACTTCTCAGCACCTTGCAGGCATCTGGGCTGGTGTTTAACAGCATTTTGGCTACTCTGCTTTTGAAAGAGCCGTGGACATGGAGATCAGCCTATGGCACGGTTCTGGTAGCTGCGGGGGCAGTATTGATTAGCTACTTCTCTGCGGTACCTGAGCCAAGCCATACTCTCCAACAGCTGCTGGTGTTGCTTAAAGAGCCGAGCTTCCTGGTCTGGTTCATGCTGTCGTTCATGTTTGCTGTCGGCATCATAGTGGTGACATTCACGTTGCGCAAATGTGTGCCGGGGACCACGAGAGAGAGCCCTAGGGTACTGCTGGTCAATGGCATGATATTTGGACTGGTGTCCGGAATACTGTCTGCGCATGCACTGCTACTCGCGAAGAGCGCCGTCGAGCTCATAGTACGCAGCGTATCGCATAAAAACAATCAGTTCAAGACTTGGGAGCCATGGGTCTTGATTTTGGCATTTCTGGTGCTGTCACTCTCGCAGCTGTACTATTTACACCTAGGACTCAAGCTCATCTCAACGAGCATTCTCTATCCATTTGTTTTCTGCGTTTACAACATCGTGGCTATTCTGGATGGTCTCATATACTTTCAGCAGATGAGCAAACTGCCGCCGCTCTCTGCTGGGCTCATCGCGGTCGGGACTGTCCTCCTTTTAGCTGGTGTTCTCGCGCTCAGCTGGCGCTTACAAGACGATGAACGCGATGCTCACCACCATGCAAACCCAGAGATACCACAAACTATTTTGGCACCGGGCATGGGGTTTGTAGAAGATCCCGACACCGACACCTACGATTCTGATTCTGTGCATACCGATGATGATAGGGAAGCAGGCAGAGAAGTCAATGAGTACACGAATTTGATCGACAAGTCTCTGCAATCCAGTCAATCGACGACGAGCAGAGTTTCAAACCATGTCCACGGACATAATACCCATATGAGCAGGAGACGTCATCGCGCCGCGACATTAAGAGAGGTCAAGGCGATCTGGGAGGCGCTGGGTGACTCAGACGATCGGTATGGCACTTTCCATCGTCCATCTTCCTCCGCCACAATTCCTGCCAGGCTTGCTACTGCCGAGCATCAGAAGCAGCGAAGGAGGCGGCGGTCGACCTCGGGCAAGCCATTAGAGCCGGAAGATAATGAAGAAGGCGTCGACCTGGAAGGTGGCATTTCACGATCAAGCACACTGCCGGCCAACCATCGCGGCCGGCACAGGAGGAAGAGCACACATGGTAGCGCCCTGTTCTCGGACCTACTGAAAGGAGACTGGTGGTCTTTCATGCGGAAGGATGACCGAGACGATGAAGCGCCGTCGTCGCCTAGAAGCGCTCGCCACCGTCAACGTTCTAGCGGTGCTGGTTGAGCTACATTAATGAACTAGCGGATCTTAGTTTCACAGTCTAACTGCTACCAGCATTTCGGTTATGGCAATGATGATACCCAGGTATACATGATGTATGATGAAATTCTGCAGGCTTCTTTTGCCAGCTATTACAGCCGACTCAATGTTATCAGCTGTAGACTCGTGCACGTGGCCACGAAAGACGTTGCGCCAAGGATTATTGATGTCAAGGCGCAGAGGGCTAAGCGACAGCTCAGAGTAGCCATCTTAGGCTCTACAAAGTTGATCAGAGGCAAAGGGGGTGACTGCATCACGAGATGAGGAGACCATACATACCCGAGATACATAATCACATATCCAGGTCGACAAGGGGTGCACTGTCCTTAGCGATGATTCGCTCGGTAAAAGCTGCCGCCAGCTTGGCTCTGTATTCAAAGCTCGTGCATCACTAGCGCGTGACGCGAACATCGAAACGCCCCCAGATACAGTCCACAGCCTCACACACCCACCCATGCCCAACAGACACGCGTGCCCGCCACCCTCCCCATCCAGCACAACCTCGTCTCGCACCGCATCTTTCCCGCAACAAAAAAGCATGTCCACACCGCCCCCACAACCATGCCCACCTCTCACGACACCCCTCCCCTCGCCTCCCCACCCATAACAGCAAACTTCCCATCCGAACACCTCACCATCTCCGCCGGAATCGCAATCTTCCACCTCGCCACCCAACGCGTCGCCCTCTGCTACCACACCCGCGACAAATTCTGGTTCCTCCCCAAAGGCCGCCGCACCGCGAACGAAGAGACCGGAGCCGCTGCGGAGCGGGAAGGGTTCGAGGAGAGCGGGTTTCGGAACCGACTCGTGCCGATCGCGATGCGGCATCGCCAGCCCGATGGGAACGGGCGGCGTGGTGAGTTTGTGCGGGAGCCCGTGTGGTGTCAGATGGTGCCGGTGAGTGGGAGGAGTCAGTATTTGCTTTTTTGGTATGTGGGGGAGACGGTGCCGGCGGGGGTTGAAGAGGAGTGTGGGAGGCGGGGTGGTGCGGAGATGGGGTATTGGGCTCCGACGCCGTTTGATGTGGATATGTCGTTGAGGGAGCGCATTCAGCAGGATATGATCCGTGGTGAGGATGGGAAGATGAGGGTTTATGAGCCTGTTTGGCATGAAGGGACTGGGGTTGATGAAGAGGAAGCGTTGTATCGGGCTGAGTTGATGCCCATCGATGAAGCGCTGAGGAAGCTGGGAGGGAGTTTGATGGCTGATGTTGTGAGGAGAGGGTGGGAGGGGATACAACTTAGGATGAGGCTGGAAGATGAGGCTGCGAGCTCAGGACAGCGTGATGTGGATGGATGAAAGATGATTGCCAGCAGATATAGGAAGGAAATATAGCACAACTCTGAGCGAGTTGCACACAGCAAAGTCAGTGACCAACTAGCGGCATTGCATCGAAGCTATAAATCTGCATCGGGACATCGTAGCACATATATGATATCTCCCTCCATTCCAAGCGTGCTAGCCCGCCACTGAAAGCAGCAGGGTCAGTGAGCGCCAGTATGGCTCGGTATTGGCGTTTTGCAGCGTCTTAATGCAGAAAGAACGATCAGCGCCCGTGATCCAGTGACACTGTTATGCGAGGAAATCCACACGGCCGTGACAGCAGGCATCGTAACGCCACGCTTGAAGAAAGGTTTCCACAACAGATCTTGCATGAGTCTGCTACGATGCGGATCACCCGGTGAAAGCTGACTATCAAGGAACCACCCTTAGACCGTGCTGCACATACCGGTCACCTTTAGCCGCTGGGAAGAGTACAGACACCTCGAATGGCAAGAAGGCCTTGAGTCACGCGTACCTGTGATATCATCGCCACGAAGGGCAGCTCCATAATCACGCTATACATGTATCACTCTCCAGCTCTGCATCTCACAGCGGAGCCGATGATCTACCTTTAATGTTCAAGAACGCTCCAAAACGTAACAATTCCCAACCCCGTGTTTTTGTATGTCCTCATCTTTCGTCGTGGGTATCTTGAGTCAACATAATAGTAGATAGAGGGGATGATTCCTCCCTCGACGTGTCTGCTCCGGCCCATAACCGCAGCATCCTCAACTCATAAGTCCTTTGCACGCACCGTCCCGATCCAGAAAGTACCCGACCGCTATGCATCGCATCGAATCCGACATCGATGACTTCTTACTTTCCGGTGCCTCTCAGCCCGCCTCAGACCGCTACGGCCACACTCTGCGGACTTTGACTCCCTGCCAATGGCACTGGACTCGGTGGTGAACTTTCTTCGTCCACGAATGTGCACCAAGGATGTTCCAGCACGGCCTGTATACCGATTCTCCTTTCGACGTCGCGGTCCAGCATCTTTCGTATGAGATCGAGGTTCTCTTCGCTCATAACGTATGGCACCCTCAGATCGTGATCCATGATCTCATCGATGCTATAAAATGGATTCTCTTTGTAGACGATCGTATACAAGAGGATGCCGAGAGCCCAGACGTCTTGTTCCTTGCCCCGGTAGGGAAGACCGCGGAGGACTTCGGGTGCGGCGTAATCTAACACAGCGCACATTAGTATCAGTCAACTGTCTGCTCCGCTGGGGAGAGAACGTACCTATCGTGCCGACAAAGACGTCGAACGGTCCCGACTTGATATACGCCGCACTGCCGAAGTCTACAAGCTTCACCCTACCTTCCCCATCGAGAATTACATTCTCGTCCTTGATGTCCCGATGCACAACCTTGGCCGTAATATGTAGATGGTGCAGTGCTTCGGCGACCTGTTGAAAAATCTTCCTACACTCCGTTTCCTCCATTGTCACTCTCAACTCGATATAGTCGAACAGATCCATCCCGGGGAGTCCGTGTGGCACCATCTCGATATAGTAGTTAATATCGTCCTCGAAAAAGTCCGCCATCTCGACAATGTTCGGATGCTGAAGACCATCCCTTCTGAGGTAATCTAGGACATGAATTTCGAGCGGCACGGTGCCCAGTCTTCGATCGCGGTGCCATGTATCGACTAGAATACGACGTTTTGTGACGTACTTGATAACCATTTTCTTTGCAGCCGCCTTCTTGTATCGGGCAAGTTTCACTTGACCATATGCGCCTTGGCCCATTTCTTCCAGTATCGCGAAATCGTCAATGCGTTTCTTTTTGATGACTTTGGCGCCAGCTTCGATCAAGTCCGGAGCTGGATGCTCGAAAGGCTCACCTTCGCCTGTTGTGCTGGCTGCGTTGGCATTTGACTTGGCTTCGTTGAGCTGTTGGTCCAGTATGTCGATGCGAGACGCTTCTTCATCGTTTGTCATGCCATCTTGCCCGACTACAACTGGACTTGGCACATCGCTGCCGTCGCCTGACAGCGCCGGTTTCGTTTGAGGAGGAGTACTGGGCCTGCTGATATGTGGTGTGACGGGCCCGATGCCATGATTGACTGCATGCAGCTGGCGACTGTAGGTGATCCAGAGTGCGTACACGACTTCGCCACTTTGCGAAGATAATGGGCCATCCTCATCGATCACAGTCTCGCTGTAGATTGGATCTCGATCAGATCTGACCACACGCATTTGCACGTCAATCATGATTTCAGCGCCATCTCTGTGCTTCGCTGGCAGTCCACTGGGTCGTAGGAATATCGCTGCTGCATCTGCCGCGCCTTCACGAAGTGCGAGGAGGGCCCGTGCTCTTCTGAAGCTGTGTTCGGGAATCACGATGCCATCAACCAGAGCGATCCTGTCCTCGTCCGTCATCACCCGCAGCACTTTGTCGAACCCAGGTATCAGGTCTGTTATGGGCATGCCGGCAGGTCTGTCGTGGCCAAAAAGAGCGCCGGCGAAGGCATTGTTAGAGCTACTGATCCGCATGGTCGAGGGTTTGACTACCACGATACCTGCCACATGCGGAAAGCTGGAGATCCTGAAGACGTTGGTTTCTGCCACGCGGTCAACTGTAATGGGTATGCTAATCGAGTTGCTCGTCCGTGCAGTGAATCGCTTGAGATTTCGCACAGCATCGTAATCCATTGCTCCAGTATTAGTGCCCGCCAGTTTTGGCCAGGCAGGGATAAGTCTTTGCACATCCATACCATTGCGGACACGATCCAGTCCAAAGATGGGTTCGATATCGCCACTACCTCGTTCCAGTAGACCTATCTCGTCCACCGTGAGCATGGCAACATCCTCGGCAATCTCTTCAAGGACCCATATCAGGTTGCTACCCTTCTCTTTGACCCATAACGAAGCACTGCCAGTGGCACCGTTCATCTTCTGAATTGGCACTACGTCGCCACAGAGTAGCACTCCTCGACTCTTGTTGCCTGGGTGATTGGTACTCTTCGGCTTCTCGGGCGTGCGGGTGCCGTCTTCGGTCTTGCTTCGTCGACTTTGATATGTCTGTCGAGCAGGTGGCTTGGAAAGTAACTTGGCTGTCACGCCGTTACCCATGCTCGCGAGAGTGCTGCTATTCGGAATTGACTTACGAGCCTGAGTTGGCGGTTGAGGTGATAGCCTCGACTGCCTTGGTGCACTTGTACTTTCTGGATTTTTCAGCTTATCCTCAAGCCAGCTCCTGCGGTCGTGCTGGATGACCTCCATTATGCCAAGCTTCCGCACTTCGGCCCGCGTTACACCAAACACGAGACACGCGAGATCATTAGCAGCGGTAATAGTCCATGGCGCTTTGGCTTCGGTCGTAAATATAGCCTGAGCTTGTTGATTCCGGTGACCATGCGGTGCTCTTTCTCTCTCGGCGAGCGTGGTGTTCGCGCGTAATGGTGCTTGTGGTACACTAGGTACAGCTGGCTGGTTTGTGTGGTACGGCTGGGCAAGCGCTTCTGTCAGCTTGTGCTGCAGCGAATATCCGGCTACGTCGGTATACGTTCGCTTAAGCGAGGACCGGTGAGGTCTCTGCTGCGGCAACCCAGGCATCGAGTCTCGGTCACTGCTTTCCAACGTGACAGACTTGGCGAGATCTGGCTTCGCTGGGTCCAATGGTGGTGTGTCGCTCTCTCTCACCGTCTCTGGGATCTGCATATGGTGATGAGAGGCTACCGGTGACAGCATCTCACTTCGCAGGTCTCTTTCTACGCCATGATCGCTGCCTGACGATCGTCTTCCTTGGCTGCCTCTAACCATCTCTGGACCATTCAGTTCGACGGGACTCGAGCTCTCTTCTTCTGCGGGCAGAAAGCTTTTCTCAAAGACATTCACGCTGGCCAAATGTGCCGGACCTGTAAGAGGACCCAGATCGCGTTCTGCGCCTAGCCCAGCAGGATTCAGACTATGCGAACTCATGATATTCGCCTTCTGTAGCAATTCCATCATACTGAGCACCTCCTCGTCTCCTGCCAGCCTCGCCTGTGCGCTCGCTATTCGTGGTGTCGAGGCAGCGAAGTTGAGCCTATCTTTCATAAATTCAATGCTCCGTCTCAGTACATTTTGCCGGTTGTGGAGAGAGTCGCTACTCTGATGAGCGAAGGAGAAGGAGTGCAAGGACTCGGATGGAAAGCGGGTCAGATCCTCGCTGAACTGTAACGTAGGTGAAGCCAATGGCTGAGCGAAGGACGGCTTTCTTGAGATGACGGGACTTCCAGGTATGGGCGAGACAGGCAATAGATTCGGCGAAGAAGGATTTCGGCTCAGTGAAGGTTGTGGATTCTGCCGTATTCGTCGCAAGCCGGTATCTCGTTCTGCTGCGAGTATAGGCGACCTGTATGCCACTATCGTTAGTGACCCGGTCGATGCCTCATATGCCCACTTCTCACGTGCTCAACGCTCCATGGGATCAATGTCTCGGGCAACCACAGTCGCTTCCCATGCCGACTCTATGCTGTCCTCTGGTAGAAGGAGCGCAAGCCACGCACCTTGTCAGATTATCATAGTCACTGCCTGCGTCCACTGAAAGCCTGCCTCCATTCGTCCTTTCACCGTCCGTCTGTAGGCTGGCACTACTCGAGCTCTGACTGATGAGGTTGGCGGATGATCTGTTCTTCGGTATGCGCAGTGCGGTCGGGCGCTGCTGTAGACTGCGTGGTGGCGAGGAAGCGTGCTCGACGAGGTCTGGTGCTTTCGGCTGCTGCTGGGAAGCGTTGGGAGTGCCTATAGCAAGCATTGGCTCGTCAGCAAACTGCATGAGAAGGAAGTGAAATTGACAATTATGATCGAGTCAGGCTGCCAGCGCTCCCGGACCACGCGATGTTCCTTCCGTTGTGTTGAAGTCGATATGTGTTAGTGGCGGTGCCACGGGTGACTCTGGAACTAGTATGGCAGGTGTCTGGTCCGGGGAGCAAAGCGTCACAGTGCATACCATCTTGCGCAGTCATCGCCTCGCCAAAAGCAGACCACCTCCAGCTGATCTTGAGAGCGGACGGTCGAGCCTTCTGCCTTGTGCTTTCACGTGCGAATCAAGGTGGTGGTGCTGGGATGTCCCCGAGAGAAGCTTTACGAGGGTAATGAGACACCCGGATGTAGGCGTCCGGATAGCGAAAGTCTGCACAGCTGCAGTACTAGTGGAACGAGTGTCGCTTCAGATGCGATGGGAGGTGTATAAGGTATATTGCATGGTAAGGATGGAGACTTGGGAGCGTTGGCCTGAGGCCGAGTCGGTAGTCTGCACAAGCAAGTGTGCTCGTGAGCAAGTGCTCGTGGTGGATGATATCAAAGCAGCTAGAATCAAATGCTGGCCCGACTACCTACTAGTAGTAAGTACTAACTAGTAAGTACGTGCCTGCCCCGCCAGAAGCGAGTACGCTAGGCTACGCTACGCTACCTCCACCTACTGTCTGTCAGTTAGGTACATAATAACCTGGAATAATGCCTTCGAAACTCTATGTGTGGAAGCAGAGACTCAAACAGGATGCATTCACGCACCTCATCTGAGCATCGTCATGGACGCCAGTGAATATTCACGCTTGCAGCTGGCAGCTCCCGTCACCTCCAGCTGCACCCACACAGCTTGACAGCCACAAGCCAACGTCGAGCTCGATGAAGCATCCCGGAATCTGAATAATGAGACCCCACCCCACCCGATCGTCCTTCGCTGGCTCTATGCATACAGATATCTATATCCTGTGAACACAGAGCACGCGACCGAAATATCTATTTCGAATATTCTCCGCCACAAGTTCAAAGCACTGGTGCTTCTCAGCATATCAATCGAGCCATGACAGATCGGAGCCTTTCAGAAAGTCGCCACATCCCAGCACCCATCTTGCATGGACGGCGACTAGGATCTACTCTCCGCGATCGCTTGCATACATGTATCGATACATAGGTACTGCATCACTCATCATGTTATTAGACGAACCATATACCGCTCCAGCAGCTCAACCCCACAACACAGAAAGTGGACGACATTCTGATCCGCGCAATCATATCATGTCATGCATTCATGTGGTTATATCTACAAGGGAAATGACCCGAGCTTTTGCGGGCTGACCTTCATCGAGACTATCAGAGACTTGCGCAACCCTTCCACGTCCTTTCTGCGTCCTACAATGCTAATTCCTCCGGCCGACTCCCGCTCCATGCTGGATTGCCTAAGCTTTTCGAGACGGATCTTCATTAAAGACTTTCGCGATTCATCAACGTCCTCTTGGCCTCCTCCAATCTTGACTTCTCTATTCGTCTACGGCTCCGAGGAGAGTTGCCTGGGTCCTACAATGCTATGACTTGCAACCAATTCCAGCCCGGAACCTGTGTGCTTCACCGCTTCAGACTGTTCTTGCGAGTCGGAGGAACCATCATTCCGCGCCCTGTGATGTGTGCGGTCCTAGCGCGCTGGTCTACCATTGACATCGTATTTCGCATGGGTGATTGTCGGCGTGACCTTCACCGTAGGAGTCTCATAGGGGACAAAGTGGCTCATGATCCATGCATCATCGTACTGCGAAGACCAACGGATAGCCCTTGGCTTGGGCGGAGGCGGACCTCGCGTAGTATCCCTAATCATCCAGTCGAACCGCACATCGATCCATTTGCTGGGCGGAAATTTGGACTGAAAGTGTTGCAGAACGTCCTTGAGGCTGACGTATCGCAGAGCAGCTACACCACTGTTCACAGCATTCGCCTGCTCAAAAATAGCCCTTTCTCTAACGCCATTGCGTTGTCTCCGCTCCAGCAATGGGAGAAGATTTCTGCCATCGTCGTCAACGGGCGCGGGCGGCAGCCCCGTGCGTGGTTCGATATTCTTCAAGAGGCGCTGAAGTATCGGAACTTCGTTTGGGGGAATGTCCTTTGTTATCCAACTCTGGCGATGGATCACATTTGTGCTCCCAATGTCTTCTGTGCGCACGAACAGGTCTAAGCCCTCTTTGCCCAATAGCGGAGCGATCAAAAGGTTGGCCACCCAATATGTCGGTTGAATAGTGGCATTGTACTCTTCCTTCAGCACCTGGATAGGCATGTAATTTGTCCAGACATGTCTCACCCATGCCGAGTCGCTTTCAAGATGAAGATCCGATGCGGGATCGATGGTGTACGCAATCGGCTTCGGCAATCCTCGCAGCACTAGGTACCTATGGCGCTCTTTCGCCGCATCAATTTCGCGTTTCTTGATAGCTTGTGCAATGGCTCGTCGCTCACGCTCTTCCTCGGCGATCCTAGCTTCCTCGGCTGCGCGCACACGGCGATCCTCTTCAGCTCTGCGCTCTTCCTCAGCTCTGCGCTCTTCTTCAGCTCTTCGCTCTTCTTCAGCTCTTCGCTCTTCTTCAGCTCTTCGCTCTTCTTCAGCTCTGCGCTCCTCTTCAGCTCTACGCGCCTCTTCGGCGGCTTGTTGCTGTTCGGCTTTGCGCCGTGCCTCTTCTTCGGCAGCTCTTTTCTCGGCATTCTCGGCTTCTTCTTGCCTTCGTTTGTGGGCTTCGGTTTCGCTATTGTCTCGGTCTTCTGCCATCTGGTCTGACTTTCGTTTTTTCAAAGGTTGTGGGTCGCTCCCTTCTGCCCCAGGCTCCCTCATCGCGTGATCCTTGTCCTCTGACATTTCGTCAACCGTGGCTAGAGGCTGCTCATTCGAACCGCGTAACGACGAAGAGCGCCCGCGCGTTCTGGGTGACGGAAGATCTGCAAGTTGTGCCGAAAAGCTTTTGGTTCTCGATCGTGTGGGTGTGCGCTTAGTAGCTGAGCTGCCAGGTGGTCTCATCAATACATGTATTTCCTCGCGAAGCTCAGGCTCCGCTGGCGTGGGAAGCCCTGAGCTTGATCCATCATCTGAAGATTCGTCCGAAGCTGATTGTCCTCTGGCGGCTCGCAACTCCTTTTTCGACATAAGCTTCCTGCCATTCTTTCGCATGGGCGCAGGGCGTTCTTCCTCGTCACTTTCGTCCTCGTCAGGCGCACGATGAGCGAAGCGCCGCTTCCCGCTGTCTCTCTTAGTGACAGGACTTGAACTCCTCCGCTCTTTCGTAGCAGCACGTTTATCATAAAGTCGTTCGAGCAGCTCTCTCTCTGCTCGCTCATTGGGACCGTGCTTGTCTTCTGCAATTTCTGGCCAGGTCTTGCCTTGACGATTGCGCCAAAGTGGATTGAAATTGTCCAGCTCAGTCAATGTCTTCACCATCTCAAAATGCGAAGTGCCGAGAACAGCGAGGAGCGGCTTCTCTGGTTTCTGAAGCGCTTTCTTCTCGGTGATTTCCGCTAACAGCATATTGACGAGATAAGTGTCTCCAGTCTTCGCAGCGGCGGCTACCACGTTGTTGTCAACCATAACGCGCGCATCAAGAAATTCTTTCACTCCGGTGCGATCGTTAATTTGCACCAGTCTCAAGAGGTTCTCGTACGTGCGAGCCATAAAGTGTAATTCTTTGGAAGGACCAGCTCGGTGCCGCATCTCCTCTTCTTCCTCGCGCTTCTGCTTCGCTCCGGTGCTGTTCCATTTGTCGATGGCTATCCGTAATGCGGCTCGAATCTCGTCGGCATCGTCGGTATCATCAGTGACCACGTCAAGGGCTTGCTGGCCTTTCAGATTCTGTCGCAGAGGATCGACCCCAGCTTTCAATAGGCTATTGACCACATCGAGATGACCATTTTCAGCGGCGTCAATCAGAGGAGTATCTTTATCAACATTCGCGCAATCGATCTGACATCCTTGATCGATCAAGTAGTCCACCACTTCGACGTTTCCGTTCAACGCCGCTATTTGAAGTGGTTTATTGCCAGCGAATTCGGCCAGTTCCAGTTGGTCAGGATCCTTCTCCCTCCACTCTCTGACGAGATCAACATTACCTTCTTCGCAAGCCTCGGCCAATCTGGTAAAGCCGTATTTGTTTACATGAGGCTTAGGCTTGCGACCGGCCGGCCTGCCTGGTGTAGATGTGGATCTTCCGACTCCTCTTCGTGGTCGATGCGGATCGTGTCCATGAGAAGTCGTTTCAGAAGAGACAGATTCCTCCTCCCATTGCTTGGCTGGTTTGGCTTCCTTTGTAGGAGCTTGAGTCGTGGCGCGCCGTTTCCTGTTCTGACCACCTTCGACGGCACCGTCCATGAACGCAGACTGTGTCGAGACAGCTCGCCGATGATTGCGCAACTGAGGAGACGGCGACTGCTCAGGCCGTGCTACTTCTTCGGAGTGAAGTCCGCGAAGCCTGCGTTTTGGAGCATCCAAACTTGGTCTCTTGTTCGGAAGACTGACCGACGATGCGCGATGCTTGCGCTTTCTAGGATTGGGCGACTGAGCGCCATTTCGTGCGAGATCTGGCCTTTCAGACGCAGCACGCGAGTTCAAAGACCTGGGCGAGGGTCGGTTCGACGCATCAGTTTCGGGGTCACTGAGGGATCCAGTATCGCTCTCGCCATCGGCATCTTTATCGCTACCTTCCTGCATATTCTCGTCCTTTGCATCTTCAGCGTAGGTCGTCTTCTCAACGCTCATCACAGTACTGGGTGCGGGAGAAACATTCGCAGAGTCGTCTTCCTCGCCGCTAGGCACAGGCAGGCTCCCAATGCGATGCTTTGGAGGGCGTTCCATCTTCGGCACATTGTTTTGCTTCTCTGTTTCCTGCTTCATTTTCTTCACGGGACTGTCGATCAGTGTTTCTGCCTCGGAGTCGCCAGCGGCATCGTCGTCGCCGTTCGCTATCGGTCGGTTCTCTCGCGGTATCGCGTCTCTTGTCGCCGGCGATGCACTTTTTCCACGAGATTTGGGTCTTGCGGGTGAAGACTTGAGCCTCTTCTCGGGCGCATGTTCACCATTCGTGGACGGGCTTCGTGCGTCATTGGTCTTCGCGACGGTTATTTCAGCCCGACCGGAGTCTCCAGCCTCGGCGGTGAGCGGTTCTGGAGAAAGACTACCACGCATGCCGTGTCTGCAGCGAAGTTGTGTCGGTCCATGCAACGTGATGCTTCGCGACCCTTTGAACGGCTAGGACTAGCGATGCGCGGCGCAGTAAGATCGTTAATCCTGGGTCGCGCCTCGCAACACTAGCATCTCCTGACCAGTGTCGACTTCGCCACTTCGTGCCGCACTTCGTGTTCCAAAGTGATTCGTTTCAGACAATGTTTCGGCGGCGCTATGATTTGCGTAAAGAAACAGAGGTCGTGCGACGTTGTTGATAGCGAGAGGGAAAGACGAGCCATCGTGAGTACAATTCGCTCTTGCAGCGAATCATGCACCGCTGCTCCTGTTGACCCGCTTTTCATGGGGGAGCAAGCTTTAGCTAACAACCTCTCACGCCCCGTCGGTGAAGCATCCTCTCCTATCGCTGTCGTGCACCTTCTTAATGCTCACCGTTGAAAAACATGAAGTGCGCTTCCATATCAATGTTGATGTCATGCTGTATACAGTAGCTATATGCGGGTTATGAGAGATCTCTGGTCGCTGCACAGCGCCGAATCCCGAGGTCTTGCGATATCGCACTCGAATACTCAGGAAACTGCAGGATCGCACTGAAAGACCAAGGAGAGCAACAGACGCCAATGCAAGAGTCCTACCTGTTGCCTGCCGCCATGCTTCCCACCGACAATCGACTGCAGAGCCATGGCCTTGAGCACATCCCAAATGTCATGATCAGTCCGCCCGACTTCCAGATATGCCATCACTGCATCTAAATATTGCTCACGGGTTGCAAGGAAACTTCACATCACGCTGCAGCCGCCACTTCTCGCCCGTCTCCGTCGACCACCGCCTGGCCCGAAGCTGGCAAATCCGGTCTCTTCCTCGTCTTCGTGCTGCGCTTGGGCTTCACGAGCTCGTCTCCGTCTTCTGCGCTGACCAGCCCCCATGGCTCCGGCTTCTTCTTGAGCTATCATATAGTCTGCCCACTTCCGCTCCAATCGCTTGGCAGCGAGGAAGTCACCACGCATGACGCGCTTCGTGTGCTCTTCGACTGTGGGCTGGTAGGTATAAAAGCACTTGAGCTGGATGACCTCCGTAGGAAATGTCGAGCTCCGGATGATGTGGATGCGTTCCTTCGTGGCCAGGTTTTCCGCAGAAGAGTTCAAGGAAGTACTCGCCGAGTTGATCAGCGGTGGCAAAGATGTAGTGTGGGTCTGAATCGACATATCTGCATTGCGATGCAAAATCTCGCGGACGCCCGTCCAGGTGACATTCTGGCAGTCGTAGGCGACCAGCCTCAGGCCGATGGTTGGCTTGAACAGCGCCTTGCCGGGCTGCGTCGAAATACCTTGAAGCGTTGTTCTTGGGGTTCTGTTCCGCACCATAGATGCTGCTTCGGCTAGCACAAGGTCACCAATACGTGTATTGTCCATCTCGATAGATCGAAGACTTGTGCACGTCTTCAGGATTGGAAGCATGCCTGCGTCGCCCAGGTTCTCGCAGTACGAGACACTGAGATGCCGCAGTCTCCTGGCACAAGGAGCATCCGCCAGGCTCTGAAGAGTGTTGTTGGTGAGATCTCCTAGCTCTTCCAGATCAAGGTGGGTGAGTAGAGGAATCGACGGGAAGAGGTCAGTCAGAGTCGCATCCAAAACGCCGTTCAGCTTAGATAGCTGAAGACCTTCAATCTCGGGTATATTGTTGACCAGAGTTCGCAGTCCTCTATCAGAGATGTTGCGGCATCTGGTCAGATCAAGATGCTTCAACCTCCTCGGAGGCACGATCGGCCGTCCAGAAATGCAGTCGATCTCGCTGTCTCGGCCTTCGAAGAGCACAGCTAGTGAATCGTCTGTCAAGGTGTCACAATTCATCAAGACCAGACGCTCGAGAGAATTTTGGGCAAAGATCTCTTGCGCGAAGTCTAGATCGTCCCACCCTCTGATCTCTCCGGCTCGCAGATCCCTGAGATTCCGACAGCCTTTCACGACTCTATGGAGCCCCTTCGTCGTGACATTGTTACACCACGAAATGTTCAGGGCCTCCAGCTTGGGACACTTTTCGGATATGATCCTCATGCCAGCATCAGATGCGCCGGCCAAGCCAGACATGTTGATGTGCACCAGCCTGTTGCCGTTGTGTAGCAGATTGTGTATCGAGTTCCTGTCGATGCGACAACCTTCCAGGGAAAGGTTCTCCAGGTTCTTGCATGCATCGGTAAGTCCATCTTTGGTGTTCCAAAACTCTCTCAGCTGGACACAGCCCCGCAGATTCAAGTCTCGCACAAAGTTGCCGGCCGAGCAGATGATCCTGACCAGCATTGGCCCAGGTATGTCTTGGTAGAAGTCCGAGGTATCCAAACTTGCCCAAAGCTGGCCATCGAAGCACATCTTGTGCCATGACTTGGAGACTATCGAGGATCTGATCACTTCTCTGGGCTGGAGGTATGATAAAATCTCCATCTTCAGCTCCGACGGTAGATCACGCCAGAAGTTAAAGTCCCTCCAGACTGACACTGGCTTCGATTGCACTACAGGTCGCGAGAAGTAATCCTCCTGAGCTTCTTCTGATATCCTCGGTGTCAAGCCTGGCCTAGAAGTAGGTCTGAAGTCAGCGGGGAGACCTACTGATTGCTTGCCATGGTGGCCAGATACGTAACGCAGTCGCGCAGTCTCGTCGAAATGTGGTATTTGGATGCCTGGAGTGGTCACGGCAGACGCCGGTGGTGTACCATAGCCCGCAGAGTACTCACGTGTCAGAGACGAAGCAAACGAAAGACCATTCGATGTTGCAGAGTTGAGCGATACGCATGAGATGGAAGCCTTGCCAGTCCCGTTGTACGTTCGCGCTCGATCTCGTGAGCTCAAGCGTGCTATGGAAGGCGAAGACGATATCCTATGTAGTCCTGCGAGCAACCTCTGTCTCCCTTTGAGCTTGGTAGGCTGCTCTTGAAAAGGCGGCGACGATATTGTTGGGCTTTGCGGGGACCCGATTGGCGTGTGTGCTTCTTCGATGCGTGGGATTGATTCGGAGGATGAGCTCGCCATGGCGACGGTCGTTGTGCTCCGAGGCGTGCTGTCTGCCGCGGTGGAGAAAAGATGCGATGATGGATCAAAACTTGTGTTTCACGTCGACTGGAGGCCGCTCGGCCGCAGGATAGTTGTTGTCGCAATACAGAACAGGTTGGGTCGTGTGCTCAGAAGTTCGAGGTGCTAGGTGCGTATCCAGATGATCAGCGCGCAAGCAACAGTGCAGCAATGCAGTGCTCGCTCTACTGGTGGTGGGGCTGGATCTCATCCTGTCAGCCGACAAGATCACTCGCACTTGCACAAGCACGTAGGGCCACCAGACATACCATGCGGCGTACTCACACAGGTATGTTAGTGATGTGATGGATTGGCGACGTAAACAGTCGGGTCGACCTCCTCGTCGTCGTCGTCGTCGTCGTCGTCGTCGTCTTCGCCACCTCTAGGACATGAATGCTGCACGTGCGTGTTCCTTATCGCTCGCTATCGATGGCGGGGCACGAAGCGATAAAATATTCTTAGTTTTAGAAACGGTTGGCGTCTTGAATACCGTCGGCTTCTGACTTGAAACGGAATATACAACACGTTTGCTGACACGACAACAACCTGCAACAATATTTGGAACAGCAAACGACAGAAGAAGCTCAGCAGTAAGATGCCTTTCGAGACGACAGCAGCCCGACAGTGGCTAGGGTGTTTGGGGTGGTCTCGACGACCCGCATGGAAGCTGCTGCTAAAAAGGTCCGAGGGGTCTACACGCATGGATGCCCTCGCTCAGAGCACACATGTGGTTAGCCTGCCGGTAAGGAAGACATCGACCTGCGCCGTTGTGCTTGGCTCCCGACGCCACGCTCACCAGCACACGACGGTCGCAGTGGAGGAGAGTAATGCCGCCGAAAGAAGAGTACATGTATTCATGCTCTGTACAGTCCTGCCCGCAGATCATCAACTATAGCAAGGACACCAGCTTTGCAGCTGAGCAGCTCACGAGCATTCTCACTCACATGGATGGACGGTCGCATCCCTCGTGCATGTTCGAGGACAGCCTGCAACAATTCTTCATCACCTACATGTAAGCATCACACCAAACTACTACCGAAGTGGCTATTATTGCCGCTAACACCAGCTTTGGCCGCCACGTTCCCGCGCGCCCACGCGTCTGTTGCAGATCCTCCACTGAGACCGCGGCACCTAGAACTGTCTGTTCTGCCAGACTTCTTCCGTTGAGAGCATCTGACCTATTGCACGTCTTTCAGCGTCAGATTCAACCAACATAAGACGCAGGGCAAATGCTGTTCGCCGGACAACGCCTTGCATATCTCTCGACTACAGATACAACGTTACCTCTGCTGTACCCTGCGCAGCACGAGGGCGTCCGGCTGAAAATCCCTGTCTGAGACCACGACGAAGTGTATCTGGAGCCTTGGCTCAGCACGACGACGCATGGATAAACTTTCTATTCTGCCTACGAAGCACGTGGGCTTCACACCTTCTTGGCTTCCGCTTTCTGGCTCTTCTCTAGCTGTGTGACGCCCTGCTTACCGCCGAGGCTCTCAATCTCCTTCTCGTTCCAACCTTTACCGAATAGCTTCGGAACGAATATGCCAACCCTTTCTTGGTACAGCTTGTAATCGGCATACTTCCCACCACTGATCCATTCAGTAATAGGCGTGCTTCCTGCAAAGACTAGCACATATCCAATGACACCAACGACTGTCCAATTCCACAATGTACCGGTTTTATAGCAGCTCCATGCATATAACAAGATCCAAATGGACTGTTCGGCAGCAAAGTTGGGATGACGGCTGTACTTCCACAAGCCTGTCGTGTTGAAGCCACGATCCATTTGTGCTCTTGTCCAGCCCTTCGGCACCTTTGCTGTCCTCTGATACTGTTGCTTCGCCTGATGATATTTCCATTGTTGTCCATCAGCGAAATACTCGAACACGACGAGTGCAAACAATGTTCGACCAAAGGCTGAGTCGGCACCTGACATATCAGGGTCCAGGCGCGACACATTCAAAAGAACGTACGAAGGTAGAGTGACTGCCCAGAGTAGGACCTGAGACAAGTAAGCCGTGCGACTGCCACACCTTGTTGATCTACACTTACAGGCTGCACAGAGCTTATGAACACAATGTTGAGCAGGAAGAACCATGGCTGCCCGATGTACTTCTTGATCAGCGCCCATCGGTAGTCCTCACTGCCGATCTCATAGCCACCTTTGCGCCAGTAGTTGAAGGTAAGGCGGATAGACCAGAGAATGCCAAACGCCAGGATATGATCGATTCTGAAGGTGTCCAAGCCGGCAAGTCGTGCCCACAACGCGTAGTGGATATGGAATATGGTCGGGAGTATGCTCCAGACTCTGTCAACTTGACTGTAGTTCTTGTTGACCTCGGAGACAACAAGAAAGATGGGAAACGTGGCCAGGGCGAATGCCAGTCCAGAAACAGCCGGGTTCGTGGTGATGTAGATCTGCTTCAAAGCTTCGGTATTGCTGAGATGGGAGAACACCTGGTTGTGTAGATTGTATAGTTGTGGCAAGAATTGTTCGAAACCTTTGCTATAGTCGGCGCATTCTGCCAGTGTTTTGACCACTGGCAGCGCCAGCGCGTCAGACACGATTGCCGGCATGATGATTACTGCAGTCGACGCGATAGGGACGTGTAACAGATGAACATGGATGCAAGCAGAGACAATGGTGCACGTCATCGCTGAGCTTGGCGCGTAGCGTTGGAATTAGCTCTACCTAGGTAGGTACTCTATGACCGCAGCAAGGATATTCTTCAACAAGCTCATCTCAGCACCAGTATACATCCCCTGCAATGCGCTGGATTCATGCATCCGGTCATTGAGCATGCGCTCGCTACTCCTACGGTCACTACATCGACCACAATTCCAACCGAGTGTCAACAAAGCTAGCATCGCAAACACAATCGCAGCTCGCCGCTCCTACGCTGTCCAAGCTCCCGGAGCACCCTCCGTCGAAGTCTTCGACGCCCGTACCAAATGGCTACATAAAGAAAGAGCCGCGCGCAATGCAGCACAGTCTCGTCAAGTCGACTACATCCGCGACGAAGTCGCCATCCGCCTCTGCGACCGAATCCTCGACATCAAGCGTCCCTTTCCCCGCGTGCTCGACTTCGGCTCCAACGCCTGCAACATAGCCAGGATCCTCACACGTCCTGATCCCGACCCGGAGAGCGCGCAACCGTCCGTCGAGCCGATCGCGAAGAAGATCGGAGAGATTACATGTACAGACACCAGTCCCAGTCTGCTGTACCGAGATGAGGGAGAAGCTTGGAATCAAGAGATTGAGATCAAAAGGGAGGTGCTGAAGAACCCGGAATATCTTCCTTATGAGGCGGAGAGTTTTGATTTGGTTTTGAGTTCGATGAGTTTGCATTGGATTAATGATTTGCCTTCTGTGCTTATGCAGATTAATAATTGCCTTAAACCGGATGCTCCTTTTGTTGCGGCGATGAGTGGTGGTGACAGTCTCTTCGAGCTGCGAGGGTCGTTGCAACTGGCGGAGCAGGAGAGGCTAGGAGGTATCGGGACTCATATCAGTCCATTGGCGGACGTGAGAGATGTGGGAAACCTGCTCACGAGAGCCGGCTTCAAATTGTTGACTGTGGATGTGGATGATATTATCGTCGATTATCCGAATACGTTTGCCTTGATGTCGGATTTACAAGCGATGGGGGAGGCCAATGCCGCGTTGAGGCGAGAGCCTGGTGGGATAAGCAAAGATGTGCTGCTGGCCACCGAGGCGATTTATAGGGAGCTGTATGGGGAGGAGCAGGAGGATGGCACTATCACGATACCGGCGACGTTTAGAACGATATATATGATTGGGTGGAAGGAAGGCGCGAATCAGCCCAAGCCACTTGAAAGAGGCAGTGGCGATGTAAATTTGAAAGACCTCTTCGATGCTGCAGGAGGCAAGGATCAATAGACGATACAACAGGCATGAGCGATTTGAGCCCTGTCCAAACAGTCGTTGGTTTTCATCGATGCCATAGTCCTGACTCTTGCTTGATGGACCCGATCAACGCCACCACATGCGCAGCCGCTCGTGCTCGGTCCTGCCTGCTGTTCCGTTCGGGTAAGAAGCTACCTCCAAAGTATTGCTCTCTCCTTGAGCTCATGCTGTTTAGAGACATCTCTCAACCAGTACAATCACGTGATGCAACACACCCTCCAAGACTATCATTCTTAACGATACGAGCATCGACACAATCGCCACACAACTATGTCTCAACCACGATCTGGACCCTCAAAGCGATCGAAGCGTAAGATCAGTCGCAGTACCATCACGGCACGGTCACCAGCCGACGACGCTCGTCTCCGACAGCAGCGAAGAGACAATCACCAGACAAATATCAACGAACGGTTACAAAACCCACTTTCGCTCCTCGGACTGCCGACAGAACTCTGGATCATGATATGCGACTATGTCATCCAGACCAGCGAACTCGTAAGCCATCGCGCCCTGAACGGCCTTGGCACGACTACATGTAGCTCACGACGCGAATGGAAATGCGTTGAGCCCGGCCTGATGCGCACCTGCAAGCTCATGCGGGTCGAGATGCTAGAGTCGTACATCAAGCAGCTTGACCAAATCCAGCCGACATACGATCAGGATTTGATCAAGATTCGCCAGCGATACACAAATCAGAACCGGGTGCTTCGGCCTTTCCTCAACAGCACTCGGGACTGGCTTTGGCAAAAGTACAGGGATGGGAGGCGTGTCAGACGTTCGAGGAGTTTTGTGAAGGCCTTGATTGATGGGCTTTGGAGAGAGGAGGTTGAGGCTACGATGATGAGAAATGGGGTTGTGGAACCGGTGATGCGGAAGAAGAATTCGATCGCATTCGAGGGTGTCGGGGTGGTTGATCTGACCGGAGCAGAGGATTAGGAGGACGCGTTCAGGAACTAGGAGAGCAGAAGGAGACTTGGTTCGAAAGGAGTGGATCGAGGTATTGATTTGGACTTTGAGAGAAATGTAGGGATGTGGCCGCGTCAGATAGTGTCTCCTATGTGGTAGTAAGATTGATAGCAACCACATCAGTATGCTTCTCGAACATCTCCTGAACTCGCCGATGCACTACGCCCAATGTCAATCCTTCCTCACACGAGATGACAGGATCGTCAAGGCTGGTAGTCCGACCGACATACTCCTTCATATCGTCAATCTCCTCGTAGATCTTGGCCTCTAACCGGATACACGGAGGTTGTGCAAGCAACATTTCGCTCAATCGCCGGCCTTGTCCACCAACTTCGTGTCGACCCGGAAGGTACGGCAAGTCTCGCTTGGTAATAATTAAGAATGCGCAATGCTTCGTTTCCTGCACTGTGTCCGCATCGCGACTGCTGGAATTCCAGCAGAAGCGGAAGTTGTAACTTGGAAAAGTCGTCTGAATCACAGGATTGAGCATTGGTGCCTTGGATGAAGGCGGCTTGTATATGCTGGATACATGCGTGGACTTGATGCTTCTGATCCAGTTTCTCGTTGTCGTCGGATCTGGTGCCAAGAATAGAGCTCGCTGTACGTACTTGCTGCCTAGTATATGATGATGCCAACTACGGTTGACTCGCGAGCATTTCAGGACTTCTATGAGGACTTTTGCATTATAATGGGTCTTTACCGACCTTGGATCTTCTTGATCTGTAAGGTTGTGGATTGATTCTAGGGTGAAGGAGAGAATGTAGTCGAACAGCTCTGTTGTGGCGAAGACTTGCTCCATTGCAAGAAATGTGTCTTGAGCCATTGTATCTGGCTCTTGCTCGCTCTTCCAGGAGCGCAAATACCACTGTCGCAATACGAAATTATATGATTAGGACCGCAGGCGACGTCAATGGTGGCGGGTGTTGTCGATGTTCAATGTCGTCTTTGACAGAAAGATCTCGGCATTCCGAGGCGAGAAGCCGGCACTTGCTCTTGTCGCACAATTCTCGAAACTTGCCTGTGCATCACCAGAGCTGCAATTGTATTTGGGAAGTCGGCTCCATGATCCGATCATGCGATTCCATGTCTTTTTAGTGTCGTACAGCTGCGGTAGATGACGATATACTACTGGGAAGCTCACGTGTCTGACAAGGATCGTGCAACATTCCTGGACTGGGATTCGGCTTGGTTTCGAGACCATGCATGCTACACCTCTACACCTGGCATAAACCCTTATCACATGGCCTTTTCGAGCTTCAGCTTCTCTCATCAAAGCAGCATTCGTGGCTGACCAGCTGCCTGAGGTTTACCACTTAAGCCTCTTGGTACTGTAGGTACAGCCACACCTACCAACCCTGTGATTCATAAGTCCGAGGCCTCGGAACCTCAGCTCTCAACCGATACTCAACATCATGCACCTGCACCTGCACAGCTCTCCCCTTCGTCACGCATAATGTCAAGACGCGAACGAGTGGGCGAAGCACTCATCAAGACAAGACTAATAATCCAAGACACCATCAAAACATGCTTCAAGCGCGACTTCAAAGTCCGGCAAAAAGCCCGAGATCCCGCCTCCAACTTCACACTATTCCTCGATCTCCCCGCCGAAATCCGCGAAAGAATCTACGAACTCTGCTGTGACAACGACCGCCAAATCCTCCAAGACCACTTCGTCTCAGCTCACCCACCACCAGAACCAGCCATCGCCTGCGCGTCCCGACAACTCCGGACGGAAGCACTACCGGTCTTCTACCGCCACTACAGATTCCCCGTAACATTCAGCTCCGAGGTCCTGATCAACGCCGGATGTCTGTCACCTTCCTTCGAATGGAGAGCAGCCCGATGGTATCACAGACTGCATCCGGACAAGTTGCGGATGATCCGGAAACTCGAGTTGTACTATTGTTTTGGGAAATTTGAGGTCGATTTCGACGCGAGGGGAAATACGTACGCTGCGAGACAGACTGCGTGGGGATCGAGACGGTTGGTGGATGTGCATCCGACGGAGGAGAGGGAGCAGACGTTGGCGCTGGTGAGGTCGGTTATTGATGGGTTGCTGATTGAGCCTGGCGTGGGTGCTTTCAAGGCTACGGACCTTGATGGCCTGGAGCTCGAGATCGTGCCTGATGGCTCGACGACGAACAAGACGGGGCTGCTTACGATGTCTTCAGTGTCATGATCGTCAAGTTTTGCAGCACTAGTGGCGGTAGAGCATATTCGACGTGGCTGGTCCTTCCAAATTATTTGCTGGGCAATAGTTTTGCCTTGGAGCGGATGTCACTTACCTTGCGTAATTACCTGGCACGCCACATTCAATTTCATCTATAATTTATGAGGATCGTGAATGTGGCCATTGGCGCCAGGCATTGTATGAACGAAGACAGCGCTGAGTTGAGCAGGTATTGAATCTACTAGATTCGCGTCAAAATCTACGACGAATGCTTACTGTTCTTGCATGTTGGCTAAGTACGACCGAGATTTGATGCATGCAGCATAGAGGCACGGCATGACGAGTAAAGTATGCGAACGTCACCATGCTAGAAGAAACGAACTTTGTGGTATCAACGATAACGGCTGGTGGAGCACGAGCTTCACGACATGCCAAGCCTACGAAACGACGAACATTTTATGCCGCCGCGAGCAATATCCCCAACACCACGCCAATTGCGAAGGAACAAATGAGGGCTGCACACAAAGTATCCCTACCCCGATTCACCTCACCTCACCTCCCCTGCCCGAGTTCACTCTCAATATCACTCAATCCTTCCCATGGCAACTCGTCCTCGTCACTCACATCGTCAAGCGCAGCTGGTGCCTTCCTTGCAATGCGCCCAGAGATTTCAGCAGGGTCGATGCCAATGCTATTCAGAGCGCTCTCAACATCTTGCTCGGTGATAATTTCCTTCACATCGACATCGAGTTGACCAGCCTGCTTTTGTCCTTCAAGGACATCGTAAAGTGCATATATCTGATCACTCCGGTATTCGAGCAACGCAGAGAGACTGTCCATCTTCGCCTTGAGATCCAGTCGTTTGCTTCTGCCCAGAGCGGGATCATGCTGATTGTACTGACGATTGTAAGCCTCCCTCTGGATTTTGAGGTGTGTGACTTCGTCTCTGAGATTCTTGATCACGGTGTTGAGTGCTTCGCCGGGAGACTGGGCTGGACGGAAAGTGGCGTCCGTAGCATCGGTCTCGCGGTCCGTGACTGGGACTGACTTGGGGATCGTGATTTCTTTCTCGTTCGGGTGGCAGGCGGTACAGCTTGCGGCATCGTGGTAGATGCAGCAAGTCCTTGAGAAATCGGCTGAGAAGGACTTGGTGGCGTTGATTGTGATGTCTGGAATGATAAAGGCGGAAGTCATGCCTTCCGCGCCTTCGGAGCGTCTGCGACGGCGACTAATATTGCTTAGGACCGAGTCGTTGCCAATGTCGATGTCTTGTTGCTCTGGCTGAGCCTCGTTGAAAGATGAATGTGGCGACTGTACACGCACAGTCTTGGCAGCTTTCACGAAGTCATCTATCGTGCCCACTCCGAGATTCAAGCCCGGCGTGCTAGTGGTCACATCCTTCATAGAGGACTTGCGTGGCATGCTCTGCTTCGTTGTGGATCGTGTTGTGTCATTGTCTTGCAGACTTTGGTAAGAAGCCTTTTTAGTCAGACGACCGGATCGCCTGTCGTTCTCGAGCTTCTTGCGCAGTTCGGCGACAGCATTGGCGTCAAGATCGCTCAGGATTGTGTAATCACCATCCACATCGGTATCAAGCGCTGCGGCGGACTTGTCTTGCGATGAGCGTCGTAGCTTGCGCGTCACGTCATGCTCAGTAGTGGTGTTAACTTCGTTGAGCTCGACTTCAGCGGATGTAGAGACACGACGTTTGAGTTTACTGCTTTCATCCAGTCTCGACTCCCTTCTCTGCTGTGACTTTGACCGAGATCGTGGCCTTATCGAGCCCTCGTCATTGCCACGAGGTTCACGTGAATCTTCCGTCCTGGTGCCTGCTTTCTCTCGACATTTCCTGGTCTCTCGTGCAATGGCGGTCGCGATGTCGCGCACAAAGGAGTCGTCTCGGTAGTCAAGACGCTGCGATGTTCCTGTGCCTAAGGATCGCGATGTGAGGGTTTCGACTGTCTTACGGCTGTGTAGGGGACCCTCAGATGCGTTTCTGCTGCGAGATCCAGCTGCTAGTTCTTCCCGCAACCCCTGTTCAGCACTATGCTGAAAGGACTTGCTGCGCTCTAGCTTGCTACGAAGTCTTTGGTTATCGTCTGACAGATCTGCAACTTGTGCCCTCAGATCCGCCAATTCGTCTTCGAGCTGAGCGTGGCTCTGTCGTAATGCTTCATTATCCTTCGCAAGCTCCTCGTTCGCAACATAAGCTGTTGTGACCTGTGTCATCAGGGCATCTCGCTCTTTGGTGACACGACTCTTGGTGATCTCAACTACACCAGTTTTGCGTTCGGCCTTGTCTAGCTGGTCCTGAAGAGTCTTGTTCCTGGCCTGCAGTCTAGCGACGTCCGTGCGCGAACTCCGAGCGTCTATGGAGTCGTCATCATCTGATCCGAGAGCACTGTCAGGCCTTCTATTGGCCACGTGCAGCTGACTTTTAAGTTCCGTGATCTCGGCTTCATACTCCTCAGCTCTCTTCTTAGCTTCGCTGTTTTCCGCCTCGAGTTGCGCCACTTTACCGTTGAGCATTTGGATGGACTGATAGATCACCTTTTCGTCGTTCGGCACCGCGAGTGCTTCAATTGGAAGATGCTGCACTGCAGATGCCTTGTATGTGTTCGACGTGAAGCGGTTGCGGGCGGCAGGTCGTCGCTGGATGGGCGTACCATTTCCCTCAATCATTTCGGTCATGTTTGGCATATCCGGCAGCATGAAGGACTGGCTGGTGTGTGCTGCTGACTGCACAGTCGCGTTATTACCAGCAGTTCTATGCGGTGTCTGGTTGTTGCCCATTTGCAGGGCACCATTGGCGGCATATCGATACGGCACTTCAGTATACGTCGCCGAGATGTGCTGTGAAGAGGCAAATCGCGATGTGCGTACTCGCAAAGTAGCCGACGGTTGTGTGTCATCCTTGGATGTGTTGTCTTTCCGCGCAGGTAGTCTCTCGGACACGGCGCGTTGCTTTGCATTTCTGAGTGAAGCTTGTTTCTGAAGCGCATTGTTTCGTCGCACGGGCGGCGTTCCCGTGACCTCATATTGGCTGTCGTCGTTGCCGAAGCTGAAGATGGCATTGGAGGACAGGTCATGGTCCTGCCCTCGCTTCACTCCGCGACCGATCTCTATCGACATGTCCGTGCTACTATCATGGCTCTGCTGTTCGTACGGATCGGGAAACGCGTCGTCTTTGAGGGAGAAGTCGTGCCGTTGGGGTGTCGAATGCATCACGCCGTCGAAACTCGTCTGTGAGTTTGCTGTCTGGAAGAGGTCATCGTTCGGCGAACTGCCGCGGTGATGGTTGTTCGTGAAGCGCGATCGCGCAGCGGCCATGTCTGGTGGATGTTATGATGCAGAGATGTGATGAGCTGCACAAGAAACACTGTCCACACTATAGCTGCAGCGATCAATCACTCCACATGCGCCGAGGAATATGGTCACTATCGAATAGGCAGTGGAGGGTGCGAGAATAGTGACGGGATGATGGAAGCTGCATGTGGCTCGTGAGGAAGTCGCGGTCGAGGATCCTTGTTGTTGTTTGGAAAGCACAACAAAAGATTAGCCGAAACCCTAATTTCTCCGGCTCTTCTCCCGGGGGGGGGGTTCCGACTTGGCCTGTTCCTACACTTTAGCTGTTCGACACCAGCACAAACACAGGTGCCAGACATATCCAACACTGATGCAGCTGCCTCGTAACGTTGCAACGAATGGGATGCACCGCCGCTGGATGCATAATGACTCGAGGCTGTCAACAATCACGCTGGCGACAGCACCATCTCACAGAATGCATGTGCTGTCGTTGTCTTGGGTAGTAGTATTGCTGCCATCAGCCCAGCACTGGGCAAACACGACTCCGTCTATGCAATGTGTCCTCGGTAGCCTACAGTATGCCGGAAGCCATGAAAGACACGCATGTCAACACCCAAGACTACGTAAGTACGACAAAGACGGACCCAGCACACTACTACCAGTCTAGACTCTCTTTGTCAGTTAATGCTCATATTCTTCACTGAAGCTCGCCCGCTATTCACCTAATGACATGCCCATTCATTGTTCTTTGTCCACCGCATTTGGCCATGTGGTCTTATATTGACAATCTATATAACTATATTTTCTCCTTAACATTCTACTTCCGTTTGCTCCGTTTATAAGACGCTGTACAGCATTCCAAGATCCAACACAGAAAACGGAACTACCCATCGAGACACGATGTTGGCACTAGTCGCCTTCGCGGTATGGCTCTTGGCGGCCGCTATCCACGACGACAAGATTCCAATGCTGTCGCGAGTCTCGTCAAGAGAACATGTACAGGTTGATATGATCATACACGACTCAATCCCGATTCTGGTCCCTTACAACATAACAAAGACTGTCACTGTTTCTGTTACTTCCACTGCTACTGCTACTATCACAGCTACGCCGCCATCTGCTGCTGAGAGTGACTGGGCGCAAACCCCTTCGCGCACTACACCAAAACCAAGATCAACATGGAAGGACTGGGCATTACCCGGAGTTTCGCTCGTAATTGTCATGGGGTCTCTCAGTGGCATTGCTTATGTGATATATTACTGCTGCTGTCGAGGCAAGACAAAGACGGGCCCAGCTATTTCGCCTCCCGACGAGTCGAGTGACGACGCGCCTGGTTATGCCCCGACTGCAAGCACTCATTACTTCCCGTCAGAGGACCAGTCTTCTCTGGTCAACAGTCGACCAGTGTCTCCTACGGGACCAAGCGAGTCTATCACAGGAACTGGATCAGTCAATGGGCATACCACCCGTGATGCTGTGGACGATGATAGCCATACCAATCCATCTGATGGCAGCGGCCTAGACTCGCATGCTCTGAGCATCGCAAATACGGAGAATTCTCGATTGAGTGCTGAGATTGATGTCTTGAAGAGGGAGCTCGAGCAGTACCGTGAGCGACAGCAAGACAGCCCGCCCGTAACACCGGTCGAACGAACATCTACAGCTACTACGCAGGCCAGCCTGGCGAACGTTGCGGACGGTGCAACTCAGACCAGCCCAGGAAGAGTTCAATTGCAAGCTCAAACGCCTACAACACCGATCAAGCAGTCATCTCCAGCTACGGCCAACGCTAGCCTAGCGAGCACTGTAGACAGTGCAACTCAGACCAGCCCAGGAAGAGCTCCACCACAAACTCCGCTGCCTACAACATCGGTCGAGGACACGCCTCCGGCTATGGTACAGGCTAGCCCAGCGAACGCCACGGACAGCGCAACTCAGACCAGCCCCAGAAGAGGTCATTTACAAACTCCGCTGCCTACAACATCGGTCGAGGACACGCCTCCGGCTATGGTACAGGCTAGCCCAGCGAACGCCATGGACAGCGCAACTCATACCAGCCCGGGAAGAGGTCATTCACAAACTCCGCTGCCTACAACATCGGTCGAGGACACGCCTCCAGCTACGGCTCAGTCTGAGCTTGCGAATACCGCAGATATTGCAACTCGACCCAGCCCAGTGAGAGGCCAACGACAAACTTCGGTGGCTACAACGCCGGACAAGGAAATACCTCCAGCTGCCGCTCCGTATGATATGACGAATACTGCGGACAGTGCCGCTCAACATAGCGCAGCAAGCGATCTACTGCAAGGCCACACTAGTGACCCTGCTCCTAATTCTGGGTCAGCGATCCCCGAAGCTGCAGATAAAGGAGTTCTTGACGGCTCGGCACCTGAGGGAAATCTTGCGATGGCTGGAAAATCTGTTGCACCTCAAGAAGATACGGCCGGAGCACCTTCTTCGAACGTTGGCAGTGGTTCAGCGCCTGTCGGAGGGTCTCAGCAAGCAGGCGTCTCACCTCGCCAGCCGCCGGGGCTCGTAGAATATGAGAAGCTCTTAGAACGAGGATACGCATGGCTGGAGGGGACCATTTTCGGATGGGACCAGGAAGTCAGAGAGCTGTTTGATCAGAAGCTCAACTGCTACCGTCTCTACGTCAACACTCCACGCAGGGAATTGCTTTCAAGAGAATTGCGTGATGCGATATTGATCGTTGATAGACGGCTGCTGGAGCGCCGTGCGCGCCTGGAGTCTCTTGGGTACGATGGCTTAGTCGGACTAGAGCAAGCTGCAATGGAGTGTAACAGGGAGTATGCTAACGCTGAGTCCACTGCCGTGGAAGCACAGCAAGAGTCCCAGGCACCTGACTCTGTCGCAACGGCGTCAATAGATGAGCAAGAAAGTGCAGTCACTGGATTTCCTACCGTTGAAACACAGCATGAATCTCAGGCACCTGATTCTGTCGCCACGACTTCAACATATCAGCAAGGATTGCTGCCTGCTGACACTGAAAGGCCCCAAAGTTCGAATTCGACGCCACAGCCCGCAGCAACAACTTCTGCACCCGACAGCCTTGCGCCACAGCCATACACAGAAGCGTCCACTGACGACGCGAAGCAGACAGATCAGACTTTGACCAAACAGAAAACGTCCGCAGACGCGAACAGTACCAAAGCACGATCGCTTGCTGATGAGGTGGCAGCTGTACCTCACGCTGGGGTGGCCGCCTCTGACACGATGCAGACAGAGCAGAGTTCCACAGAGGCCGCAGCGTCAGAATCAAACAGCACCCCAGCAAAATCTCGTTCTGGCGAGGTGACGGCTGTACCTCGCGCTGTGGCGGCCACCCACGATACGACGCAGATAGATCAGACTTCAACGGATGACATAGTACCAGATGCGATCGGTACCGTAGGAGCATCCGATGCTAGCGACATGGCTGCTGTACCTCGCGTGGCGCCAACTCGTGCACACCAGCCGGATGGCGAGCCATACGAGACGAGCTGCTTTGAAGAGTTTCCGAACGAGCCGCTGTATCATCGATTGAACTGCAACCACGCATGTCGTACGGAGAAAGAATTCAAATGTGCCGTGAACTGCAAGCCTGGTAGCAAGTCCAGGGAGCCTCTTTTCAAATGCATGCATCCTGATTGTCAGAAGATACGTATACAACAGGAGAGGAAGATGAAAGCCAAAGGAGGTGCTTTTGCTCGGAAGCCGCCAAAAATGACTCCAACAGCCTTGGTGAAGGAAAGCTCACCACAGGACAGGGCGCAGCAGCCTCCACAGGGAAGAGGGACATTGGGCACTCAAGCGAGCGATGAATCACTTCGCCTCCAGCAAGACTTCGAGGCGAGTCAGCACCGATCAGCCGCTGAGACAGCCAATCGACAGCGTGAAGAGAGAGCAAGACGAAATCGAGAGGCGGAGGATGAAGCGGCCCGTCGTGCAGAAGAAGAGAATCGCCTCCAGCAAGCTGATCAAGACCAGGCGAGCAGCGAACAGGAGGCACAGGCCCAGCGCCCATTCGAAGAGAGGCAGCAACAACAGCAGATGCAGCCTCGCGCACACGAAGTGACTCAGCCATTCCACGATCCTGTAGCTTCCTCGTTGGTTGCAACGCCAGACGCCACCATACAACAAATTTTGGGGGCGCAACCGCCAGCTCAGGCTTTGACCGGCGGCGATACACACACTGGTTCGAATATCAATACGCAGCAGGTCATACCTAATGCTGAGCAAGCGCAAATCGAAGATCTTATTCAGAGTTTGTCCAAGGCTGTTGCTGCGAAGAAACCCATACCAGCGCCTCCCACAGCAGCGCCTCCCAAAACAGGCTCTGTTGCTGGAACTCCAACAAGTAGCGCAGCACCGGCAGTCCGGAAGATCGCACAACCGCGAACAAGAAGGAATCGAACTGGGCAATCAACTCCACCTACAGCAACCTCAGGTACCATGCACGTCCCTGCGGCAAGATTTGGTTCGGAGCGTGTCCCGGGTCCAGGTGGCATGGACATCGACAGCGGCTCAGACTTTATCAGAAAAGGTGAAAAACTAGTCTCGAGCGACAACAAGCTAGACACACCAGAAGAGAAAAAGGCCGGGAGAGGTGCTAAGCACACGAACGATGGCCAGTACTACAAGAAAGGGGCCGTTGCTGCTCGACGGGAGGCTGCGACAACTGCTGATGAGGCAGCATTCTCGATGAATGAGCAAGCGAGGAGAGCTGCAGAAGAAGCAGCGAATGCTGAAGCAATGGCGAGGGCTCCTGGAGCGGCGAATGTCGAGCAGCCGACAACGGAATCTGACGATGAGCTATCAGAGTATGAGACCGACAGCGAGGATTCTTTCGAGATCAAAGGTCTCGATGCCGGTGACGAGGACGATGCTGGCGAAGAGCACGATGACTCTGAACTAGAAGCGGGCATACGGAAGGCTCTTAAAGAACAGGAGGAGGAGGAGTCGGATGAAGAGTTGTAGTAGAGAACCAGTAGAGACTTTGCGCGTCGCTAGGCGCGCAACTCCGCGAATTTCAGTCGGGTCTTTGCTATGCGCGAGTGATTCACGCTCGTATGATGTTGACATCGGACTTAAGGTAGATGACGAGGCCGACGCTGGCGAACAGGATGGTAATCCTGAACTGGAAGCGACCTTGCTCGTGAAGAAATGTAGACGGTTCAGAATCCATAGCTGGAGAAAAGACCCGCCGCCTCCCAACGCAATTCGTCGCTCCTAACCGACCGACTAACCACACCAACACCATCCACCACCCACCCAGCCATCCCAAACCCACCCCCAGCGCAAAGCGAAATCGAAAGCCCCCCATCAACGAACCCCACCCCACCAACCACCGCCATCATCACCCTCAACAAAAGCCGACTCCATCACAGCTCGGTCTTGGTGGTGCTCCTGTTTTAGATCTGACGTCTCCATCCTCCACCATACTTCCAATCTTCGATCGATACCAGCCAGCCTCGGACAACGAGGAACTCCTAGTATATGGCAGTAAAGTCCCCTTCTGCCTGCCTGCCTGCCTGTAATGATTCCATGCTGGAATAGATTTGCGAGTGGAAGAGGTAGAGCGGTCCGTGAGGCGTGGAATTTCGAGCGTTGCAGTAAGGTAGTGTCTTTGCTACGTGTACGTAATGCATGCTTGTATGAGATTCCATAGCGAAGCGTTTCGCCGCTTCTTCGCTGTGCGCGCCATCTCAAACAACGCAAGTGAGTCTCTGCTACACGTGAGTGCTCCATACCGGTAGGAGTTCGCGAGCGTAAACAAAGTCGACGCGCGCGGCACGAGACCGAGGAAGAAGGCATAAAGTTGAAGTATCCTTGGCAGACATATCCTAGGGAATATAGCTCTTCTCTAACAGCAAATCAAACCCCCCAACCACCGACCAACTCTACTTTCCAAAAATGACGCCATAACGCCTCGCAACTCAGAGAGCGTGGTATCAGTATCAATATCAAAAGTGCCCGCGCCACAGTCTCGGCTCCCAACAGGCAATCGGGGAGCGCACCTTATGTACAAAATAGCGACAAGAGAGCCCGGGCGGCGGCTTTTCGTGCACTGTGAAATGCGAATCGCGATTCCTCGTTCCGTATCTTCCTCCTCAGACGTTAATTCATCCTTCGTGGTGAGCACCAGCTCTTTTCTTCCTGCCAGCGACCGGCCACTGCGTGTTCCATTGTTCGACCAAGGCCCATCGAAGATGATGTGCAGCGCATTGTGCAATGCACTCAGTCGTCAAGCCGCTGGTAGATATTCGATTGTGACCGTCGCTGGCGGTGGCGTCATCTTCCGCTACCATTACTAGTGTTCCGCACTTCTTCTCGTAGTCGGCTGCCGCCCACGGGGGATTGTGGACCATTTTTCCCTTGAGATTGACTGCTCTCTACTCGCTGTAGATATGCAGCGGAGGTGAAATCTTGCGAGGCCTCGAACGAGGCTCGTGTTCGGTCCATACTACTTCGGAAACGATCGAAACTGGGCCGTGGTCGATCGATGCTAGGCCTCATGGGTTGTTGATCGACATCAACACGTCGGTCGAAACCGTATGGATCTGTACTCGTCAGGGTAGGGCTAGTCGTTTGCGTCACGGGGAATTGACGATCTAGACTCGATCGATGACCAGTATAATCCGTTCCATCACTGCCATTGTTGCTTCTGGGCATGTGCGTCGTCGCTGTGGCTGCGATAGAGGGTGGATATATCGGCCTTTGGTCGTCTTCAAATGTAGCCCTTTCCGGGGAGTATCGTCGATGACCCTTGCCATCATCTTTGGATTTGCCGTTCGAAAACTCACTACTCGATGTTGATTCTGCAAGCTTGGTGGGTGCAGGTGTAACGTTCAGGGGATCTACCTCTTTCAGGTAGTCGAATTTGCCTTGTCGAACCTGTTCTCGGATGATGTCGATGTCGTACGGCATGTACATCTTCTGGAAAGCCTTGGCTGCGAATCGAGGTAGTAACGACATGATGACAGTCAAAAGTCCAATGGCCCAGAATGTCAAAGCCCCGTATACCTGAGATGCCGCACCGTAGAATGTAAAGCCTGCAGTAAAGGATGTATAGACTCCGGTCCAGAACCAGATGAGCAGGATTGATATTGCTGTGATCAGGCACATGAACCAGTCCCATCGGTAAGTGTTGATCAAAATGTAGACGTTGACGATAACCACGATAGGGTTGACGATGTAGACACCAAGTCGTTTGTAGTCGTTGACAGTTCGGCCATCCTCAGTCTCGAAGTTCGCAACCATGAACTGCAGGTAAGTGAAGTAGAAGCAGATCACAGACTGATACAGACCGTCGAACATGTAGATCCAGAATTTGGTTTGAGTCCATTCTTTTTGCTCAATTCCTCGTCGGTACAGCTGCGGGACTGCCAGTGAGACCTTATCGTCGACATCTTGGTCCAAGATACCCTGGAAAATAATCGGGAGCGACGTGAAAGCCAAGTTGAAGAGCAGAATATACGTGTAGTCGAAGGCATAGGAGCAATCGAAGTTAGCGTAAATCTGGTACCAGAACAGCGCGAAGACCCAGATGATATTCTGCAAGATTTGAGTCAGTATGAGGTGGGCAGGATCTGGGGAGCCATATTACCTTGTAGAAGAAATTGGCGACACATTCGCCCATACGTCTGTAATCCCAGCGTCCGTGCACAAGCAAAAGTCTACAGAGGAAGCGGAATTGACCAATGGCATAATCGGAGCTCATGACAGCTTGCCGACCTTCTTCACCAGCAATACCGACACCAACGTCAGCCTCTTGAATCATGGCCACGTCGTTGGCACCGTCGCCAATCGAGAGTGTCATAACATCGAGAGTGTGCTTGACGAGCGCAACCACAGCAGCCTTCTGCGAAGGACTGACACGGCAGCAAAGAACAGATCTGCACTCTTTGCAAAGCAGTAAGAACTTCTGACGCAGTCGATCGTCCAGGACCACCTTGAGCGTATCGCCATCGATGACTAGCGCGTGAGTGGGAGCAGGCGGCTCGTGGTTCTTCTTCGCGGCCTTGAGCTCCTCATCTGAACCTGTTTTGCCAAACTGCGCTAGATTCTTGTCCAGCTCGGCCTCTGCTTGTTCAACGTTGTCGTCTTCCACTTTGAGCAGCATTAAGTCCATGTCGTTGTCAAGTAGGTTACAAGAGAAGCCAATGTTGATCGCTGTTTCGACCTTGTCGCCAGTCAAAACCCAAAGCTTGATACCAGCTTGCGCCAATAGCGCGATAGAATCTGGAACGCCATCTTGAAGCTTGTCCTCAATGGCAGTACCACCAAGTAGTGTGAGCTCGCGCTCAATGCGGTCCGCACATTCTTCAAGCTTGGTCTCACGGTCTTGCACCGACGCTGCGGCAAGCTCGTGATCGACGTTCCATTTCTGATACTCCTCTTCGCTCAGTTCGCGTTGCGCGATACATAGCGTTCTCAAGCCTTCTCTTGCAAACATCTCAAGATGTTCGGCGGTCGATGCACGAAGCTCCGCTTGCTCACCCTTCTTCAGACGAGAGTAGATAATGCTGTCAGCACCTTTGCAGAATAGCATGATCTTGCCATTTGGCATACGTAAAATGGAGCTCATGCGTTTCCTGGTCGAGTTGAATTCGAGTGTGTTCAAGACCGTGTATTCGCGTTCCTCGCCCAGGACGTTGATAATAATGCCATCATTCGAGCGTCCGATGACAGTGAAGCCACAGTCCCTGGCTGTAGCCACAAGGGCGGCCTCGTCTGGACTCTGTGCCTTGAATTCGATCCTCGGCGGGTCGCCAGGTGTCCGCTCCGTGATCACACTGTGACAGAGCGCAAGTGCAAGCATGAATTGATTCACGGCTGCTTTTTGAACAGGTCCGCTCTCGCCGTCGAGGTCAGCAATGTACTGTGGCGAGACGAAGGTAAGGTCGTCGTCGCGCAAATATGGGTTATCGTGCACCTTGCGAACCCTTTGCAGCATCGCCACTCGATCTTGTGCGATTTGGGCTCTTGCTCGAGCTCCCTCCTCTTCTACATTGATGCCCATGCGCTTCTGCATACCAGCCAGTGCCTCTGTATAAGCTTCGCCATAGGGCTGACCATTAACCGTGCACTTCTTGAACTCCATGACGTTCTGCGTCAGCGTGCCAGTCTTATCCGAGAAAATGTACTCGATCTGACCAAGATCGTCGGAAATGTTCCAGGACTTGGGCGTGCACGGGTAATCAATCTTCTCGTAGTACATATACGTGTCCGAGTAGATGAAGAAGGCTTGGACGCTGCGTACTATCTCCAGCGAAATGTAGAGCGAGATAGGCACCAAATTCTGAAAGAGGATGATAGCCGCCCAGAATGTGATGAAGCCGTTGAGTCCAGGACTGCCACCGTAGCTACCGAACTCGAAGAAGTCCAGCGAGTTGTCGCCTTGGCCCCACGTCACCCCTTCCACGATAGCAGCGATCAGACACATGACGAAGAGGATTAAAAAGTTGTACAGAACGTTCCAGTTGAGATCGCGCATGATCTTCGGCCGTTTCGAGGGTGTGATACCAGAATTGAGCATGATCTTCGTGTCTTCACCAGTGAAGGCGACTACACCCAGAACCCACTCCGTGTTGCGGACTGTGCATCCACGAAGCAGCAGGTTGTTGATACCGACAGGCTCCGCCATCTCCTTAGGTTCGGCCGATGGGTCTCTCTTGTCGTACTGATTCCACCGCACTACACCTGAATATGCGTAGAGGTTGGCATGTGGCGGCTCGCTTTCCAGCACAAAGTCGGCTTGCTCGCAGTCCCGAGCTCTTTTTACGTCTCGGCCGGAATACAATGCAGTCCTGACCTTCAGATTCGTCTCTCCGTCTAAATTCTTGGTCTCAATATAGCAGGCGCCATCTGTATCGCTCGTGGATAACACGACGATATCTGCTGGGATTTCCTCGTCGTTGTAAAGTCGCACGAAGTCGCCGACTCGGACGTTCTTCCAGTAGTCGCGCTTGAAACGAGGCTTTTCTGTCCGTTCCTTATTCGGATTGATCAGACTGCCATAGAACTTCTTCGGCACCGGGACTTGCTGCACGTGGCCATCTCCAGAGGGTACTGTGAGAGTGTCCCGCTGTAAGCCGGGGTCCACTGCGCCATAGTCCATCTCTCGCACATCCTCGGAATACCGCGGCGGATTTTGGCCAGGCGTGGGAGATGGCACAGGTGTCATTTCCACCTCCCCTGCCTCATTCTCGTGTGGGTATTCTTCAGCGTCCAGTCGCTGGGTGACGGTACTGGCTCGTCTGTCCTGCTCTTCGAGCTTCGCATCCAGCACTCTGTCTCGGCCGCTTGGACCTTTGCCTTTCTTTGCTTGCGCCTCTTCGCGCTTGCCCTTCCACCATCTCCAAATGGCTAGAATCACCCTGGTATTTGCCTTCTTATAACGACGCCACAAGCTGATCTTCTCGTCCGAAACATTAACATTCTCCCAGTCGACTAGTCTATGCACGGGCGCGTTGTTCAACTCGTTATCCAGAACGGTCCTTCGCCAGTCCTCGATGGCGTCCTTGATGGCTGTGATGGTCAAGATAACGATAATTGGAACCGCGGCTAGACCGGGGTTCTGGACACCGAAGATGGAGAAGATCTGTGTCACGGCAGCGTGTCAGCACATATCGTCCAGTCGAGCACATCAATACTTACACCCAAGATAACGATGAAAATGAAGTACACGTTGGCGATGTTGTGGAGCTGAAACCACAAGTTCTTTGGTATAAAACTGATGGCCGTGTATTTTGCGGTGCGGATCTTATTTCTTTTGAACTGCTGCAGTGGGCTTCCTTCCTCGTCTCGCGCGGAGTCCGGTAGATGCTGATTGACGTAGATGGTCCTGCTGGCCTGCCCTTCCGCTGGTTTGTCGTTGGCAATCTCATCTGCCTTGATGTCGCTCAGAGTGGAGCCCGTAGAATTGCGCTTGTTCGATATGGAGCTCAATCGTGCCATCTGTCGATTGAAGATGGACCTTCGCTTTTGTGTGCCCGCACGCTTGGATTTCCGTACCGTGGCCCATCTCATGCGATTGAGCGGCTGTGTTGTTTCTGCGCCGCGTTCGGTGCCCTCTGACGGGCGCGGCTGTTGCGCTTCAAAGCTGACTTTTGGCATGATGACGGCGAGGATGGCAAGCCTGAGGTTCTCATGCGGCAGGACAAGTCTGGTGGCGTATGGGCGTGGTCGCCCGGGGCTTCCGACGCAATGCTATCGTGTATGTTCCAGCATCAAGAATATATGTAGCAGAGACGTCAGATGATCGCGATGAAACGCCAAACGTTTGCACGTGTTTGTGGCGTACGGGTGCGGAGACGGGGCGGTGTAGGGTGAGGGTATAGTAGTGAGGGATTATTACGGGGGTGGTGGTGGTGGTGAAGGTGGGAGGAGGATATGGGTAGTTCGTGCTGTAGAATTGTGGCGGCGGCGGTCGTTGTTGCTGGCGTTGCGGGCGGTAACTGCTCCCTTCGAGGGCATAGACCGGTTGCTGGTGTCAAGCGAGAAGTGAAGTGTGGCTGTTTGAGAGATGAATAATCCACGCAGCACTGGCAGGGGGCGAGCGATGGCGGTATTGGCAAGGGAAATCCCCAAATGACGCGCTTTCTGTAGAATAATAATAATAATTATAAGGGTATGCAGGCTGGTTGGGATGGAAATGCAATGCGATTGCGACATGGAAACGGAAGTCCGAGCGAAGGAACTTTGACAGTGGTACGGGCACGTTCACCCTCTAGTTTCTACTCCAGAATGCGGCGGCGTGCATATCTCTGCCGGCCTCTAACGTTATTATGAACAGTAGTGAACACACCTCTAGCTCACTCCACTCAGCACTGCATCCCATAAGCATGCTGCATGCATGTACATTGGACAGGGATTATGCGCGGATGGGGCGCGGACGGAGCGCGAAGATGAAGACCCGAGCGTTGCTTGGCACGCGAAAGAAAAGTCACGTGTTGTACCATGAACTTCCAGTTACATTTATTCATGCAGTCACACTTGAGACGCTACGGAGGAGAGCGGCAGCGGCAGCGGCAGTGGTAGAAAGGGCAGACTCTGCCATAATAACGATGATGGCATTCGGTGAGGCTTCATGTTCCAACATAGAACTCGTGACATTCGGGCAGTGCTTTCTCGAAATAGCATGCATACGCAGCTGTCAGCACCTGCGTGTCCGTTGTTGTTGTCGTCGTTGTCGTTGTTGTTGTTGTTGATGATGATGCTTCGTGATCCCGGGCGCTGCGCTCACTAAGCATCCGGTCCCTCTGAGCACCGTTCATCAGAATTGGTGGCGCACTGGCGCTCAGCTGCATCCTCTCGTTGCCACCTACACCTTATGCTCCGACTCGTCTCCGCTACGCATGCAACACTCGACACTCCAGTCAATTGTCTTGGAGTGCTTGTTCCTCGGCTTGTCTTTCATATACCAGGCTTCGATATTCACCGAGTGCCTCAACTAAAGCTAAGTGATACTTTATTAAGCTTTGAATACCATAACGTCTCGGCATTTCAAAGGCCGAGCGCTATGACGATGCATGCCACGCGCACCTCTCAGTTTGATGCACACACGCGTCCCACGCGTCAAGTGCTTTTGACATTCTGGTATTGCCAGCATAATACCGTAGCGCACCATGGCAGCTGCCAAAAGTGCCGCTACTGGTACTCAATCTATAATTCCGAGCTTTTTCAAGAGGGGGTCCGATATACCACGACATCGCCGACCGGAGCCCGAACCGTGTAGAGAACAAATCGCTGTCGCAACGCCAAGCACATCTGCACAAAACAGTGCAACGCGCCGAGCATCTGCTACAGCGTTGCCTGCTGCTCGCGAGAATGTATCCAACAAACATGTGCCACGCAACAGAGGTCGAGCCTGCGAACGCTCTGCAAGTTCCGAACCACAGAGCTCGCAAAGCAGCACCAGCAGCAGTGGCAACTCGAATGAGGAAACAGGCACGCCGCCAAGGGCGGAGTCTCAGCAGCAACGCGATGACCAACTACTAAAGAGCAGCGCGAGCTCGCCGTCGTGGCCGAATGATAACATCAATCCGCTTGACGGTACTGCGGATTTCGCTTCCTCGTGCGATGTGCCTCATCGATCTGCTTCGAATACACCTTCGAACAGACGAGTCGTTGTAAACGTCGATAAATCATCTTCTCCCAAAACAGAATCTCCAGCTTCGACAGGTCGTATGTCTGCTGCTCCAGTATCAGTACCTCGACAATCAAAATCATCTTCCAATCCTGTCCCTGCCTCATCGTCAAACTCAACGCTCACGAGCGTGTCCGACTCCCAAGCTTCAGCCCTGCCCGTCAGCTCAAGCAACAATGGTAGAAGGATTGGAAAAATTGGAAAAGATGGCATGCAAGGTGTTCCGGACTCCGACCCTGACGAAAGCAGTGATAGCGAGAGACTGGAGGACCTTTCCAGCTTTCTTCCAAATAAGAGGAGAAAACTCTCTCCTGAGCCAGAGATGAAGGCAGCTTCGAGCACAGCCGCTATACCTGCATCAGGAAAGAAGAGCGCCGGGTATCTCGATCAAGATAAAAGGCAGAAGCCGTTCATGGTATTGCCGAGTTCGCCTCCCAAGAAAAAGGTCAAGCACAGTCTGGCGAGCCTGGCTGCTCAGCACGAGAAGGACCAGCTAGAATCCGCCACTATCGCGAGCTTGGAGAATGCTGTCGACAACGCCAAGCTCAGAGAACAGCAGGCAGCGGCAGCACAAGATGCGGGCATTGATGCCAGCGCGATCATTGAAGCTGCGGGCAGTGATAGCGATGCGCGGCAGAGGATGCTGCTATCAATGTCACGCACAGAAGCGCTGAAGCACGATGAGATCTCATACCGTTTTTTTCTGGACGACAAGCCATTGTGGACCACTGAGCCGTTTCCTATTGATCATCTGCCAGGCGAGCCTTGGGCGGATCTCTACAAGGATGAAGTCTCGAGGAAACATGCCTGTATTTCTGGCTTCGCTGCAGAACTAGCTGCTATCTATCCGTTGCCGGCAGCCGTCGTAAGGTGGATGTCGAAAGAGCTGCTTCACGAATCCGACAACACTTTGTGCGAGGCCTATGTCGAGGTTCTTCGAGCATCAAGCCATCGCCAGGAAGCTATATGGGAGACGTCCGCTTCTTTGAACTCGATTTACAAGACAAGATCACTATTCGAGTACAATTATAAGAAAGCCGTGCTCAAAGCCAAATTGCCAGCAGGTGTGAGACACATTGTACGCGTTGCAACATTCTCAGCATCTGCTTGTGATAGCTTCGCGCCTGAATGTGCACCAGGGATGACATGCGCTGCCTTCTTGGATCTCGCTCTCATGAACGTCGACGACCAAGTGAAAGAGAACGCAGGTCTGTCTTTGACGATTCTTGACAGCATTGAGGAACTACTCGAAGCATTATCCGACGATGCCTTCGAGAGGCTCATCCCAGGGGTCGTTGCAACCTTTTACGCACCCAGCAACGTGTCGCTGGAGGTACGCTGTCAATCGATCATTGCTCTGCCGGCCAGCACACCCCGCGCGTATAGGCTGCGAAGACGTCTAGCTTCGGAATGTTTTGCTACAGCCAATGACAGAAAATCCACCAGCCCGCGGAATTGGCCCAAAATCATTGTACGCGCCTTGAAAGACATGCCGGAACTTCAAGTCAACGAGTCCACAGACTTTGGTCTCCTCATGGCTCTTGCTACGGTTCTCGACATCGCTGTCTCAGGTGGCTGGACGCCCTACCAAGACATCATCCCAGGCCCTCCTACAGGTTCATGGAACAAGCCAGCGGAGCCTTCTCCGGAGGAGCAACAGCACAACTCTGACATTGATGCTATCTGTAAGGGACTGCGTCACATCGACAATCACATCAAGACTGCTGGCACTACCCATATGAAGCGTGTTCAAGCCAAGACCGCCATCGAGGATGCTATCAACAGACTTGAAAATAGTGTGCGGGCTAGACCGAAGCCGAAGAAGAATATCTTCTCTGCTTTTAGCGGTGCGACTGGCGGCATGAAACAGGCCACATTTGGACAGGGGACATTCGTCAAGACAGAGAGCAAGTCGGTATTGTCTGTAACGCCGGAGACAGAGCCGAAGCCACCAAAAACACGTATTGTAAAGGAGGATGCTGACGCTGCTGCAGGCACGAGGAGGCAGTCAGCCCACAGTGATGGCGGCGCCGACTCCACCAGCTCGCCCATTGAACGCATCATGGTCGACGGACCGGGCATTTATGATGGCGCGGGCGACAATTCCATGGCAGAGACTCGTGAGAGCAGCCATGAAACACAATATTACGACGCGTACAGTCAGATTCAGGAAGAGGAAGATGATAGCAAGGCACATAACGACATCATCTGTCAATAGTCTCTATGACTCATACCCGAATCGTACAGATATCTATTGCTCAAACATTCTTCGTACCACCCAGCACAGTCTCCCAGAAATCCTTCTTCCACGCAAAGACGATGTCCTGGACTTTCGGCTCTCCGAAAGGCAGAATCTGTGTGCCGAAGAAGCCTGCCACCCCGTGGTCTCGGGAGATGAACCAGACGATGTTGGTTGCGCCTCCCCAAGCTAGAATGTTGGCTGGCTGACTTATTCCGCGGACTTCGTCCTGAACGATCAAACCGCCCAGGCCGTAGTTCAAGTTCTCATCTACTCAATGTTAGTGTCGGCCCGCGCGGCAATGTGAGGCTGAATGATATACTCTCTATAGGTCCTGCAACGAGTTCCCACGCTGGTCTAGAAGCACGGAGCATGGGAATTGCTTTGTCGACGTCGATACCGTATTTCGAGCCTGCGTGCAGAGAGACATTAGCTTCAATCATAGCACGTGGCAGTATCAGAAAGCGAACGAAACAGCACGTCTTCGCCGAGTAAAGGATACTGCAAAGCAGTCCGACGTCTTCTTAGTCGCGTTCTATGCTTGACTTCACTTACTGAGTTGAGGCTCGAACATCGACTCCACCGTCTCGCGCTTCAGGATCGTGGGCGTATCTTTTATCAGATCGCCAAGCACGGCAACATAAGCATCCATAGTGCATGCCAAGCCGCCACCACCTTCTTCGTCTTCAGGGTTGTCGCCAAAAGGATATTCCTCGTACTTCAGAGTTCCGTCCGGGGCACGTACGGTGGGTTGCAGGAGACGAGCCTTGTACTCTGGATGGCGGGAGATGTGGAACGTCGGGAACGGAGCCTGGACACCCACGGGCTTGAAGATGTGTTGCACGAAGTAATCTTCGAGGGTGATGTTGTCGTTCAAGCGTGATACGAGGACGCCCGCCCAGTCTAGGGATGTGCTGTAGTTCCATCCTTCGCCTGGTTCGAAGAGGAGAGGGGTGTCGTAGCGTTCGACGACTTTGTTGGAGCCGACGTTGGCAGATTCCGTTTCGCGCCATTTGTCGAGGAGGGGGACCATGAAGTAGTAGCCTAGACCGGTGGTGTGGGTGAGGAGGTGGCGGGATGTGATGGGTTTGGTGCTGGGGCGGAGGGTGTAGCCTTTGTCGCTGCTCTCGTCGGCGGAGATGAGGTTTTGGTTCTTGAGTTCTGGTATGATGGTCGTGATGGGGTCGTCTAGGGTAATTTGGCCACGTTCTATGCATTGCAGGAGAGCGATGCTGGCGAGGAGTTTGGTCGCGCTGGCGATTTTGAAGACGGCATCTTCGCGAATCTCTGAGGCGTCTGCGTTGAGGGAAGAGTATCCAGCTTTCTTGCTGTAGATTGTTTTGCCTGTCTTGTCAACACATTTGATCAGGAATCCGTGCAAGGCAGGATTCCCTTTCTTGACGGCTTCTTGGATCTGTTGGTCAAAGTTGGAAGTCATCTTATTTTTGTGCGATGGCGTAGTTCGTGGGTCAATCTAATGTCTACGGCTACGGCAATTGAACGACTCGGAGGTCGCAACTTCGCCTTATATTTACAATGCTCTCATCGGTGTCTCCATCGTGTATCAGTCACGACCATCGTGCAACGCTTCCTTCGGATCGTGTATTGCCGCGACATCCGATGTTCACATCCTGAGCTGAGCTGAGCTGCGGGCTCCATACCATTTGCAAGCACCGCATGTCGTGCGACAATAGTGGATGCACAATGGTGGAGGCATCCACTTCAGCCTATTCGTACGAACGCATCTTCGAACCACACACATTACGTGCAACTCAGGCATGCAGATCACCGCAGTTTGTCCATGGAATATGTATGCCCGTCATTCTCCGGTGGTCCAGATATACCAAGCCATGTCCCTCGCACAAGAGCTGAGTCGACGATAATATGTCAATGCTGTCAACAATGTAGGATGGAAAGGATCGAGGAAGACATCCGAGGCGTCGTTCTATTATGCCAAGCTTACGAGGTGATCCAATCAAACTTGAGCCTCACCCTGCCTAATGCTTAGTGGAGCTCCATGAAAGTGGGATGATCATGTTCTGACGCGTCCCTTTCGCGAACATCCTAGCCAGCTTCACGATCACCGCTTTCACCATCGTATGCATGCCGTTGTCCATGCTTCACGATGCCACTAGATGCATCAAATGACGAACCTACCAAAGAACCTCCCGTCCGCCTTTCCTTACCTCTCGACTTCCAACAAGACATCTTCCACGCTCTCCGCGACGAAGATATCCTCCTCATCCTCGCTCGCGGTCTTGGCCTCCTCCGCCTCGTGACAAACCTCCTGCACAGCTACGATGCAGCAGGCAACAATCTCGTCATCTTGGTGGGCGCCGACGAACGTGAGAATGACTGGATTGGTGAATCCTTGGCAGAACATGCCGCCATGTCTGGTAGTCCCAAGTGCAGAGGCATGCAATTGGTCAACACCGACATGACGAATGTAGGCACGCGAGAGAAGATGTATAGACGCGGCGGAATATGCAGTATAACCAGCAGAATCCTCATCGTGGACTTTCTGTCTGGTCTGCTAGACCCGGCTACGGTTACCGGCCTGGTTGTATTGCACGCGGAGAGAGTTTCTGCTACGAGTCTTGAGGCATTCATCATGAGAATTTATAGGCAGAAGAACAAGGCAGGCTTTCTGAAAGCCTTTTCAGATCAGCCAGAGCCATTCACAAGTGGCTTTCAGCCATTGAGTAATATTCTTAGAAATCTGTTCCTGCGCAAGCCAGTACTTTATCCTCGCTTCCACGTTACAGTCGCTAAGAGCCTGGAGGGCAAGAGGAAGGCAGAAGTCATAGAGCTCGAAGTGCCCATGACAGACGCAATGAAGGACATCCAAAATGCAGTATTGGAGTGCGTTGAGGTCAGCATATCAGAGCTCAAAAAGGGTAATACTGGGCTCGAAATGGATGACTGGAACCTCGACAGTGCACTACATCGTAACTTCGACTCAATAGTGAGGAGGCAATTAGATCCAGTGTGGCATCGAACGAGCTTCAGGACGAGGCAGATCGTGAGGGATCTGAGCATGCTAAGGACAATCTTGCACTATTTGCTTGTGCTCAATGCTGTCGATTTTAACAAGTATCTTGACACGGTACTAGCTGCTTCACAACCTCCCCCTGGATCGACAAGGCAGAATCAGTCACCTTGGCTGTTCCTGGATGCTGCACATACCATGTTCGACTCTGCGAAGCGAAGAGTCTACACGGGCAAGATCACCGAGGGCACATCAGAAGAAGGACTCAACGCTACGCTAGAAGAGATGCCAAAGTGGAGCTTACTGGCTGAAATACTTGAGGAAATCGAACGAGATGTTTACTTCAATCCCCAACCAAATGACGAATCGAGCGGCAGCATATTGATCATGGTTGGCGATCAAGGTACTGCCCGACAGCTCCGCGAATACCTGCAGACCATGTTTCAAGACTCAGATGTGCCTGACTCCGATGAAGTAGGAGAAGATGAGATGTTGGAGCGAAAGCCTAGTGCTAAGTTCCTCCTGCGTAGAAAGCTTCGTCACTACCTCCAGTGGAAGCGAGATTTCGCTCGAGTCAGCAGCAATTTGTTTACAGAGAACCAGAAGGAAATAAATGGCACGTCGAAGGTGCATGCCACCGGTCAAGGCATCCGAGGAGGTAGAGCGCCGCCAAATAAGCGGCGACGAGTTCGTGGTGGCGGCAATCCTGGTGGCCCGACACGAACAGCGAGCGGCTCTGTGCAGATTGCGGGCGACAAAGACTCACACATACAGTCTCTGATGCGTGAACTCGCGCAAAATGATATGCTTGACGAAACAGCGGCAGCCAAGGTTGATCTTGGTGCCGACCCCCTTGACGACATGGACGATTATTACGAATTATACGACATGAAAGATCTAGTATTAGTACACCCTTACGATGGCGACATGGACGATCACCTATTGGAAGAGATTAAGCCAAGATACGTCATAATGTATGAGCCTGATGCGGCGTTCATCAGGAGAATCGAGGTGTACAGAAGCAGTCATGGCAACCGGCAGGTCCGGGTGTATTTCATGTATTACGGCGGCAGCGTCGAGGAGCAGCGCTATCTCAGCTCTGTACGCAGGGAGAAGGACGCTTTCGCGAGGCTGATCCGGGAACGAGGAAATATGGCGTTGACATTCACTCACGAATCGGATACTCTGGATCCACAGGAGAGTTTCTTACGAACAGTAAACACACGCATAGCAGGAGGTGGCCGACTTGCCGCGACAGCGGAGCCACCACGAGTTGTGGTCGATGTGCGAGAATTTCGAAGCAGTCTACCATCGCTTTGCCATGGCAGACAAATGATCGTCATTCCTTGCATGTTGACAGTCGGTGACTATGTGCTCACTCCCGAAATCTGCATCGAGCGAAAGAGTGTACGAGACTTGATCTCATCGTTCTCCGATGGACGTTTATACAATCAAGCCGAGACGATGCTCCAGCACTACAAGTCGCCTATGCTCCTCATCGAGTTCGATGCCCAAAAGGCCTTCACGCTCGAACCATTCGCAGATCTGTCAGCGACCATCGGCACATCTTCCATTGTGGGCTCTGACTTGCAGTCAAAGCTCGTTCTTCTGACCTTGGCCTTTCCCAAGCTACGCATCATCTGGTCAAGCTCGCCGTATCAAACAGCCGAGATCTTTGAAGAGCTCAAGAAGCAACAGCCTGAACCGGATCCTATCAAGGCTGTGCAGATTGGGCTAGAAAGCGGTGAAGATCCAGAGACCAGAACCTTCAACCAGACACCGCAAGATATGCTGCGATGTGTGCCCGGTGTCACCAATAAGGCGCTGGGCAAGCTGATCTTGGAGTATGAGAATGTGCAGGAGGTCGCGAATGAGGATGAAGCGAAGTTGGCAGAGCTGATCGGGAAGGAAAACGCGAGACAGATTCGGGCTTTCTTCGATAGGAGTGTGTGGGATATCGATGAGTGAGATAATGCCATCACCAGAGCTCGCTTGACTCAGCGATGCTCTCACTTCACATGCATAACACATCCAGGTGCAATCATATCCGGTGATGTCTGCATCTGTGATGTCTCTTAAACGACCCAGTGCACCTTGTCATGTCCTCTATCCCAAACGCTATTGACGACCTCACTGACGGCGAGCTACTAAGTAGTAATCCAGCTCAAGCCAGTTCGACCGCTCCTCGATCAGCAACTCAATTTAATTGCAAAGACACCCATAATGACCCCGAAACCCAAGCAGCAGAGCATCATTTCACAATACCTCTTCTCCAATCACCAAGCAGACCGATTAGTTCGAGCGCAGAGACAACGACTACGCCCAGATCAGACCTCTCAACCACATCAGCAAGCTGATCAGCACTCCATCCACCGATCACGGCCCCGAACATGACCCAGAGCACGACGAGTCCAAGCCCGAAAACGACGGTGGTAACCTTGCCACCGGGCCAAACCCGCCAACCTCGACGCTACCCACCCCCACGCTCGTCGCCATGTATCAGAGGCACATTCAAAACACACCAAAAAGCACGAACGCAGCATGCCGAAGCGAGGTCCGAAGAGCTTCACTTCACCAGCTCTACCAAAAGCCGTCAACATCACACCACATCAGCGTCTGCCCATGGCTCTTTCGACCTGGAGGACTAGAAACTCTGTGCCGTCGAAGGCTGGGGGAAGTATACTGTTCGAACGCAGCCGGATCGTCAGCGAGATGACGATGATACTTGGATCCGTACACGATTTCGCACAATACCTCAATTACGGACTCTGTGCACGTGGTAGTGGGTTCGAAGCACCGGCTACAGCTACTCCTGTTCGGCCTGGACGACAGGCTGAGCGCCGTGGCTATGATGAGGATATCGAGGACGAGGACGAGGATGATGAGGAGCCGGATGTTCTGATTAAGCGCCAGTTTGCGGGTGTACGGGAGACCGTCGATGGGGTTACTGGTTTGGGTGCGGACGATCTACCGTCGACACATCTTGAGGTGCTGGAGGGGGAAGCGGATTAGCGTGGTTTCTGTCTTTGGAAAATGTTGAATGAGGCTGATGGTTGGCCTGCTTATGAGGGTATTAGTGAGCGTGAAAGGATTTGGGAGTGGAGGGGTGGGAAGATGGTGATGTGGCCGCCTGTGTTTAATGGGAAAGATTGGGACGCTGGCGAAGGGGCCGCTGTTGGGCGTGCGGACTCTGCTCGCGCGATGAAGAGAGGTCGCGAGCATGGGGCTGAGGACGACTCCAGCGAAGAGGCGAAGAGAGTCAAGGTCGAGAGCTGCTGCGACTGCGCGTGAGTCCAAGCCATTGTATGTGTCAGCTTTGCGAGTAACGCATGAACTTTAGTTCGCGGACATCAAAGACTATCACGAACATCCATTCGCATCACGAGCGAGTGAGAAGTATCTTGTACATACCGTGATCTTTAGTAACACAACCTGGCCTACAATCCTCCCATCCTGCAGGCTTCGTACCCATAGCTCGCAGCCCGCACAAGCCGCTGATGCACTACAGAGCGCTCAAGCTCCATCAGAGCGCCTGAAGTAGTCGTGTTCCCACCCAACGCTCACTTAATACTCCCCTTAATCTCCTCCCGTCTCGCTCTCGCCTCCTCGGCCTCGGCTCTCCGCCGATCCAGCTCCGCTTGCACACCCGCTTTCCTCTTCTTCTCCACGTCTTGTTCCCATTCTGTCCATACTGCACGATCAACATTAGCATACTCGGACTCGAGCTCGTGGGAAACTCAGAACGACGAGATGAGGCCTCAGTCGCAGCTAGATGGTGATGGAATATGGGCTGACGCTCGTGGGATACCGGAGTCCATGGGTCTAAGGGGTAAATGTATAAAACGATGATAGAACTCACTATGTTTGTCCGTATGACTATACTTTTTCAGATTCGTGACAAACGTATCGAATTCTTCTTGTTTTTCCTTGCGGCGTTCGAGGGAGCGGCGCTGGAGTTCCGGGTTATATTTCTGGAGCGACAGTTAGACAGTGACGACGACGGCGGCGGCGGCGGCGGCGGCGGTGGAAGTCAAGCAGCTCGAAAGAAGAATGGCATCGAGCACGATGGTCTGGGAACGGACATACCATGAACAGTTCCTCTTCTGTAGGTGTCACGTAGTAGATCAACGCTGGGCCTCCAATGCAGCAGATGCCACCTGCTGCTGCCATCTTGACCCATGTTATGGTTCGCATCGTGGCGAGGATGCTGTTGGGGCGGGCTGTGATTGAGTATGGATCTCCTGAAACTCCGCAGTGTCCGTACAATATCTCAAAGCTGATATTGATCTCGGGTTAGCATTGATGATGTTGATATACGATGTTGATGTCTTGTATTTTGATTGATCAGTAATGGCTTGAAGTCCATTGCGGCATCGAGATCCACGCTGCCAGAAGAAGTTAGATCGTGCGTATAGATGCCTCAGGTTTGAGGCCCTGGCTGTCTCCACTTCTGTCGCTTCGTAGCGATCAGCATCTACAAACCCACGACTGTCCTCATACAATCGCGATTACAAGCACTTGGTCTGATTCACCCGGGACCGGCTATCCATAGTGACTACATGCGCTTTTGCGAAGGGAAAAGCGGCAGCGTCGCTACAGACAGAGTCACTGCTACCCTGACAGTGCTTCAAGCTACCAGAGAACCTGCTTAGCCACCAGCAGAGGACTCGATTTTGGCACACTGTGCTTCGCATGAGCTTTGAGAAAAGGCCGTGACTAGCATAGATACGAGGATCTGTCCAATGATATATGCTACTGTTGCGGATCGTCTCTGCCTGTCGATATGCCCAACTCTTCTCATCATGCCTGCCAGATGGCATGGTATCCCAACGCAAAAACGCCATCGCTTCCCAACACAACTATGCAAACCATTGATTCATCCAACATAGAGTACACAGATTCGATTAGATCCTGATGACAACGTTCATCGCCAATGCCTTGGCCTCCCTAATCGAGCAAGCCAAACAAGTCCTCCCCACTCTTGCGACTATCGCGTTCTCCCCAACATGAGCACACCAAGCCCTCGCCAACAACTGCAAATCCTCCGTCCCTCGACAGTCCAGCACCGCAATATCTCTCGACTCCTCTTGCGAGAAGTTGCTCCTCGCGTTGACTTCCGAGAGCACATAGGGTCGTTGCTCAGGGGGCACCGAGAGTAGTGTAGCAACAGGTATCGATTCGAAGCGATAGTCTTTGTGGAGCGCATGACAGGGTGGTGGTTCGATGCTGCGCATGGCTTCTTCGGCCATGATGTAGCCTGTTTTGGAGTAGTCGGAGCAACGAGCGCTGTCTTTAGGTGGGTCGACTGGTTCTATGTCATCCTCGTCTTCCGGCTCTGATAATTGTGCTTCTGCCACGAAATCTGAAGGCATGAGGTCACCCCAATCTGGCTCCGGCGCCGGCTTGGGCTTGGGTTTTGATTTTGTTTTCGCTTTTGCCTTTCGTTCTTCGGGATGGCACGGATAAGAAGAGACGAATTGGACATCGTAGGATAGTGAGACGTGAATTGTCGATAGCTTACTGTTGATAGGTGAGCTGAATGTAACGGACGCGAGCTGACTCTCTCCTGCGGATTCGGACTCGATCAAGGCCAGTCCATGCGAGCGGACTTCATTGCCCATGACCGGCGGACTGTCATGGGGACTGCTGAAGTCGGTAGCTTGTAAAACCATCAGGTCGGCATTGCCCATAGGATCGGACTCTTTTCCTATAGCTTCCGAATCTTTGATCCGGGATGTTGATGCGCCGCAGTGTGGCCCGTCCCGGGTTTCTAGCTTTATCCAACCTTCCTTGCTGCCGAGGGGAGCTCCTGGTACGGAGATCCAGCCCATACATTCGCGAGCACCTTTTGCTGCAGCCATGACTCTGCCGATGATCGATCTCTTGCTCCAGTAGCTACGATCTTTATAGACGAAGCCGCTTTGCAGATTCGCCATATCACCCAGGGAGTCTAGGGCGTGCGGCGTGTTCTCCAATATCGTGCTCATGAGAAAGTGGCTGGAGACCTCACCAGGTAGAACCAACCCGCTGAGCCAGGAGCGACTAAGCCAGCCACCTACGTGTATCTTTCCGTCGCCGTCGGCAGTAGTAGCAAGAGAACGGTACAGCCGCATACTATGCGCCGTGTCTGCTCGCTTCAGAGACCCGGCATGAGCACTCTGCTCGCTTTTGGCAGTCCCTGGCCGACTCAGCCGGCCGACACCCAAGAACTTCTTGGACTTCTCGTTCTGGGTAGAGTATTCAGTTTCCCCGGAAAAGCCGATGCAAGGGCACTTCATGGGAGACATGCAGACGTCCTCGTTGTCATCATGAGTGACACCTTCTGCCTGCTTATTGACCGAGCGCAACAATTTCGAGACCAGCTCTTTCTCCAACTCAGCACTATCTGGCCACTGTATAGACTCGGCAAAATGCAGCAAGCCTGAGATCTGCTGCGCCTGGTTCTTTAGTTGGTAGAAAGGTTCAGAAGTATCCTTCGAGGTCAGGTGCGAGATTTTACTGATGACCCCATTGCTGCTAGCTTGGTTTGGCATGCATGACGATACCTCGACGTTGTCCAAGAAACGTTCTGCCAGCAGCAGATCCCAATTGACCTTCGCAGTCCTCTGGCTCTCGACTGCCACGCGATCGCCCTCGCTGAAGTACAAAGGCCCTCTACCCCGGTTTGCAGACAACGCACGAACAATCGCGAGACGCACACGCAGTTCGGATGCCAATGTGATCTGCAATAGCACCATATCGCGCTCGGTCGGTTCAAGGACTTCATCTGCATGTGACGGTCGACCTGGCGTGTCCGGCGCAGCGGTCCACAGCAACTGTCCAATTCGTAATCTCACGTCTGGCACACTAAAGTCGTGCCAAAGCTCTTTCATGCACAACGCAGTCTGCAAAGCTTCGATTTGTCCCCGCAACGTTGTGGTCTCCCTGCTTGTAATGGTTGGCGACAGAAGTTTCTTGAACAGTTCGTCACCCATCTGTCTAATCTTGGAATCATTCGTCGTGCGGAGTGTCGCGTCATCGTCGCATTGCACTGCGCCAAGCTCTGTCAACCGGCCGATTTGTGTTTCGATGTTTAGCTCTCGAAAGCCAAGCTGATCCGGATCGGTGTATAACAATCTTCGGTTTGCAAACGTGAACAGTTCCGGCAAGGCTTTGACGCTGTCGGACACAGCAAGTTGCAAGAAGTGCTCGAAGCTCGTGGTTCCAGTTTCGAGACCAGTAGAAGCCAGCATATTGGGCATTTCCAGCAGTGCAGTTCGAGAATTGGTGAGTACAGACTTGACATCTTTCTTTGCAGCCTCAGTTGCCAACGTGCTCGCTTCAAAAGATGGATGAGTAAAGGTCTTATGGTCTACCAAACATGGGTTATAGACTCTCGACTTGGCATCCACGAACACAACCTGTGGCCTGTAGCCGTTCTTGACTTTGCCTACGTTGAAGTATGGCGCGCCTACGAACATTTGCTGTGCCTCTGGTGTGGTCAACGGCTTGGTGTGGCCTCGTTGGCCGTCGCCTCGGGTTTCATCAGTCGAATGTGCTCCCCGTGTTCGTGACCTGGAGCGTGCTCGGATCCTTTGCTGTACCAAGAAGTTCTCTGAGGCCTGCTTAGCATTCTTCGGGGCGCCCATTACACGATCTACAAGCGCCATATCTATGTCGAAGGACTTGATCTGTGACTTGTCCTTGGGTGAAGGGGGCTTCATCTGACAGCAGCCTGTTAGATGTTGCATTGTTGTCTGGACTCTGAGCACTCACAACCCTGGAGGCTTTGTACCTAGCCTTGTTCGACATTTTGCTGCTTCCCCACCCGCGAAAGAATCCTGCAAATGTCCTTTTTCTCGTCTCGCCGGGTGCATTGGAGGCCAGAAAGTCGTATGCACTGTGTTCCTCTGAATACCTTGTCTCGTACGCTGATAATGCCGACTTCTTCTGTTTCCTACTCTTTGGTCTTCTCATCTGCTGGAGTACTGCCGATATGGAACTACTGCGTCTCTCGCTGCCATCCTGGGGCGACAAGTGGAAGAAGGACCTCATGATCGTAGCCTACTGCATGAGACGGTGCGATGAGAACAACGACGACCACGCGAGCAACTGATGAGGTCTGCAAGAGAACAGCATGACGGTCGGCAATAAGCATCGGAAGAATCAATGTTGTGCAGACCTTTCAACGGCGCCCGCCACAACCTTCTTGCAAACGAGGTTTGAGCTGACAACGTCGGGCGACAGAGGATCTAGACGGCCATTTCAACGCGCCAACGGCGCCATCGCGTGGTCCGGTCCTGGCGGAAACGTTGCCAGAGCACGAGCGCGCCCATTTTCGACCCGATTTTGAATCTCCAGATCGCGAGCTGAAGACAGTCGTGGTGTGAGCACGGCCACGGGAGAGCGTGTAAGGGATGGACGACTCAATGCAGAGAAACCACAGATGTGCGGCCAGGATGCCCGCACAAAAAGCTCGTGTATCACAGGAGAGCGTGGAGATTTGCAGATCCTAGCCCGCATTAGTATTTCAGGGGTGTCAAATTAGCCGGTAGGAGCATCGAGCGCATGAGTAAGTACCTAGGTACGCACATTGAAAGGACGAGTATTTGAAAGGGACGATGAAAGCAAGAGCGACTCAAAGCGAATGAGTAGCGCGAAAATTGGATCACTTTCATTGACAGGTGGCGAGTCGCGGATTCTGTTGCTGTGCATCTCGCAGCACTTGCAGTAGCCATTCTCCTCGGTCATTCCCATTCTTGCGAGCCCTCTCTGCCCATGACCACAAGATAGGATCAAGAAAATTGACATCGTCGGGACTCCGGGACTCAGACTGCGATAAAGATGCCTGCTCACTGCGATTGGGCCGTTGAAGTAACATCTGCACAATGTCCACGTCGCAACCAGAATCTGTAACCGCAAGACGGAGCAAATCAGTCGTTCCACTCAGACCCATGGTCAGCATCAACGACACAACCTGAGCTTCGCCGTGTCTGATAGCAGCCTCGAGACCGTCGTACGCGAGCTCGCTGTATGCAGGATCGATCGCCGCAACGTCACGTGTTTCTTGGGTAAGAACTGTCAAGAATGCGGTTTTCTCCTGCGTGAAAGGTGGAGACAATAGCTTCTTGGGAGGCAGCAGACTGTGAGCAGGTCCAAGTGCACTCCATAGTGCACGCCATTCCACCTCACCCTGAGCAATCTTCGCCAAAACAGTGGCTGGCAACGTGGCTGCCGCGTGGCCTTTCAGCCACAAGGTGAAGAATGACCATGTTACGAACTTGCTGTTGAGCAATCTGGTTGCGGCGGCCAGTTGCGCTGCAGTGGCATCACCGCCAGGTCCCGTGTGCAAGACAGGTGATAATAAGGCAGTAGTCAATTGTTGGCGCAGATGTGCGCTCTTGGACAGCTTGAAAGCTAGTTCTCGAGACACAAGCGGCAAGTTAACATTAGCCGAATACTTGAATATTGCATGAAGCACTTCAGCAGGAAGCCGTTCTAAGGGCGACAGAGTTGCAGAGTCTCTTCGTCTGCGCTTTCGCGGTCTACCAGGAAGGTTCTGTGAGGATGAGGTGGAAATGACTTCTGTACGCCTTTTTTGCAATTCTGGTTTGCGGCGCTTCCCATGATGCCATTTCTCAGCTGAGATGCCGCGCCGCTTGCCACGCACTCTCACAGGCGTTAGACCAGACTCAAGTGGCAGAGTCATGCGCTGTACGTGTGGAGATCAAGCCAAGAGTAATGAGAGTGTTCAAGAGGCAGTGGCCGCGTGCCTGCGTAGCACCAAAGGTCAGCTGAGCGCGCAAAGCTTTATATTGCAAAGTGTGTTCTTATTCTTGGCCTCAGTGATCTTGGTGTAAAAAGCGATCATCCCACGAGGGTCAATTACTATCTAGTGCGTAGTGTTGTAATCATAGGCAGGTATGAGGGGAGGAGAAGGATACTAATCGCGTACCTGAGACTGTACTTCATTTGGGTGATCGGCTTAATGGCGAGCTGGCCGATGATCTCTAAAGATGGTCCGTTAGCTGAGATCCACCGAGCGATACATATGGGAGCGTCGTGTATTGGCGTCCAATCATAATATGTAAGATATTGAATATCAGATTGACTGCCGAGTCTGAGAAACAGGCGTGAATCTCCCCGTACAGCCATCAATCGCAAATTATGTAATCCTCTTGGTTGTGGGTGTGTCTGAGATGCGAACATACCTTGACAGTGCGGAACGAGCTTGTGAGCCCAGTCGTGGTCGTGGAAGACATGCTGTCTGGCTGAGTGTCACATTGGAAGAGGTGTGGACTTCGCGGCGAGGAAAAAAAATGGTCGAGGGACGGGTATCGGATGAATCATTTATCCTAGCGCCACAAATGCCAAGGACCACCTCATTTCTGTACTTTGGAGAATCCGACCTTAAGATTCAGCGACGAGAGCGACGACACAACACAACCCACAGCCAACAACGACAACATGGGTGACGCCGAGGTAACTGCCAGCAATTGGAGACAGGTCGAGGTTGGCCGTATCGCATTCTTCGCCAGCGGTCCATACATCAACCGCGTCGCGGCCATTGTGCAGATCATCGACCACAAGCGCGTACGTCAACACGAGAGCACAAGAGAGATACGAGTCGAGGGATATTGAAGGATGATTGGACTTACAATGTTGCAGGTCCTCGTTGATGGCCCATCGGACGAAAAGAACCTCGCTGTTCCACGTCACGCCGCTGCTCTCAAGGACCTTTCGCTCACCGGCATCGTGATTGAGAAGCTCCCACTTGCAGCTGGCTCAGCGGCACTCAAGAAGCAATGGGCAAGCTCAAAGGTGGACGAAAAGTGGACTGGCAGCGGCTACTTCAAGAGACTGCAGAAGGAGGCACGGAGGAAGCAATTGACCGATTTCGAGCGCTTCAAGGTCATGAGGTTGAGAAAGCAGGTGCGTGGAAGGATATACAGCTCATCATTTGGTGCCGTGCGCCATACCAGAGCTGTTTGCGGAGTTGCTGTGGTCACAGAGACTGACAAATACAACAGGCTCGCTTCGAGGTCCGCAAGGCCATTGCTTCAGCCAAGGCATAAGCTGCGATACCACAATATTCCGTGCCAACATGCATTACCATACCAAGTTGTCTCCCGCACGTCTTTGAGCATTACAAGATGGCCCTTATGGCATGAGGGCAACCATCGGGCGAAAAGGTTAGGCGAAATGAGGGATGAAATGACAGTCTTCAGGCTTTCGGTAGCGCTGCAAATGCATAGCCCAGTCAAGGCTGCAGTTGTGAAAACATATGAAATCATATGCAATTGTGTTCATTGATTGTGATCCTACTGTGTCCCCCGCGCTATACTATCTGTGTGGTTGTGTATCATGATGTCCACTTTTCGTCCGTGCACCAAGATTCCGAATTTGGGCTTGGCACCTTTGACTTGTGCGTTCAAGGTGAACTTCTCTTAAGCCATCACCAGCAGGAGGACCCTAGACGCACCACCGCCCGTCTAGATTGACTGCTCATGTGAGTCAAGCATAATTCGCGCAGCTCGCAACCACTTTCTGCGCTCAATGGCTGTGACAGAAACAACGAACTAACACAATCACTTTGCAGCTTCCCCACCTACACCACTGCGAAAATGGCCAACCCACGTGTCGAGGAGATCGTCGACGAGCCGGAGAAGAAGGTTGAGGAAGTAGAGGACGAGTCGTCGGACTCTGACAATGAAGAAGGAGATGCCAACATTCCAGCCGGCGCTCAAGTCGCGGTGCACAGCAGGAACGAGAAGAAGGCACGCAAAGCTATCGCAAAGCTTGGTCTGAAGCACGTCGAGGGTATCACTCGTGTTACTCTTAGGCGACCGAAGAACATTCTCTTCGTCATCAGCCAGCCAGACGTCTACAAATCACCTTCAAGCAACACCTGGATGTAAGAGAGATGGCAACACGCGGTCGAGGTGGATGATCATACTAACAAAGATATAGCATCTTCGGTGAGGCTAAGATTGAGGACTTGAACTCCCAGGCTCAGGCATCCGCTGCTCAGCAGCTTGCCGCACAGTCCGCCAACGAGCACGCCGGCCACGACCACTCCGCAGACGGTGCTGACAAGGGCAAGGCCATTGAGGGCGACGCTGGCAAGAAGGCCGAGGAGGACGAGGATGACGGCGAGGAGGTCGATGATACTGGTCTTGAAGCCAAAGACATTGAGCTCGTGATGGCACAGGCCAGTGTCAGCAGGAAGAAGGCTGTCAAGGCACTCAAAGAGAACGACAACGATATTGTGAACAGTATCATGGCATTGAGCATATAGTTGGCCATGAACTGAAGCCTAGCGGATCCATTGGATGTGGGCCAGCTTCTGTAGCTGTGCAATGGCCGTCCAGCGACGTCAAAATAAGAAGAATATATCACTGAATGACGCATACGGGCATGCCGGTTGCGCGACGTGCTCAATTTGTCTGCGTCTCAACAGAAGTAGAGTAGCGATGCTTGCAAGAAGGTTCGCCGAATCTCTCGTGGAGCACAAAGAGTATTGCAGCCTGTGCGTTAGCTTCAATAGCACTGCCATCATGTATTTTCTTCGACCGCATTGACTCGCACATATATTCTGACAAGAGCAGGCGCATGGTGCTGAGATCCCAAAAGCGTTCGGCTAGAAGTCTGTTGCGGGCAATGCACGGTCGTGCGTAATGCATTCCGATTGAATTTGGTGGTGAACCATCGAAATTTGATCCGCTTCGCCTAAGTCACAGCTCACTTTGATGAGACCGTGCATTGCGTGTGACCGTGCATTGCTCGCAACAGACTTCTAGCGGAAACACCCGCATTGCTTCCGAGCTGCATCTTGGACAGCACGTCAAACACTCGAATCCAGCGACTCACTCCACTCACTACATAACACCTTCACAATGGCGGCTACGGTACGTATATACCACCTTAATTTTGTCGCGAATCATCATACCATGTACAAGATACGCACAATCCCGCACGAACCGATCACTGCTGGCCCTTTTCCATGGACCCAAGGACATTGAGGCTAATACCAACAGCAGCGTTCGGCCTCCACCAAAATCGACTGGGCCAACCTGGGCTCCAAACTCGGTCTGAGAGGCAGTACTGCCCAATCCCTCGCCGCGTTCAAGCAGCGCAACGACCAGGCTCGGCGCAAGGTGCAGGTCCTTTCCGAGCAACCCCAGACCGTCGACTTCGCCCAGTATCGTAGCCTCCTCAAGAACCAGGACGTCGTCAACGACATCGAGAAGCAATTCAATTCCTTCCAGCCAAAGAAGTACGATGTGCAGAGGCAGGTCAAGGCCATTGAGGCATTTGAGGCTCAAGCCATCAAGAGTGCCGAGGAGACCAAGGGCAAGGTCGATGCTGAGCTGAAAGACTTGGAGAAGACACTGAAGAACATTGAGACTGCTCGTCCATTTGAGGATCTCACTGTGGTGCGTATTTTCCGTACAGCGAGAGGCATAGCGCATCGCGTAGCTGTGTCACGTGACGAACGTCCGGCTAATATCGGGACTTACAGGATGAGGTTGTTGCTGCACGTCCGGATATCGACAAGCGTGTTGAGCAGCTCGTATCGAAGGGACGCTGGCAAGTTCCAGGCTACCAGGTATATTGTTTGCAGTCTAGAGGGACAATCATGGTGGCTAACACATTCTACAGGAGCAGTTCGGCAACCTCTCTGTGCTATAGGCGGACACAGCAGCATCTGTTCCATAGCGTCACTGTATATAAGAGTGCCGAAATTTTGATCGTCAATGATACAATCTCTCGGGCAGAGCCAAAACTCACCAAATCGCCTCAGGCTGCCGACATCATGTCTTGCATCCCGATTTGTGCACTCTGGCGCTGGTGAGCTAACATTGTGCCAAAATGCTTACAAGCTCTTCAGACCTTTACACATTCCTCACAATCCGCCAACGTATTCGCAGAGCTGGGTCCCGACACGGATGCGCACATCGTCTTCTTCCTGACCACTACACCTTTCTCCGAAATTACCGACGACTTGGACGGCTAACACTTGACGATCTGTGCCAAAGCTAATGAGAACACTCATGCCACATGGGACGCTACCATTGGAGATATGTTTTGGCCCATGATGCCGGATCGAAGGGCTCTCAAGGCAGATGTGTTCCATGGTTCTGTGACAAAGCACAGTCCCATCTACGGATACAAAGTTTTGAAGAGATCTACTCGATCTGAGCTTTCCATGATATGGTATTTGTTGATGAGCAGGCTTCTATAAATGACGGGACAGGGCAAGTGTCATGTAATCCGGCCATGGTAATGGTGCGATCTGCGAGTGCGTACATGGTGATATCGAATAGGATTTGTACATTCCTATTGATGATGTGCATACGGGTGCTCATAGTGCTCGGGCTTATATTACGTTTGAACTCCAGGACAAGCATGGGTGTCAAAGGACGGTAGCATAACGCTGATGATAGATAAGGCTAACGTGCATCTTGACTTTTCTAAGCCTTGGTTGAGGGTAACTACTACGACAAATCGAAGAGAAAGCTCGCAAGATTCACGTACCGGTCTGGCCATGTTATCGAATGGATTCTCTGTATACTGTACGTCATCTTGCCAAAGAGCTTGGAAAGAGTCGGTTCAAGACAAGCTCACGATCTCTTCGCCTCTCTCAGCTTAACGTGAAGCGACCCCTTGAACCACACTCCAAAGGCCTTCTGATCAAACCAGTCCCTGCCTTGCATCATCTCCTCGTCCAGCTCTATGTCAAAATTGAACAGCAGCTTCGCCAAAACCAACCTCATCTCCGCATAAGCCAGATTCCTCCCAATACAGTTCCTATTTCCCACACTAAAAGGCTGACATGCAGCCTTATCATCCTGCGCAAACTCCTCAGGCGCATCACTCAACCACCTCTCGGGGCAGTACTCATCTGGTCTGTGGAAATTGGTCTCGCTGTGGTTTGCAGCTACTTGATGGAAATGGATAGCTGTCGTCTCCGGGATCCATTTGTTGTGTACAAAGCCGCCGCCACGAGGTGGAGTACGAACCAGAGGCCCTGGGACGGGAGGATATTCGCGCATAGCTTCGTCGAGGCAGGCGAGCATGTACGTCAGCCGACTCACGCTGTAAACATCTATCTCGGCAGAGTCGGAGAAGGAGGAGCGAATTTCGTGGACTAATTTGGCATATGCTGCAGGGTTTTTGAGGAGGAGGTATGTGGTTCCTGAGAGTGTCGTGGCAGAAGTTTCGGCGCCGCCAAGCATGAGGACGGAGGCATTGTTGACCAATTCGTCTTGTGTCATGCCTGTAAATTTGAGAGTGAGCATTACTACGAGTGCGGTATACAGACGATGTGAACCTACCATCACCAGCTTTATTGTCATCCTTTGACTTGATCAGAACTCGATCCCAAAAGTCTCCTCGTTCACCTCCGAAGTCAGCACGCTTCTTGACCTTCTCAGCAGCCATGATGTAATTCTTCTTCCTGAGCTCCACCGCAGACATATCGATGAAGTAGTGCTCGATCTTCTGCAAACCCAGTCGCTTGAAGACATTCGACTGGTGGATAACCTTCAAATTGCCAAGTATAGCTGGGATCCATTCGTGGACCCTTCCTTCTTGCAGTCCATTGAACGACTCTCCAAAGGCAAGATCACCAATCACGTCGAAGACTGTGTTCGTGTACCAGTCAACAATATCCGTAGACTCGCCCGTCTTCGCTTTCTCACCAAGTCGTTCGACTAGAAGGTCAACATACTCCTGGATTCTAGGCTGCTGATCCCGCAGTCCCTTCTCTGAGAAGGCGTTGGCGAGTAGTCGGCGGAACTTGGCATGTAGATCGGTCGGTGCGTTTAGGATATTGTAAGCGCCATTAGGAGCAAGTTTGATCTGTCTCATGTCCTTTGGAAATTCTGGATTCCTGGCGCTCCACACTTCTTTCCATACTCCAGAGTCGATATAGCTGAGGTCATTTGGCTGGAGCCGAACTACGGGACCATACTTCCTGTGTATGTCTTTGATGACTGGATGAAGTGTCCCATGAAAAGCATGCCAATCATATGGTATACTACTAATTCGCCATAGGAGAGGCCCGGGATACGAGCGGAGCGGGTGAAGAAAGAGCTTGTAGATGATCCTGGCGCAGATATAAAAGACGATGCCTACCACACCGAAGACGATGCCGACAGTGCTATAGTGCACGGCGCTTTGCAAGGGAGAAGCTGCTGTTGCCATCATAATTACTGCTCGAGAGAAGTGACGAATGAACAGAAACAAGAGTGGCAGACAGTAAGCTTGGGGCGTACCTGATGTATATAATATGTGATCAAAGGCGTCAAAAGGCTCCGATACGTACGATGTCATGTCGATCCATCGCTTCGATGATAGGGTCCAAATGGCTCCTCCCGCGCGACATCGAGACGTTCAGCCGCTGGCAGGCGAGGTAGCTACTGTACACGTGCTGCTCATGGCAAGATACCCGCAGATGCTGACTGTTACCAGTGTCGTGTAATGTGAGTAGTCATATAGCTCATGGAGCTCGAAACTCCGAATCGTGCACTATTGCAGCTTCCTTCCACATTCTCAGTCGCTGGGAGAGGATGTTCATACTTTATCGTGATTGGCCATCCTGCAGAACTCAACTGTGGGTCTCTACATGTTCTTTTCCACACGCACATGGCGTTGGTGTATGAACATAGGTACACCACCACAACGCACCGGCTCAGATTCGACAGCCGGCTCGCCAAGCCATACTTATTCCATTGCAGCGGGCAAGCAAGACCTCCACCAACACATCTTTGCCCCGATCCGCCATCCACCGCTGTTGGTTTGACAAAGAAGACAGTCTCCATGTGATCCATCCTGCCCTAAGCTCTGCTCAGCTCGCTAGCGACTCTCAACATGGCCTCAATTCGACCCATGAACGCCACAGACCTGCTCAAATTCAATCCCTGCAACCTCGACCATCTGACCGAAACCTACAACATCGGCTTCTACCTCGAATACTTCACCAAATGGCCCACCCTCTGCAAAGTCATCGAATCTCCCTCGGGTCAAATCGAAGCATACATTCTCGGCAAAGTCGAATCATCTCCTTACCCACCACCCATAGAACCATACGATCCAAGCTTCAAAGCATATCAAAAAGGCAAAGCTTCAAACTATCTTCCTTGGCACGCTCACATCACCTGCCTGACTGTCGCGCCTAGTGCCAGAAGACTGGGATACGCAACGAAGCTAAGCGAGGCGATTGAGCGAGCAGGCGATGCAGAGAATGCGTGGTTCGTAGATTTGTTTGTGAGAGTGGAGAACGTAGCCGCCATCAAACTCTACAAGAAAATGGGGTATGTTCTTCTCGGCGCTTCTCGGCAGTCACGAGACGATGTGGTGGTAGTGGTGATGATCATGTTGGTGCTAATTGTGCTGCAGATACTCTGTCTTCAGACGAATCACAGATTACTACAATGACGGTAGTGATGCCTATGATATGAGGAAACCGTTGAAAAGGGACAAGAATCGGAAGACGGTAAGAGCGAACGGGGAGAATATCAAAGTACCTCCCGAGGAGGTTTGGTGAGAGAGGCCAGCGGTTTGGCCTAGGAGCTCTGCAACAAGATGAATTGTTGCTAATGCACGGCCATGAGAGCCAGCATGGCGCTTGAAAGCTTGTCCGTCAGTCTATGCCAATTGCAGTGGGCAGAGTGGTTCTTTGTAAGTGCCCATTGCTTCGGCTGCAAGGTCGATGAAAGGTTTCGGACTGTACGGCAGATCCAAAACGCGAGGACGAACAATTGTTCGCGAACCGACTCACAGCGAGGAATGCTGGAGCGACGATCATGCAGCGGCATACGATTCGTGGCAAGAGCAAATTGTATGATCATGAAAGCTTCATTGCTTTTAATAGTACACCTGACTTGATAAACCCACGCTCCTTGTTCACTCTCGTGAATCACCTGCATTCTTTGACCTCTATTCCCCTCGTCATTTGTCCAATCCTCGGAATCAGAGCTTTGACTGTCTTATACTGCTCTACTCGTCTGCGCCAACACCCTTACCATCTTCAGGGTACTCGGCGATGTCCTTTCTGAAGCGGCTCTCAATCTCAGCAATGACTTTCTTGTCGCGGTCGTTGGTCACGAAGCTGATAGCGACACCCTTGGTACCGAAACGGCCTGCACGACCAACACGGTGGAGATACGTGTCAGCCGATGAGGCAAGTGCCTCCTTGGTGTCCGGTTCGGCACCCTTCTCGACCGACTCTGGCATGTCGTAGTTGATAGCGAGGTTGATACGCTCTATGTCGATACCACGACCAAACACGTCTGTGCTAACACAGATACGCTTGTCGTAGTTCTTAAAGGCTTGGTAGCGCTGAATACTGCGCAATATCAGATGTCGTTCTCGATGGCACGAAGGATGCGCATAACGTACCGTTGTTCTTGGGAAATACCAGAGTGAACCGCGATGGAAGGGAAGTTGCACTCCCTGAGGAGTTTGTCAAGCTCGGTGCATCGCACAATATTCTTGACAAAGATGATGACTTGATTGTACGAGAGTGTATCGAGCAGATCGTTGAGCTTCCTGTTCTTTTCGCCTTCCTCGCACTTGATGTAGTACTGTTGCAGACCGTGAAGAGTAAGCTTCTTCTCATCATCGACATAGATCTCGAGAGGGTTCTGCATGAATTTCTTGCAGACGGGTCGAGTCGCTTGCGAGAGAGTGGCAGAAAACATCATGACCTGCTTTTGCGTGGGCGTTGCTCGGAAGATCTCCTGCACATCGCGGCGCATATCTAAGAGCATTGTCAGGATTGGTCGAGATCCGCACAATCTCCCATGAACTTACCAATCTGATCTAGCATTTTGTCGCACTCATCCAGCACGAAGCGAGCCACACTGCCAAGGCGAAGAGCCTTCTCTCTGACCAGACCATTAAGACGACCTGGAGTCGCGACGATGATGTGAGGGTGCGTTTCCTTGTTCTTCAGCATCTCCTTATCTTTGTCGAGGGATGTACCACCGTAGAAGACAGCGGTCTTCACTTCTGGCATGTACTTGCTGAATCGGGCGTATTCGTTCTTGATCTGGAAAGCGAGCTCACGAGTGTGGCACATGACCAGTACGCTGCACTCTCCGGCAACCGGCTCGATCTGTTGTAGCGTTGACAGCACGAAGACTGCAGTCTTACCAAGACCAGACTTCGCTTGGCAGAGAACGTCGGTTCCGAGAATGGCCTGAGGGATGCAGACTTGTTGGACTGGAGCGAGATGTTAGATATGGTTCGTCCATCGAGCATTCGCGAAGAAAGGTGCGAGCAAAGCGTCCGTCCATCATCCTCATCTACAGCATCTCGGGCCAGCAGGCGCGCACAAGCAACAATAAGACAGCCCGTGCTCTTTCTTGCGAATCACGTCTTTCCCCCAGCACACTTCGTCACATCATGGCCTCCTCGCACATGCTATACGCCATATGCTTGTCTCGACCGGACGCTCGGGAGATATGCGGCTGCAAACTAGCAGCATACTGCCGCTGCGCCTCGCTCATGACATGGCGCGTACTTGGCACAAGTGCATCCAGCTGATGCGAGACGCACTACAAGCTATCTTGTCTGTGGGCTTCTTGTTTTCCACTTTCTTGCTGCCACTTCTGGTGTATCTTACTTATCGCATTGTGATGGACTAGATGGACGGACGCTCCTCGATGGGTCGATAGAACCGCTTGGCAAAGGCTCAAAGCAGGATGTATGGAGATGACTAACCCTCTGATGGATGCTCGAAACCGCAGTCCGTGATGGCCTTGAGAAGTTCCGGCTTCAAGAGAAAGTCGCGGAAGCTGGCCGAGTTGATACCAACGTAAGAGCCCTTCGCCTGGGCTGCGCCAGATCCGGAGACGGAAAGGTCGCCATTTTTCGACTCGCCGTTAGCAGCTCCAGTCGCACCGGCGGCTCCGTCAGTTGGCTGAAGCTCCTCGTCCGAGTAATCGATGAGGTCTTCCTCGCCGGCAGACATGATGATGGTAGAACGTTTGGTGCGTGAATTAGTAGTGACTCGCGAAAAAGGTTACAAAGCTCGCGCAAGTTTGGCAGCGCGTTTTGGGATCGCGAGAGGTGTCGCAGCGCGAGTCAAGAGGCTGGTGATGTGAGGTGCGCCACTCGAAGAAGTTGCGGCGGCGATGAAGTTGACGGTGGTGTCGATGGTTGAAGGGTGGGCAGTAGTGAAGAGTGGACGCGAGCTGAAGGAACACGACGAATCCAGTGACCCGGGCAATATCCGGGACTATCGGAAACGGTTAGCGCAGACGCCACCTCGCGAGCCACATTCACGCGTGTGAGTCGTGCTTTTCTGATGCCATCATGACCGACGCAGGTGTTCACTGAACACAACGTTGAATACTGAAGTCAATTGCTCCGATCTGCACTTCACTGCCGGGCATTACATGCAGATTCCCATGTGCAATAACTCTGATCTTCAAAACCATGGCCAAGGATAAGACGAAAACGTCCAAAGGCATTCCAAACAAGCACCTGCATGCCAGAATATCATTCCTCCAACAAGCTGCCGTGTATATGGCAGAACACCAGACCCGTACACAACCAGGCCATGTCTCTGTGGTCGAGGATGTTAAAGCTACGGTCACCAGGGCTGATGCGTCTAGTGGGGAAAAATCAGCAGCGGTAGCAGAGGGTTTGCGCCCTGCGCTGTGGTCTGGCCCCATGCCGACAAAAGCTCGCCAAACTTACGCAATGACTGGTCTGTCAATCCAGCTATCTAATCACGTTCGACAAGTGGCGCACAAGTCCCAGATCCGCCTTCATCCATCAGGCAAACACATGAGCTGCAAGACTTGCCAAGCTGTCCTTCTCGAAGGTGAGACCTGCGAGAAGTACATCGAAAATCTTTCTCGAAGTGGCCAGAAGCCACATGCAGACATGCTGGTCCGAGAGTGCACTGGTTGTGGAACGAAAAGACGCTTTCCAATTAATGCTACACGACAACTTAGGAAGAGTAAGCGAGTGGATAGATGTGCTGCAAAGGCCGTGATGCCGGCCAACGGCATGGAAATGGATGCAGCGGTACCAGCATAAGCCATCGAATGTCTTGCCATGTCAAGATCTTCAGGACCATCTTTGAGGTAACGCTATACGGTGCGCCACTACAACAGATGTCAGCGCTTGGCGCTCTTCCGCTGCTGGCCGGAGACAAGTTTAGCAGCTTCGTTCTAAAACTTCAGCTGCAACATTCACACCTTCACCTGTGTTCATGTAAGAGATATCGACGTTCCGTTGAGGTGCTCGATATCAACACGGGAGCATCAGGCCGGATCAAAAGCGGAAGTCTTCGGCTCGTTATTGCCGAGATGAAGGCCGCGAGGATGCCGATGGATTTTGACGGCGCTTCTTGCTGGCTGCGATTGGACTCGATGTGTCACACTGTTGCTGTGCTTGGCTTCGTGGGGATGTATTCGCACATGGTGAATGCAGATACACCGCGCTGTCAGTGCTTACATCAGATCCAGCTCGCCAAGTTCTCTCAAGGCGCTGCTCGATGCTGCGCAAAGTGGTGCTCATAGCGTCTATATCGCTTGTCAGGCCAGCCAGCGTTTTGTTGTATGTCTCTGCCAACTGCAGCATCTTATCCATGGTGTCGTCCTTTCTGCGATGCCGTTCTCGTCAGCCAAATCTTCATGGAGTCAATCAATACGAAGGTCACTCACTTGGTTGGTGGAACGTCGCGATAATGGCACTGCGTACTCTGTTCTGAGCATGGATGGCACGGCTCGCCGCCGTCGCACTTTTGCTTGCGCTTGCGACACTCTTCACAAGCCTAAAGAACGGCTTAGCACTCACCGCTCAAAGGGCACATCTAACTTCTCTTACGGTCCTGATCCGCTTCGTCTTATCTCTTCTGCTGGCGTCATCTGAACCTGCAGGCTGTTGGCGAATACGCCGACCTATTGCGTCCGATACACACGCACTAGCTGGCAGGCTAGGCATTCGAAACATGGAAGCATTCGCCGCCTGTTGACCTGGCTGCTGCGTAACATATTCCAGATACGTGGTGTCTTCCATTTGCTCGACTGCATAATGGCCATGATCAGCTGGACAGGCAAATGCAATACCAGGTGCGCCTGAAGCGAAAGATGTGCAGGGCTCATCGTACTGCCAGCCCGTCTCTGTCGTGTACGTTTGCTGATGATAAGGGTCCATTCCGCGAACAACCAGGTACCGATACCCAGATTCTCTCGAAAGTCAAAAAGTCAAATGCAATATTTGGTAGAGTTGAAAATGGGGTAAGGACAGTTAGCAAAACCGGCAAGACTGCCCTGACGAGCCTATATCTCGCTACTGGCACGAATATAGCGACGCTGCGAACCGCGACCAACGGCAGTTGCGGCATGCTCGATCCACATGAGTTAAGCGCAGGTGTGATGTCCTGCGCTCAGGTCCAACATGCCGGATTCATTTCGAGTCGTCGCTCTTTCAGGCAAAGGAGCGACAACATGTCCGGGTATGCCGCTGAACTCTGTTTCGCATCGATAGAGATCCTGGGCATCTGATCGCGCGGGAGAATCCATCCCACCATAAATTTCATCTCACCAGCTAGAGACACCCGTTTTCGACAGCGTTATGCACCAGGACACTGGCGGAGGCGGACTCCCGTCCGCTATCAACACAAGCGGTCACGATCAACCAGCATCCTCGAGATTTTAGACCCTTCTAGGCCATGCGCCGCAGCATGAAGTGGCGCTTCGTGGCAATTCTACCCGGGTCGACTTGTTGGCCGCCCGACCCGCCAGTCTGGAAGTGGTAAGTGCGTCGTCGACTTGCCATTATAATTGCGCCATCTGGTTGGTTTTGATGTCGATCCCACGCTGAACTTCGACATCACTACATCGCGTCGAACCACGAGGCTCCTTGTCATACATGCTGACATGATAGCGGTCGGATTACTGGCTCTACTGGGGATGGGGATGCATAAGCGGTTGGTCTACCTCTTTTGCTCGCGACTTTGACGACCCGAAGAACATGCAACAATAATCCACATGGATGACGCGGTTCGTTACACTCGTTCGAAGAATGGTACTACGGGGCCATAGCTTCGACTAGTTGCATAACTGGTGCCCGTGCGGCTGCACGGGGCAGTGTTCCACACGAAAGCTTCTCTCCAACATGAACTCCTAAGGCTCATATTTGTCGCTAGCTGAACCAGGACCCGCGCTCTTCACGCGACAACAGAAGCCTTACAGCACGATTGATTGGCAAAGGACGAAGAGATGACAGGCCGGATGGCGGCTTTGGCTTGCATACCTCAGCTATGTGCTGCATCTGCACTCCTGCAACGTGAAGGACATTACCCCACTGTCTCTGCAGCATGCACAACCTGCGTAAGAAGTGAGCTGCGCGACACTGAACTTGGAAAGCGCGCTGAGTTCCGCGCGTGTAGGGGTCATTCGTACGCTCTTCTGTCGCTGCTCCGGGCGGGAAATTGCTGCCAGCGCAAGACTTATGCGGAGCTCGTGACAGGTGGTGCAGCAGGACGATCACCTTGCCAGACCGAAACGTGATAACGCTGCACGAACGACGATCAGTCCACTGCGGTCCGCGGAGATGCTTTAAAAATCTCGATGCTGCTATCTTTTACTGCAGCTGAGAGGTTGCTCAAGATTTCCGATTGCCATACCAGAAGAGACTGATATTCCAAGTCAACCTCTATCATGTCTCGGTAAGCGTTCAAAGAACAGGCGACAGCTCCGTATACATGCAGCCGCAGATGAGATCTGCATTGCTTGGTGGGGTCGCACAGCGTATATGTAAGACCAATGTTCCATCCAGATTGAAGTGGATGCCTACGCATTGCAACTTTGAATGCTCCGCCACTTTCCAGCACACCTTCTCGCAGAAGTACCCCAGCTACGGGGCTTTATCACGGTAAAGTCGGTCTGCGCATCCAAGGTATTACATTGTGCCGATCTGGTACGATGGAAGGTGCGCGGCATGAATACCGCAATACTCTGCCAAGACAACAGGGTAATAGATTGGGATTATGCCAAACTAAGATCTGGTTGAGAACTCAGTCTCGGTCTCCTGGGAAATTCCTTATGCGCATGGATGCTAAGCCTCCATTGAGTATGAGGAGTCGTCTGATATGTGTTGAACAGACTGTAAGGACACTCGGCATAGCAGGGCTTGCCTCCAATATGCTACACCCGAACAATTCTGACCTGAATTCAGCGCTCGTCAGCTGGACACACTCTACATGTGTTAAGTGTGGAGCCTCGATGTTTTCCCGTGAAGGTGAACCAAAGGGCAATCTTTCTAAGCACTGTACTGGCTGCATCTATGATATTCGACTTCTGTCTACGACGAATTCTGGATTCACTACCGGGACGGTCTAATAGATGCTATATGAAGCCTCAGTCTCATCAAACGATGACTGAGGCCCGGTCCTGACTGCCACAATGTCACTCGATGTTGAGGCATGTGTTATCCAGTGGCGTATTCGCAGATTCCTTGAGCCAGAGAGTGCCCCTTGTAAGGCAGCCATGGCAGTAGGAACAAACAACGATAGCACCGGACAGAGACTTGTTGCAGGACAGGCATGTCGCGCTGAACCCTCCACGAACCATCGATGTGGATTGTAATGCCGAGACGTACCCATGCGGCTACCTCATAAGTAGGCTCGAACAGGTCCTTGTTTGGCAACTGTGGTTGGTGGTCTTGGCAACGGCGCCGAGTACCAATGCCACGGATCGTACATCTTCAACGCATGGCGCCGATTCGTGCGAGCGCGTACTCGTGTACACCAATAGGAGCGTCCGGTGTCCGGTCCTGTTTCAGTGTCGTAAATGCTCGGATTTTGTCGACCGCACGCAGTTTCGGGTACGCGGAGACGCCCGTGGTGTTGCAGCAGCCACCACACGGTAGGAAATGTCACGTATTGCAATACAACAAGGAAATCACTATGTGCCAACCTTGATATATCTTGGTGTCAGTGTAGGTATTCGTCATACTTACCTATGCCACAAATTTCTCCATTCGTTTTCATTTAATCCATTTCAACTTCATCACAGTACGCCCAATACTACCTCGTTACATCTCATCATTTTAGACCCACGTCAACAGTAACGTTGAGGTATTGGGCATATCCAATGTGAAGCGCGAGCCATGGGTATGGGTCGCTTTGTATACTTCGCACATGATAGTGGAACTCCTACCAGACTACTGAGCAATGCACCTATCAGTCTCAACGATCGTCCTCTTGGTCCACGACAAGTCAGGCCATTCTCCCACATGGCCTGGATCGAGATCGCTACTTGATACGCATAATGAGCTCCTCCTATTCAGTGCAGACCGACAGCATGGGCGGCACATACTCGGTCACCTCCAGGGTTGCCATGATACGACCTTCGGAGCGTGATGACGCGAGTCTCGGTCGGCGAAAAGTTTGTGGGTTGGGGATGCTGGTTGTGTACTTATGGTCGCGTTGTTATCGATGAGGACGGATGTCAAGGCACATGGACTGAGTCGCCTGGTTGACTATGGAGCGTGTCGTAGTGCTATGGCAGTGGTAGGTAGGAGCCACGTGCACGGTGCGGCTAGTCGCGTGAGAGGCAGTCTGTAGCGGAGGTCATGAGGGCTGGCACGCACGAGGGAGGGACGTTCGGGGTTTAGCAACCAAGTGCGGTGTTAGCGATAGAAATTGAGGTGGATGAGAGGGATGCGAAAGGGCTGCCGACATTCAGGACGTTGAGGTGTTTTAGAACAGCGAGGTATCTGTTCAAGAGGAGTTTGTTTGTGCTGGAAGATCTAAATATCGGATGGGGTGGTGATGATGGTCATGCTAACGGATAATTCGACTGGTGATGAGGAGCAAGAACGAATTGTGACCTGGTGCTCAATGAGCTGTCCGGCGCTGTGATCGTGGTCGTGATACAGCCAACAGGTGCTTCCCGTGCGGTTCTCTCGTGTCTACTCCTTGCTTCCGCACACAAGGCAAGAGCACAACGGCAAGGGTAACAGCATATATTGCTCTTTATGGCCAGAAATCTACTTCTACTTGCAATACAGGCTGCTCTATACTGTGCTCCTGCCAATGCAAGGTCTCTCATCGCTCTGCCGACACAAAACATAGATGCTGTTACAGCCCCGTCAATGGCGATAGATACGTACATATCATCCGATAGACCGACTCCTGTACCTATCCCGCATCTGTCACTGGGGAATGACAGTAAAGTGGGCTCGAGTGGCGGCTCGCTATCACTTAACAAAGCAATTTCATTCCTCTCAAATCCTGCTGGTGAGTCGGTATGAAAGGCATCACAGAAAACACGAGCTGATGGTATGCTGTAGGTGCCGCGAATTCAAATTTCACGCTCATCATTGGCGATGAGACCAATGGAACTGCCAAAGTGGCGTCCACCGAGCATTTCGCGGACGCTCTGGATGAAGCGTCATGTACGAACAACTCGATCGTGCTCACCTTTGGCGAGGACACACTCTATAGGGAAGCACAGAAGGAGTGGAGCTGGATCAACGAGAAGGATCAGCATCGTGTATACTTGGTCACGACCGGTAATCAGTGCGATGTTGGCGAGCAGGATCCCAATGACGTTCAGCTCTGGAACGTGAGCAAAGTTGACTTCGACCACTTCGCGAAGTCTGCCACACTCAAGGCGGAACCGCAAGAGTTCGAGGATGTGTTTCAGCACTGGAGCCTGAAAGCTTCGAGCAATGGCCGGCCAGAGAGTCAGCATAATGATTCTACAACGAAGAAGCGCGAAAATGCTCATGGAGCGCTCGACTTGGACCATGAAGTGGATCCAGGTCGCGGATTCGCTTTCGGTGGCATGCCTATGGGCCTGCTCAGTAACACGTCGAAGAACTCTGACATGGTTGGAGCCATCTCTTGTCAGGATTGTTCCACGCATGGCATGTTCGACTTCGACATTGACGTCGCAGAGGAAGCCCCCAGTTTGCACCATCCGTTCCCGATTAGAGGAAGCATCTTACTCAAAGCTCGTGGCGTAGGTGCCACAATACAGCCGAAGCTGACGCTCTATAATGAGACGACAGAGTTCTTCCAGCATGAGGAAGAAGTGTGGGGTGTTGGAATTCCGGATGCTGGCATATACAAGAAACATCTGGTCGATTGTGGCGCGACAATCAAGCTCGTCCTCAAGGTATCGATTCAGAGGACGCCGGGTATCTTTGCCGTAAGCGCGGGCTTCAACGTGAGTTTGCCCGATGATGCTGAGCTGAAGATCGATTTCGACGACCCGTCGAGGAGTAAAGTCAGCCGCTGGGACGTTCGCTTCGATGCTCTAGAACCGCAATTTGCCGGTAAAGCAAACTTGTCCGTCTTAGTTGGCCCACGAATCTTCCTGACTTATGGTTGTGAGGCCGTGGGACAGGGTGCTTTGTTCGGCTTCGACTTTGGTGGAGGTGATTTAGAATTCAGCATCAAGCCTCTAGACGGTGGCGATATCAATAGTACGCAGAAAAACAGCACGCATGATCATGGAATGGCGATCAAAGGGGGTCTAGAGAGCGAGGTGGTGCTCACAGCAGAGGCCCGTGTGTTGAGCAGTGTGAAGATGTCTTTCCCACTCTTCAGCTCCAGCACGCAGTTATTCTCAGGGCGCTTACAAAGTAATCCAGGCCTTCTCGACCCTAGCAACATACCAGTGCCCGTGCCAATGCCCGATTTTGTACAATCAATGCAGGGCGAGATTGCGTCGCTGGAAGCGCAGGCCAACCATATGGCCACATCGGTAGTGGCGCCTGTAACATCAGCAGCCTCGTCTGTTGTGAGTGAAGTCTCGGAGACTATCACTTCTGACGTACATTCAGTCGAGACGCCTTTGTCAACAGCAGCGTCTTCACTGTCAACTGACATCTCAGAGCACGCTACCGAAATTGAAGATTCTGCTAAGTCGGACGCCAGCAAGGCAACATCAAAAGCGCAACATTGGTGGGACAAGATCACAAGTGCGTTCTGATCGATTTCGAGAGAATGTATTCGATGATAATGTGATGAGGAAGTCGACAGTGCGAAAATCTGCCTTCGAGTACACTACAGTGCTTCAAATCAATGAATGTGCAGACTGCAACATATATGATTTAGGAAGAATGGTTATGACATGCTTGTCGTACAACAATTCGCTTACGACAGGCAAGTTTGATGGGACAAGATTGGGAGGGCCAGATCATATCACGGTCGGAACGGCTACTGCGGAGCGGCTATCACGCCGAGGTCACTTGTGCTTCACTGGCACTTTGCTCTCCTACCGCGTAGTGAAGCTCGAATTGCAGACTTCCCATCTCTCCCGCCGCCAATAATACAATAGCACAACACCAGGCCCGCAACTCGCTTGTTGGTAGATTGAGAATGTGTTGGAATAATAGCATGTTCAGCAGCAAAAAGACTTGGTCCAACAAAGCTCATGTATTCACATGCATTTTTAAGTAAATAAAGCTCTGCTCCACTGAGCCGAATTGCGGCAGGCATGGAGGCGGATCGGATGATGCTTCTCTAGCGGGGACACTGCACACAACCGTCTTCAGCTCACCCTCGGCTTCAGTCTGGCCTCATAACAGCTCGACAAGCTCTGCCTTGTGACGTATATAACGGTAGGGCGACTTTTCTATTACGGCGCGTTTCAAATATCTACTCCTCCTCTTTCCATCGTCATTCTGCTCCGTTGCACTGATATACCAAAAACAGCAAAGACATTGAGAGAAACATTTCAATATGCCTCATCCTAATACCACAACGGGTCCCGTCAACAGGGAGGACCTTTTGAAGGATGTAAACATTCACGGTCCTGTCAATGACCAACAACGCCAGATTTTAAACAAAGATGCCCTCATCTTCCTTGCCGTCCTCCATCGCACATTCAATGCTAGGCGAAAGGCCCTCCTCGAGCGCCGACAAGTTCGCCAGGCAGAGCTCGACAAGGGTACACAACTCGACTTCCTTCCAGAGACGAAGCACATCCGCGAGAACGATGCTTGGCGAGGAGCGCCACCAGCACCAGGTCTTGTCGACCGAAGACTAGAGATTACCGGACCTACCGACAGGAAGATGGTCGTTAACGCACTCAATTCCGACGTGTGGACATACATGGCAGATTTCGAGGGTAAGGCCTTTGTTGTCGGGCAATTGACTTTCGGACGATCTGAGAACTGACTTAATATGTACTCTAGACTCCAACGCACCGACATGGGACAACATGATCAACGGCCAATTGAACCTGTTCGATGCCATCCGAGGGCAGGTCGACTTCAAGCAGGGCGAGAAGGAGTACAAGCTGCGGACCGACCGCAAGCTGCCCACCCTGATCGCTCGTGCTCGTGGTTGGCATCTGGAGGAGAAACACTTGACCATCGATGGGGAGCCAATCTCTGGTTCCCTGTTCGACTTTGGTCTGTACTTCTTCAACAATGCCGATGAGCTCGTCAAGCGAGGACGCGGCCCATACTTCTACCTGCCAAAGATGGAAAGCCATCTCGAGGCACGACTGTGGAACGATGTATTCAACCTCGGACAAGACTACATTGGCATGCCACGAGGCACTATTCGAGGCACTGTCCTCATCGAGACCATCACCGCCGCCTTCGAGATGGACGAAATCATCTACGAGCTCCGCGACCACTCCTCCGGCCTCAACTGCGGTCGATGGGACTACATTTTCTCCGTCATCAAGCGCTTCCGCCAGAACAGCCAATTCGTCCTCCCCGACCGATCTGCTGTCACCATGACTTCGCCGTTCATGGACGCGTACGTGCGTCTCCTCATCAAGACATGTCATCGTCGTGGCGTGCATGCAATGGGTGGCATGGCTGCACAGATCCCGATCAAGGACAATGAAGAGGCCAATGCAAAGGCAATGGACAGTGTCCGCGCAGACAAGTTGCGTGAAGTGCGAGCTGGCCACGATGGCACTTGGGTCGCGCATCCAGCGCTCGCCAAGATCGCCGGCGAAGTCTTCAATGAACACATGCCAACACCCAACCAGCTCCACATCAGGAGAGAGGACGTACAGATCAACGCCAATGACCTGCTCAACATGAATGTTCCGGGCAAGATCACCGAGGACGGTATCCGCAAGAACTTGAACATCGGTCTCGGCTACATGGAAGGCTGGCTCCGCGGCGTCGGTTGCGTGCCCATCAACTACTTGATGGAGGATGCGGCAACTGCTGAAGTGTCACGATCACAGCTCTGGCAGTGGGTCAGGCATGGCACCACCACCAGCGAAGGCAAGAAGATCGACAAGCAATACTCGCTGAAGCTGCTGTACGAGCAGGCGAATGAGCTCGAGAAGAGCGCGCCGAAGGGTAACAAGTACAAGCTTGCTGCGAAGTACTTTGCGACACAAGTTACCGGCGAGGAGTACTCGGAGTTCCTGACTTCGTTGCTCTACAATGAGATTACGAATGCGGCCGAGAAGATCCCAGCATCAAAATTGTAATTGTATGATGATCAGAATATGTTTGACGAAAGCGACGGACTTGCAATGTATGGGCGTAGTGGTACGCTCTTGTAACTATTTGTGATATGAACAACAGATTGAATGTTTCCATTACCACATCTCGAGTCCTTGGAAATCACACGCAACAATAAACCATCGATCTCTTGTCGCTCACAGTCTGCACTTATTAGCTCAATTCATGTGATGCTGTGGCTGTCGTTGCTTGGTTGCACGAAACATGCCGGGTTCTCCAGTTCTATCCATCCGATGTTCTCCGAAGAATTTGCGTGAGGGGCGACTTGCGGCACGTGCGAACATCTTCCCCGCCTGCGCGTGCATGACGTTGCAAGGTTGCTGCTTCCTTGCGAGAGCTCGGCTACCCACAGGTCCAAAGCAGTGGCAGTCGTGGCAGTGTAGCGCGGCAATGCGAACTAAGGTGAGAGTCTTGAACGTTTAGGCGCGTCGAGGTAGGAGCAGACACTCATATCCACATTGTCCTTTCACCACTCTCATACCACATCATCACATTAAAGCTACGACAAAGACCTCGTAGGGGATTCACTCGACCGCAGCTCCTCTCTACCAATCGACCCAGCCAGCAGTTGCACGACATACGCGAGACCAGCTCCCAGCCGATCGTGAAGCTCGAACAGACAACAGACCCAGCAGCAATGTCGTCCGACTCTCTTGCTCTGTTCCGAAGAGGCCTGGGGCCAGACCTCCAAGACCTAGCTGACAAGCACATGCAACATGAGTAAGTGAGCTCCATTCACCTCTCTGCAAAGTCAACGAAGCTCCATAAGCTGACATGGGTGCCTCCAGTCTACAACAATCCGACCGCGACGCCCTCAAATCCGCCGCCTCAACAGTCTCCATCCACACCGGAGTCGGCTCCCTCGTAGGGCTCGCCCTCGCCGGCTTCTTCGCCTTCCGCCTCCGCTCAGCCCGCCGCCAAATGTTCCGTGCCTTCAAAACCGCAGAGCGACCTCAAACCGTCCGCTTCGCCGATGGTCGAGAAGAGAACCTCCCCGACCTCTCGCCGCTCATGAAACCCAGCAGATTGGGTGACGTGGCGACGTACACTTTTCTCGGTCTGGGCGGCGTGTTCTTTGGCGGAGAGCTAGGACTTCTGACGGGGACGTTTCGAGCTAGGCAACAGATTGCGCAGGATCGGGAGAGTGGGCAGAGGATACAGAATGCGTTTAAGAGGTTTCAGGCGGACGCGTTGAGGACGCAAGCGGATGTGTTGGAGCAGAGTATTACGAAGGAGGGGACGTGGAGTTTGTAGTTGGACATATTATGAAACGCGAGGAGATTAGCAATGATTCAGTGACCTAGGGGTCCGATTGACAGGCGCGGGAGAGCAGGGAACATGGCTTGACTCAGATGTCTAAAAGCATGTGTGCTGGCCATTACAGGAAATAAGGCGACAATATCACTTCCATCACAGAGCTGAGACACTTCTCCCAGTTGTGACATTTGCAGATCATCGATGGCAGCACACGCCGTGCCCTCCTTGGAGGTCCACTGGCAAGTCGTTCAATATCAAGCATGTTTCAACGACCCAGATCGTTCGCCAGATTGAAGCGTCAAGGGCCTTTGATAGACCTCAGGTGCGTGGACTGGGCGCTGGTCTTATAGCCACCACCAGACTGCATGATCCTCTCGCACCCTAAATGAGCAGTTTACTATGAATTGAGCTCGATGACCTGAGCCACAGCCGCCATCTGAGAACTGGTGTGATTTTCTTTCCGACTTCATGTAGTGCTAGCTACACCGGAAGTTTGATGCGCAAGGTCTTCCATCATGCCCAACTTCTCACCAATGTTTGATTTGCTCCAAGCTTGAACTTCGATAGTTCTGACGACGACGACATGGACGATTGCTCGTTCTGCTGTGACCTCTATACTTACGCTCGTAGCTTCGACTGGTAGATCTTGGTCTGCTACCGGGACTCCTGTCCTGATGCTGAAGCCACAGGTGCTACGGCTGAAACCAATGTCATGCTGATGGGTACATCGTCTTCATGTGCTCACTTCAGTCAACCTTTCTCCTCTGATACGTACCCCTCAACTTCCACAATTTGAACATTCTCGTCATGACCGTTCCAAGTACGAATTTGGGCAAATAAGTACTCACGAACCACACCAGTGAAGCGCTTCCACCCGCCCACATCTCACTCTTGCCAGGATTGCTCAGAACCTGCTTCACCACACTCTTCGCATACTCCTCGTTCGGAATACCATTAGCCTGACTATGCGTCAACCGTTCCTTATACTCCGCCTTCAGCGGCAAATAGATACTATTGCCGGGCAGCTCTCTCTGCGTTCGTGCAATATTCGATTTGACGCCTCCCGTAACCACCGTCAAGACTTTAACGTCAAAAGGCGCCAGCTCCACCCGCAGCGTGTCGGAGTACGAGTGCAATGCCGCTTTGGAGGCATTGTAAACCGACCCGAAGACATACGGCATTATTCCCGCGACTGATCCGATCTGCACGATGGTGCCTTTGCTTCCGATGAGCAGCGGAGCGAAGGTCTGACACATGCGCATGACGCCGAAGAGGTTGGATTCGAAGGTTTGGCGGATTTCGTCGATTTCGACGTCGAGCGCGGGCACGGTGTAATTTCTTCCGGCGTTGTTGATGAGGATGTCGAGGGTGCCGCCTGTTCGGGAGGAGATCTCGTCTTTGAGTGCTTTGATGCTGTCGCCGTCTGTCACTTCTAGCCCGAGGGTCTCGATTCCGAGGCTTGACAGGTCTGTGATTGAGGATGCTTTGCGCGCTGTGGCGAAGACACGGAGGCCTTTGCTGTGGAATTCGCGAGCGAGTGAATGGCCGATGCCGCCAGGTGTGCAGCCTGTGATGAGTACTGATTTGGGCATGGTGGTCGTCTCCTGGAGCAGTCCTCGGTGCTGTGCAACAGTGCTGGTGTCTCAATGGCGTGAAGTGATGATGTCGACTAGGAGGACCTCGGTTTATTCTTCTGCTCAACCTACGGACGGATGATCTGTCCGTGTATCGACTCTGCCGACCACATTGACTTGTAGATGCAAATCTGGGAAGGAGCGTGGAGCTATCTTCAGCGAGCGTGTTTTGTGCGTTGTGGTCTTGTATCTTCGAGGACGAAGATGCCAGTGGCCGACTATGGAAGGTGGAGCTGAGCTCGACCTGCAAGGGTCTGACCTTACGACAATCATACAGAAAGAGCTGACACTTAGGTGAACGCCTTCGCGTTGGATCTAAATTCGACACTGGATTGGCCAATAACGCCTTATGCTGGAATCGACTTCCCCAAAATTCTCAAGAGCTGTTATTGCCCACCGGAAACTTTCATCATTCATGGACGAATTAACACAAAAGGTGCTCAGAGAAGTGCAAGCGAAGACAAGATCAAGTGTACCTTGGAGGCTCGATGAGCCAAGGCACCAGCCGTACTATGCATTTCATGATGGCGCTTGGTCGGCTAGAAACGCTCAATCTCAAGCTGCTTCGGACGTACTGCCCAGCATGAAGATGCTAGCCATCTACAGTTGGAATATCGATTTTATGCTTCCTTTCCCAGAGTCGCGCATGCTCAAAGGTATCGATCATCTCAAGACACTCGTGGAATCTAGCCCAGACGCCTCCACTGCGAACATAATATACCTGCAGGAGTGCGTAAAAGGGGACATCGACTTGATCTCATCACACCCTTGGGTGTGCAGCAATTTCAACCTGTCCGATATTGACATTTCCAACTGGCAATCCGGTCACTACGGCACCATCACACTTGTTGACAGCCGCTTGGCCATAACGTCCTGCTATCGAGTGCACTACTCACAGACCCGAATGGAGCGCGACGGGCTCTTCGTGGAAGTTGCTATCAGTGGCAAGAACATCACGACCTGTAACACGCACCTAGAGTCCCTTGCTTTGGAGCCTCCGTATCGCCCAGCACAAATGAAGCTCTGTGCCGAATACATGAAACGGCCTGAAGTGGATGGCGCGATCGTAGCGGGTGACTTCAATGCCATCCAGGACTTCGATAGGACCCTGCACGAAGCGAATGGTCTAAAGGATGCATATCTTGAGCTAGGTGGTACAGAGGACGATGCTGCCAACGGCCACACGTGGGGACAGCAGGCGGCGACCAGGTTGAGGCAACAATTCGGGACGAGTCGTATGGACAAAGTCTTCTTCTGTGGCTCCGTCAAATTACTGTCGCTAGCCCGCTTCGGTGCCGATGTTTGTGTCGATGACAAGGATGAGCGGGACACAATCGTCCAGCTTGGGTTTGACAAGCCGTGGATAACAGATCACTTGGGCGTGAAGGCTGTATTTGATGTGTCGGACTCTTCCAATTCATCGTTGTAGCGTAAACGATGCAGGGCCTCTGTTGTGCTCATACCATCCTCATTTCCTTCTCTGCTCGTCCTTGTTCCTGAACAAGCTCAACTACACCTGCCGTGCCCAGCCTTGCCACTGCACCTTCTTTCAGTCCCAGCCTTCGCTCGATTTCGGAGTGGTTCGTTCCTTGTTCTCGCATAATGATCATCTGACGAATAGTGTAAATGTCGAGGAACTGTCGTCCGTGATGTCCTCTAATGCCTACTTCCTCCGCCTCTGCGTCCGCTGCTTCTTGAAACCTTGCTCTAGCCTCCAACACTGTGATGGCTGGATTACTCCTGGGATCAGGTGCATTCGGTCGTGCTCCGCCTTGCTGGGGCGTGAAAGCAGATGTGGGAGACAATGTTGGATTCGGTTGAACAGGACCTATCGAGCGTAATGATTGTGCGAAGTCGGGGTCCGATGCATCCAGATTTATCGCTTCGGATCGATCACCACTGGCATAGACCTGCGGCTTCACTCTAGGACCTGGTCGATGGTCTGCCGGCGGCGACGATTGCGGCACGGCATTCGTGGTTGAAGCTTGGGTCGCCGTCGGTGGTGCTTGTGCTTGTGCTGTGCCCGAAGGTCGATTTGGATATTTTCGAGCTGCAGCGCCCACAACCTTGGCCGTCTTCGAGGACGAGGTGCCCATGACGACGTTGCTGACGTGCAATGTTTCCGATTAAATGCCTGGACCGAAGCTGAAATTTGGAGGTTGAGCAGTGTTCGATGAAGTCATGGACCGACGCGCTTGCGCGCCTGCAACGCGCCTCGACTTCTGATTCCATCTTCTAGTCTTGTTTGAAGTCTTACTAGCTACGTCCAGGACTACTTTCTGTTCGCTTCGCTATCTAACGAAAGATCGCATCCACTCACTTTCTGTCTGAATACAGGACAAAATCCATTCCGGCGAGATGTCGGACACTACCTCGTTATCGTCCCAGGTCAAAAAGCTCAACCTGACTGAAACACAAGCCGCTCCAGCATGTCGAGACCCATGAATGATGACACTGGACTTTTGCTGACATGTCTATCAGAATTCGTCGAGCTCGACGCAGCCTTCCGAACTCGTCGCTGTTGTGGATGACTTGCTGAACCAATTGACCACCAAGTTCAACACAGTATCAGCCGATATTCTCAGCAAAAGTGAGCTACAGCTGGGGTCCGAAGACGTTAATAACCACTAACAGCGCCTCACAGTGGACGACATGTCCAAGAGATTGGATGCCCTGGAAACTCAGATCCAGGCAGGCAATGCAGCCGCCACTGCAGATGAAAGCGACGATCAATAGGCTTCTCGCTTACCTTTCCAAGACAAGTCCACGAGCCATTGAAGCTGGAGTTCTGGACATGCTATCTCAATGCATCGAAGACATTAAGACTTCCTTTCAAGACAAGGATGATGAAGCGGTGTTGTTGCCCAGCTGAGATACTATGATCTGCAACATACATGGCCTTCTCCATACAATGCGGGACGGCAAGCTTGCACCTCGAACCTCAAATCTTTTCGCTTCGAGGCTACTGCATGCACACTTCACGGGTTGGCAGGACTTCATTTCGAATAAGCACTAGCACTATGCTTGGTGATGCGTCTAATTAATGCTGTAGACTTATCGTTCCACGACTTCTATGGTCCAGACACGCCTCGATATGCCATAGTATCGCATCGCTGGGGTGATGATGAGGTCGATCACCAAGACTTTCTGGATCACCGACATGATGAAGGACATGGTAATGGATGGAGTAAGATCTTTCAAGCCTGCAATATTGCTCGTTCGTCTGAGCTGTCTTGGGTCTGGATAGATACGTGCTGCATCGACAAGAAAAGCAGCGCAGAATTATCGGAGGCTGTGAACTCCATGTATCGCTGGTACCATTGTTCTCACGAATGCTACGTCTTCCTACCCGATGTCTACTCCATGCCTACAAACCCAGAGTTCGCAGCAGAATTTCGCAAGAGTGTTTGGTTCACACGCGGATGGACTTTGCAGGAATGCCTGGCACCGCGACGAGTACTCTTCTACAATGCAAGCTTCGAGCTGATTGGAGACAAGAATCAGCGTCGAATTGATATCACAGCGGCTACTGGCATCGATGAAGACTATCTGCTCGGCGTCACGAAGGTGCAAGATGCTAGCGTGGCCCAAAGAATGCAATGGGCCTCGTCCCGAGAGAGCACCAGGATCGAGGATAATGCATACAGCCTCCTTGGCCTTTTCGACGTGAACATGCCTCTGCTGTATGGTGAAGGCGCTAAGGCGTTCGTCAGGCTACAACTCGAGATCATAAAGAAGACAGACGACGAAAGTATTTTTGCCTGGTGGCAGGACATCACTGAACTTGGCTCATGGCTTGGACTTCTTGCTCCATCTGCTAAAGCCTTTGCCCACAGCCCCGGTAAAACGATCAAAGTCCTTCGTGGTCATTGGCGCCAGCCCTTTGCCATGACAAACAAAGGCCTTCAGCTGACGCTCAGTGTACCAGCATCGCTGAAATTGTCGACAGTGCAAAGGAATCGAAGCTCAATACTGCTTCCACTCCATTGTGTTCAGATCAAGAGTACCGATGAGCGGCCGAAAGGTTCAGCAGGCCCGCAGGTGGCTTTTCGCATCAACCATGGAAGACAGGTGGCTATACGCATTAGCATTAAAGTGTTGGGAGACTCCGATCTGCGCATTGTCGAAGCTAAGCGCTATCGTGATCGATGGAATGGCGAGAGCTTTATTCTGGCTAAAAGCATGTTTTTCGACAAGCCAAGTGCTTATGGCTGCTCATGCATTGTAGGTGTGCCGGCTGCAAGTGACGAGCAGATGCAGTCTTTGACTGTTTATTTCAAGCAAGATGGCATGTAGCTCCTTTTGATCCAATCATCGGGGCGCGCTTCCGATATCTGAGAATGTACAATCTTATAAGCGCTACCTACGATGTCGCCAGTCACGCCATCTGGACACTATCCCGGAGCGTGTATCACTCTCCGGAATCACAAATGATTCTGGCGGCTGATGCTCACCATCCTGGAACACCCGAAGCTCAAGCAGAATTGTTCGTCTGCCCTTGTAATGTGACAAGTGCCTCCTCAAGGCGTGCGGATCTCAAGTAGATCACTTCCCCGGTCAGCACCATGGTACAAGCCGGGGCATAATTTGCCAAGTCGTAGCGAAGACGAGAAGCGATTGGGAATAGACGTAGTAATGTGCTCGAGCGAGACAATATGGCAGAAGCTTTGCAATGTGTCTTGATACCCAAAAATTGACTCGTCATCCATATAGGTGGTCTGTACCCTTGATGAGTATAGAGCAATTGCGCAGATCGACACCTATTAATGCCTGACGCCTGACCCGAGCTCTCGTACAAGTTTGGCGCTAGTGATCCCTGTCACGCAAGGAGTCGCGCGAGAATTCCAGCTTCGCAAACGTACTCAAGCCTCACTCTTGTTGCTCTGCGGAACAGCAACAACGCACACGCTCTTCACTCTCTCCTGCTGCCGCAGTCACGAGCATAAGGATCGCACGTCTTGGTCAGTCTAACAACGTGTCCAGATCTCGCGTCGCACGGCGAAGTGCTTCAAACACCGTTCGAGTTCTGACCACCAGTCCAGCAGACGACACATTCCTCCCACCACACATACGACATTAATACAGACAGCAACGTCCCGAAAGTCCAGCTATTTCCGAAATGGCCGATCTCGACACATACGGAGACGGCGACCAGCGCCAATACGAAGGTACGCTGAGCCTTAGCACAAACAAACCCTTGGTCGGCCGGTCATTGTAGCACGAGCAGCCTCTGTAAGGCGTGTTACGTCGATTTTCGACCGAAAGCACTGCCGATGAATATTTGCGCACAACTTGAAACAACCATTACACTGGCTGTGCCGAGCTATTGGGCTAACACGTGGTCCGCAGACGACCGCGACTACCAAGCCCGTGACCGCTCACGCTCTCCAGACCGCGACCGTGATGGTGATATCCGCGTTCGTGACGAGCCTTCCAACGGACGCGTCGACCGGTATGCATTTACAAAAGAGTACAGGATGACATTGGGAATCACTAACCTAGACTAGTGATGAGCGCGAGCCGCAGAAGAACGGTGATGATGGCAATGATCGCTCGGTCAACCCTGGCTCTAACCTGTTCGTCACTGGGATCCACCCACGTCTCAGCGAGGAAGAGGTCTCCCGCTTGTTCGAGAAGTACGGCCAAGTTGAGAAGTGCAACATCATGCGCGACCCACATACCCGCGAGAGTCGTGGCTTTGGTTTCGTGAAGATGGTTACTGGCGAAGAGGCCGATGCTGCAAAAGAGGCGCTTCAAGGCGAAGTCTACGAGGGACGCACTCTCTCAATCGAGAAGGCTCGTCGTGCTCGTCCACGCACACCGACTCCAGGAAAATACTTTGGACCACCGAAGAGAGGTCCGCCTGCCCGTTCTTATGATCCTTACTGTTGCACTTCCTTGCTACCTACTGGTAGTGTCCAGGCTATGCTAACGCAATTGATAGACGACCCACCACGCCGCGGCGGATTCCGTGGCGGCGATCGCTTTGACTCTCACGTACGTTTCGACAAATTGCCTTCAGCGAGGACGCATCTTACTGACTGTCTTGTAGGACCGACGTGGCCCACGCCGCGACGACTACCGTGGAGGAGGCGGATATCGAGACCGCTACGACGACCGTGGCTATGGCGGCGGACGCCGCGACGATTACGGTGGTGGCCGCCCACCTGTAGATCGCTACTCCTCTCGCGACGACCGTTATGGCGATCGCCGTGGTGGAGGCTACGGAGGTTACGACCGCGCACCACGTGGCCCACCAGCGGACGGCGTTGCGTATGGAGGTGATGCTCCACCTGCACGCGAACCACCGCCACCACGAAGCTACGGAGGCGATGATCGCCGCCGTTACGATTGAACGATTGACAAGGTAATGGTGCTTGCACGGCGTTTTCAATGGTCAAGCGCCAAAAAGGCGAGCACCTTTCGGAACGAAACATTCAAAAGATCAGACTGCATGCATCCGAGGAGTTCTGCGGGAGTTCGGCACAAGACTGTACTACTACACAACCTCCTTTCTCTCACCCGGTGCGGCTTCAGCATGTGTTATTAGCGGCGTCGGCAGGATCTTCGATACATCATTGCAGCAAGCGATGCGAGTCAATCGAGCTCAAAGTGGTGTTGGACACCACTCGATGTCACCATTCTCGGCAAACAGATAATCGATCAGACAACTTTCCTTCCATACTCTCGGCCCGCCAACGTCGACCTACATACTGCTCAAAGATGCTCTTGACTCAGACATCTCAGACGGTGGGCTCGACTTATGCGGAGCAGCGTCGTGCTGTGACCGTCACGCACCACACCGTCTTGATTCCGCCAGCATCACCGTCATCAGCCCTCACATTTGCAACGCCCCACGGTCACGAGCATCGCTATTGCATCAATGACGACTTCTTTATATGTATCAACATTCCAGCACCAGATTCGACAGAATTTCCATTAATCGTCGCCTTCACGCAAGTCAAGCTTGACGTCGGCGACCTGATCTATGTTGGTCAACGACAGCTCAACAAAATACAGTTGGCAACGGTCTCGACCGGTCTTGCTACGCAGTGCCCAGCGAGGCAACTGGAGCTTACATTCCAGCTCTCTACTCAAATTTCTCGACACTGCATCACTCCTTGCTGACGCTACGGCAGGTATACACCATACGGGACCAGCACCGACGATCGCCTGGCCATCATAAACACGGTCACCGGCATCACGGTCGCCCGACTTTATCGACCGGCACTTCCGACATGGCATCACGTTTCCCACTGGTGCTGCACTTGCACTTGCATATGCGTTGTATAGGTTTGGTTGACTTACGTGACACTTGATGCGTACGATATCGAGCAGTCCTTACTGCAAGCGTGCGAGCATATATTCCTCTTCAGAGCATATTGAGATCAGACCAGATCATAACACTCTTCCGCGAGTAAGTCATTGCTTGCTGTTATCGAATGCAGCTTCTCTTGTATGTCTGGGATAGTGACACTGTCGTGCCGGAGGGCGACTTGTGGTAATGGGGTTGAAGGCACATAGCTATCTGAATGGCAATGTCAATTGATCTTCGTCAGGCCTGTCGTGATTTCGGACGTTGCAGCAATTGGATTGACACACTAGAGACTAGACACTAGCGTTCGTGCTTGACTGACTTATGCTTCATATGCTGTAAGCTTGTTTCTCTAGCTCGTGAACCCTGCAGCACGGTTGCATCAACTCGAAACGGCTTGGTCAGCTCTTTGCTCGGATCACCATTTTCGGGCGCGACGTGCCGCGACCACCATCAACAGCGAGTGCTCCCTTCAGGAGGACTCCACTACTGACTGTACGCGTACGACCCACGTCATCTCCTCAATGGCGCCGCTCTCGAGACTCAAATTTGACGACTCGTCCGACCTCAGCCATCACGGCTCCATTTCGTCGTAGAGTGATGCTCCGTCGGTTCCTGCCCTTCTTCGTTGCCGCAGCTTTGACAACAGTGCTCGTCTTCAGCAGTGTATCGCAGCATCGATCATTATCATGGCGAAGAGTACAGCAATTCGTGGGATTAGGAGAGTTGGGACCGACGGAAGAACAGATCAAGAGTGGTCACAACATATTACCCGATCTGCGAACTACCCAAGCAGATTCGGCATATCCCGAGCCCTCTGACGATACCTTGCGAGGACTGGGACGCAATTGGCAGGTCTTCACGGAACCGAAAATCGAGGATGGGAGTCCATATCCAAAAGGCCTGACAAAACCGGCGGGCAGTAATTATACCAAGGGCCTAGTGATACCTCGCCTCAAGCACGAAGACACAAGCTGGATCGAGTCCGAATTGGGCGACATGTTGGATAATGACCTCCTTCACCCATATGTCTATGTCGTCAACGACCCATCAGCGCCTCTCCACCCACCCAAGAACAAAGGCCATGAGGTCTCCGTCTACCTCAGCTACATCATCGACCACTACGACTCCCTTCCCGACATCAGCATCTTCATGCATGCCCACCGCTTCACCTGGCATAACAACATCCTCCTCAACACTGACGCATCCGAGATGGTCCGCTGGCTATCTGCCGAGCGAGTCACAAGAGAAGGATACATGAACCTCCGCTGCCATTGGGACCCTGGCTGCCCGACCTGGCTCCACCCGGGCGCTATAACTAAGAACAAGGACAAGAAGGAAGAAGTTATCCTGGCAGACTGCTGGTCTGAATTGTTTCCCATGGATCCCATTCCTACAGTACTGGCACAGCCTTGCTGTGCTCAATTTGCCGTGTCAAGGGAAAGGATTCAAGAAACAGCCAAAATGCGGTACATCTACATGCGCGACTGGGTCTTGCGCACAAGCCTAGACGACTATCTCAGCGGCCGCGTGTTTGAGTACGTCTGGCAATTTATCTTTAGCAAGACCGCAATCCACTGTCCTTCTATGGCTGCATGCTATTGTGATGGATATGGACTGTGTTTCGGTTCTCCAGAGAAGTTCGACGAGTGGTTCAAGGTTAGGTACGATAGGAACGAGTTGAAGGAGGAGCTAAGGGTTTGGAATGAGAAGGCGGATTTGGTTCAACAGTGGAGAGACAGTGCAAAGGAGGGGAAGATGGTTGAGGAAGCGCGGCTGGAAGTGCCCGAGGTCGGTAAGGATACGGAACTGAAGAGCAAGATCGCTGCACTGGACGATGAGCTGGAGAAGAGGCGTCAGGAGGCATTCCAGAGAGGGCAGGACCCCAAACAGAGAGCAAGCGAGAGCGGAAGACATTGGAAGATTGGTGATGGATTCTAGGGAGTCTCTCAACAACACGCTCGTGGCCCTCGTGGCCCAAGACGTAGCCACTATAAGTACACTTCAATTTTCGAGCAGCACAATGAGCCAGCACTGGCCTAAAGCGATTCGCCAGAAGACTCTCCTCAGTCACAGGGGAGGCATGTGAACCATACTGTTCATTCATATCCAATAAGAGACTCTACCCCTAGACCCCAGGATACCACTGGAGGTCACAGGCCTCAGACAAGATCTAAAGAGCCACAACCAACAGCAGAGGCTGTTGATAACGACCTGGACAGTGCTATAACACCATTCTTCCTACAGCCTATGATTGGCAGGAGGAAAGGGATCAACCATGAAGACAAGTCTGATTATAGAGAGGCTCTAAATAACAAACAGCCCAAAGTTGTCATAGTTCCAGAACCAAGCAGGAGGAGCCCCAGAGAAGGGCGTGCCCAGCATAACTACAGAAAGCTGAACAACAAAGGCTTTTCTGCAGCTACTATAGAGACTGAACCTAAGAAGGAGAAGCTCAGAGACCCTGCTACATTGACTGAAGCTCTGAACCGCCTAGACAGGGCGGAATGGGTCAGAGCTATCAGAAAGGAATTCACATCCCTTAAAGACACAGGATGTGTCAAATGGATCTCCTGCAATGCCGTCCTAAAGGGCAGGAAACTGCTGTCTGGAAAATGGGTGCTTTACTACAAATACCTTCCAGATAGAAGCATTAACAAGCGCAGAGCAAGATGGACTGCAAAAGGCTTTACTCAGAGACTTGGAGTTTTGTGAGCCAGGTACAGCTTCAAGCTCTTGGCATCCAAACTCCCGACAATACACAACGTAAGCGGATCGGTTCCGAGTGTACAGGTCAGGTCACGAAGCATGTGCACAGTGATAGAATCGAACAGACACAAAGCATCTCGACTCGCGGGTTTTCGCTTGACGCCATCTGCGAGTTACTTTACACGCTGACATTTGTCACTACCGTGGAAAAGTTTCGGCGACTGGATACCCCTCAAAGTATGCATAATCACGAACGCGAATAAGAAAGGAACATCACGAACGTGGCAACCTTGATGCATATTCCTCCGTACTCAATCTCCTCCCTTTGGAGCTACTCGCTCGTCACTCGTGCTCTTTGGATTACTCAACATTGGCGCAGTGTGCAAGTCCTCTCTTCTCTCTCTCGGCATTATCCCGTTGAGAAGCACAGCAACCAGCATCGTCAAAATGAAAGGTGTTTCCACGATAAGATTGACACCCTCGAGGAATCCCATCAAATGTACGTTTGGGCCGCTGTATGCTAGGACCTGACTGAACCATTCTGGTGTGACGATGTCCAGCAGACCTAGCCCAAAAGAGGCCGAAAGGATGAATCTGTTACGACGCGTCCAGGAAATGGCGGCGAGGATTCGCATGCCTGAGATAGCGATTGTCGCGTAGAGAAAGGTCTGCATGCCGCCGAGTACAGTAGAGGGCATAGCGGCGAAGAGGCCGCCGAACTTGCCGAAGATGCCCATGAGGATCAGGAACACGCTCGCGCAGTATCCTGCTCGGCGACTCTGCATGTCGTGTTAGCTTATGGTCCGAGTCTTGTATTGTCCTGCGCACTCACTGCATTGCTGGTAACCACGATAACGCCGTTGTTGCCAGCGTGGCTGACCATTGGGATGGAGAAGCCAAAGGCGGCGATCAAGCTTCCCGTTGCATCGCACAATATGCCTCCTTGAATTCGGGTATTTGCCTTAAGACCTTCCGTGTCGACGCCCGATGCTTCCGAAGTTGCCGCGATGGAGGGCATACAGACCATAGCTTCACAAATGAACAAGATCAACAGCGGCAGGACCAGCGCTCCATCGACGCCGAGCTTGAATGTCTGCGTCCACAAGAACGTGGCAGCAGGGGTCTGATGTATCGTGGTACCGGACCAGTAACCCAGAGCGCCAGATATGGCACTTCCGACTGCCAATCCAAAGATAATGCTCGCAGACTTCATCAAAGGCGACCCGACGATCTCAACCAAGATAATGGTGACGAAAACCGAGAATCCGATCCCGACAAACCTCGCATCACCCCAAGGCAAAGCCTTCGGCGCACTGATGTTCGGACACAGCGCATAAACACCCTCACCATTCATACAACTCGCTCCTCCACCCCAGGACTCTCCCGCAGTAGTCACGAGGTAGATTCCCAAAACCAGGAGCAAATTCCCCGTCACCATCGGTGGAAAGATCCGTTTCAACGTTCTCGCTGGCACAAAGCTCACCAAAAACTGCATCCACACCGTCACCAGAACCGTCCCGATCATTTTCCCATAAGCCTCCGGGCAGGGCAACTTCGTCCCGCTCCCAGCGTCCATCGGACACACTCCCCTCGCGTACAGCGGCGCAGTGTATTTGATCGTGATGGGAATAATATCGAAAGTCGGTCCCACGACGCTGAGAATCCCCGCTCCGAGGTAGTAGGGTGTGCCGCGGATGCGGGTGCGGGTGATTTGGAGTAGCGTCCCAATGCCGCTGGTTATGAATGCCGCTGAGACGAGGTGCTCGGTCGTTTTGGTGTCGAGATGGAATGCGCCGCGGGAGATGGCGAGGATGGGGGTCACGATGCCGGAGATCATGGTGAGGGCGTGTTGGAGTCCGAGGATGAGGATGAGGAGGAGGGGGATTTTGTCGTCTGGGAGGGAGAGGGTGGTTGTCAGTGTGCTGCTGCGTGATTCTTGGCGACAGTGAGAGATTATTTGGACTCGTGGATGCTGTTTTTTGTGACAGGATTGGAAGACCGTCTTTGCTACGGGAGCTTCACTTACCTGGGTAGAAGAATGGTGGGATGTGGTCGCGGTACTTCTTGTTCATGGGCCAGATGTTGGGAGTGAAGAGGTAGGCATAATCGTAGTCGCCGATCAACCCGTCCCTGGTTGTGAAGGTATACTTGAGCTCTTGCCAGGCGGCGCGCCACGACTCGCGATAAGTCTTGGGAGCATCTTGTTCGGTGGGTGGAGTGTACGAGTCTGCTGTCGGCTGCGCTGTGGCCGTGGCCGTGGCCGTGGTGAAATCCGCTCCCATGGTCGCAAATCGCCTTGATGCAACGGTCGGCTGCTAGGGGAGAAGGATGTAACAACATCGACTCGAGCGAGAAAGTGAACTCCTCGTCAATCCTTCTTCACGCTTTGCTTCGCCAGACCCTTGCTTGGCCCGCTCTCAAGCAGCACGGGAAATTCACTAAACTAGTAGTGTTTTGTCAAAGCATTCACCCACCCACCCACCCACCGACATCGTCTCCAATGCCAGTCGAGCCATTCGGTGCCGATACCTCATCGAGGTCGACAGAGAAAGTTCCACCCAACGACATCGGAGCTTTCTGATGCACCACATTTCTAGTTGCAGCTATGTCCGCTTTGTAGCTGGATGTCGCGGACTTCCCTCGAAAAACTAATTCGTGATCGTCGAAGCAGCAGCGTGCACCAGGCATGTCGAAGCGCCGGCTTGTGGGAATCATGCAGTATACTAACGCGGGCCAAAGCCGTTCGCGGCCAAGCATGCAAGTCGTCCGGCTGCTTACTGGACCACGTTGTAACGTCGATAGCTGCAAGCTGTCGAATATAGTAACGCTTCTGTCCGGCTTTCTTCCCACCCGCGCGGCAATGTTAAGACGACCACGAGCCGGACGCCACGATACTAGCTACCGATGCCAATGAAGTCAATGATATGCTACCAAAGCTGTACTTTATTCTCTGCCTGACATTACTCTATCACTCCTAGCATTATCACCAATGCTGTATCAAGGCGCTGTGGCAAATAACAAAGCTCAAAGAACTTTACCTCTTCTCTTGATCTCTCCAGCGCAGTACATGCTCATTCTCAAGGAAGCATGATGCAAAAAGCAAATTCGTCATTGCGCAAATGCCTGTCAAGCTGCTTCGATGCAGATCCTAGTCGAGGGTGCAGAGTGATCCAGCGATAGCATGTGGTCGCCAATCCTCTCATGCATTTGTGATCATTGGTGTCCAAACCCGCAATGTGGTGAAGTAAGCTGTAGTCCGTCATTCGCCAACGACCTCGCACAAAGCTCTCCACTTCTCTTCATCTTCAACAAGCCATCCCCTGGCTCTCATAACCCCGTCAACGACTTCAATGACTTTGCGAAAGCCGCTCGCAGCGCCCTTGACTTGAACGAAGCGAGCAATAGACAAGCCGACCTTGCGACCGTGCTCGAGCACAATAAAGAGCTCAACGCGGAAGGCGACTGGCTTGATCTGCAGCGAATTGTTTTTGTCGACGCGACCAGCTATAGTGTTTGTCTCACGAGAGTACTCCAGATCGCGGATGCCGTGTCGTTGCCACTCTTTGAGCAGAAGAACCAGTTCCTGACGAGCTTTGCCTCTCGGCAGCGTAAAGCATAGTATGTGCGAAGCCGGTTTGATGTTGAAGAAGCGAGCGAACCAAGAACGCTCGGGACCAGTGGCTGGCGGATTGTCGTTACTAGATGGAGATGGCGACGAAGACGAGAACATTGAATCGAGTGAAGGATGTGTCATCATGGTTGAATCTGCGTTTGGTCAGTGGAGAACGTATGGACAGAGTAGCTCTTGGCAAAAGCGACTTACCTGGCTCAGTCATGGTCATGTCAATCCCCCTTTCTCGTGACTTGCGACCAAGCCATTTTCCAAATCCAGATTTGCCGCCAGCAAAGCGAGTCCTCCTCATTGGGAACTCACTTGACTGGGCTGAAGGAGGAGGCTCCCCATGCAGAGGCTTCACTCTAGGCTTGTTATGTGCTAGCATTTGAGGCTGCAGTCTGCTGGCATTCCCTACGAACGCAGCCGGTGCAGCTTGGGTGCTGTTCGTTGTGTTTGGTCCAATTTCCGCTGTTGTCTCTTTCCTCCGTCGGCCAAACCAACCGGACCGCTTTTTACGGATAGCAGTAGGATTCACCAAGGTGCTGTCCTCTTCCATGGATGTCAAGCCTGAGAGATCTTGCTGTTCCTGCTTAGACTTCAGGGACTCTGGTGATTGTTTCACCATAGGTCGTGTCGCCGATAGCTCATCTCGACTAACCTGGCTTCCGTTGCTAGGCTTACGGATGTTGAGAGGCGCAACAATGCCTGAGGACGACGGCGGTACTACGCGAACCGTCTTGTGATCAGCACCCTTTACTTTGCCAACAGGCTCAGTGACGCTGCGATGCCAATTGAGTCCGTCTCGGCTGCTACGCTGGTCGGTACCCTCCTCGGATATGATAGGGAGCCAGCCGGTCTGGTCTGACGATATCAGGGCTTCCGGCGCAGTCACCACGCGCCTCTCTTGTGCTACTACCGGGCCTGGCTTGACGTTCTCTAGCATCTTCATGACCTCGTCAAATCTGGCCTTGTATTCTTCGCCGCCATCCTTGTATGCTTCGAGCTTCTGTCGGGTCTCTTCGAGGGTCCTGGCCAAGTACGTGTTAGGAGTATCCTTCTTAGGAAGCTCGGGCAATGGACGGGGTGGTAGCGCCGGCTTGGTCGCAGCTTTAGTGATCTCTGGAGTAGCAGCGGAAACGGATGAAGGTGGTGTATCGTATGGTAGCGGCTTGTCCGTGACTGAAGTGTTGGCTGTCATGCCGGAGCCAAAAGAGTCTCTAAAAAACGCCTCCTCGCAAGCTTTTTCAAGCTCAGCGCTATGCTTCCTGACCTCACTTCGCATGTGTTGATGCGGCGTTGCGGCGTTGCGCACCTTGATACGAGGAGTCACCATTTGCGATCCTCGCTCTTTGCGAGACTTCAGAGGCTGATCCATATGTGCCAGTGGACTTGAATTTACAGCTTCTTTATACTCAGCTTGGGCCCTCAATTGGCGTTGACGAAGGTTGCCAGGTAAACTTGGAGTGATGGGAGTCGAAGCTTTGGAGGATTCTTGTCCTGTGAGCGCACTTGCTGTTGACACCCGGCGCAAGTGTCCAAAGCTGACACCTCGCTTGTGTACATCTGATGGCCGCATGGTCGCAATGACAGGTGGGCTACTGGGCAACAATGAGTTGGTCATGGAGTGGCGTGACATAGAAGAGCGAGGCAGTGAGGGTCTGCTGCGAGCAGATTGTTGCAGGCTCGAGTTCGACTGCGCCGATGCCCGACGATTGTTTCGCTCGAGCATCTCAAGTCTGGTAGCATGGGGGTGTCGTAGTCGTCGGTCTTGAGTGCTCGGTCTTCGTGTGCTTGTGGTGCCGTTGCGATGGACGAGGACATTGAGGTAGTCGCCACGAACGTCCACAATCGGGTCTCTTGAAGCTCGATAAGGATCATAGCTGCTCATGGATGGCGTGGGTCCACCAAAAGTCTGGCTGGTACGCAAGTGCTCGTTACCCATGATTGAGTATTGCGACTCAGACCGCTGTGCCGGCATGGGAGGTGCAGCCTCAGCCTGCGCTGGCCGACTGTGGTGATAATCACTGGCGGAGTGGCTGATGTCTTCTCCAATGTAGTTCTCTAGATGCTCCTCCCGATGCTTGATGAGTGCAGCATAGAACAATTTCTCTTGGTTGAGATCGTTGTCGAGGAGCTTGTTGACTAAGCTCTGTTCAGATTCGCTGTGCCAAAGGGTGCGCATGTTGCTCAAGATCTCTCTGTCGATGTCCTGAATGCGTCTCACTTTCCACTTGTCCAGCTTTGGCATCTCACCCACGGCTTTCGCTTTGCTACCCTCTTGGCCAACATAGCCGAAGTCTTTGTCGTATTTGTGCACAAACGCATGGTCCCAGATGCCGTCCATAGTAATTCGCTTCTTTGGTTCAGGCACAAAAATCTTGCGGATAAGATCTTGTGCTTCGAAGCTGAGTGCTTTAGGCATGATGTAGTTGGCTTTCGATATATCCCTGAAGAGCTGCCGGATGTCCCCTTCTGGACTATAGTTGTAGGGTGTAGTGCCGGTCAGCATAACATAGAGGATCACGCCACAGCTCCATACATCTGCCTGCTTTCCATCATACGGCTTGCTGCTTACGACCTCTGGTGCCGCATAGTGTGGGCTGCCACACGGTGTGCTGAGCTGCCTTCCGGGGGGCTGCAAGGCTGCCATCCCAAAGTCAATGAGCTTGACACTCAGATCGTCTGGGTTAAGGAGAATGTTCTCCGGTTTGAGATCACGGTGACATATCAGCATCCGATGGCAGTAAAGGAGTGCTGACACAATCTGCCTGATGATGTAGACACTTTCGTCTTCTTCCAGGCCCTTTCGCTCATCCACAAAATGGAATAATTCGCCACCTTGAACGTATTCCATGATTAAATAGCTTTTTGCAGATCAGTACGTGAAGCAGTTCATGTTGTATGGACACTTACAGTTCATTTCGATTCTCCCACACGTCGTACAGTCTCACAATGTTGGGATGCTCCAGTAGCTTCATGACAGCAATTTCCCGCTCCAGGCCGAAAGGTATTGGTTTATATCCAGCCGCTGTCGGTATCGATGATCCCTTAGTGCTCTCGATGAGATTCGCAAGACTCTGAGCACGAGTACTTTCTGCAACGGATCTCGTGATGATCTTCACAGCGCCATATTGATCCGTGTATCTATGTCGTACAACGCGTACGCGTGAACATCCCCCCTTTCCGATCGTCTTTCCAAGCTGCCAGTGTCCAATATCAGACTTGCGCTTGCGACCTGATATGGTTGAAGTAGTGGAAATGGCCGAGTTTCGCTTGGAGTCCTGCTCGTCTTTCGATATTGCGGAGATGCGCTTGTGAGCTGGTGATTCTGGTTGCTCGCTGCTGCGAACGGCAAGTGTGCCGTTGGGATCGAGGCTCTCATTGTGTGGTAGACTCGTATGGGACGATGTATTGATTTTGATGTGCTTATTGTGCTTCATCTGCCGCTGAGAGACTGGCGGCGTGTTGGCCTTGTTGGGTAGCTCGATTAGAGGTTGTCTCCTCTTCGCGGCAGCCACCGGTTGGTGGCGTCGATATTTGTCGGCCATTCTCAGGGCAAATGGAAAGCAATCATGCGCGCTGAAATGTGCCAAAAGTGGGGATCCGTATGTCTGTTCTGCACGTGCTTCTGAATGGTAGGATGTCTTTGATGTGTTTGTATCCAATCGCCACCAGAACCTCCGAGTAGTCTTTTCGCGCCTGGACTTGCGTCCGCTGTTGTTAATGAATACGGATGCTCCTGGGAGAGGCGAACATGTGCGGCGCGGGTGCTGAGAACGAAGGGATGGCGTCCGATGGTGCAGAGCGCGCCTTGTTGTGGTCCAGGCGACGGAGTATCGAGTAATGCTGTAAGGAGCGTGATGATGCCAATCAGATAGTCAAGAAGGAAAAGCCCGCTGCCGCCCTTCACGCTTGCAGTGGCATCTCGTGCTCTGCTCGTGCTGCCCGTGGACTCGAGGGTGTGGAGGAAAGCAGGCGGGATGAAGTTTCGCTTAGCAGGAGGGATAGAAGCACGAGATGGATCGCGACTGCTTCACTGGACGAAATGCGACTTCCTCCCGATCGGAATGGAAGTTCAACGTTTCGTCTCGCTTGTTTGTTTATGATGTTTGTTTGCGCATGGCTGGTCGGAATGCTGGCTTGCACTCGCCGGAGTTGAGCACTACGGATATTTTACAACGAAGTTCGAGGTGAAAGCATACTTAGCTGCACACAGCAACAATCACATATCATCCAGCAACGGCAGCACACTTCACTTGATGCCAACGGCCGAGCATATGGCTTGACCTCATGTTCGCTGGATTCGGCAGGAACACGAGGATTACGCGAGATCAACGCGCATGACATATTATTTTCTTCCTCGCTGCAACGCGCGCGAAAAGGGCCATGGCTGCAGGCGTTTACGGTCTGGACAGAGTTCGTCAGTTGTCGCCATCGAGACTTCAATCTGAGGTAGGAGGATGAGATGGATGAGATGGATGAGATGAAGTGCTTACGCAGGATGCCCCCGAAAAGTCTTATCGCGATCACAGCATCATCATCCCTTCCACGCTCTCCACGGCAAGCTGCAGCCGATCTCTCCCGTCGCTGGGAACAGAGCACAGCCCAGTCGTGTGACAACATACTAGGCACAGCGCCTCATCAAACCCGGAGCTGTGGTCAACGCAGGCACACCCATGCAACTCAATATGCACTTCAAGCCATACCGAGAAAAGCGCTTGAGCAGTCCCTACGGACGTGCTGTTCAGGGATGAAGATGTATATTGCTGTGGAGTGCGATTTCCTTTTCAGCAAATGGAGTTGAACGAACAAGGGGGTCATGCAACCCGGGCGCGAGAGACAGGAGCTGGAAGTGTGACTTACGCTAGTGATTAGATACCTAGATCCCTGATGTTGTCGCGCGCAGGCATCATTAACTAGATCTTTGGTGCTTCCTGGAAATGCTCGGTCCCGATCGGCCTAGCGGCTGATCTGCGCGGGACCAGGGTTAAACAGGGCGAGTACCGTGGTTGGAAATCACTCGCGAGGCATCAAGGCATGCTGGGATAATACTCGACAGAGCAGAGAGAATTGATGAAATTAGTGCATCACTTGCTTTCGTAGTACACATTTCTGTTGCCTAGCAGATGCTACGGTTGTGAAAACAACTCTTGGGCGTTGCTACGCACAACAGCACGTCGATGCGGCACTGAATAATACTGCAGGCTAACCCTTCCCGTCTTGCACCCAATGCTGAATCCTGGTCCTCTGTCCTAGCGTTGTCGCTGCCCTACTGTGGGAAGGTATCTGTAAAGCCCCCAAAACCATGCACAAACATGATGACCCTATGCGGTCGTCTGTCGCTGCACTGTCAACGCCGTGCTTGCTCCGTACCATTCCAGGCGCTGTTCACGCTCCCCGTGAAGCCGAGCCACCTCGTCATAACGTAACATCGCCCGCTCGTGATAGAATATACAAAATGCAATGGAAGGGTATCGTCAATGAAGTGTAGCAGATAACATCGTACGCTGCTGCACACGCGCAACGCATCGTTCGTAAGAGTGAGTGCATTTGCGCACCGTGTCAAGTGCCTTCGCTCTTTGGCTCCGGAGATTGGCTGGCATCAATCTCCTTCACCTCTGTCGACGCTTGCTTGCCGCATCCCTTGACGAGGACATGGCGCTTGAGAGCGTCCTTGCGAGAAAAGCTCTTGTCGCAGTGTCCGCAAGGGAAGGGCTTCACTGCCAAGTGGATGCGCTTGTGTCGCTTCAAATCGTGATTTCTGTTGAAACTCTGTGGGCACTGATCGCATCGGAAAGGTCTGTCGTTCTGTGGGTTTGGCTGTTGTGGTTGGTGACCGTACATTTGGTGCATGTGGGCAACGTGGCCACTGTTGAATCCTGGCATCATACCGTGGGGTAGGCCCCCTCCCACAAGAGCAAGCTGACCATTTGGGTTAGCCACGTTTGAGAGGACGGGCTGGCCGATCGGGTAGCTGTATGGCCTATGCTGGGAGTACTGTTGTTGCTGCGGCTGTGAATGAAGTGGAGGTATTGGTCCGTGCTGGTTCACCGGTGACATCTTATTCAACGGGTTGGCGCTCATGGGACTCTGTTGCACGGGCGAAGGCCCTGTCGCATAGCCATAGCTCGACTGTGACGGCGTGGATGAATGTTGATAGTAGTTCGGTGTGGGCGGTGGTCGGAAAGCTTCCTGTGCGCTGGCTGGAGAGGCTTGCGTGACTGATGCAGAAACTGGTGTCGAGTGATTTGCACCAGCGTTGTAACCCTGCGAATGGCTGTATGATGACGACGGCGCTGACATCTGCATCGATTGAGTGTACTGAGGCATCTCGTATGGTGGTGGAGGTAGGCCCTCGCTGGCCGTTGGCGAGCTGCTGCCCCGGCCGTGAATAACGGAGTTCAGTGATGGTGAGAAGATGCCTCGCCCTTGAAAGGATGTCGGAGTGCTGCTTGAGTTGAAGGAGTATGGTGTGGAGCCAGTGGTCGACGGAGGAGGCCACATTCCACTGCCGTTGGTTGTGAACGATGGTCCAGCGCCGTGGCTAGACTGAGATGTGCTGCTAAGGACGCCTGCGGAGCTCGGGCTGATCCCGTCTGCAGAGCTGTTGCTCGGAGGTGTCAACAGATTGCCGACGCTGGTCAATGTCGTTGCTGGTTGGTATGCCGGCTTGTGGTAGCTACTGGTCATAGAAGAGAATGGCGGTGGTGGAAGTTGAACTGCCGGCAAGTCTGGAGCGTTTGGTCTGCGAGCAAAAACAGCCGGAGCGCCCATAGGGTCAGGTCCGGGTCCCATTGAAGGAGGATACGCTACTGCTGCAGCCACGTTTGCGACTTGGCGATGGATTGCGCCGAATGGCTGATCTTCTGCTGGAGGGGTAGGTAGCGGGTGAATGAACGATTGCTGAATAGAGGCCGCGAAGAAGTTGTCGCTGCTCCAGGAGTCACCTGGTGCAGAGCGAGTGGAAGCCACGAAGGGCGTTTATAGTGGCAAAATTGGGATCGAGTGAGTGCTCGAGCAGGTGGAATATCTCCCGTCGTCAGAGTCGATTGCTATGTCGAATGGTGCAGGATCCGAAGCACTGGATACAACCAGGGCTTTGTACTCAAGCCAGACACCGGCGTGATGGAGTCGAAAGCCCGCGGCTGCTGCTTTGCTGCTCGCGCCTGGGATGAGAGCGAGCCGATTCGGTCGTTGTGACGCGAGAGCCTGCAGGTGTGTCCGGAGACGTCTAGAGGCAGTCAGTGGGTCGCTCCGTGTAATGTTGGCGTTACCGAGCCCGAGACCTGGGAGATTGGGCTTACAGTGGTATGTGAGCAGTCGAACCGCCTCGTCGCCCACGAACCAGGCTGGCGAGATCTTGCAAAGACCCGAAAGTGTGGTTGCGCAGATGTTGCGTTACACCCCAGTGATACAAGGGTGTCTGCGACTGGTATTATTCGGGTTCTTTGTCGAAGGGAAATAGGCCGAGGATTCCCAGATAAGTGGCCCCTGTACGAGGGTTGGTAGGTCGTCTATTCGTGACGAGTTGATTCAGACAATCAACACTCGATCGATAGAATGGCGACGACAATGGGTGGTTGTGATATCTATGGGATCCGACGCGGTAAGCTGCAGGGCCGACGAATGTAGCTGGCACGAGGCGAATCAGGCGACGAAAGAAGATGCCACGAGGTGAGGTCGCGTTCACGTTCGGTGGACCTTTGATGTGGGAGTGGCGATCCTTTGTTAAGCTTAGGTGCCTGGCGTTCGGATGGCGGTCGAGGGCTGGACACGGTCCATGCCTCTGGTCTGCGGGCGTTCACGTATATGTACGGGCAGCAGCTAGTAGGGGGACAGAGCGCTTAGCGTGGCTGACTAGGCCACTAGGCCACTCGAGAGTGTGCGCATCGGCGTTGGAGAATCTGGATCTGCCCTACTGGGCCGGGGTCGATGCTCAAAGCAGTGGACCACTCATTAAAGGGCGCTCCCGCTCGCTAGCTGCCAGTGAATAGTGGACCATGCCAGACTCTATCTGGCACTGTGTACTGTGCACTGTGCATACTGCACGTTGTGCCTGGGCGCTCGGGTGGCCCAACGAAGCGCCGATCGAAGAAGCAGCAGAAGGCTCGACGCCAGCGTGGAGCTGCGTGCGACCTGTGTCTGTCCGTCTCCATCTCCCTTCTGTTGTGTTGATGTGAGATGTGTGTGTGTGTGTGCATCATCTCTGCTCGGCTAATGGGCGCGCATCTGTCTTGCGGCCAACCTTGCCGTCTCCATCATGGCCAATTGACTGCCATAGCGCTGAGCACCGCGCCTGGCTGTATGTGCGCATCCCTGCACCGACTCCTCCCGATTCAGGCGACAAGGCCAACACGAACAACAGAGCGACCTCCCTCCTTCATGCACGCGATGTGTCTTTGTTCGCACACCTCTCCCGTGCCGCGCAGCAGCTTGAGCAAAACAAAGTGCAGTAACATCCCTGTCGGCGCTCTGCTAGCGGCTGGATCGCGTTAGCGTCTCGCATCGAACCGCCCTTGTCCTTGCGAAAGCGCGTCCCGAGCTTCTGGCTTCGCACCTCGAGCGGACCAAGGGTTCTGAACGCACGCCGCCACCTCATGCACGCGTCTACACACTCCACTTCTATGGACACGATGATGTGAGAGCTGCGACTAATATACTACGGCTGGCGATGTGCTTGCGCGATCCAGGTCGCTGTGCGTACGTCTGAGACAATCATCTCTTTTCAGCCCGCTGCGCGTACAGTCCGACCAACGACAAAGGCTCGATACTCGCAGGCGCATCCTGCCCAGCATCGCTGATCGTCGTGATGGCGGCCGCCGCGAATGGCAGAGAAGAGCGGCAGCGTAACCGCTGATGCTTAGCAACATTCATCATGACAGAGTACTCGACGCGAACCGCGGCAGCTCGCGGAGGCGTCTGCTCCGTTGCGAGTAACTTTCTCGACCCGCGGATGCCTCATCTCGCGTGCGAGGCATCTGTGATCAGGACTGCTGGTGTACCAAATCACGGCGGTGGATCCTCTGGTGCAGCGAGCAGGGCCATGTGCTGCGGGAAGCAAAGCCAGGCGATGCGCCTGCATAACCCAAGATAGCTCTCCTCTGAGCCCTCGGATCTCCAACCGGATCGACATAGCTTGGGATCGAGCTCAAGTCTTGGAGCTCTGGTCAAACTCTGCTGAAGTTGCCACGTGCAGAATATGCAGTGTTAAGCGTTTCGGCGGGCGTTGCCCAACGCCGCCAGACTGGACACATTTTGTGGTGGTCATGTGTGACTCGATCACTTGCATCGCGATGCTGAATCTGCTTGCCAACAGCGGTCTACTGCTGCTTACTGTAGGCACTATGAAACCCGACGGGTGTACAGAATTTCTTACGAAAATGAACAGAGGGGCATCTCACGAGATCTGGCTCATCTGAAAATTGCGCGGTTTGCATCTTCCGACTCCAGCAAGCGAGCACAATGGATAGCATGTCCAGGATGCTGTTTGCTGCAACTCTCCCGTTGGCTCCTGGACATCGGGAATGTGCAAACCCATGCTTGCGGCAAAGGCGCTAGACTTTGCGCACCACTCGCGGAAGTGGCTTCCCTTCCCGTTCTCGGGACTCTTTACGTCGCCATGGCTTGCTTCTCCGTTGGACCGGTTTCATGACCACTGTCAACAATGCTGTACTTCTTCGTCAGACAAGCCTTTGGGTCGACATGGTCACAGCATATCGGTTCCGAAACGACAGACCTCGTATGCCTTTCCAAGGTCGAGCCCGCCCTCTCTACTCGAAGGATTTCATTAGCTTGTCCGACTCGAGAAAGCGAAAAGTTCGAGCCAATGAAACTCCCAGATAAGCGAGACTAGCTGCTCGCATAAACTCTCGTCGTGCTGTGCGCGACTCGTTGGGCTGTGCAGCTTTCTCCCTAATTGCGCAGAACGCTCACTGGCTAACGCCCCTCCCGCTCGAGACGTTGTTTCGATGCGGCTTTGTTGTCCGCGGCGATGTGGAGCTCGACTTTAAGCAGGCATTTTGCGCTCCAAACGCAGCCTTCCCGGCGACGACAGTCGAAACCTGGTACGTAGACGACAACACGCGTCGGGGCGGCCGAACGCTAATGTAGAAGATCCAGACCGACTTCTCACATGGCATTTGTGCTGAACGAAAGCAGTAACAGCTCTAGTATGTCATGCTTCTTTGGGCCAAATGTGCGAGCTCTGCTGCACAACCTCTACTACGCACGCTGCTTCTGCTGTTGAAATTGCGCTTGTCCCGTAATGATGGCCAGCAGCTTTCGCACTTCCCCGCATCTGGGCTGCGTACGTCACGCGAAAGTCAGGGGTGCTGGGGACGGACATCTGCCCTGTTTGGAAAGTAGACTTCGCAGTCGAAACGATCGGGCGGTCTAGGCTATAATTCTGCTACCTCACACACTGGCGCGCAAATCTGACGAATATGATCTCGCAACGTCTACAGGCTGAAGAAGACGTCATCCAAAGCACTCTATGCGGCTGTTTGAAACAAGCACAAGGATTGTCGTTCGAACGCGGCTTGCTGTTCCGGTAACATGTCAGCGCCTTGCGGCGGCATGGGTTGTTCTTGGAGCTATAGCGCACCCCAGCCAGCTGAAAGCTGTTCCGTGGTCTTCACAATATTCTTCGAAATTGCATATCGATGCTGTGATTGTGAGTGCTCGTATCTCGCGCGAGAAGCTTGGAATAGTGATCGCCGCTCCGCACCTCGACAGTCTGAGTCACGATCCGCCGGTGCTTACCCTGACATCTGTCTTGTACGGTTGACGCTGCGCTAGAAACGCATCACCTGCCGCATGCAAGTACAATCTGTATCGCGTGGCAGCCTCTTTCTCCAGCTGGGGAGCTCTTCGAGGCTCGCCCACCGAAGCCCGGAATAGCTTACGGCGTATGAGGACTTCGCTGCTTGGTGAAAGCTTGACTTTCACTTTACGCTCCGCATGCCGTCCGCACACATTGCATGCTTTGTTGGACTTCTTGCCCGCGCTACAATTTCTATGACTTCCGGCGAACCACATGCGCCGATCCGAGTGGTCTAACTTTCCACGAGCAGGAACTCCTGATTCGCCAAAAGGCGACTTGGGGTTCACAGTCCGCACTTTGGAAGACTCGATATTGGAATGGCTAGGACTGTCTGCAGCTGAGAGACGTTGCTTGGCAACTTCACAAGTCCATTCGCGAGTTTCGGCAGCCACATCACATCTTTCCTGGTCTCGCCATGGGCAGGACACGTGTCGGCAAGATCGTTCTTCCACGCGCCTGGACGTTGTCCATGACCGGGACCACGGTCATCCTGCAAGCAGAAATCTCTGCCTGCCCGTCCCAAGATCTATCGTAGCCCAGACCACAAAGCAAGACACCGCTCTTCCTGAGATCTCAGGAGTACATGAAATCTTCGTGCAAATCGTCTTTTGCGCTGCAGTAGGTGCTCGCTAACATGTGCTGCGAATATCTACAGCACATTATGGCAGAATTCACGACCCGATGCCAAGCTAGCTAGGTACGCCATTGCAAGAGTTTGCAAGACCACGAGAGGCGTCTGCACCTCTGAGCGCTATGAGCGATCCCACGGCACTTGCCTCAGCCACGATCTCTTCGACATGCCTTTGGTCGACGCCATCATTCAGCCATCCGCTATCTTGACAGAGCAGTGCCGATTCATATACCCGCTAACGCGCGGAGCGGCCGTAGCCCTCCACCAGGTTCGCAGAGATCGTGAGTTTTTGCGTGTGTGTGTGACAATGTCTTTATTCACACCGTGGTGGGACTGTGGTTCAGTGTCTCCGATGACAATACAGGGCCTCCTGATATTGCTTGTATGTAGTCGCAGTATGCATCACGAGACGATACTTGCCGCGAAGCTCGGAGAGCAAGGAACGATAAATCTCCGGTGAAGCAGTTATCTCCTGATAGATGTGTCGCAATGATACCCGGCCGGCGTACAATGTACGAGACTACGAGTCTCGTTGTTAGTGCAAAAGCTTCTCAGCAAGATTGCCATCTTCGTTCGAAGCCGCATAGGCGATCCCTGCGCTTACTACTCTGGGCATTCTCTGCGACGTCGGCATTGATAGCTATAGCGTCGTTCCAACAGGCGTGATGAGCCGTTGACACGGTGGAGTGAAGGGTATCTGCTATCCTCTCATCATCATCGGGATCGAAGCGACGCCTGAGCTTCGCCACTACTCACAACATTGTAGAGTAACGGCCGCGACACTCCTGCAAACTTCTTCTTTATGGCCTGCCTCGGGTCTTGCCAGTCGGCCGTCATGTAATGCCCTCCATGGCTATGATCGCATGCCGAAGCATCGTGGGCTACCTCGTATTTACTAGAACCACTGTGCCTTTGGTCTGTTCCCCACAGTCTGCAGGAAGTGTACACGGTATGTATATGTCCTGCTGGCGCGAAATCGACATGCATGTCATATTATGAAGGTGCTGTAGAGCTTGGACTGCAAGCCATAGGGCTAGAAGGCGTTCGTGATACCACAGAGCCATGGCTGAAAACCATAGCAACTATGGCTGTGGTCGCGACGCAGAGGCTCGATGATCTCCAATTCTGCATCTTGCGCTTGGCGCCGCCTTTGATGGCATCGTGGCTTGGAGAACAAAAATAATTTGAATGGAACCGTGACATGGGTTTGGGTGTGGAGGCGACGACCCTGAAACTCGAGGTAGCTTCAGCCATTGACAGCTCCAAATAGTGGAAACATCACCAACACACTATATCACCTTGCAGCATGCTCGTGTCTCTTACTGTCGGAAAAGTCGATGCTGGCGTCGCAGTACTGCTGACTGAAGACAAGCGACTGGTATGCGACCACTATCGTGCTCTCTACTCAGCGTCCGATGAAGCCACCTGTTGACCAGCATCCTCTAGATCGAATTCCCATCGATCCTCCTCCCTCCAGACATCCATTCCGGCAGCATCGTCGACATCAACGTAGCGCGAAACCAGCATGCCGAGCTCATCGCCGACCAGAAGTTCAGCGCTCTACAGAACGAGATATTCGAGACGTTTGGCTCGAAATCACCATCGTCGCCGGTATTACGATGCAGAAACGCCACGCAGACCAGCGTAGTATTGGAGTGGGATCCGATAGAGCTGGCGACCGCAGAGATGCGCAGTCTCAGCTTGTACAGGAATGGCACAAAGGCAGGTAATATACCACGCGACAAGCTCTCCACGAAAATCAGTGGCCTGGCACTGGACACCGAATACACCTTCCATCTGGTGCTGCGCACAAGTGCTGGACAATACTCTTCCGAGAAGCTCACTGTGACGACGCATAAGATGACAGACTTGAGCGGCATCACGATCACGCCTGGTATCATGCAACCACAACTCAAGGACAGCTTGGCCGAGACAGTCAACAGGATCGGCTGCAAAATCATTGACTCCGTCCGTATCGACACTACCCACTTTGTCTGCACAGAGGCGCGTGGGCAGGCATGGGAAAAGGCAGTGGAAATGAACGTGCCAGTGGTCGTGCCAGACTGGATAAAAGGTTGCGAGCGGGAAGGCAAGATCGTAGGAGTCAGAGGCTATTACTTGGACGCGGATCCAAAACTGCGGCAGATGGGGCCAAGCACACACCAGCAAAGAGGTAGCATCTCGAGCAACGCACCCCATCGCGATAGTCCCAGGATTGAGCATACGCCGCCAACGCCAGAGCGATCCACACATGCCAACAGGGAGCAGGAAGGCGCAGCTGCTCCTGAGGCAACCCAGCCACCACCGAAGACTGTCGAGCAGCGGCTGGCGGAAGATTCGGGTTCGAAGGAAGACATGGCATCTGGTGATATAAATCTGAACGAGATGGAGACACCGGCTGAGGATTCTAGTGAAGACTCCGATGGCACAGAAGGTATTTCGAGGGATGTAGAGACGGTGAAAATATCTGATGACGAAGAGAACGAAGACGGAAGGCCAGTAGTGAAAGGCAACTCCTCAGCGGAGCCTCCGAAGGATGATGAGTTCAGCGAAGTGCAGCTGTAGCACAGCGTCGGCTCTAGCATTACGATAAACGGACCCAGAACTAGATCAAACGGTGCGAAGAATGTCAGCTGATTATCAGGTGACCGCGCATTAGCCTTTCAAGGTTGCCAAGCCTGTATTTGATGTGAGAGTGAAGTCGAAGGTGATGGAGACGAATGTAATGCGGGTGCTATCATGCATGACAATACCAGCATGCATGGGCAGTGACGATCATTCGAAGCACCAAGCAGAAAGCGAGCATTCGACTGGAATGCAATTGTAATCCTCTACAGCGCTTCGGGCCAGCCATAGATTGAACAAGGGACTAGAGCTGCAACGGTGGCGAATATTGCACTGATGCAATACGATCGAATCGTCCAGCAGCTGAATGAGAAAGTTCAATGCAGCAGTCCGAAGTTCAGGGCAAAAGGACAGACATCCCAAGGACCATCGAATCTTCGTCAAAGCAGGTTCACGTCCTGCTAAGCTCCTTATCCGAAGAAGCAATGGAGTCCAGTGTAGGACAGAGTGAGCACCGACCGCGCTGCAGAGAGGCACGATACTACTTATCAGCTGTCGATGTCCTGGAGCGGAATATTTCAGGACTCGTGTCCATTCCATTCCACTCTGATACCATACGGCAAAGTCGCGCGCCACCTCGAGCACCTTCCATGAACAGCATGCTGCCATTGGGCTACGGTAAAAACTCGTTGACAGTGCATGAGCGGCTTGCGAAAGGTCTGCGCTGGGACAGAGGGGCGCATCGCTATTGCGTCTCGTTCCGAGGTCGTGCTGGATGTTTGAAGCCATATATATAATGGAAGAGGTCCGATCGTGAACTTGAGCGTGGGAGAAATGCCCTTGCTCAACGAGTTCGTTGCAGCTGAGTATTGTTGTCTGTTCGTCGTCTGTCGTGCCCTGCCCGTTCTTGCTTGCTACTATAGTCGACGGACTCGTAGACAGAGAGATTGGAGCACATAGGTTGTGTCATAGCAAGCAAGGTCTGGAAATCGGAGACTTGGTATACACGGACATATTGGTGCCAAGTCACCCTGCTTTCCAGTACACACATTAGCACCACACCGTCCCTTGAACCAGCAATCTAGGATGTAGCAAGACGCAGACGCGTAGAGTCTTACCCATCCCTGGCAACCTAATCCCGCTGCACGTCCACGAATCTAAGTTCAATCGTGCATCAGAAGGCAGCCCGACCATACATCTTCATCGAAGTGGAGACATTGGAGCTACGCACATGGAAACATTGTATCCAGCCATTGACGCTAAAGAAGGTTTGCGTGCAGCATTCACAAGTGGCGCGACGCATGTACATAACCGAATCTGGCCTCCCAGTGCCCGTTGCACACCCCGTCCTTCGTTTCCTCATTGTTCATTATAGTTAAATACGCCCATTCTTGCCCACATCTAACATTTGGCCGAGTCGATTCCAACATCTTTCTCTGCAACTCAAATACGCCAATGCGCCATACTCGCTGAACGCTAGACAGGATATGACAATGTCGAACCGTGAATCGGTTCGCCGAGACCGAAATCGTTGACTCATTTATCGTTGATCATGCCATACAGCCGAAACGTGCTGCAACACCAGGAGCCACCGTAATATCTATATTAATCCGAACAACACCATCTCAGTGGTCAGAGAAGCACTATGACATCGTCAGGAAAGAGAGCCAAATTGGACGCAAGGAAAAGAGCGACTTACCTTCCCATCCCCAGTCCCACATTACGCCGACCCAATGACAATGACCACGAACTGTATATGCTGGATCCGTCTTGACCAGATCGGAAACATCTCTCTTTCTCATGGTAGCCGCAGACCGATCCCGAAAGTCCTGAAGATGACCATGTTGTTTGTTAGGCTCCTTGTCAACCTCCACAAAGCTGAAGACCATACCAGTTCGACCAGGGTTCCGCTCTTGAGAACTGGTCGGTCTTCCCGACTGACGGAGTTTGGGCTCTAGAGTGGATCGTCTCTGCTGCCTGGCTGCATTTAGGTCCCTGGTACTGACTAGCTTGCGCTGGGTCAACGGTCTGGCTTCGTAGTCATCCTTTCGGCGCCAGACCTCTTCAGTAACGGACAGGCACTTCTCAAGCACTCCGATTTGCATGCGACTCATCATAACTTGCCATCGTTCCCGGATCCATTGTCGGTCTTCATCGTCAATAGCTTCGCAACCAGCGACCATGAGTGGGTAGATCTGGACCACTATAGCCCTGCTGTCAAGCGGGACAGTGGCGATACAGGCAAGGACCTTCTGCGACAGCTCGGCTGAAGTCATCGATGGCAGCTCCGGGACTGCTTGGTGTAAGTGCAGCAGAGTCGCCCATCGATATGCTTCGGCAGTCTCGATCGTATGATCAACCATGGTGGAAGGATCCTCCGGACTCTCGATTTCTTCCGGTGGCTCCCACTCCTCGATCAATTTCTTCAGATCTCGGCCATGACTTACGATGCCAGGAGCGTTGCGCTGAGATCTGCATACCTTGCGAACGAGATTGGCCACCCTGCCAATCAGTGGAAACAGGGTTGTAGCACAACCCATGAGAGGATCCAGCTTCGCGTCAATGTCCATGCCAAAATCGATGCCAAATCCGCGATTCCTGTCCTCTCCTCGGCCAGTGAAAAGCCTTCGATTGTTCTCCACATAGAAAATGTTGTCGAAGTCGATGGAATCGTCGCTATCGACTGAGGTCAAACGCGCGATGACGTCCATGTACACCCAAGCATTGCACAAAAATTTCAACTGGCGCAAAGCGCTGCCAGTACGAGGATTGATCTTATGTGCTTCTAACGCACGGCGCACCAGCAATTGTGCACCCTTGATGTGTGCGTTGCCAGTAATGGTCAAATCTTCCCACGAAGCGGCAAGTGCCAAAGCCAAAGCCGTTGCAATCGCTGTCATGTCGTCCATGCTGTTGTCTCGCAAACCCTCCTGGATGTACTTGATGCTTTGCTGCTTGTGGTCTTGACCGACAAAGCGAAGTTGGGGTGTCTCTACATGCAGGTGAAAAGCTGTCATGGCCAGAACAGCATGAAATAAGGCTGGCGAGTGATGAGCCATTGGCCAAACGATACTGCGCCAAGGGTTTTCCGTCGGTCCATCTGCAATCGCCAGGATGCCGCAAGTCATTCTATCAAAGCGGGAGACCAAATACTCTTGACTGTTGATAGGAAAGTCCGGCTCTTGGTACAGGTAAGGGCTTTGCGCGTTCCAGAAGTTCATATTATTACTCATGATATTCATGGGCGACATCCTGCGGTGGACAGGAGTGGTGTTGCGAGAAGGCCATCGTGTCGGCCAACTGAAATTCTCATCGTCCATCGCATCAAGCTCATCGAGGAGCTCGAGGTCGTCATTGCCACTGACGTGTCCTAGCATTCCCGGCTGCTCGGAGCCAGTAGTCATCCACGGCAGTGAAAGATCATCCGGCATCGAGAATGGAACAAAGTCCTGAGGTCCACGGCCACTTTGTGAAGTGGGATCCAAAATCTCTGTCAAGGTCGGGGAAGCTCCTCGAGTGTTGAGAGGAGACATGGATCGCGTACGATGGACGAATGCCTGATGTGGGTCGAAGTGCACACTGGCAAACTCATGAGAGGCCTCATGGTCTTTTTGCGCCGCCGAAGGTGGTGGCGGCGCTGAATCTGGTGAGTCTGCCGGCAGCGGCGTCACAACGCTGTCGCGAAGCTTGGGAGAACTGTCGTTATTGCTCGGCGACGCTGTCGAGGGCCTTCGCGGTCGTGCACCGAATGAGTCCTGCTCTTGAGCCGGTATCGTGGGTGGCAGCTCGCCCGTTGGAGTCGTGGTCTTGGACGATGCAGCAGAGACACGCACGGGCGACGTCGCGAGCGCTTTTCCGATGTCAGTCAGCATCGCTCGACATGAATACGCACGGAGAACATACCCGTCTTCGGTCGCTCGGGCTGGAACTGCTGGAACTGATTAATGTTTGCCTTTGCTCCCGTTTCGTAAAAATCGCGCCACTGAAACGTCTTCTTGTAACCGCCGCACTTCTGGCCTTTGCGCGTACCTTCCAAGACATCAGTATCCTGTAGAACTAGCACTGGCGACAGCCCTTTCTTGGCATACAGTTTACACAATTTGGCTTCTCCTCGCCGCACTTCAGTCGCTTCTGCTTGCAGGTGATGCATCCTGCCGAAATATTCCATCAGCACTCTTACTAGGCCATCGTCACACGATTTTGAGCAGAGCGCTCAACTATGTTGCCGATCTGGGTATGCGTGGTAATGAGTTACCATTGCGACTCTTGGTTTGCTTCGGCTTGGCCACGCCGGTGTTGTCCTTGTTCTCTACTGCAGGCGCCTTGCGGGGCGCGGCCTCCTTCTTCTTCGACTCTCTGCTTGGCCGACGAGCGTGTTTGACATCTTTCCTGCCTCCATCGTCGTTCGCCGCGACTGGCGCCGCACTGGAAGCGGGTGCGTTATCTCGTAGTAGATCAGATGGCGAAGGGAAGCGGATCGGACTCCGGTCTGCCATGTGGCTGCTGTCCGACGGGTTTGAGGTGACGGCAGGTCGACGGATGGCACGACTGTAGGTGCACGATACGAACTCCACACTCGTGCACAGGCTCCGTCCTGGACGTAACGACGGCTTGCTTCAAGGCATAGGAGCCTACGAAGCATTTAAAAAATAATTAAGAATTAACGGAGGACAAGACACACGGCGACAGGAGCGACCCGACAATGAATGATTATTGTGACCCTGCACTAGGGCCAGGGTACTACTACTAACCCCTCCACACACGTCTGTCTGCACGCCTGTCCAAGCTAGTAAGTTCGAGTGCTAGCAGTCGAACGCGAATCGCCTATCATCAGTTGCCGTGAAGCTTCCGAGCAAGGCCAAAAAGGATGCCCGAAGCCATGGCACGTCGAAAGCCGTCTTACTCCTTCCAGCTTGTCATCGTGACACGTTGGCTGCAGTGTGGCCGATCATATGCTCCACACTTCCACCATTACATGTAGCTCCTCAGTGCTCCTCGATTATTACGTACTCAGCATTTCTTCACGGCACGAGCATCCCGACCACCATCCATATCCATCATATTGAAGGCGGCATGCGGGTGGTTGACGGAATGATGATTTCACACGCGCTCGCGCTATCCCGATTGTAGTAACTCCATCAGGGCTCGCAGGCGTTTGCAAATTCGTTAGGCATACTGTAACGGGCCGAGCCCGGGCCAGGGCCAAACGTCTACCCGTCCGAGAGCAGCGACATGTACGATGTACTCCTCCTGTGCCACATGCGTGTGATGCATGTCCGTTGCTCGCGATCCAGGCTCGGTGAGATCGCCGGATGAACGAATAAATCCCCCGCTGCAACATCGCTCTTCGTCGCCAGCACTACTCGACGTACGTGTATGTATCACACCGCTTGACCGCCATTGCTATTTTCCAAGCGCTAGCAAATTCTTCGCCGTCAACCAATGAGCGTCTGCGGAAAACGACGACAAGCAAGCTTGCTATCGAAAGCTCGATATCGGCAATTCAGGCACCATCAAACATTGACGCGCGATCAGGCGACCAGTCAGACGTGTCAACTGCTCCTATCGTTGCATGCACTGGGCACCCTGGCATAGAACAAGCTGACAGACCACCCTGTATGCTGTTCGCTGACACGATCGCGATACGACGCGGACAGGCCATGCTTGATGCAGCTGCCTGTCGTGATAGTACTGGCTTGGTTTGTACCGCTGTGTGACCCAACATCACTCCATACTGAATGATAGCTTACCGGCAATCATGTGCTGCTCTGGCTATTTATCCGGTTGTGCTCACAACGTCTACAACAATATCTGCTTACAAGTAAGTTGTTGTGTATCAGGTGCTATCTCGCCCATGTGCAGCCATCATCATCCGGCGGCAGATAAGAGATCCTCGATAGGACATTGAGCGAAAAACCCAAGCGAAATCCAACCACCTGTCCCATGCCAACCCGACGGCCATATGATGGTGTAGGCAGCCGCATAATGGGGTCCGGATATTCGGTACACCCTCGTATCTATGAACAACCCGAGCTATTCCAGCTCGATATCTAGCAAAAGATAAGGCGTCTCTGTACTCCCAGATGGCATCGAATAAGTGAAGTTCCACAAGTCGAAGTTGCTGTGCATGTGTCAGTTGCTGCAGGTTATGATAGCACGAAGGTCGCTGTACTTCACTGGATCGCAAGAGCCTCCGTAGACCCCACAAAATGAAATGGCGGGATCTGGGTCGACACTTCCCGTGGCACGCACGTTGATGCCTTCAACATCGGCCCAGGAGTGCACATTCTTGGGACCTAACAAGCCATTGGGACTTACGTGCAGTACGAACGTACTACTCGAGTTGCCTTTAGGATACGAGAGCGCCAATCGCCCCGCAGACACGTCCACATCTAATGCCTGTACTTGTGGGTAGAGCGTGAGGAAGCCAATCGTGCCATCCTTTCGCAGCCACTGTACTACTGCCGGGTTGAACTGCAGAGGGTTGATACTCGGTCCACCTGTCACATTCTCGTCGAAGCTTTCGGCACCAATAGTCAACTTTGCGCCAACTACAGTCGTGATGTTCCGGGGCAAGAGATCGTATGCCGGCGAATACGCGGATGCGCGGACTACACGCTCTTCACCAAACTCGGTAAGAGCTCGCATGACCTGTCAATAAGCCATCAGCACAAAGTAGCATGCACGACCTGGGTCCCGATCACTCGCAGCTTCCTCACTAAACAGTAGTCTAGTGCGACGGAACGGCCATCCGACCCCACACATACCTTGTCACTGATAAACTGCCTATGATATGCCGACAAGATAGCAACCAATGGCCCAATCTCCAAGTCATCCACGTGAGCTACTGCCCAGGGCTTGTTGTACAGCGGAGCTTTGTCGAGGCCGACGAGACTCCAAATCCACAATGCCATGATGGAGAGATATCGTTTCATGTCATAGCCGTAGCTGCGATCCCATGGTCCCGCGATGTTCTTGAGGTTGGCGTTGTACCTACATCAGCTCATTAGTAGACATTGACAACCAGGACGGCAGGGACGAGCTCGTGATTGTCTCGAAGGGCCTCCTCATGTTGCCAGGGACTTACAGCTCCGCGGTCAGGTCCCAGATTCGGCTGATCATCCGCGGACCATTTGAGCCAAGAACGGAGTCCTCGGGAAGATACTTTGCCCACAACGTCAAAGCGAACAGACTGACACCCGTATACGTGGGCCCATTGAACTCGGACAATGTTCCATTTCTTTCAAACAACTCTACGATCTCCTTGCCCCAAGTCTCACCCTCTGCGGTCAGGTTCGCGTCTCCTGTCCTTCTCCCTACCCAACCTGCTACAGCAGCGTGCATAATCGCCGCGTTGGAGTACGCGGGGTAGAGATTATCGTCGTCAACGCCACCTACTCGATACGTATCACCTATAGCATTGAGATGAAGACTCCTGACAATCTTGTCCTGCGTTGTGTTCGAGAGCAGATGACCGTATTCCTCCAGGATAAGGATGAACGCGGTGCCTATGAAGCCTCGCCAGTTCGGATCCCAAGTATTATATATGACCTCCGGATATGCTTCAGTCCCGGGATACGGTTGTTCTGGATAACTCTGATAGTCGCCATACCACTGCTCACTTGCATTTAGAAACTGGCCTGAGATGATGTTGTCGATGATCTTGACCGCGTGTACCACGTCATCTGCTTGATTTCGAGCTAGCAGACCTGCTGCATACCACGACGAAGATCGAGTCTCGTGAAGTAATGCACTGGTTAACATGAATTGATAGTTGGCAACGGGATCAAAGTTCCTGTCCATGTATTCCATGGATTGGTCGAGTAGGTCTTGGGCATGGTTCGTAAAGCGGGGTGATGACGGTGCTGCTGAGATTGCTGTGTACGTTATAGAGAGACAGTATATCAGCCAAGTCTGCCTCATATGGATATCATAAAGCAACATCTTTGCGTCAGAAAGCTTGAGCAGACAGAAGAGGGACCATCATCACTGATCAAGATGTAATTGTAGCCCGAGTCGGCCAACGTACGGCCCGGTTATCTAGGGAGCGACACCCATGCTCAGCGCAGGCTTAACGCCGGATATCCCGTGCGACGTATCTCAAGATTCGCTTCTACGATGATGCAAAAGTCCGTACGAGTCGCGGCAGTGCATCTTGTTGCTCGTGACTGTGGCCGCGTGGCATGAGAGCGAGGAAGTGGGATCTGACGCGTGTATCAACAGGTCCAGAGCAGCATAGCAAAGGTGTGTATTGCGTATTCAAGACCGAAGTGCCTGAAGACAGGACAGTGTCCAAATCCTCCATGCCTGTAAGTTCTCCCAAATGCTTTGGTACAGCAGCACACTCAAGAATTAAGACGCCGCGAACGCTGTGTTGGACCTAGTCTTTCTGGTCGCAGGTGCTTCATGTGGCCGTGGATGATGAAATCTTGCTCGAGCGATATACGACGCCGCTGATCCTGCTGTTATTGTAACGAGGCTTCATCCAAGCAAGATTTTGGATGCAGTGGACGAGAGGGAACGAATGGCGAATGCCAAGGTCTTAAATTGGACCTGACGTCCCCTCATCTAGATACATGTACCTCAGCACGGTAAGGCAAAGGACTTGGTGAGTGCATTCACGACCGCCTTCGTGCTCATCTGCCTGCATGATGTGGTCGCTGCGTGACAGAAATGGCTATCTGAGGCTGGAGCATCTAATTACCAGCGTCCCGTCTTTCGCCTGTCACAGTGATAGATAGGGAGTCCGAAGGTTATTCTGTAGCCGAGTTCCCTGGTCAGTGCCGGCCGGGAAACAGCCGGCGCTAAGAATAAATGGGGCGCATGCTATTGCTTCGTGCCTGCTCAGAGAAGATTGCAGGCTTCATGCATCGGTTGTTGTGCTCGAGGCAATGGTAATGGCGGTCCCAATCAGCTTTGATCACAGGAAGCGCAAGATCTTGGACGACCTGGCCAGACCAGATGCACATTATACCGATCTCTCGCCGAAAGGATCTGTGGACGAGGGCGTGAGAGCGCTTTGCGACGAAATCAATGGTCTCGACGGGTATGTGACAACTAGCAGCTGTGCCGGACGGATCGCAGTGTATCTTGACGGCCCCGGAAAGGACAGACACGGCAACGTTGAGGCATCAAACGCTACTGAGTCACCAGCTGGAGGCAAGGGCGGTGGAAAATGGCTTTTCATCTCTCATGACCCTGTAGATGTGGCAAGCGTCCGCGTACAAGGCAGCTTGCTCACCATGCTTGGGCTACAGAATACTACACCTTCTGTGCCTGCTGACGCATCACCTTCTCGGCTTGTCTACCTCAAGTTCGAGCCCATGGTAAGTTGGCAGACTTCGGCACAATACCTTGTTGTACGATGATTTCCTTGCACTTTATTCCTAAGTCCAAAGCAGATACTTCACATTCTCACCTCGTCCTCCACAAATGCTCAGCGCGCATATGCAGCAGCCTACAATTCTGGCTTCAGGGAAAGCGGCATCTGGAGCATAACTGGTAGTGAGCCCACACCTTACGTCGCGGTCAGAACTCAAGGACTAGCTCTCCAATCTGTCATCGGATATGTGGACTCGGATGATGTTATCAAACCCATGGTCTCCGAAGACTACTTGCATTCGATTCTGCAGATTGCGAATCAAAGGTTCATGGCGAATAGTGAACGCAAAGCACGATTTCGAGCGGCACTGCTGGGACAATTCGATACTCACCAGACGCGTCATGACTGGGAACCAGCTAGTACTCGCAGTGAAAGGAAGAGAGAAGAAGGACTAAGAAGACGGGAGGAGCTGAAGAGTCTGAAGTCCAAGGAGGCAGTTCAGGACTCAGCAAGTCGCTGCAGTGACAATGATCTCACTGAGACTGTTATGGATCTCGGCGCATGACCTCTACACTACGCCACCGTGACCAACGCTGATCCATGGCACCGAGCTCCTTAGGTCGAAGTTCAGCCGTACCGGAAGTCAAACGAACACTGCCATAAAATGCTGGCAGCACATCTAATCCCGCATTGCTCACTACACATGAAGACGAGCCAATTGTGATGCGCTGGCGTGGCTTCTCCTTGGTGTCTCCAGCACGATCGGCATTCGACGCTATGTTCACATCATCCACAGCTACTGAGGGGCTCCCTGTCCTTTGCCGTCTGTAACAGGCTTTGAGCTGGTCTTATAGTGTTCTGAAGGGCTGGCGCTCGCCGAGGACTTTGGCATGTGGCACCTGATCGAGAAAGAAAAAATTATGTCTCCATTTTTGCTTTTGTCTTTGTCCTTGTCTTCGGAGATGTCCTTTTCTCCAGTGGAGATAGAGCTCTTGCTAGTGGCGTCTGCAATGTTGTTGCTGCCCTTTGATACCGCTGTCTCGACATTACTACTGCCGAACATTTCAGTCCATAACTGTGACCAGATCGATCTTGGGGCTTTATTGACTTGCCCTTCGCTGTCACTCTGACGATCTTCGTCGTCTGTCAAGCTTTCGGTGAATTCCCACATCTGTCTGAGCTCGCCTCGGACAGCGCCTGTGCCCCACAGAGTTATTAAGACACCTGGTACCAGATACAGTAATGCCGGCTGAGCATGATCGAAGATGCTCATGAATATCAAGGTTGTGATCATGCCGCAAATGTAACCAGCTAGACTAGCATGGAAGTACGTCTTAGAGAAGGTGGCGCTCAAATATGCAGGTAAATTCGCGGCTGCTGAAGTCGATGCCTTGCCACTCGTCCAGTATTTGTCGCCCCAGTGGCCAGTGACTGTCACATAAGGGATTTTCAAGGGCGACACCGCTGAACTGCTCGGTTTGGCGTCCTGATCAGTCTGAACTGCCCTGCACTGATTCTGTTGTCGCAGGTAGTGCATATACAAATCAAATCTTAGAGCAAGCGCAATCATCAATCCTGGTAAAACGATATCGCCTAGCCCAAGCATACTATAGGTTCGGACTGGAGGCTTGCCTGACTCGCCAGGTTCAAGAGGTCGCGGAAACAGCAGCTTGATGGGCACGTCCAAATTTTTGGCGACCGTGACCATCAAAGGCGTGAAGAAGACTGCCCATATACTGAAGCAACATTAGCTCAAGCTTCGTACTAGCAGAGATGCCGCCGCGTAAACTTACTCGTAGAAGAAGAGACCGCTCAGGATGAGTGTACCTGTAGCAAAGGTCGTTGGGGACATAAGCTGCAACGCGCCGTAAGAAACAGCAAAGCCTTGCAAATTTGTCAAATACCAGGGCTTGTCGATGAATGAATAGCCAATGACAGCAATGCCCAAAACAGCAGATATCACGTTGTGACGGGTGAGCACAGCTCGAAAGTCGAAAACATCTTGGCAGAATCCTGTGACGAGGAATCTCTGCTTTGTCAGATCTCGCAGAGCCCATGCTAAATGCAACAGAGAGCCTGGCAGGGGGAGACGACCCAGAGGACCAGCAAGAGGCGATGGCCTCGTTGTGTTGCTATCAGACGCTGGATACACCTGTATTACTGTCCGCTTACGATTGACCAATTTCCATATTATGCCGTCATCTTGGTAGTATGTAGGCGCAATATAGCTCTCAATGGTCGTCCATGCATCATTGATGAGCTTGGCGACACTGTACGTGCCAATGACACTGAAATATATGCCAAGCACAGTGTTGACGACACTAGCTCCATAGGCTTTTATCAGGTAGTAAAGACCAGCTAGCACTAAGCCAGCTGTTATAGGGAACACGATGGCATCTTTAGGAGTAAGACTCTCCATCTTCTGTATGGTGTCTGCCTCTTCTTCCTTATCGTCGTCGTCGTCATCGTCGCCGTTGTTCGTAACATCTATCCGCTTGGCAGCAGAGGACGGTTTCGAGAGGGAAGCATACGCGCCAATGTAGATGGGGAATAAGGCGGACGCGAGCAGATGTGCGTACATGGGCAAGAATCTGCGGTTCTGTTCGAAGTAGTACGCAGCCGCGCCCATCAGCTCCCCCAAGCCGCTGCCGCTAGTAGACATCTTATCGCCGTGGTGACCTTAGTCACTATGGTGGAGAAAGGTAGTGTGCTCCAAGGACTTCTTCCATCTGTACGCAACGTGGAATGAGTGGTGTTTGCATCCAGTGGTGCTCTCAAAAAATAGCAGAATGCAAGCTGTCGTCACGGACAAGGATCTCCACGAACCTTGCTCCGATCTTTCTGCCGATCGGACTGCTCTCCGCACCAACGGTATCTCGTCCTTTGCAGATATGCCTGGCATGGCTTGTGGCTGTCATTCATCACCATTGACGACTGACCCACACTTTAATTTTTCTACACCCTACAATGTGTCCTCAGAAGCATGCATAGTGTTCATTGTCCCCGATGTTGCGCAAAAATCGTACAGCTGAGTTTGGGCCATTTCACACTAGCCGTACCCGTCTGCTGGAATCTGGTTGTCACCCTCGAGACCTGCACCCTTGATGCTCTAGAAGAGCATAGCGTCGGAGCCTGTCTCTTTGCGATCCTTTGACCCTTCGCGGACACCTCTCCGACTCCGGTACCTCTGCTAGCGTGAAGAGTCCGACTGCCAATGAAATATGTCACCAGACCATACCTAGCCACTTCTACTTCGCGGCGACGGCTATCTTGGCGTCGGATCATGAATCGGTGACTTGCAGGACGGTGCCGCGGCCTTGCGGACTAGTGCGGTATCGTCTACAACAGGGTAATCTAGACTACTGACTCGGCGATGTGACCAGTGTCGGTGCCGTGGTATCTGCACTGAAGGGAGGCGGATGCGCAGGTCGGACACTCATATATGATATTGCGCCATACCACCTCTTGTGCCAGTCGATCAGCATTGGCAAGCTGTATTACTATAGACATGACACGAGATCATTGCATGAGTGCCATTCGATGTCACCGCTTTCCAAGTTGCCAGCACGATGTCCGGGTGTGCACCTGCCTCCTGCGGAGGCATATAGAATGGCTATTTTCATTAAAGCGATGCAGCCTGCTGTGTGATGCGTCAATCGTCAAATACCCGCTAAAGCGTCTGGAGTGTATTATCGGGACAACGTGATCACGGTGATATTAACCGAGCTCGGACCTTCTACGATGGAGCTCTTTCATCGGGTTGCTCTCTTTGCGGAACTTCGGCAAGAGCTCGCGCGAGCGTGCCTTTAGAGAAGCTGATAGATTATATGTCAATTCGTCTCGGTACGAATGCTCATACACGAAGCACCTGTCACGGAATTGACTTATGAGGAACGCAAAGGCTGAACATGGAACCGGGGAAGGATTCGATCCGGTGCTTGGAGCGGTCAGTTTGAGGAGCCCATTCTGTGAGCGGCGGATATTGCATTTGCTCATCGAGGGACAATGAACCAGCCGAGGGAGAGTATTAAGGTTGCTGGGCAGAAGCCGCTCGGCAGGAGTATGGCTGCTCCCGTCCAGGCATCTTCGAGGAAGACCAAGGGCTGACTCTGGAAGGCGGAGGAGGTCCCTGGGTAGCAAAGGCAAATTAGGTTAATACGTTGGATAAAGCGGAGGACTTCGCCATACAATCGAATAAATGCAGCCGTGGCGAGGGCGCAACTGCCTCACAGTGACCGGCTTCAAGTGAATACTGTACAATATGCTACATTTCGGCACGCCGAAATCCTGGCCCGCTGACGAAGGAGCCTGCGAAAACGCTCGCGTTGTTAGAAGCATACTCTTCAAGACCAAAGCTTCTCATTCGTCCATCTTTAGCCCGCAGAAGTCGGTACCAAGCAAGTGATCCAGGATGTAGAACACTCGCCAGTAGAAGCTTGCCGCGTCCCAATGGAAGCTTCCGTCCTGCTTTCTTGGCACAGCGGATCCTATCATCTCACTGGCGCCTATCCACGAAGTCCACGATGGCTTAGGCTGTCTGGGCGCGAGAGCAAGCTCAGCCGGCTGCAGGACAACTCGAGTTGCTCCTTCTATTCGCGGTCTCCGTGGTCGAAGTTCTCTGCCAGTCATCTGCTGCTGTGTTGCAGAGCTACTGCTTTGTGTCGCTGGCCCATTCGCTGGAGCACGTTGAGTCATGTTGCCGTTAAGTGTTGAGGAACTTGCCGTAGGAGAATCTTGTGCAATGCCTAGCGGCGCATTCCATGGTGGCGGTAAACGTCCATTGCTCGGAGCTGTTGCAGTTGCTGATGAGGCTGTTGCAGAGGAGGGGCTAGGACTGGCATTTGGCTGAAGCGTAGAGAACGTGGGCGGCAGAGCATCAGTCGTGATCTGTGCGCCTGCCTGTGTCGCAAGTATGCCTTGATCCTTGGCCGGTCCTCTGCCTTGGTAGTAACTCGCATACACCAAGTAGCCTTTGATGGTATGTGGAGACCTCGCCAACGCCAGGTCCGCTGCTTGCCTCGAGTCGAACGTGACCTTGATCCAATGCTCGCCGCCAGCGTATTTGTTCTTCTTGCGCATGGCCGCGCGAGAGAGACTCTTTTGCGCGGTAGCTCGTCCTAGGGTTCGGGAGACGTCGTACCGCGTACCCGCTGGAACTCGATCATAGTCCTCGAGAATGCAGCCATTCGATACTCGCTCGTAGAAATCAATGGCCGACCATTGCAGATCCTCACCGAAGCCATACAGCAGCACTTCCGTTGGCTCGCTATCACTGTCGCCATTGGCTCCTCTGCCACCTGCTAGCTGTCCAGCTGAGTTCTGCTCAATTTCTCCCAGCGCCTCCCTCTTGACGTCTTCCTTTGTGCCGATCCTCCGCAGTGTGCCAAAAACAGCATCCTCCGCAGCCGTGTTCTCTGCGCGAATCCTGTCTTCCTCTCGTCGCGGCTCCGCAGTCTTCGATCGCGATCGTGACGCACCACTTCGGGCTCTTCTCGTGCCTGTGGATTTTCCGAACGGACCTCTCTCGAATGTTTCGCGCCGTTCAGCATCAAGACCGGCGCTCGATTCATATCCCCATGGTAGCTTTCGTCCTGTGCTGTCGATGTGCCGCTCGGCTTCAGGCACAGCATGGACCTGCATGCCCGGTAAAGGTTGACTTCGTATATTGTACATGTTGTAGGTCCTTAGTCGTGGTGATGACAATCGTTAGTGCACTGCAGTGGTTGTGGGTCTGTTTATATGTCTGCTTTGTGCTGCAGTTGGCCAGTGTTTGTTTTCTTTGACCACGTCACTATACGCAAGTGAGATCTCTTGTACAGATCGGCTAGCGATCAGAGTTTGCACGTGAAGACAGATGATCTGTACACAGCACACGCACCTTATACAAATCATGAATCTGCAGCTTCGAGTTGAAGCGCTTCAAGTTCCGTTTCATGCAACCCGTGGCGTGGTTGCTGGGTCCAGTAAATTTTAGGTTCGCCCCAATCGCCGCTCGTTCCTGCAGGGCATTCCATCCACGTCGCTGAACGCGTCTTGTACTGGGGGAACAACATCCAGGGACCCACGCACCATCTTGCATTATCACGCGCCGACCGGTTCTCGCGGTATTGAGCGAAGCACATCGCACACGTGCACCGCGAACCCAGCCAAACGCCTCAGCACCATGGCCGATTACGCGAAAAAGAAGAATGACGAGCTTGCCGCGCTGTGCAAGGAGCGCAATCTGCCACACACTGGGAAGAAGGCTGATCTAGTGAAGCGATTGGAAGAATACGATGCAAAGCAGGCAGGGAGCGTGCAACCAGCTGCTGGCGAAGACGAGATCGATTGGGACGAGGAGCCCACGGAGACAGCAAAAGCTGCGACCACGGAGCCCGCTGCTAATGCCATAGCCGCTGGTGGCATCGGTGAAGTGTCAAACCCACAAGCGGTGCCTAATCAAGAAGCTGCGATCGATCCAGCGAAGACGGACGACCTCTCCGTAGTGCCCGCTATGGGAGCGGCAGAGAGCAAGAGCACAGCGCCCACGTATAATATTGACGAGGAGCTGGACAAGCTCAAAAAGCGTGCAGAGAAGTTCGGCAATCCTCCTGAAATGCTTGAGAACATTAAGAATCTGGTAAGCGAAGTTTAATCTGCAGTGCCTCGACGCGGTGCGAGTGGTGCGAAGCATCATCGACGCAACGCGCTCATGCTTAGACCGAAGGCATTTGATACCAGGCACGGCAAAGACACGTCATATGCTAATCTTGTTTTGCAGGAGCGTGCGAAGAAGTTCGGTGGAGTCAATGAAGGCTCGGGTCTCAATATGCTCAATCAAGCACTTCCAGAAAAGAGGGAAAAGAAGCATGGGAAGCGAGGCAGGGAAGGAGATGACGGAGGCATACGAAAGAGGAGCAGAGGACGACCAGGGCCTGGACAGAAGGAGAAGCGAGGAGACTTTCCGAGCTGGATGTCTGACAAGGACAAAGAAGCAGCCGAGCGCAGGAAAGCAAAGTTCGCTACCGCTTAGGACCATATGGACGAAGAACTGATTTTCGAAGAAAGGCGCTCCCTCGAAAGTGTGCAAAGCAGGGGCGTCTGAACGACACAATCGCGTCTCTTCGCAGCTCTTTGCGAACGGTCAACAGGATACCATGCCGCGACAGAATTAGAAGCAGTTTCTTGGTCAACATTGCAGCCGTGCTGCTCGCGTGGCTTATGATTTATCAAGCAAAAGTTTGAGTCCCTTTTCAAGTCACGGTCTAAGGGCCTTCCCAGCTCAATGTCCGGTTTTCACAGCTTCGTGGTCGACTTTTGGTCTTCCCGATTCAACACCTGGACTTCCGCCAGCGTTCTGTATTGCTCAGGCGGAAAGAACGCTGGGCCGAGCGTCTTCTTCACGACCTTGCCAGTGCCGGACTTCGGGAGCTCGTCAGGTATGATGCGGAGCAATGTCGGCAGCTTGTAGCCTGCTAATCGCTCGCGGAGATCCTGGCGTAACATATGGATGTCCAAGTCGCGCTTAGCCAGGCGCCGTTGATTTTCAGGCAAGTCTCCTTCACTTTTCAGACAGATGGCAGCTCCGACGCGCTCGCCATACTCGTCGTCGGGTACACCTACGACCATTACTTCCGAGACGTATGGCAACGCAAGGATTTCACGCTCGATATCAAGTGCGCTTATCTTGTAACCCCCGGACTTGATGATGTCTACACTGGCTCTGCCCATAATGAAGTAATAATCACCTTCTCTCCGGGCGATATCGCCAGTCCTATGACACAATAAGTCAACGTCGCTGACGACCAACTGAATTTGCCACTTACCTGTAGTAGCCATCTTCAGTGTGAGAAGCTGCGGTGGCTTCGGGGTCGAAAAGGAACTTGCTGAACATGCCAGGCGCTTTTGCCAGCACCTCACCTTGATCGCCTTCGGAGAGTCGAACATCACAACCGGCGAACAGATTACCTACCGAGCCGTCCGGTACGTTGTGGTCGTCCATTCGTACGCGGAAGACAGCTCCAGTCTCCGTCATTCCATAGCGCAGAAGAATATCACGGCCGAGTAACTCTCGCCAGAAATCGGCGATCGGCTCCGGAAGCGCGCTTGTGCCACAAATGCACGCCCGAAGTCTACGTGCGCCATCGATGTACTCTTGTGCATCAGGACGAGACGAAATGTTCTGCTGAAAGTATCGCATCATCCGCATGTATATGGTGGGCACACCAGAGAAAAACGTTGCTCCTCCGTTTCGCCAACGCTCCCAAGTCCACCTAGGAGAGAAACTGCCACTCCTGAACTCCATCAAAGCTCCCCCAATGAGCCAAGGGAAGAACATCATGCCAATGCCTGTTGCATGATGTACCGGTAGAACATGGAGGCATACGTCGTTTGGTGATATGCCGTAATGATCTACGACACTCATTGCTTCGTCATGCACGAAGGCACGACGCATGACAGCACCCTTGGGTGGCCCAGTCGTTCCGCTTGTGAAGATGACGACCCCCGGCGCATTATCGTCCAGATACATGTCCGAGGAGACCATGATCTGATTGGGTCGCAGTAGCGAACTGTTCAGTGATGGTGCGACTGGGATACATACGAATGTACTCTGCGGATCGTGATTCTTCACCAGCTTCTCTATGGATAGGCCAAGTCGCAATGCTCCGTCGGACACCAAAACTGCTGCTGCCTTTGATTTCGTCACAAAGTACAGAGCTTCCTCGGGCGGCAGCACCACTGTCATCGGCACTACCGCGGCTCCCAACGCCAATGCTGCCAGAATCGCCACTGTGAACTCATATCCTCCAGCAGCCAGGATCGCAATGTAAACCTCCTGTCGCTGATCAAGAGCCTTCTTCACGCTATCGCTCAAGTTTGCCCATATTCGTTGACGAAAAGCCAATACATCAGTCAGGAGCTGGATGTGCGTCGCTTCCGATCCAGTATTGACGTCGCGTATGCAGATTCGTGGAGGCACAGTATGTGCAAATCTCACCAGACGACTGAAGAGTGGGTGGCAAGGCAATATGTTTCGCCCTGCGTGATTTGGGACGTGTATCGTCCTATCGTCGTAGCTGGTCATTTTCCATTGCCCAGAAATCTCCATTGAGAACAGGACATCATCTGCGAAGACGATTCTTGAATCCTAATTGATGTAAATTTATTCTTGCATCGGGGCTTCAACTCAGGGATGGATGTGTTGCCTGCTACCCCAGCTGGCGAAATAGTGCGCTACTGGCTGGAATTGTCTGTGGTATCATGCAGTACGTAGAGTTGCTTTGGTGGACAGCTTCTTTCTTGTGAGGGTCCTACCGCATGTCTGGCTCAATGGCTCGGTTATCGTTATCTATCATCGACCGGAGCGTTCCGACATCGCTAGCCAGGTGCCGTCGAATCTGAGGTAGCCAGGTGAAGCGCCGTTAGCCGCGAACCCCGCCTGGGGTTCGGTGGCGCGAGTCTGGCGAATCGTGGAGGCCGAACACAACCGATCACGGTCGTGCATATCGCATGCCGAGGATACATGTATCAAAATCATGCGAACAGATTGACCAAAGGGCGAAAGACGAACAATAGTTGGTCGTAACAACATCGACGTATCCTGCGACAGAGACTGGTATTCTGTGAGCGTAATTACACACAGCGCGGGTTTCCCCTTGATCTAGAGTCTCGGTTACGATCACAGCGACAGAGGTGCTTGCAGCAGCTGACACCACTAACATGCCGGACTTCTCAGACGAACTCAAACCGGCCTCGCCGACTGGCCCAGAAATACTGTTCAAAGAAAGAGATCAGTCAGATGTCCCCGCTGATGAGCTGGCGGAGCATCTCCTCTCCAGGAACAACTTCTTAGAGCGCCAGAGCCGAGTACTGCCTGTTTTGGAGAAAGATCCACTGTTTAGAAAAGTGAAGCAATTGAATTTGGCGAGGCCGGAACGATATCAGCTGGGTCTTGCACGTGCAAAGCAGCTCAGGCGTTATATGGACCAACATGGATGGGATGAAGAGGACTTCAAGATGGCCGAGTACTTATGCGATGATGTCAGTCCTTTTATGGTTCATGAGCAGATGTTCCCGACCACCGTGAGAGAGCAAGGCGACGAAGAGCAAAGGAAGTTTTGGCTTCCCAGGATAGAGAGATGGGAAGTCATCGGTTGTTATGCACAGTGAGTCTGTTTCGAGGCTCAGTAGCTTAAAAGTGCTGACGCATGGTGTAGAACAGAGTTAGGGCATGGTAGCAATGTGAGAGGTCTCGAATGTCGAGCAACATGGGATCCTAAGTCCAGAGAATTTGTGATACACAGCCCTACGCTCACAGCTAGCAAATGGTGGAATGGTAGCATGGGTAGGACTGCGAATCATGCAATCGTGGTAGCTCAGCTATACATTCCGAAGTCAGCAGATTCAACACAAATGGTCAGCCACGGTCCGCATCCATTTATTGTCCAGATCAGGGACATGAAGACGCATCAGCCCTTGAAGGGTATCGTGGTTGGAGATATTGGACCGAAGTATGGCTATGCCCCGATGGACAATGGTTACCTGCTCTTCAACAACGTGCGCGTGCCGCATTCAGCTATGCTCTCGAATTACTCGCGCGTTGATCCGAATACTTGCACCTATACGAAGCCGGCCAACCCTGCTGTGGTATATGGTAGCTTGACTGCGGTCAGAGCCAGCATCATAATGCATGCCAGGCTAATCATCGCCCGAGCAGTCACTATCGCCGTGCGCTATACGACGATCAGAAAGCAATTTCAGGACCGAGATAGCAACGATAAGAACGCGCCCGAACTATCCGTCTTGGACTATCCAACTGTGCAGGTTCGAATACTGCCTCTGTTGGCCACCGCCTACGCTTTGCATTATACGGGCGAAGCCATGCACAATCTCTATTCCAGTACACGAGCCGAGATTGATAGAGGAGACTTTAGCAGGCTGGCCGTATTGCACGCTCAGTCTTCTGGTCTAAAGAGTCTCTGCACCGAGCTTGCCGCGAATAGCATAGAAACCTGCAGAAGGGCGATGGGAGGACACGGGTTCATGGCATCGAGCGGCTTCATACAGCTCAATAATGACTACCTCTCGAAACCCACTGTCGAGGGCGACAATTGGATGATTACCCAACAGACAGCTCGCTATCTGATCAAGCACATGCAGTCCGCTGTTGCAGGGAAGGGGCAGGCAGAGGACGAAATGGAACAGGTCTGCCGAGATTGGTTGCAGAATGAGCATAAGCAAAAAGCGACGCCTCATCGCATATTCGAGAGTGATCAGCAGCTCGTCAGAGCCTTCCACCGACGTTCGAGGAATATCACCTATCGTGCATACGTCAATCGATTCGAGAAGAAGCGTAGCTGGAACAGTATGCTCCTTGAGTTGCGTAAAGTGAGCCACGCCGAGTCACAGTCGATACTGGTCACCAACTTCTACGAAGCCATGTCACAGTCATCTCTGTCATCCACACTGAAGACGCACCTGCAGCTTCAATTCCGGTTGTTCGCGTACTTCACCATGGACAACGAGGCACGCGACTTTGTTAAAGCCAACGCAGTGTCCGACGAAGATTTGGACGAACTGCCCTCTCGTATACAAGATCTGATGGCTCAAATTCGACCTCATGCTGTGCGCTTAGTCGATAGCTGGAAGATCCCTGATTTTTTGTTGGACAGTGCTCTCGGAAGATGGGATGGTAAGGTGTATGAGGATCTATTCAATCGAGCACACCGGTTGAATCCGTTGAACGAGATTACGTTTAATCCATACTATAAGGACGAGGAGATCATCAAGGGCGGAGGGGGCCTGCAGGACATACTGGCCAAGTTGTGAGTTATGACGAATGAGTAGGCGAAGACTGCTTAGGAATACTTAGCGTGGCAACGAGCACATGCCCTCTATTGTAGACCATTTTCAAGAAACCAAGGGTGTTTTCTAGTCGTCTGGCTAGAGGAAGAAGAAGCGAAGCTCGACTGGCTGTCCAGGATGAGTTGGAGAAACGCCGCTGCGGGTAGTCTAGCTTATTCAGCAGGTAGCTCCCGCTTTTTGTTTACCAAGTGACGTGCTTCTGTTGACTCTCGGATTTGCGTGCTCGGCAATCTTGGAATAGTTCGACCCATCGACAGGCCTGTCCCAAGCCCTGCACTCTGCGCTGACACCTTTTCTTGATATCATCGACTGTCACGGCCAGTGCAGAAGATGGTTCGCCGCAGCTCGGCGCGTTTGCGCAACAGAAACTCGACGACACCACAACGAGTCTCGCTCTCGCACGATGCTCCGACCACAACGCGAACACCTCGAACGGTGCCTACAAAGCTGATATCTGTCGAGGAAAACGATGAGATACCAGGCGCGTTCCCTCCTTCGGTCTCGCCCTCGTCAGTGCTGATGCCAAAGCCAACTATCCCCGAGAACCTTGCAGAGAAGCAGGAAGCGTTGGCGACTCCAACCAAGTCGCGGCCGATCCAGCCGAGTGAACACGAAATGCACCCTCAACTGCATCATCAATCGACCGCGAAGCCCAGGGAAGAGGCACGGCATCTAGGCTTCTCCAACATGCCACCACACTCTGAGCCGCCTAAGAGCAAGATGGCCGCACTCCAAGATACACCAACACGAGCACAAGACGCCGAGACACGTGTCAAGTCGCCGAGATTTCAGTTTACGTTCCGCCGAGAACACTCTCTCGAGCTTAGTCCTGAAGCTAAGAAGCTCATGTACGAGAAGCGCGAGGAGGCTGCCAGAATTCGAGAACAGATGATCGCAGACGGCGAAGGTGCCCAGTCTGTCGACGAAGTCATGGCTGCGAGGGAGATCGCCATACCAAAGGGCAGGTTCAGCCAAGTCCATCTCAAGGAATTCGAGAAGATGGACTCTATTGCAGGACATGCATCGTCGTTCCGAGCCAAGCAATCTTCAAGACAGGGGACGGCACAAAAGGATGCTCCGACTGCCACCTCGCTCAAGCGCACTCTTTCTAAGGCGGATTTGGTTCAGCAGAACTCGGATTCTTCTCGTCTGAGCTCGCGCGACTCCGCAAAACTGCTCCCACCTCTGCCTGGCCGTCAGCTGCCGCGGTCGACATCATTGAAGGACCTCAAGCATATACCAAACAAGCAACCAGCTTCGCCAGCGAAGCGTGTGAAGCGTGTAGAAACTGACGATGTTTCATCCGGACGACTGGCATCAGAACAAAGCGACAAGCTACTTCCGTCAACCCCTGGTAAGCTACCAAACTACCCAGACTTGTCCCACCTTACGACACCAACGCAGGCCTCTCTTGCACGCGCATCCAGCGTCAAATCAGCGAAGATCACAAAGATCCCAGCACCATCACTCACGTCGGCCAAGGTGGACGCCAAGTTCGTGCCGACGCAACCAACTGCGAAAGTTCCAGCACTGCTAGCACGCTCACCTTCCAAAGCTTCATTTCCTCGTTCTCACAAGAACGATAGTGAGGCAACGAACTGCTCAGAATACACCGCTGCTCCGATGCTGGCACGGTCGCCAATGAAAGCAGGTACAGCACAGAAAACTATGGGCAACTGTGAAGCAACCAGTCCCGCCGTCAAGCCGCCTCAATTTTTGTCTCGTTCTCCCCTAAAGGCGTTGCATGCTAAGAGAATGGGGCCCGAGGCAGCCGAGGAGCGAGTCGCTGCAGTACCATTCTTGGCGAGATCTCCTTCGAAGCTACCCGTCGTAAATCCAGCCGGTGAAGGCTCTGAGACGCCGGGTCAAAGCACGTCTAGCAAGTTGCTAGATCGATTCAATCTCCTCCGCCGATCACCTATGAAGTCCATCCTACGAGCGCCACAGCGCTTGTACTCCGACGATCCTGCTAAGGTGGCCGCCGGAACACACTTGGCTACTCCACCAAAGGTCACTATGACGCCGCGCAAAGCACAGGCAACAGAGGTGTCAGTTCCCACGACAACAGCGAAGCACGTTGACTTCAGTTCTTCGACGAAGGCTCGCCACGAAAAGGGCGACAGTACCACACCGTCTAAGACTCCAAGTACTCCACCTCAGGCCGAGCATGGGCACAACGCATTCCTTGAACCGGGAACAGTCAGCTATCCAGATCTTGATTTGAGTCCGGCTCTGCTGAGTCCTTCACCTCAGAAGAGGCGTCAAACCTCGGGACCACGTGACTTTACCTTCAGGGCTGGAGATCAGGGCATTATCTTTGGATCTTCGCCAAAGGCCGCGGCTTCCGGCAGTCAACGCAAGCGGCCATCAACCATCCGTATGGTCTCGACGGATCTCGATCTACCTGCAGCACCTGTCACAGGAAGCAAGAAGCGTAAGCTCGAGTTCGAGAACAATGTGGCTGTTACTTCGGAAGATGTCGATATGATGTCGGAGAAAGAGAACACGCCGGTCCAAGCTGACGTTGAGGAATTGGAAGAGCGTCCATCGAAGCGCGCAAAGCCCATGTCTGCAAATACTCGCGGCAAATCGCCCGCGGCGACAGCATCCACAGTAGCCAGTGCTGGGAGGCGGACAACTCTGGGCGTGAAGCCAAAGGGTGCAAAGCCTGCGAGTCCAGTAAAGAGACCGAGCACGATCAGCCAGGCTCGTCTTACAGCGCTTTCACAACCGAAGCGACGAGAGTAACGTTGCGGGCTGTATCGTGCACAAGCGATATATCTATGAATTTGGTGCAAAGCCAGCTGGTCGCAATGAAGCATCTTTGTAACATTGGCAACTCGAAGTCAGCACATCTGCCTCTGTTAGGCTAGGCGTGGCACTGGAGACCGGGGACCGCAGAGATGGCGGCGATACTGGCTTGCCCGCAGTATTGTGCAATGCGTTGGCGCTTTCGGTCAAGACAGAACAAACGGCGGGAGACGTCGTGATTTCGTACTACAGGGTTTGGCTTTTGGAGTTGTGGAAGACCTAACATGCAGCCTGTTGGCTGAGGCGTGGCAGGGACGTCTATGAGTTTACGTGTTTCAACCAGAGAAAGAGTCCAACGGCCTTGCATGCATGAGTATCGTAAACAGTGGTAGTATGGCATTGTACGATATGAAAATTGGCATATGGAATTCAGGTGTTTTTATGCGTAACACAACATCGGCAACAGAATATACAGCATTGTTGCCACGAGAGTTAAAAGCAAGCTCTACGCATCCCGTTTATTGTACACTACTATACACGTCTGCACCTTTCTGCCCTCATATTGCTCGTGAGGCACAACTCCAACCTTAGCGCATCTGCAATGATTGGATCAGCCCTTGAAGAGATTCTTTGCGAAGGCGGCAATGCTGGGCGCTGCGCCCTCGTCTGAGCGCATTACACGGTGCAGTGGGCGGCCCTCGTCGAGCAACTGACAGTTTTGCAGATCCAGCTTGAAGCTACCATTTCCCTCTACTCTCACATACACCATTTGATCCCTGAGGAACATACGTCTCACCTCCCTCTTCATTGCAGGCCATATAGAGAGTAGCGAACGATTCGCCGATTGCAGAGTGGCCGCCACACCTTTATTTGGCGATTTCTGTTTTGAGAAGTAGCTCTCCGTGAAGGACTGCGCCTCTGTCTTCGGTACGTTGACAAACGTGATATCTTCTGCTGTTACTGGAATATTGCGGTCGAGGTAAATCTTTGACTCGACCGTCTCCAGAACATCGGGCTTAAATCCAAGTGGTCTTTTGATCTCCAATCGGAGGATACGCGTCCCTGAAGCTGGCAATGTTGCTGTCGCTCCCATGGATGGAACGATGGCGATGGATTTGATCAATTTGGTTGGGGCCAAAAGAAAGTTTGTCCCGAACATGACCACTACGAGGACAGAAACGGCGCCTAGGGACTTAATCCACCATGTGTTTGGCTTTTGCCCTGGTTTGTCCTTGAGGAACATCTGAGCATATGAGTAGCCTCCCACCAGGAATGATGCGCCCACCAGCCAGGATACGGTAAAGAACAAGCCATGGTTTGGTGATCTGTAAAGGAGGACTCTCTCTAATGCAGGTGCAATGAGGCTTAGTCTACCCTGCAGGAAGACAGCGTTGGATATGGGCGGCGCAGCAGGAGGCACGATATTTTGCGTTCGTGTAGGTGCAGGATGGCTTTGGTCTCCCTTTCTCGTAGGCTTGATCGGAGAAGTCTTAGCTCTTTGTGCTTGTCTTGTTATGCTGGACCCAAAGGTTCGTTTTTGCAATGTCGCGAGGTCTCTGGCATTGCGACCACACTGAGTGACTGAGCGGTCCAGCAAGACTTGCTGCCTCAAGCAGGGTGGTAAGCGCAGTAGTCTTTGCATATACAATATCATGAGCGCAGACCGATGATGTGGATGTGGACGGCGATGAACTTGAAGTCCAAAAGGGCAACAACCGTGCACGTGCAATCGCGACTCGGAGAATGGGACAAGAGCTCGGACCCTGGTCGGGACCTGGAAGTGATCCAATTCGGCCCGTGACAACAACGCTCACTTCTCAACATATCTTGCGGGCCTCCTCTTCCCTCCGCGAGGACGAAGGGCGAAAAGCCATTGCTGCCGTCGCGACCTTCGACTTTCTCACTAAACATCAGTCGACATCAACAGCAGCAATGGCAGGTCTTGCCAATACTGTGCGCCTATCCGCTCGGATTGGCAGCAGTTTTGCTTCCCGAAATGTCACATGTAGAGGTACGTGAATATCTGATGTGTTTTCGGCCAGCAAACCATGTAGTACTGACTAGTACGCCAGGCTTCTGCTTATCCGCGCAAGATCGAGCGGCGCAGAATTACACGATGCCTGCACTTTCGCCAACCATGACCGAAGGCAACATTTCCAGCTGGAAGCTCAAAGAGGGAGACACATTCTCGGCTGGCGATGTTATACTCGAGATTGAGACAGACAAGGCTACAATGGACGTTGAGGCACAAGACGATGGCATTCTCATGAAGATCATGAAGGGAGAGGGGTCGAAAGCCGTCAAGGTTGGCGAAAGGATAGCGGTCACAGCTGAGTCTGGTGACGATATCAGCAGTCTTGAACTCCCAGCAGACGATTCGAGTCCGAGCAAAGGGCAAAAGGGTGCAAAGGGAGCGCAACGAGGCGCGGAAGAGCAAAATGTCAAGCAGACTAAACAAGAAGCACCGGAACAGAAGGAGTCTCCGCAGAGTAGTGGTCAAGAATCTGCTCGCGAAGCGAGCCAACGGCAAGGTGGAAAGGCACAGAAACAGAAGTACCCACTGTATCCTTCGGTGGAGCACTTACTGCACCAGAATGGTCTCTCCTCGGCGGATGCAGAGAGCATTCCAGCGACTGGTCCTGCCGGACGGCTGCTCAAAGGCGATATACTTGCATACCTGGGCAAAATCAAAAAAGAATACCCTGCTCAGGCTTCAGCACGGCTAGAGAGGCTCTCCCACTTAGACTTGTCGAACATTCAGCTGGCCAAGAAAGCAGAGCCAAAGCCCGAGCCGCCTAAGGAAAAGGCTGCGGAGGTCGAGCTGGCCAAGGACACTGAAATCGCCGTACCCATCAGCCTTTCGTCAGTCATTGCCACGCAAAAGCGTGTACAAGACACGCTGGGAATCTTTTTGCCTCTGTCTACGTTTATCGCCAGGGCATCAGAGTTGGCCAACGAAGACCTCCCCCTAAGCAGAAATCGCAAAGCCACTGCCGATGATCTTTTCAACTCCGTATTAGGCTTGGACAAAGTCGTGACAACTAGCAAAGGCACGTTCTTTCCCAACATTGCTGGCATCTCACCTGCTCCACAAGGCACCAAAGCAGCCAAGAAGCCCGATATTATCGATCTGCTTGCGGCAAAGCAGAAGAAGAGGGCCCCCAAGGCTGTTACACCAACTGCACCTGGAATCTCTGCAAAAGAAAATATCTTTTCCGTTGCGGTGAAGACTGGCGATGAGCCCCGTGCCACGCAATACCTCGAGCGACTCAAGCTAGCTCTGGAGCAGGAGCCTGGACGACTTGTTCTATAGTCTAGATGAGTATGAAGTCCGTTGAGATGAGCCGTATAAGCGTGGAGTTCTGGTAATAGAGGATACCTTTGACAGCATCTGCGTCCTAGAGCGTTCACGTTTCAGAGAATTTGCGTCCCAGCGAGCACATACGAGTACTGGCGTCTTCCAGATACTGTAAAAGTAAGGCGCGTAAACAACTCGTGCAGATTGATAGACTACCTCAGAGCCTGCGACTAGGATCGCACGTTCACGTCTACGTAGCTCAACGAAGTTCCTGTCGGACAGCATAGTCAAAATATCGAGCATGCGTGTGGCGTTGAGCTCGTGGCCGGCGCTTCGCGTGACGACTTTTATTGAGGTAGGACGTGAACAGTAGCTGTTCCAGCTTCACAGAGAATCCGCAGCTTTCACGGCTGGACGTCACGGTCTCAATCTCCGTTCTGCGAACCACGGCGCCAATGAATCACATCGTACGAGCAATGGTTCGTCCGACGCGATGCATTCTAAATATCGGCGCTACCTCTCGGAAGCTCTACATCCCGTCGGTGTGGCTTGTCGCCTAGAGATTAGGCTTATAAAACGCCGCAGAAAATGGCCTCGTAGGGCTCTTGCCTCTTTGAGGTCCCTTCGTCATAGAGCAACCGCTCAGGCAAAGGTGTGGAGAGTGACCTTGCCTATAACGTCTTAATGCGCTGGCCGCCACGTTGTGAGGCGCTCAAGCTGAAGGCTTGTATGGGTCTTGGTGGTTTTAGCCGATGCTCATGAAACGCTGGCTTGTGCGAGCGCGGCGGGTTGGTGTGTATAAGGGAAGCATTATTACAGGTGTTGGCATGAGCCTCATGCTCTCAGATTATGTTTTTCAAGCTTCGTCGCCTACGCACGAGCAGAAGAACTTCGGTAGCAACAGTATCCGAGATATACCTAGGTAGCGTTGACGTTTTTGGAGAAAAGCTTAAAAGCGACTATCGCACAGGATGCGACGGAAGTCAGTCCGCTTGAAGGAACAACGTTAAACCGAATGTCGATTATTCCGTCTGGTTGCTGTGCGCGGGCACGTCTGGCCTGCAAGTCGATCCTACATAATTCATCACTGTGCGATTGCAAGCCCGTGTTTCACCGTCAATCTCGCACAACAGCATCAATCAAGGCGTTGCATTTGCATTATCCTTCTACAGCAAGATTGTTGTGTTCTGCTGCAATGAAATTACTTGCTGGCACCAAGTGGGTCTGGTATCTGGCTTCGGGCTTCCAGAGTGGCTACGCGCTGCATGTCCGACGAAACAAGGCTTGCCATTGCCTTGAACCGGTTTATCGACGATCAAGAACATTCGTCCGTAGGATTTGTTTCGTCAACGACTGCTCGGCACTGATAATGCATCGTGCAGGTGGTCCCGGAGTACTGATTGAACGGAAATCTGTAGTGTAGGTGCTGAAGGAGCGGTGGGTTGGCGACTTGCATGGAAGCGATTGGTGAAGCGCGTTGCTATTTTGGGTCGGTGAACCTTGTGATATGCTTGCTCAACGATCTCAATGTGCTGCAGTGCGCTCAAGGAGTTGAGACTCGTCAGCAAAAAAGTGATCTGCGGCAAGGTGTCGGAAGCACAGCGCCAGGTCGTCGTCAACACTCAACAGCATCTCAAAAGCGAAGTATGGGTATGGGTAGTTCTCCTGAGATGAAGCGGATGCTGCTGAGGATTGTCCCGACGGCTGCTTATGGCGGACGCTGAACCATGCACAGTGGTGCAATGATGAGGACGTGCATGCCCATGCAGGGCTCGGAGGGTGTCTCCTCAACGTTCGAGCAAAACGTGCTGTAGACTTCCGAGATACGCAATGCATACACCGTTGACGGCAGCTGACTCGCCCGTGACGACACGGACGATTGCATCGTTTTTATGTGTGGACACGACCAGCATATTTCATGACTTCGGGAGTGGCTGGTGCTACGGGGGATGACGCTTCATGCACCAAAGATCTGTTGCCCGCCCCTGTTTGGGTCTGTGTGCGGAGAAAAGTGATGGGATTGACCGGATAGCATGGAAACATGGGCCATTCTGTGGCAGGATCTCACACATATATCACAAAATACGAACCAGAAAAAAAGCAATCCATGCCCGGAAGTGCCCGCAACATGTTTGAACATCACGAACAGAGGGGTGAAGGTATACAGAAATTTTGGAGTTCCTTATTCCACATGTATTCTACGCTTGGCTTAGCCAATCACAATCCCGGTCACCAGGCTGGCAGCCTGTCAGGCAAGTGCACTAGTCAATTTTGGCAGGCCACACCCTCTGGCCTGGCTCGACCTGTCTGTGGAACACACCGGCGGTGGGATTGACGAGCATCTCGTCACTCACGAAGACGTCTGGAGGTACACCCTCGTACAGATGGCCAAGATGCTTTGGTCGAGGGTATGATATATCAGAGGATTGGCTTGCTCACTGCAGCAATGGATATGCGGCACGAATCTACATTCTGACAGGACCACAACTCTGAGTACTGTCATCAATTTTGGTTACAGCCATAATGCGCTTCGTGTTCATCTTGGCAAACTCCGTTACCGGCCTGATCACCGCCGCACTCTCCGCCAAAGAATCCTACTGGAGGAAGTGCTAGTGTTTTGAAGGACAAGTCCATTCAGACGGGCGAGTTATTCACAATGCCATGAAGTGTGCTTTAAAGGTCTAGGGAGTGCATACAGCTGCAACGTTCTGCTTAGATCCAAGTAGCCTATGCTGCTTTGATGCCCAGATTTTCTCCGGGCGGACTTGCATACGATCTACTGGAAGTTCTGTAGTCGAGAGCGGAATCCAAAATGGGTGTACCACATTCCTTCGTTCATCAGAGTAAGGACAAGTCACTAATACTCGATAGCTTGGGACGCATGCTGCAATGATGACAATAAAAGAAGACTGCTTGCTCGGGTCCATACATACCCGGATCGCTGCAGTTTAGCGAGCCCCCTGCTACAAGGACAAGTGGTGGAACGGGAAGTCGCTTTGTCGCTTCCGCTGCCTTGTTTTGAGGCTCTGGGGGAGTTCAACGATTGAGTTCCGGACTTTAAAGAGGATCGTGTTGATATGATGTGAGATAAAGCTAGGCCGAATGTATATTGTAATGAGGCGATGTTGCATGAAGTCCGCGCGCACGATCAAGAGAGCGTAGATAGGCAGCGGTCTGGACGTGAAGGTCTGTAGCGAAGACGAAGAGCTGCAATAGCAGCAGCTATAATCCACGTACCATGATCTTCATTCCAAAGATCGCAGTAGATGACATAGCGCGACGGAACCCTCCTTGACCCTCGTCGATATCTAGCCCAGCCTGCACTGCATCGGCCGTGCAAGTGAATCTGAATGCTGTGAACACCGCTCGGCACGCGAGAAAGCCGGTTGAAGCGACGACGAAAACACGCTATTGCCACGATCCTGCCGGTCCAGCGATAACGTGTGACGCGACTGCAGGGACGAGAGGGCGCCTTCAGAAGTTGTGCGACTGATATTATTATTATTGCAGGTGGCACTTCGCCCGTAATAGCAGCAGCTGTAGGAGTAGGAGTGGCGGAGGAGCTTGGACGCAGGAAGGAGGCGGCGAACAGTGCTTACATGTACATGTAGGTACTAAGGTCAGTGAGTACCGGTGGCGTGTGCAGGAGAGTGAGCAGGGCAGTATGCTGCGCTGTGCTGTTGTTGTGCTTGTTCTGTGCTGTGCTGTGCTGTTCTGTGCTGTGTTATGCTGTGCATGAAGAACTCGCTTCACCAGCAAGTGCATCCAATGTTGTTGTTCGAGAGGGTGGCAGAACTTGCAGGAGGTGCCAGCGGAAGGGACGAGTGAGAACTTGAGCTACCGAAACAGCCAGTCCCGCCCGCTTTTAGTGCTGGCCTAGCTTTTGCTTCGAGTTGTCACTGCTGCTACTACTGCTGCTTGCTGTTCACGACTTCTCTGCCCGGCAGCAAGACTTCTCCCACGACACCTCTTTCGTTCGTGCATTTCGGTATTCTCGCATGCCAGTACGCTCGTTTCCACCGCCGCCGACAGCGACGACGACAACGACGACGACGCCGACGACCATAACGACGTCCCAGCCCGCCCGCTAGCCTTGAGTGCTCGGCCAACACGTCTCAGAACGCTTTTTGCGACGCCGATCCACTCCCACCACCAGCGCCGTGACGCGGCCGCCAGCATCCTGCACGCCTTTCGCATTGCCAGCGCAGCAGCCACGACCGTATCGCACGTCCATAACACCGACGTGCTGAATAGCACTGTCACCTCATCGTCACCACCACAATGCCTCCGACGACACCGCGGCTGCGCATTCTCTCAGGTGCGTGCTGTGCTCGGAAACACGTCCCTCGAGCTACACACCCGACTTGCCCTTCTCAGAAGCTGCGAGCGCCACAAAGGCAATCGTGCTCTGCCATCGCTCGACCTACACACTACTACGCATGCAATACTACGTGTCATAATGCAATACAACGGCTGACATTTGAGGGTGCACAGTGGGCGGCAATGCAGTTTCTGCCTTTCTCTCATGGCGTCTGTCCGCAACCCAAGCGTGCGATGTGACTTTGGTCTGGAAGAACGGCTTTGAGAATGTGCATCAGTACGGCATATCGTTCAGGTACGATGCGAATGGCTTGCACTCACACCCCTGGCGACATCGCCGCTGACCCCCTCTTAGGTCAGACAAATTTGGCAATGAACGGTTCAAGCCAAGAGCTGGTATGCAACCAAACCCTGGCATGTCCCGCTGCCACTTCCGACTGACTTGATGCACAGTGGTAAGATCACCTGAAGAGGCCGCTGGCGCATCTCGAGCATCGTTCGACTATGTCTTGCTCTGCGTCAAGGCACTACCAGACGTCTACGACCTCGCCTCGGTCATCGAATCCGTCGTGGCGCCTCAGCACACATGCATCCTTATCAACACAACGCACACGCTTGGCATTGAGTCGTATATTGAACAGCGTTTTCCAACCAATGTCGTGCTCTCGCTGGTTTCCGGAGTAGAAATCACACAGCTGGGCGCCAGCGAGTTTGAGCATAAAGGATCGACAGAGCTCTTCGTCGGCGCAGCCAACAAGAATCCATCTATACCCGCATCGATACAAACAGATATGGCAGAAGCACTGGCGATGACCTTGAAGTCTGGCCAAGTGGACTGCGAGGTTGCCGCAAACATCCGGCAGCAACAGTATGAGCGCATGACTGGGTAAGCACACTTGCACGTCAAATGCAACATCACTACTAACCTTCCTCAGACCCATTGCTTTCTATCCCGCTAGCGTACTTTTCGAAACACCTGTTCACGCCGAGCTTCTCGAGAAGACTGGCGTGCGCTCGCTTATTACTGGAGTAATTGATGAACTTATGAATCTTGCGAAAGCCCAAGGTTGCGACTTCAAGCCAGGCTTCCACGAGCAGACCATGGAAAAGATGATTGTACCATCAGAAACCAACAGCATAATGTACCAGGACTTCGTCGCCAGACGACCCATGGAAGTGGAGACTTACTTGGGCTCGCCTATCAAAATAGCGCAGGAGCATGGCCTTCACGTTCCGCGCATCGAAACACTATATTCGCTCCTGCACAACATCAACATTGTCAACCAAACCAGGCCGCAACATCCGGCACCGCCTTCGCCACACGAGCAAGCCACGCCTCGAATGCAGTCAGCTCCGATCCCTAATGGCGCTGCCTACGCTAATGGACGTGGCCCACCGTCGACGAATGGTCCACCTGCTCGAAATGGCATGCCTCCTGGACGAGCTAGTCGCGCGCCTTCCGCATCAGGCGGACCACCGCCGCCGGGCATGATGAGGAGAGGACCTCCATCCATGAGCGGCTATCCACTGCCCGCAAGGATGAACGGCTACGGACCTCGTGGTCATCCACAACAGATGTCTAGGCGAGGCTCATTTGAAGGCAACGATCTCGAAGAATTCAGCCACGTCATGCTGTACGACAATATGGCTGATACCGCAGACGGGTTCGATGGAATGCAGGCGTCACCTTCTGACATCGCGCTCCGAGAACGAGAACTTGCACTTCGGCAGAAGGAGCTCGCGTTGCGTGAGCGCGAATATCACATGCGTCGTGGTGGCGGTGTCCGAATGCCTCCGCCGAGAGACACCTTCGATGAAGACGACGAGGACGGCGAGGATTTCTTTGACCCAATGGCGCCAAACGCACCTGGCCCGGGAGTCGATCCTGATAACATTGACATGATGAGTGTTACTTCTAGGAGAACCAGGAAAGCTCCCAGTGCCAGTCAATTGCGCAACAACCCGGAAATGATGAACAGCGGTGCCGTTCGCCACAGCCGCAACCCAATGAGGCGTGGTCCTCCTCCCAGACAAAATCGAACGAGCGCCGCTTTGATGAATGACATGCCAGGTCTTCGCGAACAGCTGATGAACAACCCGCTTATGGGCTACTCGTCCGACAGGTTTGGCAGTGTTGACAGGATGAACATGGGTCAGGAATCGCGCACCAACTCGCTAACCGCAGAACGTCTGAATGAGTTACAGCATGGCGGTCCTGCTGGTGGATACCCGGGTCCCAACGGCTTTCCCATGAACAGACGTGGCAGTCAGTCACCAGGCAACCCACTCAGCCCTGGCCAACGCCCACCACAACGTCCGTCGCCACCAAATGGCTACGGTCCACCTCCGCCGGGTCGCAACGGGCGTCCGAGTCCGCCAGATATGAGGCAGCCCATCCCTCGTCACCCACCTGGGCATGGCAATGCGGTTGCTCCGCAGCAAATAGAGCAACAAACTGGGGTGAGCAACCTCTACCCACCCAAAAGCGGTCCTCCAAATCAAGTACGCAGTCTGACAGGTTCTGCGAGCGCCAGCGCGGGGAGTGGTGATAGCAATCGCTCCGCGCCGGTCGATTCCGAACCATCCGCACACAGCTCCAGCAGTAGTCTAGGTCCAAGACCTCCTGTCGGTGTCAGGTAGCACTTCATTGACTTAGCTGTCTGACAAGGCAGCAAGGCATTCGCTTTGCACCTCGACCCGCGGACGGCCTCGATGTTAGAGACGGGGCATTGCTTCTTGCGAGAGGCAGAGTCTGAGAGTGTCCCTCTGTCCAGCCTGACAAGACGGCCCTCGATCGTCTCTCCCATGTGGCGTATATCAATACGCACCAACGACCAACGGCTACACTCTCATTCACGACGGACGTAATCTAGACGGCGACCTTTAAGCTATAGCGATCCCACTTTTCCGCATACGGCCTCCATTCGTACATACACGGCATCAAGAGATCATGGTTCAAGGGGCCAGCATGGCTTCCCTAAGTAATATCTGCATCACGGCGTTTGAGAAGCGTTCTTTTGGGTCTCACAGCAAACCGATCCCTCCTGCCTGGTGTCTTTCGCTATCATCAACGCTTGTTGCGTGATGATGTGCTTATGATTTGGCCACTGAAGTATTGGATTGAGGATTGAGACCAATCACGTGCAGGCAATGTGGGTGGCGGAAGCACCGAAGCAATGTACTGGTATTGTCTATGTCAACAGCTGCACTGGATGGATCTGTTTGAGCGAACAGTCGATGGCGTGTAGACAGCATGTCACGGGGCACAGAGATCTTGCAATATACAATATTTCTCTATGCATAAGAGCAAATCACGGGTCTTGTCTTATAATTGTCGACCGCGTCTCCGCGTGCCAGTTTCACGCGTAAAGTGCCGGTGGGAACTCGCCTTCACTGTTTACACACACACTGATTCGTTGTCTCATATTCTGTCTGTCATACATTGCTACGTGAAGTCCGCCTTCACCTCTCCATATTTAATGTTATCGACACGCAGCTCAAACACTAGGTTCGCGCTCTCGATCTTCATGTGCAGCTCGAAGTCCAGATTATCGAATTCCACGCTCTTCGTTGTTGTCAAGCGTGTGAACAGGCCCTTGGGCACGGCATTCAGATCTGTGGTCAGTGTACAGACCTTGATCAAGGTCTTGTTCCACGCGTCGGGCGCTGTGTCCGTCTCGCATGCGATCAGTTCATCCTCGACCACGAGGGATTGTCCGGGCCTGAAGTTGCGCGTGTAGTGGAAGGATATGGGTTGGTCGGCAGATATCGGTGTTCCCTGTATGAGTGAGGGTTGTTTTGTCAGTTTCGGGATATTTATATCTTTTTTTTTTCTTGGACGAGTTGCTCGACCGTGGTGTGATGGCTTACCTTGGAGATGTGCCATTGCATTCTGTCGGCTACCATCCAGCGCTCCCATAGTGGCGACCAATAGCGGTCTGAGACGGGATGTTTGGACTCGTCGAAGACGGTCGCGTAGCTTGTGCCGTAGTGCCATCGACTTCTGCGCTTCTCTACGAGACTGCCTTCTACGCCGCGCAGTACTGCGCCTCGGACGACGGCAGTCCAAGCGTGTAAGGGCTGCAGTACCTGAACGCTATGTTGCGTTGCCAAGGCTGCTGCGTGTGTGGGCGACTCGGTGTATTGAGGGGGTGGCGCTATATTGAAATGTTTTCTCAATCGCGTGTAGAGGTGATTGCTTTGACCGAAGCCTCCCACGAGGATGATACCAGATACGTGGCCGCCTTTGTCCTTGATCGCTTGAACCTGGCCCTCCACGAGGCCGATCACTTCATCGATTATGGGCTCGAAAATGCTCTTGACTTGCTCAGAGGAGAGGACTAGAAAGCCGCTGTCTAAGCCGACTTCTTCATCGTCTGCCAATCCCGGGAAGGGTACATTGACCTCAGTATGCTCATCCTCGTTGAAGTTGCGCTTTACAAACTCTTCAAAGTATTTCAGGCCCATCATCCAGGTCTTCGGTTTCTGCTCCCTCATGTTGTCGTATCTCTCTTGACCGATACGTTGCCTGACATGATCCTCAAATCGGTAGTTGAGAAATGCCGATCCGCACAGTCCACCAGTGCCTACGGCGCTCTCTTCGACACGAAGTGGATGGACCTGTGTGACTTTGTATGCTATCAGATCGACCGTACCTCCTCCAGCGTCACATACCACAAAATTGTCGCCGACCTGGAGACCATTGGGCTGAATCGTTTTCAATGTGTATAGCGCAGCAGCTTCAGGCTCAGAAATGAGCTTCAGCTCGTGCCTGCTTCCCATCCCAGCTCTTTCCGCGGCTTGTAGGGTCGCGTTCTTAGCTGCGTCGGACCACACCGCCGGAACTGTGAGCACGAAATCGATCTTCGTCGTCTTGATGAAGCCTTCGCCGTATCGTCTCGTCATCGTCTCCATGGTATGCTCGTAGATCATCGTCAGATAATCCGTCACCGCATCCATCACTGTCTTCTCGCATTTGCGCAACTGGGCTGCGGTCTCTAGCGGACTGACAAAGTGCGGCAGCTTCTGGTTGCGATCGAGGAATAGCTTTATGCATCGAAGTCTCGATTCCTCAGGCTTGAACTGAAAGCCCCATCTGATCTGTCTTTGCGCAATCGCATCTGTCGTCTCCTCTGCTCCATCTTGGCCCGTCGGGCTTTCTATTGGCGGCTCGTACGCAATTTCTGTAGGGACTTTGTCTGAAGTGATTCCATTCCCACCCGGCCAGGTTTTGATTATGTCGATGTCGTCTGGTGTCGCGCTGTACGCTGCTGCGACGCCCGAATATGTCGTCCCGAAGTCGATGCCAACTATCAGCCTGTCCTCGGCGGAAGGGCGTGTACCATGGGCATCCTCGAGCAGCGACAGCGCGGCTACATTGTTCTCGATGCCAGTGCCAGTGCCGCCGTTCATCGTCGGAGCTCCTTGTGCGTTCTCCGCATTGCTGCGCGTCATGCTCTGAAGCAATGTTCGCGAGTGGTCAGATGGTTTGTCCTGCTGTGCGGAAGAGCCAAAGGCGTTACTAGCATGGCATCGGTATGCTTCGAGAAGGATGAATCGCTATGCGATCTTGTATTTCCTGCGTGTGACAACCCGCTATGGCAACCTTATCCAACAGTCTGTCGGGAACCCTGGTATTGAGGACGACGGTAGTACAACCGCTGAGCCCATCGAGGGGCCCTGACAATCGGGTAAATCGATGCTGTGGCGCACGAATCTAATGCTCCACGTGTGTCTATATGAATGCCATCATTATTATTGTTGTCGCGACTGACATGACAAATCTGTGCGCACTGCGCAGCGCGGTAATAGGTTATAGTGGGCAAGCCATATACCTAGGCCCGACGTCTGCAGTGCGCCTGACATCAGCTGAGTGAAATCCGGGAAGGCTCCGGAAAAGCTCCCAAGCGAAGTCCGTAGCCCGGCACCATTTGGGGCAACGAAATTGGCAGGGATTCCGAAGTCAAAGAAGGCTCGGTCGTGGTCAGCATTAAGATTGACACCACCGGGCCTTTGCCTTGCGGGAATAATGCATGTACATTCTCCTGTGTGCATACCTGGCTACTCGACGCTGTTCCATCTTCTTAGCTATGGGAACAGCAGCCTACAGTATGACTGTCGCCAGTGCCAGATGTCATCTATAATACGTACTGCATAGATGACGGTATATTGGTGGAGTCGCACCTGCATATACTGGAGTCTGGCAGTACTACTGTATGGAACCTACTGCTTGAGACCGTTACATCCATGCAGCATTGATTAGACAGGAGTTGCTTGTATGCCGGTACCCTGTCATTAGCTGGAAACTGCTCCCGAGAGCATCCAAGGTCCTGTTCAAGAGAAAGTCCATGGTTGCCATGGTCTCGAACAGTGTTGATGGCCAAGAATCTAGGCGCGAGACTGCAGAAACAACTGGGAAACCGGTAGCAAAAGATGGCAGTGCCGTCGCGCTCGATGTCAGCGACTATGGCTCACCAACTGGCGCCGAGGACGAAGCTGATGTGCCTACTACGGAGCCGTTGATGGCCGTATTGGAAAGCACTCCTGGCGCTCTCGATGGTCTTCGTCGGACGGGCTCCAAGATCGCAGACTTGAGGAAAGCATTCGAGAAGCAGCAGGGAGATGCTGCAAGCATGAGCTCGTCGAAGGGACCGCACAAGCAATTTGAACGCAACGCAGCGAGAAGCAAAGATCGGGAGGCAGAGATCAGCAGGTTGAAAGACCGTCATGACGCTGAGCTAGCGAAGCTAGTAGAGAAGCATGAGGCAGAGGTTGCGAGGTTGAAGGAAGCCCAGCAGCATGGACCGCCAGATATCGAACAGATCAGATTGCGTTGTGGGAAGGAAGAAGAGCTGCGACATGCATACGAGGAGAAGTGCACAGGACTGGAAGAGGAATTAGAAGCCTTGCAAGACAGGCTGGCGAGACAGGATCTGGAGTGGCAACGTGAAACGGAGCGGCAGATGGAGCATCTACACAGAGAAAGGAACCAAGCCATCGAGGAGGCCAATGCTGTCTCGCGTCAATTGTTCGAGCTGAAGCGTGGCATATCCGCAGCTACCAGAGTAGACCACCAGATATCGGACGCTCTGTTTGCGCAAGACATCACGAAGATGTACCACGAGACACAGAACTGGGTTGTCAACCAGTTTCGGAAGGTCAAAGTGGATAACACCGCGATCGAAATGACGATACGTTTAGCCAAGGTCGCAGAAGCCAGGCACTCCGCGTACCTTCAGCCTGTTTTTGAGCAATACGATGCGTCCGTGAAGCTTGCAGCACTCCAGGCCACGGTAGCGTGCTATATGATGGAGATCTTTGATGACCCATTGCTATTTGGGATGCCAAGCCAAGCCGAGTGGCGCAAAGGTATAAAGAAGGCGATGGATTCGCTGCCAGCGGTGCTCTCGCCGGTAGCCTTCAATAAATGGCGAGCGACGACGCTGGATGCCGTGGGTCAGAGTAAAGATCAGGAGATCGAGGACGCAATTGAGTCAGCATCACGGAGCATGTCAGAAATGATATGCATCGCCTTGACCACGTTGACGGAAGCAGGAGACACAAATGTGCGAACGGCTTCATTGAATCCTATCGTCCAACGTGCAATCTCTCTGTCGCACCTGTTCCGCGTCCAGCGCCCTCGCTATGATTTCAATTTGCCTTCCCCAGGAAGCGCATTTGATCCCATGATGATGGAGGATGTGTCAGTCGAGGGCGAACCATCTCCAGATGCAGTCGTTCGCTTTGCTATGTTCCCATCAGTCGTTAAGCGTGGCGATGAAGTCGGCGACAATATGCATTTGGCCAATGTCATCGTGAAAGCAAAAGTACTTTGCCGGTAGTGACGACTCCCTCTCGCGGCTCAACATTATGCTCGAAGATGCCTATTGATTTAGGGGAAGGTTCTGTGAGCGAGCGACGAGGCCATGGTGTCATCAGCGGTGACGAAACAAGTCAGTGACGAGTGCTCGAATGATACGAAACCAGAACGCACCCCCGCAAAGCCCTCCACAAGTCGCTGTTGTTACCTGTGGTGACGCAGCTCTATCACATGTCAGTGATAACATAGGGATGGCTGCTGTTAAAGCCTACTTGTAAGGTGTTCTTCGCACGCGGGTTGTCTTTGTTGTGCGGTCACGATGAGTCTTGGCGCAGCACAAGTGTCCTACGAAGGTCGAAGCATGCTCCCAGTGATATCGCGAGGGCATTCGCAAGCTCTGATATTAAGAGTTTGGCGCAACGTATGAAGAAGCGAATGCGCCAGCGTCGCTTGAGAAGGCGGCGCCATCTACAGGTGGCTGCTGACAGTGTAGTTCTATACGACCTGCGAAGATCATGTACATTAACCATAAGATGCCATGAATCAGGACAGAAGCACTTCTGGGACTCTACGTGTCGTCGCAGACTAGCGCTATATCTAATTACAAAACCACCGTCGGGCAGTTTCATAGCCACGTCGAATCTGAGTTGGGCTACGATACATACCATGTAGCACGGGCCTCAAGAAGGAAATTCTTCTCGAACAGGATCATAGAGTCATGACAATATCACATGGATTCATGACGCTATGCACCGCACAAGATTCTGTACCAGATCAATCGATAAACACCGAGCTCATTATTCATCCCTTTCGGGTGAGCGATGATCGTCATGACCTGCCCAAGTTGCCAGACTATGCTATGAGCCTCTCAAACATAACGCCTGAGAAACAAGGCAGTCGCCGACGAAGTCGCTCTTCGCACATTGACTGATTGTCACGCCACTGAGAGAGGTAGTGCCAACTTAAGTTGTGCGATGAAGCAAGAGCTTCAGAGATGAAAACACAAAATAACGAAGACCAGCGTCAACTTACCGTCTGAAGCACGTATCGTGGAGAGTCTTAGTGAGTGCGCCGTTGCGAGAAAAGCTGTTCTGAATAAGAAGTACTGTGGCGCTGCTCAGTCTTCGTCTTCTTCATCATCAGCACCAGGCACGTCCATGACCCGCTCACCAGCAGTCTCTAGCATGCGACGACTCCAAGCTCTCACTCCTTTCCATATTGCATATACAGTGGTCACGATGCCAATAGCCAGAGTAATCCAACTGATCTGCTGTAGACGGTCCCTGCCATTGCCGCCGACATTGCTTCGGCCAAAGCTGTTGCCACCTCCGATTCTAAACCACTGAAAGGGCGAAAGAGTGAGCATGAACTTCGCAAAGCCTAACAAGCCTAGCGAGGCAAGACCTTTGGACATATGCTCAAGCCATGAAGTAGGCTCTATCTCAGGGACCAGATCTCCAGAAGCGAGTGTGTGTAGAGGGTCGAGATACAGATTGATGATGGGATCGGCAATGAAGCCGAGCACAAAGACGGAAATGATCAGGATGAGACATGTCAGTCCCAGCTGTGCCGTTGTGCTGCTGATCCAAGCCGACCACGTGAGGCGTTGGAGTTTGTACTTGTAGCGACAGGTAGGGCATTCCCAGTAGTTCCTCTTCTGCGCTGGATCTGCCTTCCTCCAAGCTCCGAGGCATTCTTCGTGCACATACTTCTGACTTCCCTTGCACTTGCACGGACTCAGTAGTCGACCTCCGTCTTCGCTCTCGTAAGTCACGCGAGGTGCAGACTGCATTGAAGCCGGTAGTGGAGAGGTTGTTTCATCGTGGAACGTAGGCTGCACTACCTCGAGGCATATGCGACACTGTCTGGGTGGATAATGTGTTCTCCTCCGCTTCGGGTCAGGGGTTTCGGTGGCACTCGGTCGCCGTCGATGCTGCTCTTGGCTGCTCGAGTCGTCGTTGGGTGTGGTAGCAGTGGCGTCATTGTCGGAGCTGTCAGACTCGTAGGCGCCAGGTAGATCATCTCGAAAGGACCAACTCGTGCCGGTAGCATATGCGGCCATGGTGAAAAGTGAAGAATTGTTCTACTGCGATGGATCAGAACGTCTTAGTGAGCGGATACTCACGTATATGTCAAAGGGAGTCTCGAAGACAAAGACAGCAGATTGCACAGTCTTGGCACATGTTAGGGGGGAATGTTCTCGAGAGAAGCAGGAGGTCTCGTGAAGGCCGGAGGTTACATATTGCCGTGAAGGGAAGATGTGGCTTTCGAGGTACAAGGTAAGTTCTCGTGCGGTGGCTAAGCTAAGCAAAATTTCAATGATTCTCCAAAGATTTGCTTGGATATTTAGTTTGCATCCCGTCTGCTCCACGTCCCGGTAGCACAAGGTTCGCGCGCGTCGTCTGGGTGCCTTCAGCGAGCTCATCTGCAACTCAGGTAGCTTCCAATACGAGCACAGGTACATACTCTCGCACTCAAACGCAATCGAACATCGCAACAAATCTTCTCACCACGCCACTCTTCGTCATCGCATACGCAAATTGGAAGCGACCTGAAATACTGCAGCAAGTACTTCCAGCGACACTTCACAGGCCACGATGGCCGACAGATACTCCTTCTCGCTCACCACCTTCTCGCCTAGGTACGTCGAGGGCTGTCAAATCAATAGATCGCATGTGCTAACATGAGACAGCGGAAAGCTGGTCCAAATTGGTATGCTACTCCTGATATCCTATGACTGCAAGCACGTACTAACAAAAACCAGAGTATGCGCTCAACGCAGTCAACCAAGGTGTAACATCACTGGGCATCAAAGCAGCCAACGGCATCGTCCTCGCCACCGAGAAGAAGTCGTCAACACCTCTCATCGACGCCAATTCATCATCGAAAGTTTCCCTCATCACACCCAACATCGGCATGGTCTACTCCGGCATGGGCCCCGACTACCGCGTCCTCGTGGACAAGGCACGAAAAGTCAGCCATACAGGCTACAAGCGCATATACAACGAGTACCCTCCCACGCGGATATTGGTGCAAGACGTAGCGCGAGTGATGCAGGAGGCGACACAAAGTGGTGGTGTGCGGCCGTACGGTGTGAGCCTGCTCATTGCGGGCTGGGATGAAGGCATTGAGCCTGAGCAAGAACAGAAGGCAGCTGCCGAGGGTATGGAGCTAGACAACGATGCGAAGAAGACGAGCAAGACGGGCGGTGTGCTCAAGGGCGGTCCCAGCTTATATCAAGTCGATCCGTCCGGCAGCTACTTCCCTTGGAAAGCTACAGCCATTGGCAAGAGTGCGACGAGTGCGAAGACGTTCCTCGAGAAGCGCTATACCGAGGGCTTAGAGCTGGAAGATGCCGTACACATTGCGCTCTTGACGCTCAAGGAGACGATCGAGGGCGAGATGAATGGCGACACCGTGGAGATTGGCATCGTGGGACCTCCCGCGAACGACCTGCTGGGCTACGAGGGTGTGGAAGGTGCAGTTGGCCCGCGGTTCAGAAAACTGAGCTCGCAAGAGATCGAGGACTACTTGACCAATTTGTAAGATACGATCGGTGCGGCATAGCCGGCGTTACGTGGACACCACTGGTCACAGGAATGCGGCCTGCAACAGACAGCTGTGGAAATGTGGTATGATCAGAATCGAAACTAGAATTCGCTACTACGACTGATTCTTCGTGTCAAGAGCCGATTCGTCTTCACCGTAGACTGCATCCTCACGGCTCCAGGCATTAGAGGTGCGCCTGTGTCACAGCAACTCTTGTCCATCCATTGTCGTTGTATCACGAGCAGCTCAGATACAAGGCGGGATTCCGGAAGCAGCGCAGGTATCACTACTAGCATACGGATGGCTTGCATCCCACTATTGTGCGCTTTGAGCATTCTAGAAGATTATGTCTACTCAGGCAACGGCAGCACCTCTTCACAGTCCTCCTGCATCACTCCAATGGGACACCCCGCCTCCGCTACTCAATCGAGGACAGAGTATGCTTCGAACTGGCCTCTTGCCTCGTGGAAGAGTAGTTTCATCGAATTTTCATCCCAGCCTCATCTATGCTCTCACAATCTTGAATTTTCACCACTTCCTCGGCGCTTGCCTTTAGCACGCTACTACAAACCCGCTCATCGTCTTCACCTCCGCCTGCTCGTTCAGATACTGCACAGATTCCTACTCAGCCTCAGTTCTCGATCGTTCTTCTAGAGTACCAGGCTTCAGCAAGAATGATTCGCAGATGGCCGAGTCGCCTCGAAGATGGTATGGGTAGTCGTCTCATCTAATCGTCTTATAGTCGCAGTGCACGGATCAAAGCAATCTTGGCTACTGTCGCGAAAGTCTAGATCCGACAGCGCTCCAGACCTGGCTCAAGGTCAATCCGCCATTACATCGTCTGCACTTGTTACAGCAGTGATTATGACCACCAGCATTGCAGTCAACAACGGCGACAATGACGAAGGAGGCGACAAACATGACGCCAGTCAAGGTTGCAGACGCGAATCAACGCGAGATCTCCGGATTCACTCCATGCGTTGGCTCATGGCATCGCGACTCCATTGTCCAAGATGCTTGCGCCACTGCTGAGAAGTGAAAGCAATCGAAACATTTCGAAGAAGTCCTGGAAGCAGGCCAGAAGATAGCGAAGATGCACGTACTCGCTATGGGAAAACACTGTGTGAAGGCGCAGAAGCTTCCGACGTTCATGGCAGAAATATGTATCACAAGGCCAGCACGGTGGCGAACAGTCTTGACCTGTCACACTACCGCACACCTACTGATCAATCGCCCTGCCACTGTATAGCATAGAGACCGTTATCAGCTATGACGATCCTAGGCCGTGCTATCATCGCTCGCGTTGTGGCGAGCTGCGCCAGCTTGCGTAATCGTCTCGAAGTCGCTTGACTGCCAACGCCAGTAATTCTGGCTTCGCATAGCGTTGCTTGCTCCAAGAGCGATAGCACATCAGCTCTATCGCTCTCGGTATTCTGCACGCGCAGCGCTTTCGTATGAATCGATGCCATGCCATCATATAGATCAGGGAGTGCTGGCAATAGCTCAGCCTTCTTCTTGACGACATCGATAGAGGTCTGACCAGACTGCAAAATGCGATTGATATTCTTCATCGAAACCTCACGACGTTGGACGAGACCCGCTTGTTGCTTCCCGAAATCTCGACACGCTTGGCGACATGCCTCCTCTTCACGGAAGTGTGGTGACAAGTCATCGCAGACAGGACATTGGCATCGAAATCCCCACTTCTGCGACTTGAGCTGCCGTTCTGCAAAGGGGAGCAGTATGCTGAAGTAAGAAATGAGAATCTCCTCACCAGCTTGAAGCCTACGCAACGCGTGGATGACCATGCGTCCTTTGGGCTGGCCAGGGTAGAAGCAGACATGTGCATTGGGCGCGCAAGAGTGATTGATCCTCGCCACTCGTAGGAACAGGGCGCGATGACAAGGCCCGCGTCCATCAGCAGTGTCAACATTGAACGCATTCGCCTGCATTATGCCTGCGACTTCTGCCATCTCTTGCAAGTTTTCCAAGCCAAAGCCTCGCTGTAGCAATTTGTCCTTCAGCATCGTATCCCGCGCGGGATTGTCGTGGTGACTGAGCTTCATGTACGCTCGACGAGCGTCTTCAGGTAGGCCTGTGAAGAGTGCGTAGAGCTCGGGCAGGTCATCGCCAGGCTGCATTAGCACTAATGGCTCCTCGGAAAGTAGCACGGAGAAAGCTTCCACGTCTCTGGTCGTGAAAAGTCCCAAACCACGGCCCTCGCCTGAAGATTGTACCTTCGCCAGCGGCGCGCCTAGCAGCACGGAAGAAGGTGTATGGACTGCGAACCATTGCTCCAGAGCGAAAGCCTGGCACTTGGCGGTGATCATCTTGGCAATCCTCAACTTGTGCGATCGACCTCTTGCGCTATCTCTTGCATGGCTGTAGCATCCTCACTGTTATTCGTGGCATGGAACATCGATGCGGGAATGGCAGGTCGTGAGTGCGGCGGATGCACAATGGTCCTTCGCGGTGACGTCGTAGCGCGTCTGGTGTGCAAGGCCACCACGTTCTTCGTCCGCAACAGCCGTGCACGTTCGATGTCGAAATGTCCTATGGAGGGTTCCAGGCCATGTGGCTAAAGTAACGATATACGCATTTGTACTGTTGTGGTTGCCAACTGCACACGCGGCAAGCACGATTTGATTGCAAAGTAGGTTCGAACGGCAGGTTCGTCCGAGGACCCCTCCATAGACTTTTTGCTTGGCCGAGCTTGTGTTGCGCGCTATCGCAGCCTCCTAGCTCGGGGACATGAGAGGACCTGGAGAGGACATTGGAGAAAGTCCTGCTTTCATGACGATAAGCTTTTCCCAATGATCGCGGAACATACCTGCTGATATAATTATGATTCTATGAATCGGTCATGTTAGCACAAGACAGGATGCACTGTCATCGTAGCGAGCAATATCTCGTGCACGGCGATCGGCACACCAAGAGTTGCCAACCACGCGCCTTGTCATCTCGCGCTAAGGCAGGTCGAGAATGCAAGGCCGCCATTTCGTCGATCACCGCGCCGGAAGGGTGTCATCCTGCTCGACTTGCTTCAAGCGGCATGGTGGCACATGCGCCGCACCAGGGTCTTGAAAGTGAGGTGCATACATAGATAACGCTCGCCTCGCCACCATCATGTTTGAGTTCAATATCCTTCTTGCTGCACTACCATGGCGAACAACGCATTCTCAGACATCGGTGGTGAGAAGGCATCGCACAATACGATCACAACCACCACCGACGATCTACCAGTATCGGCTGTTGCCAACACAAACAAGTCTAGATGGGAACGATCGTGGCCGACAATAGCGTGTGGAGCTGGATTGTTCTCCGATGGATACCTCCAATCTGTCATCGGACCCGTCAACACCTGTCTCAAGAACATATATGGCGACCGATACACCCACTCTTCAGCCCAGCAGAATGTCACCTCAATTGCCTTTGCCGGAACCGTTGTAGGCCAGCTCGTCTTCGGATACACTAGCGATCACTGGTCTCGCAAATGGAGTCTGCTCATATCGACCATCATCTTATTCGTCTTCGCAGCACTAGGAGCTGGCTCATATGGTGCGGGCGGAAGTATAGGCGGACTCTTCGCTGCCCTGACGGCTTACCGCTTCTTGCTCGGTATAGGCATTGGAGGAGAATATCCTGCAGGCTCAGTAGGTTGTGCAGAGTCTTCGGGCGAGTTGAAGGAAGGCCATAGAAATAGATGGTTCTGCCTCTTCACCAACACACAAATCGACTTCGGGTTCGTTGTTGGTACTTTGGTGCCCATGGTTATTACTAGAATTGCTCCAAACAACCTTGGTCTGGTTTGGCGACTGTCGCTGGCTCTTGGTGTGGTACCACCGTTATCTCTGATGTACCTTCGAATCAAGCTCAAGGAACCGGAATCATTCTCTCGCGAGGGCTTCAAGCATGTCAAAACACCCTACTGGCTTGCAGTGAAATTTTATGGACCGCGCCTGTTGCTCGTGTCGGGAATCTGGTTCATCTACGATTTCCTAACATACCCCTTCAGCATATACTCGTCAGCCTGGATCGATGTCATCGAGCCAAATGCTGCTCTGTGGCAGACCTTCGGCTGGTCAGCCTTGGTCAATTTCTTCTACCTGCCAGGCGCCATTCTCGGATCATTCACAAGTGACTGGATGGGACCTCGTAGAGCTCTATTCACCTTCGTCATCGCTCAAGGCGTTCTGGGTTTCATCATGTCTGGTTGCTATGAATACCTCAAGATGCCGAGCAATATTGCTGGTTTCGTGGTGGTGTACGGTGTCTTTTTGATGCTAGGCGAAATGGGCCCTGGAGACAACATCGGTCTTGTTGCATCGAAGACGTGCGCTACTGGCATTCGAGGGCAATACTATGCGGTCGCTGCGGCCTTCGGCAAGATTGGAGGCTTTATTGGCAATTACATTTTCCCATACATCGAAGCAGCAGGAGGCGGCGCGGATACCGTCCGTGGTGGGCAATACCCTTTCTTCGTAGCTAGTAGTCTCTGCTTTCTATCAGCGTTCCTGGTCTGGTGTTTGCCGACCATCAATCAAGATACCATCGAGCAGGAGGATCTGAAATTTCGAGAGTACCTCGAAGCCAACGGCTTCGACACTTCAAAGATGGGCTCTATCGCAGAACAGAGCCTTGCCTCAGTACCAGCGCAAGTGAAATAGTCAGGAGAGAAAGGAATAGATGCCGTCTTCTTCAGAGTATCATGTTCACATCTTTCCAGACATCAAGTTATTCTTACAAAAATGCTGCTGTACGGTATCCACTGTGAGTTCCATTCCCTGCACCATCGCGGCCAAAATATCTTCAACGTCTCACGAGCTCTTTCTCTCTTCAAAAGCCTGTGGTGTCCTTTATTCCAGCAAGAGGCACACCTATACAATCAAAACGCCGCGCTATTATGAGGAAAAAGGAGCATCAGAGGGTAGTCGCAAGATCACAGTAATCCAAGAGAGATGCCTCCTGCGTCGCGCGCCGTGTCCTGAGCCAAACGCCATGTGGACGAGATAGAAGGAGCCGAGGCATGGTCAAGGTCGCACTTTCTTGGCCATCCGAGGACTCGGCTTCACTTTGTTGGAGTTGTCGACCCCGCCTCCGCCATCATCACCTTCCAGTTTGACGGTACTTCGTCTTCGCTTGTTGTTGTTGTTGATGTTCGGACTCGTGTTAGCACTCGCCACACTGCTATTAGTGCCTTGCTGGCTGTGCTGCGGTACCATCGGAGGGGCGGCCATGTTGGACTGGTGAGGCGAGGGTGTGTGCGAGTTCGGCATATTCATATTCGGCGCAAGGTTTCCCGGATTGTTTCCAATATGTGGTGAGCCGTTCATTCCGTTTGGAAGGTTGAGGTTCGCGACTGAGGGCGATGAAAATGCTCCGGCTTGGCCGTTCTGTGGCATTTGCATGTTACCCATGCTCGGAGTTCTCGACCCCTGCGGCACACCGTTGGGTGGCAGATTGATCTGCGGATTGCCGCCCTGTTGAGGCTGGCCATTGGACTGAGCTTCGTTTTGGACTACAAATTGCTCCAGGGCTTGTTCTGGTCGCATCTTCTTCTCGTTTGCGTACCACATAAGGTCGGACATTAGATTCATTGTCTCGCCAATCTACGTCTCGTTAGATGCTTTACTTATCAAATCGTGCTTGCGATCCCATTACTCACCTCGAGGAAATGCTGAACCTTGGACGTAATTCCCAGTGTGCCTTTCGGAGTCTTGGGAAAATTGTCCATGGTGAGGCGATTCTGCTCATCCTGCATCTTCTGCTGAGCTTTAGGTAGTTTGTTTTTGGCCATTTTAGGCGACTTGTTTGGCATAGATGGAGAGATGTCGCTCACGACTTTTTCAATCGAATGTCTCGATATGGTCTCTTCAGATAATGTCGTCGAAAATTGCAAGCATTCGATGGAGTCGCTGCTTGCGCTGAACAGCACTTGCAAAGATCCTATCATTTCGAGGCGAGCACCATTTGGGTACGATACTGTGAATATGGCATTTTGGCACGTTACCATGTGGCTTCCGGATGGGTGCGGCATCTCCCGAGCATACTCCGTGTGCAAGCGAAGAGAACTCGCCCCTGAGTCGAAATACGTCCAAAAGTACCTTGCTACATTGGGTCGTAGCACCTCGTAAGGCCTCGGTTTTGACGCAGTGCTGGAGTTTTCAAAACTGTGGATAATGCGTCCTTCGTTTGCGAAATGTCTTTCAACGAGGCTGTTCCAAGTGGCAATGTTTTTGCCATTCTCCTCATTGAATTGGCTAAGATGGTCGCTGAAGTTCATCAGCCGCAGAATGAACATGCCACCTTGCGCGCTTTGTGTCTGCTGTCCAGTGTTCTGGTTTTGCATCGCCTGCTGTTGCTGCCGCGCTTGTAAAAATTGTTGTCTCTGCATCATGGCCATTGCTTGCCTTTGCTGCATCTGCTGCGCAGTATTGGCTTGCTGAGGGTTGGCATGCCCCTGCTGTGCCTGCTGAGCTTGAGCCTGACCTTGTTGCGCCTGAGGTTGCAGCGGCTGTTGTTGGTTAGGTTGGGATTGTTCGTTGGGATTTGCCATTCTTGACTGAGGTCGGATTTGCTGAGGGTTGTTAGCTTGCGCCTGTGGGTTTTGAGGCGTAGGCTGGCTAGGGTTGCTTTGTTGTGAGTTTGCATGCTGCATCGCCATCTGCTGTTGCATTTGCGTCTGCTGTTGCTGTTGCGCCTGGTGCTGCATTCGCTGCTGGTGAAGAGCCATTTGCTGCTGCATCAAATGCGCCGGCAGCTGGATGGTTTGATTTCCAGCCTGCTGTTGCTGTTGGGCATGTTGTAGCTGAGCCATTTGTTGCGGTGTCATCTGCATTTGCTGATGCATGTTGTTGCCCATAGCGCCCTGCTGAGCCTGTTGAGCAGCTAACATCTGCTGCTGTCGTATTCGCATCATCTGCATTTGCTGAGCTTGCTGAGCATGCTGAGGATTTTGCGCTTGCTGAGCCTGAGCTTGAGCCACTGGGAGACGTGTCAGTAAGTGGTGCAAAACTGCAATCGCGCCATCCGATTTTGATCTTATGACCATGCACTCTCCAAGCATATGACCAATCTCCCTATATCATAGATCGCCCTCGCGCGTGTTGACTTACTCATCATCTGTTGTTGTATCTGTTGTTGCGGTGTCATATGATGCATGGCTGGCGCGTTGGACATGCCACCACCAACACTTTGGCCGCCCATTTGTGCTTGCATCATGCCGCTTGGATGTTGACCGCCCATACCAGGACCCATGCCCTGGGCGCCAGGTTGCATGCCCATCATGGCGCCCGGCTGGCTCACATGAGGCGCGCCAGAAACGCCGGGATGCATCTGCATAGGCTGGCCCATGTGGCCACCAGGCGTCGGCGCCATGCCCGGGTGGCCATGGGGTAGACCTGGATGGCCCACTCCAGCGGGTTGATATGCTGCCATCATCTTGCTGCGCGATATCAAATGCGCGCTGTCCGGGACAGGATCGTATGGAGTAAAGGTCCGCAGGAGCTCAAGACCAGCGGTGTCGCGGACCGCAGCCGTCGGCCAAAAGAGGGTCGAACAGCTGTCTCAAGACCAGACGCGAGATGCATAGGGCGATAGTGCGCCTACAACGACACTGGCATGGAGCGGGATCACAACCACCACCACGTGCTCTTGGGCCGGCGAACCGGTAAGCGGGTCGGGGAAGGTCTGTTGTCGTCGAGTGGCCGGCAGGCGGTGTGTTCTCGTACAAGCGAATGCGGGCGACGTGCCTAACGATACGTGATATGCGACAGTCGTGTGCTGGCAGGCGGGACTCGAGCTATGTGGTGGATAACCAGATGTCGTCGGACTCCTCGCGCGCAGGCTGGGGAGATGCCGGAGCGTTCAGGGTAACAAGCGCAGCGCAAACGCAACGCAGCGCAGCTCGTCCAGACCCTCAGGCAGGCTTGCTGTGATGATCGACCGAGGGAGAAACGTGTGCTGGCGTAGGATAACCAAACGATATAGGCGGCGGCGGGGATTTGTTTGAGATGGGAGAGGATTCGAAGTAATGGCAGACTAGACCCAACGCATCTTGCGGTCACGCTCGCACTGCTGTGCTGCTTGTCGTGCTGCGACGAGGACGATAGTAGCAAGAGCGTTTCCTTCGTGACTGAATGCCTGGCGTCATGACTTGTGCCGCTCAGTATCCTGGCATATCACGTGATAAGGAGCTTGGGCCGCTGCGAAGAAATCTACGTGGGAAGCTCTTCAAATTTATTTCTCCCGCCAGACACCTCATTCGACATTCACATCAATACCCCATATGCATGTGCCATCGTCAGCACTACAAGCGATGGCGACACTGACTTGGTGAGTCGCTCCGATGACAGCCAGCTTCCAGCACGCATGATGATACATCAATCATTGTCTTCTTTTCCCAACGGATTCGCCCTTGAAGAAATCAGACTGTCCGTCCGCCTTCGCCGGTGGATGTATACTTGCCAGTAATTTTTGCCTGACACAGTTGCAATGCTCTACAATACAGAATCAACATGTGGAAATGTACATCGTACTAACTGCCGACTCTGCAGGATTATCTAGTTTACAGTTTCGCATCTACTGTACAAGCTTTTCAGACCTACAACCGCTACAGACTTACGACACCTGCCCTTTCCTCCATATCAGATATGATCGGCATCAGAGGTTGAGGATAGCACTGTGCCCGCGGTCCATTCTGGAACGCGGTCGGCTCTTGCGTGTAGACGGTCAACGAGAAGCTACTTACCAAGAGGTCAGTCATGCTTATTTTCCAGCTTCCACCCTATACAACGTGCGTTGCGCACGTCTGGATGATGAAAAACTTTTCCACATTCGCAGTTTCCACTCGAGCCATCGACACGAACCTATTTAGATGGCAGATGAGGGCGCAATCTTCCTTGGATGTCTGACCCAGCTTCGAAAGACAGCATATACACACCTTGATGAGCCAGTCGTCGAATCAATGCTGACATGTTTCTTCAGATCTTTTGCGCCCTTCCGCGCTAGTCAACTCCGTATTGATCGAGTAGACACGGTAGGTATACCGCTTCTTTGAGATATTTGGAATCCGAAACGTATGCATTCATCTGCATATACATAGTCAACGCTACACAGTCAATTCCATATAGATGTGCAATGTAGAACACTGTCTTAATGCTCTTCTCAAATGCTTCACTTTGCTCGCGATTATTCTCAGCCATACTGTACGCAACGAACTCCAGCGACAGTCGTCCAGCCACCTCATTGTTGCTGCGCTGGTGAAGCGGTATATTATGCTTTGCCAGCACCAAATGGCTTCCTCCTGTCTACAATCTTGCGTGGTCCAACCACCCTGCCAGTGGCCACGATAAGTCCTGACGATATGCAAAGCATGGAAAAAGCACGGCACAACGTGCACCCTGTAATATACACTACAGATCGCTCTGCGCCTGCACCAGCACATCTGAGTAGACTACTCCCACAAGACAACCCCAACGCACTCTTATGCATCGATAAGATTACCCTCGCCATTCTGTTGCTCCCCATTCTGCTGCGGCTGATCCTCATCCGAGTTATCTTTCGTATCCTTGTTGCCCTTCTTCGACTGTCTTTGGTAGTATTGGTCGAGCACCTTCTTGGGAATACGGTTGAGCAACTCCTTCGGGTAAATTCGTAGTAGCTCCCAAGCCTGGTCCAGGCCATCAAAGATGTCGCGCTTCTCGTACGCGCCTTGCGAGATATAGGTCTTTTCAAATTTCTCCAAGAACTCCAGAGAAAGCTTGTCCTCATTCGACAATGCTTCTTCTCCAACGACTGCCTTCATACTCGCTGCGTCACGACCAATGGCGTACTTGGCGTAAAGTTGGTTCGAGACATCGGAGTGATCCTTTCGAGTGTGGCCTTCGCCGATGGCGGACTTCATCAGACGTGACAGTGACGGCAGCACGTTGATGGGTGGATAGACACCCTTGTTGTAAAGAGGTCTGTCAACGAAGATCTGACCTTCCGTGATGTATCCAGTCAGGTCAGGAATAGGATGTGTGATATCTAAACCGTATGTCAGCAGGTAGCGGAATGGAGCCACTTTGGGAACGCTCACCCTCGTTAGGCATGGTTAAAATAGGAATCTGCGTGATTGAGCCATTTCGCCCCTGCACTCGTCCAGCACGTTCGTAAATGGTCGAGAGATCAGTGTACATGTAACCCGGGTAACCACGACGTCCTGGTACTTCTTCTCTAGCAGCAGACACCTCACGAAGAGCGTCGCAGTACGACGAGAGATCCGTCAAGATGACGAGAACGTGTTTCTCCAGCTGGTAGGCATAGTATTCGGCCGTTGTCAGAGCAAGACGTGGTGTAATGATACGCTCGATCGTTGGGTCGTTGGCCAAGTTGAGGAAGAGCGTCACGCGTTCCATACTCCCGTTCTCCTCGAAGTCCTTGGTGAAGAAGCGAGCAGTTTCCAAATTCACGCCCATAGCGCCAAAGACGATAGAGAAGTTCTCCTCGTGCCCGTCGTGAGTGCCCTTGTTTGTGATACCCTGTTGTTGTACGAGACCAGCTTGCCGACAAATTTGAGCGGCAATTTCGTTGTGTGGCAGACCAGCAGAGGAGAAGATGGGAATCTTCTGTCCACGAGCGATGGAGTTCATCGTGTCAATGGCTGAGATTCCGGTCATGATCATTTCTTCAGGATATACTCGGTTGAACGGGTTGATAGGAGATCCATTGATGTCCAGGTAATCCTCGGCCAGCACTTTTGGACCTTTGTCGATCGCTCTACCTGATCCATCGAAGATACGACCAAGCATGTCTTCCGAGACACCAAGCTTCAGATTGTGTCCCGTGAACTCCACTTTCGTCTACTCGATGTCAGATGAGACCGCCAAAGCCATGGGCAGCGAAAGAGCTCTCACCTTTTTAACATCAATGCCAGAAGTGCCTTCGAACACTTGAACCACGGCACGATTTCCTGTATGGTCATATCAGTCCCTTGTGCTCTTCCAAACTTCGGTCTGGTCTGCAGCGACACACCTCTTGCCTCCAGCACCTGCCCAGATCTCTCGGTGCCATCAGGAAGTGTCAGGGACACGATCTCGTTGAATCGAGGAAATTTGACCTATGTCGTCCCAGCTCAGCCAATTGTTCCTTCGCATCCGCCACTGCTCTTTTATGTCACTCACATTTTCCAGGATGACCAAAGGACCGTTGACGCCGCCAATCGTATTGTAGCGAATGCGAGGTTGCACCCGCATCATGCGCGGGTCTGCCTCTTCTGGAGCCATCGCTGCTGGCTGCTAGTAGTCGCCTTTCTTTTCGAGATCGAAGGTCTCGGAGGCTGCTACAACAAGGCTTCGGGCGCAGAGGGTGTTATAGTACGACGGTGTGATATTCGAGCTGGAGCCGCAGTAACCGTTGTAGCGGTGCTGGCCTATGTTTGGCGAACGTGAAAGCAACAATCGGGAGTGGTAAAGCTATTGGCAGACTACGTAGGTGCTGAACATGGCTCTGGTCCAAGCTCCCACTGCAGCTGCCAGCCACGAAATCTGACGCTTGCTATAAGCGTTCTTGACTTTTACACACCAGCATTACATCTTGCCATGTACACGTAGACCCTCATATCTTAATCACTTCGCGAGCAAAACAACTCATATTGGAAGGGCATTCAGGGGTCGCTAGTCTTGCCGATATAGAGTCACCAATAAACAGCGAAGACAATGACAGAAGTTGCATTCACCTAGTGTTCAGCATCACTACTGCAATTCGTTACTGCACTACGTGCTCTCGATCATGAAACACCATCTATTCATCCCTCAAACGGAGTCTCATACGGCCGCTCAGCTTGCGGGGTCAGTCGAGCCAGGTGTCGACGCTGTCCATCCTGCCAGTCCAAGATGGCCGAGTGTGTAGTCACTCTGTTGTCCCATACAATCACCGTTTTCTGCTCCCACTTCAAGCGAGCTTGAAAGTCGGCGCCAAGGGCGATGTGGTCGAACAGGAATTTCAGCAGAAAGTCACTTTCCTCCTTCTTGAAGCCGACTATTCGTCGTGTGAACTGTGGGTTCACGTACAAGGCCTTCTCTCCGGTGACCGGATGTGTCCGCACGATCGGGTGAACGTTGGAGACCGGCTCTCTTCGGACAACCGATCCTCTTGCGAGCGCTGCTGCTGCCTGTTCGTGCCCGGAATGCACAGCCTTCAAGCCATGGAGTCGTTGTTGGAACGCCGGAGAGAGTCTTCTGTATGCCTCTGCCATGTTTGCAAAGAGTGTGTCGCCACCAGCGGTGGGGCCATCGAGTAAATACAGAAATGTGGTGCCTGGAGGCTGTATCTCATACGAAACATCGGTGTGCCACGTAATGGAGTTGGTTCTTTCTTGGAAGTAGTCTGCTGCGGTCGTATCGCTCGCAGACCTGTGGACTAGGTGGACCTTTGGGAATCCCTTAGGAGCACCAGATGCTGGATGAATGTGTGAAGGACCATAGTACTCGGCAAACTCGAGCGCCTGCTCGATAGGCAGATCGGCGAAGTCTTGGTCGCGAAAGGCTACCACCTTGTGCTCCGCAACGAAACGAGAGAGCTCATCTTTGCCTGCCTTGTTGAGCTTGCTAAGCTGGATGCCAGTAACTTCCGCTCCGATGTTCGCAGTCAACTGCTTGACTTCGCCGCCTTTCAGGAGATTGGGGAATGTCGGGTCCTAAACAGAAGACTGTTAGCTAGTTTTGAAAATCGCGTGGCATTGTCTCCAAAACCGGCGTTGCAATGGAAGCAGCAGTGCCGTACGTGGTCGTATCTCACGCACTGCTGCCTGGTACCGCGACATGCTTTCCGGTCTTTACACTAACGTACAGCGTCGATACCATGCTCTACAGCTTCGAACGGCTCAAGCGGTGGCCACTTCTCGTCGGTCCAGTATGGCAGATAGTTTGGATATTTGGCAGGAGCAAATTTATCTGTGCCGTGTAGTTCGACGTCATACTTGGTGGTCGAAGCGCCCTGCTGGAATGCCTCTTTGTACTGAGCACCTTGCCTCTTATCCTTCGACCAGACGTCCTCGGCAGTCTTATCGATCGTTCTGTCAGCGACTGCGGTCTCGATGAGCGCGGGAGCCATTCCGGTCAATACTCGATAGAGAGGATTTTCTGCTGACCAGTTGACAAGATACACCAAGCAAAGATAAGCAGCACACTCAAGGACGAGCAAGAATTATGGATGAAGAATGTGTCAGGAAGGCTGCCGACTATGTATATACGTGGGCTTTCGTAATGCCGGCATCGGACAAACACGAAGATCTCATGCTACGGACCTTCGCCTATAGGCCAACGTACTTCAGAGCATCGACAAGAATTATACGCGATTGCTCGAGGTGAAATGGTCAGCTCTGCTGATCTGGTGGGGTAGACTTCCGAGACTCTTCAAAGCGCATGGGCTCGATGCGCCAACAACGTGGGCAACGCGTGCCGCAAAACCGGCTTGTCGTTCTCCGATACTGTCGGCATGTCGCTTGCTTGCAGTCAAACGCGATTGATATGCTTGTTGGGCGGAGGATGCAGACAGACGCCCGCCAGCCGACCATGAGGTGATCGCACGCAATCAAGCTTGCTCCACCACGTCTTCCTCCTTATTTGCTGATGATCATTGCCAGGCACGTGACATATATCAAACTCTCGATTCACAGCCAATTTGACTGAAGAGCACTCCTGATCCAATAGTGGACCTCTGTAGCATCGCTTTATCGAAGGTGCCACCGCGGACGGCTTCGACCACACATGCAGACAACTCTACCCTGCACCCACGCGGCCTTTTTGGGACCTGGTACCATGATGCCATTGGGGCCAGTGCCCTGGCATATGCTTGAAAGTGCTTAAAGGGCACTGTAGTGCACAGTCGCCATGACTCATATTACGCTGCCGTCACTTCCTTCCAGAGAGCCTGATCGCTGATCCTTGGCAATTTTTCGGCGAGCCAATGGCGGAAAAATATAGGTCGAGCAGGATGGGTGTGCACGACGATGCATCCTCGAGCCCAGACCGAGATTACTCTGGTCACAAGACACTCTCAGAGGCCGTGATTACAGAGCCTGGTCTGTTCGCTCGAACAGGAGGAAAAACGTTCGAAGGTGAATCGCTTTCGTCTTTCCATAAGCCTATCGAGTCCTACGAGGGTTACCATCGCTATGACCCAGAGTTCGAATGGGAGGAGAAGGAGGAGAAGAGAGTCGTTCGCAGGGTCGATTGGCGCATATGCTCATGGGTGTGCTTGATGTTCTTCGCATTGCAATTGGACCGAGGCAATATATCGCAGGCCCTCAGCGACAACATGCTAGAGGACTTGGGTATCTCGTCGAACGACTACAACACGGGGTAAGTCATTGACACGTTTTCGTTGCAAGGAGCAAGGCTGATTGTGTGCTTTCAGGCAAACGATATTCTACCTGATGTTTCTGTTCGCCGAACTGCCGTCTCAGCTCATCTCGAAGAAGATAGGTCCCGACAATTGGATTCCTATTCAAATGGTTAGCTGGAGTCTGGTAGCTAGCATGCAAGCCTTTCTTTCTGGTCGAAGCTCTTTTTGGGCATGTCGTGCGCTCCTCGGCTTGATCGAAGGAGGCTTCATACCGGATAACATTCTCTATTTGAGCTACTTTTATACCGGGAAAGAGCTACCGAGAAGACTTTCATTCTTTTGGACAGCGTATCAGTCTACCAACATTTTCTCTGCGTTCTTGGCATATGGCATCTTGCATATGAGGGGGATTAACGGAATGGCCGGCTGGAGGTATGTGGCAGCTTCCCTTCGAATCACGTTACAACCTGCTGAGACAATTCAGATGGCTTTTTGCCCTCGAAGGGACACTGACTGGTTTCATTGGGGTCGTTTCTTACTTTTACCTCCCACCGTCGCCGACGCAGACGGCCAGCTGGTTTCGGGGCAAGGATGGCTGGTTCACCGAAAGAGAAGAGAAGATCATGATCAACCGGGTACTCAGGGACGATCCTTCGAAAGGAGACATGCATAACCGACAAGGCCTCAGCGCACCCATGTTCTGGCAGTGCTTGACTGACTATCACATGTGGCCGATCTACCTCATAGGGCTGACTTGGATGATTCCCGCCGTGCCCATGAACAACTACTTGACACTTCAGCTGAAGTCGGTTGGCTTTGGAACATTTGAGACGAACCTCTTGACAATTCCAGCATATGTCCTGTTCATCTTCAATCTGCTCTGGATCACATGGTTATCGGAAAAGCTGAACGAGAGATTCCTGCTAGCGACACTCAGTCAGTGGTGGTGCTTGCCCGTGATCATCGCGCTAGAAGTGCTACCGGCCAAGCGCAGTCCTTGGGTGTCCTGGATCTTATCTGTCTTCGTGTATGCTATGCCATATGCTCATGCAATAATCGTAGCCATCACAAGTCGCAATGCGGGATCGGTACGGACCAGAACAGTGGCGTCAGCCATATACAACATGACAGTACAGGCATCGAACATTATCGGCTCAAATATCTACCGAACACAGGACAAACCGCTGTATCCCACGGGAAATGCCGTGCTCATCGCTATCGTGTGCTGGAACATAGCCATGTTCGTCGCGGCCAAGGCTTTCTATGTGTATGTCAATCGGAAGAGAGAGGTACAATGGCAGGGCATGTCGAAGGAGGAGAGACAGGAGTATCTTGCCACAACCAAGGATCAGGGAAACAAACGATTAGACTTTCGGTTTGCACATTGAGCTCTCCGCTATTGGGCAGAGAGAGTACCTTAAGTAACACTATTGAATTGACTAAGAGCCATCAATGTTTCCCGCGTGTTTCACATCTCAAGCTCCGAGCGATGATGTAGTGTTTGTGGAGAAAGCTCGCGTGGTAAGGAACGAGGCAAGGGTGTCGAAGAACGATGTCTCTGAGCTCTGTCAAGCTTCGTCTCCATTTGACAACAAGCTCAACTCACTATACTCACTGTTTATCTACTTGTCCTCATTTTCAAATAACGGCATACCGCATCATGTCGGGACCATCAGCAGCAGCCAGTCGCATTGTTCGACACAGCACCAGGAACTTGAATGCGGCACGAAGCTTCAAGGCCGTCCAACCAGCTCTTCAGACACAAGTCTCACGAGCACGTCTTCAAGGTGCAGCATTCTTCTATACCAACGCTTCTTCCTCGGCACCTTCACGATTCATTTCGAGCACCAGGGCATCGCGCGCCGGCCTCATGCCCGATTCAGAGGATCCGAAGCCGCCATCGGAAGATAAGCTTGAGTCGCATCGACCTACTCAGCCCACCGAGCTGCGTGACGACGAGTACCATGAGCATGCAGACGCATTGATGGACAGCGTGCACGAGAAGGCCGAAGCTATCCAAGAAACAAGAGAGGATGTCGAGGTGGAATACAGCGTAAGCCGGTCAATTTCACGATAAGATGGGCACCGGAGGCGTGGGCACCGCTTCAAGGGCGTGTAGCTGACACCAGACCAGGCTGGCGTGCTATCGATTACTTTCCCTCCCAACGGCACTTATATCATCAACAAGCAACCACCCAACAAGCAGATATGGCTCTCGTCGCCGATCTCCGGTCCGAAGCGTTTCGATTGGGTGCTCGAGGGCGAGAGCATGCACCAAAAGGAGGGTGGAGGACAAGGTGAATGGGTGTATCTGCGCGACGGCACAACCCTCTCAAGCCTCCTCAACAAAGAGCTGGGCATCCTGCCGGACCACCACGCACCAGACATGAACCCTAGTACGGATGCAGTTGAATGATGAGATCAAGAGGGTCTACAGACTGATGACCAAATTGCAGATGATGCGGCAGATACCGTGGCATGAGACTTGGAGTCCAGACATGAGGATATCGGTAGTGGTTGCACCACGCCGCTGATAGGCTTAAGCAGCGGGAACAAGCTCAAAGGCACGCATGAAGTTGAGTGCTGCTACGTTCGCTCTCTGTTCCTCAGAGCTCTGCTAAGCTATTCCACTACATTGTTGTCCAATTCGCCGCCAGGCATACACATTGCCATCACTCTGTTACCCGGCATACCTTCTGGCGTATCTCTTCGGCAAGAATATCGTAAGTATGTTGGCAGATTTCTCAATCCTGAGTCAAACTTGACAGTGTAGACAAATTTCCGTTGTAGATTGTGCTGCACACATCCTGAGGGATGTCTCAGGCTCTCTCTGGTGCAAGTCTCCATTGATGGAGTCTCAATAGTGGAGGAGGTGTACAGCAGATGATTGCACGGCACGTCGTTCGCTCCATTTCAGACCCACCGTGTTGACCTCTTCTAGCCTCGTTCGCATTGGATGCTCAAGGCATGTTATTCCTCTCCTGCTAGACAAGGCATTACCGCCGACTTAATAGAGGCTCAGGGGCGATCACTGCGCATTACACTGACAACAACAGCAAACGATGCGCCTTGTACCTAGGTAAAGGTGAGCCTGCCACATCTTGCGCGCGACTATAGTGGCAGAAGTCGGTGGTGCGCCTTGGTCGCACTGGAATCACCAGTCGGGTTCGTCACTATGCAGATACATCCATGTGATGTGATCAGCCAACCTTGCCGTCGAGTCAGTATCGGCCTGAGGAAAAAGTCAGAGTCTTAGAGGACGAAGATAGCAAACTGGTTTGGCAAAGCGAGCGTCCATGTGAAAGCAGCAGCTACTATGGCGAGCATCTTTCTCTTCGCCATAGGCCTCCGAGAGCGATGGAGGTAAACCTGGTCATGACAGTCATATGGTGGCTTAAGTACTGGCAAGAAGAGGTCAGCCGTGTCTGGACCACATGGGGTTGGCTCGTGCTCTGGTTGAACGACAAAGGAAATATTTGGAGTTCGCAGTCACCATTCGAGAGGATGGCAGCGTCACAGTGTTGCTATGCCCACTCCATGATCTTACCACTGTCGTGCTTGTGCGCGCAAGAGCACCGGCACAATGCGCGTTTGAGCCTCTCTGGTAGAGAGATGTGGATCTAGCGAAGAGGCAAGGCCAGAAGGATGGGTGATATGAAAACAGAACACGAGGGTGCTATAGATGTGCCGTACGAATTGCGGCAATAGCTATTTGTCACCGATGCTGATGCGAATTTGAGCCGATAGCAGAAAACGAAAAGCGCTAATTCCAAACGATGATCCGATGCGACATCGTACAAAGACTATGCGCAGGAATCAGGTCTTCCAGATGCAAATTATTATACATGGCATTCCCTATGCCAATAGGCCTGCGTCATTACTATGATCATAATCATACTCGTCATTGAAAGTTCATTGAGCTCCACTACAGATCTTTCCTGGCATGCTTCGAGTAATTCTTCCTCAGCGTGGCACCATACTGTGCGAAGTTAGCATTCATCCCGACGAAGTTCAGAGGGTTTTATCGTACCTTATAAAGCACGAATGGAATCGGGATGAATGCGATGCTGATGAATGCCAGAGTGCTGCTAGCCCAGGCAACACCGAGGTCTCTGTACATGGCGCTTGCAAAAAGTGGGAACTTTAGAAAGGGTCAGTATGTGGTCGGAGCGAATGACGAATGTGGAAAAACGTACTCCTGCACCGAAACTTGAACGCATGAAGTCGTTACCCGCCAGCACACTGGCTGCGTAGTCGGGGTATGCATCGGGCAAGTAGTTCAGCACCGAATTGAAGAGAAGGAAGGCACCCATGGAGAACCATGCCGAACCCTGAGATTGTTAGCAAGTTGAGCGATCCTCGTTATTGGACGATCTTACAATGATTGGCATAATCCAGTGGACATCACGCATCGACGACCAGCCGAACCAGAACAAACAGATCGGGATGCAGAATGCTCCCACGAAAGCTGGGGGCAGACGCTTCTCCGGTGCAAGCTCGCCATTTTCATCGAATTGTGGCTCTAGATACTTATGCAGGTACCAGAAAAATGGCGGAATGACGATGAAAGCACCGACAACTAAACGCTTAAGTCAGTTTCTCATCGCGCCTTCGAAAATGTCGCTGCCACTTACGGATACCCAGATATGCCAATCCCTCTTCTCCAAGGCCAAATCCATAGATCTCGACGAAGACGATGACGAACGACTCGAACCAAATGTAAAGTAAGCCATAGATCAACGCAATGTAGAGGTTGAGCAAGAACACCATCGGCTCGGTGAAGTTCAGTGTAAAAGGCCTAACAAGGGACATCATCACGATGTCCTTGCCTGACATCTGCTCTGACATGAGCTCCGGCTCGCAAATGAGTTTTTCGTTGCCGGTGAGCTTGCGCAGACGACGTGTACGCCGCAAGAGGATGTTGTTGGCGCTAGTCTCCGGGAAGAAGAAAAATAAGAATATCAGGCAGAATGCCGACAACCACATCAGCTCCCAAAGAGGCCAAGACCATGGAGCCTTGATGACTCCATTGGTGCCGCCGAATTGAACAGCAAAGCCACCAATCAGAGGACCGAGTGTAGGACCACAGATAGCTGCAATGCCCCAGATCGACATGGCATATGCGCGTTTGGCTGGAGACCAGATATCTGCAAGGGATGCGCCTCCAGTTGCTAGGACGGGACTTCCGAAAAAGCCGGTCAGGAACCGAAATGCCAGCAGCATGCCAAAATTGGTGGCCATGGCGACGGCAGGCTGCAGAGCAACGAACACCACAAGAGTGCCGATGTAGATAGGGTTTCGCCCAATCTGCGGGATCTCAGACATCGGCGACCAAAACATCGGACCCAAACCATAACCTGCTACGAACAAGCATAGCCCAAGCGTCGCTGGGACCTGTCCGACCCCGAAGATGGCCTCTATGTTCGCCTCTCCTGGGGCGTAAATCGAACTACCGATGTAAACGGATGTTGTCAGAAGACAGAGCTCGAAAGTGACGAAGACCTTCTTGAATGTAGACCTACAGGTTCACGTACGTTAGCTGTGCATCTCATAACTTTGGGATGGAACATCCTTCGAGTCCACCTGGTACCGCGCTGGGACCATAGCAAAGAGCTGCTGTATAGTCACGCGGAATCTTCATGGAGGTTTTCATCATCTATCATACTCACCAGTTCTGAGGATTTTCTTGGTCGTTGTCACCCCACCAACTGACAACATAAGCATCTCTTCCCTTCTCCTGGTCGACTTTGACGCCACTGGCATAGTTCACGTCCTCATCCTCATCCTCATCCTTAACCTTAGTCTCTTCTGAAGATGACCGTCTGTTTGTCGTTGGTCGTTCTGGCCGCGACAGCGTGTGCTGATCCTCTCGTGTGCGAACTCCTCCAAGCGTATTAGGCTCCTCGCCATCTTCTGGCGGATTGGTGTCGCCATGGTGAGCCAAATATCCAGACTTCTTCTCGTCGATGAACCTGGTGTAGAGGGATGGGTCTTCTTCCTCTGCAAATCTTAATGCCTTCTTCTTCGTGAGGAATCGAACGAGATGGCCAAAGGCCGTGTCTCTCATGAGCTCCGACATCGTACACGAAGATGGATGCTCTCCACTCGGCGACGATGAAAGTGCGAAGACTGATGCACAATAGATAAACAGAACAATGAAAAAAGCTCACCTCTCAACAGCGCGCCGCAAAGAGGTCATTCATCATACATCGCGGTTTCGCAAAGCCCGAAGCGTGCCTGGGCTCAACGACAAAAACATCCACAATGAGCGCATCGAAGCATACCAAGAAGAAGCTTAATGTGTAGCCGCGGGACGATGGCCGTGTCGAATGGCAGTGGTCGCTTCAGCGTTAGTGCATCGATCTGATCTTGTAGCCGTCCCACGTAGCCGGAGTGAGTGATGTCACCATATTTCCATCACATTCTTCTGATTAGCGCGATCGCCACGGCGAGATTTTCAGATCCGTTCCGAGATCTGTATTCACCTACCTCACTGCAATCGACATGCTCTGTCATCTTCCCGTCAGGACATCCGAGTGGACTGAAGCTGAAGCGCGAGACCCGCCACGTGGTCACCAGGTTCAGGCTATCGTTCTAAGCGGATGAGCAAGCTACAAAGCCGGTGGCCGCAGATGGAGGGTGCGAGAAAGGGTCAGATGTAATGATGCGGCATGACAATACCACGGTACTTCGCCAGTCTCTAGTGGTAACTTGAAAGAAGAGCGCTACGGTGAGCAACAAAAGGAGCAAAATTGTCAGGGTGTTGCATAACGCAGTGGTAGCTCTGTAGACCCGGGAGTGGAGACACGCATGTTGCGCGCTCAGGGACAATTCCACATGCGACTGTCGTACAAGCAGGTACAAGTTTGCTGCTAGCATCCCTTTTCCAAGATCAGGTGTAAGGACGACTTTCGAGAATACGCGAAGTGTTCTACCCGTAGCTGCTATCACTGATACAGGCAAAGCAGGTAGCCACAAAGCTGTCAACGAAAGATCACATGATAATCACATGCGATAATCACATGCCTTGGTCGGTGTATACCTAGTGAAGGTATGGATAAGAACAAGTCCCAGCGGTCCAGGGCGCGTCACAACAGTCGTTGGTGTCCTCTCCTGTGGCGCGAAGGCAGCATGATTAGCAAAATCTCTGCACCAATGCTTGCCAGTGTGCGTGCAGCGAAGCGCTGACACTATATATCTTGTACACCAGTATGCCGTCCCATTCCTAGTTTCTGCGCACTTTGACTTCGCATGGGCGGCAACAGCAAACGACGTCAGAACGCGCCACGCGGGATTCTGGTGAGCTGCATGCACGGAGACTGCCGACCCCCGGCTCGTGTCACGAAAGCACGTGCCTATAACCTCACATACATCAGCGCCAACAACCGCTGCATGATACCGCGTTATGCGTTCTGCCTTCTGCGAACGTCCATTGCTCATGCAGGTGTACACCGGAGCGCGCTTTGGGAATGGCGCATTCAATCACAGCTCCTCTCGTGTTTGCTCGCCTTGGTCGCACCCTTCGTAGCCGCTCGTTTCAGTACGTACCTCAGGCAGACAGTCATACGCAGCTGAGAGCAGTCTGCAACAGCTGCCTTGACCGAGCTATATTTGAGGTTCATGTCCACACTGAATATAGTTTCTCCTGTTCGTTCATACCGTCAGCTCACCAACCAGAACAGGCACATCACGAAGGCCTTCCACACTAGCACCATGGCTCAAGAATCAAACATGTTCTCCGATCTTGATGCATTTCATGAACATCTCCAGAAGTCGACTCGAGTTCTAGCGCTTTGCGGCGCAGGCCTGAGTGCTTCATCAGGCCTACCGACTTTCAGAGGCGCAGGGGGCCTGTGGCGAAACCACGATGCCAAAGCGCTCGCAACTCCCGGAGCTTTCGAGGAAGATCCTGCTATCGTGTGGAGATTCTATTCCTGTAGGTGTGCTAGGAGCATTTGCTCAACAAGTGATGAATCAGGCTGACAACATGTGCAGACCGACGTCACATGTCCCTCAATGCTCGACCGAATGCCGCCCACTATGCACTAGCCGAGCTTGCTAGGAAGATGCCTGGCTTTCTCACGCTCACTCAAAACGTTGACGGTCTTAGCCAGATTGCTGGCCACACTCCAGAGCAGCTGAAGCTGCTCCACGGCTCCCTCTTCGAAATCAGGTGCGCAAGTCAATTGTGCGACTACAGAGCGGCAAATTTCGAAGATCCAATCGTGCCATCACTAGCCATTCCCAGAGGTGGACATGATCCAACCACCAAGGAGGCCCTGACTGGTTCCAAGTCGAAGGAGCTCGACATCAGTGATGCTTCAGTACCAGTGCCCAAAATTCCTTTCAAAGACCTTCCAACCTGTCCAAAATGCAAGGAATCTCTCCTGAGACCAGCCGTCGTCTGGTTCGGCGAGAACCTTCCGCGCAGGACAATTGAAGAGGTCGACGAATACCTCGCAGAGTCGGACAAAATCGATTTGATTCTAGTGATAGGTACCAGCGCCAAAGTATACCCGGCCGCAGGCTATATCTTTAAAGCACGATTCAAGGGTGCAAAGGTATGTGTTGTCAATATGGACGGCGACGATGCTCCACCTGGCGGCTGGAAGAAGGGCGATTGGTTTTTCAAAGGAGATGCTGCTCAGATCTTGCCACAACTCTTGATGCCGATTATAGGTGAAGTCGAAGTGCCACATGCGAGAAGTTGATGGGCATGTATGAGATGAAAAAGCACGCAGCCATAGTTCCCGAGGCGTGCAGGCAAAGTGCAAAATATATTTCATCTCGTTTTTCGTACTCTTAATCTCGCACAAGGAGAACTCCGGCAAGCATTGTTGCTAAGCAAATCAACCATCAAACCGCATATACCATCATTATCCACAGCAATATGCCAGTAGCAGATCGTGGGAAAGCGCATCCACATGACGAAGTCTTTTCTGTATCTACAAAGTCTATCAAGTCCCGGGCGCCAGCGCTAACAGCAGAGCCCATATCGACACCCAAAGCCACATACTCGTGGCAAAAGCAGAGATGAGGGTGAAACCCAAGTATTCATAACATCACCTCCACTGCCCAAAGGGCATCGTTGATCGCGTTTTGGCCTCGTCGTGTGCCATTTTGACCCTCTCGTTGTGAGCATTCCTCCAGTACTTTAGACGATCCGCTCTCTTTATGCCAGCAACGGTCTCGCCCAGGGGCTTGTCGCCTGCGTCTGTCGTTACTCCTCCAGAAGGAGACCCGATCTCTCGCCAGCTGCCTCTTGCACTACGATCTTTTTGCGCCTTGGTGAGACCGCCTTCACCCCACATGGAGAGTCTTTGAACCTTGCGCAGCCTGCGGAAGCCGACCGCGCACGCGACGATTGTGAGGGTGCCGCAGAGCGTGGATATGCCGAAGAATCCGTAGTTGGACTCTTCAATGAAGTTCTCCAGATTCATACCGTAGAGTGCAGCGGTGAACATGCCTGCAGTCAGGCCAAGTGTTCCGATGCTGAACTTAAGATCCAGCAGCATAAGGCTGTTCCGGTTCGCATCCAGGATCGCGCGTACGATCTCTTCTGTGTTGCGGATGGCAGAGACCAAGTTGGAGGAGATCTGCACAATTTCATCTGCCACCTTGTGGTAGGACTCCAGTAACAACTCCACCTCTTCATGATTATCCTCTTCCCTCTCGATGCCTTCCGCTTTCTCTGTGAGGTACATGCTCGCCAAATCATCATCGGCCTCCAACAAATCGTCAATGGCATCTCTGACCAGGCGTGCCTTCTGCTCAAACGTCCCCAGCTTCTTGGAGACAATCAACAAATACCTCAACTTCTCCCTATCGATATCCTCCTCCAACTCCCTCAACACCCTCACAACAGGCTCCCTCACTCCCTCAAACTCGCTTTCTAACGCACTCGTCACGCTAATCAGCACTGCCTCCAACGCCCTGAACTCGTACGGCAGATTCCCAGCCGCAGCCGAACCATTCTGCTGCTTCTGTCTCAACTTCCCTTCCAAGTCATACATGAACAGACTCTGCGCATAACTATCCGTACTGCCATACACGTCAAACACCAAAACGCGATTGTGCTTGATCAGACACCTCAAATGCAGCAGATTCACCAGAATGGCACTCGGCCTCACGAGTATATGCGGCAGCACCGAACTGTCGATCTTCCTCAGATCCCGCGGCATGAGACTATATCTCGCGATGAGCTCGCTCTTTCGAAACTCTCCATTCACGAGAGTGACATTTCCATTCTCATCGAACTCGGTGCAGCGAAGTTTGAGTTCGTTGGATGGTTTGATTATTCGGCCGCCGAGCCCTGAATTGTCGTCGAGGAAGCCCGGTAGCGGAGGAATATGGGAGGAGGGAAGGTGTTTGGGGCTTGGCTTGGCTTGTCGGATACGTCGCCAGAATGGTTCTGCATGGAGCGCGCATGTCGTGCTGATGGAGCGTGCATTCGCGTTGTCTATTCTATCGTGGTTCGAAAAGATGTCGTGAACCGACGCGCTGGTTCGCGGGCGTATCGCTGTTGCATGACATGTTCGTGCATATCTGCTACTTCTACATGCCGTTGAAGTCGGTTTTTTCGTTGAGCATGTCCCGTTTCGCGCAGTTGCAAGTCGTGTCAAGCGTATTTGGAGGCTGCCATGCAATGCAGTCATGTCGGGGTGAGAAGATACATTGTACATGTAACATAAAACTCGAATAAAATGGAGGGTCTTAGCTACTGGCATCGTCACTCGAGTCGAAGCTTTTTGAAATTAAGACCAATGCGGTAAAGCGCGTACATCTTGCGGGCACAGATAAGTCACAATATGGTCCACTATAGCCCGTTTCAGAGACTTTGGTACAGAGCTCTATCAACAATCTACCCAGATATGGTCAAAGGCACGTCGTTGTTACAGCAACATGCTCGAAGCCTTGGATCTGTACCATGCAAGTCCACGTACACGTGAGACGTTCGGTACTCGACGCGCCTCAAGACTCGATTGTCTGCGATCGCAAAATGTCGTTAAGAAATCAAAGCTTTTCATTCCAGGGGAATGCCCTCGTATTCGCCGTACCCAAGCGCGAGGTTCATGTTCTGAAGACATTGCGTTGCAGCACCCTTGAGTAGATTGTCAATCGTAACATTGATCACTGCACGCTTGCCACCAGAATGGACTGCAAATCCACCGATCTCAACACCATGTTTACCAGCAATGAGCTTGACTTGGGGAGACTCGCCTGAGATCTTGATGAGTTTTTCCTTGTCATAGCGATCTTGATATAGTTGCCGAACGTCTCTGCTCGTCATCTTCTCTGCCAGCGGCAAGGAGATGGTATGGTGAATTCCCTGGAACCAGACTGCGACATGAGGGATGAAGCCAACCTCACGACCAAGCTGTGCAGAGATCTCTCGCTCGTGAATGTGATCCGTGAGCGAGTAGGCGAGAAGGTTGTTGGTGAGAACATTTACATCATTCTTTGGCGAGGGCTTAGTGCCAGCACCAGAGTAGCCAGAGACACCAAACACAGTAGGGTTCGCAGGAGCAGCAGCGAGGTGCGGAATCAGCGGAGCAATGCCAAGTTGTGCTCCAGTAGCGTAACAGCCTGGATTGCTGATACGGGTAGCCGAAGCGATCTTGTTCCGCTGCACAAGCTCAGGCAGACCGTAAGTCCAGTCAGAGTTGAAACGGTAGTCGGCTGACAAGTCGACGATGACTGCCTCCTTGTGACCGGAATCCTCAATCGCGTCAACGTATGGCTTGCATACACCATTAGGGAGCGCCATTACCCAACAATCGATCTCTTTTCTCTCGGCCATCTTGCGGATATCATCCGGAGTAAGGCTCTCGTAGATAATTTCCTTCTTCTCGTAGCCTTTCAGCTTCTTGCCGGCGAGCTCGCGTGACGACACGTGGCAGAGGTCCATGTTCGGGTGTCGATTCAGTAAATCGATGAGTGCTTGACCAGTGTAACCACGCGCGCCGATGACAGCCACCTTGGCGGGATAGTCCTTTTCGCTGTTCTTAATGCCAAGAGGTGGATTGGGGTTGGTGGTGTATGTTCTGACTTGTTGCAGGCCATCGATGCGAGAATGTTTGGTTGGACGGACATTGGTGCTGAATGCTCGCGCCTGCGATTGTCTACCCTGCGCCAGTGCTGCTGCTTTCGATCGGATGCGCTCTGCAACACCCGCTGCACGGTGCAGTTGAGACTCCAGATTGATGTCGCCGAACATCTCCCTACCATGCTGAATGAATTCGGCCATGAGATCGCGAACTTCTTCAGGTGTCTCAATACCATACCAGAACAAGACCTCACCCCGGCGCGCAATCGACCCGTCAGCCTTTTCACTAAACCATGTCAAGTTCTCGTCATCCTGCTTTACGGTCCAAGCAAGTTTAGAGAAGTCACGTTTGAGGTTCTGGAAGACATTATCGGCGATGTTGGACAGCCAGGCGTTTCTCGTCATGGTCAGAGTAGCCAAATGACCCATTGATTCCGGGGAGTTGTTCTCGGGAGGCAGAACAATTGCAAGAGCTTCCATGTTCTCGTCATAGTACGCCTTGAATGGCCTTGATTCGAGGATCTCAAGATAGCGATCGACGACGTTTGCAGCATCCAGACCTTCACGGTCGCGCAGGAGGGTCTGCTTCAATTGATTGATGTCCTCGAACTCCTTCAATGATGAGGCCTGTTGAAGTTTAGTGCCACGCCGGATCAGCGTACCAGCTCCGGAATGCGTGAACAGTTCCCGCTCCAAGCTCTCTGGGTGAATGATGGCAACGCTAGAGCTGCGTGGCAGGTCGTCCAAAAGCGTCTTGATGTCTCTGATCTTGCTGCGGGTGCCGTGTATGACCCACGGCTTCTTCATGTAATCATCGTATTCCTCGTCCAAGTTGATCGCTTCGATTAGTTTGCCAGTCTCCTTGTCGTGAATGCCGCCCTTCTCTGAAAGATAAACGATTTTGAGAGGAACAATCTCTCTAGCAAGCATTGCAGCAGCCTTGTCGGCGTTCACGTTCAGTACCTGACCCTCATCGTTCTCGGCCATACAGGTGAGCACAGGAATGTAACCATCTGCAATGGAAGCCTTGATACTCTGGGCATTGACCTGGTTGACCTCGCCGACAAACTCATACACGTCCTTGTCCTTGTAGTCTGCAAGTAGCACACCGGAAGTAATCGGACGTGCTCGTACACCCCACGACTCCAGTGCCTCAACCAACTTCAAGTTCTCCTGCAGGAACAGCTTACGTGCAACACCCAGCGTCTTGCCATCTGTGATTCGAATGCCCTCGTTGTATTTTGGCTCAATGCCGGCTTCTTCCAACATCTTGTTGAGCTGGGGTCCCGCGCCATGAATGATGACCGGGTACAGACCCATCTGGTTCAGGTTTCGAAGTGAGGCACATAGTACATCGATGTAGTCGGTCAGAATGGCTCCGCCAACTTTGATGACTGCAAATTGCTGCGAGGAAACAGAGGTGAACTGGGCCAAGTATTGCTGGACTTCGCGCTTAGAGGCGATGTTGTTCAGTACATTGATGACGGCGGAGCGTGCAGAGCTCTCATCGGCGCGGTGCGAGGTCGCGTATGATCGAACTGCTGGCAGACATGGCTGGACAACCGTGAGCGCTCGCCCGGATCGCGACTGTTTGGCCAAACTTCGACGTTGTTGGCGGACGATGGTACGGCACAATGGCCTCGCAACAGACTGCATCATGGTCGTGGTGACATGCAATCGCATGCACATGCACATGCGGCAGCTGAGCTGTATAGAAAGACTATGCAATAATACGCGAGAGTGCGCGCGTGAATGAGTGAACGATTATGATTGAGTTGTGACTTGGAAATGAGAATAATAATCCGACGCCGAATCTGAAGGTGATGAGCCGACTGCGGGCCATTGGCAGGGTAGGTCTACATAGATTTTTTCACCTGCAGCTGCGCAAGAACCCTGAGCATCCTCGGGCATGTTGCATATGTCCGCAATGCTGATCGATCAGCTGCTTCATGCAAGGAGCGAAAAGTGCCTACACGCTTCTTGCGCGCGCATTGCTATCTGGCATTGCTTTCAATGCCATTTCCTATCTTTTATCAGATCATCTAGCAGATGGCAGGCTACGCGGCGCGGGTGTGACAAACCCCACATCTTGGGGCTAATTTACTAGCCTCCACTCGTTCAGCTGTTACTCATTGCGCCACTAGTGCCGCTACATATGTAGCGGGCGCCCTAGGCATACATCGACATACAGCATATCTTCACCTGCCGTATGACCTGTTGTATTGACGAGCGTCCTGGGTTGAAGGCACACATAGTCCCGTGTAAGGATGAAGTCGTGCAAAACCTAGGCCAGTGGAGACCCGCGAGGGAAGCAATAATCCTTCGACGTTTTGGAGACTTTGTGTACACACTAGCAGGGCTATGTTGAAGGATTTGCTTCGACCTGATCCGCCCATGACGAGCCGGCTAGGCCTGGCAGAGAAGATCGTTCAGCTTCCTTCCTGCCTACAGGTCCTCCAGAGCCTGGCAGCGCTGGAAAGTCCTCGTTCGTGGGTACGGTAGCGGCTGCAGCCCGCTCTCCACGCCCGCCTCTACCTCCTCCGCGACCTCGACCGCCACCCTTAGGCTCCTGATACAGATACTCCCTTCCATCAGTGTAGCCTTGCTGATCCCCAGCGAAGCCTTTGCCATCATAACGCCCGCCTCTACCAAAGTCGTCTTCGTTCTTCTCAGCATCCCACTCGCGACCTTCAATCGCCTTCAGCTTCCGTTGCCGATTCTTCTCACGCTCGCCCATCATCTGCTGCCTATCTCTGCGCTCTTCTTTCCGCCTCTCATTCGAGACATGCTTCGCTTGCTGTTCCCGTTGCGCGAAAGAAGCCGCGTCGGCTTCCGCTCGGGCGTGTGCCGCAGTCAACGATGCATTCTTGATTTGTATACGTGCCATCTTTTCGGCCAGTTCTTCCTCTGTCAACTTTGGCTTGCGAATGCCTCCGGTAGCTCGCCGATCTCCACGGACAGCAGTTCCCGGTTCAATTCGCGGGCCCGAAGGTGCGTGTTCAAGTGTATTGCCAAGCGATTGTGATTGTACTTGCGTTGATGGCCCATGTTTCGTACTCCCTGGAAGTTCTGCTCCTTGTGCACTAGTCCGCGCTGAGTCGCCACGATCTTGGTGAACTCTACCTTTTCCTCGCCCTCTCCCACGGCTTGCGTCTGTGTGCGTTCTCGAAGATGGTGGTCGCTGCGATTCGACTATCAATTGAGGCGCTGGTGTAAAGTCTTCGCTGAACAGGTCATCGTCCGATCGGAGGCGCATAGACTCCTCCACTGGAACAAGATCATCGAATAGATCGTCTTGTGCAGGGCCAGTCTGAGCAAACTGATCTGCGCCAGCAGCATCTGGCGGCGCCGCCGTCGTATCAGGCGCGAAGGTGGGAGCTGCCGCAGACAGAGGCGTCGAGCTTTGCCTGGAAGTTCTCTGCATAGAGTACTTAGCTCCCTCTTATATGGAACATAGCAGTGAAGTCGTGTACCTGATCTGTTGCCGGAGGTGGATCAGCCCACACTGAATGCTCCATGCTTATCTGTTGCCCTACAATCAAACAAAAAGCATGTGGAAGCAGTGAGATGTCGAAAGCTATTGACGATAGACGTGCAGAAGTAGCAGCGCGAACAGACAGGCACAACTACCGGTGCATGCAAAAGTATGTCTGCAAACTACGAAATGGGCGTTTAGAGCTGCATTGACCAGATCGACTCACTACCATTGGGGTCACCAGCAGTTAGATGGCTATTGTCCACTCAATATGGAGCTACATAGGTCGCGCTGGTGGGCGGAGGGTTCAAAGTCTGAGCGCCTCAGGCTCGCATTCTTGGCAGCAGACGCCACCTCAGGTACGTACCGTTGCCGGCTTCGTCTACGCCACTTTTGCACGTGACTGTGACTATATTGACGCCCTGTGAAGTATGCTGGCAGCGTGTTGAACGACAGAAGCAGAAAGCACCAAAACCGTACAGCTTCGTGCTTTTGTGCCGCCGCGTAAAATGCGAAAGTCGCAGCTCAGCTAAACATAGATGATGTCTGTCTGACCTCGATTCCTGTTGTGCGACTCTTTCCGCAGCAACGGGCCATTCGGGAAGACATTCGTGCTTAACGGACGGACTAGTACATGTTCAAGTATTCTCTTTTCGCTGCACAGCGGTCGACTAACAAGTGAAGACGAGACACCTACAGCAAGAGTCTGCAAACATATAGCAATCACGTCGACGCGCCAGGCCTGAAGATGCGGTCACGACACTGTTTGAGTCCTCCTTGAAGCCAGGCAATCGAACCGTCCTGTCATCGCATAAATTGTCTATGCAGCATACGCATTGTTGCCGCCCACAGTGACTGTGAGCTTATTCGGCGAGGAGCTGAAAATAGCCCCTTCCTGTGGGGCCCCTACGATATGCCAATCAGTCAAAGACCACGGTCAGGATCACTGGCAACCACAAACCTCCATCGGGGGCAACATCATCGTACGGCCATGCATATCCCAACCCATCCACATTCGCAGAGTGTACGATCCTGGAATAATGCTGCAAATACAATCAGCGAAACTAGGGACGCTGTCCACTTCATAACTCAGACAGCACTCACATTCGTGACGGGATTAGTATAGTATTGACTCGGATTTGTCCCATTTGGAACCTGCGAAGACAACAGCAACGTACTTCGATTAAAGCCAGCACATAAGCGTGGGATGATCGCATTGGTTTTTGCGTTCCCACCGGTGGCGAATGGACCGCTGTTAGAGCTGAAGATATCAGCAGAGGTGGGTTTCGCAAAGGTACTGCCATCTCCGAAATCCAGATAGCCCGTTGAGTTGACTTGTCCCTGAACTTCACCCCAGGAGGCTTGGGTGTCAACGGTCAGTTGTTGACTCTTATACTTGTCCCAGACTGTCACTCTGTCAGTGACGGTGCCTCCAATGGCCCTCGGTTTGCTTGCCCGTGAGACGTACCTTGATTAACATAGTCCGTCCAATAGGTCTGGAACCAACCTGGGTTCATCGTGATGCCGGAGTTGGGACTTAATGCCCTCAGATCTTTGCCGCCGCTCTGTACAATCAATGAGCTCCATCGTCTGCCGTCAGCAGCAGTCTGCGCCCGGAGACCTTTGGCAACCGTGGCCAAGCCGTCCGGCTTCATACCTCCGACGTGTTGGCTCCCACCCGACGTATCTTGTAAAGTTAAAGCGATCGGCACGTTGCTCACAAAGTCAACATAACTGATGTTCACGAACACCTGAGCAGTGTTGAACGTGAATTCGCAAAAGCCGAAGTTGGTGTTATAGTTTGCGTCCGATGTGTTAAAGACCGACGGCTCTACCACGCCAGGGCCAGGATTGAGCAAGAACGTCAATGGCTTGTCGATCGAGAACCAGATTCGGGCGCCGGCAAGTCGAGGTATGGTTGCATTGACCACGTTGCCCGGGGCGCCAAGTCGTATTCCGATGTCAACTGGGACTGGCGAGCCCACTTGCGATGGACTGCTTGGATAGTATGGAGACTTGGCGTCAGCCTGGAGCATGAAGACTGCATTGTTGTTGTCAATAGCTCGGCCGGCTATGTAATGTTCAGCTAATGCTAGCTTGCCGAGCGAAGACTGCTGACTTACTGATATAGGCATACACATTTGAGGAGCTGGACTGATTCTCGAGCGCGACGATGAGCGTGCCGGTAATAGTGGCAGCTTGTGCGGTTGGCTTGACAGCAGCGCGGTTGTAAATCTTGACCTTGCTGGGCTGAGGTGTTTTGTCCTGTGTGACATTTTCGTGAGGTTCTGAATCGACTGGAGGCTGCGGCGAGAAGTTTGCGTTCTGGTGCTGCGAAGAGGAAGAATGATCATGTTTCCGAAAGTGCCTCCTAACGAAGCTCCGAATGCCTTCCAGGAACGAGCCCATTGGAGGAGGTGATGCGCTCATAGGGATATTATCGCCGTGATGCAAGCGGTCGATTGAACAAGGGAGATGGACGGAACGTAGGTGCAAACAAATTGGGGAAACCGCGCAGGCGCAGCCACTGCCATCTTGAAGTAGTTGACCTTAACGCACTTGCTAACATCGTGGAGCATATTGCCTCGACCACCATTGCATCTGCACAATCCCATCGCTTGCGCGTCCTATCTGAGACTTCGAAATCCAACCCGTACAAATGATCCACTCGGGTGGGGATGACTTGAACCTGCTTGCCATCGACCGACGCATGCGTGGAACTTTTCTGCCAAAAGGCACATAATCGCCACAGCTAATTCAAGCTGACGGTCCTGTGTCTAAGTCTGCGCAATCCTTCTGCCGAATGGACAAATCTTGATGCGGCTCACTGCACCCATTGTCGTTGTTAGCGTGATACATGGAGCATCTTTGATTTGCCTTGAACACGTTCGCCTAGAAGATACAAGAGTCTTGAGCTCGTCAGCTGCTCGTAGCATGCGGTATGGTATGTCAGTGTGCATAGCCACAGTATTATCGAAGTCCAACCATGATATCGGTGGAGCCGAGACACAAGCACGCATGTGACCAAAGTGACAATGTCCATTGTACCGCATGTGACCTTAGCCTTATTGTATACTCGATGAAGCTGCACCATTTGAAATCATGTGCATTCGGGAGGTGCCCTACATGTGTTTTGAGCGAAAAGTCATGTGCCATGCGCCGCACAACAGGCGGCGAAGGCGAGATTGCGATACTTGGCTGGAAGTTGCAAGGTCGGCGCTCTGTCATACCACGGGCTTGACATGCTCAAAAGATGCTTATGGGGCGTCCCGAATGCATGATGCTCAATGTCGACGCTCAAGCGCACAAACATGAACGTAGGCGCCGCTGACTGATCAGCCGAAAGGGTTCAAAGCAGCCTTCGTGCTCGAGATTAGCTGCTTCTGCAACGCCGCCTTGTGAGTGCCGTGCTTCAGCCTGATGGATTTGCATCTGGCGGCTCTGGTGTTGGATGTCATCTGGGGAATAGATCGCGCTGTTTCAGCCATAAGCTTAGCCCGCTTGTTATCTTCCTCAGTCTCTGGGAGCAGATCGATCCCCGTTCCGATACGCTCTTTGAGAGCTTCATCGGCTTGCTCTTTACGTTTGAGATCTCTTCTCTCTTCTCTGAACGAAGCTCGCATTCTCTTGTTGGCGGACCACGGATCGTCCCAATCGCGATCACGCGCCTCATATAATTCTTGAAGCCGCTTGGTGTTGTCCTTTATTTGTGCTCGCTCGTCTGCTTTGCCCTCGAGCTGAGCAAAAGCATCCTCGCGCCTCCTTTCGCGTTCTTCAGCAGTCAAAACGGGTACTTTGTTCTCGCCTACCCGTACACGATCTTCTGGCTCTCCGTGGTCCCTAGCCTTACCGCCGGCTGTCACAACGTAGGCAGTATTTTTCGGGTCAGTCTGGATTTCGATGGTGCCAGTGCAGGCAGGATGTTTCATGCGGAAGCTCCATATGGGCGTCGAGTGATAGTAGCCCATTTTGCGTTTCTCGGCGTTGAAACGCACGCCTTGGCCGATGATCGCATGCGGTTTGCAGGTATGGCACCAGACAGCGAAGGGCATCTCGAAGCGCACAGTCTGCGAGCCATCTCTTCGGAGCGTGCCTGGAGCGCGACGCTTGTGTAGCTTGTTACCACTCGTGTTCCCTTCTGCGTCGGGCGGCACGTAGCGGCCCATGTTGAAGCCCTGCATGGCTACAACAATGCACGCCAGCGGGAGGTGAAGGCAACAAAGTGTGAGATGCAGCACCTATTGCCATACGTTGCGCCTGTACGAGCACGTCGATGAGCGTCGGTGAATAATGAATGAAGAAAGGCTGACGCGAGACACAATCGGGTGACAAGGGTCGGTGCTCCTGCAAGCAACAAGGGTCTTATATGCCGTCATATACGCGGGGGCGGGACGATCTCTGCTTTCATTTTTGAACTCCTTCGCCGCACATTTCTACTTACTAATCACTTGCGTTTCTCTTCAAGTTTGGTTGTTGCAAAACTTCGCATTGTGCACCTACTTCTCCTCTTCGATACCGACAGTGACGATGGCGACTACAAATGGCGCATCTGCGCATCCTTTCACCTGCAATACATGTCAGGTCGCGTTCCGCTCTTCTGACCTGCAACGGACTCACATGCAGTCCGACTGGCACCGATACAATCTGAAGAGACGTGTAGCATCTCTGCCACCTCTTACATCTGAAGTCTTTGCAGAGAAGGTTCTTGCAAATAAGGCTACGGCAGCCGCTACGGCAGCACGAGCTAGTTTCGAGAAGAGATGCGAAGCATGTGATAAGACGTACTTCAGTGAAGGAGCTTATATCAACCATCTCGGAAGCCAGAAGCACAGATTACTTGCGGCCAGGCTTTCTGCACGAGCGCAAGGTTATGAGGGCGCCGAGACGGACAGCATGGCCGACTCTACGTTCACGTGAGTAGCAAAGCTGACTTTTGCAAGGTCCCAGAGGCGTGAGTCTGGTTCCCCACCAACGCAGCTAACGTTATTCTCTCTGCAGGCTTGGTGAGACGCTCGATAACGCTAGCACGGCTGCCAGCTCCACGAGTACCGTAAATGGCGAGATCCCAGCTGAAGAGAAAGATGATGATCTTGTGGAGGTGACCGATCGTCTACGAGAGACTGCATTAGGCGTGCCGGCACAATCAGTGGCTCCTCTGCAGCGGATACAATCGGACGAAGACGACGCAGAGTACGAGCACAAGGCGGATCTCAATCAATGCCTGTTCTGCAATTATCTATCGCCGACCCTGGATCTCAATGTACACCATATGTCTCGCCAGCACAGTTTCTTCGTACCAGAAAAGGATTACTTGGTAGATTTGGCTGGCCTGATCAACTATCTAAACGAGACCGTCACAGTTTTACACCAGTGTTTACTTTGCCATAAAAATCTACACACCACGCCTGGCGTTCAGACACACATGCGCGATAGAGGCCATTGTATGATTGCTTATAGTACGGAAGAAGAGCAAATGGACGTAGGCGAGTTTTATGACTTTCGATCCACCTATTCGGACGAAGACACTGCTGGCGAAGAGGACGATGAGGGAGCTGGAGGTGTCAGCTTAGGCGCAAAGCGTACGGTGAAAACGACTGTTGCAAATGCGGATGGAGAGGATATCGACATGGACGAGGACGATGAGGGCTGGGAGAGCGACAGCTCACTGTCTTCTGTGCCAACAGATGAGATCACATCAGTGCCTGTGGATAAGACTCACATGCACGGAAAGCTTGGGTTCCATCGACATCACTCTCATACCGATCCCAGACCTCACAAGAACAGCGACGGGTACCATTCACACGCGCACCAAGGATCACACGCTGTCTACTACGATGACTATGAATTGCACCTGCCATCGGGGCGCACTGCAGGTCATCGAAGCCTCAATAAGTACTTCAGACAAAATCTTCGCAACTATCCCACGGCTGAGGAACGTAGTGAACAACGCATGCTTGGGGAAGAGCGACATGTCTCAGACGCCGATGATGAGGAAACGGAGCATGTTTCTGGAGCGAGACGGGGCCGCCAGCTCATCAGCCGCGCTAATGGTGGCATGGGAATGGTTGGCGTAAGTGAAACGAAAAAGCGCGAGGTCCGAGCAGTCGAGAAGCGTGATCAGAAGAGGCAGCAGAGAGCTCAAAACAGGTATCAGGCTGGTAACGAGAAGCGTGGCAATTTTCAGAAGCACTTCCGTGATCATCTACTGCAGTAGGAATATTCTGCGGTCCGATGGCGGGGTTGGGACTTCGGGTGGCTGTGGGAAGTTGCGGCGTCGATCTAACAGTCGAGATCGCTGACAATGGCTCAAATCCGCTCGATGATTACGACTCCGATGCTGGCAGCGTATTATATATAGATGTAAAGGATGATCGAAAAGAGAAGATCCAAGAGTTGTAGCTTTATGATGACGCACACTGCTGTTCCACGCTAGGAGGCATGCGCGTTTGCATGACACTCTCAACCTTGTCACTTCTGGCAGGTGTTTCATGCTGAGCCGCACCATCATGAGCCACGAGTTGTTGTTGCGCCTTCCGTTCGACAGCCAGTACTCAGATCAGTACGATGAGCAAAGCCACTGACGAAGACCGAGATGAGAACGAGTGGCAGTATTGCCTTTTCCCGGGCCTCCCCGACGTGGCTGCTGTGCCAAGCCTTCTTGTGGAGGCAGGGCAGAGTAGCTTGTTCTGGCGATGCAGGGAGATAAAGTATGCCTTGGCAATGCTTGGTATGAGATACAGTTTGACCATGCAACTTCGGCCCGGCAACGACGCAATGTCGCTGTTGGAATTATTATGCGAAACTTCGATACTGAAGGCGCCTTCCGAGCAGCTGATACGATTACGCATGTCTCCAGGGTCTACTGGTAAGCGACTGCACCAGCATACCGTACTGGAGACCAAGGTCCTGCCATCGTGCCTACCAGGTTGGCAAGCGATTGGGCTCTGGGGATTTTGGCAGGCCCACATCACGATTCGTCGGAAAAAACATCGCTTCCCCTTCCCTACCAACCACAGCATTGTACCTCGCGTACTACTCAGCTCCCTCATGCAGTGCGCTCGTGGGCTGCCGCTTAGCTAGCTGGCAAGATGTCGCCACCCGTGCAGAGCAGGATCCAGCACACGGAGTGCCGCTGTTCCATTGGATCGTGCCTAAACTACGATGCTTGCGAGTCAACGCAAGCTTCCCCAGTCATCTTGGAAAAGGATAACCTAGTAATGAGTGAAACTACTTGCGAACTCTCGACACTATCAGTAACGGGCACGTTAGCGCAGGAATTGGAGGCTTGATGCACGATCAACGGTTGCCCACGTCGACCAGGGAAGTGGAAACAGCGCAGCGCGTATCTTCGCATGTGTTTGCTCTGACCTTTACCCTACACATGGAGCACCTTCGGACCGTGTAAAGCTCACCGCCATCCATTCTTTGCACAACGGGCCAAGAATCCCGCTGCCTGGCGCCGGCTTCATCTCAGAACTCAATCTCAACGCAACATGATGATGCCGCTGCCACGTTCTGCTAGATTCTGCTCTTAGTCAAACCAAGAACTATAAGTGCTGCTCACTGCGCTTGATCTAGGATGGCCCAGACACCAATTTCGATGCTACAGAACCCGTTGTTGTGGAAGGCGATAAGTGCTGCGCTTCTGCTGTGCATTTTGGTTCAACAGTTCAGCCTGCACCCTCCGCCAGACATTACAAAGCACGTCTCAAAGGTCCCTCCACAGTCAGCGACATCGTCTCAAGGCCAAGGCGAAACGACTTCGCGCGAAAAGAACATTCAACCTTGGTCATATGATTGGGAACGAGATCGGAATAACCTCAATCTGAACACTGAGCAATGTGAATCTGCCTTTCCCAAGCTTTACGATGAGATCGATCGAGCTGTGTCTTTTTGGAAAGATGAGGGACGCAAGGTCGACTCTGACAGTATAGAGCTGGTCCGCGGCAACGATGGCGGAGTACGAATACTGATAGCTGATCAACAGCTTCGGATCATTCAGACACGAGGCCTGGGACGAGTCGATTTCCGCCACCGGATCACCGCCGTACTACAGCAGCTACGAATAGCGCTGCTAGCTGCAGAAACCTCTGGCGAATCAATTCCCGACGTCGAGTTCACCGTCATCGTGGACGACAAGCCGGTGATCGGCGAAAAACCGAGATCACTCTTCGGCTTTACGAGAGCTTTCGCAAATCCCAGGCATGACGCTATATGGATCATACCCGATTTCCATTTCTTTGGTGCTCCACCTGAGGCCGAGGGCTGGCCAACGCAGCAGAGCAAGTGCAGAAAGCACGATGCGCCCTTGAAGGACAAAATTGCAAAAGTAGCGTGGCGCGGCGTTGAGTGGACCAATCCCAAGATCAGGAAGCCGCTGCTCAATGTCACCGAAAAGAAACCGTGGGCCGATGTTGTTAAGATGAGCTGGGACAATCGAGATTCTGTCATACCAATGGACGCGTTCTGCAAGTTCCGCTACGTGGTCAACACTGAAGGACGGTCTTGGTCGTCGAGAATGACGCACCTGCTGAACTGCGACTCCTTGATGTTCGTGCACGACGTGGAGTGGATAGCACATTACTACCATCTGCTGGATACCGACAGGAATTGCGTTCGGGTGGAGCGTGATTTTTCAGATCTCGAAGAAAAGATCAAATACTACAACACGCATCTGGACGAGGCACAGCATATTGCGGATACGGCAAGAGCTATGTTCCGTGAGCGTTATACAACACCAGCTGCCACGGCTTGCTACTGGCGGAGACTGCTTCGATCTTGGGCAACTGTTGCTTTCAAGCCTCCAAAATGGGAGAAGGTCAAGGCGAAGAACAAGCTGGACTCGAATGAGAAGCTGCGAGGGATCTCGTTTGAGCAGTTCATAGTGCATGAGAACACGAAGGACTATCCTTATGAAGTGCCAAAGCCGAAGGAGAAAAGCACGTCAAAAGGCGGCAAAAGCTGAAGAGGACAGCATAAGTCTCAAGACATGCTTTGTCAACTACACGCCATGGTCCAATAGAAACTTACACTGGTGTAGCACCCAAAGCGTGTGCATAATGGGCATGTGATGGCCACAAAGCTAATGACTACGACACGCTCAGAACATAGATTGAGCTCCGTACTCGGCAGCAGCATCAGTAGTCTCCGCGTTATGGATTACAGCGTCGGTACTGCGTGCAATCTTGCGGTGCTGGGACGGATCTGGATCCCCGATACAGGATAGCGGAGGAGTAACGTAGCCACCGGTTTGGCATTGGCAACGGCCGTCTTCATCTTAATAGAGGGCAAATGTGAACCCATAGGGAGCGTGCGAAGATCTGGGAGCAGGAGCAGGCGTGGAATAAAAGTGCCGACTGCCAAGCTTCATACCATGGTCGTAGCTGTACAGCGAGACGGGCAATCAGCTCGGGAAGAGTCAGCCTTCGTCAGGGATCTCAATTGAGGCAGCGACTCCCTACGTCGAGCTCAAAGTCGGTGTGTTTGTAGTTCTTCGAGGTCTTCTGTCTTGATGACCGCTATCGATCGATTCTCCAATCTCTTCAAATCTCTGGGGCGTAAATAATATATGGCTTGCTTAGGAAGCTTTTGCCGACTGCCATACAGGGTTAGTGCAATTCGGCGCTCTGCAAATCTGCTTGACACCGAAGCCAGAGCGCTCCCGTCCTCTCTTTTCCACGCACCCGACTTCTGTGCTTTCATTTTCTAATACATCAACGTCGAGTCCATCGAATCGGCTACGCTAGCATTCACCTCCATAGTTCCGCGTTGCCACTATTGATTCCAGCCTGACGGCCGCACCACCTACAGCGATACCACCACGACGCGACACTTCAGAGTAGCTTAGTCACTCTATTTGCATACAGTAGTACGCATATTCGACGCGCCGCGACTCAGCACACTTATTACGTCTTTCTCCTGCTTCTCTAATCATGGCATCTGAGGTTGGTGGTCTGCCCAACGGCAATTATGCCGCGCACAATGGCTACAACTACGGCTACATCGACAACACCGCCGCCGCTCCGCAACCGACCGCAAGTCACCCGCCGCCATCATCTTCGACACCCTCCAATGCACAAACCGGTCAGCAGTCTGCACAGTCTCAGCCTGAGGTCAACAAGGACGAGGTGGGATGGTATTTTGTGGAGACCTACTACACTACACTGAGCAAAAACCCCGAAAAGCTTTACCTTTTTTACAATAAGCGATCACAATTCGTGTCCGGTGACGAGGCCCAGAAGGTTACCGTCTGTGTGGGACAACGATCGATCAACGACAAGATCAAGGGCCTTGACTTTTCCGAGTGCAAGGTTCGCGTCACGAACGTGGACAGTCAGGCTTCCGACGCAAATATAGTAATTCAGGTGATAGGCGAGATTTCGAACAAGGGCGAGCCACACAAGAAGTTCGCGCAGACCTTTGTGCTCGCTACGCAGCATAATGGCTACTTCGTCCTCAACGACATCTTCAGATACCTTATCGACGAAGAGGATGAGCCTGAACAAGAGGCGGCTGCATCTGCCGAGGAGACTCAGCAGGTTACGGAGAGCGGCGCACAGGAACCGTCCCCAGCTGAGACTCAGCCAAAGACTCTTGCATCTTCAGGCGAGGCGGTCGAGGCTGATGCCAAGCAGGTCGACAAAGAGCTCGAGGATAAGGCTGCTGACCGCCTGCAGTCTTCGGAAGAGGCCGCCGCTGCTGTAACAGAGCTCGTCAACGGCGAGTCTGCCGAGGACGCCAAGAAGGCGGTCGAGGAGGTCACCGCAACTCCCGCTGACCCAGAGCCAGAGAGCGCTGAGGCCCCGGTCGCTGAGCCTGAGCAGGTTGCCAATACGGGAGTGGACGTCCAGACTGAGAAGCCGAAAGACCCAGAGCCCACTCCCGCTGCAACACCGACGAAGCAGGCACAAGCTCCTAGTCAGCCAGTACCAGCACCAAAGCCAGCGGCTCCTGCTGTTCCTATGAGCTGGGCTGCTCGTGCTGCGGCCGCATCTGCTAGCCGTGCTCAAGCGCCAGCGCCAGCGCCAACTGTTGCGCAACAGTCAGCCGCTAAGCCCGCTACGTCAAAGCCAGCAGCGCCTGCCCCGACTCAGGCGTCGACATCCGCAACAACGACTACTGCGCCCACGGCTCCAGCAGCTCAACGTCAGGAGCCGGCATCTGACTCCCAGGATGAGTGGAACACCGTTGGCCACAATCGACAACAGTCGCGTCAGACTAATGTCCAGCAGCAAGACCAACAACAACAGAACCGCGGCTACATTAAGAACGTGAGCGACAATGTGGATCACAATGAGCTCGAGAATGCTCTCAAGCAGTTCGGTGAGATCGCTTACCTCGACATTGCACGTCAGAAGAATTGTGCCTTTGTCGACTTCAAGACTGCCGAAGCGTACACCAAGGCTACCAAGACTCCGTTCGAGCTGAACGGCGAGCAGCTGCAGGTTGAGGAGCGTCGCATACGCCCAGGTAGTACACCATACGTGCCCCGTGGTCAATTCCAGGGAGCCCGTGGTGGACGTGGCGGTGCTGGTCAAGGCCAGCAGCGGGGCAACTTTCAAAATAACACCCGTGGTGCACCCAGAGGCCGCGGAGGCTTTCCACAAGGCAACACTCCACGTGGGCGCGGAGGTGCTACAGGCGGAAATTAGGACAGCCGCTGCGAACATCTCAGGGAGATGAAAGCTCCGGGTTGCACGAGGGCACGAAGCAAGCGACCAATTCGCTCTCGAGTGCGCAAGGCAGATAATCAGGCAACAAAGCCTTCAGTGGCACCAGCGAATGGAGTGGAGCCCACGAGCGACTATGGTGCTCGCGGAGACGTTGCCACCTCGGAATGCGCAAAATGGTCGGCCGCACATGTGCAAATGGCGACGTCAGAGAATGAGTGTATGTCCCTGCACCAGACATCGACCTCTGCTGAAGACGTAGGTACAACCGCTGCACTTCTACAACTAGCAGCCAGTGCATTGGATCTCGGGTTTTCGGCGGCTCCGATAGAGCTCGTGGCTCAGAAATGATGTCGCTTGGTCGCGATCTCCGACTTTACCCGACAGGTCACCTACTTTCACTGTATCAATACCGATATTATACTTTCTCTTGACGGAAATTACTACGACTGTGCTATTACGGCTTTCTAGATATTTGGCACTGAGCGCAACGAGGAAAGGAAAAGCGATCTTGGTCTGCATAGCGTGGTCTTTGCTCCCTGCTTGCTTTGATGAGCGCAATGTATTAAAGAGTCCTGGGTTTGAGCTTGGTCGACGGGTTCAGCGTCGTGACTTCCTCAAGTGTCGCCTCTGGTGTGGCATTAGCGGTAGAACAGACGAAAGTGGATAGCTGTACAGATTGTAAAAGTGTGAATTCAGCCTCCAGTGTCGTTGTGCACGTGCTTAAAAGTCTTCTTAGTAATAGATACACGGCAGATTCCAGTGTTGTCAGGGCTGACTGTAGAACTTCTGCATCAATGCATGAGGATGGGCAAGATTGAAACGACCGTGATTCGGCGCAGTGCAGAGCTGAATCATTGAGAATACATATTGACAAGACAGTAATTGCGGTGACGAGTGCTGAAGCCTGTAGGAGTGAACATATTGCATGGATCCGCTCCCAGCAACGAAGAAGACATATTGTCCTGGATACTTTTTCTTCCATGTCGCTATGCTTGTCTGTGTCCTCGACAATGGCTGCTGCGACGGTCTGCAGTCGCAATCCCGTTCTCGGAGCGAGAATTCTGTTGACAGTCCTTTGGACCACAGAGTAGCCATATTCGCTCCTGACAGAATCTTCGGCCTCCGCTTTTGCTGTAGTGGACGGTCATGATGGAACTAGAATATCGCACTCTGATGGATAGCTGCTCGCCCGGCTCATGTATCATGTATCATGTATGTGGCACGTCGGCACTCCCTACTCGTGGCTTAGACGAGCTGCATGGCCATCTCAGTGCAAGCTGCCTCAGCGGGACATGAATGTCACACACACTCAATTGCCCATCGCACTCAAGCGGACGCCGACGTAGCTCCTTGCTGCTGCTGCGCCATCATCTTCTGCCTCAGCACCTCTTCCACCAGCCTCAGATTACTAGCCTTGCCATTGACGATATTCTCGAGATCCTTGATACTCTTTCCCAACTCCTCGATTTTGCCGGTGTAGAATTTTTCGGCGTCGCCGGTGGTTTTTTCGACGTAGAAGCCTGTGCCTACGTCGACTAGGACGTGTTCTGGGTCGGCGAGCTGGCCGGGGACGTAGAGGGAGGAGGTGAGGGGGACGAGGAGGGGTTTGTCTGGAGGGTGTTAGTGGATGGTGGTGGTACTGGTGGTGGTGGTGGAGAGATATGGAGGGGGATTGCCTTTTATGCTGTTGGCTACGCCGTGCTGGATGCTCGTGATGCAGTCGCGGAACTTTTGCTGGGCTGTTTTCAAGTTGGAGTATGAGTTGGTGAGATGTTGGACTTCATCGTCGAGCTGCTTCTTCACTTGCGACAGTTGCTGTGGAGGCAGGGTAGCAAGGTCAATTTGCTGGCCTTGTCCTGATGCCATTGTTGTGTGTCGCTGGCGCGAATGGCTCTAAAACAACCACCTCGAGACAATCACGGAGCTTATCGATAAGAAGTTGACTTTACACGTGCAAACATCTCTGCGACTTGGCACATTCGGCTTTCATCGAAGTACGATGGGTAGCATCACGTGACTTATTGTTGATGCCTACCGCTGCCTGACCTGAGCAGGAAATCGCGAGTGTTGTGATTAGCGCTTACATCTTCCGGTCAGGGCATGAAATCAGGATTACTTCAGCTGCATGTGCATGTATTCCAAGAATTGCACAGCCGACAGGGCGTGGCCAAGCTGAGAGAGGGCAAATTCCATAGTCCAGTAGTAGCAGTGCAGGCTGTGCAAAGCTGCAGCTGCGCGCGGTACGACACCGCACTTTCCCAATCCTGAACGCCACTAGGCCATATTCGAGTGCGGTATGCTCGAGCAGGGCGAAGGTGGATAGACTACTACTAATGATGCTGTTGTTCTGGAGCGCTGTACAATCGAACAACAGGGTGCGGCAAGCTATTGTTTGAGCCAAGTGAAATAGCATATACGGTGTCTAAGAATTGCTACAGAATAATCAATAATGGTCAACATTTCCCTATTTAAGCTTCTGGAAGAGTTCGTACAGCCGAAGGTACCCACGCAAGCTTAACCGTATTCGTGCACGCGCAGGTGTGCTACTGTGGGGACACCTCTGTGACTCACATTCTCTCACGGCAGGCACAGCGCTCAGCGCCGGCAGAAGCCGTGCCGCACTGCGCTTTTGCTTGATAATTCCACCTTTCCACGCCCATAACTTGCTTCCCCTTCCCTTTCTTCCTCCAACCTTCAGCGCACAACAAACATACACAACATCAAGCAGACAGTCACATTATGGCTGCCTCCGCTTGATTACTGCACTCGGTCACCACCACCACCAACATACCCACCGACTCTTTCCAACCCATTTCGAGCGACTTCGGTCACTCTCACCACGTGCGCCGTCATCTCGACACTCGCCCTGTGAAATCCCACCCGCCGTCCACCACGGCTTCACACCAGCAAACATGGCTTCCACCAGTGCTGCATCCCAGGCAAACGCCTCAACCCGTGTTCACGCAAGACTTCGACCTCTTCCAGCCGAGCGCTGCACCCGCCCAGGCTCCCAAGGCTTCCTCTCGTCGGGCTCCATCGCTCGATTCGACGCTGCTTCCTTCGTTTAACACCGCTTCTCCAGCGGCGTTCTACGGGAACGATCAGTCCAACTCAGCTCAATCAAAGGAAACCGATACCCAGCTTACCCGGCCTACTCGACCACCTGTGCCTCTCTTTCACTCCAACTCAACGCCCGACTTGGGCCACCAGAATACTCAGCAGTCTCAGCAAGTAACGGATATAACATCGTTCATGATGGGTGCCGGAGGTATATCAGCACTATTACCACCCTGCAAGGCTTCCTCTCTAACCATGGCGACAGAAATCAACGTTGCCTATGATGGCACGTTCGGCGACCTCAGCTCTGCTGGGGACGCCGGGCTGTTCGGCGGCTTCAACGGCAGCTACGACTTTGAACTCTTGTCTGCCGACAACAGCTTCACGGCTATCAACGACGCTGCTACAAACGTTGGTACCATTTCTCCAAAGGATTTACACAACGACTCCGTGCCTCCATCAACATCTTTCACCAACCTGACTACTCCTGGTTCTACTTTGCTCGATACACCGGATGACTACCAGACCTCACCACTATTCACGGACGAGATGGCTGCTGGTAGCAACTGGTACTCTCTGTTCCCTGACGAGAGCAATGACGTGCTCCTTCCACCAAAGATGGAGCGGACTTCTTCAAACACTATCATTGTCCATCCAGGTGGAGAGGGCAACGCTCGCAAGCGCAGCTCAACTAATACATCACCGACACCATCGTTTGTGAGCCCAGTGGTCAAGCACTCGACCGTGGCTGGTGTTGGTGCGCGCAAGCGTGACAGGCCATTGCCACCTATTGTCGTCGACGAGAACGACACTGTTGCACTCAAGCGTGCTCGCAACACCGCTGCGGCACGTAAGTCACGGGCGAAGAAGGTTGCGGAGCGTGATGACCTCGAGGGTCAGATCGCAGACCTGAAGGCACAGGTCGAATTCTGGAAGAACAAGGCGCTCGGTAACTCTACCGACTAAGCTCCTTGTTGTCTTACTATTGCATGAAGATGAGGAAGAAGCGACCACGAAGGATGCTGGCGCTGGTGGAGGATGAAAAGTTTCCTGTTCTCTTGTTTCAAGGTGCGCAACTCGGCTTCATGGACTCCATGGCTTGTCGATGCTACTCCTACCTTTGCTTGTTGCGGCCATCGTCAGACCTGACTGAGAGGCGACGTCGGCATTGCTTTGATTGTTTTCTAGTACTTATTTGACGGCCTTCTGATGTCTCCTGCTACGGCAGTTGATGGACTCGATGTGCTCTTTCTTTTGCGGAACCAGGCCCGAATGTTATGATTTAGCTTGCTACGCAAATTCAAGGGATGTTACTATATCTCCATCTCGCTTTCATTCACACTGTCACTATCCTTTGTCATTGAGTTCCAACTGCCATAGAAACTCGCGTTCGTGGCCGTATTCTCGTGCTCGGGCGCACATAATCTACGCCTGATGTGCTGAACGAATGCTCAGAGTGAATCATCGCACTCCTATCGACTGCGCTCGACTTGTGCTGGAGCCCGTGAGCCTCGATCGTACCTCTACCTCGACCGTGCTTTAACGGAGACAAAAAAGTGTCCCGTTTCATATTCGTCTCCGCGACCTTGATATCATCATATCGGGAGCCGACTCTGCTGCTGATCGCTTTCTCGCGTATATATATATATATATGTGTGTGTGTGTGTGTGTGTGTGTGTGTGTGTGTGTGTGTGTGTGTGTGTGTGTGTGTGTGTGTGTGTGTGTGTGTGTGTGTGTGTGTGTGTGTGTGTGTGTGTGTGTGTGTGTGTGTGTGTGTGTGTGAAAGAGGTCCACGTGAGCTTCGTATTTTATCTTGATGATAGCACGCGGCAGATCTGCCGGCGTGAGGATGGCACTTTCCTAAATTTACGGCGAACGGAAACATCGGTCTTAGGGTAAAGAGCGATCAAGACAGATGGGAGATGCAAAGGATGTCATGAGCGTGAGAGTACATACTTCGGAAACAGAAGCCGTCTTCGCAGTCTCTCTTCCAGTCTGTTCCTCTTGTCTGAAGAGTTTCACATGCATGCCGGAATATACAGAGAAGTTATAGGAGATGGACCAGATTGTATTGTGTTGGCACATGCAGGTACGTAAAAACTCGCTGAAATTGCAGCACTTGGCCTTGACTCATAACGCTAATATCGCAACATTGAGCAAGAGCGACCCTGCTCAGCTAAATACAATGCAGTACGCTTCGCATCCTACATATCGTCTGGCTCAGCATCAAGTAACTTGGCGAAGTCATCTGCAGAAGCAAAGGTAGGCAACGACTTGAGCTTTTTCTTTTCTTGCCGCTTCTTCTTATTCCGGGCAGTCTTGTCCTCCTCTTCAGACTCATCCTGATCAGCCAGCGCGAAAGGTACATCGTCATCGTCTTCGAGCATGGCATCTTCATCGCTTTCCAGGTCCGGTAGATCGTCCATGTCGCCCTCATCATCGTCAAAGCCGTCAAGCTTGGCGTATTCGTTCCCATCCATTTCGCCGTCGTCACCGCCGCCAAGATCGATACCAGCTTCTGAACCATCATCACTTTCGCTGTAAGCGCTATCGAGATCACCCATGCTGAGATCGTCATCCTCGTCGTCACCCTCAACTTCAGGCCTGGAAGCTGCGATGGCTTGCCAGATCTCATCTTCTGCTGCATCCTCGCTGTCTTCGTCCTCGCCACGCGGCTTCTTCTTCTCTGCAGGCTTCCGCTTCTTCGCATTTCCTGCAGCATTGAAATAGCTATGGAAAAACAGCTCGTCTGCGGCGACATCTTCGACTTTCTTCGCCCAGAACTGCTCGGTATTGAGTGGCGCACTCCTGGTACCACTCTCGCCGGGTCTGACGAGCAGATCAGCAGCATTGCTGCCAGCCAGTGGCTGCATGATAGAGCTGCCATGTATCTTAGCCTGCTTCGTGCTTGGATTGCGGTATACGAAGCGATCCAAGAAGTGCATGAGAGTGTGCTGTGTCGGATCCGGCTTAGGTGGCAGTTCCTTCGTGCCGTAGACAGCACCCGCGAAGAGCGCGACTGATGGATGGAAGTGACCGAGGAGTGGCAGTATGTCCCATAGGCACGTCTTTTCGGCTTTCGCGTACTCAGGATTACGGTTTTTGGGATCGTAGAGTACTTTGACTGCTGCGCTTTCTCGGTTCGTTAGCGCTTCTCCGTCTTCTGCAAAATCCACAAAGTGCTCCTCTTCATCTTCATCATTGACCTCGGCTTGTGTGAGCATGTTACGTATGCTCGGGAATGTGCTCTGCAGCTCGCTGATCAGGAATAGAACGCCACAAGCAAATGATGGCTCATGCATGCTTATGACCTGTAGCATTCTCTTCACGAAGGCTTGCACACGTTTAGCATTCAGATCTGCCTTCAAGCTCTTGAAGAGCAAGTTGAGGTACATGACCTGCTTGCTTGAATTGAACAGCCGCGGGTCCAATAGAGAGTCGTACAGGGTCCGATAGAATCTGTCCGCGCCCAAGTGCTTCCTCGATGATATTTGTTGGAGCAGCATGAGAGCTTGTATGCTCGTATTGAAGTTCGCCGAATGTGCAACGCGGAAAATGGTGTTGAGTTGTTCCTCGAACGCTGGGTCGCTCGTGTCAGCATACGGGAAGGCTCGGTTCACGCCAGCCAGCACTTGCGATATCATCTTGTCATGAAGTTGCACAGCAGATTCTTCGTTGCGCTCTTGAGCTTTCTGCTTCTTCGCCGCCATCTTTCCAGCTTTACCGCCTCCACCTTGTTGTTTGCCGATCACCTTCGGTCTTTCCTTGTTGGCACCAGTGGCTTGCGACTTCTCGATAGGCTTGAGTAGTTGAACGAAGAGGCTGAAGTAGATTTCCAGCAATCTATTGGCAAGCTGCTGGTCTTTCTGCCCTATAATGGTCTGGTTGAGAGTAATGATAGCATAGTATTTGGCATGATCGCTCTGCCCCGGTCGAAACAGACAGTCAGATTCAATGCTATTCGTAACAATCATTTTCATGGCAGGGTGCGAGTTCTCCAGTTGTAACAACAAGTATGAGGCTCTCGAAGCGATTTTCCGCTCCGTGTCTCCAAGCTTGTTCACCAGCAATCGCAACAGATTCTCCTCTTGCTCAGGCTTCTCTTTCAGCAACTCCCAGACATATGTGATGGCTCTGCTCCTCGAATACTCGATCTCATCGTTGCACCACGTCTCGAGGATCTGCAGCAGCTCGAAATACTTCTTCTTCAGCCAGTCCTCGAAGGCCCAGAAGATGAGGTGCGCTTTCTGTATGCCGCCGGGCAAAGGGTCTCCCTTGTGTCGCCGTGCATACTTGCCTTGTAATACACCGAGTAGTTCTGGCTGCTTGGCAAATGCGCGCAGCTTGCGACTCGGCAGTACGACACCCTGCCCTAGCAAATCCTTCAATGCGGCAACCGCCATAAGTGCCTGGTTTCTGCTCTTTTTCTTTGCCAAGCCTAGCAAGCTGTCGAATGCCTTCATTGTGTGTAGCGGCGACTCTTGTACCAACAACGTGAGCGCAGAGACCTTGTCTTCAAGAGTACCCGAGGCCATGATGGTTGACAAAAACTTGTGTGATGAGGATGCTGTGAGATGGGCATCGTTGTACAGCTTATTCTCTGCATCAAGTAGAGTCGTCGCATACTCGTGGAGCTCGTCGATCGTTTGCTGCGGCGGTAGACTCGTCACGTCTTTCGTCTCGAGTTTTGGCAGCTCGGCGGCGTGCCAGTCGGATCGTGCTTGAAGAAGGAGGTCCTGTTCCTTCTTCGCATGCATGTGTTCCTGCTTGACCTTCTTCTCTGGACGCGCATCATCGCTCAGTGACTTCCGTTTCGTGCCCATCTTCTGTATCCGTCGTATATGTTCATGCACGCAGGTGCATCTCCCAATTTAGCGAAGAACTTCGCGATGGAAAAGTTCGAGGGAGAACTTCGGCAGCTGGAGCTCGGGTCATCCTTCAGCCACTAGATGCACTTCTGCACGCTCCTTGGCTCCCTCCATTCTTCATGTTGACACACTCATCAAATGTCCTTGAGACATGGGTTGAAGAGGCTATGGCGCTGTGAGACTGCTTTTATTTCACCCTCGTCGCATGCAGTAAGACGTGGAATACACGTTGATGGTCGCCATCGTCTAAGCAATTTCTGGACCCCTGTACAGAGCGGCAAGCCGTCTGGTAACGCCAACGAAGATGGCCATGAACTACTGCTACGAGCTGGCTTTCTCCGTCAGGCTCGTGCTGGCATCTTCCATCTGCTGCCCTTGGGTCTGAGGGTACAGGACAAAATTGAAAGGTTGATCGACAAGCACATGCAGAGCATTGGTGCGTCCAAGACTTCTCTCTCGACTCTCTCGTCTCACGAGCTCTGGGAAAAGTCTGGGCGACTAGATGGACGTAACAAAGAACTATGGCAGCTTCAAGATCGTAACAATGCGAAATTCCTTCTTGCTCCAACGCATGAAGAGGAAATCACCACGATAGTAAAAAATGAAGTTCATTCGCATGACAGTCTTCCTTTGCGGCTCTATCAAGTTTCGCGCAAGTATCGCGATGAAGCTCGACCGAGACAAGGACTCCTGCGCGGTCGAGAATTCGTCATGAAGGATCTCTACACATTTGACTTGACCGAGGCACAAGCCATGCACACATATGAGAGCGTACGCTCAGCCTACAAGGCTTTCTTCGACGAGCTCAATCTACCGTATGTTGTTGCCAATGCCGATTCGGGCAACATCGGAGGCAACCACAGTCACGAGTACCATTTTGTCAGCGAAAATGGCGAGGACACCATCATTAGCTGTCAAAATTGCGACTTTTCCGTAAACGAGGAACTTTACCTACCAACGCATGACGCTGATCGCGTGGACCCGAGGATTACGCTCTTGGAAGGACATGGTATTGGTACGACGTCGATGAAGCAGAACGAGCTGCCCTTTCAGGTCTGGTACGGGCATGTCAGCGAGCCACTCCTTGAGCAAGATCCCGTAAATTACCAAGGCTTCAAAGATGAGTCTGATCGACCTGCTCAGCTCAAGACTATAGTACAGGTCTTCTTACCAACAGGTCCTTTCGAGCCGAGTCTCCATGCTATCAAGAAGCTTGTGGCGGACATCAAGCCAACAAATCAGATGAGCGGTGCAGAGCTGTTTCGGCACTTCGAAGAGAGTAAGGATGACGAAGATCCAGCCGAATGGCGCCTCTTTCGCGATCCTCGGGTTCCTCTATCAAGCATTGTTGACACAATCGAGCACTGGACAGCGCACGGCAGCAATAAGCAGCTGGGCAAGAATATTCATGCATCTATTCCAAATGTCCAAACATCAAATTTCACGCTCACAAAGGCGCGGCACGATGACCTTTGTCCACAATGCGGTACGGCGGGATCACTGAGGTTCAACCAGGCTGTCGAGATAGGACACACTTTCCATCTTGGGACTCGCTACAGCAAGCCACTCAGGGCTGTAGTAGAAGATGAGAACAAGCAAACCGTAGAGATTGAGATGGGCTGCCACGGCATTGGTGTTTCGCGTCTCCTTGGTGCTGCAGCCTCACTACTCGCGGACGAGCGAGGTCTCAACTGGCCGGTGGCTATCGCGCCGTATGGGGTGCTCATACTTGGCGCCGGCAAAACGACTGCGGATGATACCAACTCGATTTATGACCAGCTCAACACCGACTTGCAAGGTAGCGTGATGGACTCGATTATCGATGACAGAGACCGTTCCTTCGGCTGGAAGATGTATGACGCCGACCTCATCGGCTATCCCTTTATCGTTATACTAGGCAAGGCTTGGAAACAGCGCAGGGCGGTCGAATTGCAGTGTCGAAGGCTTGATATCAAGGAGGAAGTCGCTGCTGAGCAGCTCGTTGAAAAGCTCAAGGAATACAGTCAGAAGCTGTAAAGAATAGCGTGTTATGTACAGTAAGTGTATGAGGAGACGATAGCTCTGATCAGTTGCTTTGGGCAGCATGCGCTTTGCTCTTTAGTCCTAGCCGACTATTCGGACTCGCTATGTCGCGATCGCTACAGACGTCAACACTCTACACCAGAAGGATACTGCTTCAAGTAAAGCATTGTTACTGGGTCTTCTACGTGCGCGATGCTGTGGTTCGCGGCGGTGTGTTGGACCAAGGACGTGAAGATTGTCTGCATACAAGAGTATCAGTGCACCGTGTTATGCTCTAATGCAATTATGAGCAAGTAAGTATTAGTAGACTTCTAGAGAATGTGTGGCGCGAGAATTGGCTTCTCAGGTGGAACGCTGCTCTCCTTCCCGAACCAGATACAGAATACTTCTTCTTCTTCTGGCGGAAGCGATCCGGCACACGAACCTCTCGTGTGTCGTTCACGTGCGTCGATCGGCGCTGTCAGAGGCTCTTTGCGGAGCCATCCACTCTCGGTAACGCAGTAGATCTCTCCCAAACAGGCACATGGCTGATCAGTCGTTCATGATTTCCTTGATTCGTTCCATGTCGCCTGTCCCAGATAAGCAGACTTTTCTCTGCGATGACCTCTCGTGAACATGTCATCGGTGCTTGTGAAAAAGTCGGATTGGCCCACAAAATGTACAAAGTACGCGAGCATGGCGTCGGCGAGAGGTCGGAGGAGACGTGGTTGTTGCAGGAAAAGGCGCGAAAGCTGGCATTGGCAGGGGTTAGAGCGGATGCTGTGTCGCCAACCCGCTGTTGTCGTTGTTGTCCGTGATGTGTTGGGTGTCGTCAATAATCAAGCAAGGGCACATGCAATGACGTTCGATCAGACAAGGGTATGTATGTAGGCACGTTCGTCGAACTTGCATTCTCGCGCGTCGTCGTTTGCTTTAATATTAAGCTCCTGCTGCAAACAACACCTCACACAACTTATTTCCTCAGCCATAACTGCATTAGTTGTGCGACCCGACCTACAGAAGAACCTTGACGTCTCGCACTTCCGACTCCTGCTACTATCCAACACAACCCAAACCCACTCGGGCATCGCGATCCACCGTCGAGCAACGAAGCGCGACATTTGCGCACTACAAAAACAGACAGCAAACTCGAGCACAACCATCACAATGGCTCGCGGCAATTCCAAGGCAAGTCCAAGCACTACGTCTCCATGGTTTGCATAGTCAATTCTGACCTCGTCTCCAGTTCAACAGCGTGGTGAATGCCATCACGACATGCATCATGGCACCCATCCACGCGGTCGTAGATATAGTCAAAGTCATTGTCAACGTGAGTGGCATTCCCAAAGCCTATCCTCGATCTACGGACTTACGTATTTTAGGCCCTCGTCTCAGTATGCTGGGCCATCGCCAGCGTCTTGACCTGTGGCAAGGTTAAGCGGCGCAGAGCTACGACGAGTGCGGTGTAGTCGCGACTCGCTCTCTCGAGAGAGACTCGTGGCCGGAAGAGACGTGCGACGACACTTTCGGACACCATGAGTACTGAGCGGCGCAACGATTTGGCTCGCGTCGAGTGCGATCGAGAAGAGGACCGACCAGGAAGGGCTTTGTTTGCTTCTGTTGCATGAGGAGATGGTGCATAATGATACCCACTGCTTTGAATGCCTGTAGTGATACGAGTAATGGATCTTGGAATTAGCGAGCAACACGACGACCTCACCTCTCTCCTCCATCGCTTGTCCGCTTGTTCGAGATTATGCGCGGGGTCGAGGCATCTTTTGGTAAGTCAGCGGCGGATTCAGGTCCATATATTACAGCCAAAGCAATTGTGAAAGCACTACGTTCCAACAAGAGTCCATCGCTGCATAAGGGCCATTCGTATCTAAATCAAACATGCTGTTCAACGGGTAGTGTGTTGGGGTATGTGAGGTTCCTGCTCCGTGCGGATATCGCAACTCCTCCGGTGGCCTACAAGCCGCATTCCCACACTCAATATCATGTCATAATATCCTTCCGGGGTCTCGTATTGTACGCGAGGAGCCTCGCTCCGTCGATCGGTGCCTAGGCTTCTAGTGCTTGCTGCCATAGATCGCTGCACATGGTCAGATCTTACAGTCTGGCAAGGACGGGACACTGAATGCTTACCACTAGGGACGATGATCACGACAAGGAGAATGATTATTCCAATGATTATGCACATCCTCATCTTCATGTCCTTCCACCACATCTGCTTCCTCACACGGTTGGCACCACGGCGGAAGCTGTTGGCCTGGGTCGAGAGGTGATCCGTTTTATCTTGCAGGTTGTCTAGACGTTCACCACGCTCCGAAATCTTCGTGATGTTGTTTTGCATCGTCCGTACGGCGCCATCGATTTCCTATGTCCAATCAGTCGCTGATTGCGCAAGAATATGCTTACCGGACGAGGCGCAACTCCGGAATGCGCCGCGAGCTGGGCGAGAGCTGTATTGACGTACACTTTGCAGTCCTTGTGTGCGTGAGTTGCCCGATGTGCCTTCTTCGGCGCCCCGCTTGACATAAGGGTCGTAGAGGCTGTCATTGTTCGCGGCCATTGTGGTTGCTAGGCTGCGCTGATGCGGGTTCAGGAGATGTTTCGGCCAGGTGTTCGAAGGATATCGTGCAGATTTGCGGGGATCGGAAGCGATGGACGGTCGACGCGATGAGGTTCAGAGGATATTTGGGAAATGTGGTGTTGGTGGTGGTGGTTCAGCAGGTGTGATGATGATGAAGGAAGCGTTGCAGAATGAGGTCGGCTGGGGTACTAGACAGTTTTAGCGCTCCGAGAACACGACGGCGTACGCGGAGAGTGGGCAGTGCCGTGAGAGGCAAAACTTCTAGAAAAATCAGCCCTAGTCGCCACAACGCGCTGCTTCACGCCTTTTCCACGGCGCCCGTGAATACTTACGAAGTCTCATTGAGATACTCTTGTAAGACGCTCGTGACCATGAGAAGACAATGAGACTGACATCATCACGTGATATTCATGCACAACGTTGCCGCGTATATCGTTCGGTAAGCAATCTTTGATTTAATCGAACATGTCGTTCGCGATTGAAGGGCCATCGACCCGCATATCGGCTTTATGAGAATGACCGCTTCAGCAAATGTGCGAGCGTTTGCATGGATGCCGAGTTCTGCAACTATTACTCGAGCTACACTACTCAGAAAACCTATACCGTGTCGATATGGCTTCCTACTTTTCCACTCATAAGTCAATAACAGCCATATGTCCCTAAACCCGCTCCACACTCTAATAATATGCCTCTATCGCAACAAAAGAAGGAATCTTTCGACGATGACGAAACGCTTGAAGTCTTGTTGGATGATGGTCACCCATGACTGAGGACCCCACAACATCAACCTGCCACCCTAATATGTACGACACCATGAATGTATCACCTAAGGCGAGTGGATGCGCAGCAGGAACATCTTGCAATCTGTACTTCTCCATTATGTCGTCCGAGGGCTGGAAATTTTGCGCTATAGCAGCGTCCCAGGCTTCGAGCAGGTGCTGGGCTGAACGCCAAATGGCATGGTCCAGATTTTGGCGGTCGCTAGTATAGTGCGCGCTCTGCGCAATCATCTTGCAGTGAAGGATGAGCGAGCTTGCAAGAATCATGAGGAGGATCCATGCTCCAGCAATAAGTATGTACGCGACAATCGCCGAAACCTTGTGCATGTTTCGATGCTTGTAAACCAGCCAAATACAGCATATACCAATGAGCCCGGCATTGATGCCAAGCAGCATAGAGAATGTCGTTTGTGCCTGCGTTGTATACATGCCTGGTCCAGGACGGTACAACAGAGCGTGGTCATCTTGGGCCCAAGCTGGCTGCAGAACGACGTGCTTCGATGTCATAGGTATTTCTACTGCAAGAGTCTGGCGATTTGATTTTCGAGCTTCGTGATGGACAATATGCCGTAAATATGAATGTCTTCGAAAGTGAAGCTTGAGTGACGCTGTATCGTGGCTCACGATGTCGAAGACAGCTGCTGTTGTGGTCCAAGGCATATGTCCTATGGGGTCTGCGTCGTAGTATATAATACATATAGATGCTGATGCATATGCGGCCTCGCCATCGTCTTGGCAGCCTAGCTCGAAGATCCGCAGGGAACCCTTCAGTCCAAACCGGAGTATGCGGCTTTCATTCCGCGTGTTGTGCAACACGAGGATGCTAATGTTCCGACAGCCCTTTCGACCTTTGAGTAGCAGACCCTCGTCTGTTCTCCGCAGGCTTGCGCCAGTCAGCAAACAGTCGCCCGTAGGCGTAGGGGGAAACCAGGCTTGTGGCGAGGCGCCAGGAGCGGAGAGGAACATAAGTCCTGCAGGTACCTCCTCGAAGGATTGCAGAATACATTGGAACCTCTCCTGAGCAGGCATCAGTCTCATGGGCTGTACGCGTAAATTGCAGAGAATTCCCACGATATAGTGTATATCTTCAGGTTTGGTTGTCGAGCGCTCTGAGAGATCTTCCCAGACACGCTCAAATTGTGCACAACGCAGCGTCGGACTCACTTCGTGGCGACCTCGACTAACTGCCATGGTCGACTTATGGTCGTTGTGTAGCAGCAACTCGCTCTCACGCGCCAAGTTCCGAAACAGGTTCAAGCTCAAAAAGGTCCTCGAATCGCTCAATTCGAACTTGCGATCCATCCAGCTCTGGTCATCAGTAGCGTAGCACATCTCTAGAAGCGCCACGCAGACAAGCATAGGAAAGGCGACAATGCCAACTGCAATGGCAATGAGACCACCAAGCAGTATGAGAACTGCGTACCAGCAGAACAACTCGAGGCAAGCAAAGAATGCGAGACATGGAACTAACCATCCCCATGCATGGTTCAGCACGACTAAAGCATATTTATTTATCGTGGCAGACGCTCGTCTTTCACGTAGTGGATATCTCATAGCTTGACCCAAGCATGTCAAGCCAGCAGCGGCGATATTGATGCGTCTGAGCGTGTCGCAAACAGTGATGCGATTTGAGCCATTCGGCGCTGATCCAAGACTGCGGCGGCCGGTAGCCGCTGCAGCCGCAAGCCAGGCTGAGGTCAGTGGCTCACCGTGAAGCGCGAAGTGGATCTGCTCGGACAGGACGCCCTCTTGCAGCGTCCAGCTACGACCAGCCCACGGTGAGCACAAGACTCTCCCAAGGACTTGGGACGCTTCGAGGTACGATGAGGACCGCCTCATTGCCAGACACCGAAAATGCTTTATTCCTAATAGCATAGCATCGTCGTGCAGGAGCGGCCCAAGTCTCGGTAGGGTCATGGTCATGATGGAAGAGTCCAGAACTATACTATGAGCAGCAGAAGCATACACGTAGGCCATTCTTTCAATCGCTTGCATTCTTGTAGCAGCATGGGCTTGACCGATCGGAATGCATAGTGTGTCGAGCCAGAACCATCGGGGTGATTTACCAAAGACGTCGCCCACTCTTCCGCCTGCTTCGATGCCTGCCACAATTCGATCAAATTGGCAACGAAGGATGGCGTTGGCATTAGGATTTCCGAGGCCATCTGCCCAGACGTGTGAGATCGCTGCAAATGCCCGTAATGGTCCGCGAGAGGAGCCGATGCCGGCGCCACTGAACTTCCACACGGGCTCTGTTATTTGCTCTGCTTCCTCCACCATTAGTCTGCCGCCTGAATGAGGGACTAGATTCACGCTCACTATTGGTGTTCGGCCCCTCTCTACCAGCGACGCGATTCTTGCTGTGTCAACCTCTAGGCTAGAGCATTGGCACCCGGTCGAGACATGGCGCGGCGTGTAAGAAGCTTGATCGACGCTATAGGCTTTGCATGAAGTAGCAGTACATGAAGAATGGTCTTTGTGGTCGTTTCTTTCGAGCTGCAGCAGATATAGCACAGTATTGTAGTCGTAGCGCTTACAAATCCTACGGATGAGAGACTGACACCAGCCTTGCTCACACATGACCGAATGTAAATACTTCGCAGGATACGGCATCTCTGTGTCGAAAGCGTAGTGCCACGGTCGCAGCGCATGACCATTGTGGTCAATCTTATCATCTTGTTCGAACAGCTCGTTGTGAAGTACTGCGAGTGTTGTAATCAAGGCTTTGACGGAAATTGCGACTGTCGCAGGCATAGCTTGATCCATGCCCTCAACTTTGTCGAACATGGAGGACGCCTTGATGGCGAACCGCAGCACGTCCCTCGCATGAGCGATCGCGCTGCTCCAGTCTGGAGAGACGACGGCTAACTTTCGTGTTCGGCTTATCCACAGATCAATGTAGTCGAATAGGCATGCGCCGCTGACGACAAGCTGGTGGTTCGGCCCAGTGGTGATGAAATCTTCCCTCTTGACTGGTGTCCCGATGCACTCTGCTAACAATCCGAAGTACAACCATGATTGCATTAGAGCTGCGAGGTCCTCTGGTGCGATGGGCTCTCGTAGACGTCCATCTTCCACGAAGCCTTGTCGAGCAGCGAAAGTCTGGAAGCCTAGGAAGTCATACTGAGGCCCAGCTGTGTACGGCACTTCCAAGAGCTTCGTGCGCGGATGCCCCGCATGTCCTGGAAGGAAATCCATGAGCTTGACGTGAAGAAGAGCGCAGGAGTGAATGACGGTAGTTCGAAGTCGTATTGTAAGTAAGAGTGAGGCGCAGGCTGTGAGGAGAGATCAAAGCGCGCCGCCTACACGCCAGCCTTTCAAGATACAGCCACTGCTCTCCACATGCTGAAGGTATTGGAGCAGATTGTCGCGACAGTTTCATGCTGGCTGAGACTGAATGAATCACTTTCTTGAGGTATATCAGCTACCCGTGGTATCGTCAATCAGGCCATCTTCAATCAACACCATGTTCTGTGACTACGCCATGTCGGTGATGTTCGTCATATCGAGGCAAGAAGGGACTGGATCGACAAATTGGTTGTGGTTGTGCTGTAAAAATTACATTTCGTAGCATACGTGTAATCGACTTTTGCTCAGTGACGTTATCGTTCGAAGAAAGTCTGAGAGTGTGTTCGATGCTTGGTTTGTAGAACGCCCGATGTTTCGAGCCGCCCGGAGGGATGCTCCCACGATGTGCGCCCGCGGCGAGCGCTTGTGCGCTGCATACGGGACGGGACATAGGTCAACAGCTTCTCCTATTGGTTCTAGCCTTACCGTGCTCATGCACAGCTCACGAATCAAAGACATTGTACTGTGGTTCAAGTTGATCCGGAACAAGCGCTACATTTGGCGTCAGCATCTGTAATATAGGCACACACAACATCATTCAGACTCGAATGCTTGATCAGATCGACATTGGGACTTCGGCATGATTTCGATCGATCATGGCTCCTGTCACCCACACCAAAAATTTACCAAGCGCATTCAAACGGTTTCGATATACCTTCTCACCTCCCTGTGAAAATTGTCAGCTTCGGTGGTGATCACGCATAGACGAGAGACTGACCAGTCAGTGACTGCTTCGTCCCATAGGCGAACTTCGTGTTCTCTTGTCCCGGCATAATGGTCAACGAATTCATCACCAAGCACTTCTCGAGCCACGCTGTCCTTCCTCGCAAACTGTGCTGTGGCATCTTTTAAACTCTTCGCAAGTCTTTGGCCTTTGTCCTCCACTCCGCCAACATCCTGACCTTTGCCTAAAGGAGGAATTGGAATCTTCATTTTCTTCTCGATGCCTCTGTTACCAAGTGCAAGAATGCCGGCAAGGACGAGATATGCGTTCGTGTCCGCCCCCGCGACGCGGATCTCCAGTCGTGTTCCCTTCGGCGGCGAGGTCGGCGGCGCTATCAGTCTGATGGAAGCAGCACGGTGTTCTAGTCCCCACGAAACGGTCACAGGGGCCCAAAAGTTCTCGACCAAACGCTTGTAACTGTTTACTGTGGGTGCAAACAATGGCATGATATCGGCGAGACCGTCCAACACACCCGCGAGGAACTGGCGTCCGGTGTCCGAAACGTTCTCAAGCCCTTCATACGGTGGATTGGGATCAGTTTTCTCCCTAGCGAAAAGATTCTTCCCGCTCTTATCATCCTTCAGCGAAATATGCATGTGACCACTGTTTCCCGGAAGTCCCTGTCTCGGCTTCGCCATGAAGCATGGCGTGATGCCGTATTTTGAACTAACACTCTTGACAGTAAGCTTGAACAAGGCAGCTTTGTCTGCCATCTCCCGTATTTCACCATACTCTAATGCAGCCTCATAGACTCCTGGTCCGCTTTCTGTGTGCCAGCCTTCAATATCACATCTGAACTTGCTGCACGCATCAAAGATGCCATAATACCATTCTTGATTATGCACCGGCCTGGTTAACGAATATCCAAACATGCCCTCTTCAAGACTCGGAAGGTCGTTCACCGGATGCTTCTGCAGGAATGTTGCCGTGGCACTCGAGTTTCGCTGGTCAGATGCAGGAGGTATTTCAGTGCCTGAAGGTGCTCGAAAGGTAAAGAATTCGTATTCGGCTAGGTGGGCACAACGTTATGGTCAGCAGGTTTCGCGCAGCATGTTGCGCATAGCGCTGAGTTGATCAGTGCATGGCAGTAGACGATGGTGCAGCACAATGCATGCCACTTACCGCCAGCTAAGGCTCCCATGCCCTTGGCAGAGATTTGATCCACTGCGCGCTCCAATAGGCTGCGTGGACATGCGCTCAAGCTCTGTCCTTCCGGCTCTCGAAAGCTGACGAGGAAGAAAGGCACATTGTTCTCCCATGGTATCCTTCTGAAGCTACTGAGATCTATCTCTGCTGTGATATCTCTGTATCCGTTCTCTGCGTTACTAATCTTGAGCTCCTTGAAGTACGTCTGATCGTGCATGTCCCAGCCGAAGATGACGGAGCAGAACCCAAAGCCTGACTTGGCAACAGAGAAGAACTTCTTCTTCGACATCAGCTTGCCACGGATCTGGCCATCTATATCGACGCCGCCGACCTTGATCGCTGTATCATTTTTGAGTAGCTCTTCGAGGTCTGCATGCGCGAGCTCAGAGGGGTCATCGGTGATTGCCATCGTGTCGTTTGATCGAAGTTGACGGGTCGGTGTGTTGGACGTTGACCACAACGGATGAGCGCAGGTGTTGAATTGCGCTCACGAGGCCGCTGGAACTTGCAGAAAGAATTTCGGTCTAGCGATCACGGTGTTATCTAAAGTGGAGTTGCGCTTGGAGAGAGACCCTTCGCAATCCTTGCGCTGCTCGATATCGGTACAGCTTGGAAGGTTGGTGGATGGTTGCTAGCGGCCGTTGCGTGCGCGATTGTCGGTCCTCACTGTAATCGGTCTAGGCTCGGCTCACGTGGTGCTTATTATTGTCTTTGCATAATGGCACATGAGCAATAATATTTACAGATGTCAGTGACCGCATCAACATACTGCATTCATCGTGGACGGGGTAACAGGCATGCGAGCTTATCGCATCCTTGACCGTCGACGTACTCACTCCCCACAACCAGGTCCTAGTACCATCACACAACCACTCGGGCATGAGCCTGCACTCGTTCAACTATGCCAAGGGCGTCGCTCGATCTCTGCACACGCACTGCGTTTCCTTGCAACACGCAGTATGCCCATACATCACCAGCTTCATGTCCGATGCGCTGTCTGTACTCACCGTTGTAGCAGTGCTTGCTGCTTGGCAGTGATACTATAGCAAAGATGCCAGTACGAAAAACTCTGCTCGTGGTGGGCCTACACCTGCAGCATATCATCGTTATGTCATCGGAGGGTCTTTCCGATCCAATGCAGTAGAGCCCTAGCTTAGCGTGCCGATAAGAGTTATTTATCGTAACACTAACCACACTAGTCATCGTATATCTACACGAAGATATCAGAACCAACATTGAAGCTCATTTTTTGTATCATAGCAATTGCGTCGCTGCCACTATACTGAAGCAGCAGCACACCCGCACACATCAAAGACTTCGCACATCGCTTTTGCCTTCAACGGGAAACTTTGACTTCCACTTGCCGCATCCTCTTGGATCAACAAGCCATATTCAACAACATGTAAAGTGAGCCGTCGGGCAACACTAGTCCTGAACTGATCGGCACTTACAGGGCTTCCACTGAGTCTCGTGGACGTCTGGCTGGCAAGAATGCCATCATAACTGGTGCGGCAGGGTGAGTCTTTCAACAAGAACGTAGACTGCCGCGGGCCGCCTACGCAGAGGCGGTTCCCATGAGACAAGACTCCTGAACGCTATTCATGATACGTTCTGCATGAAAACACGTATCAGCGAGGCCATGAGTTGCAGCTTCGTGTCCAAGGATCTGGTGGACTGATGTGATGCTAGCGGCATTGGTCTCGAGACCACCATTCTGTTCCTCCGCGAAGGCGCAAATGTGATGATGACCGACATTTCCGTGCCAGCACTGGAGAAAGCCATCGCAAAGGCCAAAGAACTCGCGTCCAACGCTGTGGGAAAGGTCGAAATCGCAAAGGTCGACGTCTCGAAGGAAGCCGATATCAAAGCTGTTGTTGAGCAGCTTGATGCATGGGGCGGTCTAGACGTCATCTTCAACAATGCAGGCATTATGCACGCCGACGACGCAGGTAATACCGTATGTGAGACTGCCGCGCGGAATGAAGCTAATGTGCGAAAGATGCTGTCGACACACCAGAGAAGATCTGGGACTTGACAATGGACATCAACGTCAAGGGCGTATGGTTCGGAAGCAAGCACGCTGTCTTATCCATGAGGAAGCACAAGAAGACAAAAGGAAGCATCATCAACACAGCCTCTGTGGTTGCACTTGTTGGATCAGCAACTCCACAACTCGCCTACACCGCCTCGAAGGGCGCGGTACTCGCCATGACCCGAGAACTTGCCATTGTACACGCACGAGAAGGCTTCCGCTTCAATGCTCTTTGTCCAGCACCTCTCAATACTCCACTACTGCAGGACTGGCTGGGCGACGACCAAGCTAAGCGTCACCGCCGCGAAGTACACTTTCCTACTGGTCGTTTTGGAGAGGCTATTGAACAGGCACAGGCGGTCCTGTTCTTGGCCAGCGACGAAAGCAGCTTCGTGAACGGGACCGACTTCGTTGTCGATGGAGGCATGACCAAGGCATACGTCACGCCAGAAGGACCAGCCACTCAAGCCCCAAAGAACCTCGCTAGATGAATGCTTCAGATGGACCGACTCTCTCGTGACTACGGGGAATCGACGGGACTAAACCCCTGGACTTTAGATAGACTTTGAGTAAATGCTAGAGGATAGCGACGCTATCTATAGAGTAGGAAGACATGGTCAAGCGAACGTGCAAATGCAATGGAAGCAATATATGACTCTATCACAAGATTGGCTTCGCGAAGCCCGGCACCACTGATGTGATCCAATACATGAAGAGTACGAAAGTGCTCTATTATCGACGAGGTAAAGCTTTCGTTTCTGATGATAGTCGTTTCCATGAAGGTTTACTTGATAAACCAAGATCGCACATTAAGCGGCGCCATGTGGCTGGTCAATGAGGGTACACAGCGGACTACCTGACTTGGCTCAAAGTTCAAGGTTCGCAACCAGGCTTGAAGTGCGCCAGCAGCCGAGTTACAGAACAGCAATTCTAAAATGCGACCGAGAACCCTTGAAGCAATTCTGCACAGCTCTAAGCCACTGGCACAGTCAATGGATTCATGACGCTGCTTCCTCCATCAACAACCAAATTCGTCCCAGTAATATAGCTCGAGAATCCACTGGCCAAAAATCCGGCCGCACGAGCGACCTCATTTGGCACACCAGCTCGTTCCAAACCAATAGTCTGCTTCTGCACGTCCTTGGACTGTAGGCTCGACGGAGGCAGCTGGTGATTATGTCCACGCTTATCAAGCTCTTGAAGATCCACACCGATATCAATCTGTCCGGCCGAGATGCAGTTTATCCTAACGCCCGTACCCTTCAACGATGCCACACCAGATTTGACGACTCCTAATGCGGCATGGCTCGACATGGTGAAGGCAGGGCCCCAACAACCGCCCACAGTACTCGCCACACTCGAAAGCACTATGATACTGCCGTATGCCTGATCTTTCGCCTGTGCATTGGGATAATTTCCTTTGGGTGTGGTCTTGGTCATCGCGGGAGGAGCGTACTTCAGCGCGAAAAAGGGCATCATGGCGTTCGCTTCGAAGAGCTTGGTCAGATCAGCCGGCGTCGTATCTGCGATCGAAGGAGGACCAAGGAGGCCAGAAGAGGTAACGAAGACATCTAATCTACAAACAACATGTTAACTGCCATGCAGCTGTCCTGCATGAATGAACGGCTTACCTTCCCCACGCGTTGAGAACATCATCTATGAGACCCAGTGTATCCTCCTCGTTGGCAAGTTTGAAGGGATAGCCGATGACCTTTGTGTTCGGGTACTGCTTGTTCACCTGAGCTTCCAGGCCGGCATAGTCATCTTTGGGTGACGTTGAGCAAGCATATATACATGCAGCGCCATGAGCTGCTAGTTCTGCGACGATTGCTCGTCCCATAGGCTGCGTAGCTCCAGTGACCACACAAACAAAGCCATATAGCTTTCCATCAGATCGGTATGGCGACAGAGGGTTTGCTACACCTTCCTCTACGTGCATGGTGGCAGTGTTGTTGGTGAATTGGATTGCCGCAGAAGCAATGGAGGAGTAGTAGCTGATGTTTGATCCTGCATAGCTGAGGCGTGCAACGCGCAGTGGCCTGTCTTGAATGTATGGTTGCTTTACTCAAGTTTGGCCAAGTTCATTGGATGGGCCTCCTCGGAGACGTCTGGTCACTGATAAGGATCCTATCTTTAGTAAGAGTCAATGCCTGACTATAGTATATGCACATACGGCAGAAAACAGCGTCGGTGAAATCATTACCACCGGAAGCCACGTGCTTTTCAGTAGCAAACGGTTTTCGTGCGATTCACCATCTTGCTGCAACGGAAGTAGGTCAGATGGCAGGCTTGACCTGTGTCGATGGTGGAATCCCACGTCGCGAGTGTCGACAACCTTGTAAGACCGGCATCTTTGCGCGCATTGCAGCAATGTCTGTGTTGTTATATCCATGCACTCCGCCACCAATCGATGATGATGTCGCTCATGGCGCTGTGGAGTGTATTGAGAGTGTGTTGATGCAGACAGACGTGCCATTGTCTCATCAACAGCCAGGATTCCATCTGATGCGAGTTGGTGGGGAGGCAGGCGAATTCCGCGCCCCACGCTTCGCCGCCCTCACCTCCAGGCCGCCTCTTCTACAAGCATTTCCTCTCTCTTCCTTCCACCATGACATCAGAATCCGACTTCAAGCCGGGACATGCTCGCCATGATACAGCACTGATACACGGTCTCTCCTCAAAAGAGGTTCAGAAACTCTCAGAGACATGTATTGAGGCCAAGGCGAAGGCCTACTGTAAGCTTACGCAGCCATTCGAAGGCGCTTTCAGCATTGTACTAATGCCTTCCAAAGGCCCATACTCACATTTCAGAGTCGGATGCTCCTTGCTCCTCGCCAACGGCAGTATCATCCAAGGCGCCAATGTCGAAAATGCGGCTTATCCAGTCGGCACCTGTGCTGAGCGAGTGACCATCGCGACAGCGGTCTGTCAAGGAGCGCAGAAAGGCGATATTCGCGCGATAGCCGTTGCGACCGACATCAGTCCGCCGGCTTCTCCGTGTGGCATGTGCCGACAATTCATCAGAGAATTCTGCGAGGTACATGTGATCCTTATACGCTGCTGCGTCCGCATGGTATACTGACCCATGCCTTAGCAAAACATGCCAATCCTGATGTATGACAAGGATGGCAAGTCCGTAGTTATGACCTTGGAGCAGCTACTGCCCATGTCATTCGGACCTGAGAAGCTGCTGAGCACAGAAGAGCTTGCGCATGCTGCTCAGTAGTGGCAGAGGCGCAGACCGCGTAGACGGATACGTATGCGATATAGACTGTGGCAGGTAGCTATGATCATTGCATGAGAGAGCTTTCCATCGGGCTTGACAGCACGCCATTATTTGCACGTTGTTCTGGAGCATAGATATATTTTGTGGTTGTGACGTCAATAAATCGATCCGACTTCGCTGAGTGAACGCGAACATATTTCTCCGCTGACATCTCAAACGTTTTGAACCTACGGAGGTTCGGTCAGGTCATAATAGAACATATAGCCACATAACCATGAGCAAGAACATTGCGCGAGCATTCCGCCCGCTATTACGCGGTACACCGCGACAATCAACCTCCCAGAGTTATGTCTGCGCGCGCTGTCAGAAACCCATGCCACCGCGAAGGACCATTTCAACATCGCGAACAGCACAACAACAAACCCCAAAACCACCAACCCACTTCGACCTCTTCCCCAAAACCTTCCCACAAGGCCCACCCCCCAAAGCCGCATTCACCCCGGACCTCCGCCAACTCCGCAAAGAATTCCTCCAACTCCAAGCCAAAGCCCACCCAGACCTAGCACCCCCCAACCTCAAGCGCCACGCCGAAGCCCTCAGCGCCCGCATCAACGAAGCCTACAAAACGCTGCAAGACCCCCTCCGCCGAGCGCAATACCTCCTCTCGCAGCAGGGCATAGACGTGGAAGACGAGAACGCGAAGCTGTCGGAAAACGCGCTACTGATGGAAGTCATGGAAGCCCGCGAGGCGGTGGAAGAGGTCGAGGAGGAGGAAGAGTTAGCGGGGTTGCGCGCAGAGAATGATGGGAGGATAGGGCGGAGTGTGGAAGTGCTGGAGGAGGCGTTTGCGATAGGGGATTGGGATCGGGCGGCGATGGAGGCGATCAAGTTGAGGTATTGGATGAATATAGATGAAAGTATACGAGGGTGGGAGAAAGTGATGAAGTAGGGTGAAATGATGAGATTGCACAAGCATTTCTCAGGTAGATGTAGAGGCTCGAGGACAATGACTTCTGTTGCAATAGAAAGGCGAAGGAGTGGTATCACATCACGGGCTGAAGCCAGCATGTTCACCAATGACCGGACGTATCCACGCAAGAGCTGAAGCGCGACCGCAAAGTCTGAAACAGCGGAGCGCACTGTACAGTCATGTTATACCATGGCGAGTATTCTCGCGCGAGAGGCCGTCTCTATATATTAAGCAGATGGCTATGCCAACCCAGTCTACGCGATCATGCGAACCTTCTAATTGCCATTGAGATGTTTCTCGTCAGTATCCTTCTCCTCCTCGATGGAGCCATCTGGAATGCCGCCATTCACGCCACCAGCACCCTGCTTATACGGCGACAGTGCGCCCTTCTGCCCACGAGTGCGCTCGAAGAATGTGCTGACTTCATCACTCCAATCGTCATCCATGGCCGCCTCATTCTCCTTCTCTGCCTTGGCGGCCATTGCAGCTTCCCAGTCAGCCCGCATCTCCTCAACGCGCTGCTTGTAGTCTTCATCTGCGTCGTAGCGCTTGCCAATACCCCTCATGCGCTCCCACAACGAGAGATGCTGCGGGTGAACGGCAACACCATGATATTCATGATCGCGGCCAGCCCGGATGTAAGCCCAGCGACGTTCCTGCTCCTTGAGATCGAGACCAGTGGTATCAGGAAGGAAGACGAAAGTAAGGATAGCACCAGCCAAGCCAAACCACGGCACGACCAGAAATCTTGTGGGGATATCAATGTAGTTGTACAGAACGGCCGCCGTCAAGGCACCGAGCTTACCCCACGCGGCGGAGAAACCGTGAGCAGAAGCACGAACTGGTGTGGGGAATACCTCTGCGGCGACCAGGAAGGTCACGGAGTTTGGCCCGAACTGGTTGAAAAATGACGACAAGAAGTACATGGCCATGAACTTGTGCACGCCTGCGCCTTTGGCGTAGTAGTTGTAATCAAATGCTGGAATGACGAAGCAGATGAAATCGCCCAAGAAGCCAATGATTTGCATCCATTTACGGCCGTATAGTTTGTTGTCGATCAAGAAAGAGGCGAGGTAGTATCCTACTAGCGATACTCCAATGTTGAGCAGATTCCAGAGCCAGTTGACCATGACCGATGAGGTGTTGCCGGAAATGGTGGCGATGAACTCAGCTTGGAATAGCTTGTTGCCGTAGAAGAAGATGTCGTTGGCATACCAAGCGCCAGCTGTCGCAAGGACACGGCCACCAAAGTAGCTGAAAGTCATCTTGAGTGACTGAACATCGTAACCGGTGACGGAGGATTTCTTCTTGGCTGCCTGCAGCGCCTTTGAGGCGGATCTCATCTTGTAGGTACGGTAGTAGACGAGCCAAAGAGTTCCGACTGCTGGGATCGCGAAGGATACACGGTAAGTCCACTGCACGAGGGTTCTGCCATACGGCGGGCTAGAGCCTCCGCCGTGGAAGATCAAAAGCAGAAGGATCAGGATGACCTGGTTGAACCACTGACCCCAGCCTTGCATCAGGAATGCCGAAGTCACCTTGCGACCACGGTGCAGACGATCCTCGCGAGTCGAGATCTTTCCAGATCCCACGGCGTTCTCCATACCTGACGTAGCAGTCATGGGGTACTCGCCGCCTACACCGATACCGTAGAAGAACAAAGACCAGACGTAGCAGATGACCCAGCCATTCAGCGTGACACCCCAAGAGGCGGTAAGCATGAGCAGACCAACGAACATGATGGTAGCATCTTGAATAAGACCCCAGCGACGTCCTAACCAGTCACCGAGAATACCGACAAGAATTTGACCAACAATGATACCGACGATTTCGAGGTAGTCGACAGCCTGAATCCAGGTCTTGTTGCACACGTTGTACTTCGACCAGCAGCCTGGGAATGCAGCTTGGAACAATGGCTTCACATTACCGATGGAGAACAGAACATAACTATAAGCATATTAGCGCTGAGCTTCATGGATGGGTCTTGCAAACAACGGACCCTTCTAGAAGAAGCCCCAATCCGGGAATGACCATATTCCTGAAGTAAAAGCTGACGGGACTGAGAGGGTCGGCCTTGATCATGCGGCCGATGGAGGTCAATTCCTTCTTGGCCTCTGCGCTGTCGACTTTGTTGACAAACTTGATTCGGTGGCCCAGTTTCATATCGGCCCAGTAAGTGCCATTCTCGTCGTAGCTATCATCTGGCAAGAGCAGAGAACGAAAGACTGACGATTCGTCATTGCTCATGCTCGTGAGATCTGCCGTGGCGACATGATGGCCGGTTCTGTTGGGCCCATGAGGCGCGGCCAAACCATAGTCTCGCATCGAGTCCGCCATGGCGATGACAGTTGCTCAATGTCTGCTCCGGGGTGTGTCGTTAATCCTCAGATCAAAGGGTCCGACGTGGTGACCTCAAAGAAGAGATGGATTGAGTAGTAGTTGGGTCGAACAAGCTTTAAAGTATAAGGTAACGCCCAGGAAATCGGGAGCTCAGTATTCGCAATGGAAGCGGAGCAGATCGATGCCACAACCGACGATCTCTTCCTGCGAGCAGGGGCGGTACGCGTGGGCGTGGTGATGGATCGGCCTTGTTGTGCGGCACGCAGCTAGCACGTTGTGTCTTAGAAAGGTTTGTATGGCTGCGGTAGCTTATTAGGTACGTAGGGCACAGGAGCGTTAGATCTCACTCCGTCGGCGAGCGCAAGGCTGGCTTGCCGGATCCAACGGAAGGGAAAGGGCCACAAGTCTTTGTACACACCTTGACGCTTTCACGTCGTCAAGTGCCTAGCTCGAGTGGCAAGAGGCCGTGCTTATGTGATGATCGAATATGGCGGCAGGTCCGAAGGGCGATCAGCGAACAGCGAAACGGCGAACTGCAGATGGGAAGGTGCGACGCTGACCTGAAGTCGAAAGAAGAAGTGGCTGCCGCTCAAGGGAAGCAACGTCCGGGAAAAAGTTGCAGCTGGTAAGAGCAGACACTGATTTTGAGTTCTTCGCGTACCCACTCAACGGCTTTAACCTCCAGTCTGTGCGATTTGGAGGGGCGCATCCATCGATTCTCCCAAGGATATGCTTGGTGTGTGGGCACTGCGCTGCACTGCACTGCACTGCACTGCACTGCACTGCACTGCACTGCACTGCGTACGGCATTGGCCCCGTCGGTCACTACTGCAGAAAACTCTGCATACCGTGTTTATGTCGTCTGATAGCATCGCCACGCGAGACTGTACAGCGATTATCGCTGTTGTTCTGTCCACTGCCCGGTCACGCCCATGTGCATCAGCGCCGGAAGCGCCGCCACGCCATTGGTACTTACCGACGTCCGAATAACAGCAGCGCAACGGTTCCATCGCATATGAGACACTCAGAGCGGTGATGAAGATTGGCTGCGCGAGACGGAGCGATGGCTGAAAGTCGAAGGCGTCGCGTCGTAACAACCTCTCATGCAGCTAGCGTGTTGCCTTGTCGAAGATCCGGACCTCATACTTCCCTCTCAGCGACTTCCACGAACACGCGCAGGCGAGCCATGTCCTTGGGCATGTGCAAAGTGAGGTCTGCAAATTGTCAATCAAACCAATCAGAGTCGACACGTGCTTGAAGGAGTGGCTGTCAATGCCGTTGCGAATCACCGGCAGCTAATGCACGATCCCATTTTCTGCATCCATGTGGAGCGCACTCGCTCCATCGCGTGTATACCATCTACTGCCACCACCACCCCGCCCGCTGTTGCAACGCCGTCTTGAATCATCATCATCATCTTTGTTATTATTTGTTTCTTTGGATCATCAGCCGACATCTGCCGCCGCGTACCAGATCACCTATCAGGCGCCCGGGCGCTGCTAGGCGCGTCTCGAACGGTCGTCTTGGTCGAGTAATATCCCGACGATGCACCATCTGCAGCAGGTTTATGAAGCCGATCAGACCCATCAGAGCACCGTCAGCCATGCATTCTGCATGTCTACCATGCTGGCCGTGGCGTCAATGGCGTACAGTACCACACTCCACTCTGCTCGCTTGGCTTGTTGTTCTTGGCGATGCGTTTCTCAATTCGAAGCTTGGGAAAGCTTAAGATGCGAGGGCTCACGTCTATTGCGACCTCCGTTCATGGCAAAGACTTCATTGTGTTGCGCCAAGATGAACATTGGAGAAAGCCCGACCAGGCAACTATCTGCTTACAACCAGAACAATTATAGCGAGGTTTCAGTGAACGCACGTCCACGAGACACGGACCACATGGGACCACATGGCCAGGGCCAGCACTCTGGAAAACACCTGTCAAACAACCTCGACCTATTCACGTGTATGTTGCATAGAGCGCACGTGCTATGCATGCACGATCTCATACTACATACAGTTTTATTCATGAACTCTCCTTGAGGTCTATACAGCCAAAGGACATAGACCAATTGACGGAGCGGACCAATCGGTATTACGAGCACGTCTCAGACTCTCTCAGTTCACAGGGATCCTTGAAATTATGCCATCTATCTTCTCAATGATGAGTATCACTCGGACAGCGCCGAATGCCACCGCGGACTTCACGGCATCGACCTTGACTGTCTGAGAGTCTTCGTCTGAACTACTAATCCACTGATGTCCCGCGGCTCAACCTGACTAGCCTACTAATTTTCGTAGTAGTGGTGGCGCCTAAATTTCATACTAACGACACCTGCTCTGGACCATCGAATTCTTGTATGCCCCGTCGACTAGAAGCAGTGCCAACTCGGCTTTCTGGGAGCATGGGCCGCATTGCTCGTGCCGGAAGCGGACCGATATGAGTCCCCACCATAGAACGTGCCTGGACACAACCTGCTGTATGCATGGCTCCTTCGGCGGTCGCCGAAGACCAGTCCTAGACAGTCGCAAAGGCTACAAGACTGTCAAAGTGCGGCAGTGACCCCGAACCTGCCCACGCGTTTTGAGGAGAGCCACGGGTAAACTTGTATGCTTGCGCCTTTGGCGGCGTTCACCTGTTCCCAAAGTGATCATTGCTCGTCATGATAGCCGTTTTCGGGTATTTCAAGGCTTCGTAGTATTGCAAGTAAGGATCGGCTGCCATGACAACTGTAGCGGTGCCGGACGACGCAATCAAACGAATCGCCGTGGAATTGTCACTGATGACCAGGTTTTGGACGCCTGTTGCCCTTCGACGAGGCTGATCTAGTGCCTCTGTCACCTCAGTGTGGGCACTGCTTACGAGCACTAGCCCTCAGTTGCAAGGTCCATGCAAGGCTGAATGAGATGCACCAGATAGCTTCAAGAGATTTTTACATGAAGCCGATTTGACCTCACGTACCGAAACCAAGACCACTACTTTCCTCATCTTCTCGAAGCGCTCCCCGAACATCCTCTTCACCTACACCGAGCCGAACACGTCCCACACGATCACCATGTCTGCCTTCGACACCAATAATACCCGCCTCGGCCAGCTCCTGTGCAGCAACGCCAAAGCCGAGCACACGGGCCGCACTTTCAAGCTCTTTCTTCGCCGGGCGGCGTCCTCGCTTCGATGGAGTTGCGTTCGCTGCACCTTCCAGCTCATGGTCTATATGCTCGGACGTAATATCAGGCGTTAGCAAGTACTCTTGAATGTCCTTGTTCCGCGCCATGACTGCCATTCTTCGTGCTTCGTCAACGAGATCTGCCAATGTCGCCTCTGTTATGCCCGTGCGTCGCAAGCGAGCCAGCAATGCTGCTAGAAAGACCTTACTCGACAATGGCAAAGAGCGTAAGTGTGCAGCGAGAGGCGTCGAAGTCGCTTCGTTGATGGCACGCTTGATTGTGGCAATGGTAACTACGCCTACTTTGCTTGCGCTAAGCGCTGTGCCTATCGTCTTCTGCCGTCCTGGAGTTTTGCTGGGCGTGTCTGGCGCCTGGTTCTCCTTTCCCAGGGTTGGCTCGAGAGTCTCTTCTTCGGCAATCTCAACAGCTCGCCTGCAGATGTCGAGGGCTCTTCTGGCATCACCAGATACAGCAGCCACTTTGCGACTTGCGAATTGTACTGCATCAGGTTCCACAATGACTTGACCGACGCCTTCTAACCGGCTTTGGATGATGGTCATTAGCTGAGTGTGAGTGTAGCCTGGAAATGTTATTCGTGTCAGACCCAATCTGCTGGATATTTTGTTCGACAGGGTTCGCTCTGGTAAGTCCATGGTGTTCGCTACAGCAAGCACGATCAATCGGGAATGTCTCAGCTGCGGCCAGTTGAAGAAGTTATACATCACGCCTTGGTTCCGCGTCACCAGCTGGTCTAGCTCATCCATTAGCACCACGCAAGGCACTCTTCTGGGACTTGGAGTCGTGAACTCGCGCTCGAGCAGTTCCAACGCATGGGCCGAGCTGACCCTGTCGCCTTTCAGCGCTTCCCAGAGCAAGCTGTAAGACTGATGAGGATCCGTCACTTTCATGCCATTTATCTCAACAAAGTAGAAGTCGTCCAACTGCTCCTCTGCAACAGCGGCTTGCAAGTTTGCAACAACTTCTCGCACAGTGGCTGTCTTGCCAGTACCAGGCGTTCCCGAAATGTAAATGCAGGCACCGGTGCCCGCAGTGATGGCCGCCTCCAGATGGGAGTGTACAGTATCGAACTCATTCTCTCTGCATGGCAGTGCATGAGGTACAGCTGAGACGTGCAGTGTCGATCGCGCAAGCTGGTATGGTGAAGACTGTATCTGCGATGGCGAAAGCACTCTTGTACCAAGTGGCGTGAACTCTAGAGGCTTCTTGGTAACGATCTTTCTGCCCGTTGGCGTTGTGAACTTGCGTGGAGTGAGCCGTTGCGCTTTCGAAGAAGTTGGCGTGCCAGATGTTAGCTTGCGCTTCTTTAATGGTGTTTCTGGCTCATCGAACTCGTCGTCGCCCATTACGAAATCATCCAAGTCTTTGTCCTTCATGCTTCTGGCTGCTCTTTTGCGTCTTGTTCTCACAGTGCCTGACTCGACCAAGTGGAGCAAGCGGTCCATGTCATCTTTGCCACCATATACTTCCTCCCACGTGAACTCTTCAGTGTATGTTGCAGTCCTGGTATTGACTCCTCGTCTACAGACGAAGGTCTTGCCATGGAATTTGGAGTTGCGAGGCACCTTCCCGCTAGGATATAGGCGCTGGAATTCCTTCTGCGACAGGACTTGTGCCTTGCCGTTGATCGTGGCGAGCGCATTCAGATCAGAGGCAGTCGTAATATACAGCTCGTTTGGAAGATAATCAATCCGCCTCTTCTTTCCTGTGATCTCCTTCTCTGAAGCAAACCACAGCATGCTCGCTTGTTTCTCCAAAATGCGCTCTCCATCGTCGTCCTCGCCCTCGCCCTCTTCGAAACCTTGAAGCATCGCAACCCATGCTTCATTGTTCGTCGGCGCTTTCAAAAGAACAGTATCGCCGATTTGACATTCGAAGCTTCCCATCCGCGCGCCCATAATCTCTTCCTTATCGTTGTAGATCCATTGCCATGGGTGGTCTTCAAGTCCCAGCTCATCGTCCGAGTCTTCTCTCAGTACGCCGCCGCCTGATAGGTAGTGTCTCGCCTCCTCAAGCTTCGATCGCTTTCGCTTCGGCGGCATGTTGACGGTATACTTCAGCGCATCGTGCTGGTTGCAGTGCTTCGCTGGATCTAGATAGGTCATTGGGACGCGTCGCTCTTTCACGCAACGCGGGGCACGCGTTGGCTCGTGATCTGGCTTGGCATCGATCCTGGCAGTTTCTTGCCCTGACGATGCACCTGCCTGCATACATGTTCAACGTTACACATCTATCACGACGGGACACGATGTTGAGAGCAACATGCTTCCAAAGTGCAGTGTCTGCACTACCCAAGAATCGAAATACAAATGTCCCATCTGCGAGCTGAGATAGTGCGTAACATGCACAACATGACAAAGACCACAAGACAGACACTTTAGCTCACGAGAAGAAAATTATAGCTGCTCCATACCATGTTACAAGATCCATAAAGTCTCTCACGTCGCCGAAGCGACCAATGCAGAGGAATCTAATGGCAGTGAAGACAAGCCACAGGTCCTTGACAGACCAGGCACCACGCAGAGAGTCCCAAAAGTCGACTTCACGGGCTTCGAAAACGACAAGAACTTCCGGTATTTGATGGGACGCTTCCCCAATCTCAAGTACCAGCTGCAGCTGGCATACGGCTTGACCCTCGAACCAGGCCCAGACGACGAGCGTACGTGGAGTCGCCGAGACTGGCTCGACGAGAAGTCCGACGCGGGGCGTGGCAACTTCCGAGGTCGAGGACGAGGTCGCGGCAGCCGTGGTCGAGGGAGAGGCGGACGTACTCGATCGGATCCGTCTCAAGATGCTCGATTGCGTGGGCCCTGGAGCCAGGAGAAAGGCGACATGCAGGCTCTCGACATTACTCACAGGATGCGAAGTGGACCTGATGGAGAACTGAAGGAGGGCCTGGACGAGTTCATCCAGCTATGCGAACTGAAATTTGGTGGATATATGTAACGAAGCAGTCACCATGAGTTCCGCACATGATACCCACCAGCAGCTCGAAATGCAGAACGACGCTAGGGAACTCATGCCGAAATCGCCTTTACACAGGCGTACAATTGTAGCAACGCTATTTCATGCTCTTGTCCAACAGCTTCGCCCGTTATGCACCAGCCTCATATGCCGTCCCTGTAGCTCCTGAACGCCTCGCGTCGCAATGCATGCCGCTTCTCCAAAAGAATGATCGAAGCAGCGCCGTACAAATGCATACGTGCGTCGCTGGGCATAGCCGCCCGCATTGCTCGCCAAGTTCATCTCCATATCAGTTCCTTCTTCAGATTTCGATACATTTTTGCAACCAGAGTCGCTCGCTATTCTTCGTCCTGCCAGTCCCAGACTGTTTTCAAGAACTTTGTCATGTCAATACGTTTCGCCTTCATTTCAATCATCCAGGGGTGTTTCAAAATGTGCCAAGGCGTCGCTCGCCGTGCGGGGTCTTTCTCGAGACTGTAGAATGTTAGCTTCTGACGGCTGAGTAGAGGTAAGCTGTACTGACCAACACTCAATGAAATACTTGAAGTTCGGACTCCACGTGAGGTCGTTCTCGGGCTCATCCTTGAGCTTCGGAATCGGTTGTCGAACAATGTATGTAAGAAGATCGATGAGGCCAGCTCTCGGATTCATCTCGGTGCCATCCGCCGGGAATGGGAAACGATGCTGTGCGACTTCGAGCAATGTAACGCCTAAGCTCCACACATCGCTGGTGATGGTATAGCTTTGTCCAGTTATCCTTTCGGGTGCCATGTAATAACTTGTGCCAATGAACGTGTTTGCATCTCCTTTCGTGCCAAATTCGCCACTGACACCAAAATCGCAGAGCTTGACTTCCCCTTTGCGAGTAAGCAGGATATTCGAAGGTTTGATGTCCCGGTGGATAATGCGGTGGCCATGCAGATATGTCAAACCATTCAGCACGCCCTCTGCCACCTTTCCTAGCACTTTCTCGCCAGTCCTACCTCCAAGCTTCTTAACTTCTCGGTAGACACTGTCAAGCGAGCCGCCTTCACAGAACTCCATGCTGATTCCTATCGTGCCAGCCGTGTCGTCCATGAAAGCGCCGTAGTATTGACAGATGTGGGCGGAGGCGCACGACTTGTTAAATGACAGCTCACGGACGATCTGTTTCTTAACGTCCGGGTTGGGATCGGTCGTGATTATCTATGATGGGTCAGTGGAAATCTCGTGCGAATGTAACACAACCTGATACCTTCAACGCGAAGACGGTCTTACCGCCTTTCAGTATGCACCTGGTCACAGCACCTCCAGCACCTTCACCTAAGCTACCAAGCTCGACTATGCGTCCTTCCTTCTTGGCAGCTTTCCAGCCAACATCATCCAGGTCTTCCACGTCCAGCGGCCTCCCTTTCTCCAAAGACAGCTTCTCAAGGTCCGGCAAGATGCCTTGCATGCTGTTCTCGCGCTCCATGCCCACGCCACCTGAATGTGCTGAGCTGCTGCTATATAGAGACCCCGTCGCTGATTGAGGGTCCTTGTCACTTCGTAGCATCTCGACAAAATTGAGCGCCGAGTATGATGATGTCGTCGATACTGAACCATTCTGGGTAGTATTGGCGCCAAAGCTATTGGTCCGACTGTGTGCAGAATCATCACTGCTGCCTCCACTAGCTGACAGACCCGACGCAATTTGCAAAGGTGGTCCTCTTCTTCTCGCCTGCGAGTTCTCTTGTGGTGTCTGCGAAGAGCCCATAGGCGTTGCGAGTGAAAGCTTTGGTGGTTGCTGACGGGGTATCGAAAGAGGGGGCAGTGCGGCATTGTCGGACACTGGTGGCGCCGCCATGCTGTTCACGGGTCTCTGATTTGGTGATGCGGGTATTGCCAGTCCAAGCCGTGGCACTTTGCCGCCGGACTGTTGGCGACCTTGCCCCGGAATAGGCGGTCGTAGTAACGGCGCAGGCGACGCCATGTTGGCGCGGTCGGAAGGTTCGAAGGATGCCACGATAGGCAACAAGGAAAGCGGCTGTCAAAGAGGTGCGCGCAAGCCTCTTGACAGCCAGCAGTCGAGGGTTCAGCTGGTGACGGTTTGTAGTAGTGGACAACACTTCAAGCTTGTTGATCACTAGCGGAGCGGTGCATCCGCGGTATGTAGATGTTTGTTCCCGTCTTTCCGAGTCCAATACGCTGTTGAAACACCTCAGGCGGGGTGTCCTGCTATTGTTTCGAGCGGGCGATTGCGTGTGCAAGGCCCGTGTGCTGCAGGCGTCCGTAGCAATAGCTTTCAAGTTGTGCACGTGTGGCTCGGGTAATGCTCCTGCTTCGTGCTGGGTGCTTTGCAGGCTGTGTCTGGTGGGGAGTAGGAGACGATACGGTGGTATCGATGCGTAGCAGAGGAGGAATATGGGTGGATGTCGTGGTGTAGGAACGAGTCAGGCTACAGTATAGTAGTTCTACGGGCAGGTAAGGTACTCTGCGCTGTCACGCCTGCCGTCTGCCTATTGCCGCCAGAATAGTGGAGCAGCACTGACTGGGCCGACCCCTAGAACTGGCTCTAACTTCTATCTAGACTAGTGCGCAGGCCCCGAGCGGCTGACGATCTCTTCAATTTGTTTGTGAAGACGAGAAGCAGCACTCAAACCTGCTAACAAGCTCTTTCTTCTTTCCTTCGAATGACGCTGATGGGTTGTGAACACACGTCAGACGGGAGACATGGAGCTGTCGTCACAACTTACGCGCATTCCCGAGTGCTGTCAATCGAGGCATGGCACGAATATGACGGACATGCAACGAGGATCAAGGGACATGACTGGGCCGCTGCAACTGGGGGCTGAAACGGCGAGGAGTTCAAGTAAGCGCCGAGACGATGACTGCCTGTCTGAAACAGATCGGACACGTGCAGTAGTCTGCATATGATTCGGTGGCTGTAATCCGATGCTTCATGCCTTCTTCAGGAACGGCGAAACGCGCAGCAAAAGTCATCAACGGGCGTGAGGCGAGTCGCTGGCCCAAATGTGTATCATTGGTCGAAACAGACCCGTATACACCGTCCCGTAGAGCACTTTCATTTGCAGACCATGTCTTTTGGCCGATGTGGACAATCAACGTTGTTACCTACCTAGGTAAGTGCAGTAGCAAATATAAGCTGATGAGGTATTGATTACTCGGACTGTGCTGCGCATGCTTGTACAGCTAGCGCACGGTGGAGCTGCCCGGAAGCGTCTGGACACTGGATACTGCCGTACATGTCCTCGGACATCTCACCTGCAGCCGGCTGACGTCGGACATCATCAGTACAATGAAAATGAGGCATGGTACGGACGGGAGGCATAATACGGACGGACGGACGGACGGCAAACATACGAGGGATCAATCTTGGAAGTCCAGGGCTTGTCATAGGTAGTCTCTCAGTGACTTGGGTGAGAACCGGACAGCATGAAACCACTTTCGCGCTCATATTCACACTCCATCACTCTCATCATGCGACCTTTTGCAGTCCTCTGCGCTCCAGTATTCAATACTGTGTAAAGCGGCGCTCAGACAATCCCTTCGTACCTGTACGTACAGTACATGCACCCAGGAGCACCACAACCCGAGCGCCTGGTCCTGTGTCACTTTCCATTCATTTGACATCTGCATCCTCGGTGCCTTTATGCGCGCAGACCTGCTGCTGCCATTTGTCCAACCTTGTTCGCCGCGACCCGTGCATAATGCAGCTCATACTGTCTCCCATGTCGACTTCTCTGGCATCCCACTGATCGACTTCCACAGCCCTATTACTGTCATCATCAGGCATAATCTGATCCGGGATCGCCGCAAGCCAGGGTACTATCTTGCCATCGTCCACACTGGCAGCACGGGCGTCCTCATGGCTCACAGTGTAGCCGTTATCGCCTTCGTCGCCAAATGCGGACGACTGCTCATCGAAGCGGGTTTGTATACCAGCCTTGATAGCTACCGCCCTTGCTTCCTTGAAAGCGCTTTCGGCATCGATGACATCTCTCGTCAGATCACGGTAGCGCTGCACCCAGCGAAGATCGAACTCTATGTCCCTTTCCTCGCTCTCTGCTCTGTCGAGTTCGCGGTCTATCTCCTTTCGATCGAATCGCTCACTGGCTTCTATGAGTCTCTGCTTGGCTTCGAAATAGTTATCATGGGCAGTATAATAGGTTTGCTGTTCCGTGGTCAACACTTGCGGTTCTGGCGCGAGATCCTCATCACGTGTCAGTTGCAGCTCCGTGCCAGTATCATTTTGGTAGTCGTATGCATAGTCGAATGGCTGCACAAATGCCCTGTACTCCTGTTGAAGGTCGAATGCCACAATTGAAGGCTCCCTTCCCTCCTCGCGTCGATATTCGGGGAGCTCCGCCGCCTCGCACGCCTCCGCGAGAATGGCGTTGACCTCGTACTGACAATCCCCGAACCCGCTCGCTGCTCCTTTGAGACGCCCTTCAACAGCCTGCTCTCGTTCGCCGACATCCAGTAGAAGCAGCTCGAGATTATCCAGCACTTTCTGCAAATCTTCTGCCGACTCGTCTTCTTGTTTCTTTTGCGCCCGCTGGATGCGCAGCTGGTGGTTGGATATTTCAAGCTCAAGCTCGGCTCGAAAGCTTGCGAGTGCGTTCAGTGTAGCATTGGCTGTGCGTTTCGCCTGTCCGTAAGATCGTTGAGCTGATATAGCATCCAGAACCTTTCCAAGAAAGTCGGCATTGACTGCGAGACCTACACAGTCCTTGACACCATCAGAGGCAACTATAAACCTCGTCGGACCTATCGTAAAATCTTCCGCCTCAACCCGGCGCAGCAGTGCGTATGTATACTCCTCCTCTTCACCAGTCGGCGGTTCATCTTCAAGCTCGGCCTCGTCGACACCGCATGGTCTAGATTCCACTGGATTCTGTGATGCGTCGACCGTCTGCTCAGTGTACGTAGAAGATTCCCCTCCAGACAATCGCACCTCTTCGCTGGTCTGTGTACTCTTGCTGACATAGCTGGACAGCTCTGTCGCTGGACCGGCCGCAGGAGTGGCAGCTGTTTCAAGTCTACGGCGCGCAGTCTCACGAAGTCGCTCTTTGAGGATGGCGAAACCTGTAATAATACTAATAATACTTGCGCTCATGATCACAGTGAGCAGGAAGGATGCGTATACGTTGCGTTCTGAGGACTCGATCGTAGGCGATGGCGGGAGACCACCTGCAATGTTGGATTTTAAGAGCCACAAGAGCATGCTGATCATGAACGAGTCGAGACCCAAGTGCTGAGGACAAAGAATCAAAGATGCGAGACCTTTGCAGTCCCACACTGTGTCTTTGTTTGCTGCCGCATCTGGCTGCCAAGTAATCTTTACGACTTTTCCACGTTCAAGCAGATAAGCAAGGAACAATGCGGCTATTCATGCACAATGAACGAGTCAGCTTGGCAATCACTGCCTCGCCCTCGATACCATCACCAGTCGCTGTCGACAAAAGACTCAAAAGCCTGTGCAATCGACACTGATACAGCTGAGTCGTCAGCCACAACTCTCACCTTAAGAATAACAACGGCGACAGATTTCTCTCTGATACTCATCTTGACAACATGATTCTGGAAACAGGCAAGCCGAAGCTCGTTTCGTCGGCCTCGAGTTTTGTGAGCAGCGATGTCTCAAGTACTCCTCTTCGTACTGCTGGTGCAGCATTGACACCAGCTCCACCACCAGTCAAGTCAATATGGGTTGCAAAATCGATAGCTAGAAGATCGATCGCTCCTAGATCGAATGCGCCTAGCCAGATGCTGAAATCTGTCCTTGGAGGCAATGCCTCGAAGGTCGATCCAGACATGGCGGACAGGCTGCAGAATCTGAGGTTGAGCAAGCAAAAGCCGGCAGCGCCAGAAGCGTATTATGACCCGTCGCTGGCTCCAGAGCCGGACGCAATGCCGGATGCGTGGCAGGGAAGTGCTGCTCCGTCCGAGAATAGTGTTGGGAACTACAACGTCAATGTTCGAACTGAATCGTGCCGCCGGTACAAGCGCACTGTCGCTGATTTCAAGCCTGGGGAGATCATCGCTCTGCCCTTTCACGAACCGAACTTGAATCCCAACAATAAGATGGGCTCAAATTGTCTGCGCTTGACGAAGACTTGCGAAGGTCCAGTCTTTTCTAAGCGACGGATGCTGGTCATCCTACATATCCACACAACAGACATGTTCTGCCTACCCTTGTACAGCTTTGAAGGCCGCGGGTTGAGCGCAAAACCCAACAGGATGTGGCCCGAATACTGTCAAGTCCAAAATTTGGGCCAGAAAAAGATTCCCCAAGTAGGGCTTTGCGAACCTGTTGTGGCCAAGACTTACGACCCGAACAAACCCATGATGGAGTCCACTTGCATCCACCTTACGGGTGGTGTGAAAGTCAGCGCTATTGAGGACATTAGCTATATTGGCAGAATTACAGAAGGATCTTTCCGCGAGCTTATGGGCCTCTATGACAATCGTGTCAAGCAAGCGAGGGTAAAGCACAGGAACTGGGAGGCCGACAGAGTGCCTGATGCCAATGGGAGATACCACTTTCCGCCTCTCGCAGGTACTAGTTGGCGACATTGATCACTTGATGATTTGAGGAACCGGACGTAGCTCTCGCAAAAGTCTAGTGCCAGCTCCTGTTGAGGCTCACACTAGCATGCTCCAGGTTTATTCCTGTACATATCAGCCTACTTTGTTCATGTTGAATGTTGCTTTTTCCGTGTTATGTGGTTCTAGTGATGGTCGACGAAATGACTCGTAGTCCTGGAAGTACTTCCAGTCCGCAAGTATCAAAAAGCAGGTAGCGTCGCGCGACTCGATGTCTCCACAATCTCAGCCGTGTGAGCAAGATGTGCTATGAGAGGCATCCATTGTAGCCCAAAGGAAAGATCGGCGTATGTACCCTCTGGTATGCGTGAACCAACGAAACCCGTTGCATGTCAATGGCCAGCGAATAGCGCGCCAGTAAGCCCGCCATCATTGCATGAAGATTCATACATCGACATCGCAGCGTGTTTCGCTCGAGTCGGTGTAGTCGTCTGCCGCGTGCTGGCACAGCCCAACGCCTATCTTGTGTTTCCATGTCGGAATTCCGGGCGAGGCATGCGGCGTCGTGACTGTCTTCAAAAGTGGCGCTCAGCTGTTCTGATCTGCCCAGTATCCCCGTCCGCCAGCTGCTCCCTTGGTGGTTGTGTTAAACGCGATTGATTCAAGTTCCAAGGTCGCATTCCTAACAAATTGTAGGAGATACCTCCAAGGTTAGCCCTTGCCTACTTAGAAGTTGTATTGCTGCAGGGCATGATGTCACTGACGACGCTCGGACGCTCGGACGCTTTCTCTCGATAGTAGGGAAGCTATCTCCCCGGACAACAACAACAACACTGCGACGCGTACATAACTCTCATGGCATCTCGCGTGCCTCTTCTAGCTGTGCGCCCGGACGAGCGATACAGCAGCTACACAAAGACGCGCGATCACGCAGACATCAACGGCTCTACCTCCACCATGGCTGACACTCTGGATGCGCGCATACCAGCTGCTTCGAGACTACCTCAGAAATTGCGGCTGCCTTTGGTTGTGCTCAGCACCTTCACTTTGAGCTCACTGCTTTACTCACTGGTGTCCGGAATCACTGGTCCCGAGCTCGCGGCAGTGAGCCGAAATCTCACTTCGGGATGGCACATCGCTGCCATGATCGTCTGGAAGATCGTCGAGCTCACCATTGCTTGGAACGCGTGCTATGATTGTATGTTCAACCTTGTCTCGTCAATCATCGCGTGCGAAGCTAACGATTGCGCAGACGTCGACCTTGCCTATCTCACGCTCCTCAACAACGTACCGCACTACTTCCTCTTGAATACCTTTTACGGCATCGACTACTTCGCTACTGTCATTCCACTTACCATCGACGTTGCCACGATCGCGATCCCGTTCGCCTTGCTGCGACGCCTCAATCGCGGACATGACACAGCCGGTGCGAAGACGGACAACCAGCACATAGCGCAAGACACATCTGTTCGTGTGCTGATCACAATCTTTGGCGCTTCAGTGTACTCCATCGTGGTGTACGGCAGCTTCATGACGTGGCTGCCTGTCTACATTGTGCTTCACTTCGATGGTGTCAGAAGCCTCGAGAAAGTACACAGCACTGGCCTATACCAGATGATTGCTCTATTTGCACCACTAGGCTATGCAGCCACACAGTTCATTTTTGTCCCGGCCATTGGTTCCAAGGGTAATCCTGGTCTCACAGACACGTCCGTTACCCGCTCTCGGGCCCACTTCAACCCTGAGAAAGCTTCCTTCACACAGACCGTGCTTTACAATCTTGGCTTCAGCGGCACTGGCTTTACGCCACGAGCGAAGATACTGGCCCAGCGGACAGCAATTCTCGCCGTCGGCTGCTTCGTGAACACGTTCGTGCGTTCATACGTGACGATTGAGGGTACGGAACTTGTCGGTGCTCTGGGCTGGGCGGGTGTGTGGGCCGCTGGCGCTGGTATGACCGGCCTAGCTTATGCTTGGGTCGGCAATGAGTGAAGAGGGCGTCGTCGCGTCGTTTGTTACTTTCTGCCATCAAAGCGCATAGTAGAGCACTCTACAAGTCACACTTTTGTCTTCAAAATGCCGTGATGACTCGTTCTTTGCGACTAATTTCAGCTTTGACTCAGGCGTGACCTAGAGGTCTACTGCGGCAGAGATGGATAGTACAACGTGTTTTCTTGATCTCGCACCGAATTTGCCCTCTCGGTAACCAGTCCAAACGGGCATTTGCGTGAGAGCTCGTATCGAAAGTGCCGTGCGAAGCTTCACTTTGCGGTTACTTAGTTCATGTATGCTGCTGCTGTTGTACACGTTGATATGGCAGATCCACAAAGCGACGTCGCATCTGCTTCGCGTACTTGCTCGTGATGTGACGCTTCTGCACTATCAGCGCGTAGTGAGCAGGAGATTTGGGCATCGTAGCGCAAGCTCCCTGGTAAAGCTTGCCCTGACACCATTCAAGCTTATCTTGAAAGGCAAGCTTAATCCATGCTGAAGTACTACGACATCTGGACGATACGCCCTACGAGAGCGCCGAGCCCGTCAGTGAGATCTTTCGGACGTGGACATCGAGCTGCATGTCATGATCCCACTTCACGCGCGCATGTCGTTCGCGGGTGAGTGCTTGGCCATCAAGTGCCGGTGCCCCACAGATGGTGGTGCAAACGTCAATACTGCGATCCTGCAACGCTGCAACGAGTCGAGCGTACTGCATGATGGCGTTGCGCTAACTCCCTCATGGTTGCCGTCATCGTCATTATTCATGTCGGACAAAGTGCAGCTCCCAACAAGATTTTGCAAGTTACAGTATGGACACGGCCGCTGCCAAGAAGTCCCGTAATGATGACCATTGGCGCCGGCTGCAGATGTCCTACGGAACGCATGGCATGCCACAAATTGAAAAGCAAGGCGTAGACCGTAGCCGTGGACACGGAAGAGCTGGAGAAAAGATGGAGACTGTGAGACCGGATTCTGCAGACTCGGGCCATGGATGATGGGAGAGGGGAATGGTGCTGCACGAGCCAAGCTTTCCATCGATATCCTTTCTCCACTCGGCATAGCGAAACCGTAGTAGCGATGATACCTTCTGCTTCGGGCACAGTGATCTGGATACCTGTGCCTACGCGAGCTCCGATCTGCCAGGAACATGATGGACCATCTTGCGGGGCCCAAGTGGAACCTCGTGTCTCGTGCATATACGTCTTGCGGGGAGCAACCTTGGATCAATGCACATTCACTCGGATGGTCAATGTGTGAGTTTAGCCGCCATGCATACTACGTAGTGCTACAAGTACCTTGCTTTATTGTCCTTGCAGGTGAGACTTTTCTCTGCACCTGCTTGTGCTTCGCTCGCAGCGAACATACACCCGTTCATCCACATCGAGCATCTTATGGTCGTTTCGCGCTGAGCGCGTATTTCATCGCACAGCATGCGTCTCGAGTCCTGCGTGCTGTTAGCAGCACTGCCACTCGCCCTGTCCCAGGCGACCGCATTACCCAGCAACAGTAGCCTTCCGAATAGCCCTTTGACCAATGCTGCTTCTCCGCCCAAGTATCCGTCACCATGGGGAGAGGGACTCGATGGCTGGGCACCGGCATATGAGAAGGCCAGAGCATTCGTGTCGCAATTGACGCTTTTGGAGAAGGTTAACCTGACTACTGGAGTTGGTTGGGAGGGGGAGAAGTGCGTCGGCAACGTTGGTTCCATTCCAAGGCTAGGATTCCGAGCGCTTTGCATGCAGGATTCGCCGTTGGGCGTTCGATTCGGCGACTTCGCTTCTGCATTCTCTGCTGGGGTGACAGTGGCAGCTACATGGGACCGCAAGCTCTTTTACAGTCGAGGCTTCGACATGGGCACCGAACACAAGCTGAAGGGCGTTGATGTCCAGCTCGGCCCCGTCGTAGGTCCTATTGGTCGTTCGCCTGAAGGAGGCAGGAATTGGGAAGGCTTCAGCCCGGATCCAGCTTTGTCAGGCATTGCAGTAGCCGAGACTGTCAAAGGCATACAGGATGCGGGTGTCATTGCTTGCACTAAGCACGTAAGTGACACCGAGTGACTTGTGCTTGTGCCCATCTGACAGCACTCCGTTTAGTACATTGGCAACGAGCAGGAGCACTTCAGACAGGGACCTCCACCGTCGTATCTCACTGCTGCGATCAGCTCCAATATCGACGATGTTACGATGCACGAACTTTACCTCTGGCCATTCGCCGATGCCGTGCGAGCAGGCACAGGATCCATCATGTGCTCGTACAATCAGGTCAACAACTCGTATGCTTGCCAGAACAGCTACATGCAGAATTATCTTCTAAAGCAGGAGCTTGGCTTCCAAGGTATATGGATGTGCAATCACTTTCGAGTCCGCCATATATGCTGACCACGATGCTCGCAGGCTTCATCATGAGCGACTGGAGCGCACAGCATTCTGGTGTCAGTAGTACTCTTGCTGGACTGGACATGACCATGCCAGGAGACGTGGCCTTCGATTCGGGCACGTCCTTCTGGGGCACTAATTTGGTAAGTGGTCATGCGGACCTCATGTCTCGTCGCGACTTGTTGCCTGCATCTCTTCAAATGCTTCTGACGGGTGTACACTAATTCTTGGCAGACCATCGCCATCCTCAACGGCACAGTGCCACAGTGGAGACTGGACGACATGGCTGTTCGAATCGTGGCAGCATGGTACTACGTTGATCGAGAGAATAACCAAGTTGAAGACGCTCCAAACTTCTCTAGCTGGACTCAAGACACCTTTGGATACCAGCACTTCTATGCTCAGGAAGACTACACCCAGATCAACTACCATGTCGACGTTCAGCAGGAACACTTCCAAGGCATTCGAGAAGTAGCTGCGAAAGGCACTGTCCTATTGAAAAATAACGGCGCCTTGCCATTGACTGGTAAAGAGAAGCTGACGACCGTGTTCGGTTCAGATGCTGCGGAAAATCAGTATGGGCCGAATGGTTGCGGTGATCGCGGCTGTGACAACGGAACTCTCGCAATGGGCTGGGGATCTGGTACTGCCAATTTCCCGTATTTGATCACGCCATTGGAGGCTATCAAAGCTGAAGTCCGCAGCAACAGAGGCGCTTTCGAGGATGTCATCGATGACTATGCATACAGCCAAGTCACGGCACTTGCCCGCCGTGCTGGAGAGGTGAACGGAGTCTGCTTGGTGTTTGCCAATTCGGATTCTGGTGAGGGTTACATCGTAGTTGATGGTAACGAAGGCGACCGTAACAACCTCACACTTTGGCACAATGGCGACACTCTCATTCAGAACGTGACAAGCCAGTGTAACAACACAGTCGTCATTATGCACACGGTCGGCCCAGTGCTCGTCGATGCTTGGTATGAGAATCCAAATGTAAGTCCAGCGCATATTGAAATGGTTAAGACAATATTGAGTCGCTAACCCGCTACTGTGCAGGTGACTGCGATCATCTGGGCGGGCATACCAGGCCAAGAGTCCGGAAACGCTATTACAGATATTCTTTACGGCAAGGTGAACCCTGGTGGCAAGACGCCTTTCACTTGGGGTGCGAACCGGAATGATTACAGCACGGACGTAATTTACACCCCGAACAACGGCGTCAACGCGCCGCAGGACGACTTTACCGAAGGTATTTTCATCGACTACAGAGGCTTCGACCGAGCCAACAAGACACCAATTTACGAATTTGGCTTCGGCCTCTCGTACACAACTTTCGCATACTCGAATCTTTACGTACAACCGCACATTGATACAGGATATAAGCCAACGACAGGCAGCACATCGGCAGCACCAACTTATGGGACAGTCAGTAACAGCACCTCTGACTACCTATTCCCGAACAACTTCACCCGCATTGAAGCGTAGTAAGTACTGATCTACCATCTCGCCCGCGCCGCTCGCTGATTTTGCTATCTTAGCATCTACCCATACCTCAACTACACTTCGCTTTCGCAATCTAGCGGAGATCCGCAATACGGCATCAATTACACGTTTCCAGCTGGTGCGTACGACAGCAGTGCGCAGTCAAACGTCCCCGCTGGTGGCGCGCCAGGTGGCAACCCGGCTCTGTATGACGTGCTCTTCACAGTGACAGCAACAATCACCAACACTGGCAAGGTCGCCGGTGACGAGGTACCACAGCTATACGTCAGCCTTGGAGGACCAAACGATGCCAAGGTCGTTCTCAGAAACTTCGATCGCTTGACAATTCCAGCTGGAGGAAGTGCGGTATTTACGGCCAATGTGACCAGGAGGGATGTCTCGAATTGGGATCCCGTCAGTCAGAATTGGTAAGCCATCGAGGTTTCCTTCCGATCGACTCAGACACAGCTGACACGTAACAGGGTCATCTCATCTTATCCCAAGACTGTCTATGTCGGCAGCTCGAGCAGAAAGCTACCTCTGAGCGCTCCACTTCACGTCGGAGGCGGTAACGCAACGCATTACTGATGGTGCTGTATATACATCTCCAGCATTATGACTCGGTGATGGGGACCACAGTCGTACTACGAAGCTTCAGGTAAAGTCGGGATGACTACGATAACAGTACTGATAAGTACGATATTACGACCCTTCGCTGGTTCTCCCCGACGTACATAGAGGATGGTGTAGCACGTGACAAAAGCATGCCATAACAAATTCGCGCTCCAAGGTAGTCACTCGAGAGGGAAATAGTCAGTCACAGTTGAATTGAATGATAATAAGACGGTCGGCAGGACCCGAAGTGTGAGAATGATATACATAATGTTACAAATGTAGGTACCGAACTACTAGAGGTGGGCCCTCCAAAACTAGAGGATCCACCTCTAACTGCCGTACGGACATGTTACCTTCTGTAGAAGTAGGTCGTCGCTATCTCGTGTAGCCCCGGCTACATGCATTGTCCTCCACCATGCACAGGCTTGCCACCAACAAGCACGTCGTCAGATCATGCAGCTGGTGTATATACATAAACTGCAGCCTTCACCAGGTCAGCTGCAGTCCCTTTTGTCCTCGCTCTCCTGTGCTGTGTATCCGGATGAGCAGCAGAGAGCGCACGCGATCTCACACATCCTCCGACACGGCGGCGTTCGGCATCGACTTGACAATGCCATCCAGACGACAGATCAGCGATTGCAGTTCCTTGGCCTTGCGCATACAACATCGGTCCAGCAAGGCAACGGTGTCGATGGCGACGGAGAGAGTGGTGGTCTTGCTCTGACGCTTGCCTGGCTGCTTATCGCCGTCGGATCCGGAACCATCGAGCTTCGCCGGAACTTCCCAGTCTTTGTTCTCCGTGCGGCAGATTTCCTGCGTCTCGGCTTGTGAGACGATGCGCGCTAGAGTGGCGTAGCGATCGTTTAGAGTCGATCTGTATCGCTTCTCTACTGCATAATGCGCACGAGAACTAGGTGCTGTAGTTTCAGAAGAGTCGCTTGCGATGCTTCCATGGCTGCTCTTAGGACTGCTACTCTGGCTGCCGGGCTGCTTCTAGAAGAGGTACATCAGTACACATGCGACATTTCTGGCGTCATTTGAGGGCAAGGCTTGTGATCGAGGATGCAGTCACCGCAGTATGAGGTGAGTGCGTCCTTCGATCACAGGCGAGTGATCGGTCAACCGTACCTGCTGCTTCTGACGCGGACACTTGGACGAACTCTGTCGCTTCCGCTTGAGCCCGACTTGCAATACAGTCTTCTGATCGTCGAGGCGCTGTGATTCGAGGGGATATGGAGGTACCACCGGCGGTTGGCATGCCACTGCTACATCATATGCGGCCACAGGGTGACAGTAGGTCATATCGTTGAAGTATGGTTCCTGTTGGAAGACGGGTTCCATATTCCAGAGGCCATGAGGCGAGAAGAGAAAGTCCATGTTGCCTTCGTCATGCTGCAGGTACTCTCCAGCTACACGAGTCGGTCAGTCGATGTTGGAGGGCTTCATCAAGCGGTATGTGTTGCATCGGACTTACTGCCGAATGAGGAAGGAAAGTAGCCGGAATGGCGTGGAGCATCCATGCTCAAGGTAGATCCATCGGTGTACATGTCCATGGTGTCGGGCATGAGGCTCACGTGCAGGCGCGTATGGGCAGATGAGGAAGGTGCGACTGCTCGGCCGTTGGAGGAATTGGCAAGCACGAAGGATTCTGGAAACTTGGAACCAGACTCATACAATTTTGAACTGCTGAACATGGACCGCTCACATATATCTGCACACTCTTAAAAGGCTGCAGTCAGCAGCCAGGGTGGCGGCATCGCTGCGCGCGCAGGCACCAGGTGTCGCACCAGGCCCTCTTAGCAGGTATTCTGGCGCAGGCTTGCACTCATGTGTCTTTGTGTCGAGGACGGGAGTGTGTCAGGCTTGCGAGGGGGTCGATATCAGGACATCAGGACACTCGTCCTCGCCTTCTACTTACTTGGGTTGGGGGCTCATCTTCTGCGAGCAAGCCTCCATGACCGCCGTGATTCACCTTTCGTCTGAGACGCTCATACACGCTCGTACTATGAGACCGGACAAAGAGCGCGGCGCTCACTAATAGTCGCACTTTCCACGCACCGTCTCGCAGTTTCCGCGGCCCGTGCTTCTGATGTTCGCCGGCAGTACGCTGAGTTCTATTTTCAGATGCCGCTTGTCAAGGACCGATCCGAGTGAACGCAAAGATCCCTGATCCTCGCGTGATTCCTCCCCCACAGTAGTAGTAGATAGTCCTGCGAGTCTGTGCCCGCGTAGCTAGGTCGCCACAGCTGCACGTTTCATTACATTGTAGTAATATTAAACCATCCACCATGTGCTGCTCATGAGATGATCATAACGATGATAACCATGATAACCATGACGATGATGATGATGATGGGACACGAACCCTACTGAACACCCGTACACCCAAAACATGCTCCTTCATGTTGCACATCGACAAAGACATCTGGCGTCCATTGATGCGTGCACGTGATGATACATACCATGCACGATCGAGCAATGGGTCGATCGTAGAGAGGTGTCTAGCGGCAGAGCTGTGGACACCAGGCGCCTTTGCGGTAGACATAGCTCATGCCCAGCCCGGCGATTCTGCAGCGCGACATGACATGGCAGTAGCAGCAGCAACAGCAGCAGCAGCAGCGGTATCGTGCTATCACCGCTGATGATGAGATCATGTACAGCAGCAACAGCAGCAGCAGCAGCGGTATCGTGCTATCACCGCTGATGATTAGAGATCATGTACAGCTTTCGATAAAGCTCTTCCGGCGTTTGCGTCTGGACCGCACGCCTGCTCCTCCTTGCCTACTACCAACACCACAGGCTTCGAGGAGAGCCCTGTGCGGCATGCTGGCATCCCAGGTCAGGATCACGACTGCTCCCCAGATACCATACAGTACTTGTATCTATACAGTACTGTCTTGATTGTGCGCAATTTTTGCAAAATCATCCACGGCAGACAATGAGCGCCACAAGGGTACCGATTGGCCATCCTTCGGCCGTGTCATGCCCATGTCAGGCCAGACGAGCTTCTGATTCGCTGTCCAAGCCGCGTTACTGATAAAAGCCTCCGTCCTGTTAACTCCGTTGCATACTCGTCCACGGCACAACCCGATGCCCATGTCAAGGCAGACACACTGCTGAATCGCTGCATAAATTGCGTTAATGGATGTCTCGATTTCTGCGCGTTGCTCTACACACGATCGTCCACGGCACCCACAGTGCTCGATCAGGGTATCTATTCGCCCACTTTTAGGCCGAGCGACGCCCTTGTCAGCCCGGATGAACCTCTGAAGCGCTGCACAACCCAGTCTCCAGCTCCCTCTCCACGAGGCCAAACCGTCTTGGCACCGTCGAGCACTCCAATGGACCAATATCGTATGCAATTCGGGCCGTGCTGTTGGTCTTATTAAGCGCTCTCTGGCGAGCACGAAGCATGGCGATCATTCATTGGTGGCACATCGCCGTTCCCATGGATCGCAACTTACTCCGCATAAGCATGTATTCCGGGAAAAGGCCATCCATTTGGACACATCCGAGGTCTTAGCGGAGTCCATAAGCTACGCCGGTGCGTGAGACAAGCACAATCGCCACACACAGCCGTGGTTTGCAGAGGTTCCGTTGCTGTGTGCAGGGGGATGAGGCATAACCCCGCGAACCACTTATATAGCGCCCGCGAACCTTCAAAGGGAATAGGCGTGTGGAGAGGTCATAGCAGCCATTAAACAGATGCAGTGTGCCACAAGCGCGAGCGCAGCATTCAAAGGTATTATTTAAGCAGCTGACAGTTTTCCCTCGCTAGCTGTGCACAAATCCTCCCGGCTTGGCTGAAATCCGGTCCTGATGCATAGTCCACCGTCGCCGCTGTGGAGTGGGTCAGAAAGTGTTCATTGCGCGACGAGAGTTGACGTGATGAATGTAGTCGTGCCGTACCGTCTCGTGATAGCACTGCGATATTGCACGTGGTCGCAAATCTGGGTCGAACGGAGAAAGGTCACATTGAAGATTGCTGTGTGTGCCCTAGATAGCCAGACAATGGTGCAGCGTGGCTTGACGGAGATGACAGATCGAGAAGGTAGCCTTCGTCGATGAGACCTCGCAGCCGACTCTTTATATCCTCGATGTCGGAATCATACTTCTGGTAGGTCTCGATCAAATGTTGGACATATTGAATTGCTTTGTCGAGCACTGCTGGCTTGGCAGCTTGATCACCATCGCCAGCGGCCATGTCTTCTCCGGATTCCATTCTGTCGGGCGAGAACTTGCCAGAAGCTGGGATAGACGTGTAGAGCTGCTGCAACTTGGTGTTGACGGTACGGCGATATCTCCTTTCGACGGCTGCGTGTGGCCTTTGCGGTGCTGCCGCACTCAAATCTGATTCTGCAGTAGAAGGCGAACGTGGCAGTGCTTCTCGTGCTCTCGTCTTCACACCAGGTCGGTAGCCATATCCTCCGTCATCGCCGTCAAAGCCTTGATCCTCGTCACCATTATGTTTGCAAGCTTTGTGTACATTTCGAACTCCAGAAGATGGATTGCAGATGTCTGTTATGATTTGACTGGGTGCCGACAGCGCTGTGCCAGGCGATGGGGTCCATGCATCGTGCTGTTGTAGCACTTGTGGTGCTGGCACCGACCCTGGCGAGAAGTCGAGCATTGTGCCCGCGTCATCAATGCTGTTGTGAGCAGGCTGCCGCGTGCGATCCCTGCCGACATGGGCCAGCACTCGATCTTCCATTTTCATTGCGCCATCCATCTTGACTATGTTAAGCCGTCCTGGGACTGCACAGCCAGCGCTTGTTGTTCACAAGACACAACGATGGTCTTATACGGCGCGGTAATAATAAAGGATGAGGTGACTCCAGATTGTATGCTAGTGAACGGTAGCGGAGGACTGCCTCCAGCTACCCCTCCGTGGCCACTAGGCCGGGCTGTAGACACATAAGAACCATCATTGGCGATCATATTGCCAGGGTCGCTTCACGCTGTTGCGTCTCGAATCGTCTGCCATATGCTGTTCTCATTGCCATTGTAGCGCTGTCGATGCCTCTTGACTGGCCGCATCAGCAGCCTGGGCCAATGTTGCCGCCACATGCCGAATGCACCGGCGACGTTCATTGATGTCCTTTGTTTGCAGGCACGATCATGGCATAGCAGTGCGATACGCTTGTCTGCGAAGTCTGCCCTGCTGGTGTCAAGGTCTAGCGTGCCTGGCAGGATCGAGAGATAGGCTATAAGACACTATGGCTGCCGACGTATCAACCGCGTGTTTTGAGGCACAAGCAAAGAGCCGCGGCTCGATAGGCTCTGTCCAGAATCTGCCCAGAACAGGCCCCATGCTGCGGAACCCTCGTACAGCTAAGCAGAGAAGCACAACGAGCACATCTGAACTTCCGCATAGCAGCAGGATGTGCACGATGCTATCGGAACGCTTCGGGATGGTGTCAAGTTTGGCTTCCGTGTCGCTGCGACGTTCGCACGCCATGTGCATCGACGCGGAGGTTGGGCAGACAGGCAGGCAAGCAATCAGGCACGTGACGACTGGAGGACAACTGCAGACGTTCCAGACGCTTGTCATCGAATGCAGACAGCCCATCATCCGACATTGCGTCGAGGTTTGTGCGCGCGTGCAAAGTGCTAGTCAAGCACTGAGCAGGATGTAAGCCCTTGTCGATCGTGGGTGTGAGTGTGTTGGAACTAGCCGACTCTGAGGCAGCCGCAACAATGTCGGATATCACATATCAAGCTCCGCTCAATCACGGCCTCTCAGAACGAGTGGATCTGATGAACTGCTGGTACATCTGTACACAGTACGGCGCAGCAGAAGCTGCCTGGGGTGCCAGTGGTGTGTCTTGCCAGTCCCGAGGTATGCGCACTGGCAGTGGATGTTTGCGCCGCCACTGCCCACGTCTGTAGATACACGTACCTCGTCCCAGGCTTGGCTACCGATGCCTTCTGCCCATCCTTCTGGCGCCGGGCAGAATACATGTACATGTATATGTCTATAGGGTAGCTATGTTCGAGCTGCCCCACCAGGCCAGCTGCTGCATGGTGTGTTGGCAACTTGGCATGCACGGCATTTAATTTACAGTCAAGGCGAACGTGCGTGATAAGGTTTGCAGGCCGCCGAAGACACCAGATTCCCAGGGCTGCAGGGGAGGGGGGAGGGGGGAGGGGGGATGTGCATGCTTCTACTTCGCTTGGCTGTCTGGTCGGTATTAATTGTTGAGTACGCTCTCGATGGTGGGTGGCAAAGTAGCGCACATGGGCCGCTAGTTCTAGACTAACACACATAAGTACGTTTCAGAAACTCGGTCGTTTCCGAATCGCGTCAAATAGTGTGAGTGCTTCCAGGTTACCTGGCTTCATATCCAATCCCTACCCTATTCACTAACAAGTTCGACTTCGCACAACCGAGACATCTCCACATGTCCGTGTATTACTGCGCCTTCCCATTGCATCGACATCGACACACACATCGACATCGACACCGGAACGTCTGTCTACGCCGACTGACGCCTACAGTGCCACTGTAGATGCTGCTTTGCTGCACCTTCGACACACCGGAGCTGCCGCACGTCTTGCCTTGAGCCTGTGCTAGGCGTCGCACGGCGGCTCGGCAGCATGTCCATTCAGCACGCTTTCGTACCGACTCGTACGAAGCAAGTGGATTCGCTAACCTGAGACACTTCTCCGCACGCAAATATCGGCGAACAAGTCCTAGGCGTTGGATTCGGTATTTCAGGCCTACTGCCTTGCCAATGCTGCATATGTGCCGGAGCATCACTAGCCAATGAATCCCGATACCATTGTTCTTGGCACGTCTTCTATGCTATCGTCAGCTGATCGGGTGTTTCCTCATGCGAGCGTTGGACTCCAGAAGTCCTAGGGTCAAGCGGCGACTGATGGGATCATGTTGCTCGCGGAGTTCTATCTGAGGTGCAATCGCCGAAACTTTTGGTCGATTCATGCGTCTATCGAATTCCAGCCCGATCGTACACACCAGACAGCAAATTCTGCTCATCCTCAACACCCTTCACGTCTTGGAATCACAGTCTTGGCCGGATGTCCAAACGATGATCCTCTGGCAAGAACCAATTCGCTATCTTATCAGCTTGAGCTCGCACAATTTTCGTCCTGGCATCTTGTACTTCTTTACCACCGTTGAGAAAAGTTGAAATTGCCTCTTCGGCGTGGGATTCTGCATCGTACCCATAGCACTCAAGTACCGTCGCGGGATCTCCATAAAGGTTCGCACTCTTGATTGGCTGCTCGCCTGCCAGTTCCGCCTTCATGGTCTTGTCTCGAGCCTCTGCAGCAGCGGCATCCAAGTGCCATATCCAGCCATTGAGATATGATACTTGCTGCTTGTAACTCGCCTTCGGCATCCTTCCTTTCTCGTAGACATTGACGGCGTCCGAGATGCTAAGGCGGCCATCCATTACGGCGTGGAGGCACTTTGCCAAGAATGCGCCGTCTTCCATAGACGTCGCCGCGCCCTGCGCCATATGGTTGGTCATGGAGTGTGCTGCATCCCCCATGAGCACAATCCTTCGCCCGGGGTTCGACCAGGACGTGAGTGGTCCAGTGGCAAGCAGTGGCCAGCGAAATATTGGGGGCTTGATCATCGAGATGATTCTCTGGATACGTGGATCATAGTCTTTGTACTGCCGTTTCACCTCTTCGACACTGACTTCGGCCACAGCGTCTGCGGCAGGTTCGTGGAAGTGGCTCAGCACCATGTTGAAGTCTTTGGCATTAGAGATGGGGTAAGAGATTATGTAACTGTGAGCTACCGTAAGCTTTATCTTCTACGCAGACAGGTGTTTCTTACCCCGACGGACTCATCCACACCTCCATGGTTTTCACGAGGTTGCCGTGTTCATCCTCTACGAGTTCCCTGGCTAGGGGGTCCTTTCGTACTTCGTCGTAGGGTACAATTGCTCGGTAGGCCGCATTGTTGGTTGGAGGCCGTGGTTTCACATCCGGAAAGAGTGTCCTTCGAACTATCGACTGAACGCCATCGGCACCTAGACAGAAGGACATCAGCAGAGTTCATTACCACTTGGACGTGATGCAGTAACCAAACGCCGCAAAGAGTCTCTGTCTTCCGAGCGTTGGATTGCTTCAAGCCACCATGCGTCGCTCTACTCAGTGCGACTCACCAATCAGCAGGTCGAATGAGTACGACATTCCCTTCTCTGTGTGAACCACGACCGTGTCTTCGGACTGCTGCTCGAGCTTGGCCACTCGGCTATCAATTACGATGCGGACCCCTTCCCTTCTGGCGACTTGCACGAGGCCGTTGTGCAGATGATGGCGGTGCACTACCCACCATGGAAGGCCCGTTGCGGCTTCGACTTTACTGATGCGAGTGTAGCCAACTTTCCTGCCGTCCTGTCGCCTCAGGTTCAGATCGGAAAATCGGACAAGGTCTTCACCGATGACAGTGTCAACGCCGTATCTGATCAGCAGTCTCGCAACATTCGGAGTCTGCTTTGTGTCAGTGATGCGATGCAAAGGGCCCCAATACCTCCCAAGCACTCACCATCTGTATACCCGCCCCGATTTCACCGAGCTGGGTTGCAGCCTCCAAAATGGTAACCTTACCACCAGCTCTAGCAATGGCGATGGACGCCAAAACGCCGCCTATACCCGCGCCGACTATTCCAACATTGAGTTGCTTACCCATCTTGCTTGCTGCTACGGCTTTGAAGTCTGCGGCGACTGCAGCGAAATCTGCGGCGTCTCTTGCACGAGCAGGCGAAGCATCATATTTATAGATGTTCTGTCGCAGACACGCACCTTGTCCCCGCCAGAGCCAGGCCGGCAGAAGCTCCCTGGCATTCACGCAGGTCGTCGTGCTGTGTCAGTGGCCGAGAAATCTCCAGACAAAGCACCTTATGGTCAGCGGATCGCCAGTAGGATTGACGCTTGTCTACCAGATCTGTACTCCAACGTCATGGCATTCATAGGCCAGCGTGCATTGTTCCCTCATCGCGCTGAACTACCGACCACATATGAAGATCTAACGTTGACACCCCGCACGTTGGACGGCAACATGGTTGTGACCAGGTGAACCTGTCCGAAGTTCGGGCTCTCGGGATTTGCTTCATGGCCTGGTGATTCTGTAACTTAGCAGACATATAGAAACAAGACGGGCACTGCGATGCATCGTCCACTGATCAAGGATTTTGGTCGACTATTAACATGAGGTGTAGTGCAAGTGGTAGACGAAGACGAAGACGAAGACGTACATCATTGATGTAGCCACCTCATGCGGACTGCACTCCGCAGGCGGCTCTGTACGACTATGACGCAGACAAAGCAGAACGTATCCATGTCATGTATGGCCCGATGCTTGCTAGGCACTACCGAAGCTGTACAAGCTGTCGACAAACCACGTTATTTTCAGCTATCGCTATCGCACTCCACCACCTGCGGTACGTCTTGTCGTTTAATAGATTGTAAACCTGATCTGGGAAGAACTGCATATAGCCGGAGGTAAAAGCAAATTCCGATCGCGTGGGTCTGGCATTTAACAATTTTACAGTATCCAAGCCACGCTAAGCTCAATGCAGGCCTTTCAGGGTTTACCCGTTCCCGATGTTTGTAATCTCCTATACGCTGCGAAGAGGAAACACTTTGATAATGACAACGAGAGTCTGCTCCTTCGCCTTGTTCGTTTTTCAGTCACTTTAATCTAAACTTCACATTCTCAAAGGCCATCCACGCCTCCCATCTTCAAACCAGTGCCGATTTCCCCAATCGCCCCAAGATTGCATGTATATTGCATAATCGGAAAGTCCAGAAAGCGCTCGGATAAGCACAGACATATCGCCGCGCAATCCTTGTCACGTGCTGCGACATCTGCCACCTTACCGTGCTCGGAGTCGAGCCACATTCGCGCCGAAACCGCCTGCGCCATCCAGTGACTGGCGGCTCAATCGCTTGATGTCAAGTGACGAGAGCAATGGCAAAATTGGGATTCAAACTCGTGCGTTGGCCTCAGCAGAACGAACGCCGCTCATTGTACGGCCAGGACCCATAACGGTCAGCCATGAGGTCGATGGTAGTGCGAATGTGGAGGTCGCGTCCGGCATCAAGCCATCAGATACCAATGCCACTCGTAGAGCGCAAGTCGATGAACATGGCCATACAGCAGCAAATCAGAGTATTGGTCTAGCACGAGGAGTATGCTGTGCATTCGGCCTTGGCACGTTGGTGTTCCTCATTGCGGTTAATATGAGTATGCTCACCACAACGACTAGCGCAATCGCATCCGAGCTGGACGCTTTCGATCAAACACCGTGGTTTACATCATCCTTCCTCATCTGTATGAGCTCTCTTGGCCCACTCAATGGCAAGCTGGCGGCCGTCTTTACCCCCAGATCGTGTATCGTGGCAGCTTCTGTCATCATCGCGGTAGGAGAACTTCTTTGCGCGTGGGCAACCACCTTCGAGGCCTTTCTTATTGGCAGATCGGTCGCTGGCGTTGGAGCAAGCGGCGTGTTCACGATATCGATCATAATCGTGCTGGAGCTTACAGGCAGCAGGCGCAAAGGTATTGCTATCGGCTGTCTAAATTCGGGCTACACTTTCGGTGTTGCTATCGGCGCCACGGCCGCTGGTGCCTTTCTGCCCATCATCGGATGGAGAGCTCTCTTCTGGATCCAGGCGCCCATCGCTTTGTTCGCCGGCCTCATGCTCCTGCTTTCGATTCCAGCTGATTTTACTGCTGGTAAGAAAGACGATTCTGGCCATAGTATTTGCAAGAAGCTGCTCGAGATTGACTACTTGGGCGCAATCACGCTGACCGCATCGCTACTGTCGTTGCTATACGCTCTCAGCTCGCCAAAGACGATCCCCTTTTCGCCGTTGATCCTGTCCTTGGTGACCACGCTCATTTTCGTTTTGGTCGAGACCTACATTGCCCACGACCCCATCATTCCGGTCTCTCTGCTCCGTCATCGTGGACTACTTCTTACGTGTCTGGGCACGGTGGGCTTTATGATGGCGCGCTGGTGCGTGCTGTTCTACACACCAACGTATGCCATTGCAGTTCGACAATGGACGCCATCGACTGGAGGCGCTATGCTGATTCCGACGAACGCTGGCTTTGCCGTGGGCGGTCTTGCAGTGGGCCTTTTTCATATTAAGCGCAAAGGATCTTTCTGGATGCCTACAGTTATCTCTTACGCTATGTTTCCCATCACTCTGGCTGTGCTTGGTCTTCTATCGCACCGGGACAGCTCTCCGGCAGCTTTTATTGCCACCCTCTTCGTGAATGGTTGTAGCGCAGGTGCTGCACTTAATTACAGTCTCGCTCACGTTTTGCACCTGACTCCGCCGTCTGGCCATTACATCGCTACGGCGCTTAACGCGACTTTTAGAGGGTTCGCAGGCTCTTTCGGCACAAGTATAGGTGGTGGACTCTTCACACGCACTTTAGCAACGTCACTCACGCAGCACTTCGCGGAACTGGGCATGGAGCGCCCAAGTCTTGTGCGCAGACTGCTTGGTTCGCCAGCTTTGGTCGGCCAACTATATGGTGCTGAACGCGAAGTAGCTATTAAGGGGTATGAGGATGGTCTACAGATGCTTTGGTATGGCGCAGCAGTGCTTTCTTTGGCCATGGTGTTCGTACAAGCTGGTACCGGATGGAGAGGTTACCAAGATAAGGAGAATGGGGCTTGGGAAGAGAGGCGTGCACTTCTTCATAATGATGAACGTAGCGATAGAGAAGAGGCCGTTCGCCGAGACGAGTGACATAGCGACAGAGATCATGACTTGATGAGCACAAATGCTTGACTTTACATGTCCACAAAGTATTGCAAGCACTGTGCCTTGTGCCTCGTCCTCTATGTATTGAGTGCTCTTGTCTGCCAGAACAAGCGACACGCTTTCGCCGAGCATACCGCCAAATATGTTCCACTATTTCGCCAACACCCGTCAGAGAACGGTCCTTTTTCTTCGGCTATCAGTACCAACGTGGATGTGGTACGTGCTGCGGGCCGAGCAGAACTAGTAGGTTCTACTTGACCACTGCGGGACCGTTGGTAACGGAAGGCGACTTTCCGATCCTCGGCCATCATGTCATCCAAAGAAGAACTACCGCTCGGGAATACATGTAGTAGGAGGATGATCACGACTATGACATCCACACTGTTATTGATCTCGTATCTTGCGCCTCACGAGTAGCTACACAATGCCCGATCCTTGTTTTCCCTCCATTGCCTCACCGGCCATAACGCCCAGTGCTTCTCCGAACGTAGGACCTGAGGTCGCCAGTCATGATCGCAGTCACGGTAATGGCAGTGTGTCGGAGCTGCAGTTGGCGCAGGAGGAGGAGAACGACAAGCACTTCGATTATTCGACTCATCCTGTCTCCGCCCATACTCACGCACCCGCACCCGCACTCGCTCCCACTCACCCGCCTATAGCGAGCCCTGCATGGACGCCGCCGCACACTCCATTCCACCATGGCCAGCGTCACGACAGATTACCGAAGAGCGTGCTGGCGGACCACATCGACAAAAACGGGGGAGAAGATGCGCCGAAACTGCTTGAAACGCTGCCAGAGGTGCAATGCGAGGTCAGAGCGAGAATACCGACCACCAACGGACAGGAAATGTTCCTCCACTTGTACCACAACAACGTAGACAACAAGGAGCATCTGGCGATCGTGTTTGGGCCGCACATTCGTAGCAGAAGCCTCGACGCACCACAACCCGGCGAAACGGAACGAGACCGCATGATCAGAGGTGCCTACACCGGCACGCTATTCCCGGGCAGAACGCATAGCAGCAGGCTGGATCAGATACGACAGGACGCTGGTGTCTCGCCCCGACTGCCTTCTAGCCCGTTGGCGCTTCCATCGGAGGTCTCTGACAAAGAGGACTGGAGCTATTCCTCTTATCCTGCCGAGCTTGGCCCTCCACTCGTGCGTATACACTCCGAGTGCTATACCGGCGAAACAGTATGGTCAGCACGTTGTGATTGCGGTGAACAGCTAGACGAAGCAGCAAGGTTAATGTCTTTGCCCGCGCCATCGCCGAGTGGGACGCCACAGTCAGAAGAGCCTTCCGATGTACCCTTACCTCCTGCTGGAGGTGTCATCGTGTATCTGCGGCAGGAAGGTCGTGGTATTGGGCTGGGAAACAAGTTGAAGGCGTATAACCTTCAAGATCTCGGTCACGACACCATGGAAGCTAATATACTACTACGGCATCCCGGCGATGCAAGGTCTTATGGTCTGGCTACTGCCATCCTGATGGACCTTGGTCTTGGCGGAGAAAGGGGTATACGACTACTGACAAACAACCCCGAGAAGATTCGAGCCGTTGAAGGTCCAAATAGAGAGGTTCGCGTTGTGGAAAGAGTGCCTATGATACCAATTGCGTGGAAGACAGGTGGCAAAGAAGGCATCAACAGCCCAGAGGTGGAAAGATACATCTCGACGAAGATTGAGAAGTTTAAGCACATGTTTTCGAGCTGAGCACTTCCTCAAGCAACATGATTTAAGACTACTGCTCATTTCTGAGGGTCGTCGTGTAGCATCTCCGGCTTCGATCGCTGGTGCTTAGTCGAGTCCAAACACGCCGCCATTTCGTACTGCGATGTGAGACATCGCGGACTTGGATACCTCTACACTAAATGTGTACTACATGTGATGCAAGCCATACTTGTATATACATTCGCAGCAAAGCGTGTGCGATCATTGCACCGACCGGCGAACGATCTCGCGTTGTAGGAGGAGCACACTTGCGAAGAGTGCTGAGTCCTGCAACATCTCGTCCCTGCAATTTGGTTGCTCGGACTGACGAAAACGGCCAAGGAACAGCGTTGGAAGGTGCGAACATGCAGGCAGCGGCGAAAGCGGAGCACTTTGCACAGGCACAAGTGTTCCGCTTGCAAAGTGCCGTTGCCCACTGAAGGCAAGTCTTCCATGGCGGGAAGTCTCGGTATGCTGGGTCATGATCCGGAAGTCGTTCGCTTTCTATGGCATGGCGCGTGCAGGTCTATTTTGTGAGGACTTGAGAAGGCAGCATCTAAGTCCGGCTGGAGAGATCATTGACGTTTGCTCAGGCCCGCTGGTTGGGACTTGTCATGGCCGAGTCGGTAGTATAATGCTTCTCTTTGGAACGACTGCGCAAGTGCACAAGCTTGGCTTGACGATGGATAATGGTCTGTCTTTGCTCTGAATCTCAGTTGAAGAGGAATGCAATTACACCTAGTGGTATCAGAATCTCGAACATCGTCACTCCGTTGGCGACAGCATCAAAAGTTACTGGGTAAATCATCGGTGGCTACTAGACCACCAGTTTCTGCAATTGTGCTTTTGTAGAGTTGGAACCGCGCGTTTCGTAGAGCTTTCATCCATTCGAAACGATCAGGGCTCTCCATGTACAGCCTCAATCAACAACTAAGCAAACTATGCCAATATCAACACTACGCCACGCGGCTTATCGAGACCTCTATCAGCTAAGGTGACAACCAACGTCTGCCGCCGTCCCTCGCACACTATCCTATCCAGACCCCAATTTCTCGTGAATCCCCTTCTCCTTCTCCTTCTCCTCTCCATCACACTCGCCAACACCTACACTCCGCGCCCGCACGGCGCGTCCACGCTTACATCGCAGCAAATCCACTATCAACAGTACTCATTATTATCATCGTCCTACGCCCAAGCTCAGAGCCAACACTCTCCTCCAGTGAACGAAAGTACCGAAAGCTGACGGATTTGAGAACAGCCCATATGACTTCGTCTACTGGATGAAGTAGCATCAGAGAGAGAGAGAGAGAGAGAGAGAGAGAGAGAGAGAGAGAGAGAGAGAGAGAGAGAGAGAGAGAGAGAGAGAGAGAGAGAGAGAGAGAGAGAGAGAGAGAGAGAGAGAGAGAGAGAGAGAGAGAGAGAGTCCTAATGACGCTATAGGGCCGGTATAATGGAAACAGGAATGAAGAGGCATACAACGAGGAAATGGCGACATGCTTCAAAAGATGCTGATATGGTCGCGGTGGGTGGGTGGACTCGGAGATAGTGAAAGACTCGACGGAGGAGGAGGAGGAGGAGGAATGTACAGAAGAGAAGAGAGAGTTAGCGCGAGGTGTGGTGTGTGTAATGGATTGTCGTGCTGTGGGATTATGCATGTATGTCTGCATACGCCGCAGCATCGACAATCGACAATCGACAAGGGTTTGGTGTTGCTGCTGCATTGGCCACGGGCGCCGCTATGGATACTTGCATTCTGTCTCGATTGCCCGCAATCACCGTTGAAATATTTGCCCTAAATCCCGCCTGAGACCTAGTAAACAGGCAACATGTCCTGTTTAGCAGCCGGATTCAAACATGGGAGGTATCAAGCGTGACTCAACCATCATCCTGCATCCCCTTCGCGGATAGTCTGCGATGTAGAGATGGTGCGGTAACAATATTGAACTTGGAGGTAGAATCTGCATTTATGCAGCAATGTGTAATGCTATGCTAATTCATCATAATCGTCAATCCAACCCATGGCTTCATAAATCGATGCACCACCGACAGCCGTGTCGTATGAGTCTTCTTTTGCAGGCAGTTCAAAAGACTTCGCTTTAAGGGCCGTGGCAGCTTTCAGTGGACTCCAGGTCCTAGTCTCCAAGCCGGATTGTTTAGTAGCTGGTGACTCTGCCAGTGAAGCCATCTTGAAAGAATGTGCTGGCGTCTGCATGATCTGCGCACTTCGACTTGCGATAGGCGACTCTTGAAGCGCGCCAGGCTGATGAGCAAGTCCAGGAGGCATAAACTTTGCGAAGCCACGTGAGGGTGTCTCCTCGATGTTGGTGTGCCGTGATCGATGACCAGTCATAGGCACTGCGAAACTGCTGGTCGGCAAGTCACCTGGTTGAGCGAATAACCTTGCAGAAGAAGAAGGCACCAAGGACTCATATGCTAATCCGTCGATGTTCGTAACATCCTCCATGGGCAGCTTTTTGGTAGCTGGCGTGGCCTTGACGTGTCCGAGTGTAGCAGCACTACCGCTGGCGACTTTATGTGCGGTCGCCCTACGTTGGCCCTGAGCACCGCTTCTGCTCTTGGCAATCGCTTTCGCGAAGCTCTCATCTGCATTCCTTGCTAACTCCTCAGTGGCACGATCTCTATTAGGCTTCTTCAGCGTACTGATAGCGTCACGCAGCTTTGCCTCCACGTCAGCTTTCTTCCGCATTTTCACGCTGTTGACTTGTGACATGGCCGATAGATCTACCTCCCGTCTGCCGAATGATGCTTGCTCTAGGAGATTACGGCGCTTCGCTGGCATTGGCTTGTCAGGCTCGGGTCTGCCCTTCTTGGTTACTGGAATACTGCGTAGTGATGGCGTTTCGCTGATCTCGCGTTTGACAGATGGGACCAGAGCATCCGTGTCGGTGGCAGCACGATGCAATGATGGCGGCTGCTTGACCGTCCGACTCAGAGTGTCAGTCGATACCCTTTCCAGTGGCTTCCTTGGCCTCTTCTCTGGCATCTGCCGGGTGGTTGGCTCTCCAGGCCTCCGAGCGCCTGACGTTGACTTCCTCTTGGGCGTAGGTGCTTGTGGGCCACCAAGCTTACCACTGGTAGCATTCGCTAGCTCAGGTATGCGAGAATGGAAGAAAGGCACGATTACTTCTCTTGCGAAGCTCTTGAGATCGTCCCTCGGCTCTTCATCGACCTGAGGCTCGTTCTCTGCGCAAATTTTGGCTGGTGAGCTGGACTCAACAGAATACCAGATGCAGAGACGATCCAGCAGAGTTCCCAGAGTCGCAGCAACATCCACGTCTTTCTTCTTGCGCGTTTTCTGCTCTTCCCTTTTGCTTTCAGGTTGTGATTCGGTATTCATCGACAAGACTTCAGGAGCCGTCATTGCCAACGCTTCCAAAGCAGTAATCTCATGTATCAGAATGACTTGTAGAAAGGTCTCCCTATTGCGTAAGCGCTGCGCACGTCTCCTGACCGTAGCTTCGATGCTCTCGCCGGCGATATCATCTTTGGCCTCGCTGTCTTCTCGCCGCCACCACTGCTCGACAAGGTCTTTCTCGTCCAGAAAGAAGCCTGCCTTGTCGCGTTTCGCCCTCCACTTCCGCTTTTTTCGTGGTTTAGGTCCTGCATCTGGCGTGCCTAGTAGGGGAAGATCCTTGATTAGCTCCACGATGCTTTCCCGAAACTTCTTGTCCATCACGGGAGCTGAAAGTACGGCTGTGCGCAAGAAATCGATAAGCATCCGAGGGTGTGCAGTAAGCGCGGCTCTCGCACGAGCTAAGGGTCCCTTGACAAAGAAAGCCAGTGGCAGTCTAGATAGATATAAGGAGTCCAAGTATTGCTTAGACAGCTCCTCCAGAGGGTCGTGAGATGGCCCGGTGGTTGCTACAGTTCCTGCTTTCAGCTGCAGTGCATCAAATGTTTGAGCTTCCTCAGCTAGAGTCTGGGCGCCGGGCTGCACCTGCACCGCTCGAGTAGCGTCGGAGACTGCCATTGTGCTCATAGACAACGTCGGTGCGCGATGTCGGCGTACCGTTGCGCAATCCTTCGCGTCGAGGTATAACGAAGCCGATGCCCACCACGGCTTGCCATCTTCGGCCGATTGTGTAGCTTGTCGCTTTCTTTGCGATTCCTGCTGCTCCAGTTTGATGGTCGTGCGGCCAGCCAGATCTTCCACATCTGTCCATGAAGCAAGTCGACACAATGCGTAGTGTCGTTGTTGCACACGTTCAATGGCATATATCGTTTTCTCGTCTGCATCCTCGACAAGCAGTACATTGGTCTCATCTCCCAGTGCTGCATAGGCTTCCAAGGTATGCACATAAGCGGCAAATAGTCTGCTCCCCTCCTCAGCTGTGTCCAGGTACGCTAGCGATAGACGGGATCGTGGTAGCAGACATAGCGGCGTAAAAGTTCGAGATGTCGAAAAGGGTTCGGAAGAATGAGGCTGTGGAAGATGAGCACGCGCACAATCGATAGCTGGCGATATGCCTTACTCGTATACTGAAAGGTCGTCTATCAATGTCTTGTGTCTCGACCTCGACTCTCGATCGCTTTGGCGCGCGGTCTCTGGGTGAGGCGTGAATGTCCTGAGGCGAGTCGCGTTTTATGCATGCATCTGTATGATTATGAATTGACATGCTCCCTAAGAATTGGCCCCAACAACGACATGTCGTCAATTGTGTTCCTTTACATTCGTGCCCGCGTGAGGAAGGAGGCGAAGGCACTATGCTCGTTCTTCACTACTGGTGTGATAGTAGCAGACGCGTCTTGATTTTGAAGACGCGCTTGCCGACCAGGTCCAGCCCAATTCGCTTGATTCCCATTTAGGCTTAGACGATATCTCGATGACACCCACCTGCATGCATGACGGTTGATGTTTCATGGCACCTGACGGAATCATCTGATCTGATCGGCTCTTCATCGATTCAACTTTCATATCTAAGGTAGATATCTATCCATCTTCTTCGTAGCCTCTCCACAGCACGTGCCATCTTGCCGTAGTCTGAACCTACCGACCGGACATGTACATGTTCGGGTGTGCGTACTACGGTAAGTTACTTGGACCTCCTGGCTGTCCGGTACCATTTACCATTTATACATATATTCATGGTCGGTACCCCTCCCTTCGTCCTCACCATTATTCCGATTGTATGTACCACCTACTCCGCAACTTCTAGACTGTCGCGCCACTGCTTGCTGAGCTGCGGCTGCCTTCCTAGTATCTATCAATCACACGATGCGTCCTACAAGCCAAGACCACGTCCACCTCGTGGCGCCCTTCTTGCGACTACCTTTAGAGCTTCGGAACCATATCTATGCCTACTTGATTCCCAGCGAAAACGTCTCCCACCCGTTGCCCTCCGTTGGCATCACAAGCGTGTCTCACCGTCCGCCTTCGAGCTCGCTCTTGAACATGTAAGTTCCTCCGAAGTGCATACCTTACCGTTCTCGCCTGCCCACAACAAGGCTGTTCTAAGATATGCTCAGACTTGATTATGGCGTATGGTTTCTCGATCATATCGTTCCAGCAACATCTACTGACTCTCACTTCTCAATCCAGTCACCCAACCATAACCGATGAAATTCTCGACTACTTCTACAACGTCTCTACTTGGTAATACTCAAGGCTTTGTGCCTACAATAATGCTTACACCACACATCTGACATGCAGATAGGAAGCTCGTCTTCAGTCATGCCTTCAATTTCTTTCGCGTCGATCCCGAGCTGCGTCGTCTAGAACAGAGTCCGAGCCTCGCATGCATTCGCAAGATCGAGGTGGTTTTCTTTTGCGATGTCCTGCTCCTCCAAAGCTATCCCAGCTTCGGGCTAGAAAGCTTCTGCGCTGAGATTAAGAAGCGAGCCAGTAGGGCATGCGACGTGCTCAACCAGGCGCCACACCTGCGGACCGTGGTAGTCAGCTGGTGCGACTCGACTCATACTGGGAGTTGGAACGAGAAAGCCCAGATCCTCGCGCCCTTGCGAAAGCTGAGCGATAACAAGACTAGAGCGATTCCTTTGAAATTTCAGATTGGCAAGATCACAGGGCCGGAGGACCTAGATCGCATAACATTTGTCAATGCGTTGCAAGATGTGCTCGGTACGGAGCAGAAGCTCGATCTGGGCCATTGTGGGACAGAAGACTCGTCTTCGAGCTTGAGGATGCTGGCCTTTGATCCGAGACAAGATAGATTGCATTTGACACACAAGGCGGGTACATATCCGATAGCTGGCCGTCAGATCAGGCGTGGATGGAGGGGCGCCCCGCCATCGATGTCACCACCTGCAGAAGAAGGCGCAGGAGCAGACGATACCGAAAACATCTCGAGTATCGTCGCCGACACATATCGCGGTGTTGGTTGCTCCGCGTAGGGCTCTGCAAGAAGTGGAGTCGTGAGCTGCGAACACAAGTAAAAGGCCAAATTGTCAGGCATGGACATGAAGACAGTGCCGGAAACCTGGGAACTGAATGTAAAGATGATGCCGCCAACCTGGGAACTGGACATGATTCATCGAGTCTACTACTTAAGCCGGTACAATGTGAGCCACGAAGGCCTGCCTAACGCGCCTGCTACCTCTGTTTCCCATTGCATCGACAGAGAAGATTGCAGCAGCAGCAATGCATGCGCCCGTTGGATGTGTGCACAGGCTCATATCAAGCTACGACTCATCAAGCCTGAAAGTGTAAAGCAAATCAGTGACTTTCATGTGGCATCACGGCCTTTGAATGTTGTTGAAGCTTGGCAAACCACATGAAGCCTCGCCATACTTGGTACGTTGATTAGATGCAGTGCCGATGTTGGTCGCATCCACAATGGAGCTTGGGGTCGTTGGATGGCGGATAAACGTCTATCAATCCCTCGTTCAGCACAGCACAGCACTCGCCGTAGCGGTGAAGCTTGGTGCAATGTGCAGGGGGGAAACGAAAAAGGCCCGCGGCGATATCGCCGTGCTTCCAGGTTGACCAGGAACGACGCATCACGTGCGCATTTAGATTAATACATCCGACCACCTGCTTCTGCTTGTCCTGAAAATGTTGGCATGTGGACCAAAATGGAAGGACCCAGGATGATAAGGAACTTCACGGCACTGGAAATGTCGAATAGGTATAGCGGGAAGAGCACACACAAATTGTCTGCATCGCATTGCGCAAGTCGGCGCATGAATGGGGCATGGAAATGGCACTTGGCGCAACGTCCATGACACCTGCCAAGGCCTTGCTACGTACATGGCAGAGCATCTGTGGTTATTCTATGTGGTGCCTGCTGCCTTTGCTGCGCAACGATTGGCTATGACTTGCATCCTGGATATCGTTTGATAATCATTTTAAGGTACGTATGGATCCTGATCGACCGGACCATTCCGCTGCGGACACCTAGAATGCTGCAGCAACGCTCACTTCTCGACATTCGGCATTCCAGAGTGCCTCTCAACAGAGCTTCAATAAAGGACCGATCGCTCACATGCATTGCAAGTGCATGCAGTATACAGCGATGACTTCACCTGTCCAAGACCCTCACGCCTATCGTTGTGGCACGCAGGCACGTCGGTGGCCGTAGTCTGGTCTCGCTGTCCCGTCCAGCTCCGTCATCGCGACCGCGTCTACCATCATCACTCGCTCAAACGCTTTTCCACTCATTCAGCATTGGCAGTGGGTGCGACCAGAAAATGCATCAAAGTGGACTGCGGTGGAACTTCGCTAGATCATGACATGCCAGACGGTGTCAATGTTGGCTTGTGATTCAAATGTTGATCGAGGATTAGGTCCAGTGCACAAGTGCTTGCTGCTTGCTCCCCTACCTCTTCAACTTATCATAACATCTATGCCAAGCTCAGTATATGCCCAACGGTGTCGGTCTGGCCTGGGCAGTAGGTGTGTGCTGAGCATATTCTTCTTCTGCTGTGATTGCGAACACCCAATGCAGCAACACTTTCTTTGAACGAAGTGTACCTTTTGCATTCAGTTCGTTCTCACCAGATTCCACACGATTTTAGTACTTCTACATGCTCGATCCAGTCCTCAGGGGCATAGACCATTAACTGCCAGCTTCATTCCGGGCACTGTCGCTGTAGCTTTGCCATATATCAGCACGAGCAACGGCCATTGTTTTCAGATCGTTCAAAGCTGAGCAAATTATCCATTGGAGGGACGAGCAGTGCGTCCACAATCGATAGAGCACGCCATGACTTCGTCACAGGCCCCGATCACAGGCCCGCCTTCTCCTGGCGGTTCCGACCTGAACGTGACATTCACTGCACCTCAGCTCGCTGCCGCCTTGACAGAGACACTCACGTTAGATGGCTCCGGCTGCATACAACGACCGATTATACCTCACGAGGACAAAACCCCATCGTCAATATCTTATCAGGACAGACTGAATGATCTCTGTTCAGAGGATAGCCACAATGTACGTGCCATGATCGCTGCACACGCCTGAAAGTCGAATCGCATACTGATACATCAGTAGCCCTCCATACGAACCCCTTCGAAAGGCAATCTCAATTCAGCCAGTCCCTACCGTTTTCCCACGTCCCAAGCGTGGCAAACATACTTGATGCAAGAAGTCGCAGGAGACAAGTTCCTCGAATTTCAGCTACTCCTCATGACCATAATCACCGGCATGCTCGATGCCATGACCTACTCCACATACCGAGTCTTCGCCTCAAAGCAAACAGGCAACACGCTCTTCCTCGCGCTCTACGCACTACGCCATCCGGCTCTCGACCCGAAAGTCGAGAAGAGCGTCGGCGTGTCCATGGGCGTGTTCATATGTGGCGCCGCATTCTTCGGGCACATCGGCCACCTGACGCGACAACGACGACGAGTGTGGCTCCTCGTCTCCAACGCCTTTCAAGCACTGCTCATGCTAGCCGCTGCAGCAGTACGATACTTTGTCAGCAGACGGAGCACGGGGCCCGGAGCACTGGCGATATTGGCACTGCTGTCTTTCGCCGAGAGTGGTCAGATCGCCAACGCCCTGAACGCAGCTATGCCCGAACTCAATACGACCATGATCACCGGTGCTCTGATCCAATTATGCACGGATAAGAAAATCTTTGAGCTCAAGAACGCCAAGCGGGATCGACGATTAGTGTTTTTTGCGAGTATGATGGCGGGCTGTTTTATCGGAGCTTCGATCCTGCGGTACTCGACGCCGAGTGCGGCACTAGTGACGACGGCCGCCGTCAAGGGACTGCTATTCTTCACATTCTTCTTCAATCGTGGCTTGGTACAGAGGAAATGCCATCGAGAGGGCGGCAAAGAGGGCGTTGAAGGCACTGTGACACCGGCAAGCAAAGTTCTCTGGGGCGAACAAACGTTATGATTTGGGTCACATTTAGCAAGGTGTTGCGAGTAGAAAGGGACTGAGTATAGCATTTCGGGCACTGGCAAATCAACTTCTGTCTAGAACGAAGAGCGAATCGTTTTTACGAAGGCAGGTTGTGAAAGTCGTTCAATGGGTCGGGCACTAGGCCTATCAACTCTGCTTTGGAAGCAAGTCGCACCGTGAATCGTGCAAAGGGCGTAATGCAAACAGAAGCAGTCGTCAAGCTCGAACGTGATCGCGTATTTGTCTTTGGCCACCCACGGCACACTTGATAGACTCACTTTAACATCATGCCATAGAAGTCTGGTAGAAGTTCACTCGGCAATCACGGCTATCTCTGCAGGCAGTGCACAACAAGAATCCAGTTTCTGTATGTGAGCTGCCAAGCATGCTCAGCTCACTGCCTATAGCAGCGGTCGATACGAATATGTTGTTCGAGTATGCAATTCTACCCGCTTGTTGACTCCATCAGCGTCGCACTATGTGCAACGGCTCCACTATATCGCAAGTGCCATTACCCTCGATCTCCGCCGTGAACACTGCTTGGTTTGGGTTATGATCAAGCATGCGAGTTCTAGGGATATGGCGATCCTTCCACGAGAGGCCTTCGCAGGCTTTGCGGTCTGTCGATTCCATTGGCCCGCGTCCCCCGCCAGATCGTCCGATGTCCTTCCTTGGAGCCAAGTTCTGTTATCAATCTGCAGTGCCTGTATAGTATATCGCAACCGCGCCTGTCTCCGCAGCAGAACCATGACAGCACACATACTTGCAGTGGGCTTTCGGGCGACGCTAGCGTAATCCTATCACGCTCTGTTCAATTGGTTAGCCATGACCGCTTGCGACAACACGCGTGTCACTAGTGACATACCATCTCCAACGTCCACACTCTCCGTATCCAGACCTTCAATTTGCCCTCCACACCCTCGACATTGTCGAGTTCCACACCCTCCCACCAACACCTTCGAGCAGGCTTCCGCCAGAAGAGCAACAGCTTCTGTGCCATGCCGACCGCATTGGCAGCACCAGCGGTGTCGCCCTTGATGTCAGTCCGCAGTCGGGCCAGAGCAATTGAGCATATAACTGCCTTTTGTGGTTCTGCTGCACGATGCCCCCATGTGTCTTCATGACTAAAGCCACTGTGGATGTCAATACGACGCGCTTACGCGAATTATTTCGGGACAAGCTTACCCGGCCGTGAGCATTTCAATAAGATGCTGTTCAGTAGTTCCAGGCTCTTCGCTCTTTCGCAACCCAGAGAATATGCCGTCTTGCCGCAGAAGTGCTCTGCTAGCAGCACGCTTGATGTTGATCATTTCCATCTGTTCGATATCCTTTCTAGGAGGTATTGCGTAGAAGTCAAGATCTTCGCGGAGCACAATAATGCCTGCTCGATCCTGCAGCATATCCCTAGCATTGCCTGGCATGGGTTCGATTGGCATGGTGTTCGGCGCAAGAGGATCGCTCATTTGTCCGGATTGCTCGTCGGCTGTTTGAGGTATCGTCTGTGCAACATGCCGGAAGAACTCGAGCATGTATTGCAGGGACATCGGATCGTACTGTGAAGAATACACAATGTCAGATAGATATACATCAGGGCTTGACATGAGGTTCTGGATTTGATCCATGGTGACTGAGGACTGGGATTTCACCCGCGTCACAAGACGAGATTGCTGGGTTGCTCTTACGTCGACTGGATATACGTCGCCGTCGTGATAGCTGTTCATGTGACCATCTGGAAGTAAGCCGTTCGGAAACAGCGAAAGCAAGACAAACTCGGGCAGGGTCAAGAGCTCATCCCGGGAAAGAGTGAATCTTGTGCCGCTGAGAATACAGGTCAGAAAAGTGTGCAGGAGTTGAGATGGTCATCCGACAAACCGTAATTCGAGCGTGATGTTCTCATCGGAGCCTTAAATGCGTCAGCTGGGTCAATACGCGACTCAACCTGTTAGCAGCTCACCTCCACCGAGTGCTGTGTTTATGGGCGCCGGCCCGCCTTGTTGCACCTGCGTGATGATGCTCGCCGCACCTCCTGCTGCTGCCATGACGTATGTGAAACCGTCGAGCGGACTGGAACCCTCTGTATATGGCGGCGGTGGTTCTCCGTCGTCTAGGTCCTTGCTGGATTGACCGTCCTTGGTGTCGCGTGGAAGCGCAGCTTTGGTCTCTGCAAGGACGGTTGACGCTCCTGCCGAACCTTCGGTCTCCTCGAAGGGAGGCGCTGGTGCTTCTGGCGGAGCAGTCGCAGTCGGCGACTCTGTCGCACAGGCGGCTGTGACGAGCGCGTTGTAGGGATCGGCGAGAGAAGGCTCTGGGAAATAGCGCGCCGGGAAGTTGTGCGAATGGAAGGGAGGAGGGGACTCAGCCGAAGCTGAGGACGGCTCGTCCTGACGCTCCTCTGTGCGCTGTGCCTGTGGGCGATCTGGTGCAAAGTGCGAATGCGAGTCGGTATCGACGTCGGTTTTGAAGATGCCGAGCGGTGCGGCGCGGAGAGAAGGGGTGGTGTGGACGGAGGAGTCGTCTGAATCCACGCTGGCGAGATTGGGGGGTGGGTTGTTCGGTGGAAGGACTGTCGGCGGCGCTTTACATATCAGACGGCGGCACAGTAGTGGTCCAGTCAAGAATGCGATTGCTGCATCAGAGGTCAAGATAAAATGAGGTAGTACAAGATGGGACGTTTATGGCGATCACAATGGGAGATTGGCAGTTGGTGCACGTGTGGTACTGTAGGGAAGGAAGGGAAGGTTGAACGCGAACGGGATGCTGGTGGGTGCTTATTGTGGTTGTTGTTGCTGAGCTGCGGTCGAACTACCAAAACTAGTACTACATAGTTCTAGTGCTACTGGTAGCATCGAATAATGGCAGCATCGAAGATGTAATACATGGAACTATCACGATACCCCGTGCCTCCCGTCCACCGCGTCCATCGTCCATAAAACCTGAGAAGTTCCCAGCGTACTGGGTAGCACGTTTGCGTTGTTCTGAATCCGATCCGGGGAAAGTCCGAAGGTAGGGACCTCGGACCGAACCAGGTAAGGTTGCAAGCCTGAGGTTCGAGGTTCATCTGGGCCCGGGCACCTTCGGTAACTTTAAATTTTCCCTCGTGGAAGGTGCCAATTAGAAAGTGGAAAGAGGGAGATGAAGTGAGGAAGCAGCATCCCGGCATCTGCACATGTACATACGCACATATATAAATACCCATCACTCCCTGTTGAAATCAATGACGACGCGTCCAGCGACCTCTCCTCTGCGCAACGCCTGGACCGACTCATCAAATCTGGACAGCCCTCTGACCTCGGATATGCCTTTGAGGAGACCACGACGAGCATATTCCAGAGCTGCAGCAGTATCTTGCATCGTGCCCACCAAAGTCCCAATGACGCGGACATTCTTCATCACTAGGAAGTTTGGATCGGCCCCCATGACGACTTGGCCAGCTGGAGGCATCGCTATGCACATGATGGTACCACCAATGCGATCGCCGAGGAAGTTGAAAGAGTCTGTCGTTGCGTGATCATCAGTTATATGTATAACGACAGTAACGACAACAATCGGCGACACGAGGCGACTGGCGTGTTCCGCACCATCTTCGAGTCACTGACCTTTATATGCCTGATATGCCGTCACCAGAACTCCGTGAGCGCCGATGCCATCTGCGACTTCCTTGACGCGAGCCGCGACATCCTTGTGCTCTCTGAAGTCGACGAACACTTCAGCGCCTAAGTCCATAGCCAGCTTTTGCTTGGTCTCGCCACCATCCACCACGATCGGCCTCATGCCCATTGCTCTTCACTGTCGGTCAGCCTGCGGCTTTCATGCTTGAAGGGACGACTCACTTGGCGAGCTGGACGCCCTGTATCCCGACTCCACCTCCGCCGCCAGGGAAGACCACCCAATTACCTGGCTTTAAACCACTGTCGATCAACGCCCGGTGCACTCGAAATCGTATATGTTAGTCCTTGTGTATTGTGAATTGGAGTGGAGCCTTTATGAGAGCCTACGTGTCCTCACAGCGTGATTCTATGTCTCCTGTCGAGACATTGACTGACAACTGTGGGGCTACGTAGAGTCTTAGGAAGGCTTCAATACATTGTCTTTCTTACTGGTGCTAGCCGAGCACATAATAGGCGCCGCCACCTCGTCTGGAACGCCATCTGGAATCCGGCTGGTGTATAGCGCTGGAGATCGCACATATTGCCGATATGAGCCATCAACTAGCAGTCCAGTGTGAATTCCCTTGGGACAGTAGTTCTCTCTGCCGTTCCAGCAATGTTCGCAGTTGTGGCAGACATCCCATATAGGCTTCAGGCCGGCCCTGTCGCCCACGCTCCATCCTTGGACATTGTTGCCTACCTTTACCACTACTCCCGCACCTTCGTGGCCTGGCTTCGTTTCAGTCGAGCTCAACATGGCTCACACTCACATTCTAGGGTATTCACCTGCACATTTCGTGCCGAACTGTGACATGGGCGGCATTGCCCAGTCGTTGAGCATGAAGTGAACGTCGGACATGCAAAGACCAGTACAGTTCAGCTTCAGCAGTAGCTCGCCATCGCCTGGTTCTGGAACCTCGACATCCTGTACTTCAACGTGGAACTCTGTATACGAAAAAGCGTTAGCCATATCAAAGTACTGCATAGCAGCAGCTCGACACTCATTGCTTTCCTGCGTCGCTCATGCTCTGCGCTCTTTCCCACTTCTCCAAAGGACCATATTCACCAATCTAACGGTGTCAACGCACCTGGGCCCTCATTCACCACCACACCGCCCTTGCCAAGTTTGGGAATCTCCATGTTCGCCATGTCGATGAAGCAACAGTTGCGAAGGTGTCCGCATAAGAGTAGCTGCGCGATAAGAATTACCCCTCAGACATATGGCTGCCGGATGCACCTCATCCTGCTTATGTCGCCTGCCTCATCTCCGCTTGCATCTCTGCCGCTCAGCAGTTGCCCCTATGCCTCGGACTGGACGCTCAGCTACGGGTAATGCTCAAGCGGGGTAGATTGAGAAATCATTGCATCCGCATGCATATCCTGCGTGGCGTCGTGCGAGGCGACGCTACTAATCATGAAAGGCCGAAGCTCCATGTCAGACTCAGATGACGGCGGCAAAGACCTGGAAAAGGGTATCCCGTGGACCGTGACGCCAGAACTGCTCTTCTGCCACAAGCTTGCTGAGCTCACAACGAGCATTGCAGGGACTTTGTGGACCTGCTTGTATCTGTAGCCAACCACTACTATTCTGGTCCCGCGAACGCTACTACATTAGGATATGCATGTTTCATCCTAGTAGGGAACCACGTGGAGACCTCGCGAATCCACCCGAGCGTCTAGAAATCTATGTGCTGCACGTGGGCAAGCTCAAGCTAAGCTGGGCAGACGTCAGTGAGAATCATTCACCCACTTCACATTGTGGACTTCAAGCACAGTAACCAAAGATCGGTCAGAGGTGCGAAGAGATGAGGCGAACCGTCCCCGAGCCCCATCGAATATCCAAAGAGACTGAGCCAGCTTAGCATGCTCTTTACGATTCGTATATGGTCCACTGCACGGCGCATAATATTGACACGCGTCACTCCGCGCCGTCTACAGCCCCTAGTTGCGCTAGTGGATGAAGATCTCTATGCTGACTTCGTTGCTCCAGCCAGCCTCTTCTCCAGACTGTCGCCATGCTTCACCAACATCGATCTCGAGCACACTTTTGTCTTCCTTGCTCTTCTTCACTGTGCCAACTGGTATCGGCTTGCCAAAAATCATAATCATGAAATCGTCGATAGACCTTTCAGGTAGGTCTGAAAGATACAGACCAAGAACACCGAGCGCTTTCAGACTAGTCCAAATTCGTAGTCTCCCGTTCTCTTCGACATACATGTCAGAACCAGTTATCGCAGCCGGCCCAGTCATCTTAGCCAACAGACCCATAAGAGCGACCAAGACCGGCTTCTTGCGGAGTTGAAATTTGTGCAACGCATAAGCTGACAAAATGTCCCAGCCCTGAGTCTCGAGCTCGATGCCGACCATTGCATGTGGTTGACCTCTCTTCATTGGTGCTGACACTGAGCCGTACCGGAACGACCCAACGATATAATCTCCGCTCTCGGTGCCAGGGAAATCAGCCAAGCTGACGAATTCGTTGAGATGCTGCGCAGATACATTGAAGACGCCAAGGATGCCGGTACCCGTCTGAGCATAGCCGACATACGTGCCAATCTTCAGCATGGCTAGCGCATCGTAGCTGTTGTAGGGGCTCATAGCTTTGCCGACAATATGTGGTCGAAGGATCACAGTCTTGCCTCGTGGTGTTTGGGCGGTCATTTGTGATATGAGCTTGATATCGTGCTGTCCTGGATAATCAGTAAAATAGATCGGACCACCGCTCACGCACCGAGCTGCTGCGTGAAAACCAGCCCATTTGTGGGAGGTCTGGAACATGTCCCAATCCGGAAGCACATTGAGATGCTGAGTCAAGAGACTGTTATGCGCATTGCAAAAGATATGCCATGGATGGCTGGCAGCCACCTCAGGGAAGAAATCGTCAGAATTGCGCACCAATAAGCGCGGCTTGTTCTTGGGTAGCTGACTATGGAAGAGCATCTGAGGCGATTGCGACATGCACGAAATGGCTCGACTGTTGAGATGTCGCAGATGTGCAATTGTCCACGCATCTTGGTATTCGGTGACGAGGGCTCTTCGATCCGGCGCGTGTAACAGCAAGTCCAGAAAGAACTGCGCGTCGGTCTTGACTGAGTCAACCCCTGCATCGGAGAGGAATTTGTAGAAGTCGTTGTACATTCTGCCAGCATCGTCGCCGGCAACAACAGTGAAGCTTCCGCCAGCAACACCTGGTTCTTTCTCTACCTCAATTGTCTTGTAATTTTTGGCGATCCAGCCATGTGGGTCGATCCCGCCCCAGTAGCCTAGCATTGCGTGCCATACCGCAATGTGGTTGATGTTCGGATGCTTCTTCCGTATCGCTGTCGTGGTGGCCTTCATGCCATCGGGAAACCCTTCTTTGTTGGCTTCGAAATCTGACCAGCCGCGGACGAATTGTGTGTCACCTTTTGAAAGTGACTGCCAATTGTCGTCGATGATCAAATTCGTGATGTTAATGTTCTCTTTGGACAAATCATCAAGCGCATCAAAAATCCTAGAGAGAAGAGCGTTAGCAATGCTGGAAACCTAATCACCACTTGGCATGTCTTGAAAGGTGGCCATGCGGTGGAAGTAGCAGGGCGCTCATAGTCGTGCCTCGTACCACGCAGTGCTGTTGGACACCATGACATGCTTTCTGCGCTTCGATGTTACGTACTTTTGCTGTGTCAGATTCTGACCAAGTCCGTTCCACGTGCAGTAGGTGAACCCATCGTGCCACTAGTTCGCATCAGTGCTAGCCTGTTCTGCACGCCAGTGCAAAGACTCACCTCCTCTAGCCACTCGTCTTTGACATCGTCAAGTAGCGCCTTGATCTCATCTTTGCCGTCACTAGTGTCGTAGGCACTGACGACTTTCCTAGCGTGGTAGAAGACCGCCGCGTTCGCTACCTCGAAGCTGTCTGCTACTGCAACCAATACAGTGGACGTTCCGGATGTGGTAAGATCGTTCCGTCCCTTGATGACAACATTGCCATGCCGGTCGCTGAACATCGTGGTCACGACATCGTGGACGCCACTAATACCGAGAACGACAACATGCAGACCATCAGTACGCAAGAATGAGGCAAGAACAACGTCCTTGTCAACGTCAAACTTGCCCTTGCCCTGCCTCGGTGCTAGCCAAGGTGACCAAAGTCTGACCAAGCTGAACCATCTTGACAAATCAGTCGGCAGACCCAATTGATGGTGCTGCCATCCGGACTCTTCGCCTTGGGCTGCGGCAACAGGACACGTCACAGAGTAGAGGTAGGTGTTCTCTGTGTCTGGAAGTTCGCTCTGCACCTGGATATCCGAGCTGAGACCGCTGAACCAGTGCTGCAGGTCATACGATGAATGCTTCGAGTAGTCGGCGCTTTGGTAGTGCAGCTCGCCGTCCTCGATGCCAGTCGTATCCTTGACCCATCGCCATTCCTGCTGACCGTCTACCAAGAACTTGATAGTGAATTTCGTGACATGACCGTGCTTTGGCTGACCTGACAGTTCCGCAGCATACCACTTTTGAGTTATGCTTCGTTCCTGTGATCGGTTGAGGAGCAGAACATCATCGCAGTCTGATGTAGGCTTGAGTTGCAATTCAGCCCAGTCGTGTTGACCTCCATGGTTATGCCAGATGCATACTTGAGGCTCGTCTGCTTTTGAGCCATTTCCAGCGCTGGTCTCCAGTACGACGTTGAAGCGAACACTATCGGAGTGCCGGGAGACGGTGGTGGCCTGAGCCAGGGATGGAAAAGAGGTGACTTTGAGGTACATGTCGTCCACTTGCGACCCTTTTGCAGCAGTAGTATCAACTTGTGAACCCGTGGGTTTGTGCTCGGGTGGCAATTGCTCGGGCAAGAGCTGAGGATTGTCTGTCATGGGGGCCGGATAGACTCTTTCGCCAGTATGAACGTCGCAGTCTGCAGGCTCGTCAATTTCCCGTCATTGTAATAAGCAATAATGCGAGCATGGAAAGTATATCAAGTATCAATTTATGAAGCATGCTTACATCCGAAGGAGATCTGCTTCTGCTTCGGCGGCTTGGTGATGATGCTTCTCAATACCATCTCGACAAGCACATACGATGGAATCGGCAGTGGAGAAGTTGAAGTGCAAGATATCAAATATGGGCATAAGCTGTGTATCACAACTGCCTGTAGCCGTTGTAGTACCACATAAGTGAATTGTACGCTACCTGCATGGATTGTCTCCGCCGTCGCTGCGTTTTGCTGTACACCGACTGCAATACTTGCAGAACGTCACCATGCATGCAGGTACAGGAACTTTCCATTGCGCTAGTTCTAGCTTCAACGCGGCCATATCATGACAAGACAATTCTAGATCCCATCAACATTATTGCCAATCCATGTTCGACACGCTTTGCACGCTCCCGCTCGAGTCGGAGCTGTTCGCGCAGGCCATCCACCCCCATGCGCCGCTGGTAACGGTGGGACTAAGTAGCGGCCACGTTGCTCAGCTTCAACTGCCGCCCGTCGACGACGATGCGGCCGCCGAGGATGTGAAGAGGACGCCCAGACGGCGAGGTAGCAACGGCACGGGCATCGTAGACACGGCATGGCGTACCAGACGACACAAGGGAAGCTGTAGAGCACTTGCTTATAGCGTCGACGGTGCGCAGCTGTATTCCGCGGGCACAGATGGCATCGTGAAGGCTGCAGACAGTGAGACTGGCAGAGTCGTCGGCAAGCTCGCTGTACCGTTGGACTCGGGACGCAACATCGATGCGCCGACTGTCGTGCACGCATTGAGCCCACAGACAATGCTGCTCGCAACAGACTCCGGCGCGTTGCATCTTTACGATCTTCGCGACCCTGCACCAAGCCTCCCCGTGACAGATTCGACACCCAAAAAAGCATTTCTCCACAAAAAGCCAGCACAGACTTACCATCCGCATGCTGATCACATCTCGTCACTTTGCCCAATTCCTCCTTCGACAGCATCCACCTCTGGCTACAGCAAGCAGTGGCTTACGACTGGAAGCACAACCCTTGCTCTCACAGACTTGCGCAGGGGAGTGCTTGCGAAGAGCGAGGATCAGGAAGAGCTGCTGCTCTCGTGTTTGTACGTGACTGGTCTCTCGGCTAAGAGGAGCACCGGTAGCTCTGGTGAAAAAGCGGTAGTAGGATGTGGGGATGGAGTCATAACATTGTGGGAAAAGGGTCAGTGGGACGATCAGGATGGGCGAATTCCTGTCAACAAGAACAAGGAGACACTTGACTGTATGGCACAGATTCCAGAAGGCACTGGAGGATTTGGGAAGTCGCTCGCTGTGGGCATGGGAGATGGGCAGATCAGCTTCGTGCATATAGGGTCGAACAAAGTTGTGGGCGCGGTCCAGCACGATGAGGTCGAAGGCGTAACGGAGCTCGGGTTCGACTCCAGCGGAAGGATGATTTCAGGTGGTGGACAGACGATTAAAGTCTGGCAAGAGAGCATAAACGAGGCTGAGGACGACGACGAATCAAAAAGAGATGCAACGCTCAAACGCTCCGCTGAAGGTAGTCAAGACAGCGATGAAGACGAAGACGAGGACAGTAGTGATGACGACGACGGGTCTCGCAAACAACGAAAGAAGAAACGGCGCGGGAAAGGTCCAGTCAACACTGGCACCACTTTGAACTTTGCTGGCTTGGATTGATCTCGCTTAAAAAAAGCTGTGCTGCGTTGGCGTTACAGTGCGAAAGATACCCATGTGTTTATGATCAAGCACCATTTTGTGTAAGCCTAGCTGACAAGTGCTAATGCGCAGACTTGCCCGCCAGTTTAGGCAGTCTAAGCAATCAAAGGTTTCGGCCAGACCACTTTCAGAGAATTGTACAGCGATTATTTGACTCCCTGACGCCAGTGGGCAAGTACATACATATACGCCTTTCACCATTAGCCTCTGCGCCCACCCTTCACTAGCCCCAATTCCAGCTTGAAATTCCGTCAGGGGTATCAGGTTCTATGTCTTGAATGTTCAGTCGAAAAGCTCCTCGACCTTCTCGTCAACCTGTACTTGGCCACCGTCGGGATCCTCGCTACACTGCAACAACTCGTCCTTGCCATAGTATTGGAGCTCGCACGTCGCACCTTGACGACTTTTGTAATGACCATTGACGAACACGATCCCGTCGTTCGTACCTTTGGCTACGCCAACGCCATATCGGCCAGCATACGGCACCAGCGGGAGACTAGCTCCGGCCACTGATGCGGTATCTGCAGGCATATGAGGATAGCAGGCTGGTGGAGTCGAGCTATATTCTCTTGGCATGCCTGGTAGAGGAGTCTCGGGAGGGGTCTCCGGGGGTGTATCGCGACCTGGGACCAGCGGGTGTGCTGGCATGTATGCTGAGCGTCTTCGAGCTGCGAAAGAAGGATGCGTATGCACTGGTATTGGCTGGCAGAGCTCTGGAAGATCTCCGTACGGAGCATGTCTTACGAAGAGCGAGCGCCGGGTCCCTGCAGGCAGTTCCTGGAGCTCCGTCATTGGAGGATGATGCGGCATTGGTCTCTCTGCTCTTTCTGATCTTGGTGCCTCGTGGGTGACGATCGGTGTCTGCCGAGCCTGCTGCCCTTCGTCTGGTCGTTGAAGCAGAGTCGCAGCGCGGAGCAGGGACTCAAGCTGCAGCTCGACTTCGAGCATGAGCCAGACAAATGCATTGCGCCGGTCGAGTCCATAGCGACGTCCAACGAGCGAGTGCTTGACAATGTCGTCACCGACGACAGCGAGACCTGCACGGATCTTGGTCCCGACGTGCGGAAAGAAGAGCTCGACCCGATGATCTTTGATGTCGTGCTTACCGTTATCTGAAAGAACGAGCATTACTCCCTCTGCAGCGCAGTCAACGTCAGTGCTGTTTCGCGTAGCACGAGTCTATACCGTCACATACTGATGAACTTCTTCCGGTCGCGCTCATTCTTGAACAGCCGCCAGCCTGCTGGCTGCGTGTGCGGCGGACGCCTGACTGTATCTGCAGCGGGCAAGCAGTCGTCCAAACTCCTCTCTGCTGCTGATCGATCATCGAGAGGTGGCAAATACTCGAACACTTCCTGTTGTTTGCGTTCTGTGCTCAGAAAGCAGCCCATATTGCGATACTGTTCACCAGCGATCGCGCGCTCGACGAGTGTCTCTATAAGTCCATCGCGACCGCGAGGGGCTCTGGCGATGCTAGAGCATAGAACATGGCGCGGATGTCTGCGGCGTAGGTGAGGGGAAGCGGAGTGCATTGCGTGCTATATATGTGGTGAAATATGATGACCAGAATCTCAACGAAACATCCGTGCAATGTGATGGCCGATAGAGCGAACGTTGGCGGCCAAATCGGGAAGGCTACGACCACGAGACCACCGCCAAACCAGCCAGACAGCCCCACCAACGACTGGTAGCAGCGCTGTCCCAACCATGCCTTTGAGTAGGATCTCCTTTTGACGTGCCACAATCTTCGCAACCTCAGAATAGCGCTGATTGCTGAAACTGACTCTGCTATACTGTGTCGCAAAGCCAGTGCTCGGCAGCTTGTCGGACAAGAACTCTTCGATGCTTTTACGCAGCAGCACCAATGGCGAGCGTACTCCCTCTCGCATGTCCCAGAAATTGTCCAGAGCTAAGTCATTGATAGTATGCGCGTCTGCGACTCGTTCCATATTGTACGCCGAAAGAGCTGTTGCTCGACCCTCCTTGGTGCTGGAACAGGAGTCGAGGTGTTTGAACAACACATATACATCCTCAAGGCCAGCATTCATGCCTTGCCCGTAGAATGGTACCATTGCATGCGCTGCATCACCCAGGATAACGCCACTGGATTCGAAGTGATGTGGGGCACATTTGATACTGATCAAAGGCAAATGTGGGTTCTCCTGAAATTGACCCCGGACCGCGTCTGGCCCGATGAGATCAACAGCACCTGGAAAGTGTTGGTTGAAGTACAATTCAACCCCACGCGGATCCTTCTCGAGGGCAGCGAAGTCACGGGCGGGAGCAAACAGCGTTGATGTAAACGACTTATCAACGCTCGGGATCGCAATAAACATCTTGTCTTGGCCTGGCCAGATATGTAGATGATTTGGACTGGTAGCAAACCCGTCTTTCGCAGATGGCGTTTTGCTGCTCTTCTCCGTAGCAGGCGGAATGTTGAATTCACACCATAAAGTGTCGATGTAGCTCTGTTGATAGTCCATGCGCACATACTTCATCATGTGGAAGCGTACACTGCTGTGAGCTCCATCGCAGCCAAGTATCAGGTCAAAGTCGATCTCGATCTCGTCTGGTCTCCCCGGCCGCTGGCTGGGTCTTATCCCGTCAGGCTCAGGACTCTGCCTTCTGGAATTGCCCTTGTGCTCTAGCCAAGCCAGACGACGACGGAAGTCCACGCCTGTCAACTTGTGGTTGAAGCGCAGGTTCACGTTGTCTAGACTTTCGAGCTCGTCCAGCATGCGAGCATTGAGATCTCCCCGATCGACGGCCTGTATGGCACGGCCATGAACGTCATATTGCTGCGAGAACTCGATCAGCTCTCCCGTCTTGCTCTGGCCGTGAATCATGCGACCATGCATGGGGATGGTCTCGGCCAGGATCGAGTCCAAAAGCTTGGGAGAAGCGGAATTGCGCAAAGCATTGATCCCGCGCTCCGACAAGGCAAGATTGATAGATTTGGTGAAGTTGAGTGGTGTCGTCGACTCATGGCGAAGGTCTTGCAAAGCGGTTAGTGGCGATCAAGCAAGCGCACAAAGTTTTCTACGTATCCCGTACCTGGTCGAAGGTCGTATATTTCTACATCCCAGCCTCGTCGGGCAGCATACAAACCTGCGAGAGCCCCAACCGGCCCAGCGCCAATGACAACGCACTTGAGAGTCATTGCTTAGCCGCGAGCGAGTTTGATATTCAAGGTGTAGCAGTGTGTGTAACTCATATCTTGCACCGTGTGCTGCCGAGCCAAGCAAATTGAGAAGAGGGCTGCTTGGGCAAGGATGATATGGAGCAGAATGTTCTTCGAAGTGTAGATGAGTCTAGGAAACATCTTATGGACTAGATCGATCAATAATGACGCCTTTAGAAATTCAAATTCGGAGCGGATGCTACTTCCGGAGCGAGATCGCACATGATGATCGCGTGCTCCTCGCTGATTCAGCAAAAGCGCGCTAGGCTCGCCAGGTCGAGCGCCACACGTGCTTCAGCCACGATCTTTCATCTAAATTCAGGTTGCATCTCGAGTCACCCTTGGACAGCACATTCCGATTCGACCAAAAGGCCAAGCAGCATCGCATACAGCTGCGAATTCGAGCTTAGACAGGCGCCGACTGGCCATCTGGTTCCATATCGAACCGAGAAGATATCGGGGCAGCTGCCATCGAGTTATAAGCTTCAAATAATTCTGCGAACCTGCACCTGCGTAATCGCCGAAAGTCGCGAACATGGATCAAGCACCAGCAAAAGAGCTGGTGGTTGAGAAGAAGCGGAAGTGCGAAGGCGACGATTGCGAGAACGATGCTGGGGCACTACAATGTCCAACATGCCAGAAGCTAGGGAAAGACTCATTTTTCTGCAGTCAAGATTGCTTCAAGAGGAACTGGGTAGGTCAGTCAGTGCTCCACTAGCAAGAGCAGGGACAGCGAGCAAGAGCAGCGCCAGATGAATGACAGCGTCGAGTGATTCTAGATACGACGCGAGGCTAACGTCGTGCAGAGCACACACAAAGCCCTTCACAAGACACAGAACAGTATGCTTTCCAAAGTCATTCCTCCCAAGGTCGTGTCCTTACCAGACGCAGATGGACACTTCAACCCATTCCCCTCATACCCTTTCACCGGCAGTCTCAGACCTGTTTATCCTCTGTCGCCGAGGCGCATCGTACCAGATAAGATCGGACGTCCCGACTATGCACATAACGGCATACCCAAGAGCGAGCAGGTGAGCTGTTCTGGAGCTTGAAAATACGCGTGAGCCGACCTGATCGTGCTAGGTGTTTATCGGTCGCAACAAGATCAAGGTTCTCACGAAGCAAGAACAAGAAGGCATGAGGAAAGTTTGTCGCTTAGCTCGCGAAGTGCTTGATCTCGCCGCGCGCGCCCTGAAGCCTGGAATCACGACCGACCAGATCGACAAGATAGTGCATGACGCTTGTGTAGAACGAGAGGTGAGACCCTCCACAGCGTTGGTGAACCCCGACCAGCGCTAATGACCATCAAAGTCGTACCCTTCGCCACTGAACTACTGCCACTTTCCCAAATCTGTCTGCACAAGTCCGAACGAAGTCATCTGTCACGGCATTCCAGATCACCGGCCCCTACAGGATGGTGATATCCTCAACATCGATGTGACTCTATACCACGGCGGTTTTCACGGAGATCTCAACGAGACTTACTACATAGGCGAGTCCGCTGCAAAGAACCCTGACAACGTCCGCGTAGTCGAAGCATCTCGAGACTCTCTAGACGAGGCTATCAAACTTGTCAAGCCTGGAGCGCTATTCAGAGACTATGGTAACACCATTGAGAAATTGGCCAAGTCTCGAAATTGTCAGGTCGTGAAGACTTATTGTGGACATGGTATCAACCAGCTCTTTCACTGCGCACCTAATGTGCCTCATTATGCGAAGAACAAGGCGATTGGCGAGGCGAAGCCAGGCATGTGCTTCACCATCGAGCCTATGATCACTCTTGGTTCGTATAAGGACAAGACCTGGCCAGATGATTGGACTTCCGTGACATCGGATGGATCAAAGACGGCTCAATTTGAACACACTCTATTGGTGACAGAGACCGGCGTGGAAATTTTGACCGCGAGATTTGACGACTCGCCTGGAGGAAAAGTGCCAATGCCCGATGGTTTCATGGCTGACGGTAAGCGGATTGAGACGAACGGAGAGGCAGAGTCAAATGTCGAGAATGGATCGGGATCGTGACGAGCAAGCGTGCTGTATGCGAAGGATGAGCAAGTAGTAGAGAAGGATGCCGAGGATCTCTTCTTGGCGCGCCCCAGAAAGCATGCTTGCGCTGCCTTTGGCTAGCGCTGTGCAAGTCCTGGCATGTCGACTTGCAGCCATGGTGCGCTATACGAGTAAGACGTGAAATGCATTGATCAGGAACTGTTGCTTCAATGTAGCAGTCAGGCGTGGCCATGGACTAGACCATAGCAGCAGTGCTACCATCGAGCACATGGAATCTTTCTGGCCACGATATCACATATACCATATCCGGGCAGAACACACTTAACCACACTCACCAAACGATTGGAACGAACGCCACGCTATCTTCTTTGAGCTACGTTTTACAGTGTGCTGATGCCACGATCTTCCCACTACTGCTCCAAGCTTCATTTACTTTTTGATTCTTTGTGCCCATAGACTACAAATGCTGGTCCTATCAATCTCGACTGAAGCCAGCGCCGATATCGTGGCAACCATCCCGAATAGCTATTGGTATTACAGATTTGCGCCTCCTGCGAGCAGATACGCCTCCGGATGTCGATTGCATTACGCTGAAAAGGTCCAGATGAGGCTCATTGCTCCGAACACAGCACTTGGCATCTCCTTGAAGCTGCCTGATACGAGTTCCATGAGATTCTGACACCATGTTTGCTCCGATAGATCACGCCTACTTGAGCCACAGCGGGCGCCATTGTAGGACATCGTATGTCGCAGCTACTCTATGAGTCGGCGATCTCCTGACAGCTGTACCTGCAGACCGCAGTAGTGGCTCTGGCACAGCAATGCTGCAAGGTTTCTCGCTTCCTCCACCGCTTCGGGCGTATAGAAGACCTGGGGTCTCCTTTGACACTCTCCGCTTGTGGCGGGTTTGCGCTACGCCAAGACTCTCGATCGGTCATGAGTGCTACTGGCAAGATTGAAGTGGCTTCCAGGACGATAATGGTCAGCTTCTTCGCGAAAGCGACGTCGCAGTGGGGCCATACCAGGAATCGACTATATGAAGCACGTCGTAGTCCCCGAATGTCAAGACTTCAGCAAGACACAGCCAGCATAGCAATCCGACAGAGCAAAATATCAACAGTCCCAACACCCGCCACTCGCTAGTATGCTTTTCAAGGTATGGAGGCAATACTCGGTCGCATCGTCCTTTCACTAACTCTTAAGACTGCTCTTGCCCTGGCTCTGGCCACTTTGGCGTTCGCAATTCCCCAAGATGCTGCTGACGCCCGCCGAACTTGCCCAACCAAGAAGACCACGGTGACTTCCACTGTCACCAGTAGCTGCACCACGACGCCATCTACCACCACCACGACTGTCACCCGTTACAGGCCACGCACAATCACTGTCACGTCGACCTTGACCAGCATTTCGACAGTGACCTCTGCGACCACCGTGACTTCTGCCACAACCACGACGCTTACTAGCACATTATCGACCACGACTACTGCTATTGCTACACCTGGAGTCCTCGGTGTCTACGGCTTCACCGAGGATTTTTGTGCAATTGAAGCTGTGGCCCAGGACAGAGACGATCCAGAAGGAGAGTTGGTCTTACTTCAGGCACCTCTCGGCACTCAGACAAAAAGCCCCTGCGTCAATTTCCAAGATTCCGTCGTCTCGAGTCTTCTCTTCCAAGACTTCCCAGACACTCTCGACTTGGGTAGAAATGGCCGTTGCAGGCTCTATGCGTACACGGGGAACAACTGTGAAGGTGACGGCACCAGGTACCCAATTGAGCTCGCTGCAGACCAGGAACAGGTCTGCCGTGACAGGAACTTCAGAGATATTCGATCCCTGCAAATCGAGTGTAGGCAGGGCGTGTAGCCGTGCATAGCATCCAGTAGCATGGAATGGGAGAGTCGTGGCTCGGAGCAACAAGATAGGGTTGTTTACTGGTTCTGCGGTGCTTTGCAGCACAACCACTGTCGTTACCGAGATGGGTGTCGAGTAGATTGGAATTAGCCTGGCGACAGGCTCATTCCCGTGGTTACGTTCATGTATTCAAGAGGGCAAGTATGTAGGACGCGCAAATGCTTGAAGCGCCAGTTGCAAAACTTAGATGTCTACTCATGCTTGCGACTCATGTTGATAACGGATATGCCACGACTCTGCGGTGCCAGCTGGACTGTCTCCTGCGATGATCTCACACGAAGACCCGCCACCAGTCCGTCAACACGCTGTAGCATTGGTAGTACTCGGAAGACATATGTGAGAATTCGGTTGGTTGGATCCTGCCAGAACCAGGTAGCCGCGAGAAACAACAGAAGCCATTTCTTCATTTCTGCCTGGACGAGGGTCTGACTCGGTCGCTCTTGCAGCTGCACTATGGCGAAAGCATCACTCGTCTCCATTGAGCTCTTCAAACCTGGAAACCTTCAACGCGAGCTTTTCGTTGGAATAAATGAAAGTCGAGCAAAATGCTCGAAACACTTGATAACCGTGCGCGCGCAGTCCTTGTCTTGTCGTTGCTTCTTTACCGCCTTCTATTGTAATACTACTCGCAGATGATGTTGAATTGGCAGCATCCATAGACTGAAAAATGAACGTGAGAGGGGAGTTCGAGCGAGCGACGCGCAGAATTCAAGCATTGCGGGCGAGGTACGACTGTCCATTAGTCAGTGGGAACAACATCTTCTTCGTGTCGAGCGGGCTCTCAAAGCATCTTGTCGATCGTGGCTGCAGCCCGGTCCATGTCATTGCCAATGTTACGATCATTTCTAGCGGCATACCTGGTGACAGGTGAGATTTTACGGGCATGCTCCTATCAGATTAAGCTTTTGACCAAGGGGTGCGCAACAACTCAAAGCCACAGGAGGTCAAGCGGTCAAGCGGTTGAGCAAGTGAGCGATCACGTCCGTGCAGGACCGACTGGAGAATGTATCGACCCCGCCATGCCATTCCATCGCCGCTAGAGAGTCGTGGATGGTCAAGTCGATAGTCAGGATGACGCTTGGCCACAATTGTCAAAGCCGCTGTTCTATCGATAACCGTAACGGTCGAAGGCGAGATCGACAGAACAGGCACGGTAGCATGGCAAGGAGAAGATCACAGACTGATGCTAGCCCACATGGCACTATCTGAACAGCAATTCAGCGCCTACGTCAAGGAATCTATAGCGCTCTTCTCTATCGTCACATCTCGCACCTGGGGTATCATAAATCTCACAAACTCCAGCCCACTTATGCGCCTACCAGATGCAGTATATCTCGTGCAGATAGCTCATGCTTGCCGCCTTGCGACGCGCTCCACCAAGTGCATTCGCACGAAGCTGGTCTACGTATCAGCTTGCGTTGCATTCTCGCTCGCTTGTGCCAGTCGTATCTCCTGGGTCTGAGAAGAGACAGGCTCCAGCGTCCAAACCCATTGCCTATGACGCTTCTTTCTCCCGGCAACAGGTGTGGCTGGACAGGAGGAGTCGCTGTCGTCCTCGTCCGATGACTCGCGCTTGTCTCCGACACGAGGAGAAGATTTCACCACATCGACGCAGTCCCTCTCATCATTATGTGAATGTTCGCATTCGCCACTGAACAGATCGCTTTGCTCCGGAGGCGGCAACTCCAGCGTCGAGATTGTAGACGTGGACGACTCGAGATCAGAATGCTTCATTGTATAAATGGATGTCTTGATCTCCTCGGTCAATGGTGAGCGAAAGGTGACGGTTTTGCTTTCGGGGAACATAGGCCGTGATGGAGTGAAGGAGGTCGTTCGGGTCGTTCTTACTGGTAGCGGACTGTTGGTCAAGATGGAAGTGATGTGGTAAGGAATCTTGTATGGTACTCCAACAAATGAACCAAATGAGCCGTCTGTGCTGATACTTGAGACGCTCGAGGTCGAAGACGCCGCAGACGTGGCTTCCAATGTATCTGCGTCTCTTGACGCTTGGTCTGATTGTAGTGGTTCCGCTGCAGTGTCTGGCGTCAACACTGGCTTCGGTCGCGACATAGGAGCCTTTTGGCCATGCACTGGACTGTGCGCATTGGAGAAGGTGTTCCTTATCGTAGGTGAAGTGGCGGAAAGTGTCTCCAACTTCAGACTCGTTGCGCCCTTGCCAAAGACTGAAGATGGTATCGAGGTGTTAAGCGATAACCTGGGTCGTTTTGCCGGCGAAGGCGACGGTGGTCGCAAGGCTGGTACAGCGACCTGGCCGCATGCCATGGGGGCTGCTGAGGGCAGGACGGCGAGTGACATTGTGGTCATTTGGACGAAGAATGAGGGCGATGGAGCGGCATAAGAGCCAGTAGTATGCCAGTAGCCGCGGCCGAGTGCACTCGGTTTATGAGGTAGGTAAGACGGGTTGGAGGGGCTCGTATTGCTAAGAGTAAGCGCCTGATCTGATGCAGGAAAAGTGATACCGAACCCGGCACAGATGCCCGGACAGGATAGACAAAGGATCAGGCGGGAGAAGAAATTGTCGTCAAGTCATGGGAGGTACAGTACCTTTAGAATATGAGCAGTTGGTCGATTCCGTATCCACGTAGGCAGACGAGCAGCTGCACAGAAGAGTAGGTCTGCCTCTTCTTCTTCTTCTGAATGATCGACGTCAAGCGCAATCCGAAGCACGACCAGGCCTGAAGTGGTACGCTGTACACAAATGGCAGCGAATGGGAAGCTAGTCGCAAGCATGCGCGCCTACTGCCGCTCGAGTCCCTGTCAGCGCCGTCGCGGTCGTGGTGGCAGAGTGGCGACTGTAGCTATTTGCGTCTCAAAATAAGCTCACGTGTGGAGATGTTGTCAGACAGACTGGTGGAGGTTGAGTGAAGCCGAGATCTCTGCGGCGGAATGCCTGCAGTAGGCAAAAGTGAAAAGAAAAGCCCAGGCCGCAGAAGCCCCACTATCCACTATCCACCGTCCAATTCTGACATTGCCCGTCCGAGTACCTACCACACACAGTACCTGACCTTCATATAACTGCTACAGCTGTAGATTATGACTGCTTCAACATACATGTATTACAATCACGCGCTGGGCACAGTAGACCCGTCACAAATGTTTATTGTTGTTCCAGCCGCTCATCGCTCCAGCCGGATCATGCAGGTGGTGGCAATCCATAATTATCGCCATCACGTAGACGAGGCTCGGCTGGGAGGTGCGTAACGATGGAACCCGCGGCGTCGCTACCATCACGCGCGCATCGGACTTTCGTCATCCAAGTACGCAACGGCCTGACCCTGAGGAGAGACAGATGTCTCAATAACGTTTCCTCTGGGTCTACCGAGTGTTCGCCGCCGGGACCACTTTCACCGAACGCATACGATTTACAGCATTATCTATACGAGGCATGCGTCGCAGGGCGATGCGCCGCGTGAGCGAATCGCGCTTGGCAAAGTACTCGCTGCTCGGCTTGCAGGGCAAGATTTTTTTCTTCGTATAAGCGCCGCTGTTGATAGGCTGTACATGTCCCTATTGGGGCATTCATGGTGGGTGTCAGCTGTAAGGCGGGCAGGCGGGCAGTTCGCATGCATGCCAGATCCATCTGACAGCATGCGAGATGACGCACCTGCTGACAGTAAGTGATGACGAGTTGGTCCATTTTCGGTCTGAAGCGTCGGCATGATAGTAGTCATCCCTTCGTATAGCACGAGAGTCATTTCATCATATAGTACGAGAGTACCAGGACAGGATCGTTCCGAGTCGGGGACAGTGCTTGATGCGTAAAAGTTCAACCGAACCCATGAATTCCAAGTGCTGCTGCTGAACTCGTTTAGTCGATGGCTGAGCAGGCAGGCCACTTCTATCGCCGCCATGTTTGTCTAAGAACCATGTATGTTGTCGATTTATCGTCAGGGAAGGATCTTCGATTGTCTAGTATAGTCTGGGCTAGACGGGCTCGTGTTATGGACATTTGAGCTGGGTAATGGTTGCAACGCCTAGTCATACCAGGAGCACCATGAGCGACCTCCCAGAAAGCCTCGAAACGACACCTTGCAGAGCGCTGCTGTCCAGGCTTGGATTAGAGCGAAGTCAGTATCGGCATCTTCGTCAGTCGCAAACAAGAGCGATCCCATATTGCCCCGGGACAATGAATGGAGTGATGTACCTGCATATAAGATGCCTGAGGCAGCAAACCCCGTACCTATACAACATTTGAGTTCATGTTCATGTTCGACCTAGGGTTACTGTACTCCGCTACCTCACACGCGTCATGCTTTCGAGTCTTTACGCGTCAATGGATAGCCTAGTCAGCGAACTGCCGCCTGCGTGAAGCAAGGAATGGACAAGGAAAAGATTCCGGCCAGGAGCGACGAGCGCATCATTATACATTTCGTATGCAGCTTCGAGCACCACGGGAGAAGTCGAAGCTCACGAAGTCGCAGGACTATGATTGCTTCTACGCCTCCGTCTTCGAAGCAAAGCGACCCGCGCTTAAGAGCTTGCCATTCGCCGTACAGCAGAAGCAGGTTCGTTGGCTGTCAATAACATCATCTTCCAGCACGATGCAGGACGACGTCTGATCATTGCCAGATCATTGTGACTTGTAACTACGAGGCGCGACGTCGAGGTCTCCACAAGCTACAGCTCATCCGAGACGCGAAGCAGCTCTGTCCCGACTTGATCATCGAACTTGGAGAGGACATAAGCCGATTCAGAGATGCCTCGAAAGAGCTGTATGCATTCATCAAAGACTTCTCTTGGAACAATAAAATCGAGCGGTTGGGATTTGACGAAGTATGGCTCGACGTGACGGACATTGTGGAATACAATATGGAGACCTTGAACCGCAACGACCTTGGCAACTCGTTCTTTCAGACAGACAGGAACGATCCTACCACAGGCTTTCCATACAATGCTTCTGCGGTCGCGGGTCATCTGTATCCAAGCGATCATATACAAGATCCAGACCGTGATGCAATAGATGAGCTCACGCTCAGATTGAGGCTGGGCAGTCATCTTGCATTGCACATCCGTCATCAGCTCGAGGAAGTGAAGGGCTACACCTCCACCGTCGGTATCGCGACCTCCAAATTGCTATCGAAACTCGTCGGCAATCTGAACAAACCTAAAGGGCAAACCACGCTTATGCCACCCTACACAAGTCTCGACGAATCGTCGAGCAACGTCACCAAATTCCTCGATGAGCACGATATAGGAAAGATTCCGGGCATAGGGTTCAAAACTGCCCAGAAGCTGCGTGAACTTGTACTTAGGAGGCCACCCGATTTCGACGCCGGTCTAGTGTATGGGGGCACTAAGGAAACTGTCACGGTGGCTGACGTTCGTAACCATGCCGAGATTAATCCAGAGATGCTCGAGAAGCTGCTCAAAGGGCCAGGCTCGTCACACGGCATTGGCCGCAAGATCTGGTGTCTGATCCACGGCGTAGACGATACACATGTCAGCCCTGCGAGAGCTGTGCCAAGACAGATCAGCATCGAAGACAGCTATATCCGCCTTGACACGATGGCGGAAGTGCTCAGGCAGCTCACATCATTGGCTCAGAGCTTGCTCTCCCGCATGCGGATTGACCTTCTCGGCAGTTTAGATGAGTTCGAGGCCGCTAATGAGAACTCGGGTGGTGGCGAAGAAGAATCTTCCAACGCTAATGATGTAGTGACGGCGGGTAAGCAATGGCTGGCACGCCCGAAGACATTACGTTTGACGACCCGACCACGTAAACCGCTCCAGTCAGACGGGACACGGTTACGCTCCTTCAAGCGAATGTCGCACTCGGCACCCTTACCGAACTTTGTCTTCAATCTTAACGACGACGTTGGCGCTCTAGCCGCCAGGCTGGTTAAAGAGACTCTTACGCCGATGTTTCACCATTTGCATCCTCAGAGGCAAGGATGGAACTTGAGTCTCGTCAACGTAGCAGTCACGCACATGCACGAGAGAGCCGGCAATAGCAAGACTGCGAGCGGCCGAGACATTGGAAATATGTTCAAGCGTCAGGAACACGTTCTCAAGGACTTCAAGGTCACTGTAAGGGGCGACAGCGGACCGCCAGCACAGAAAGACACTCGGCTAAGGAAGAAGAAATCGGTGAGATTCGTCGACACACCTATGACCGTGGACCCCGATCCTGTCGTTGAAGAGCCGGCTGTCTTCACATACGAGCCTGCAATGGACACAGAGAATGTTGTGCCGGAGCAGGAAGAGGACGAGGATTTCCATAAATGGGATGATGGTACTGGCGAAGACGATATGGAAGAAGTATGTAGAGTTTGTGGATTGAGGTTGCTCGAATTCGCCATGATACAACACAGACGGTCGCACGAAGTTGCTATAGGGTCTGAAGATAGTCTCGTACCAGATTGAGGCCTGCATGGCTTCGCCGGTTGCGTGCGTGCGGGCTTGCCACTGACTCTCCTGGATCTTTCCATTGACTTCATAAGACCTTATCCCGGAGCGAATCGTCACCACGTAAGATCTATGGGCAATTCATGACCATCGTTACGTCGCGCGACCTTATCTATTGCCGTCGCATTGCCTTTCGTGGCTACACTATGTTACAGGTCTCCTGCCGATATGGATGAGCTGGAAGATGATCTATGCCGTGTCCATTTTATCGTCGTCTTTCTTGTCTTCAGGTCTCTTAGCCTCAGTACCCGCGCTGCCCGAAGCTGAACCACTCGGCTCTCCGTTACCATCAAGCAGAGGCTGAGCCTCGCTCGATTCTCCTTCCGTATTCTCCGGCACACTTTGAAGGTTCGTCTTACCATCGGCCTCTTCCCGCGCTTTCTTTTCTCGCTCCTGTCGCTCCTTCTCTTCCTCCATACTCATTCGCAGCACAAGGGCCAGCTCTGGATCGAGATTTGGGTCCACGCCAAACTCGAAGTCATTGCCTCCCGCTCCCGCCTCGGCGCCTGCTCCTGCACCATTTGGTGCTGCACCACCTCCTTCGCCAGCGAGAATGGGCGAGGCAACAATCGTGTCGGAGAGCAGATTTGGTCCGGGTGGGATGATCTCGAGATGTGAGCCTTCATTAGACTTGACGGCCTCGTTGAATTGACGGAGCTTGTCGAGGTTCTCATTAGACAGATTACCAAAAGCGATGATGTCGATGCTGGTGTTATTCTTCTTCATGCGCTTCGCGAGCTTCGTGAGCGTGCTTGAAGAGTCGGCGATGGGTGAGCAGGTGAAAACGATGATTCGTTGCCGTTGCGACTTATTCTGTCGGTGCTTCAGTGCTAGCTGGAGAAGATCATTAGCCTCGTGACGCAGCACTTGAAATGTGTGCTCGCGCTGCATACCGATGCGATCATGATGCCCGTGTAGAGATGCGACTCGCCCTTGACTCTTGTTCGATGTAGACCATCTAATATTTTGCCGGGGTTGGTGGTGAGTGTGGTAAGGACCTCTGGACCGCTTCCGCCCATACTCATCAAGCCAACAGAAGATTCAGGATTGGCTTGGGTCTTGGAATGGAAGATGAGGTTGGCTGCATCCACTTGCGCTTCCCATCGCGACGGAACGTAGTCTCCATTTCTGCTGCTCTCACTGTTGTCCACCCTGCACACGATCATCAGCAGCCATTTCTAGTGTATCTCAAGTGCACTCGGGTTGCTGTACACGATCATCGTTGCCTCGAGCACCATCGTGGCGGTGTTGTGTTGGCTGACTCGCAGATGTTGCTTCGAGTGTGTTCTGGAGTGATGGAGGCGGCGATGGTATTAGTTGACTCGATGGAAGTTCGAGATGCTGGCGTTGGTAGAGAGTAGTAGCAATAGTATCAACTTGCAGTCGGAGCTTAGTTGCTGTGCTGCAGGAACCCCAGTCGATCGCGAGGCGGCTCATCCCGGCTGGCGTCACAGCTTGTGAATTGGGAGTCGGGCATGGGGGAGTAATCAACAACAAAACAACAAAACATTAACACGGTCACCACCAACCAGCCAGACTTATAGTACAAGAACGGATAACATACACGTAAACAATCAGCATTGAGTCGAACGATAGTCCATATCCTGGCTTGTTAAAATGTCGCAAACGCCAGAATGCAGCACCGCGAAAGGGACAGTAGGCATCACACAACGAGAGAAGCAGGCACTGATAGACGATCTACAACTTGAAAGTAAGCGTCGGCAAACCGATAGATTGGCAATTATATATTCAGACCCTGACGTGTACAGTAACGGAGCGAGCGCGTAAACTGCGAGCACAGTATGCACTACAAGCACAAGGTCTACGAACGCGACTCGAAATGCGCGTCAACCGTATCCCGCAGGCATTGAGAAAACGAACAATGCAGGACCTCATAGACGAACATACTACCTGGTCAAAACCGGCTCCTCCTGCACCTGCACCAGCTGCACCCAAAGCGAGACCGGCACAAGCAGATGCATCAGCGCAAGTGCAGACACTAAGCAAGAGGCCGTCGAAGAGAAAGAGGTAGGAGGATGGCAGCAGTTCTCGATGCATGGAAGATTCAAGTACTGACATCGCGCCAGTGATGAGATATCAACTGGTGATGACAAAGAAAACGTTCCATCTCGACATGACCAGGATCTTGACAATCCCAAAAAGCGGACCAAGACCACTGGAGTGGTCGCCAACTCAAAAGCGACACGGACCGCTTCGCGAAAAGCAGGACCTGCAGGTGTTCTTTCTCCCAAGTCTCATAACTCGAGAACATATCCACAATCTCCTTTGAAGCCTTCCACTCTAGCAGTAACGCAATCGTCCGCTCCAGCAACGAAGACTTCAACTCGAGCACCCAGTCGACAGACCAAACGCACCGTAGCACCGCCTGAAGCCGAGAGTAGGACCAGTGGTGCGAGCGACTCGAGTGCTGGGACGACCATTATCACGAAGCCGGGAACCAAGAAGCCTCCTGTGCCGAAAAGGTCGGGCCCGACGAAGACAGCCTCCTCCACGACTGGGAGGAAGCCGGCGACTGCCAGGCGGGACATGGCGCAGGCCCCGCCGATCGTTGGAAGGACGTTGAGGAAGAGGAATTGATCGGTATCAGGCCGGACCTTCCGTCCGAGAAATCGGTTTTGTCCACAGCACCTTCCACATTCGTGACACGGCTGCCGCTATCCGAGGGTCAGACTATCCAGGGCAGTGGAACATCCGGGCAAGCTACCAACGGTCCAAACTCTACAACACATCCAGCAACAGACGCAAGCTAGTCGCACCACATCCACACTCTCACACACTTCTGTCGCTCTATGCCAAACTGCGCAAGGTCGAGGCTCAGGCTTAAAAGATGGGACCAAAGGTGTGAGACATGCAGGACTCAGTTGTCAGTGATGATCTAATGCGAGATCCGCTTGGCCCTTGAGCTGCGCCGAGTAGCTCGGTGCATTCTGCTGACTGCTCGGTCTCGAAGGCTGTTTACTTCTGGTACCATGGAAACGCGATTTATTCGCGTACAGTCAATACACATGCGCCACTTGACGCACGAAGGGTGCACACCGCATAGCAGTCAACGTGTCTACTCTTCCCCCTGCGTTCCGAATGCATGCTTTGCCTGACTGATGAGCAGCGCTTTCTTGGAAGACTATGAGCTTGTCTGTAGCGCGTCATCCCGCAACAAATGCTGCAGTCGACGCTTTGATTATGCTTTAGACTCCCTTGCGAAACAATAACGACTGGTCACGAGGGGTTGCACAGTCTTTGATATTGGATACATGTGCTTGATGAGGTATTACGTGGACCTTCGCGCTCACAGAGATGCCAGAAAAGAGGAATTCGGATCCAAAACAGCTCGGCTTTCTAGGCATATTCAAGCGGAAGCAGTCACCGTCACCACCCATCAATGCACGAAGTGCAACCGTAGATACCGCTAGTACAGCATCGAAGCCGAAGAAAGAGCAGCATAAATCTCCAGCACGACGCGCGTATAAGCCTCGACATGCGGAGCGAGATTTTGTTCTCTCCATCCCAGTAGAGCATCGACCGGACCTTGTAGCCAAAGCTAATGAAGCACGACTACAGAGAGTGTGCTCGGATATTGGCTTCAGCTCAGCGTCTTCATCTCGTGGTGCGACCTCACAGTATCGCGCCGGTTCGCATGACTGGCAGACAAGACACACACCATCGCATCCCAACCTGCGTCTGCAGCAGCAAGCGGAGTACGACACAATGACAGCTGGAACAAGTGTTGGATCAAGTGCTTCATCTACCCACAATAGGGCAGTGTCGCGATCTGTAATACAAGCTGGCAGTAGATATACTGCAGATGCATATTGGTATCGGTCAACACCGCCTGAGCACAGACCGAATGCTACACCGCGTCATGGCACCTCAGCGATACCACAGTCTACGAACGCTGAGATGGAGGGACTTGGTCAAGCCTTTCGTGAATTGGGTCTGGTCGAAAACGATTCAGACAAGCCTCCACAATCAGCACTGTCTTCAAGTTACACTGCGCATGCAAGTCACAGGCTACAGGCGGCACATGCCACGACTCGTGAGCGCGCTCCTTACTTCAGTCATAATACACCTAAAGGCAAGGGCAAGGGCAAAGTTGTCACTTCCTTGGCCAGGCCACCAAGCGTGGCCGGCAGCAGCGATTATGGCGATGAGAACTCCGACCAAGACTATATCAACGACCGGGAGTCCTATGCCCTCAGGACTCAGGCGCCAACATATCGAAGGGCACAATCAGCGCATCCAGGTATGCATTACAGCGATCCTGTGCACATTGTTTCGCCTCCAGGAGCCGAATCAGTTCAGGTACAGGGTCATTTGTATACACCGTCGGTGGTAGACGCCGACTCTAGTGGCTCCTCTTTCGCCGATTCTTTCGACGTGAAGAATGAATTTTGGACCGGCGAGCGTCATCCATCTAGCAGTACTCTCAGGACCGCATGGACCGACTCTTCGGAAGCCCGAGGTAACGATACTCGCTATGTTCGCACTTCAAAGGCGAGTAATTTGGCGAGTGAAGGAGAAGAAGATAACCGGAGAACACCGACAAACCTCCATGGTGCGGATGGCGACATGCACAAAGACGAGTACAACAACGGCGAAGGACATCTAGCAGACGACAATGCGGAGAGCACAGAGGCAGCACAGAGCGAGGTAGTAGATGCAGATCTGGCGCGGGCAATGGACAAGGTCAAAGACCTACCTGGGGCGTGGTAGCTATCTACCGCCTGCAGAGTAGCGGCATGATGGATACGCCTATTGGTACATCAACATGTTCTGGTGCCTCTTTGTCACTTGGACTCATTGTTACGGGCAGGGTAAGCAATGCTCACTACTCATGTGTTGGATCGACAATTGTATATCGATTGACAACGGGGCGTCTCGCAGGAAATACCCATTGCGAAACTTAGATCATTGTATGAAACTCCTGCTGAGTGGTACCGTTCCTGCGCCGCCTTATATGATCTTGCTTCAGCGACTCAAGGCTTCCGTCTTCCGTACACGATCAGCAATCAAGCTGCCAAACTCCTGTCGAATCTCAAACGGTCCTACGTGACCGATGCCCTCGTGAAAGGACTTAGTCACACCACTTTCCTCGCCACCCAGCCCTTTAAGTAGCATTTTGCCATGCACAAAATCAACCATACGGTCGGCAGTGCCGTGGAAGACCAGAATCCGTTCCCGTCCGATTTGATCGCCTATCAACCGAAGTTGTTTGTCAGACTTGTGATGAAAGCCAGCAGCGTACAGTTGGCAGAGGAAACCTCTCGGTGTGAAGACTCCAGATGTGAGACGTTTGTCGATTTCTTGTGCCGCGAATCGGTCTCCGTTGGTAGGAAAGGGTTTTACAGCGTGCTCTGTCTCGTCCGGGCGGGCGAGCCACTCTGCAGAATAGCAGTCTGCTTTCACCTTGGCTATCTGCTCGTCCAGGGATCGCGGGACCAGGAGATTGATTCTGTTGCGGATGTTTTCGAGGAATGGAAGTGTGCGAATGATGCGTGGTGCCGTGGAGATGAGATTCAGACTGCATATTCGTTCGGGAATTTGTAATGCGAGTTCTTGGGCGATCATGCCGCCCATGCTAATGCCCACGATGTGGATGCTGCGAGGGCCTGTCCAGCCTACGTGTTCCAGTAATTCGAGCAGGTCTTTGGCCATTTCCGAGGTGGTATATCTAAGAATCGGCTTGTCGCTCTCGCCCATGCCTCTGTTATCGAAGATTAGACAGGTATAATCGTCGGCTTGCGTGTGTCCAAAGTCTTTCGTCTGTCGTTGCCATGTTTTCATAAATCCACCTAATCCCATAATAAAGACGATCTTTTTGGGACCGTGACCGTGGACCTCGTAAGCAAGCTTGAAAGGGCCTCCTCGACCAGCGGCCACGTCAATCTTTCCTCTGCTATCTGGCTTGAGATCCCAGTGCACATGCGGAAATTCGGGATGCTCCTGGAGCTCTTCTGCAGTGAGCGGCTTTGCTCCCATGCCGCCGTGTGCTCGTTCATGCGGGCCACGACCACCTCCACCTCCACTTTGTTCATTTTTGAGGGAGGTCAAATCGCTTTGCAGATGTTGTTTCGCCGAATTAGCTATGCCTGCGTTCGTGTCTGCGTCCATATCGGGCGTTTCTTTCAAATACAGTAAGGAACGAGTATAGTTTATTCTGTGATCATGCCCGCTACATGTGTGTACTAAGGTCTAACTATGTGTGCTCGTGGCTGCTATCAGTCCAGAACTATGATTCCGAACTTCTGGAAACTGGAAATTTTGAAGCACGTGGCAGCCTGCATGTGCCTCGGTTGGTTCCATTCTGCGAGTGACCCCTGGGAAAATCAAATGTATATGTATGATCATGCGAGCGGTGTCAGTATTGCATGCGCACAACGAATACGAGAAAAAGCTTGGCTACAGGATGAGCGCTTCTCGGCGCGCGGCAAGTGGCGACTGCCACTTTTGACTCATTCAAGGCTGTCTACATGTACTTGCGCCTTTGATGTTACACAAAACTCGTCTTTCAGTGCATCTTGATGCCATGCCCTTGGCTGCATGGCAGTATTCACCACATAGCTATCAATCATACTGCAGATCGCCATGTCCAATCTGAAAGTCAATGCGACCTTTGTCAGCGGCCCACTGCTTTGCCTCAAACTACTCTAGCCTCAGCGCTGCCAATCGGTCGTCCTGCAAAATTTACACAACCATCTACGACACCTTGCCTCGCAGCCTCGGAGGAGACCTTTTCACCACCCAAATATCCGAGCCAGATGAGCTTGCCAATACGCTCGTCCGAGACCGAACCCAGCCGCTGCATCTGCTTGTCCTTCCCATCTGGCTTTGCTTGAAACCAGACATCCAATTCACCTCCACGATTCCTAGACAAGATCATGACAGATCCTTTGGGTGCTTTGCCACCGGAGAATATATTCTTGAAGTCAGTCACTGCTTTCCCGAAATCTTCTTGGTCGTACTCGGTCTCCATGCCTTTAACCAGTTGCCTCGCCTCTCTCGTTCGATTTGTGATGCCAGTAATCCAGCCGTCCCTTAGATGACCAAAGTCGGTGTTCCTGGTTGGAGCAACGCGCCATGCTGTCTTTACACCTGGAACCTTCAGCACTTCCTGCCAAATCTCGCGGCTAGCAGTGGGATCCAGCAGTCGCTTTTTCAGCTCCTCCTTCTCCGATGGTATTAAGGTAGATGCACTTTCGTTGACAACATGGATGAGCTTCTCTTGCAAAGTACTGATGTCCTGCGTTCTGATATACATGCCTACGACGTAGACTTGGATACCAAGGAAGGACACAGTTCGGATACCAAGACCAAGTAGTGTATATTGTTCCTGATTCTCTACATTACCGACATTGATCCCCTCGTTCGGTCCTGCCATGTCAATGCTGCCCGTCGCATCGTGGGCTGGAGCCGACTCAGGAGACGTTGGTAGATAGATTGTCCTTGGGAAGTGTGGGACGCTGCTGGTGCCAGTCTCAACGAGTTCGACCTCCCCGCCTGGTCCCCGTGCCACAATCCTCTTGTCCTCGCCCGCTCCAATGACTTCAACTTCCTTTCCTTGAAACTGCTTGTTGCTATCTTCGCTAGCATCCAGTTGCTGCGTGCCGCGCCTTTGATCTTCGTCCTTTTTCATTTCGTCCAAATCGAGATTATACAGTATTGCCGCCAACCCAAATATGCTCATCAGCAAGCCCATACCAGCATTTCGCATTCGACGAATATGGTATTGTCGCTTCTCTTCACGAGCAATCATACTTGCTCGAGCGTCAAGCGGGTTGCGCGAAGCATCTTCTTGCGCGTAGATATGTGCGGGAATGGCAGATTGCGCTACGAAGGATGGTTCCTGAGCAGGTGGCGCTGTAAAGCTCCGTTTCGCTGGGTTGCTGTATCGCGAGGCATGTCTGATATGCGGAGAGGTTGATGTAGGTGCCGACGCAGAGGGTGGCCGCTGTCGCTGCAGGGATTGGAGTCGTGGAGACAGAAGTCGCATTGTCATTCTCGTGGATGAAGCCATAGCGGAGGAGTTGCGTATGGGAACTGTGATGGATCGCAGTCGTCACTGTGCGAGTAGCTGGAGGTCATAGACCCCGACTCTTCCATATCCTTGTCAGATAGGGTTCGCCCCGATGGTCGGCGATCGGGGCTTGGCTGCAGTTCCGCCGCACGGAGCTGAGCTGACTGAATTTAGCATTCTTTTCCTCGCTAGAACGAGCGCGAGACTGGACTTTTACAACTTGCATCAACACCACAGCTCTTCGAGGAAACTCGCGATATCAAGAACCAGCGTCAACTAAGCATTCAAGATGGTGAGTCTCTGAATATCACCCTGCACCACTCCACAAGCCTCACAATCGCGGCTTGCCAAGTCAAGTCTTTCGAGGCCCCGCGAGACTTGAGGCACATGCACACGAATGCCAATGCTTCCAACACACCATCTTCAATGGCTACACATTTACGCTCACCAAATCAAGCCGTCACAATACTGACAATGACTGCTACAGTCCGACGGAGAAGAGCCACAAGTCGAGGTCGCCGAGGCCGATGAGGTCGAGGTCACCGCCGACACCTCCGCCAAGGGCGGCAGCATGTCCGTTCTCGATGCTCTCAAGGGTGTTCTCAAAATTGCCCTCATCCACGATGGTCTCGCCCGTGGTCTCCGCGAAGCCAGCAAGGCCCTCGACCGTCGCCAGGCTCACATGTGCGTGCTCAACGAGGCATGCGAGGAAGAGGCCTACAAGAAGCTTGTGGTCGCCCTGTGCGGCGAGCACAAGATCCCTCTGATCAAGGTTCCTGATGGCAAGCAATTGGGAGAGTGGGCCGGTCTCTGTATGTTTGATGCTCTCAGTCATATCTACATTCCCGATGGCTGACCATGATTTCACGATAGGCCAGATCGATCGTGAGGGTAACGCACGCAAGGTCGTCAACTGCTCGTGTGTCGTCGTCAAGGATTGGGGTGAGGAGTCACAAGAGCGCTCTATCCTGCTCAACTACTTCCAGACTGAGCAGTAGATGATCGGAGGCATGATGCCGGCACACTAGAAGAAAGAGAAGACCCTGATAGAAAAGAGCAGCACTGGCGAACGGATACGCAATGATTTCCATCTTCCGATGCACGGCTTTGTTCTGCACCAGAACCTATGCGTCCGAAATCAGCTCTGGACTTTCAGCGTGGTACATTCGGTGCTTGCCTGCTCGAGAAGCGCTCGACGTACATTAGGCATTCTTCGAGGTCTTTCTCACGGCATCGACTTTCAGTCAGAGCAGAGTTGCAACACCATTAGCCGCCACCTCCATTCACTTACACTCTTGGTGCTTCAGGGTTGGGTGGACTCATACTATCCCTGTTTTGACTCACTTCCACTTTCCACTACAATTGCCCTAGATAGACGTCGAGTACAAACTCTGGCAAAAGAAGTCTGCTGCAAGGGTATTTCTAACTAGTCACGCCCACCATAACAATTGCATTGTCCTGCTGCATGGAAGCATAGTGAACCAATGCCAAAGTAATACAGGAGTCGAGGTCTACCTATGTATACGTGGGACGCAGCTGTCGTGTACAGAACTATGCAAAACGACCTTCACAACAGTTCGTGCTGTTGTCACATTGTATCATATACGTCGATGGTCGTCAAACGTATCGTTTGCTCGTATGCAGCTGATAGCTATAGATTCCTGGCCTCAGATCAGCCCCCAAAAGAGTTTCAAAGACCAAAACACAATCGTCGTGCGTGAAATCCTTCTTGTCAGCACACAGCTACGATACTCCGCCACATGTCCAGTACTGTACCAATTCCATCACCAATGTAGAGAGCCGTATCACCGCAGCTCAACAGACGGCCAACCCGTGCGATGTCCTGAAAGTCTCAGATGCTGGTATGGCGTACTCGTGGGGTCCTAGGAAGAAGAACGTCAGCCATATTCGAACCGCAATGCGCATACTTAGAAAGTGCCGCTCAGGCACAAGCCAACCGCAGCGCGTCACTTGCTGCGCACTACTGTCGCATGCACTCAAGCATGCATTATGTCCTTCAGTATGACTTACAAAATACAAGCCCTCGACTGAGCCATCACTCCGCCGTAAGCTGATATAGTAGAATCCGCTGATGGTCAAGCCATGCCCTCGATCCTGATCACCAGTGCGATCTGCTGCACTACACTTGTCGTCTTTCGAGTGCACAAAACATCGCTCCTTCCATCGCATAAAGATATATTTCTGGTGGATCTCGTTGATCTGCCCTTTGGATAGCAGTAGACGCGCAGTCTTCTCATCCGAAGGCACAGTGTCGAATGGAGGGAGTTTCCGCCAGTTCGAGGCATCCGTATGCGCGTTTGCAGAGGGAAAAGAGATCGTATCCGACAGCCTGGTGTGCGGCGTTGCATTGAAGGAGTTTGTAGGATGAGGACCCTGTCGTTGAACATCCTTTGCGCTGGGTGTAAGAAAAGAGTGGGTGGCAAGGTCGATAATGTGACCTTCGAGATAGGTTGTAATGGGTGCATGCTTCTTGCCGGCCTTAGGCCGATCAGCAGGGTTTAAGACGGAGACGCCTGTTGAGTGCTGTGGGACGTCGTAAGCCTCCATCGTACCCTGCAGTGTCATCTTTTCGGCATCTACTGAGTGTATCATGACTCGCACTGGCCAGTGATCGTGCGAAGGATCTGAGGGCGTCATAGATATTGCAGCCGTGGTGTGCAACGCTGGTGGTGTTGGTTGATGTGACAGCCACGGCCTGGCTGCATCGAACGGTTGGACCCGCGTTGAGCCTGGAGGATGGTCATATCCCGTCGTAGCGGAACTATGGCCATGGAAATTAGGGTTGATCTGCTCGACCGCATGCGAAGACGAGCTGCCCGGTCGTGAGTGTAGTAGACCAGCATTGCCACCAGTAGCGTGCTGGTGTCCCTCGAATACAGATCCAGCCTGCAGCCACGACGATGCAGGCAATGGCTCAAGCTCCTCCAAGTCCATCACGAAGTCGTCGTGCTTGTCCGCGAAGAACTCTTTGGTGGCCAGTCCATGGTCGATGGCTACAGAAAGAGCCTCTTCGTAGCGGCAGCAGGATCGCAACTGGTTGAGATACTTTAACGCGCTTTCCAAGAATTGTGAGGAAGAGTCCGAGGCTGAAGCTGTAGGGGGCACCGATGGGGTTGGTATTCGAGGCAGTCGTGGTGCAGCATTGTCTGTAAGATATCGTCGTTGCATGACTTCGGCACGCTCCTGCAGTGTACGCGTTCGTAGCTCAGCCGGCGGCAAAGGCCACGACTCTCTGGTTGAGGCGCTATTTCTGTTCTGTTCACTGCCGGATCGGCTACCTCCCGGGCTAAACCAACCCGTCCCTCGTGCTCTCTCCTCTTCTTCGCTCATGCCGCTGCGTTCCCGCTCCATGACATACCGCAGCATCCTCTCAGTGGCAGAAGGCGAGCTCTCTTGGCGTGCACGTTGCAACACTGCCCGACTGCGCAAGCTCATCAGCTCGTTCTCAGGCCCCCTCCTTCTCCGTTCCCTAATTCTGTCCCGCCGCGCAGCGTCTACATCAGGCGTCTCGGAAGTGCCAGATACGTGCGTGTCTCTATCTCTCGCTCGTGCTATTTCTTGCTGACCCTGACCCGTCGCACGATGGATGTCCGCGTGCGTGTCGGGTGTTTGCCGACGTAGCTCTGCGAGAATCTGATCCAGCTCGTCGTCCTCCTGCTGCACAGACTCGCTACGCGAGGGCGCCCAGTCGTATAGTCTTTGTCGTTCTGGCGAAGGTGAGCGGTTACCGTATGCCGAAGCAGAAGAGGAAGCCGTTGGATCCTGCATACGATTGAGCCTTGCAAGTACGCGCTGCAGTCGTTCCCTCCGTGACAATTCATCTGCATGTTCTGCAGCACTTTGTGTCGGCGTATCGGTGCGACGAGCGGAATGATGAGGACGGAATTGCGACGAAGATTGGAAGTCGACGGTTGCAGAGGACGGAATGGCAGCATTCGCACTGGTGCTGGTACTCATGCTGGTGCTCGTGGCCTCTGCAGCGGGATCCAGCGACTCTAAAGAGTCACGCAAGAAGCTGACATTGGCTTCGTCGGCTTCGTCCTCGGCCTGAGTATGTAGCGTCGCAGCAAGGTCGGGAACGGGCGACGAGAGATATGATAGCGGCGTCAGAGGGCGTTGTGCGGCGGTCTCGCGAGGACTCCCGGGACTTCTCTAAGGTCGCATAATCAGAGGGCTGCAACGTAGAGATCACCACATGTATTGTTGCAACGAATACCAGATACGGTTGGGAAGGTGTAGGGCGCTGCTTACCGACTCTGAGGTAGAAGTCACATCACGAGTTGGCGTGTTCGCTGGAGGCATTGTGGCAGCGTCTGGCGCCCTCAAGCTGTTGTGCCTGCCTGCATGTCACTATCTCATCATGCTGCGTGCAGGTCCGAACATTGAAGCCAGCGGTGCTGTCGTGAGGAGCGCTCGATATGCGTGCACCCTTTGTTGCTTGGATCCAGTCAAGTCCAGTGTCGATGAAGTGCGGAGAGCGGCCGCCGACGACACGATTGTCTCGTCTCGTCTCGTCTCGTGTAGACAAGCGAGGGCTGATCAAAGAGCGGTTGGCGCTAGCTCTACCTCCGGACGACGTCACATTTGCACTACAGGTAATATCATTATAGGTATACATGCACTGTCATGGACTAAGGTACAGAGGTAGCAGCACAACAAGCTAGCATAGAAGAATGGTGGCATGCATATGTCGCAAGGCGAAAGGTGAGCCAATGCCAATGTGTGAATTATAGTTACTACGAAAATAGAGTATTGTTGACAGTCCGCCACAGATCTAGCTGTGAGCGGCTCTGCCGTTTCTAATCCCTGCATCCACTCGCCCCGTCTGACACGTCAAGTGTCACTTGGACTTCTCGCCAACCAGTTGGGAGTATAGTAGGATGATCACTATCTTCTGACCTTCACCCAAAAGTGACCAGACATGCCAGCAAAGGCGTCTGTCACGACACGCTACCACTGCAAACTGAACAACCACTCGAAGCAGGTCTACCTCCTCCCGACTTGCGTTCGGAAACAAGCTTCGGTGCCTCAGCGTGAGTGTCGTAACATCGTCGCCATATCTAAGTGGAGCCAAGTCTTCGAGACCCTGCTCCTTCATGAAAGGCCGACAGCTACAAACGGTCGTTGTCCTCTCAAGGGAAGGTCATATTAATCGAGCCAAGCGTGTCGAACGCTTGCGCTCTGGAATCCAAAAAAAGTTGCCCTTCGTCGATGACGCTGCCAGTTGGTCGCCGGGACCAAGGCCATCGCCGTGCAAACACCCTCATCCCCACACCGCATCCGCTGTCTGTTGCGAGACCGGAGTGTACGGCGGGCTTCCAGGCACTGCGAAGGCATCCAGAAAAGAATGGACATTCCAGCTGTCGTCGTAATCCAAGCGTGTGCGCGTACCATAAAGCCATGATCCGGTCCAAAACATTCATCACTCCACCCCAAAAAAAATTTGATGTGACCGCGAGGTCGAGAATCCTTGATCCTGTCTTGCATGGCATGCCTCCAGATATGCGACCATTGCTCGTAACACCTGCGCCCAAACCCACAGGGAAACGATTCGCTAAAACACGCTTATGCTCGCTTGCTAATCGTCGATTCTGTCCAGTATCCAGTAAAAGCCAAACGTAAAACATGTCCAACGCTGACAGAACGCCATCCAAATGCCCTGTTGTGCACTTTTTGAGGTGAGGTGGAGTATGATGATCAACCTCGGGTATAGTATCGCGTGACATAACACATCGTGGTCGCGTGTCTTCTGAGAAACAGTGCGCAATCATGCTCCAAAGCTGTAATCCAGAGAATGTTGCAGGGTCTGGCAAGAACGCCGGCAGTGTCGCTCAACGACGGAGATGGTGGTGCAGAACCGCTTGCGATAGTCGATCATACAGCAGTGGCATACTGTGTGGCAAAATTGCTTTGACTCCAACCGAAGTCAGAATAGCTGCCCATGCCGAAATCCGTTCCACAGTGTTGTGGTAACAAGCTCGGCAGGGTGATTGCTGGCATCGGCGGAATGCACTGCGGTGAGCTGTAATATTGCGAAGGTGCCGATGTGTATGGTTGACTGAAAGACGGCGTTGGCGACGGCAGCTGTACAGCACTGAGCTGCATGTCTTGCCAGAAGCTGTGAGACTGGTTGTCGCTACAAGACGTCGCTGTCGGCGACGGCGTTGACGGCAGGACCTTCCAAGAATCGACTGGAGCTGGATGCGCAGGCGCCATGTGCTGTGCCGGTGCCCACCAATTGCCCGGCAACGAGGTGGTGGGCATAATCGGTGCTGGATGAATAACGTCTACGATCCGGGGAGGAGGCGGAAGCAGTGGCAGGAACAAGTTCATGATCGAATTCTTGACATCTTCCGACCGACCCTCCAGCAGTTCGCCTGCACCATCCTCCTCCAGTCCTTCGAGCGCGCGAACGCTTGTGCGGAACACGAACTTGTTCGCAGCCTGGACAAACTCCTCCTGCATCTTTTTGACTTGTGCTTCCTTCTCTGGCCAGCTCCAGGTGCTTGCAGAGGCATCTATCGAGTAGATCTCCTTGTGATACTCCACGAGCGCATCGATGGTGTCTACTGTGAGCTTGAAGGCCACCTCATGTTGTGAAACCATGTCAACATGCACAACATAGGCCTCGACGTGGATGAGCTGGTAGTTGAACAATGCCTCGATCAATGGATTCGAGTCCTTGCGCAGGTCTGTATCAGGAGCCTTGGGTAGCATGAGCGAAGCCAGCGTCCATATTGCGTTCGTGCCGCCCAGAGTTTCTGTGAGACATCGATGATGCTGTGGAACGCTGTTGAGTGGTCGCTTTACCCGGTTAATGCGCTTCAGTGTTTGTGTTAACCAAGGCTCAACCTTAGTATTCAATACAATCTCTGGGCCTGATCGAGGCGCAAAGGCCTGCGCGGATGCCGGTAACAGTTGCACGGGCATGGCCAGAGGTTAGAAATCGGCGCCTGTGAAGACGTTTCCCACGATATATGGATGATGTCAGCGATGCGATGTCTGGACGGCGACTGAACAAGATGAAAAAGAAACTCGGGAAAGAAATGTAACAACGTAATGTGTCTCAGAGCGTTCAACGACTGAATTAGAGCGTACACCCTTATGGAGGAAGAATCGAAGGTGAAGGTGGAGGGTGAGGTCGGCGAATAAGACGGCGCAGAGGGTGAGTCGAAGTGTTATCACCAAGCGGATGTGCGGGGGCTTATATCAATCTGAGCGATCCCATGCACTAAGCTGAATGTACTGCGCCACTCTTCCCTGCGGTGAGCTGCAGGCCACCTTCAAGCAGCATGCATACAGTAGCTCTGCATTAGCTCGGCTTCCCAGCTTCGAATATGTTCGCCGTCGCCTTGAAGCATCCTACACGCGCACGTTCGCACCCGTGCATGGAGAGCTGCTTGCGTGCGTGCGACATTGCGACATTGCACATCCAGCCGCGCTGTGCGATTGAGATCAGCTTCCGAGAGAAGCTTGAGATTCCCTTCTCCGTAACGTTGCAACAGCGCTTCGACCGGTATGTTGACTGAAACGGCATCTACTCCGACTTGCTTTTTGACCTTCCGTCAGCGCTGTCATGTGACAGTGAGGCTCTGATCGGCGACGGCGTGGACACGTGTGCCAATACATGTCATGAAACGCCTCGGGGAGTAAAGCAGTCATGGAAGCATGATGAGAGCACGATCTCATTCACGTCGATGATGGCCTGTCCTAGGTGACCAGTCGTCGTCGGCGCGCTCCATGCGCAACGGGCCTTCTCGAAGATTGCCCTGAACGGTATGTCCAGAAGCCTGGGGTATCTCAGGGGCAGGAGCAACTCAGGCGGGTACAGTGCCAGGCATTCCGTATCGATGCTGTGCCAGTATTGCAAGATGTGCGCGACGAGGCGTCGTGATCATGCTGCAGAAGGGCTTGGTTGGACGTCGTCGGTCGCGGCGAATCGGTAACACTAAAACGTTAAGCTTGAACAGGCATAAGCGTCATCTTCACTGGCCCCAATCACAATCGCAGACCTGGCAACGACCAGGATCGCGGGAAGCTTCCAACGCCTTTGTCCGCCAACGTTCCTGATCCGCGTGTCCAGACCGAGTAGCACGAGCGGCTATTCACAAGTTCATCATGAACACTTGAAAGCAGCAATAGTAGAATGGCAGGAATGGCGATCATGATGCTCTCAGTCCTCGACTACAGTACTCGTGACTTGTCTAGCGTCCTGCGAGCCTCCTGCACGTGCAGGAGCGGTCTCTCGGCGTTGTCCACCATTGAGGCGGTGCAAGTGGCGCTTCGATGTTGTCGATCGCTCGGCCAACGCGATCTCGCAGGGCTCAGGTCAAGGCCACAAGCACGTGAGGCTCTTCGGTTGCTATACATAACGGTAGGCGTCTCCGAGCAGTTTATCCCACGCCAGCGACAAGCGAAACGCATGTTCATGTGCATATGTCGTGTGATTCGCGAGGCGAAGCGTGGACACCGATGCCGATGCCCGTGTTCCAACCTATGTACCAGGGAATGCTCTGTCGTTTCCAGAGAGTCTAGCCATTCCAGCCCACGAACAGCTGTAGCTTATACACCAGGATACCCAGAGGGCTCGAGGGCTTGGTATAAGGGCGGCACGGCTTCCGGCAGTACACTAAACAGCGAACGCCGATGTTATAGATTCTGTCGATGCCGTTGAAACGGTTGGCCCGCCGAGGCCCGGTCGGATGACTTGCGCAACGGTCGTGCAGGGCGTGAGCAGCTGAGCAGCTGCAGCTCGCATACTTAGTCATTGCTGTCGGCCAAAGTCCTGATTCCGTATCACAAAAGGACTTTCGATACGCCGTAACATGGACATTCGCTACATGTCCGTGTCGCGCGCTATACGTACCATCTCTCCGCGTGTTATGGTGTCACCCTTCAGAGCACGAGTTGTGACCTTCGACTGCGCAGTGATCTGCTAGATCGCACGCTTCCAGGACTCAAGTTCTTGTCCATCTCGATGCATCTCTCTTTTGTCCTATGTACACGTGAGTTACAGCCTGAGACCATGAGTGTAGCGCAACATATGTCGCTATCGACATGGTGTTCAAGCATGCATCGACCGAAGACCTATACTAGCTGTGCACTGCGTCTGCAAGACGATAATGAATTCTGAATCGACATCATCATTTACAACAAGAAACCGATGAAGTACTGGCCACAGCTTGCTGAGCTTGCTGTCGAGGCGAAAGTGCCGTGTTTCAGAAGTTAAGAGCATTGTCATAGGTCTGAAAGACTTATCCAATGCTGGCCGATGGTCTGCTTCACACTAGCACTGAGTAGCTCTGGCTGCACCTCTTCATCGTGACTCACCACCAGCATCTTCGCACGCGCACCAGCAGAATCACCATCATATCATCATCGTTAATATCATCGACATCATGGACGGCGTTTTGCAGCGTCTGACAGATCAGCCGCAGCTTCTGTCGGGACTCTGCTGTGGCATCAGTCTAGGTCTTGTCGAGACTCTGACGACTCGTCTACCACGAACGCCATCTCTCGTGCTTAGCGTCAGTCACCTGCCGTCCTCCGAAGACCCCATCTAGAACATTGCGCTACTACTGCATACTGATCCACGCAGATCGGAAGTGGCTCCGGCCTATTGGAAAGTCTGGTGTATCACAAGAGCGGCCACCGAGTGAACATATTTGGCGTCGAGGTGCCTTCTTGCTCGTCACGATATCTACCGGAAGATCGCCTGCTCAGAGTACAAAATGCGGAATCTCTGCATCCCGAAGCCATCATGGCCGAAGCGTTGATATTTTGTTATCCTCGGCAGCCATCACTCATCAAAAAGTACCTGTCGAACCTCGTGAATCAGGGCCCGCTTGACCAAGTTGTATTGATCTGCACTCGCCAAGACTGGCTCGACATTACCGACATCCTCCATGCATTCTTTACTCTGGTGGAAGACGTTCAGCCTTGTGGTCTGCATCAATATGAAGTTCTTGTCGTGGCCTCTGCACCAGCAGCAAAATGCGACCAAACTCTATCGCAGCCATAAGTCCTCTGGGCTTGCGAGGCGTGGCTGAACGCATAAATGGGCCGCTCTAGGTCTTCCAAATGACCCTGCACTTCGGGCGTACGCGAACAACAGCCTTCTCCAGTGCAGCCATCGAATGTCTAGGCGTTGCGCGTTGCTTCGCAGGTGATCGTGTGCAGAAATCTGTCTCTGTAGAAATGGGCTTCACTCCCGCCTCGATTGCGCTGCTGCGACCTAGCTCTAGCACGACGCCAGATTGTTACGGAGCACGATCTCAATATTATAGCACACGGGTGTACCTTCTGGTTCTGACCTATTGCCTGTTGCCCTACAAACTCGCAGGGCACAACCAAGCCGTGCACGTTGCTATTGTGAGCAGTCGGAAAAGTCATTCTTCACGGGAGCGTCAATTGGAAACGAACCACAAAACACCACAGGACACTGCATCTTTCTGCTCTCAGCCACCCACGCTTTCGAGCTGAAGCAACAATGGTAACGACTCTGCCTGTTCCTGCCCGTAATCCGAGCAGGAACACAAACGCTTCGACCATCGCGTCACTCGGACGGCGTTGCCTCACTTCAGAGCAGTTGGAGACCTGGAAGCATGCCATGACACTCTACTATGGATTCGAATGGCAGTCGTCTGCAGAGAGCTTCGTTGAGCTCGCTCGCCAGGTGGAATCTGAATTGGAGCAAGCTGTCTGTCTACTGAATTCTGCCCTCATTTATGCTCGGCTTGGAGAATTCAGAGGAGCACTCGACTTGCTGGGACAATCCCAGCCGACCAAAGAATTACTTCCGGTAACAGTCTACGTGATGGGCTGTATTGAGTATGAACTTGGTCACCTAAAGCATTCTCAGAGCTACTTCACAACAGCGCTTCGCGCTCTAGGAGGTCGGGCTCAAACGTATGGACGATTCGGAGTCGATTTTGAATTGCGACCTCGTGACATCAAGCACAACCTGGCCATATTGAGATCTGGTAGCGGACTTGATCGCACTCGGTGCAGCATATCAGCACTGCCAGCAGATCACCTTTTCGGTCCGTCTACTGGTGGAAGAAGCTTCACACAATCTATCACGCGGAGTATAAGTCCCACGGAGACCGACAGCTTACCACAGTTGGATGACAGCAGTGATGGTTCTCCACCTCTATCACCAATAGATAGTCTCACATCCGCCTTCGAGTCCACGAACGAGTTTCCTTGGCACCACTCGACCGGGGACCCTGATATCCAGATGCTCTACAAGCCCGGCAGTTATGATATGCAAGACGATTTCTCGGCGGTCGAGCCGAAGACCCTCAGTGCTCACATGCCACCTGGAAAGCTTGTTTTCAGCACGACGGAGTCGACACAACATGTCAGTACGATCCGATCGCCTGCAGCCGTTCTCCCACAGCACGATTTACAAAGCGTCAAGAACGGCGCGAAGCTAGAGCCTCGTGACGCAAGAATTGCCAGTGGCACGACAAGGCTACTTGCTACTTATATCCGCGACCTCCCACCACAGGACAACGTTCTGCAGCCGAAGGAGGCTAGAGTAAGTTAATTCAGATCCTTACTATCTGTAGAACGACCAACTGACACAACTCGTACACAGGTCAAAATGGATTCCAACCGGGACCTTGTCGAATTTATTCAAACCCAGGGCGGAGAGTCACACGTCCCTACAAGTCATAAGCTGCGCAAATCCAAATCCTCGCATGAATCACTAGCTCACAGCACTGGCTCTATCGACCTTCTGGATACGACAGACGATAATCGTCGCTTGGCTGACTATAGCAAGCCCGCTCGCCCCGCCTCGAAGCATAGATATCGCAGCGGTCTCGGCTCGTTACTGCTACGCGAAGACACTCCAACAACAAACGACGAGCAGCATAGCAGAAGATCCGCACAGACGAAGTCGAAGGCGGTGCGAGGGCGGTCACCACCCGTGAGGACCCGACATCAGGCGTCGGAAATGTCAACAGATTTCTTGTAGGTACTTCTGGTAGTTGGGGAAAACGACATATGTCTAACGACTGTATCGCCAACAGACACGGTTCATTTTGCGATTCCGCCGTCGACAATAGCTCGGTTAAACCGTCGCTGTTAGCGTACGCTGACGAGATCACTGGGCGTTCGTCGCGCTCGCCACACTCTTTCACTACCCTAGACTCAAGCAGTGCGCTTTCGGAGTTCGACTTTGACTTCGGCGAGCTCTGTGCGAGTACTCGGACCGTGGAGCAAGCTGTTCGTCCAACCATACCCAGGAGAGTTTCCTCCCTGAGACAGACAGTGATGATATAAGTTTTGAGATTTGGCACCCGAAGCATGCGTAGTAGGGAGGTCTATCATGTAGTCGAATCATGAATTCAGCTTTGAACTCTGAAGAGTCCTTAGTCCTTTGCTCGCTTCTGCCCGAATGCGCCGTCAAGTGTGCTCTGACTGTGCTCTCGTTTGTGTCCTCGCGCGCCTTTGGCTTTTGGACTCGATTGAGCGGGCGATGGCTTCGTGGACCGTTTGGGCGATGTGTGAGAAGCGGGTTCGTCCTCATCCGAGCCACCGGCATCGACGTTGTCGTGCTCGCCGCTCGTAGGCCCTTCTGCGGCGTCATCGAATAGCGTCTTCCACGTGCCTGTTCGGGAGAATGACGTTAGCCATGACGAATGGTTAGGCCGGTGGGTGACACCAGGCAGTGCGGTGAGCAGGATTGCCCATTATTGCCAGCTGAGAGATTCTCCTTCCCTCCAGCGCAACACATACCGTCAAGTACTTTCGGATCGTTACCATACAGTCCGACATGATACGCATTCTTCATGCCCTGAATGCAGATCTCGCGCTGCTTGCCGAAGTCGAACATGGGTTTCGGATACAGCTTCAAGCCATCTTTTTCATCCTCTGATCCGTCGCCGTCAACGCGAACACCGGCCTTCTTCTGATCTTGTAGAGGAGCCTTGTGCGGCTCGTAGATATATTTTGCCGGGAGGTCCTGATAGAGTGTATATGTCAGTTATACAACGAGGAGTCACCTTTAGATGTGGGAGACGCACCTTGAGTTCAGGTACGAACCTGCGCACATAGTCACCGTTCGGGTCCCACTTTTTGCCGAATGCTACAGGACCTGAGCGCGTTGTTAGCGATCGGGACGAATACGAGCATCGGTCAGAAACCTACTGTAGCAGCGATAGAATTGTGAATAAAAAGCCGTGCAACTCAACCATTGCCAATTGCCGATATTGCACGCCTATACACGCGCATTAGCTAAATTTGGACCACACGGCGCACGTCTCGAATACGACTTACTGCCTCGTGATCGATGAGTAACTCCTCAAAGACTTCAGCGCCCCGCTCCCAGGATATATACGCGCCACCACGAGTCAGAAAGCAAGCGACCGAGTGGCGAGCCAAGTGGTGTATCCAGCCCTCCTGTCGAAGCTGACGCATAATCGCATCTATCCAGGGAAATCCCGTCGTACCAGCAGCCCATCGCTTAAACTCCTTTTCTTTTGCCTTGTCGTCGACTTCATACTCTCCCGTGATGAGCTTCGTGTTTCTATCGACTTTGCTGGGAAGGTGCCACGGCACAAATCTGCAATGGTCGTTGTTGTAGGTCTGTCCAAAAGCATAGCCTAGTGCAGCCTATGATGTGAAAATATGATAAGTGAAAAGTAAGCACGGGAGGAACGGGAGTATATTTACCTGCGCTGCAAAGTACATATCACGGAAGAGCAATTGTCCTATTAGGCTCTCCGGAGGAGAGGATGTGGTCTGCTTTGCCTTGTTTCGCTTATCGATCACGTCCTGGACTTTCCAATAGAACTGTTCACATCATATCTCTCAGCGTAAACACGCGCCGACGAGCAGGTTGACTCACGTAACGACAGCTCAGTGCACCGAAATGCAAATAAGGACTCGTCAAACATGTCGACTGAGGCTCAAAAGCCGCAGGTGAAGTCTTTGGCTTCTGAAACGTCCCAGTATAGTCTTCATCGTCGAGGATCTTTTGCAACATGTCTAAAACGATACTTTCGCCGCCTTTGTGAGGTGAAGTCGCCGCTGGCATGCCTAGTTCCTCCAAAAAAGGCGGCGCGTAATCGCCCTTGGGACCGGCGATGCCCGTGCTAAACGAACTCTCCTCTTTATCCCGATGCTTCTCATTGATGTCTGGCTTCGAATCCGGTTGGGTTTGCTCAAGCTTGAGCTTCATGTCACCAGGATCCGGCCATGTCTTGGGCGCCTCAATGGGCTTCTGTATCTCGCCCAGCTTCGCGCCCGCAGACTGCAGTTGAGCCGTGCTCATGGTAGGCTTACCACCGTGAGCCTTCACGATCTCATCGCTGTCCCACAGCGTGCGACCTGACTTCACGATCACTTTAACGCCAGCATCTTCGGCCATTTGGATAACCTGGCCATCTCGGTCCTTGGCGTAGGCATCGGTATCCTTTTCGAAAACGAGATGGGTTATGTCCCATGCTTGGAAGAGCTTGGGTAGCAATGTTAGTGCGGGTTCGCGCATTACGAAGAGTTTGCTTTTCTTGTTGAGCTTCGTAATGCTCTGCGACAGGTCATGTTGACAGTCGATCAAGAACTGGAAGCGGTTCACTCCGACTCTTGCACGATAGACATAATGGCTAGTAGGGATCAGCAGCGGCCGTCTCATACGTGTTTGCACTGGAGCGCATCGCCTCACCTGTCCCAACACCAGATTGGGAACAGCACATCGGGTTTGAGGTCGAGAGCTGCTTGAAGAGCAGGGCTGTCATGAAGTCGCAGATCGGTTCGAAACCTCCCCTGTCAGTCAGTACACGCCACAACTTATGGTGTTGCTCGGCTACTCCTACCAGTAGATTACCCTGGTCTTCGGCATCGCTAGGTAGGTGGATTGGCCATCGCATGTGACCGAGCTCAGTGTCTCCCGTCGTTCTGTCCGATGTTGATGACGACACGAGACCGTTGCCGCGGCGACACCGTGCTTCATACATGTAAACACATATATTTCTCCACGCACTCCCGCACCTTCTCCAAAGCTGCGATGCAATTTTTGGCCGTAGGAACAGTATACCATATAAATGACTCAAATCGCAACTGTACTCTTCTATACATGCATCGTTGATCCGGTCTAGTGCCGTACACGGTCGCAGCGAGTGCTCCATCATCATCATATCCACACCAACCAAACAATGTCTGCCTTTTACAAGGGGGTATCTTATTCTTACAATTCGTCTAACGGTGGACTCTTGCGCTGCTGAAATCAACTCGTCCTATGCGCCCATCGGCGCTGCAATTCTCTCGCTCTTGCAGTGGCTTCTGCCCTCTGGGCTGCCTGGGCCTGAGCTTGACTCGATGCGTAGTCTGGAAGTTCGTTGTCGATCGGGCTCACTTCACACTCTTCACTCACTGCACTTGGAGGATGCAACCACAAGTCCACTCCTGCCAATGCCATGTCCAATCTCCGCGATTCGGTGTGTCGTTCTGCTTCGACATGCGAAGCTTGTGGCAGTCGTGGATGATGGGGCAATTGCGCTAGCTGCTGCAGCGCCCGCATAGTCGTCGGAGTCTCCTGGATGGGAGAAACAACTTCGCTCGGTCGCGGCGCGGTTGGAACCGAAAAGCGCTCGTATGCCATTCGACTGGCTTGTGGCGATTCTGCTAGTCTGAAAGCCTGTTCTGGACCCAGACCAGCAGTAGCCTGTACAAAGAGATGGAACTCTTCTTCATCGGTAAATGTCGCCTCTGCTCCACTGTTTGCAACTCGTGCACGCCTGCGAGTAGCAGGAGGATAAGTGGGCGCTCGGGGACTCTTGGCGGAGGGAGGCTCCTCTCTCGTGCGCCCAAGATGAGCGTCATCCCACAGAGCAGGAGTAGCAGGTTGCGAAAGCGAGCGGGCAGCGTTATGGAGATCCTCTGGCGCGCTGTAGCGACTCTTGGTATCGTCGTACGGGCTCAGCTGATGATACAGAAAAGAAGAATCGGGAGCTCGTGCTTGCTGCTCTGGCTCACACTGTCTAACATAGTGAGCAGGACCTGAGCGGCGACGGTCGAGCGACAGACCATTGCGCGGCCCCGGAGCGCGTACAGCAGACGGGCGAAGTCGCCAGCTGAAAAGCGGATCTGGTATCATGGCCGGTAAGGGTTCGTCTTTGGGATCTTGCCAATTGCGAGGACGGTACGGCAAAGGGACGGTCTCCCATTGATTTGGTGCTAGAGCACCTGTGTGGGAAGCTGGTCTGCCTTGAATGTGCTGTGTTTGAGGGCGTGACGAGGAGCTGGGGTGCTGCGGATTGCGCTCGCCGTACTGCTCTTGCCTGCTCTTCTGACCGAGATCCATACAGCTCGCAGTTATGAGGCGATGGCTCGAACGCAACGTCCTAGATCCATGCTTGGGGTGACAGACCGGTTTCTCGTGCGGTATCGATGGATCTTCGATTTCAGCATCAGGGCGCGATCTGCTGTGACGCTTCGACGCAAATAATGGCTGTCGCATGGCAAATGTCCTCATTCAGGTTGTGGAGGCGATGAGGAGCGCGATTGGGCACTACATAATAAGGTAAAGTGGATAGATTGAGGCCCGGCCAAGAAGCTTAGAATACTCTATGCTACTAATTACGAGGCGGGAAAGCGGCCGAGACAGACAGATGATGGCCGATTAGTAGTTCTATATGGGCATGTCACGGTATGGGCCTTGAGCCGCCACATAGTAGCATGGTAGCATGGGTGTGAGCATGGGCATGAGCATGGGCATGGGCACTGTCACGGTCACGATCACGTTTGGGCATGCCACTGCGGCAGACCAGCGGCGTGCCTCGCGTGCCTGCTAAGAACTATTCTGAGCGGACGGAGCTAGGACTACCTAATGATGTGAGCGCCGTCCACAAAACTTTCAGGGTACATCAGCCTTCCAGAGACCGGGTTCGTGATCCAGAATTGCTTGTGAGGAATTGACTTTGCCAGCTGCCGTGCACTCCGGCTCCGTATTCATGGCATGCAGGTGTGCACGGCGGTGAGTGTTGGTCTGGCAGTAATACGTAGGATTCTTGTCATTTGGGGCAGTGTGTTGTTTGTTAACAGGATGCGCGCGGTCGAGAATAGTACATGACATGTGGATGTAAGTTGCATGACACTGGCAGACAAAAGGAGACCGGGAGCGAGCGAGCGAACGAGCGAACGAGCGAGAGAAAGAGAGTGGAGGGCGGAGGGTGGCTGTGACCCTTCCTACCTTCGTATTCGCCGCCGTAAGGAAGCAGCGCTTTAGCCGTTCTTGCAGCTAGCGCCTCCGCACCTCGTGCCTTTGGCGCTCCTGCCTGGGTCCTGGCGCAGTGGAAGGTGGGAAGGTGTCAAGGTGGAAGGTGCCAAGGTGGAAGGTGGAAGGTGGAAGGTGTCAGCTCCCATGCCGAGCATAAGTTACATGTACTTCCTGGCAGCCAGCGTACATGTAACTAGTACTAGTAAGTGACTAGCATCTTACCTTTTTGGAGACCTCACATGCATGTGTTGCAATGGTGAGTAGTCCGCCTAACGCTGACACTACATGCTGTATACACGTATACAGCATGTATCTGCAAGCTATCCATCCTCCAGCACGAAAGCTGGTGTTGTCATTGTTACTGAGTCAAAGAGCATCAATGTCTACAATGTCAGATAGAGTGCTTATTCGTCATGGAACCCTGTCCTGCCGAGCGCCGTCGTACAAAAATAGACTCAGACATACATATCGATGTTGGCCGTCGCGAACACTAGACCAAGCGGCAGCCGGACAGCATACGAAGGCCACCCGGAGTTCCTTTGTTGCCGCATCTGCAGCTGTACACACTATCGATATTGCTAGGCTATTATGGCGGACGCTACACGCTGATGTCGCTGTGCGTGGAAATAATAATACCAGACAGTACTCTAGAGTCCTCGTGGCATGAACGAAACGTGCAGGCATCACCCGAAAGCGGTCACAATCGATCGCGATCTTGATCAACCCCCGCAACGCCGACATCAGGACTTTCAACTGCGCTGGGCCTGCCATCTGATACTGCATCGCCGCCGACAGCGTTCTGTCCCTCATCATCGTCGTCGTCATCCTGGACTACTCCGTTTTCGCCATCGTCATCGCTGCTTTCATCCTCAATCATGCCCATCTCCTCTCCAACATTCTCCTCAGCAGCTGTCCCGACAGGCTCCGCTGCATAGCTTGCCTTCAATTTCTCCAGGTCGGCATTCAAAACATCTTTGAAGTTTTCATCCATGCCAGCGAGAGCATCATCGACCTTGCGGCGGATATTGCGCTCTTCGCGTGACATCTTCACATCGCCTTTGTTGACACCGACCAGCGTCAGGTAGTCTCGCTGCATCTGAACGAAAACTCCGTCGGCTTTATTAAGCATCTCCCTCTTGATCGTGTCACAGAGGTCCAACAGGCTTTGACGGACCGTCTGCTCAGCAACGTCGAACATCCTGGCCTTTTCCTGGTCAACATGGCTCGTCATGCTGGCTTTCATTCTCATGTAGCTGCCCCGGCCGGACTCGCTCGCGCAAGCATGATAAGCGGGCTCCATCTGCGAGGCAATCGCTGGCGTAAACTCCCGATTGATCTCGCGCTGTCCGTCGTTCAGCTTGGTCACTGCCGAAGCCGCTAGGTCGCCAAAGACTGCGCTGTAAGCTTCGAGTTGTGTCTCGAGCATTGCAAGTCTCGCCAATCCGTGGCCTTCGTCCTTCGTGCGCGATTCTACGGCATTGTGAAACTGTTTGAGAACGTTCGTCGCTGACGTCTTGAACGTCTTCAAGATATGAGGCAACCGGCGCTGGAAAGCCCTCTCCCAGAAAGTTGCCATCTGCTTGTATATGGGTTCAGTCAATTCTCCATTGAAGTCCCGGGGGCCGCATGCTCCGCTATAGACACCGTCGCGACGTACGGTCGCGCGATATGTACCCCTAGAAACATCGTCGGTCAGCCTTCAATCGTCACGGACCAAGGCGTGCACCCCAGATAACAACCCTCAAGAGACTGTTGTAACTAGCTAAACAGCCGCGCAGTGTCATTTGCAAGGTTCGAGTACACGGGTACTTACCAGTGTAGACCACCAGCACTTCTGTGAGCGCCCCACGAGCTGGCGGTCGAGCTCGCATTGTCGACGGCAGCCTTCACGGCAGGCGTCAACCTCTCGAAGAGTTGTTCGTGAAGATTTTCGACAACATCCTCGAGCGTGTCTGTAACGACTTTATCCAGAGCTCTCTCGAGATCTTTGAGCTTGCGGGAGAGGAAAGTCCTTTCCGCATCACGCTGCTGCGAGGTTAACTTGACACCAGTACCGTCGTCGGATGCCCACAGGCTTAGGGAGGTGATAAAGCTCGTGATGCTGTTGAGGAATCGGCGACAGCTCGCTTGACGGCCTGCTATGGTAAGCTTTTTGCAATGTGCCTGCAATTGGGGGATTTCAGTCTGCTCCAGGTCTGTGAATCCAGCAACAGCGCTATCTTTCTTGAGGCGGCCGCAAAGTTTTTGATAAGCTCGGCTGCTGACGCAAAATACTGGAAGTCGTCGGGCAACTTCTTCGTAATCACGTATGTCTTCTTCAGGGTTGAAATTCTCGGGGTCTTCCTCGGCGGCGTTTTCCTGGTCCAGCTCTTTGACGCCGGCGGCGAAGTCTTGCTGAATGGCACCTCGAGAGTATTCATTTCTGCCGCGTATGCACAATGCACTGTGCTCAGCATCGACTTTGTCTTCCTCTGCCTGTACGTCATCTAATTTGTCCTTGATATCCTCGATGCGCTCATCCAAATTACGCTTCTCTCGCCGAGCATCCCTTTTCAGCTGCTTCAGCTCCTCCAGCTTCTTGGTTACTATGTCCTCAGTCAGTGGTTCGCCTAGATCTGTCTCGGGCTCGTCTTCGGCTTCAGTATTATCTGATCGTGAGCTACTGCTCTCATCATCTGAGTGAACAGCACGACGTCGCCGCTTGCTGGCGCCACTCGCCGACGATTTGCGCTTCCGCTTCTTGTTGGTGGGCCTGTATACAGTCTTGCCATCTTCCACCTTCTCAGCCAATTCCTCCCAGACTTCGAGCTGCTCTTCGATCTCCTCGATAGTGCTGTCGTAATCGCTTTTGGACGCCTTGACGTCCTTGAGTGCCTTGGAAAGCTCGTGACGACTAGAACTCAGCTCTTCCAATCTGCGGTCAATTTCGGCTGTGTCGAGACCCAAGCTATCGGAGGCTTCCGTTCGTGAGATGTCGTCAGTCTTGCTGCATATGAAGGTCACTGAGCTGTATGTGCCATCGAACTTGAGTTGTCGCTTGAAGGAGTCGCCCAGAAGATTCTTGGCGGCTTTATCATCCACAGCGCGATTGATCGGCGCCAAAATCCACAGCCCAGTACACTGCTGCATATACCGCTCGGCTACAGCTGCTCGAGCTGCGTTTGAATCGTGTACACCTGGGAGATCGACAATGACAGCGCCGGTCGATAACGCCTCCGCTTTAGTGTAGATTTTGACCACCTTGATAAGAGGCCAGCACTCGAATTCGCGCTTGCCTTGGTTTAAAGCCTTATTGCCGTTCTTGTCAAGCTTCTCCGTGCCCTTTTCCTTGGAGTCAACGAATTGTTGCAGACGTCTGTAAAAGGCGCCTGCATCGGATTCTTTAATTCGCCGCGTGCTGCCTAGAACATTGCGAACATGCTTATGTTTCATCAGCGCTTCTGGGCTGCTTCGAGATAAGTCATCTCGTGTAAGCTTGTGATACACGGCACGGATCTTGGCGTACGCGACACCTTCATCTGAGTCCGGGTTCGAAATCTCGCGGGAGAGACGCCCTTCGTCGTCAAAGAGCTCTTTGTACAGGATTTCGAGCTCTTTTTGCCACTCCGCCGGTTGTATGAACTCGATCTCTGCACGGTATTTCATCCGAGGGTTCGCAGAGTCATTGTAGGATAGCTCTGTGACAACCGCTGTGCAAGCTCGCATACAGCTGGTTGGCACGAGACGCTCCTCCTCAAGCATGGCATTAATGACACTGGATTTGCCAGCGCCTGTATTGCCAACAACACCAACGACAGTTCGCGTGCGTGCGGCATCTTTGCGGATGATATTGATTTGCTTTATCCAGTTTGCAGCGTCCTCACTGCCTGAAAGTTCGAGCAGTGGAGCTTCCAGCTCAGCGAGGGTTCGTAAGCCTGCAGCGACTGCTGCTTCCAGTCGCTCCGGGATGGTCTCGTTGCTTAGTTGCTGCAGGCTTCGGCTATGGGGCGTCGCATCTATTTCCTCTTCCTGAGAGGCCGCAAATGGGTTGCCATGGCTCCGTGGACGATATTCCAAAGGCTCATCCGCTGACTCGCTGTTGAACGCACCAAAAGCCGCATGACCAGTCGGTGTGGCTGGCAGGTCGTCGACCGAGTTCAGAGAGGCAGCGGCGAGGGCAGGTGTCAGAGTCGGATTGAGATTTTCTGTCTGTTCTGGCTTGATGGTAGCAGCAAGTGCTGGAGGCGTCTCGATGTTCTGATGAGCGAGGTAGTTGGCGGTACCAAAGAGTGTGAGCGGTGTCAGGCTCGGCTTGATGTCGACGGGAGAGTGTGACGGCGGTACACTCAATTGTCGACTCACTGGATGAAGCGGTGGACGAGGGCTGTGAGATGCGGCAGAGCTGAAGGAGCTGTTGGTGGCAGATCGCGTTGACGGCAACAAAGGAGCAGTAGTTGCAGCAAATATCAGCATTCGGTCTTGTTGCTGGAGTTCCGACATTTTGGTGTCACGGGGAGGTACAGTATCGTCGGCCATGCTCAGCACAAGATCTGCATCGCCTACTGCGCATTGATTCCTATACGCATCGAGGACCTTGGAAACAGGTACCTTGCCGTGGGCTTTGACCCTGCAGGCCGTGTTAGCATCGAATGTACCTCAAGACACACGTAAGGGCTGTATCGACACGATTCGCTTACCAAACCCACTTGTTGGTATCGGGTCGCTCGTTGATGTTGAAGGGATGGTCATGTTTCCGAACGACGACTATCAGACGCGATCCTTTGCCGAGAGTCTCCTCCAAATCGGGCACCGCGAGATGCAAAAGCGTCTTCACGTTCGCTCGCCAAGCACTTTCCATGTTCGGGAGCTCCATCTTCACCAAAAGCGCGTCGAAAGACGCGATGGCTGCCTGACCACCTGGTGCCTTGGGCCAACGACGCGAAATCACGTTGATGCAGAGTTTCGGCGTCCAACGGAAGTGGTTGCTATACTGTTCCTTGTCATTACCTGATCACAATGATAAGTTGCGTGCACCGCTTCGCACGCCTCGAGTGAACGCGAGCAATAGGTGCGGTGCGGAATTTAAATGTTTTCATTGGACACGCTAGACGCGTACAGTATCTGCAGCCAGCCCATTGCCGAACTTCTCCCGACGTTGGTGCTAATCTCACATGCATTTATCCATACGAGCCATGTCGGGACTCATATCCAAGCACACATGTGGCTGCTATCGATGAGACCTACTGGTGACTGCATCGACAAGCGTTAAAACTGCAAATGGTCGCGAAGCGAAGCAACACTGCATTGCATTGGTGAAGATCGACCAACTTGTTGCTGTAGTGCTTGGCAGCGAGCCAGTTTGAGGGCATCCTATGTCGACAGGGCACGTCTGTATGTATTGCATGATGTATCTGTGCTCACTCTATCGACTTCTAAAGTCTACTTAGCCCGAGGCATTGTACTTGGTCCGGATCTGATGTATCTTCCCTCAACGCTGTGATCATGGCTCGGCATGCTCTTTGCCGTCATAGTCTGCTAGACCGTGGCTCGTGCTCCAGCTCGCGGAACTTCTTGAAGTAGACGATTGCATTCGGATTGAGTACAGTATTGCTCGGCTTGACCTCTTTACCGCTTATCATTTGCTTCACTGCTGACTCGACCTTTTTGCCATTGATCGTTGTCGGGATCTCAGGAACTTCCAGCAGGAATCTGGGAACGTGTCGTGGCGATAGACTATTCCTGATAGTAGTCTTGATTTGCATCGCAAGTTGAGAAGTCAGCCTTTTACCAGGCACCATGACGACGAAAAGAAACACTATCGTCGCGGTCAGCATGCCCCGTCATCTGGAGAAGACACCGGCAATTTTGCGTACCATCTTCGTCCCTGTCTTGGGGTCGCCGACGACCCACGCAAAGGCTGTTTGAGATATGATCGTTGAACGGTGGTGCCTCCACAATACTGTAGATCTATATTCACCGTATCAGTATATGTTCGACGGCAGTCGATCGCGGCTGCGCGAGCTGCAAGGGCTCACCCACCTCACCAGAGCCGAAGCGAATGCCAGATGGATCTAAAGTGAATGTCAGCACGACAAAGCCGACTTTCGAAGGCGAGGACGAACTGAGGACTCCATCACTTCGACCATGCATCACAAGACCCCCGGTCTTCGGATTGTATTGCAGCCAGTCATGCTGCGCCCAGACATCTGAATCGTACCAATTTTCAGTGGAACCGTGTCTGAAACGCTCCAGCAGACGCTTGCTTACCAATATTGGCAAAGCGCTCAAAGTAGGCTGCTCTGTATTTCGCATTATCATGATCACCCCTTCAACACGATCGTTAGCATGTATGCGAGCTTGCCGCGCGATCGAATACTCACCAGAAGAAACATGGCATGCTCGGGAATGGCGATCTGATGATAAGCTCGCCTGCCTCTCCTGTCTCCAGAATTGAGTCGCCAGTCTCTGGGTCCGCGATGTCCACGTCGTGACCCAGAGCAAATATCTGCATCTCACCGGGATAGACTTTGCCACAAGGATCGGCCGCGATCAAAGACGTGGCAGTATCTGTTCCGCCTGCCGTATTGCAAATATGGACATGATGGGGAAACGAGCGATAGAACCATCGATACTGCTCACTTGACAGCGGTGCACCGGTGGTGTAGACTATGCGGAGCGAAGAAAGATCGAAATTGTCTCTGGGAACGACTTTGCTCATCTCGAGTTCGAGTAAGTAACGGGGAGAAGTGCCAAAATAAGTGACGTGGTACTTCTGGATAAGCCGAAGGAGCCTGTCTGTTTGGGGCCACATCTGCGAATGACTTGTTAGCGAGGCAAACATTCGAGTGGAGTACACTGACAGGAGACCCATTGTAGAGTATCGTCGCTGCACCGGTCGCCGTATAGCCGCACATAACGTAAAAGACCACCCAAGAAGTAGAAGAGTATTGTAAAATCACGTCCTTTGGCGTGGTAGAGTTGTGCACGACTAGGAAGATCAGCCTGTTGTTTGACGTGGTGAGGTCGAGCATCTTCTATACCTGCGATCTTTTTCAACTGAAGTATCAGACCATGCTGGTGTACTATGCATTTCGGAGCGCCCGTGGTGCCAGAAGAGTAGCAAATCATCAGAGGATAGTTGAAGGGTACCTGGGTGAAGCTCAGCGGTTCTGAAGGATCCGCCATCCGCATGAAATCGTCGATAGACTGGGGTGTTAGCGGCTGTGACTCGATCGGCACGACATACAACTGCGGCTTGGGTGTCAACCGCTCTATAATGCTTTCAACTTTGGAGCGTGTAGGCACAGTCTTGCCTTTGTAGACTGTGTGTGAGTCAGCGAAAAGGATTGTTGGTGTGACTTGTTGCAGTCTCGAAATGCAGCCCTCTAAGCCTAGTTCCGGCGAGATGGAGGTGAAGATTGCGCCCATGCTGGCAGAGGCATGGTATAGAACCATAGCCCATATTGATGTTGCCACCAACGCCGCGACCCTGTCGCCTTTGCGTACACCGCAATGCCTGAGAGCGCTAGCTGTTAACCGGACCTGATCCCTGAACTGGCGCCACGTAAGGACCTCGCCGTCTGTGGAGTCAAGATCTGTGTCGTCCCGCAGACCAATTAGTGCCGCAGCGCCATCGTCGGGATTGGAGAAAAGCGCATTCTCTGCATAATTCAAGTATAAACCAGGGAAGAAAGGCGGATTCTGGCTCATGGGAATCTTGGCATCATATGCTCGCTTGACACCCGGGGGTAGTGCAGGTACAAGCTTCAGCCATTGATACAAGTCGCACCAGAACTCTTGCGGCCTCGTGACTGACCACCTTTGCAGATCTCTTGTAGTCTTGAGCTCTGTACCAAAGCGTTCATTAACGTGGCGTCGATAGTCGTCCATTGGAGTTTTCCCATCTTGCTTGGGCAGCCATATGGGCTGTGGATCCTGCATCTGCTGGTCAAGCATGGACGAAGGAAGAAGACTGAGCTCAAATGCAAAACGATGCTGACTTCGATATCTTACGTTGACAGCTATTCATCAAACACGATGGGAAGATGCAGTGGCAGACGGTGGGGCACATTGCCCGCGTGCCGAGGATACTATGAATCGCCGCGACAGATGGGATTGAGCGCTGAGATGTCTTTTGGCGACTCTCGACGGCTCCAGACAGATGCTATTCGGCGAGAGGTGGCCACATTCTTGCGATGAGAATCAGTGGATGATAGATGTTCTTCAGAAGGAAAAAGGATTGCGAGGAAGATGACACGCGACGCGGCGATGACTGCACGTGCTCTCTCTGCATCCCAGCTGCCCAGGGTGTCTCGGTGCGCACAGATGTGTTTCATCCCACAATAGTCTAGTGTCTTCTCGAAGACATTCAATGGACACCTTGCCATACATCTTGCCCATATCTTCGTCTGCTCACATGCACATTCGACAAGCCTTTCGTCAAACAACCGTTCAACTTGGTGACTGATCAGTCTGCGCGACCAAGCTGCGAGATCTACGAAATATTCGTCAGCCATTGCGAGAACATCGACAGACGGGCGGCTGAGCCACGGGCAAAGACTTCTGCATGGCCACGCAGAACGGTGATGTCCGTCATCGCCACACCAATGGAAAACTGCCTGAGAGTGCCAATGGCGCGACGATAGCGCGCAAACATGATGCTGCAATCTCGAGCGGGCAAGAAGCAACGACTTCAGCAAACACTTTTAATCTTCTCATCTGCGTAGGAGGCATATACGCATCCTTGTATGTCCACTCATCGAAGCTGCAAAGGCGAATCACATGCTGACTATCGATCTAGTCTAACATGGGGTCTTCTCCAAGAACGAATTACAACAACGAACTACGGTACCGAGACACACCGCGAAGTCTTCAAGTATCCCGTAGTCGTCAACACCGTGCAATCCCTCTTCGCCGCAGTCCTAGGTTATATCTACACCTCTGCGACGCGCAAGACCTCCTCCGACTTACCAATATTTCCGTCCCAAAAGATCCTGTGGCCTCTGTCCCTGGTCGCCATCACATCCTCCCTGGCCTCGCCCTTTGGCTACGCTTCCCTGCAACATGTCGACTACATCACCTTCATCCTAGCCAAATCTTGCAAACTGCTCCCCGTCATGTTCCTGCATGTCACGCTCTACCGCAAGCGCTACCCTTTCTACAAGTACGCCGTAGTCGCGCTGGTGACAGCTGGTGTGGCCATCTTCACTCTTCACTCCGGCTCTGGCAGCAAGAAGAAAAGCACCGCGAGCGGAAACAGCATGTATGGTCTCATGCTCCTGGCTATTAACCTGCTATTCGATGGTCTCACGAACTCCACCCAAGACGACATTTACGCCAGCTTCCGGCCATACACGGGACAGCAAATGATGTGTGCACTCAATGTGATGAGCACGTTCCTGACATCTGCCTATCTACTGGTCTCGCCCTACTTGGCACAGAGCGGACTAGGGGCATTCGTGGGCGTCGACCCGAAAAGTGCAGGCGAGTTGGCTGGTGCTCTGGCATTCATTCAGAAGCACCCGGCCGTGGGTTGGGATATATTGGGCTTCGCGGCATGTGGCGCGTTGGGTCAGGTCTTCATCTTCATGACGCTGTCCATCTTTGGTAGTCTCTTGCTCGTGACGGTCACTGTCACACGGAAGATGCTCACCATGATCCTGTCAGTTGTCTGGTTTGGGCATACATTAGGCGCTATGCAATGGCTTGGAGTGGCGCTGGTCTTTGGCGGCGTTGCAGTTGAAGCACAGCTCTCAAACAGAGAAAAGCAGCGCAAGCTTCGAGAGAAGAAGGCCAAAGCGTGAAAATTATGAGTAAAGTAGCGGTATGGATAGAGTATAGATATAAAGCCATGAGTACAGTCCATGCCTAATGCCAATACGCGCTTCATAATTTGACGATTGTGTACAGACTTATACATTTCCTGAGCCTCATGATGGTACCCTCTCCGCCAGGACCTCACGGCAAGATTCGCAAGGAAGACCTTCCTCCTCAGCTGTATACTTCCAGCATCGGACGCACTTTTTGCCGGCTGGCGGGGATACGACGACCATCACTTTCCTGCTTTCATCCGTGAAGTCCTTGTAGTACCATTCAGTGGCTTTCACAATTTCTAGCCCAGATTCGAAGCTCGACGCGTAGCTGACACTTGCTTGGCTAACGATTAGTAAACTTGCCAGGACATCGGGCTGGAGCCAATCCCAGCACTGTTGCTGCTCGAGGAAGTGCACGTTCACCTTGCACGCCAGACCACTCCCGATCAGCTTCGCTGCTCTAGCCTTCTCTTGCATAGCTTTGACAGTCGAACTGATACTCTGGAGAAGCTGCAGTTGCTCCCCAAGTTGTGGCTCGCGTGAGAGGCCGAGGTCACTGCAAGCAAAGGGCTTTCCCCAAACCTGCTGCAAAGGGTGCATTGGAACATCGAGACCGACAAGCTCGTCCCTCTCGCTATTGGTCGATTTCATCTGAGGCGGTAGCCATTCCCAAACCTCTTCTATCAAGTGCGGCGTCACAGGTCCCAACATCCTGGTCAGCTCTCGAAGCAGAATCAGCAGGATTGTCTGCGTATGATTCCGCACCTCAACGGCGCCGGCATACATTCTATCCTTAATAATCTCGAAGTAGAAAGCGCTCAAGTCGTTATTGACATACTTGTTGAGCTCTGTAATGCCAGCATAAAACTTGTAGTCGGTGAAGTTGTCAAAGACACTTTGGCTGCACTTTTCGAGCTGATGGAGCACAACCTTGTCCGCGAAGTCCAGCTCCGCAAGCAAGCTCGAATCTGGCACGGATGCTGGGTAATCATGCAATACGCCAAGAAGGAACTTGAACGTAACACGATACTTCTGCAATGCTTGCTGCACGCTCTGAAACACTGGCTGCGAGATGGACACGTCTCTGGTATAGTCTGAAGAAGCTACCCACAAGCGGAGCAGATCTGGTCCCATCACGCTATTTGTCGACTTTGATGTTGCAGATTTGGCCAGCGACTTGGTCTTGCCTTTGATGCTGCTTCGTGCGGTCGATAGGAATGATCCCGACAGAATCTGGTCTGGCGAGACGACATTGCCTAAGCTTTTGCTCATTTTTCGCCCTTGCCCATCGAGCGTGAAACCGTGAGTGGCTAGCACAGCAAAGGGTGCAAAAGGTTTCGTATCGTCGTCCTGCGTGGCAGTCGCTGTCAGCAGACTGCTCTGAAACCAGCCGCGATGCTGATCGGTGCCCTCGACATAGACATCACTCAGCTGCTTTGGGCCATCTCGCTCCTCTAAAGAGGTCCAACTTGTGCCTGAGTCAAACCAAACGTCCATTGTGTCCTTACCTCTGACCCATTGGTCTGGTGCCAAAGACGAGTGCAGCCACGACGGATCGTCTGCAGGGTCAGAAAACCAGGCATCGATGCCTCTCTTATCGATGATGGAGATGATGTGTTCGATGCTATCGTCCGTGATGCACGCCTCGCCACTTTCGATGTGATATAATGCCGGAATTGGTACCCCCCACGCACGTTGTCGCGAGATGCACCACTGGTTCCTGCCCTCGATAAAGCTCCGAAGCCGAGAATGACCGCTTTCAGGAATGAATTTAACGGAGTCGAGAGCAGCCAATGCCCTCTCCTTGATTGCAGATGCATCTGCAAACCATTGAGCAGTGGCTCGAGTGATGACCGGCTGCTTCGTTCGCCAATCTATCGGGTTCTTATGGGTAAAACGGTGCGCGGCCAAGAGCAGACTGCCTCTGCAGCAGCGGATGTTCTGTGGTATGTAATAATCAGGTCGCTGCAAAACGTCAAGTACAGCCTTCACGCCCTGCGTCTGCACGTCCAGACCTTGGAAGATGATATCTTGACTTGCAGGGAACGCCTCAGCAGTATAGCGACCTTCATCGTCGACCGGAGCGAAAGCGGGCCCGATATTGTGCTGTTGACAAACCTGGTAATCCTCCATACCGTGTCCGGGGGCCATGTGTACAATTCCAGTTCCCGAAGTGGATGTGACGAAATCAGCCTGTACAATTGGCGAATCAGATGATGTGAACAAGTTGAAGCAGGCTGCTGAGCTGTCGGCCAATTGTGAACCGAGTACAGCTCGAGATACAGGTGAAATCGTACTGCCTTCGGGTAAATGTGAGAGAACATGCTCAATGCGGTCTTCAGCAACAAGCATCTGCTCGTCGGAGTCTGCGTCCGGACCCGTGCGCACTTCTACGACAACGTAATTGATGTCGTCCTTCACAGCCAATGCCTTGTTCGCAGGCAACGTCCACGGCGTCGTGGTCCATATCAACGCGCTGATTTTGTGCTGGGTCACTGCAGGGTCGTCCAGCAGCACTTTGGGCAGTCTTGTCAATGGCATTTTGACAAAAGCAGCCGTGCACTTATGATTCTCGTCGTACTCGAGCTCGGCTTCTGCTAAGGCGGTTCGCGACGATGGAGACCAGTGGACTGGTCGATGATCGCGAGAAATAAGACCTGTCCCATGCCGTCAGTCCAATGTTCCACCCTGCTCTCGCAACGCAAGTGTCTGACTCTACCCTTCCTGACCATCGCTCTGAACACGCCAAGTTGTCGCATCTCAAAGTCCTTGTCCATGGTTTTGTACGGATTGTCCCACTCGCCCATGACGCCCCATTCGCGGAAGCTGTTCTTCTGCGCTTCGATCGTCTCGCTCGCTAGTCTTCTGGCGGCGGATCGGATTTCGGATGCAGTCATCTGGCTCGATGCTGCAGCAGCGGCCTTTGCTTCCTGGCCCGGTGTATCTCGCGACGCTTTCGAAACTCCAGGCGCCTTCGGCTGTTGCAGCGCCTTGAGTTCAATGGGAAGTCCATGACAGTCCCAGCCAGGCCGATAGCGCACTCTCTTGCCTCTGGACAGCTCCGTGCGGACCATGAGATCCTTCAGCACTTTGTTTAGCGCATGTCCCACGTGCACAGCCCCATTCGCATATGGCGGGCCATCATGCAGCACGAACTCGTTGTCGACTTCTTCCTTCTTGCCATCTTGATCGCGCAATATCCTCCTCGGCCGATTGGCTCGTTGCCAGGCGTAGAGGTCATCAGCGCATCGTGTGCGATATGCTTCGATCTGCTCAGCGCTGGGCCGAGCAGGAAATTGAGATTTTGGTAGAGCTAAAGTGTCACTCCAATTTGACTTGTCCTTTGATAGCACTCTGATCTTGTCGAGTATATCGTGACTGCTCTGCAACGAGGCTCCAAGAATGCGGGAGGGCGACAATGCGTGCATGCCGAAGCCTGCGGTGTGCTATCGCGAAACCGTTCTTGTGAGCCACGCGTGACCATGAGCCTCGGGAACAATTGTCTCGGTCCGAGCCATTTGGGCAACCCGACACGAAGTGCTACCTGTGCCCATATGCGAATAGAACACGAAATGCACGCGATGTCACGAATGATGTTATTCTGGACCGCGTACGCCACCGTTCGAGCCAGTTGATAGTTGCGGCTAACTCACACGATTCGTGTGTCTCAGCGACGCGATGTACAGAAGTTGCACGTATACCTGCTTTGCCGTAATACACCGCCCTCACCTACTGCTTCGGCAAGCTACAGCATTTGGCGGCGTGCTACACGGCCAACCACTTCTGACCTGTGCTATCTGAAATCTACCATGTTGGCTGTGCGCCCATGAAGGCAAAGAGGTTCCCTAGTGTGGCTCTCCCACAAGCAATGTAGCTGTGAAAAAGAGATCGCCTGCTTGCGACTTCCCCACCGAGTCGCTCTGCACTATTCCTCTACTCGCTAAAATGGACCGTCCGTTGCCCTTACCATTCATCCCTCGCGAGCAGCAGCAACCAGACCTACTCCCGTGCTGGACTTTTGGTGCGCCGGATTCCCTGGAGCAGCCACCTCCGTCTTACCAGCCTAAGTCGACTTGCTCGCGGTCGCTCCCATTGCCTCATCGACCACGATCGACCATTGCTTCCGACCGACAGCTCGACGGTGACACCCAGAGCGTGACGTTCACGGCTACGAGCCAACGCGGCTGTGACATTAGCATCGTATTAGTTGTCGTCGCTGTCGTTGCGACTCTTGCGGTGGTTATTGGGCTGGTGAGCAAGGCGCATCGAGCATAAAGTATGTTTCGCCACCTTGTCTGCATGAATCCCGTCGCCAGTCTTCTTAGCAAAACTAATGCTCAGGACGGCACAGGCTTCCGTTGAATGCCACTGGACCAACAAGTCAGCCATCATGTTCACGAACAATTCATTCGACTGCCGCTTACGTCTTTGGACGTGAAGGCAAGGAAGGAGCTTCCTTCGCAGCATCTGTTGCTCCGGAACCCTCATTGTTAGACGAGGCTTTGGAAACGCTGTCCGTCCCGTTCTCGGATGCAGCGACTGTTTGGTTAGAGGTAGTCCCTGCTGCAACTTTTCGCTTCGACTGCCACTGCGCTTTGGCCTTTTGCAGACTATTGCTGCCAGCCACGAGCTTCTCTTGCGCCCAGCCAATGTAACTCTGCTCATTCTTCTTCTCGATCTCTTTCTCCAGCCTCTGGACTTCCTCGTCAGAGATGTCCCCGGCGGACTTCGCGCCAGAGGCCGATTTGTCCACCTTCTGCTCAGACTCTGCTCGTTCTCGCTCCATTTTCTCTTTGGTTTCCTGTAACTTGAGCTGTTCTTCTTCCTCAGCCATCAACTCCAAGTTGACATCTTCAAAACCAATATGCTTTAAAATTCGACCTGTCAAGAAGCGGTAGCTTGTGTGCCCGTTGACAAAGTCACTTACGTCTACGTTCTCGACGCCCTTGACGCACTCCACGGCTTGTAGACCAGCGATTCCAAGTGCGATGCTCTGACTCCGGTACAGGAATCCGAGGATGTAGTCGTTGGTACTGTACACATTCACAACGCGCCCAGCGACGACCGACCTCAGCATTCTCCAGTCCGCAGCAGTGGAAGGCGCCGGTGTTCCTATCAAGACGGCGGATTCCACCAGTCCAAAGGCCTTTCGTTCCGCAAGCTTCTGAAGGCATGCGTAAATCACCTTACCACCAAGGCTGTATCCCACGAGATTGACCGGACGTTCACCCTGAGCCTTATTGATCAGAGCATCTGCTAGCACTTCTCCAGCTTTCTGGGCACGGTAATTCGCGACGCTGAATGGATTGTCAATGACGCGAGATACCTTGAGCAACGCAAGTGGCCATAACCCAGCGCTTAGGGCACCGAAGACTGTCCGTTTGATGATTTCGACTTTAGCGTAGCCCCAAGCGGCAGACGTCACCATGGTTGTCATTGCGTTCCCGAGTGCCATCAAGCTTTCGAGCTCAAAGCGTAACGCAAAAGATTCGAGTTGCACACCAAGTACTTTCCATGGCTCCACAACTTCGTCTTGGTTGGTCAGCCAACCACTGATGCCAATCGCGACTCGGAGTCTCCGATATTCTTTCTCCGCTCTTCGAGGTTTATGATGATCTCTGACGGCAACGAAACCGAAATCTTCTACTTCACGTGCATACTGGTCCATCATCCTGCCGGTCATACGACCGCCGTATGCGCCGAAGAGCCCGCCGACCAGAACGGTACTTCCCGCCTAATGTATGTTAGCCATTGTGCCTTGCAAATCGGGGGATAAGCCTTCGGGAGATCTCGCGTGCCCCGGCAGGCTAAAGCTATGGTTTTCATCAAACCATGCGCGAGTAGCTGCGTGACGACGTGATTCTCAGTAAGGCTTGGATTCACGAAGAGCAGATACCAGTGTGCCAAGATATCCCGCTGCAGCTGTCGCGCCAAGACCTAGTCCTCCCATCACCTAACGGAAAGTGCGTTAGCTATGCTGGATAACCACGAGGCATCGTCCAAGAAAGCGCCAACTCACTGTGCCTAAGCCTGCAGCGAGCAGTGGCGCGGCAAGACCACCTGTAATGCCAATAAGTGCAGCTCCAGCGACGGAGGCCAGTCCGACTTTCCATTTGCGACTGCTCTTGTTGTCCTCAGCAGCCTTCTTAGTCTCGTCATCGGCGTTCATGTGCTCGGCTGCGGAGAGCAGGATACGCGCAACTTTTTCCTCATCCGCAGCAAGAAGTTCGATTGGAAGATGAAGACTAGTGGAAAGATGTAGCAACAATATCCTGGAATGAGCTTGATAATTCTCCAAACTTAGTAGGAGCAGTAGCACGGAATGTAAGATCAACGCGCGCTTCTCCTCTGGCAACACCCGCAAAGAATTCTGGATCGGCGGATAAAGCATCAACATGCAATGCTGAACCTCCTCTCCATACTTCGGCAAGTCGGGAAACTTCATCGGGGAGGCAGCATCGGCCTCCTGTTTAGATTTCTCCTTCTTGGGCGAAGCATGTCGCTTTTGCTGATCCGCCTTCTCTCGTGAGTTTACAACCTCTCCCACACGCTGGATGACAGCAGACCTCCAGTCATCAAAGTGGTTCAAAGCGGCCTTCTTCAGCTCCTGCATTTTGGCCTCGCTGACCTCTCGCTCGCGTTGCGCCAATTCCTTTTCTTGCTTCTGGCTTGTGCTCGCATCGCTGTTCTCCGTCACGCCACTGGCAGATTTCTGACCACCGTTGTCCTCTGCACTGATGACAGTCAAACTCGCCGCTTTGCCAGTCTCTTTAGCATCAAAGGTGTCAACGATGACCTGCCTCATGGCTTCAGTGCAGTCGGCAATCAGTAATGTCAGAGCACTCCGATCTTCCTCTGACTTGAGCACTGTCGTCAAGGATTCGCCATCCTCGCTGCTTGCGCCGGCATTGTTTTGGCCTTTCCAGGCCGCGGTGGCCTTCGTGATCATGCTAGACATGCTTGTTTTAGTGACGGTGTAGCAGCATCGGTGGAGGTCTGTTTGGTCGTTCAGCTGTGTCAGCCGGAGAGTGAAGCTTGCGGTTAGTATACTTACGTCATGAGCAATCAAGTATGCCCATGCTCAGAGGCGGATGAGCACCTGCAGGGAATCTACTGGTCGCCGACGAGTGCTGACCACGATATTTTGACGGATGTCACGGTAGAACTGTAAGTCATTATACCGTGGCATGCACATTGACCGGGGACAGACGGGCATGCTTGACATGGATGTGCCATGAGCAACGGCCCCGGTTTCAAAATTCAGTATTGCAAATGCAGACGCTGTCCGCGCCGCATCAGATTATCAGTATTCCAAGATGCAGGCGTGTTGTGTGTATGTGTACATGTGTGTGGTATGGGTTAGTAGGATACAGGAGTAGACTAGATCTCAAGCGTCTGTATACTGCTCTGGAAATGCACCAATATTGGGATTCCACATACGTGCATGTCACGGGTCCAGTCATTAGTAGACTAGTACGAAGTGCCGCTGCGACGCGTCAAGAAAGTGTATTATGAAGCACCATGCAACGCCGACTCGGACACAGCACTGCCGTACACCAACGAAACTCGCACACGATCGTAGACAGCGCCTGCATCCCGAAACAATTTACTGAGCGGCATCGTAGGTCAGGCAAACAGACGTGATGGTCGGTTCCCACGCTCCAGCATGAGCACGCCCTCGCTGTCGACTGGGCAGAAAGTCGAGCTCAACGACCATCGCATTGGCACAATTCGTTACATAGGCAACACAGCATTCTCTGCAGGCGAGTGGATTGGCGTAGAGCTTGGAGACGCATCGGGCAAGAATGATGGCTCCGTCCAGGGGAAACGATACTTTGAGTGCGAGCCGGCACATGGCATCTTCTGTCGAGCCGGCGGCATCAGTCGTGTGCTAGACGCAAAGCCCAAGGCTCAGCCGGCAAGCAATGGGCCCCCAGCTAAGCCAAGACCGAGCAGTATCCAAGGTGCAGCGAATGGAACGAGGAGGCAGACGTTACAGCAACAGGAAGCCTCAGGCAGGAGAACGAGCGCTTTGCCAGGTACTCCTACACCGACCGGGAGAGTGCCCACTGGTATAAGATCGCCAGCCAAGTCACCGACGAAACAGCTAGGGACCAATGGCACCTCAAGCGCCGCAGCATCGAGGACAGGAACACCACCTACAGCAGCTGGCAAGCGTCCCTTAGTGGCCGCTGCTGCAAAGTCCAGTCGCTCAAGTATTGCGCCGCCGAGCACGATTGCGCCAGGCCGAAGAACCTCTACATTGCCGTCAGCGCCGACTGCTGCAGCAACCAGAGCAGCGCGACAACCACCTCTATCTACGACTACCTCCCGCAGCTCTGCGACATCACGAGTGTCTGCTGGAACATCACGATCAGCCACCACGACTCGGCCAGGACTACGGGAACGACTTCAAGCTGCCAAAGAGAGTTCGACTGGCGATGAAGGTAGTGAAAACTCGAGCTTAGTATCGCCCCAGGACAGCACAGCATCCGAAGCAGCCAGCCATGACGAAGCAGAAAGTGAAGTAGGAGATGAAGATGACACTATCACCAATTTTGCGCCTCCCCCTGTTCCGCCTGTACCACAGGATACTTCCCGATCGCCAGCAGCGAGAGCACGAAGACCATCGTCCCCAGCAGCTATCTCGATGCATTCGCAAAAAACAATCCGAAGCACAGCTGCCACAAATCGGGAAATTGAAGAGCTAAAAGCAAGGATTCGGGTGCTGGAACGGAAGCGTGATGAAGACCGTGAGCTTCAGAAGACCTTGAGCAAAGCAGAGCAAGAACGAGATCAGTACAAGGGTGTTCTAGAGAAGGTGCAGACCAAATATCGTCCGCTCCAGCAGGAAATGGATGGACTGAAAAAAGAGCTGGCGGAATGTCAAAAGCAAGTCAGTGAAGTTGACGAGCTCAAGGCGAGGCATGAGATTGATCTGGAATCTGCGCTGGTCGATCGCGAATTTGCAGAGGAACAAGCTGATAGCTTCAAGGCGGACTTGGAAACTTTGCGCGCAAGAAATGAGGAGATGCAACTGGAGCTTGAGATACTCAGAGAGGAGAATGGTGAGCTTGGTAAAGAGATGAGTCCCGAAGAGCGCACGAGTGCTGGTTGGCTTCAGCTGGAGAAGAGCAATGACCGTCTCAGAGAGGCGCTGCTGAACCTGCGCGACATGGCACAGGACAAAGAGGAAGAGCTCAAAGGTCAGATCGATGGGCTGGAAGAGCAGGTTAAAGACATGGAGCCTATCAAGCGCGAGCTGGAGTATGTTCGAGAGCAGTTCCGGCGCAAAGAAGATGACATAGAAGAACTACGACAGCAGTTGGAAGTGGCTCAGGGCGCAGAAGAGATGATAGAACGGCTCGCCGATGACAACGAAGGTCTGCAGAAAAAGATTGGGGACCTACGTGCAGCTATCGAGGATCTGGAAGCTCTCAAAGAGCTCAACGATGAACTTGAGGTGAACCATATCGAAGCTGAGAAACAGCTGCAGGAAGAGATTGACTTCAAAGACAGCTTGCTAATGGACCGTGAACGGACCGCCAAGGAACAGCAGCAACAACTCGATGAAGCTGACTACAATATCAATCGTTTCCGAGAGCTTGTAGGCCAACTCCAAAGTGACCTACAAGACCTTGAGGCTAGCAAACAGATATCGGAATCTGAAGCAGCACAACTTTCCAGCAAATCTCGGGCAATGTTGGACCTCAACTCCAAGCTGCAGTCCAGCGCCGCGAAAACACAGGTGAAGACTATCGACCTCGAGTTGCGCAAGCTTGATGCACAACAAGCGTCAGAGCACCTGGCGATTGTCCAATTGTTTCTGCCTGAAGCCTTCCAGGCCGAGCGCGATAGCGTATTGGCGCTTCTGCGGTTCAAGCGCATTGGCTTCAAAGCGACTCTGATACAAAGCTTCCTCAGAGAGCGCATTGCGTCGTTCGGCGTTCGCGGACAAGATGAAGCTGTCTTCGCCGCCTGTGATGCGCTGGACAAGCTGACGTGGATTGCTGTTGTGGCAGAACGACTCGTCAACTCTGTCAGCAGCTGCAGCATCGAAGCGTTCGCACAATACAGCGGAGCGCTTTACGAGGTCGAAGTCGTCGAGCGTACCATGAACGACTACGTCGACGCCTTGCGGCATGACGATATCAACGAGAGCGAGATGCCACTCCGTCTAGGCAGAGCCATAGAGGTTATGACGCATCTGTCTAGCTTGCATCTATACAATGGTCTCGCAGATCATGCAGATGATCTTCTTGCGAGAGCTCTGCTTCTTCAGAGTCGCCTAGAGTCGGCCACCACGGCTTTCACCGTCACAAGAAGCTTGATCGAGAACAACTTGGTACAGCATTCAAACGCCGATGATGAAGACGAGGACGGTATCCTGTCTGACACCACTCTTATCTTGAACCGCATCAAGTCTGTCACTGAACAAACAAGGAATGCTAAAGTTGTGGCAGGCAAGACGCATCGTGCTCTTGCCGACCTTCAGGCACGACATCTGACCCTCGAGCAATCACTGGTGGAGTACTTCGAAAACGCCGAGAGCATCGTCTCCCAAGTAGCGGCTTACGCTTGCAAGTCTGGCTCCAGTCTACAAGAAACGTTTTGCGAAGAAGGTCGGTCAGAGCCACTGCAGCCACTGAAAGTGGCTCAGGCTCTTTCAGATGTTGCTACCCGTACGTTCGCGCTACCTTCGTCGGAATCCGGACCATACTCTACTGTCTCAGCCAAGCTTCGTGATCTGAGCAGTGTTTTGAGCGACTTGTCTGCTCTGCCGACTGACTTGGACAACACCGTTGAGTTTGAGAGGGCGCCGGCTCCTTGGGTTGCCCGCTCGGAAGAGCTCAAACGGACCAAGATTACATCAGTCGAGACAGAAACGAAACTGGCAAGGGCATTAGAGGCGGTACACGAGCGTGATAGCACCGTCAAGCAGAAAGAGACTGAGCTGGAGGAACAGAGTGTGCGCATAGAGATGCTAGAAGCCAGGATGAAGGACGCCAGCAAGCGATCTGCGAAGATCGCTGAGCTTGAACGCGGCATGCGTGAAGCCAAGGAGAGCGAGAGCAAGGCGAAGACGGAACTTGCGCGTGCGAGGCAAGAAGCCCAGCATGATTTAGACCGCGTCCGCGAGGAAATGGGCCGCATTGCCGATGAAAGAAATTCGAGTGGAAACAGTCGGGAGCTTGATGACGATGCAATGGGATCCAGCGTCCGGGTGACTCTTCAACGCCAAGAACACAAAATCGACGGCTTGAGAGGTGCAGTGCGATACCTCAAAGAGGACAACTATCGCCTGCGATTACCACCGGCTAGTGCTCCTCGGGCCGTTCAATCAAACATAGACTGGCTCAACAGCCCGCTGCAGAAGACGAGTAAAGCACCAGGAGCCATACATCGGGAATGCGGCAAAGCTTTTGAGCAGCTGCTCATACTTGCCTCAAGACCGCCGATTGTTGATCTCACGAATATGCCAGCGAACAAACTTGCTTGGAGACCAGCCAAGCATAGTAGTCGGTGGAAAGTGGAGCACAGCAACGAAGAGTGGGCTGACTGGAAGCGGTGGCGAGAGAATTTGATCGAGAAGGCGAGCGTAGCGCCCTCTAGACGCGCTTTCGCAAACATGGCGACATAGACTGCGGCTGCCGACGATCGGACTGTTTTGTACATGTATCGCTCGAGCTTTGATACCCACTTAAAGCATTGAATTTATAGAGCGTCGTAACGACCACTGACTTCTTGATCGATGGCTCACCTACACGCACTTGGCAATCAAGCGGAGTCAACCGTCCGTGACACATCTCACGTATATATACATTAACGGGTACTCCCGCCACTATTCTCAACACGAAAAGTCTTCGTTCAAGCTGCGGTGGCCGAGTGGTCTAAGGCGGTAGATTTAAGTCATCCCCCCATGATGAAAACTCTACTGGAGAGATCCGCGCGAGGTATGAATGAGCAGACACATCAAGAGGGTCGAACAATCCACTCATTGAATTATAGTTCGAACCTCGTCCGCAGCAAGAAGCACTGCATCAATATTTTGCTGCAGAGTAGGGTTTTGTCATGAATCTGGCACCGTTGAACTTTTACCAGTTGCAGTGTGGGCGGCACTTTTGAACCTGGCAATGCTGATCCGCGCCTCTATCGACTAGTGATGATCGTGATGCTATTCACTCCCTGCTAACAACTCCTGCCAACACTCATGTGCGATGCTGAGCGATCCAATTTTGCGAAAGAAGTCGACGCACACAAAGGTTCTAAGCATCGAGAGAGTTACAAAGGGCGGCAGGGCGGCAGCCGGATGCTGCGCCATCAGGAGGCGCATGTCTATTCGACATTTTTCGTCTATTTGGTTCGCAATGCACATCCCGGCTGCTGCACCTGCGGGCACACCTCGATGTTCACTCTACAATGGCTTTTGTGCTCGATAATTGGAGGATAGAACGCAGGCACAGGCAATTGATTCGCCTTTCGGTGGACAATCGAGGCTTTGCCTTTGAGGCCGCCAGGTGTTCATGCAGTGCATGCAACAAACACTTCTACATAGCCCCTCGTAGAGCATCGGACATAGCCTCCAATCAACCATGAAGCAATGTACACTTTTGGGGCACATCTTCACGCAGCAAGAATGGCTCGACCTGCCTTGCCCGCCGCTTTATCAAAGCCGGGCGATTCGCTTTATTTCCCCCCTTCACCCGTCGAGTTCATATCTCCGAGTTAAATGTCAAAAGGCCGCGATAGTGCTATTGTCGGGGTTCTATCCGCACGCGTTTTAAGAAAGAGCAACGTATATCTGAAAGTAGCAGACGCAGATTCGACAAGAAATAAGTGACCTCAGAAACCTCACCAGCACGTGGAATTGCAAAGACTGGTTTCGCAGCGAGATATCGCGGTCGCGCACGATACGCCAGCAAATTCCGCCACCATCAGAATCTCTCCTCCAGTAAAAGCCGCCCTCGGGCTTCATGTATGTGCACTACCGCCGGCCATTGTTGCATGCCTGCTGACTTATGAACAGAGGTATAACCAGCGTTCATTCCATCGACTCGACGCTATAAGGCTTCCTGCCGCTTCCGTTCGCTGGCCCTTGTTGATGACTGTTGCCTCTTCTATATCTCAAGGATCCGGACTCGCACGTCTAGCCCTAGCCGATAACAACACACATTCAAGAAATCGTCTCTCGCACATGCGCTTGACACCCCTAGGACCTTGCTTCACCTGCCAATTCTGACACTCCGGCCGCTTGGTGTCCTCTCGAGCCCCAGTCCTGCTGTTGCTCGGCAGAGATCGTGAATCTACTGATCCACCTGGTGCTGGGTGACAGGATTAACACCTGATAGAAGCTGATTGCTCGCTTCACTGGCAGCGTCACTGATAGCCTACCAGATAGCCGGGCCATAACGAGGTAATGCTGTAACGTCGAGTCGACTTCAAATCTCCAGCACTATACCGATAGAAGCTCCGGACTACGACATTTCCACCGGCAGCCGATCAGAGTGCTTGCCGAATGTCGTCCAGAAGCCCTCGCACACAGGACTGCGAGCGTGGTGGGCTCGACATTGAGGGCAACATGGTGGACATTACAGGCAACATTGTGGTCCCGCGGCAGGCCGTGCAGCAGTATATCTCAAGCATGCAGCAGCGTCATTGTGGTAGATCAGCTCAATTCCGAGGTGAGTGCAGCGCTGTATATGATGCATCGTCCAAGCGTATATCGATATTGATATCGATGAGTCGAGACCAGGACAAGGAGCTGATAAGCACAGAAGAATTCACGGCAGACTCGGGTTTCGCGAACCCCTACCCACGCCAAGACGAGTCTCAACGAGCCACGCCAGCTCAGCCACATTCAACACCTCACCCGCACCTGTCTCGTGCATCCGAGTGCTCGCCTTCGCCTTCGCATTTCGCCAGTGAGTCACCACCGCTGTGCCAGCGAATGCTGGTTCTGCCTGTCGCGCGTTGCACTAACGAAGGAGCTCACAGGTGCACCTGACCGACCAGTAAGCGGTCGACTAAGTCTAGCCATTCCTGGTACGAATAACTCTAGTACTTACGCGTACGCGGAGGCCGCGGCTGCTTCAGTCCGTGGTGACTGGCTGCCTGAGGAAGCAGCTTTGGGTTTCGACAGCAACTTCCATGCTGCTGCTGCTGACCAGCTCCCAAACTGGTATCCACAGCACAACGTACCGGAGCAGCCTGGAATCTCCTATGCTCATTCGCCACAGCGAACGTGTCAGCCTTCGACTCCGGCCATAAGACTCACTACCGACATCCCGGGCGCACAGCCTCAGTCCAACTTTTCCGCGTCACCTATGGGATCTTTGCCACCGAACCCATACCAACAAGACCAGTATTCTGTCCCCGGCCATCTCAGTCCCAGGACACCATATCCGATGCCTCAGGAAGCGACAGAGAACATGCCAACGCCAGTATCACCGGTGAGCGCGCAGGCGAATTCGCCCCACGATACTGCCATGGGCAACGATCAGCATACTGCACGGAAGCGTTCGCATTCAGAAATGTCGCAACAGGACGCAGACCCGACCCAACAACATGCGCACAGCCGATCGGATTCCATCGCATCTCAGCAACCAATGTCACCGCATGGCGCAAACGACGATTATAACCCACGAGGTTCACGCGCTTTCAAGCGTGGCAATCCGCCAACCAACGACGCTGGAAAGTACATCTGTGAGCACTCGGACGAATGCGTAGGACAAACTTTTGATCGAAAGTGCGAGTGGAGGTAAGCAGACCAGGCAGCAGGTGCGTTTTGTGACAATTCCGCTAATCCGGGGATTTCATATAGTAAACATATGGACAAACACGACCGGCCATACCGCTGTATGCATCCGTCTTGCCAAAAACTCCAGGGATTTACATATTCCGGTGGTCTTCTACGGCATGAGCGAGAAGTGCATAGCAAGCATGGCGGACCCAAGGCCCCATTAATGTGCCCGTATACAGATTGCAAACGTCATTTGGGCAAAGGTTTTACGCGCAAGGAGAACCTGAATGAGCACATTAGGCGCGTGCATCCCGACAAAGACCAGAACTCACAGACTACGACCCTTACACGCGGCGCAACCGATGTGACTCTCGGTGCAGAAGAGAGTGCGACACCAGCTTCTATGGGAGCCATGTCAGAACCAATGGACCCTCACGATCCGGCTCTGACCTCTCCTGCTGAATTAGGCAAGAGGAATCGTTTGTTCGCAAATGACGAGCCACTTGGCGACGCCATCTACATGGAGCGGGAGCTTAAGCGCATACGACAGGAGAATCACGATCTGAATCAGACACTAATTGCCAACAAGCAACTGTACGAGAATAAAATCCATGCGCTCGAGGTGGAGAACGGTCGGTTAAGCGAACGACTTGCCGCGCGGGAGTTGGAGTCCGATGATAACATCCGAACATTGCAAGTCGAACAGCAGGTGCGAAATCAGCTATCCGCGTCAAATGCTGCATCATAACGCAGGCGCAGTCGATGTGAGCAGGACGGGTCAGTGGGAACGACTTTTTTTCCTCTATGTTTTTGCGTAGAAGAGCAGGGCGTTTGTTGGCGCAGACTTACGAGGCATGCCCAAACCCTAGGGTGTGGAGAATTTGTACGATGGAATGGGAACCGACATTCGTGGGATTCCATTTTTCGGCCTGTATAATCAGGCAAGAATGCTCGCTTCGCAGCTCAGCTGAAGGCACGGTTTATTGGAAATACGCTCAAGATCTCCCATTATATGATTCTGGCTGCTAGTATGCCCTCGGGGGCCGCTTGCAGTCTGAGATAGGATGCAGGACAAACAAGACAACTGATTCGGCCATCGATAGAATGTACTTGTAATGCATTTGCTCATCTTGAAATTTCAGCCGTATAACCAGCATTACATTGTCACTCGTAGGTCTTCCTCGGTTAAAAGGGAAAGCACGATTGTCCCAAGTGTCTTTACGTCGATGGAGGCCTCTGGTCTTACACGCAACGTCCATCCATAGAGAAGATCGATTTGTGCGCCCAAGTGTCATTAGGTGCGAAGAATCGTCACGAGTATTGGCGCGGCGATGCCCGTCCTTTCTCGATTTTCTCAGAATACGGCTCTATCGAACCAATTGGCAGTAGTGCGCTAGTCTTGACCTTCTCGAATGTCGTCCTTTGTGCTCACCTCATCGTTTACCACGGTAGCTCTTGACCTTCTCTATGCCAAAACTTGCCAGTCTCCTCAATGCCCTTTGACATGAACACCGCCCACAGCTTTGACGCCGCTTCCTCAGGCTGTACACTCTCTGGGTGGCTATCGGCAGTCGGATTGAGGTTGCTGACAGTTATACCCGGGTGCAACAGCTGTACCACCACTCCCTTCTCTTTCAAATCCATCGCTAATGATTTGCCGATACTGTTGACGGCTGCTTTGGAAGCTCGGTACGCGTACGAGCCTCCTGTGCTGTTGTCGCCGATGCTGCCTACGCGACTGCTGACGATGCCGACTCGAGGTGATTGTGATTGCAGGAGGTTATTCAGAAGTGCTTGTGTTAAAAGCAGGGGGCCGAAGGTATTGGTCTCGAAGATCCTGGTTAGGCTGTCTTTCGATACGTTTCCGAGAGCATCTTGTTCACCGGGGGCCATGACGCCAGCTACGTTCAAGAGGACGTCGACTGGCTTGTTCACTAGTTGCGCGGCGAAGCCATTTATCGATTCAGGTGCCCGCACGTCGAGGCCTGGCTAGCATCAGCACGTCCTCTATTTGGCGGCATGGATGGTACCACGAACGGTGCAGACGACACTGTAGGGACTGCAGTTTGTCTCCAACCTCATGATCGGCGGCCTGGGCAGATCAGTAATTGCTCATCGAGGTGCATTTCGTGTTGTTTCGTGGCGGATTGGCGTACATGTACTTCATAACCCTTTCATACACTGTCAGTATCGCCGAACATGCTGTGTCTGTTCCCTGTGTTCATACTTCATTGATCAGTATCTGTGCGAATGCATGGCCGATGCCGCTGCTAGTGCTTAGCAGAGGTACCTAGTTGTGCATTGCGGCATCGCTCTACCTGTTGGCGCCTGTCACTACCGCGGTCGGCATGGCTTGTTTGCTTGAGATCAAGTATGAACAATAAGGAGACAACTCATGAGTATAGGGCTGCAGCGGTAGATGTACCTACAAAGTAGTAGCAGTTGTTTAGTGGTGCCGTACGCATGAGTGCTTTCCTAAGCAGGCACGAAAGCATCATCAGACGTCATCTCCACCATCGGCCCAGTGAGGCCACCAAACTGTACTGCTACTGCATACTGGCCCGAGATTGCGCTTCTCATTCTTCATCGAGTCTTCGCGCGAACGAGCCATTCAGCTGGTCAACACAAAAAGCCGAGGACGCTAAGGACACGGCAATTGCTGAGGGGACATATGCTACATCATAGTTTTCGATTCATATTCTACACGCTGTAAAACTACAAATGCAGTCGTGGAAAGCAGCCTCCGTATTCCTTCAACATCACGATCCTCTCGAACCTGGAGTGGAGCGCGACAGCAGCCGTACGATCACCCAATCACCATATGCTTGCATTCGTTGCAAATACTTGAGAAAAAGTCCATCCAAGAGAGCCATCGTAGACGGCAGAACATCCTAATGGCTCGCCAAGTCTACAAGGACGTGACCAGCTTTTGGCGCAACAGCACGACTCGTTTTGGGGGAAGACAGCCACTTCCATAGCAGCTGAGCAAAGCTCCATCATATACGCGCAAGCGTAAGAGGTGAGTTGACGCGAGACGTGGATCACCAATCACGCATAATCGATGGTGAACTGCATGGTTCGACAGCAGCACGAAACAGCTTCAGTGCCTCACGTCTGCGACAATGCATACGTCAACCAAGTCGCTGGCATAGACGAGAAATCAGCGTTTGAGACGCGAGTGTTATCGAAAGATCACCAGCCCAGACGCAGTTGGAAACCGCAGAGAAAAGCCAAGAATCGGAGATATCCCGGTCACGGCATCATCTCATCATCTTCACGGTACTTTCAGCACGCCGATCAATGGAATCACTGTGCGCCAGGAGGGCCCCCACCTTGGTTGGCCATCTGTTGTGCATACCACTGCGCATACCACTGCTGAATAGCATACGGGTCCTGGGCGGGTTGGTCACTCGACTGTTGTGCTCCCGGCTGTGGTGTAGCCTGCACGGGTGTCATCTGAAACGCCGGCATTGCGGGTGGTGCTTGCGGAGCATACTGCCCGTAAGCTGGCACGGATGGAGGGCCTTGCTGCTGGTGTGAGTATGCGTCGTATTGCGACGCTCCATGGTCACGTCCTCCCTGGTTGCGCCCAGCAGCTGCATCACGCTGCCGGACTGTCTCAACCTTTTCCCAAATCACCTGTTCCGCTTGCATCATCTGTCGCTCGGTACCTGCAAGGTCAATGTTGCGGGTCACGTCCGGTGGCTTTGGCTGGTTCACATTGATCTTGCAGCCGGTCGTGCGTTGCATGTCCTTGATAGTCTCGCCGCCTTTGCCGATGATCATGCCAACGGCTTCAGAAGGTACTTTGATCGTCTTCTCAATGTGTTGGTCGCCACCACCAGCGCCACCTCGACCGCCACCGCCGTAACCTCCTCCGTAGCTGCTGCTACCACCTCCACCGCCGCGATTGTCATTCTGAAAGCCGCGATCTCGCGACTGGCTGACAGCGTTGGCGCCTCCACCGCCCGCAGCAGTAGAACGGCTGTCGCTCTCAACAATTTCCAATATCAGTTCTTTGGCAAGCGCAGTAGCACGATCACTACCGATTAGGTTGACAGGCCTCAAGCCTCCCACGCTTTTGTTCTCACCAACAATGTTGACATGGCAGCCACTCTTCTCTTGTAGGTCTTTGATGGTCTCGCCGCCACGACCAATGATGAGTCCCACTGTCTTGTCAGGAACCATAATCTGAGAGCTTGCCTCACCTTCGCGCAGTGCAGGTAGATTTACCTTGGCCCTACCTGGCATACCAGCAGTGTATGCGCCTTTGTCCTGAGACGGTGTACTACCGCCGTTCTCCTCGATAATAGTAAAGATTGCTGTCTTCGCAGCCTCTCGTGAGCGTGTTGAGCCTGAAATCGTGCATTGTCGTTCCGCTTGATGCTTGTCATTCGCCTGGATGAATTGTACTCGTGCACCAGTCTCGGCCTCAACCTTGCGCAGGTTCTCGCCGTTGCGACCAATGATCAAACCAACCAGCGACGACTTTACGCGTATTGTCTCAGTCTCAGTCCCGTGTCCACCACGACCCGCCCCACCATGTCCACCACGATCCTCGCGATACCCACCACGGTCGGGCGACGGAGAGCGTCTGTAGCTGCCTCTGCGCGGGTCTTCTCGACGCTCGTCACGGTAAGGATTTCCGCCGAAGTTGTCGCGTCGTGGTGGAGAGCGCGATCTTGATCGCGAGCGGTGTCCGCATCTGCCGGCAAGACGCGGATCTCCTCCTCGTGGTGTCGAAGATACCTGGCGATGGTCGTAGGACTGTACGCCTGCACTCTCCGCGATGTTCCTGGCTTTTGCGATGGCATCGGCAATGCTGACGGAACCACTGCTGGCCGGCTTGATGCTACTGAGGTCAACACTGCCAGTATTCGAGGGTTGAGGCAAGTACGGGTTGCCTTGAGGTGGTGCGCTAGGGGGTGCCTGAGGAAGGCCGATCGGTGGATAGCCCTGAGGCGGTCGCTGTTGCTGCGGTGTCGCAGACTGAGGAGTGCCGTTCGCTTGCGGCTGTTGCTGCGCTTTGGCTGTAGTCAGTGATTGGGTTCTTAGCGGATTGAACACGACAAGTTAGATGTACGCACCGAGCGCAGCCAGAATCTGCGAGATGTCCGGTTGTGCAGCCATGGTCGTAAATGCGCGCGTTGGCGCGTCGAGGTAGACGAGGTGCGCGCTGGGCGAGCGTAATGCGGCGTCGTTCGAAGGCGTCGATAGTGGTCTTACGAGTTCGGTGGTCGAGATGGCAAATGGTGCAGGTATTTTGTGGATGCAGATTTGGACTGGAAGGTGTCGAGATTCTAAGCCAGCAGCAATCTCTCCTTGATTCTGTAAAAGTGGGTCCTCCCGAAAGTGAACCTGGAAATCACGCGCGTCTCGCTTCAAAGTTAATCGATCACATGAGATCAGGGAAGACAGGCAGGCAGCACCCATATGTTCAAGCATGCATGTGCTTGTAATTGCATTTGCAAGGAAGCTGCGATCAACATAACAATCACATGTCAACGATACGAAGGAATCTACAAGGGACTCGAAGGGAACAGCTCATAGGACTACTGCATAGTGCATAGTGCATACTACCACGTCCAAAGTGCCTCTGTATTAGGATCTGACCTGAGCTAGCAAGAGGACATTATGGCCGAAGCCAGCGCGTCTGATAGCAAAGCCTTGATCATTGGCATATCTGGCGTCTCATCCTCGGGTAAGACAACCTTAGCACGACTACTACGCGATATCTTTCCACGAGTCTTCATTCTGCACGAGGACGACTTCTACAAGACAGACGCAGAAATACCAGTGAACAAAGACGGAGTAGCGGATTGGGACTGCTTGGAATCGATTGACATCCCCGCGTTCCAGGCAGCTCTCGCGCATATTAGACGACACGGTCAATCACCACCAGATTTTACATCCAAAGAAGATCGGAACTCCGTAGGAGCAGTGAACGTGGAACGCCTACTTGTAGAAGATCTGAAGTGGAAAGCGAGCAAATGGATGTTTGCGGATGCTCCACCCATAGCTATCATCGATGGCTTTCTCCTTTATTCGGAAGGCATGAAGGCAGTCCGAGATTTGTTCGATGTCAAGCTTTTTCTTCGCGCAGACTACGTGACGGCAAAGTCTAGGCGAGAAGCGCGGGCTGGCTACGTTACTTTGGAAGGCTTTTGGGAAGACCCTCCAGGCTACGTCGACAGCGTGGTTTGGCCCAATTATGTCAAAGATCATGCCTTTTTGTTCAAGGACGGCAATGTTGAAGGCGAGCTGGACGATGCTCAGGTGAAAGAGCTTCAAATAAGAACAGTGCCTGACGATGCACATAATGATATGACCAGGTGCTTGCAATGGGCATATGATGTGCTCGAGGAAGCTTTGGATCGCTTTACGGAACCCCGCCTACCAGCATAAATTCATGATATACTGCACTTAGATGATACAGATACGGTTCTCAGTGCCATACAAATCGCAAGGTGACGCCCACGTCCATCGATGAACAGCCGTCTCCTTCCTGCCAGAACCCTACCCATCGGCAATGTAATCGGTCGGTCCCATACAGGTGTCGCCCTTGGGACAAACACTGCACGCCCTACTCCTATTCTGAACGGGATAGCCAAGAGAACACTTATCACATAGAATGTCCGGTGCTGCTCGTCGCGTGACTATCACGTCAGCGTAGCGCCGCGTCCGGTCGCAACCATCAGTGCTCAACCGTCGATTTCCTCCACCCAGGGCGCAACAGTGCTCTCGAGCAGTGATTATGCCTAGGACAATGACGCATCAAGAACCGTCTGTGATTTTTGATCATTCCTACGTTCAGATCCGTAAGTGTTGAGACATTAGGATTATCACAACCAGTCTTCGTCCATTCTTCCAGCTCCCGAGATTGTACTCTCACGAACGCCGAGCCACCTGCCATTGAAAAGCCGGAAGTCCAGGATCGTAACGGCGTTTCTCCACAGACCCACGGGGACTCCGGGAACACCAGTGCTGGCTGCATTCATCACCACCTGCGCGGTTCCAATCTTCTCGCTCACTGAGGTGGTGTAGCTTAAAATCCTGATCTCGAAGTTGCTGTTTGCTTCAGCGAGCTTACGATGGCCTTCAAGCATCTAGAGATTATGTATGTTAGCCTTGACTCTAGTATACTTCGACGTGAAGCACTGGTTAAGGATTCGTGTAAGTGAAGAGGCTGAGCCATGTCTCTTGCAGAGGCGTTCGCCGCATGCTGCATGGCCACGTGGAATTTCAAAGAAGGCTCTAGTGCATGGTCTCACCTGCAGTTTGTTTGTGGCAGATGGTCGTGCTCCGGTACCTGTTCCTGATATTTGATCAGCATTATTGTCACGACGCAGTCTTACATATATGAAGTACCTACCAGTAGTGAAGTGGTCAGCTATCTGGTTCCAGGGGAATGAAGTCGGCTCGAAGTTGCGGGCGTTGATAGCGTCTATCAAACTGGATGCTAGGCATTCGAGATGTTCTTTAACCAGCCTTTTGGATGCATCTTCGGCATTCTGTACTTCTGGTCCTCGACTCCTCGCTTCACCACTGAGCACCGGCTTTGCGTCAATGTCCTCATCCATCTGGGACATCTTTGGGTAACCCTTCAGCAACAGATCATGCGAGCTGACCATTTTTCCGTATGTGCGTTGTCATGTCGTACCGCTTTGCTGTTGCAAAGACTATGTACATTTTGTATGAAAACACATTCCTGTGACGTCGTTCGAGCGGCCTGACAGCCAGATTCAACGTTGCACAGTCTCTACATATGTAGTTAGCGTTTTCGAGGCAGCCGGTCCAATTGAGGGGTTCTGGGCGTCAGCTACGATGATGTGTATAGAAGCTAGACGGAGTTGATAAGGACGGACCCAACTTAAGGACGCTCACGCAGTAACACTGGTCGGATGCCCAAGCTGCGAGCCCTAGTCCACGTGCATAACTAAATCATGTGGTACCACTATCAAGATATCCTTCCCCGCTATTTATGATAGCTTGCCGAACAATTGCACACCATAGACAACGTTTCATTCGAGTTGCATTCAATTTACATCGAAGTCGCATCCAAGCCGCATTGAAGACGCCTCCCGCGTCAAGGACCTTCACCAGCAAGAGTCTTGTAGCGGTCAAGCTCTGATAGACGTCAGTTAATGACGATGGAGTCCTGGGCACGATCTCGGCCTATAGCCTCATCGACACTGTCGGGCTTGATCAACAGCTTCGTTGCCATTTCGCACAGCTTCTGCTGTTCATTTTCAAATATCGTCCAGCCTAGCACTAGCCTTATTCTGGACAACGGTGCAAGTGCGTATTCATCAGCTCCGTCCCGAGGCCAGTGTTGTTTGTTCGCAGATCATGATCGCTTCTCTTCAGCTGGTGTGATAGATCTTGCACTTGTGCTTGCAGCGCTTCAGTGTACCTCGTCTGGAGGATAACTTGTTGCCGCGTGAGCTCAAGCTCTTTAATGAGTTCATCGCGTTCGCTTTTGAGCTTTTGCTGCATCAATTCAAGTCGCTGGATCTCTTGCTTCCGTAGTAACAACATCGCATCCTTTATCTCATGGCACTCATCGATGTCGGTTCGAGCGCGATCTGTAATGCTGGGCTCTGCATCAATGCACTTGAGAAGACCCAGCTCGAGTCTTTGAGCAAGAGGATGCGGCATGCACACGGTGCGACGAGGGCCGTCGGTAGGGAACGTAAAGACCAAAGCTCTAACTTCTATGGATTCTCGTGGCGGCGATCCTGTGGGAATGGAGTCTGATGGAAGGTCAAATGCGGTGTGCAGGCACGTTCGAGCTTTGACATTGGCGTCGCTGTCGTAATTCTTGAAGAGCAGCACGTCAGGTTCATCCTGTTCGAACATGTAATACCATCTGAACCCCTTCCGGTACTTTACGACGCCCATTGTGTCCCAGAACTCGTTGGTGTCCTGCCGATATCGGTCGCACTCTATGACATCGTCGTCTCGTAAGACACTGCTATCAGCAACAGCCAGGCCACAGTCATAGACTGGGTGCCTGATGGGTCGCCAGATGTTGATGATTCTTGCCCGACCGCTGAGTAGATAATCAGCTTTCATCTCAGTAAGGTTGCGTATCTTCGTCAAAACGCTGGTCTCTGTATTATCAGTATGAACCTGCTTTGCGAAAGGGTTATACGACAAGCCTTCAACGCGGAGGCCTGCATCATCCTTGCGCCTAATGCGAGCATCGTAGAAGATGATCTCGTCGCAGCCTTCAACCTCCTGCCTGAGAAGAATCTCCAGTTCGGGCAGATAGGCTTGCGCTATTCGGGGCTGCGATGACCAGTCGCTGAAGTCGGTCGGCGCACGAACGTACGTGAATCCATTAACGTCGAGGGAAAGCTTCTCAGCATGATTCCGGACATCGTGTATAGTCTCGAGGTCACCAGCGGCAAGTCGTACATTGGTTCTCTTTGCGAAGTCGAGAAAAGGTGGTGTGATCTGGAGTGGCTTCTGAACGTCATAGATAGGATCGTTCTTCAAGTATTGAAGTCGCACTTTGACGTCGCGAGGACGGTCAGCATGGTGCTGCGAAGAAGTCGGCATACTGGGGACGATGTGCAAGTCCGTTGCGTGGCGGCTGTTCCGCGTAGAAGAGCCAAAGCAGGCGCGATGGCTGCTTATCGTTCGAAGTCATCAAGCTGAGCTCTGATGAGATCCACCCAGAGGACAGCAGTATTTTCGATTATTGGTCGATCAATGCAGTTGGCCTGTACTGCGGTCTGCGTATCTGCCCAACGAGGGAAAGAGTTGCAGCCAGCTAAGCGGTGGCAGAAGCATTCTTGGTTGATTATCATGGCTGTCTGGCTGAACCGATTATTGGTGGTGGTTATGACGGTCCAGATTTCGATGTTTCACGACCGCTTGATGTGATCGCCTGAGTGTATTGAGGGTCTGACGTGCCGGTCATTGTTTGGAGCAAGTAGGCATGCAGTGGAGAAGAAAGATATGAGCTGTATTTTAGCTTCGTTCAGCATTTGTACTGCCACATGACAGTCATTCCGAATTCTGTTATCACTATCATCAAGATCTTGCCTACAGTCATGGCATGTGGAGGCTCAATTCCACGAGTAAAAGAGACATACAGGTAGGTACCTCCTTGATGGCACATGCATACTAGATCTAAACTTTCGACCCCTGTCACTCGGCCACCGACCTACATCCTTGTGAACAACTACGACCTATATGTACTAAACGACTCTACGTTATCGTATGGTAATCGAGAGACTCTGTCAAAGCCCTATCCGATCATGCCTCCTTCGAGCCGACTGCCTGCCACACGCGGCCATAAAGCACGACCAACTTCCATGCTCGATCTACCTTCGAGCCATTTGAAGCGATTGCAGCAGGTCGGCGTAGGAGATAATGTCGATGTGGATGGTCCCATGACATCCAAGCAAAGCAAGCGCCGCAGTCTCCTGCCGACCTTCTCCAAGAAGCAGTCGGGCGAGGATGAGCAGGACAATGCTGGCACAATCAGGGACGATACATCAGACAGCGAGGTCGCAACGAGACCGCAGACAGATGAGGAAAGACGCGCCATGCCACCGCCGGTGTCAAAGCCAGCGAGACCGACATCATCCATGCGATTGCCGGGCGCAACAATCCCAACACGAACCACGAGCGTGCATGCTCGCACGGCCTCGAAGGATAGCACAGGAGCAAGCTCTCGCGCAGGACATGCTGCTGCTTCGACTACATCGCAAAAGCTGGATCCTGGCCTCAAGCGAGCAGGATCGACCAGGGTTGCACACCCTTCACGAACAGGAGGTCCTGCGAATGCGATAATTCAACAGACAATTCCGACGCGAAGCAGTAGTACGCGCGTAGCTATATCGGCGACAGCTCAAAAGCGGTCTTCCGCCTTGCCTGGCAAGACGCCCGCCTCTGACACCAACAGGAGCCTTACTTCGCCTTCCCCAACGCCGACATCTCCAACCAGAAATGGAACTCGATCCCACATGCCACCGCCGTCTTCACGCCCAGCTTTCTCTACTTACCAGCAGCACTATAGTCCTGCGAAGTCAGCTCTGCCCAAGCCGGGTCTTCCAACTGCCAAAGCCGCAAGACCGGCTGCGACGCCGACCGGCGACACCGAGCTTGCCATAACCCCAGACATCGCTCTTGAGCAGATAGAGCTGCTGCAACTATCACTATTACACGCAAGCGCCGCAGAGACGATACAAGAGTTCGAAGCAAGCGCGAAAGGAAAGCTCATGAAGCAGCACGAAAAGCTGCAGCGTGAGTACGAGGCTTTACGATCACACGAGCAAGAGCATCGAATGCTGAGAAATCTCAACGCACTCGACACATGGTGTCCCGATGCAGCACTGCTGACCGAGCATCTTCAGACCTTGAGCCGCATCGTGACTGATCTTCGTGCTCATACCGATCCAGGCAGCCGTCATTCGGAACTGGTCGAGACATTCGACGCCTGGATGACAAAAGCAGAAGCCATACTGCTAGACGAGAAACATGCTGCAACGTTCATTGAAGCGCTTCCAGAGTCGTGGCGAACAAGCCACACATCGCTCGCTTTGAAACTCCGCTCTATTCAGCGCGACATTAGGATCCTGCCTCCGGCTCCACCGAGGCAAGGCACGAACCCACCTTCGAGCTTGGAAAATGTACTCGAGAATTGCTCCTCGCTGGTAGACAATATGCTGAGAGAGCTCGACACCATGACGAAGCTGCAGAAAGAGGTCCTGCAGCGTGGTAAAGCACGCATAGATGAGCAGATCGATGCACTCATGAGCGCTAGTAGTCAAAGTCAGGGCGGCGAGAAAGTAAAGTGGATCCCAGCTTGGCAGAGCGTCGCATAAAATTGGTTTGACATGCATTCCATGTACAATTATATATCGCTGGCCGTCACTCGTCGTCCATCGAACTCGAAGGCCAATCAGGAGGCAAATGGCCCCAAAGCTCAAGCAGACTCTCGACTCGGTATTCACTTGCCCAGCCCATGTCTCGCTGAATACCACGCAGTAAGGCAACTACGACGCGACGCCATGTATCTAAAAGTGGTGCATGTTAGCGCTCGTGTATCATGAATCGGGACAGAGGCCTTGGCAAGACTCCATTGTCCTCACAGGCTGACGATATCTCTCCCGTGGAGATATTCGCAGACAACCATTTCAAGGGCTGCATGGAGTCTCAGGAAGGCTGCAATACGTGGGCTCTCTTACCAGTATCTTCACTGACTTGGCCACGGTCATCGACTCTATCGTCGTTACCAAGGACCAGGCCAGCCGTCCAGAGTGGCTGGACAGAATGTATGCGCGTACCCTCGTCTGCTCTGCCCAGGGATATTGCCACAATCTCCTTCGCATGAGTTCGGGACTGTTGCAAGATCGAGGCGTAGCTAGCATATCGAGTGGCCAATGAAGTCCCGGATGCGCCAGCTCCGAGGAAACCCTTTACTGGAGTCGCCGTCGACAAGTGTGGTTTGTTGTTTAGCAACTGGATCCTGGCGAAGTTGAACCATTGCATTGTGCTCGCGACCATCGAACGCGGGAACCATTTCTCGTTGTCAGCTTCGCGATTGCCCACACGAATCGCCGTAGGAAGGAAGATATCCGGCAGGCCCTGCACAGAGTTAGTATATTCCCACAAGAGTGGTTGACACAGAGGAAGCCAACGCGTTACCGTGGGAAATGCGGTGCACATGTCTTGCGAGACAATATTAACAACCCCGAAGTACTCACCTCATGCCACACTCGTAGCTGGTTATCGAGGCTCTCCCAATATTCGAGGAGTTCTCGTTGTCGCACGCCCCAACCCAGAGGGGAAATGTCGTCCGGCAGGTCGTCACCTGCAGCTATGAAGTTCACCAGCTTCATTGTCAGCCAAACGAGTGAGTTGCCTATCATGTCATCTGCGGTCCGTCAGCAGTCTATTACCATAAGCGAACCAGGCTGTTTCACCATTCATTGCATCATCAGCCTTGTACCCTGACGACGATGGGTTGGACGAGCACACGAAGCCTTCTGGCGTCAACTTGAGTCCAGCACTGCGCCACATTGGCAGGTCAGCTGTATCGAGGCGGGTCGCGGTATTGTTGATGAATGCGCTGAGCATATCCTGGCGCGCGAAATTCCAGAATACAGCCCGTCTTCCTTGGCTGAGACCTCGCATGACAGGCAATGTCTGTACAGGTCCTGATTGACTTGTGAGCTGTTGTGTAGCATGCTGTGCAATTGAAACTGGCGATGGCGGGAGAGTCGGTGGCACTACCCGGTCGATTGTGATATCGAACAAGGTCTTGGCCCCGTCTAGATGCCTGCTCCATTCAGTACCCGAAGCATCTAGAAATTCGTATACGCATAATATCGCTGTGGCGGCTACCAATTCCTCTGAGTCTGTCGTCGGTAACGGTGAAGCTTGTGCTGTAGTCAAGGTCGCTGGGGTAGCACCTACTGGTAACGACGAGGTTGGTGGCCTCGAGGCACCAGCCAAGGACTGCCTCAATAGCGAGACGGCAACATCGTAATACTCCCTTCCTTTTCGAATCCAGCCTTCCTGGTCTAAGGCCAAGCCTGGCCAAATCTCCATTTTGCTCTGGCAAGAGAGCGATACTTGCCCACCCATAACGGGCTTTCGGCCATGGACCCTAGCGAGACTCTTGGCTGACAAGGACGCACAAGAGTACAACAGTAGTGGGCATGTCACTGCTAATACTGGTACTTTGGCGGCGAAGAAGAGGTCGAGGTCGAACAGATCCATCCAAAGGCCTGGGCGCTCAGCATAGTCTCGCAATAGGAAGGCTAGCTCGGGATCCTCGATCGCAGGTCGCTGAGGTCCTTGCGAAGAAGGTAAGCTCGCCTGTACGCCCACAGAGAAGGACGCCGTACGTACATGTGATGGAGAGTGCAATGCGTCGGCAGAAGCGCTAATAGGCGTATCGAGCTGAGGGTCGAGCGCGGTGTCACTTGATGCTGGATTCAATATGAATTCCAGATTTTGGCTCGGTGCCGTATGGTTGTGCTGAGGCGACGTCACCAATGGCGAATGATGTGAGTGTAATGATGCAGTCCGCTGGTGCTGGCTCATCGAGGCCGTGTGTGGTGCATAACCGTATTGGTCCTGACTGGCAACGGCACTGAGAGCCTCGAGACCGCGCGTCGCAAAGGCAGAATAGGATGGCTGGCCATATCCAAAGTGCGCATCTCGTGTCGACTCGTTCAGCGCCAGCGCTGCTTCTTGTAGTTGGGTCCCATCGAGTTCATTGAAGTCCTCGTCCTCGTACGGATTGTTGGTATGTATGAATGTCAGATCCTTGGGTATCGACACCCACAACGTGCTCTTATCGAACGTCTCTTTGTATCCGTAGAAGCTCTTCAGACTGTCATCGTTGCCGTCGCCGTTCATCGAAGGGTTCTGCTGATGCCGAAAGGTGATTCCAGAGCTCGGGACACATGCTCGTTTCGCCTTGACGCATTGCGCGCATGCTGGGCGCTCTTCACTGCACTTGAGCTAGAGCGACGCACGGTCAGGTCAGGTTGTGCATCTTTCGAGTGATGTGATATGAAGGCATCTCGGACGTGAAGGGCACCCGACTGCATGCAGGTGTGCGTTACATGTATTGGACAAGGTATTGAATATTGGACGGTGACCTACTTTTCGCTGGCGGCAGGTCAAGCGAGAGGTATGTCAGTGCGTGCGTGAGCTGGCTTGGGCCCATGACGGACGAACATGGACTTTTGCAGACAGACTTACCAACCACTTCTCGATCTACTGTTCTTCGGCGCCATAAGAGCACATGTTGTAGCTCTTTTGATTTTCCGTCTTCGCTGCGTTTGTCTCGCCGGGCAGGAATGCACAGCGGTGCAGATGGACTACTAGTACTGTAATTCGAGGGTGTAAGTGGTGTTGGTCGACGAGCTCTCTATCAAGCCTAGCTGGTAGCCCACATCATCGTCTACCCATGTCGATCAAAGCCTATGTGGACTGCCCCACCTTCCAGAAGGATATATGTATTGTCAACGGTTATACAGACACGAAGCATGGACTAGTCTTCCTGCCAAATTGCATTCATGACCTCAATCTTATCTACCAGGCGACAGCGGCAGCCGTGCGGCCTCACAACGCTACTGCAACATTGAATCGTTTTGCTCCATGACAGTGCAAAGTCTGCCCGATGCGATTGTGTGAATAGTCTGCACGTTTACGGTGCTCCATGAGACAAGACTTGCACCACAAGCAGCAGTATTCGATCCATGATGCGAGTGCATCACCACCGACCAGCCGCTCGTTTGAAAGTCTGCCCGTCAAAATCACCATGGTTCCACCGCCTTATGTCATGGCCACAAAGCTCCCATAACTTTGCGTGCATGCCGTCTCTACCGCCTTCCTCCCTGCCGTGCTTTTCGGTGTAACGTATTGACTCGCTCGCAGAGATACCACTGTTGCGTCCGCGCTGAAGCGTATCAATGCCGAAGCAACCCTTCGAACGCTTGGGCGAGGCATGAAAGAGACCGCGACCGACTTTGCGAGGGGACAGAGATTCGTCGAATGTGACGTCCACCAGAAGAGGCGAGTCTTGTGCCAGCGGCGTGTCTGAGATGTTAGGAGGTGTAGCGTTTGGCTCTCGTCCCTCTGCATTGCGGCTGCTCTCGTGGCGCTGCATGTTTGAATGAAGGTCATTATACTCGGCCTTGCGCTTTTTTTGCGCACTCTTCGTAGGACTTTTCTTTGGACTAGGAGGATACTCGGCGATCATGTCCTCAGATGTGTCTTCATCTGTGTCTTGATCCAGAATAAGCTCTCCCAAAGGCACCGCCTTCCCGTGAGGACGTTTTGGTGTCATGGCAGGTTTCGATGTGTCTTGCTTGAGGAGCGGCGGTACAGAGCCGTTCTCCTGCTCAGCATCGTCTAGAATACCCTCTTCGTCGATGGGGAACATTGTCTGCTGCCGCTGAGGCGGAGCAGGCCCAAAGGGGTCATCCTCGCTGGACTTGAAGAGCAAGTCGCCCCTTGTGGCGGGCCTTTGTACAGGCTGCTCCCGCTGCCTTGTCGGCGAGTGCTGATCCTCAGACCGACGAGCATTGCGGACCTTAGCAATAGTCCGTCGCCGTCGTACTGGAACTGCGGACATGCGCTGGACCTCGTGCTCGTGGACCAGTCCTTGCGATCCTGCCTCCTGCCCTCTGTTCTGCGCCTCCAATACCTCGGATCGCAATCGATCTGGTATCCTCGCATGTACGCTTGTCATCATCTCAGCAGTCCTGGAGAACTCGGAGTAATCAGCTTGTAATAGCGCCCCTGCGTCAGCGTTCAATGCACTGTCGGGATTTGGTTGTATTAGCAGACACGAGATCGTCACCAGGACATCTCGTAGCGTCAGATTACTGTCCCAATCACGCTTGAGCGTCTCCACGCACACTCCCAGCGTTTGTGGGTCGACCTGAGAGTTCATATGTTAGCCGTAGTGTCTCGCAGATTGAGGTCGGAGCCTTTACGAGACTCCACGTGTCATCATAGGCGGAGCTACGTCTCTCATCGAGACCTTCGCAGGCAGTTGCATAGCCACGTAGAGTCTCGGTAGTGCTCCAATGCCTGGGCTTCATACATTGGGGTGAAAGATGATAGTCCTAAAATTGGCCTTCGGCGGCGCCGTAGGATAATCAGGCGGAATGTCTAAATGCAGCTTCCACACTCCTTGGGCGAATGGTGTATGTGTGGGACCAGCCAGTAGTATGTCAAGTTTAGTCAGGTCATCGCCGTGTCCCGAAGACGAGTCGAAGAGGTAATTAGGTGGCAGGCCTTGCTGGTAAAGGTCATTGTGATCGGCTCGAAGTCGCTTCAGCGAACGAGAATTCTGTCTCCATCAGCGATCTAGGGATCAGAAGGCAGCGCTCTTGAGAAATACCATATCGAACTGGTTTTGTGTGAAGTTGTAGCGTTACACTGTATACGACTCTGATATGTGTCCAATCTCTGCCGTATGCTGCAATGTTCGACTGTTTCATGCCGTTTCCAAGAAAAAGAAGTATGTGCAGGTATGAAGCGATCCAGGATTACATGTGAGGTTTCGCAACATCCAATGTTGTAGAGTTGTAGGTGCATCGCAGTGGAGCAAGTGCACGCGACGCGTTGAACTTGTCTCACGTGGAGACGGGACAAGGATCGAGATCTCTTTCTTGCATTTCACCATCGATTTCGTGTGTTCACATCGTTTTCTCATTTCACATTATCTAAACATTAATAGCTCTGCATGATGTTTGCAAGCTGCTACGATGTCGCATTCCTATGCCATCACCCGTGTTCTGTGCGTTGTATTCCGTGTTCCCGTGGCCGGCTAGAACGCTAGAACTGCCCAAACTTGCCTACCCAAAATGCCTTGCAACCTAAAACTCCCAATTACAATTACAGCACAGCGCGTTTCGTCCTCAAGCTCTGAAGGTCATACACAAGCTCACAAAGAATGCTCAGGAATCGATCTTGGTTTCTGGCGCCTGACTTTTCTGCTGCGTCGGCGACATGTCGCTCGAGACCGGGTCAGCCAGGACGACTTTTTGCTCGGGCATTTGCGGTGATGTGTGTGCCCCTCTTTGTAATGGCTTTACGGCTTCTGTCTGTGACGCTGGCTGAATGGACGAGTCCTGCTTCACTTGCTCTTGTTTGTGCTGCTCTTGCTTCTCAGGCTTGGGCGTGCCATCTGTTCTGGGAATGGCCGCCAGCTCTGCTCCTTGCCCACTTTGACCACGTCTTCTGCCGGTGAGATTATGCCAGGTGCTGTGCTTCTCATGGCTTGAAGGTGGTCTACCGGTCAACTCTGAATGATCATCACTGTCGAGCATCCGAGCAAACAAGCCCTTCCTTTTGGTAGGCTGTGGCTTCGGGTCATCGATGTTGACGTCCTCGAATTTATCCTCTTCTTGTGTATGTGGTACCTGCAGAGGTCGATGAAATGAGCTCGAGTTGCGAGGAGGCGGCAGAAACGTGCGACTGTCGAGCGATGCGCGAGGCCGACCTTCAGCTGGCTGTACGACTGGTGATCTCGCAGAAATGTCCTGTGCCTCATGTCAAGCATTGTCTTTAGGAACCGCGCGTTGTTGAACCTACGAATGATCTGCGATAGGAATCGAAAGATTCTCGCGATATGCTAAAGGGCTCGTTCTCGTCGAATGCGCATCGGTGCAGCGAGGACGAGGTGGTGGATCGCGACGATGTCGTGCCCCAGAAGGTCTTCTTCTCTGTCGGCGAGGGCGGCAAGTACACACCAGAGTCGTTGATTTCTGGGATCCCCTCAATCAGCATTGATGCGGCTACGATCCGGCGCTACCATCCCAGGCGCATCCCAACTCACCGCTGAGCTTATATTCAACAGTCCCTTTATCATTGACATTGAACTGTTTCGTGCTGTCGCTACTCAAAGGCTTCTCCACGCCGTTCACCGTCGGCGGAGGTCGCGCGTTCTCGTCGTTCTTCTTGAAGGGATTGCGCATGATGGGCATATTATCCAGACGACACTCGTCGGACGGCTCAGGCTCTGCTAACACTGCCAAGATATACTGTTCCGAAGTATGCGGCGCGAGTGGATGAAAGAAGAGGTGGATAGAGTGAGAGCGAGAGAGAGAGAGAGAGAGAGAGGGAAGCGAGGTTAGAGCCAGTAGTAGTGATGACCCTGTGGATTATTGGAGAGTACGCAATGGCAGCGACGACTGGAGTATCTGCTACCACTCGTAATATCGTTCGGGGACTGGAAAGAAGGAAGCAAGCAAGCAAGCGGCAATCCGGCAAAGATGCTTCTCAGAGAGAGATCAACAACTAATCATGCGACAGCTTTCTGCTTATTAGACAAGCGGAACGGGTATCGGGAGATGCGCAGCGACGTAGATGATAGTATCTGGCGATGGATGAATGGATGTTTCTATGCAGTCGGAAACGGTAGCTAGGTCTGACCGCCGAGGCCACATTACCTCATATGTAGAGGACTCGGAGTAGACGAACGTAATTTTCCTGGGGCGCAGCTCAGCAAGAGGTACTACTAGTACATGTATCTACATGGTATTTACATGGTATCTTACAGTGTATGGATGGTTATTATTGCCAAGGCGACCGCAGCACAGTCGTGGCAGGCTTGGTCGACGCTCGTGACGCTGTGGCGGTACGAGTGGTACGAGTGGTACGATTAGTACAATTGACAACACCCGACGAACGGTATTATTCGGAAGTGGTTTCACGTTTATTGGTGGTGCGACGAAAAAGTGTTCATCGCTACCGCTTTGTTCCGCGTTCTGAAATGGTTAGTAGGTTACTGACTTGGAATAATTTGTACTTCGGCTGCTCGGCTTCTTTGCTCGCACATCGACAATTACATGTACGTCTGCCCTGACGAGCCTCACGAGGCCGCGACGTGCCGATGCCGACCGAGTACATACTGTAATAACGTCTGTGGTTTCTATGGTATCAGAAGAGGTTGGCCTACAAGCTGACAGTCGTGTCGATATCATGGACCTTCATTGCTGTCTGTTGGTATGATACATGATTCTGGACGGTCACGGCGAGTAGCATGCAATATATCGAGACAAACGCCTGGGAGCCCTCGTTACAGGTCTTGGACAATGGTGCACTTAGCACTTTGGCATTACCTTGAACAGGCCAGTACGATACATCCGCTGGAGAAGGTAATATTCTCGTTGTGCCAGTGTTGCTAGGCAGGCGCTGCACGCTGCTGCTGCGACATGAACGTCTCGGAGCTTTGATCCTTGTCTGTCGGTCCCTTAGCGTTTCTTAGCCCACCTCACATGCATCTCGCGCCCTGCTTCGTACCTTTTACATCACAGCACGACCATATGTAAGCGGTCCGATCGGATGTCCCTGCCTACGGCCCTTCCCACGAAGGCGACTCCGCTCAATGTCCCAATCAAAAGGCGGTATAGCGAGGTGTCTGACCTGACAAAGGAGGACGACACCACCACCGTTGTCCAGCGGCCAACGACCGGCATTGGCAGTAGCACCCCGCAACATGGAGTTCTTCTCGCTCGCAACAACATCGAGGATGACGAGGTCGAGCCCGACGACGACAATGCATCTATGTACGAGGACTACCTAGATCACTTTGAGCTTGAACCTTGGACAGAACTACACAAAGACAGCCCCTACAACGTATCGAGCGACAAGATTACTTCCCTGAAGGATCACCTCCGCAAAATCGGTCCAGCAGAGTTCCTTGACGATGCCATCAACAGCAAGAAAATGTCAATCCGACATCTTGGAGTGGTGTTTGGCCTGGATCCTCACTTGGTTATTGGAGACGACGCCTACTTGCAGCTGTTGAGTCGTGCGATTGTGAGGTTTTTCCAAAAACGATCGAAATTACCGCAATGGAACACTATCGATGATGCGGCTCAGTTGCTACAAAGTAGCCGCAACATTATGGTGATCACCGGCGCGGGCATCTCTACTTCATTGGGCATTCCGGACTTCCGTTCCAAGGGTACAGGATTCTACGAAAGAATTCGCGAGATGGGCTATGAAGAGCCCGAGGAAGTCTTCGACATACACAATTTCGATGAGAATCCTGGCATCTTCTACAGCTTGGCGGGGGATATTCTGCCAGACCGGAAACGATACACACCCACACACGCGTTCATCCGTCTGCTCCAGGACAAAAAGCGGTTACAAACGAATTACACGCAGAATATCGACAACCTCGAGGAGGTTGCTGGTATAGACAAGTCTCGGATCATTCAATGCCATGGAAGTTTCGCCACCGCAACCTGCCGAAAGTGCAACTATGAAGTAAATGGCACAGAGATCTTTGATGACATTCGCGCCAGGCGGGTGCCAAGATGCAAGAAGTGTATCCAGGACCTCCAGAGAGCTAGACTTGCGCCGCCGCGTCCTATGAAGCGCTCCAAATCACACTCTCGACATTTCTCCGCAGATTCAGACGAGGATGACGACATCCCGGAACCTGGCGTGATGAAACCAGGTATTACGTTCTTCGGACAAGCACTGCCTACAACCTTTTTTGATCGATTCACACAAACAGATGCCCATCAGGCCGATCTTGTTATTGTCATTGGCACTTCACTGAAGGTAGCGCCGGTCAGCGAGATGCCCAATTTCCTCCCACAACCGGTACCACATATCTATATTTCGCGAGAACCAATCAAGCATGTAGAGTTTGACATACAGCTACTCGGAAATTGTGACGATGTGGTTTACGAACTCTCGCGCAGAGCTGGATGGGAGCTGAAACATGAGATGATACCCGCTGGCCTTCAACTTGAAGTCTCCGCGGATCCAGACGCTGCTCATGTCTCGAACATTGTGCGTAGAAAGCCGATGATCGCGGATACTGACGAGTCTGACTTCGATGAGGATGTGCGCCATCAGCCAAGGCCTAGCCAGACTGCGACGAATATCTCAGCACCATCGGCTTCTACCGACGCGGCAAGCGAGATGAAGGACCACGGCTACTTCTCGTAAGCATCGACCTGCTGCACAATGAGGACACTGGAGTAAGGCGTCACAATGAGGACCACGGTACACTGTAGTATTGCACAAAGCAGGTCTTTGCAACTGGACAGTGGTATAGACGGGCGTAGCGCAAAGGAAAGAGAAAGTCTTATCGTACGAATGCCAGATGAACGGCATAGAGAGCACTTGATTGTTCGCGCTTGATGTGTAGAAACCTTGTGATGGTCACGCGACTAAATTCTTGCGCACCATCTTGTCTGTTGGTACTGTGCGCATCCGACGGGCGAAGCTAATAACGGGCTTTAAGCCTTCAAATTGCTGCCCTGCCCACCGATTTGCACTTGAAAGCATTCATCTAGCTTCATCCTTCAGTCTGAGCAAATAACAATCAAGTCTCTACTGCTGCGAGCCCGTCCATGACTTCACGTCCCACGCCATCAGTGTCGACGACAGCCTTGATTATGCGCGAGAGCAGTGACCTGCTCACTCCTCCCCGTGGCGGGCGCCAGACACTCTGCCCGGCATCCTTCTCGCGTAACTTGAGTGTCTCTTCTGCCGACATGCCAGCGCCTGCAGTGCTATCTGCTTTGTTGGGTACACCAGCTGCCGTCAGACGCGAAGGAGGATCGATGGTCCTGAGTGCCACAATCTTGAGCTCGTCGTTGCTTTTTTGCGCCGCTGAAATTGCAACTACGAAATCGGCCACGGCCAGCTCGTCTTTGCTTGGATCGAAGAGGATGGTGGAGCCCACTGTCATGACCAAAAGTGTCACCGGCGGCTTCCTCATGACCTTACCATTTACATCTCGCGGGAAGAGGTACGTGGATGCCTCCCAATCGTCGTTGAAGAGCGGGTCCTCATCTCTCTCCGAGATCAGCGCCGGCATCCTCGTCGCCAGCAGCGCCAAATGTGTCGTCAAGGACAAAAGTGGAAGAGGATACGAGAGTGGTTGTGAAAGAAGCAGAATCTGTATAGCTTACCATTAACCCATATACTCCAGCACGTGTCTCTCAACCACGTAGCACCTACATCGACGTATAATCTCCAATGAAACCTGCTGTTGATCCAGAGGCGATCCTTGAGGTCGCCATCCGCCAGCAATGCCTCGTTGAGCATAGCAGCAAGAAACACGGGCAGCGCATCGTCGTCGCGCATGCCAGGAATCTCAATCGCGATCTCTAACCACTCGTCTCTTCCCTTGCCCCGTCTATTTCCTTCGTCATCATCATCATCATCGTCAGCATCATCATCATCATCGGGACCACCCATATCAGTATCGTCTGTCGCCACCGCCCGCGCGCCCAAAACCCCATCAGCGGCATATTCACCGCCAAAGCCGCCTCGACCCGAGCTCTTTTCGACTTCAGCCTTGACGCCCACAATCGCTTCGGTGCCGTCCGCAAAGCAAATTCTAGCACTGCCATTGGCAGAAGGGAGGATATCGGTCTCTGCCACGAGCGGTCGAAATTGTGTCGACGAGCGGCCATCAGGTCTGATGGGATGCTGTTGCGACAGCGAGTTGTGCAGGTACGAAAGTTCTGCCGGCGAGAGCGGGATGTTGGTATAGGGCGCCATGTCGTTGAGGCGGTATCAGCGCGTCGGCGCGATGACGAGTATCTAGTTGTTGTTTGATGCGCAGGGTATGATGGCTGGTGACCTGCTATTGGGAGTGTCCAGGTTGGGGGCATGTATGGACGGGCTGAGGAAGGTCCAGTTCGAGAAGAATTACCGGGAAATTGGGAGTTCCCCTACAATGACGTTCACACACACGAGATATGTACAGTACTGCAGGGCGATGCAGGTACCGAATCTTAGCACACACTAGTCCACTATTTCTAGCTCACAGACGCAACTGAACGAGTCGAAAGAGGATCACAGCTTGAAGCCTACTAGTACTTTTCCTATGTCAAGTACGCAAGAACCATGTCTAAGAAGCCGTGCATTTCTAGCTCGCAACGCCGCCATCCAAATAAATCTTCACTAACAGTCGAGAGCTGCCATGGCACACGTCTCTTGGGGTATCAGCTGACCAATGTATGTCTTTTGTGACTGCTAACAGGACAAATCGTCGTCTCCGCCGCAGAGCTGTGAGCAGAAATGCCACAAATCGCTCTTTCTTCCTTTCCTTCTTTTTGTACACGAGCCTTTCCTGTATAACTCTGTTGACAGGAGACTTTTTAGATAGCTAGGAGATGTCGCTCGCCCCTGGCTGGTTTGATGCAAGATGATAAGAAATGTTCCAGTCGTCCTGGTGGAGCAAGCTGTATATGCTCATTGCTTAAATACTGTGTAAAATGAACGCTATGACCGCGCTTTTGCAAGCGAATGCGGCCTCCACTCCCCTGGCACCCAAACGCCTCGATTGGTGACAATGGAGTGCTTTCTCGGGTCCGGCCAGACGAGCAGAGCCAAAAGAAAGCCAAGTCGTCACAGGCGCCGAATCGCGATGCTGTAGACAAAAAAAATATGTTCAAAGTATTATTCGACCGTTGCGCAGCCGCATGCGCCATTAGACGTGATCGTACGTTGGCATACAAACCATTATTGATATTGGCGTTGCGTTGCGAATATGCTGGCAGCCGCTGCCGAGGCCCAGTCGTTCTCATCGTAAGGCGGCGTGGGCCACTGTGGATCGACCACACCTTGAGGCTGAGCTCGCGCCGGAGGAATGTCCACCGGCTTGGTTGGGGTGTAGTCCATCGCGCCGTAGCTGACATTCATTTGGTCTTTCGATGGTGAAGGTGTCAAATACGGGGCAGTGTACGCTGGTTCCGATGTCACCTGTCCAAGTGGCGGTCGCCCTTGCTGGTGAGCGGCAGCTTTGTTGGCGGGAGGCACGTTGTCTAGCCGTCTGGCTGCTCTATGAGCCGTGGCAAGTGCCTCGTCTAGCAGTTCATCTTCTTCGCACGGAGTCTCATACCTGCTGCTGGGCGCATGACGGAGTGACCTTCGTGCGCGATTGGGCACAGCAGGATTGCTGGTCTGGGACACATTCTCGTCTTTGCCATATGGTAAAGAGTGGTGACGCTTTAGCGTTGGGTTACTGGCCATCTTCGTTGGAGGCTTGGGTTGATTGCTGACAGCGCCAGCTGCTGCATCTAGACTGTACCGCACGTTCTGCAGAGCACGGTCGAGCTCTGCAAAGTTTGGATCCGACGAGGGATCTGCCGCGACAGTTGCAATACTCTGAGTCTCTTGCTGCGCAAACGGGCGACTGTTGTTTGCCCAGGGCGCGCAACCAACATTGGCTTCAATGTCCTCTGCGCCAGGTGACATTGGCCCTGCTCGTCCGGAGAGGCGTCGAGCGCGCTTACGCAAATGCGAGAAGAAACTCTCTCTTTGACTTCCGACGGGAGATTTCAAACCAGTGGCTCCAGTCAAGGCGCGTTCCGCCTCCTGTCGATGGATATCTGCGTAGTGGTTCCCTTGCGAATTGACAGATAATTGCCTACCAATTTTCTTTCCCGGTCTTTCTTCAGTTTGCTCGGTGTGCCTCACGTTGGCTTGTGCGACTGTTGCATCCGGCAAGGGCGAGATAGGCCGTATCGACGGCAAAATAGGAATAGGGGCAGCGTTCCCGGCTGCGCCGTTCGTCCATGTGGCACGTTTGGTGACAGGAGGTCTTCCCTTGTTCGTAATTTGGGATGCGTCGGTAGTATTAGCGTGCATTGGCGAAGGCCGCGGACACGAGTTCTCTGCCGTCTCTACGTGCTCAGGCACCGTCGGTGCAAGATTATCGCGAGCACCCAGGGACTTCCTGAACCAAGAGGAAGTCTTCGTGGATAAGGTCTGATTTCCGTCACCGGAGTCATTGTTTCCAAGCATCGACTTTTTGCGCCCGAGTGCATGAGCTGCAGCGCTTTTTGGCCGCAGCGGATCAATGGCATCTCGGAAATATTCATGCTCCAATGCCTGCCTTGACGTCGGCCGTACTTTGGGATCCCACATGAGGCACCAAGTGACAAAATGAGCCAGACTTGCTGGCCATTGCGGCGCTGGTAGTACAGTCTCCATGGAATGCGGCGCCATCTTAGGGAATGAGAAGCCCAGCTTTTGAGCGAGCTTGATGCCCTCTTTCCACTCACCGCCGCCAACCTTTTGGCCATGCTTACTGACCCAACTGCCTGGGCTGCCCATTATTTCGCATACTCTCCACACTTGATCGACCTCATTGCCACCGGGAAACAAAGGCTTGAGTGTTGCAATTTCCACCGCCATTGCGCCCACGGCCCATATATCTACAGGTGCCGAATATTCGCCCGCTCGCAGAAGCACTTCCGGGGCTCGATACCACCTTGTTGACACGTACGTCGTATATGGCACCCGAGAATGTGTCTCCCTGGCCAGGCCGAAATCAGCGATCTTGATCGAGTAGGTAGGTGGAGTCGAAGGAGGTGTCACTATCTGAGAGTATCGCTTGAAGGTGTTGCCGGTCTCTGTCGCAGACGTAGACACGAGGATGTTCTCGGGCTTGATGTCGCGGTGGAAGAAGTGATGCTCATGAATGTGCTCTAAACCACCTAGGATCTGGAAGAGGATGCTCTTCACGCTGCTTCCGTCAAGAGGCTTGTGGTCTCGGGCTTTCATCAGCTGATACAGATTACCATCCATGAATTCCATGGCAATGTGGAGCTTCTTGCTCAACGGGTCCAGGAAAATGTCGTAGGCTGGAACCAGATGAGGATGGTTAGGAAGAGACTTCAAAAAGATGACTTCGCGAAGCTCCATGCATTGTGCAAAGTTCTCAAAGCTCTTCTTCATGGTCTTGATCGCCACCTAAATTTTGTGTCAGGTCATCGCTCGGGCTGAAAATTGGAGGAAGGTCAAAGAACAGCTCAACATACAAGTGTGCCTCGTCGAACGAGATGTGCGCCAGCGCTTCTCGTCCTTCCCAATGTGACACTGCCAAAACTGCCATCACCGATGTCCTTCAGGATCTCGAACTTGTCTTCAAGGCAGACGGCAGAGTGAGAGCTGGAAGACCAACCGCGGTACGACATGTCGTACGCAACGGTCATCTTGGCTAGGAGGGCTTCCAATGTCGAAGCCTGACGTCGCACCTTGGCTGGTTGCTACCGTAACATATAGCTTCGTGAAGGATATATTGATTGATACTGGAACACGATCAGTGGTCTGGACCGCGACGCCGTCGCGTTATATCACGTACGGTGAGTGGTTGTAGTTCACGTCCTGATGACTAGGGATGGTCTTGTGAAGCAGAGACCGTCAAGGTCCAGATATTAGGGATTACTGCGCGTTGATAGACTGACTGTAGATACAAAGAATAAGGATGGTGACCCAACAAACTGCAGAGTCAGGGTCCGGTACTGACGTCCGGTGGGATGTAAAGGAGTGTGAACGGGTCGACCTGAGAGATTGATGTCGTGGATGAGGTAGGCCGGTCAGGTCGAGAGTAGGGAGGCTCCAAACCCACGGTAAGCGGAAGAGTACCCGGAGGATTGGCTCTCCTCTAGCAGTCGATCAAGACAGCCGGTGCCGAGATAGCGTGGCCCGTGGCTTGTCTTCGTCGGCTCGTGGTGGGTCCTTGAGAAGGTTGATTCCAGACGGGTCGATGCTCTGGGGGACGCGAAAGGAGGTTCGCTAAGATCCAGAAGCCTAAAAGGCGCGTACCTTCACCACGGCAGGAGCCGCGAGGAAAGCGTGTCTGCTGGATGGAAAGGCTGATGAGGCCGATGATGCAGGTTGGTTGACGTCGAAAAACCAACGCGTGTCTGCATATGGAGTATGGACGAGGATTGCCAGTCGAGAAAGCCAGAGTGCCTTGTGTTAATTAGGGGGCAATTAAGTGAGACACAAGACCCAGGAGCAGCAAATGAATGATTCTGGTTCGCGGTTAGTGCCGCCCGGTTGACAGAAGGTTGGACAGTCGTGGGCACTGTGAGAGCAGAGCAGAGGGGAGAGGGACCTGCCAGCGCTGCGACGAGGGTCGAGAGCGCGGTACACAGGGAGCGATGCAGGAGGTGAGATGATGAGCCTTGTTGTTGATGACAGGTCGTAAGAGCAACTCCCGCTTTGTGCGTTAGCCCCTGATGAGGAACTTGGAAGACTCCGAGTCGCACTAGTAAGCGGTGATGGCAGACTACTAGTACTGGTGTCTGCCGGCTGCCCAAAGCGCGGTGGAGCGGGTTAGGTGGCTGATGATTCGTTCTGCATACAAGAAGCAGGTCAGACACCACAAGGGAGGCTGATGAAGCGAAGTGATGTGAGAGCTGCGACGCGAGCGAGCGAGCGTGCGTGCGTGCGTGCATGCGTGCTGGCTGGTTACTACCCTACCTAGTAGGTCTCCGTGACAGCGCACGCGCAGCTTCTCGAACGAACTACAGGTACATGTACAGTACAGTAGTACTGGCCGGACGGCGCACCTTCTCGCTATCCGGCATCACCACCACCAACGAAAATACTACTCATTGTGGCCACTGCCACATCTACAGTACCATCGATCATCATCATCATCATCATCATCACTATTGGCGACGGCAATTGACAACTGGCGCGGGCAACGGGTAAGAACACGGGAAAGGAGCGTGCAGCGTCCACTAGTGCGCGCGATGTTTTAGTTTTAGACGTGGCTCTCAAAATCCGGCTTTCTACTTTTAGCTCGACAACGGCTCGTGCGACTTATTTCCCGACACTGCCAGTAGTGGGTGATGAGGTTCGCTCAAAAAGTCGCGTTGCAGCGTTGATCCGCATCTTTGCTTGTCATGCTGGTCAATATCATGATTAAAGATCCTGCTGTGCTGTGCTGTGCTGTGCTGTGCTCTGGACGTTTTGCAGCATCTTTGATACACGGCCCAGCACTGCGTTCTGCACAGCTGCCACGAGGAGCTGCAGGCACAGACCCCATCCTGGTTCTGCTAGCTGCTATCGTCCCGTGCAACAATGCAACTCTCGCATGAGCTAGTCGATTCCCTCACGACAGCAGCAGTCAATACTCACGACACCGACCATGGCTATACCAACAGAACGACGCGGACCTGTCGGAATGAACGACGACTTACTACGCGCTGCACGATCAGTGAACTCGCCAGCTGCCCGTCTGCCCGTCTGCCCCAGTCGTGCCGGTACGGTGCCCCGACTCCTGCGCAACGGCTTCGGATTAAGTTTCGATGACGCCCCTGACTATATCTTCGGATATACCTCCCCGGACGACTTCTGCAGGTCGTTGGTCGTGCTTAATAACTCTTTCCTTCCTGGTTGCTACCATCGAATCACAAGGTGTGGTACTCGTTTCATTCCTCACGACTTTTGTCATTTGCAGGGCATCTGTAGAAGCCCAATCATCGGCTTCCGCTCAACTTTGCAGACGTGTGACACGTCGATTCTTCAAATCATCACGTGTAAATCATTGAACGTTGTCAACATCCTGAGGATTTTAACATCATGACAAGATCCCGTGGAAATAATTTGCGACTCAGAGGCGCAGGAATTCCAACTGCACTGCATGCTGATGTGCAGAAGCTGTAGGATAGGACCTAGGTGTTAGTCAGGATCATGACGAGCACATTTTCAAAGGTGGGTAAGTACTATTCCTGTCCGCTGCGGCGCAGGCTGCATCTGGTACTGAGCTGTTGTGGCATCTTCATCGACATCTCATCACCACCATGCGCGCACATTCTTGGCAAAGGAAAGGATCTAGTCCGCGACACATGGCTCCCAACGTCACAACCACACTGTCACGTAGCCTCCCACGGCTTGTACAGCACTGGACCATGGGCAACGGAAGCCAAGATCCTCGTGCCAGCACTTGAATTGAGTAGATCACCTATGCGCGCATGCGTCTTCGAGCATACGAGAGTGTTCAGACTGCTTCTCGATCCATCATCATCATCATCATCATCATCATCATCGTCATCGTCATCGTCATCATCATAATCGTAATCATCCAAAACCTCCCACCCGAGAGTGGGCGGAAGGTCGACTAGAAATTTCGAAGTTGTTCAGACTCGCTCTCAAGGATGTACCCCGGCGAGAGACTTGTCCTATTCCCGAGGCGTACTTCTATCCCCACCGACTGCGCATAAGCAGCCTACTTTGCTGGACGTCTCAGTCGACTACCGGTTTGCCAGAGCACGCAAGCTCCATGCATAGCGCTACGCAGTAATCCGCGAATGCTTTCAGCGCGGTCAAAGGGTCTGGAACGTCTCCAGCGGTCCACATCAGATATGAACTCCTTTATTAGCTGCAACCACATCGCTCGCGCTATGCGCTGTACTGGTGGTATCGTACCTTGCAAAGTCTTGCTACGAGCAACAGCCAGCTTCGAGCCATGTTATCGCCGCACATGTAAGTCGATCGTTGTCGTTGAATATTATCAAACGCCTTGTGGCCACCATAAGACTGACTCGATCAAGATGTCAATGCGGATCTGTCAAGGAATATCTTGCTCAACGATTCGCCGCATTCAGGGATGGTGCTACACGTCCGTTGAGCATCAATGTTGTGTCTCTGAGAGCTGACTGTCGTGACCTGGTACAGGTCCTCGCGCAATTCTTGTTCCTGATCCAACCATCATGATTGATAATTGGCGCAAACTTCCAAGATTGAGTGCGAGGTCATACGGTCACCTGTCTCGACTACCAATGGTGCGAGCTATCGCTGCCATTTATGAAGGTGAGATCGTGCAGTTGGTTGTTGGCCACAGGGTGCATATCGGTAGGCATGCATGACAGAGGTCGCGCTATCCGCGATGCCACCTTATTGCTGTACACATCGAGCACATCGCATCCATTCCATACGTGATCATTTTTGCGAGTCTCTTGGAGTCTTCCCTCAGAGTACGCAGCTGCGGCAACTCACATTGCCGCTAGGATTACTGCTGTACTTGACTCTGAGCTCTGCCTTCGACCAGGTCTACCTTCTCGGCTGATGAATGTGACACAGCTGTTCGTGTCGGTACCTCAATTGCACTTTATCCTTTTCCCTCTTGAAACATGATATGATACCCTCGCTTCGATTAGCTAGGTAAATGCTCGTGGAAGCGCTGTGAATTCCAATAACGGCCAATGGCGAGATTTGGACGCGCACGACGGCATGACGGTCTTGCTTCAACTGCCAGTTCTGCCAGGGTCGTTATCAATAGCTACTAGTCAGAGCCGCAGCGACTTGGATCTTTTGATGTGGGTACACCCTCGCACCTATTCTCACAATCATGCTCGCGCCCGGCTCCAGTGTCGTTGAGAAAGTTGTGGGAGAAGAGAGCATTGGACACGGACGAGAGTTAATCGGCATAAGATGCGGCTTCTGCTTGTGGCGCAAAAAAAGCCTCTGAGGGTCGATGCATCTTATCACCATTCACTTGTTATGAATGTCCGATGTCTGTATTGAAGACATGCGCGCTTCTTCTTTAAAATCGCTAGTGACTGGCCGCCTCCAAGTCTGAATTACCCTACTAGGCTATGTACATATGACTTGACTAAAGTGAGGCGGGAAGCTCCGATGCGCAGTGGACCGCCCCGCATGCAGTCACGTTGTATAGATATCCGCGACTATTGCTGGGAGGCATGGAATGAGCAACTCATGTTCTTCGCGTTGACCGGTCATCCTTTGCGATTCTATTGAACTAAGGAACAACTTCGAGGCCCATCACAGTTCACGAAACTCGACTCCGCTGCCGGCGCTAGCACTCCTGTAGGTGCATGTGCTTGTGATTGCCGTTCGACCCCTCGTAGCTCATCGCTCCATGACACCATTCTATAAAGCACATCAACCATGGATGTAGCATATGATCACATACAAGAAGCAGCGTTGTCGCCGGATCAGCAACCTGCTTCGAAGAATAACAACAGTCAAGCACAATCAAACCTCAATACCGAATTCGCGGAGGCATTCAAAGCAGTGTCGAGCTCACCATGGGGCGCGAGATTGGGTGGCTGGTTCTCGCAAGCCAAGAAGCAGGGCGAGAGCTTCGTTCAGGACTTACAGAAAGAGGCCAGTGAAGCATCAGAGCAAGCAACCAAAGGCTTCAGCAGTCTAAGAGAACAGGTTGTGCAAAGGACAAGAGGCATGACGCTCGATCATGAAGCTGGCACCGAGGCGCAGATTCCCGGAGAAGAGGCGATACCTAAGAACACGACCGATGGCGCAGTCAGAGAGGCTACCGACAGACAGGCTGCCAGCAAGCCAGAGAGCTTGCCCGCGGACATTGTGAAAGAGGCAGGTTCGCTGGTTGCGAGCCTGCGAGCCACGGCTGCGAGCCGATTGAAGGACCTCCAGAAGGCCGAAGACGCCGCTGATGAGGCATTATTGAAGTTTGGCACCAACGTGAGGAACTTCTTGCGTGATGCTGTCACGATCTCCGCTCCTGATGATAACGAGATCAAGCGAGGCGGCGAGGTATTGTTCGAGACCCAAGAACCTGGCACAGGAAGGAAAGTCTTCCATACAACTCGGCTCGATGCTCAATTGCATGCAATCCATGCCTCAGCAACCTCGTTCACCGAAAGCCCAGAAGGCGAGGAGTGGAAGGTATGGCAGGGAAACTTTGACGTGGCCGAGAGAACAGACTCCATCGCGGCCGATCTTGAGCAATACGATGAGCTCAGACACGCAATGGAGAAGCTCGTACCTGAGGAGGTTGAATACAGAACATTCTGGATGAGATACTATTTTCTTCGAAAAGCAGTAGAAGAGGACGAGAGGAAGCGCAAGGAGGTGCTCAAAGGTATGACAGACGCCAGGCGCGATCGCATACATTGATATGCTGACGATTTCATAGGCGCAACAGCAGATTCTGAAGAAGAGGTTACTTGGGACGACGACGAGGACAACGACGGCCAAGAAGAATCATCCACGCCACAACCGCCACACGTGATTGGTGGCAAGGCATCTGAGTCGACGACTACCCTTAATGCTCCTATGCCGGCCTCGGATCACCACTTGAAGCCTAAGGAGTCGCGACGAAGTGAAGACGAGGCGAAAAGCGTTGCTGACTCTGATGCCAGCTACGATATGGTATCGGGAGCCACGAGTCGTGCTCAAGGAAGTCCAAAAGAAGGCGCGAAGAAGGAAGATGAAAGCGATGATGATTGGGAGTGATCAAGTCTTTGTGCCTGCCTGTTGGCTTTGTGATTTGACACGTGATGCGGCTTGAGGCTCTATAGAGCCGGTTCATGATACCAGGATCTTGTTACGTGGGGCCATGGATGGGCGTTGCCCTTGGAGCTCTTGGTTTTGCGGAGTTGCAAATGGACTTAAGCGCAGTGAAGCGGTATGCTCGCCGAAATCGATGTAGAGGATGCCTGCTGGTATTGCCACACCATGTATCCATCTGCTGCACGTATTCAGCAGTGGTGAACTTCCCGAATCACTGCGCGGAAGCATGAATCACACGGCAGTGACGCGCATGTTGTACCTGTACTGTTTGCATCAGCGACTCCGAAACATGGGTGTAGGACCAGGGTAGCTACGATTGACTCGCCAGGAATGTATAGCGCTTCATCCCAGTACACCAGCTCATGTAGACAGGCGAGCGAGTACGGTCAAGTGAGGAGTACCATCTATCAAACGCTAGCTTCCCATAGTCGAATTGAGTTTGGGTCCATTATTATTCCCCAACCATCGTCATCCTTCGGATCTGAGCTGTGGAGCTGTACCGCTTGTTGCACGAAGACATCGCCTATCTGCTTCAGCACCTGCCACTGTGCTGCGTTCGGTCTCCTTCATTCGATCACATTAGCATTTGGTAATGCAGCTAATGTGCGGCATTGACGATATCCACTGGGTCTGATTCTCCATACGGCACAATTGACGTTTCGCCAGTTCACTGTCCTTGCTGCTTGCTAAGCATCGAATCACTTGAGCACGACCGCAGAGGCTCGTATGTCGGCGCTGGCAGGTCGGTACCTGCAACAGCGATACCACCAGCGGCACACGACTTGCAACTCGCCGCGGCCGACACTTTCACGCATCAATGGCGTTGCGACACTGAGACCAGCCGTTCTGGTGGCCGCCCGACTTCTTCTCCTCCCTCTCGCCTCTGCCGCCCCTGTGATATTCCGACGCGATGGCATTTCAATCAACGAAAGCCGTGATGATGATTCGCCTAAAGATGCCGAAGATCCATCGTTGTGGATATATCTGGGTGTTGCTGTTGCACTCGTGCTGCTAGGAGGCGTCTTCGCTGGATTGACAATCGCATTGATGGGCCAAGACGAAACATACCTGCAGGTCATTGCAACTAGTGGGGAAGGATCAGAGAAGAAACATGCCGCGAAAGTGCTGAAACTGTTGAGTAAGGGCAAGCATTGGGTCCTGGTCACCCTGCTGTTGAGCAATGTCATCACCAATGAGACATTACCTATTGTGCTTGACCGAAGCCTAGGCGGAGGCTGGCCAGCAGTGGTAAGCAGTACTGTCCTCATCGGTGAGTAGCATAGTGCTCCTTGCTCAAGAATATGGTGATGGTGAACACTGACGTATGGCAGTCATCTTCGGCGAGGTTGCACCTCAATCTGTTTGTGTTCGATATGGACTGTCGATCGGTGCATATTGCGCTCCCCTTGTCCTGGGCCTTATGTGGCTCATGAGTCCCGTGGCTTGGCCTACTGCCAAACTACTCGACTGGATTTTGGGTGAAGATCACGGCACAATGTACAAAAAGGCAGGCTTGAAGACGCTGGTCACTCTTCACAAGGCACAAGGACTCACCGCAGGCAGAGACGGTCTGATGGAAGACGAAGTGACCATCATCAATAGTGTACTGGACCTAAAGGAGAAGGCTGTAGGAGACATCATGACGCCCATGCAGGATGTCTTCACCATGAGCGCGGATACGGTTTTGGACGAGCGCATGATGGACACCATTCTATCGCAAGGATACTCGAGGATCCCCATCTACGCTCCAGACAATCCAAGGAACTTCATCGGTATGCTTTTGGTCAAGATTCTGATTACCTACGACCCAGAGGACGCGAAGAGGGTACGGGATTTCGCTCTTGCCACACTACCAGAGACTGCGCCACGTACATCTTGCTTGGACATCATCAACTTCTTTCAGGAAGGCAAAAGCCACATGGTCCTGGTCTCGGACTTTCCCGGACAGGATAAGGGCGCTGTTGGTGTAGTGACGCTGGAGGATGTGATCGAAGAGCTCATTGGCGAAGAAATCATCGACGAGTCTGATGTGTTCGTGGACGTTCACAAAGCGATTCGGCGTATGGCACCAGCGCCAAAGACACGATTCGGCAAGAAACAATTCGGCAACGAACGCGATCATGTGCTGAGCGAAGCAGAGGATGACGGCAAGGATGCGAACGAGACTGAACCACTGCTCAAAAATGACGGAGACGCTAGTCGAAAGTCTAGCCTCGCGAATGGCCAGACTACGTTTCTGATGCGCCGGAAGTCAAGTGCGGCATCTGATTCTATCTGGGAAGCGGGAAAGACTGTTCCAGTGCGTAGTAGTGCCACCGACATGAAGGAGCATCTAAAGCATCTCGGACCTAGCAACGCGGCAGCGCATCCGCGCACGACAAAGTACAGCTCAGTCAAGATTAAGCCTGGCGTTGGCACGATACCGGAAAACAAAGCGACCACAATGGGCACTGATATTCTAAGTCCGAAGCGCAAGCCCTCGCCACTTGGTGAGGTTAGCGAGTCTGCAGAAGTGGACTCTCTACGCGGTAAGAGTGGCAGCGGTGGCGCGGCAGCAGTATATGGCACCATGGACTCACCAACTCAGCAACGTGCCCGAGGCATGTCGAATCCAGAAGGCATGTCGGCGCAGGAAGCAAGCCAGATAGCTGCTCAGAATACAGATTCAGGCAATGCTGACGATGAAACTGATGCGGACGCCGAGCAACAGCACAGGCAAGCCCCAGGATCGCTGCATTTGCCTGACAAGCTTGTCATCGGCGCAGACATTGCCGAGGATGATCCCGTAGGTGATTTACCAGAATCTCCTTCGCTAGAACGTTCAAAGAAGCGTATCTCGGCACGCTCGGGCAGCATTACGGAAACGACGGTCGATGCAGGCGGCATGAGGAAGACTGTTCTTGAGACGACTTCGAGTAGCGAAGACACTACGGACCATCATGGTAGCACAAACGGCGACCACGAGGCATCGCGGGGCAAAGCCTTCTCGTCTGGTGACGGATCTGGTAGTGCAGATGCTCAAAATAAGAAACTCAGGAAGAAGAGAGGCAAGAAGAAGAAATCGGATCGAGAATTTTGATATTCGAGTGCATTTCACATCGTCGCCATGCGTGGCTCAAGAGAGTATACACGACAATAACTAGCAGATTCTCACTTAGGCTGACAGACCACGGCTTTCCCGTCTGACAACCTTGCGTTGGCCGTTGCTCAGGCACAGCGCCTCGCGGTGTTGAGAGCAAGTGTTGTGAGAGTGGATGTAACCAATATCTGGTGGCTTAGCGATATGTATAACAATAGTACAATAAAAAGGCCTACACAGGCGGCGCCTCTTGGGTGACAGAAGAAGCGAAATACTTCTCATGAGTGTTGGTTCAGTTCTATTATTGCAGGCGCTCGAGTACGCGCGCACCTCACAAAGCGAGCTTCGCGTCTCTGGTACAGACGTAGGGCTTGTACTCGCAGAAGAACAACCCTTCATAACAGAAGCGGCGGAGGCACCTCTGACTGATAAACTTCCCCACTACTATCGCCAGTGTTCCGCTTTTGAAGTCACCTGAGGGTACGCTAATCGCGTCGTTGCAAATCCGTGATGCACGATCTTAAGATATGGACGCGTGCTTCGACAGATACAGTCGACCCTGTTTGCGGCGATGTCTAGATGCAGCGTGTTCTTACCGTTATAAGCCGTATATCGCTACACCCAAAGCGGCTGGAGGCGGATACCACCCTACTACACAGCACGCGCTTAGACGAGAATATGCTGCCGTCGATACTGCTTTAGGTAGATGTGGCTTGAGAGCGTAGAAAAGTAGGTTCTGGTACCACTTCCGTGGAGCGATTTTGGTAGGAGGAGGCATAGGAAGCGAACGATACTCGTAATATGGCGAGTCTGCTTTAAGCCCCGCAGAAACACGAGCGGAATTGATATCGTATCGCTATAAGATCAGTTTCGTGATTCGCACATCGCTGTAGCCAGGGTTGACTGTACTGGAGTCGGCGCTCTCGCCGTTCCGCTCGCTTGGGTCGTGGTGCCGGGACTAGTTCTACAGGGTCTGCACGTGGGAATGGTCATGCTTCCACTACGTTTAGTAGTCCAACAAATATGTTGCGTTTCGCATTTCGATGCAATCTCTCTGCGCCCTCTCTTCAATATATCAAGCTCGGCTTCAATCGTTCATATATTGCATATCTGCTTGAGTCACAATCTTCGTGCCACGCAATAGAGGCCGCCTGAGGCAGCAGTACGGGAAATGCGCAAAGTGCTCTAGCTATACATGTGCCAGTGCCAGCGCGATACAATCCGAATGCGACACGACACGACACGACACGACCAGAACACAGCATGAGCTCTCAGCACCAACACGTCGAATCTGAATGCAACCACTCAATCCATATCTGCGCGCCTTCTTCCGAAGTGCGCTACCGGCGCAATGTCAACCGATCAATCATCACATTCTCCTTGTACCGACAACCGACGTCCTGCTCAACTCAAAGGACCGTGAGTCGAACACGATATATGCTGATCTAGCCGGGACAGAGGATTTCTTGGCTAGTCATGTTCTCCGAGTGCCTGGAGGAGGGCCGCCTTTATCAGGCAACGGCAAAGATCACAACGGGAGCAATGCGCGAGAGAACAAGAGCAAGGCAAAACAGTTTTCGACCATAAACGGCAGGACTGTGGTCGTCAAAGACTCTTATGTGTATAGTAACAAGGGTTTCAAGACGTTGAACCAGGCGCAGCTGCTGAGCGACACCATCTACTACCCCGACACACCAGACGGCCAGCAATGGCTCGTCTACTACCTGTCCCGGCCTCTTGTGGGAGTACACCAGCCTATACCAATCATACCTGCCGTTATCAGCAATGAGCCAAGCCTGGAAAGAAAGAAACTACTGTCCGAAGCATCTGCCGAGGCCGCTTCTTCCACAGCATTTCCAGTGCCGAAGAAGAAGGATGTCAGAAGTTTTGCCGATCTCATGACACAATTTCCTATGATCTCGAGACAGATGCAAAGTGGTCTGGAAAAAATCATTCGCGAGTTTATTGCTGTCAACGACAAGCCGCTGCCGAAGCCAAAGTCTCGACGGTCCTCGATCAGTTCGCAGCAGTCAGCTCTGTCCATCGAGGATTCGGTCTCGTCAATCAAGTCATCGCTGTCAGCAAGTAGTAGCGTACATCCTACTGCGCTAGAACTAGAGCCCGAAGAACAGGCCATGCGGACGTCTCTGGAAACAGCTGTGCTGGCAGCAATTGACCTCTTCCAGAGTGTTGACAAGCAACAGCTTTCGCTATTAGGTGCAAACACCGAGCTTACTGGACCAGTAGTTGAACGTATGATTGAGCGATACGTTACCGAACAGATTCATGATCAAAACCTTTTCCCTCGCGTTTGTGCCATCCGCCGACCCGATGATGCAGATCTTGAGCACAAAATACGCAAGATGGCTGATGTCGACATTGCTCAAGTCGGCATACCTGTCGATGATGATATGCAGGCAAAGCGATCACTGGCCGCCCGTTTGAACAGAGGCGTCGGTGCATTCAAGCGCATGGGCGTAGCAAGCAGCCCACAAGAAATGCTGGAGATCCTGCTTGCAACTCAAAAAGCCATCACTGCAGCCGATGCAGGTAATGGTACCTTGCGTGAGGATGGCGCCACGACGGAAGCCGCAATCGTATCACCAATGACTATCAACGCCGATATCTTAGTCTCGATGTTGCTGGTCGTGGTCATTCGCAGTGGCGTCAGGCATCTGCACGCACGCCTTCTCTACATGCGCTACTTCATCTTTATCGATGAAGTAGAGAGTGGTGAGCAAGGCTATGCTCTTGCCACCATGGAAGCTGTTTTGATGCATCTTGCTGAAGGCTCTGCTGTCTTGCGAAGAGCCAGCAAGCGTAACCGCATTCTCTGGCAAGCTGTCAAGAGCGGAGATGTGCACGCCTTAGAGACTATGCTGCAGCCCGGACTGCTTGCAGAGCGCAATTCGATGACAAGCTCGCCAATCGCGGTCGCTGCTCTGTCTTCGGACGACGAAGATGGTTCCGAGTTGTCAACTCATGATGGTGTTCTATCTGAACATTTCCGGGACCATGTGTCAGGCCCAGCACAGGATTTTGCTGCATTAAATGGTTCCCTGGGTCACGTTTTCCCCTTCCAACGACCACCCACACCACCCCCTGAGCATGCTGACGCCAGAGTCAAGAAGCGTGTCTCCATGGCGTCTTTGCCGAGGAGCCAGTCTGCTTCGTCTGGTTACTCATCACGATCACATTCGCGCCACAAGAGTGTCGATTCGAATGCGAGCGCGGACTTCGGCAACGAGCTGTCATCTAAAAAGCTCGCCCAAACACAGGATGCAAATGGTAACTCTGTGTTAATGATGGCGGTAGAGAGCGGTAAGCATGCTGCATTGCATTTTCTACTGAGCTTGCCGGCACATTTTCGCACGGATTTTGTCCTGTCGGACATGAACAACGAAGGCGCGACTTTGCTAAGTGCTGCCGTGCAGTCTGGTGACCGGGTCATTACCGGCGAAATCATCGAATACCTCGACTCACATGCTTCGGACGAAGAGGTTTTAAGATATCTTCGGGTACAGGACAGCAAGGGACGCTGCTTCGCACACTATCTATTTCATCAGCCACACTTGATACGAAAGTTCGGCAAAAAGCTTCCTTGGCGCCTCAAAGACAAGAACGGCCAGACACCACTGTTCGCGCTATGCAGGTCTTATGACCATGAGCAATATCATGATATGGTTGAGGAAGCATTGACGCTGTCCACTTATGCACAAGGAGACGGGCAGCCTCTACATCTCGACGATCACGTTGATGCCAAGGGCAACACCCTTCTGCATGTTGTGAACGACATGCACCTCACGCTGAAGATGCTTCGACAATGCGACTCTGATGTCAATGCTTCGAACGACAAGCGCTTCACGCCATTGATGGTAGGTAGTAAATACGGCCGCATCGATTTGGTACGAGCTTTATTCGGCGATCCACGCGTGGACATGACTTTGAAAGATCTGCGAGGTCTCACGGCAGTTGAGCTGGCTAAGGATGACGATGTTCGCAATCGTATCGATGACCTCGTCTTGCTATCAACGCAAGCCAACGAAGATGGTCGTACTACGACCGTTGTTCGTTCATTCTTTGTAGAAGACTCTACCGTACGACTTATTCTCAAATCCGGTGCGCCAAATGCAAACGGCACGATCACTGTGACAACCTGCAGAAGATCTGTGGCTGACTTTGAGAAACTCGCGAAGTGGCTGGCTATTGAATGTCCTGCAAGCTGGCTGCCAGCACAATTCGATCTCCCATCGCCGTTTCTGGTTCCATCGAAGCCCTCGCGGGTGGTTCTCCGCGATATACAGCTTCGACTTGACAACTATTTCCGCAATCTGTTGACGCACGGCACATTCTCCACCCATGAGCTAGTCTGGGAATTCTTCCTAGTGCCAGAGCTGGATGTCGACATGCTCACAGAAAGGAGCAAGCGAAAGGCCGAGATCCGTGGGGAGAACGTCAAAGACGAATACGAGCCCATTACTGACACACAAGAGGTCGAAAACTTCGTCGTATTCGCAAGAGAGCAGGTTCGAGGCGTCACACAAGCTGTGAAAAAGATTGTCCGAACAACGAACAAGCATAGGATGCTCTACAATGACTGTGCTGAGGCATTCGCACTAACGTCAAGCGCGATGTCTTCTTTAGTGTTCCTGCCACAAGAATATCTGACTGCTTACGACCGCTTCGCAAGGTGTCTGGTGCCCTCTGAAGCAGCACCTCTCGCAGCATTTTATTACGGCTTGCATTCCATTCACTCGGCAGGCACTGCCATACAGGTTGCCACAGATCGTCCCGCGTACCTTATCAGCAGCATGTTCCAAGCACAGCGCGCCATTGAAAAGAGCAAGAGCTCCCTTTCTCGCTCTAATCGCTGGACTCCCAACATTGGCCTCTTTCAGGATGCGAAGCGGGCTGTCGCCATGGAAGCCTGGGACAAAGCTGCCAAGGCTCGTGTAGAGCTGGAAACGCTGGGCTGCGAGCTCAGGTACACGCAGCAAACCATCGCTGGCGAGTTAGCAGCATGGCAGGATGAGCATGTAAAGAATGGACGTGCGTTGCTTAGAAAGCTGGCAAAGGATACTATTGTCAAGGAGAGAGCTAAGCTGGAATCGATGAGACGGAGCTTGCGCGTCATCACCAAGCAACGTTACGAGAATGATGATGTTAACACAGTATGACTTGAGATATAGGAACTGCACGGATGCAATCGTACTATCAGTGGACTATGCGATCACTTGTACTTGAACCAGCAAGAACTCGAATCTCCCACCGCCCAGCATGTGAAGGTAAGCTCGAGGTAAGGTACCGACGGTACTTCCGCAGCAGACACCCTAAAGCAGGGATCGCGCTGCGAGGTCCCACAATGACGTTGCCCTTCCAGATTAGTCGACCACTGCACCAACACCTACTCGTGGACGGCTTTGAATCGAAACAACCCAATTGAAACACGTGCGCACCCTCCCAATTCTTCCACCCGTGTCAACACCACATCATGGATGCACGTACTTCTTATCATCAAAAGCACGTCCGCAACGACCACCGCACTAACTAGAGAACCCACAGGTCTTCCACGCCTACACCATCGGCACATCCGCCTATCTCTCCCTCCAATCGCTCCCGCTCCTCCTCACCCCCAAACTCATCGTCAACCTCCTAGCCAGCGAGCCCCGACAAACAACCGATGTCGAGTCCTACTTTTCCAGAAGTCTCGGTCTCGCCTTATTCACCCTCGCCGTCATCTGCATCCTCCTCACCGGCATCCTGCCTGTCTCGTCCCAAATCGCCGCGGCCCAAGAGGAAGATGGCGATGGTTCTACGATCAGAGATCCTTATGCCTATCCGACTGTTTTGGTGACGTCGACGTACCATGCGCTCAGCGCGTTCTACCTCTACACTCAAGTCGCGTACGGATTCACATTCGGATTTGGAGTAGGGTTGATTGCGAGTACAGCGTTGTTCTGCATGGGGCTTTGGGTACTGTTGTTCGGAAGTGAAAAAGGTCGGATCAGTAAAACGGGTGCGGACAAGAGGACGAGTAACTTTCCATTTGAGAATAAGGAGAGTGCGAAGGAGAAAAAGAAGGAAAGCAAGAGGAAGAGCGTGTCGAGCAAATCTAGATGAGCTGTTCCTCGAGAAGAAAGCTAGCATAAGTAACATCAAGCACCGATTAGGCTGATAATCGACTTGTTCCATAATCATATTGTCTCCTTAGGACCGCTGTTAAGGTTCTTCTTCTTCTTCTTCTTCTTCTACTTCTTCTTCTTGCTCTTCTTCTTCTTGTTGTTGTTGTTGCTGCTGCGCACCACCGCTCATGCCCATCAATGCTCCCGCCGCGTCTGCCTCGGCGGCATGCTGAACTTTGGCTGGGGTGCTCTGCATGCTCCGCATTTTCTCACGCTGTTCGTATTGGGCCATCCTATCGGCCATGTAATTGTCGTACGGGTCTCCCTCGCCTTCAAAGCCACCTGAAACGCCTGTGGGAGGCGGTGAAGCCGTTCGACGCTGATCAGGTGTCGCAAGAGGATATGCTTTGGGGGCCCTTCGCCATGGTGCTTCTCCATGACTCCACGTCAATTGCTTTGCTGGTTCTATGTCCCGCTCCATGGCTTGTCTTACCCGGTGGTCTACCGTACGTAGCATGTGCTCCTTTTCTGCTAGCGCGAGTTCTTGCTCGAGCGTTCCTTCGAGAAGTATCTCCTTCATGGTCCACTCCTCTCTCTTTTGCAACTCGAGGGCCTCTACTTCATGTGTGAGTTGCTCGCCCTCCTTCTCCGCCCAGTGTAGCTGTCGCCGTAGCAACCGCATAAGCTGGTCGGCTGCGATGCTACTCTCCCATGCCGTGAAGTGTATGTCGGGCGGGTAGTGAATCATGAAGCCAGGCTGGCCAGTAATCGGGTGATGCGCTGGCATGTACGTGATGTTGTCGTTTGGCGGTGATGGGTTGACCTCGTTGCCGTCTTCGTCGTGTGTTGGACCCATATCCTGCGGAGCTCTAGCAGAGGCACCACTACCATTCAGCTTGATCTTGACGCTTTTCTTCGCTGGCGGTGTCGGTTGGTCGTTGCCATGGCCTCCCAAACCTCTCGCTGCTTCGGGCTCATGGACTGTGCGCATATGCTTCGCCAGAGCATCGGACCTCGTGAAGGCCTTGTCGCATTCTATCAAGATATTGTGATCAGCTATAGCACCTGCAGTTCTGTGTTGTGCTCTCCATACCGGGCAACGTGCAGTAGTAAGGCTTCTCCTTAGTATGACTCCGCATGTGCGCCTTTAGAGCATACCCGCTGGGATGATTGCTCTGCTTTCGCTGGCACTCTCCCCATTCGCAGATGTACTTTGTCTTCTTGGGTCCACCGGTCGCGCAATGCGTGCTCTGCACATGCATGACAAGCTCATCGTTGTTCATGGCAGAACCAAAGTCACACTCTCGCCACAAGCATTGCGTCTGCGCTTGGTCTCGCAAGTTGTACTCGTCGTCGTTGGGCGAGCCGGGAGCACTGCTCCACCCGTCCGACGATATGCTCTCGTTGTCCTCGTCTTGTTCCGGCTGTGAGGACGGAGCGCGATCGAAGGTTGCCAACGATGAAGGCCCAGTCTTTCGTCGTTTCGCAGGTGGTGCAAGATGTTCTATCTCCGCGTGTGAGATGTCAACGCTCGGGCGAGAAGATGGGACCGCGGTGCTGAGCTGATCTTCATTGTCTGACTCCACTGCTGACGGCGGATCGCTAAGGTCTGACGATGGTGGTGAGTCTGCCATGATGAAATCGTAAAGCGGTGTGATTGCGAATTCAATGTTGTTGCTTGTCTACTGTGAAGATGTGGGAGGATAAAGTTGTCTTGAGTCACTTTCAGCGGAAGCTGCCAGTGGAGCGCCGCATTCAGCGCTTCTGTCTGTGGCTTCGAAGCTCCAACGCAGAGTGCACGCGCCCTACATGGGCATTACTTCTGAAATACGTGTACCAGGTACATATTCCCATGATGGCGGCTGTCTAGAGAACGAGACGTGACTATATCTGGCACGGACTTTGGTTCACTTTTACAATGATGCTCCTAGACCTTCTATCCTCCCACACCCGCTACCGTTCAATGATCAGCCTCGACACATACATGCAGTTGTTCGAGTATGCTGCGCGAGCGCTGTTGTGGCATCGCGTTGCCTTTCCCCATATACTCCTTCGCGTCCACAAGTTGGGCATATCATAAAGCCAAGTCCCGCCAGACCTAGTAGACCTTCTTCTTCTCATCGAAGCTGACCTGTCCCGGACCCATGTTGACCAAGAGCAAAAGACCGCCAACGATGGACAGGATCTGAAAGAAGTCGTATTTCGCAAAGTCCTTGTGTGGATGGTGTGGATGAAGCTAGATTGGGTGTCAGCGCTAGTATATAGAATTTTATGCTGTGCCATAATCAGCTTACCGTCCAGAAGTTGTTCACTAGGATATTGAAGACGCTCAAGATCATCACGAGGACAATGGCGCTCCACTTGGCCTTGAAGCCAACTGCGACCATAACACAAGCCACAGCACCAATAAGGATGACGACCACGCGTGCGAAGCTCCATTCGCCGGCGAAAACGAATCCAACGAAGAGGAAGATGAGCAAAACACGACCTGCCAGCTGAAAATACATCTTTCGATCCTTCTCTTCGAGCTGTGGCAATCCTGCTGGCGCAAACTTCTTGCGCACCCACGAGTCTGAGAGCACCATGATCAAACCCCCCATGACTGACAGGTTTCGCAGGAAGAAGTTGAGATCGAATATCAAGCCGTAGCCGAGTGCCTGTGTAATGACAACGCCAATCAAGCCTCCAACTGCATATTCGCTGTGCTTACGAGCAATCACGAGGATGCTGCTCGCTGTCATGGCGACGACATTCACGACCAGGAAAAGATGGTTGACGCCCCAGGGCATGTGTCTGTACTGATGTAGGTATTCCAACTGATCGCTCCATTGTGTCAGGATCCTCAGTGCGTCTTCCAAGAAAGTGACTACGATTAGAAACCGCCCTATCGCTGGGAGGTACGGCTTGACCGGTTCAGAGTAGGTATCTATGAGGTCCTCAATCTTGCTGGTTTGCGCTCGGATCTGATCAAGCGGCGAGGGGTCATTTGTCGCTGAAGTGCTCGACTGCCCTCCAAATGCTGGCATATTCTGCTGATTGCCGAGGTGGTACCCTGCTGTGCCTCGAATCTGCGCCATGTTGCGTGTATGTCTGTGTCGAAGTCGATAGGAAAGCTCGTTGAGTATGTAATCGAGGAGGAAGTCGTGAGGAATTGGTTCGTCTACTCAGCGGTCTGCTTGATGCAATCCGCGTGAACGGAAGTGCCTCTTTTCCTCGAGATGCGAAGTAAGCTATTGATGAGCCCGTGCAAAAGAGCGATGTGGCTTCAACTCTCACAAGTGAGCCGGTGGAAGGTCCTTGGCGGCAGACCTAGAAATTAGCTGATAGGTCGTGTCGAAAGAGACCTGTGGATATCCTCGAGACGGCAGAGACACCTGGCGTTTTCTGAACCTTAGTGAGCAGGGTCTTCGATCTCGCAACAACCCTGTCCTTTGCTCGATCGAGGATGAATCGCGTGCCGTCCACGTCTCTTTTTGTCCGCCAGAAAAGGAGCACAATAATGCTGGGGAGTCAAGCTGCACGATCAGCGAAGCCGAGTGATGTCTACTGCTGCTTTAATATTGTGCAGACGCTGGTCAGGAGAAATGAGCACACGCTGGTTACTGTCGGGAGAAGCGACGATCCACCCCCGCGACAGGTACATACAGGAAGGCTATTTATAGCATGCTCTGCTCCAGCTTCCATACCTACTGTATTCAACTTCAATGTTGCTGACTAGGTTCATTTACCTAAGGACTACAAAATATCTATGGCTTGAAAGCAACCCTCCGACCCTGCCCTCAGTGGCTGCAGTATGATGAAGAAGTTATTGGACCCGAATTTCCCTTTCACAATGTTTGCTTCACGTTGTGTGGTCGCTATGTGTGGGTCAAATTTGCCTGCGTTGCAGCAGGGGCAGATGAATCTACGCCGTTCAAGTGTGCGGTGGTTCGACCATCGAAAGCAGATAGCACAGTCGACGCCTTGGCCTAAGTTCCAAGATCACTTCGCCCACCCAGCCAGTATCGCGAATACGCCTTGACCTGAATGATAACGTCGCTGAATGTCTAGCATGCGCCGACCGTAGCCTGTGGGATGCTTCGACTACGGTATGCGTGCATGTGTACAAGAACGATCATGACTGCTGTAATGGCCGATGCCGCTCAAGCCGGCATCTCATTGTCGTACCAAGTCGAACAACGAGGAGCAATTGCAGCAGCTTCGATTGGCCATTAGGCCTCATTGTCTCCCAATGCAGAAAACATGGTCGATCTAGATGCTGCTATCGGCTTGCCGCTTTGCACTGCTCCCGGAGTTGTAGCATTACCATTGGTGTTGCTGTGTGAGTTACTCTTCTTGGACTTCTTGCTGGTCTTAACCTCGTTCCAGCCAGTCTCCCTTTCACTTTCTTCGATCGCCTTGGCGTATTCACTTTCGCCTGCAGGGACATCGTCAGACCAGCGAAACGCGGCGTCCGAAGCTGCGACTGCCGTGGCTACTTCAGGAGTTGCATCCGTCACTGAGGTTGCTGCAGTAGTGCTTGCCTCCTGGTGCGAGCTGCTGTTCGATTCTGTGTCTAAGGTATCCAGAAGCTCGACAGGTGCACCAGTGTTGCTCACAGCCGGTAACTGGGTGTCGCGCACTGCGTTTTGCTCTCTCCACGGGTTCTGCACCGGAGCAGACGGAATAGGGACACCATTCTTGGCTGGCTCGCCACGAGACTCACGAGCAGCACGTCGCTGTGCTTCGCCCTTTGCCTTCTGCTCACGCTCGGCTTCTGCGCGGGCAATTCTAGCCTCTTCGGCCTTCTTGCGATTCTGCCGCTGCTTCTTGGTCTCCACTTCCTGCTTCTTGGGCTGTCTATTGATCTTCTCCTTGGTCGGCTTCTCTGAAGCCGTTATGCGGAGTGCCGAGGGGCCTGGAGCTGCTGGCTCCAGCATATCGTCAATGCCAATGGCTTGAGCTTCGGATGACACCACGGGGCTCCAATCATCATCATCTCCATCAGCGAGCGAAGATTCAGAATCTGCTATTGGTGATTGCGTTCCTTTTTGCTTCGCCTTCACTGTCTTGACCCGAGTCTGATTGTTGTTCGTGGACTTCACCTGAATGCCCTGCCTGGCTTTTTGCATATTCGCAGCGAATTGACGTGTGCTCATATCAATCTCATTCTGATTGTCCTGCTGCTCATCGCGTGAGACCGCCGTGTCGGCAGGCTGCTTGTCTACCTTCCGCTTCTTGTTATTGTTCTGCACAGGGTCTTTCTTCGCTGCGTCGGCATATGTCTCCGGCTCATCATAAGGCTTCGGGGTGTCCTTTTGCTTAGGCTTCTCTATCTTGCGCGTCGTCTTTTTGATTTCCTTCTTGGCCTCCTTCACGGCTGGTCCAGGTTTCGCAATGTGCTTGCCCTTCGGCCAATAATAGTATCCTGCGCCTATGGCAATGGCGCCAAATAGCGCCCAGTTCTGGATTGCCTGCCAGCTGCTGTCCATATCGAATGTCTGGCTGATAGTCGGCGCGAAGGAGCTGCACACGACTGGTCAGAGTGTTTTGCAATGGACCCCTCGAGTCCGGGAGCACTCACCTCACTGCGCAGACTCGATGCGCAAATCTCAGTGAAGCGGCGTTTCCTGTTTAAAAGAGTGTATTGCGTTGGGTGGTCTGTACACGGCGGAGAGTGCCAATGTCGAGGAGATGGTGTGATCGTAACGCAAGGAGTGATGGTCGTGTAGATGAGGGGCGAAGTGCGGCAGCTGACAGCTGCGACGCCTGTCTTATTGTTAAGTGAAGCTCGCCACGCGCGCTCGCAGTGCCGGACAACCTAGAATCTGAGGAGCGTGTAGAGAGCAAGAGGTGCTAAAAGCGGAGGAGACCTGGAGTCCTTCACGAACCAGTGGCCCCGAATTCCGACAGGCGTCCGTCACAGACTGGCCTTGAAACAGGGAAGCTAAGGCTAACTCACGCACAAGCAACAACAAAGTAGGTAATCTGGTGTAAGATACGTGAATTGGACTGATGTGTTCTATTACTACTGTACGAAGCGGTGCATACTTTGCCGAGCCAAGCTCGCCCGATCGTATATTCATCGCCGACCCAATTTGCAGTTCGCCGGTCCAGCACGAGCCGCCGGAAGGTAAGGTGACACGTTGCCTCCCTACTCTCTCGATCCACTTGCCTTGGAGTCGTTGGCCTTCTGCTCGCCATCTCCTACTGTGTATCTGTCCCACTGGTCTCAAATGTCGGCTTGCTTGCTCTGTCTACTGCGAAATCATTGTGTTGACGATGCCCTGACTCGTGGTGCAGTGCGTTCTCTTGTCCGCTCATGTCAAGGCTAGACATTATTGCTTCTCTGGATATCTGAGCCTTCATATTACACGTGGCCAACCATTTCCACATACACATTAGTGAAGACAATGGTCGGTTAGCTCAGTTGGTTAGAGCGTGGTGCTAATAACGCCAAGGTCGCGAGTTCGACCCTCGTACTGACCATACACGTGTTGCCCGAGGTGTCTCCTGCTTGAGAGTTGAGGGTGCGAGAGCTGCAAGCGATTGGCAAGCAGTCTACCTTTTTGTTGGATCATCCAGCCTGACGTGTATCATGTACAGCCTCGCTGATGGATGATTTGAGCCTGCAAATGCCTTTTGGCAATGACAGCCTCCCATCCTAAGCAATTTTCATCTCCGTCACTTCGTCAACAAGGCTCCTACTGGTCGGCATGCTACTTGCAAAAAAATTTCGCCTTCCATTGCAGTTCCCTTATTTCTTGGACCTGTGACCAAAGGTCTGCCATTGACTGACTGTAGCTAGCGTAGTCTTCTACAGACGTGACGATATGTAATTTTTTTTGACGCGAATTGCACGGCTCGATTGATTAATGAGGTTTGTTCCTTCGAATGATCTCGCGGTTGTGTTTGTATTGTCCAACATCCTATCGACCATGTACGGCGGGCGATACGGCACGGCGACCTACGTGTACCTTGCACCGCGAGAAACATACAAGCAATTTTACCCATGGTGCCAGTATGATCCCTGTCTTTCCTCACTCCCGCGTTGCGAGCGAAACATTTCTCACTGGTGAATTCGAGATTCTCGCTGAGAGATGTAGTACAAATTATAGTTGATCGTGCTGGTAACGGATGCCATAGACGTAGACAGCTGATCAGGGCAGCAGTCCATAATGTACGTAAAGCAAGCACAATCTTGACAGGGCGACTATAGCCACTCAGCATAAAATAGAAAGATCACCGTATTTGTGTTCGTTTGGGTAACCACACTCTTGAACGTCGGGGTCGACTTTGATACAAGCTTATATGGCCTGTGAATATTTGGAGCGTGCTTCGCGCAGGAATAGGCCGCTAACTAGCTTTCGACTTTCATGTCGATCCTAAGTGGACAGGCTTGCAGGTCGTGCCACGTCCTTTTCTAGCGTGCGAACCAAACAGCTGAGCCTCGGCTGCCTGTCTAGAGAACAGGACTTTTAGCAGAAACTTAGTCAATCGTGCAGCATTTCGCTCTAGTAGAGAATTACCTACGCCCCTCATGCTCTCTTGACGTAGAACGACGCGATCGCTCTTCCGTTTTGCGCTTATGCCTGCCTCGATCGCGAGTTGGCAGTATCTCATGGTCAGAGCCATTTCCATGCAACCTGTGTTGAGCCGGGGATTTGTCCTCGAAATCTGGTGTGCAAGAGCGACCTCGATTCGATCGATGCCTGTGGCGACTGTCGTAATCGTCGTATTGCCGCTTGGAACGACGAGAGTGACTCTCCTCTCGCGGCTGCCTACGATATTTTTCTTCGTCCTTCTCCGGACGGCGACTATGCTTGTGCTTGTGCTTTTCGTGACGATCCTTGTCCTTCGACTTATGCTTGACCACACTCTTCAATGCCAAAGCTATCTCTTCACGCTTCTCTGTGACAAGATACTGCTTCATTGGATCATCGTCGTCGTGCTCTCGCAGTAAATTCTGGAGCTCTACCTCCTCTTTGATCAGTGGTCGCTCTCCCTCGCTTTCGCTTTCAGTTTTCCTCCGTTTGCGTCGACCGATATCCTCCTTGAGACTCTCTTCCACCTCTTCATCTTCGTCCATGATGCCCTCGACCTCGCCCTCCTTTCTTTTATATCGTGTATGATCCACACTTAGAACTCTGCCCATGACGCCGGCTCCGCTGAGATTGTCCACCGCCAGATCGCAGCTTCTCTGGTCCTCATATTTCAGAAAGCAGAAGCCTTTACTTCTGCCAGTCTCCTTATCGCGCACCAAGTTGATGTGTACAGGATTGCCATATTGGCTGAATACAGCCAGAATGTCCCCTTCGCTGAGCTCGAACGGCAGCCCACCGATGTAGACGTATGCCGTGTCGCGATAATCGGTATGCCAAGACGCATTGGGAGGTACGCATTTGTCGAGCTCTGCTTGATTCAATCGTTCGATCTGCCGCACTGACTGCATGTTGCAACGTCGAACGATATGTAGTCTGTTCCAAGCGAACGCGACTCGGCAAGGTGTATGTTAGCCGCAGTTTAGAGTTTAATCCCTGCATGGCTGCTGCAGCTCTCCGCTTCCGTGTGGAGTATCACGTCAAAAAGCACGAGCCAGCCGAGCTACCCTGTCACAGCACGACCATGAGCACAAGGGAGCTGTTCGAGCTATTATATTTACTGCTCCACTTCATCGCAGCAGGATGGCAGCATTAGTGGGTACACGAACAAAACGGCTTTGAGAATTGCCTTCTCGCTACCACAATGGCCACAGCAGTGCTTCGTCGTCGACCCATTTTGCAAACAACATCTCCAAGGCTTCGTCAATACATGTCGCCAACCATGACACGATCGTATACTTTCGATTCCTACTTGGTGACACCCGCTCAATTAGACACTGCACTGCGGAAGAATGCGCCTTCGATGTCCCGCTTGTCTACTGCGCCGAGGACCATTGCAGTCTGTGGCTCCTGGTTCCTGCCAAACGATCCTGCCAAACGCACAGGCTATGGTGTATTCAAAAAAGAACATGTCCAAGAAGCCCGTTTCTTCGATCTCGACAGAATTGCCGACATTGAATCTCCATACCCACACATGCTCCCAAAGCCTGACGTCTTCAAGAACGCCATGGCAGAGCTAGGCATCAAGAGGGATGACACTGTAGTTGTATACGATTCGGCAGAGCAGGGCATATTTTCAGCACCGCGCGTAGCTTGGACATTTAAGGTCTTTGGCCACCCAGCCGTGCACATCTTAAACAACTTCCGCTTGTGGGTTGAGCAAGGCTATCCAGTCGAGCAGGGTGAGCAACGAGAATTCGAGCGGACCGAGTACCCAATGCCTGAGCTCGACACGAGCAAAGTCGTGCACTTCGATGAAGTTCGTAACATCGCCTGGGATCATAACAAAGAGGGCAATGAGGGGATTCAGATTCTGGACGCGAGATCCGAAGGTCGCTGGAAGGGAATTGAGCCTGAGCCCAGACCAGGTCTTTCGTCGGGGCACATGCCAGGTAGCAAGTCTGTTCCGGTGTCTGTTCTACTTGACCCAAAGACCAAAGCCTTCCTCCCTCCAGATGAGCTGCGCAAGGTCTTCGACGACAGGGGCATTGATCCGAGAAAGCCGATAATATCTAGCTGTGGCACTGGCGTCACAGCTACGGTAATCGAGGCTGCCTTGACGCATGCAGGATATGGAGATGGCAGTCGTCGAATCTACGATGGTAGTTGGACAGAGTTTGCACAGAGAGTGCAGCCGAGCGACAATCTCATTCTGAAGTCAGAACAATGATAACGACTGACCAGGTTTCCCTCAGAGAAGGCACAATCCTGCGTTGACATAAGCTCATAATGGTAGTAGTGGTGGTAAGCTTCGTATAACACTGCCGAGTAAGCTGTCCGTGGACTCGAAGTCAATCGACTGCCTTCAAGTGATGGGCAACCTCACCGGGTGTCTTTGCAGAATGGTGAAGTACTTCGACCGAGTTGCTCTTTCCTGCTTAGCACCTTGTCTGCTGCATTGAGTTAGCTCTTTTTGAGTCGCGCTTGTGAAACGGCTAGAGCTCGTGCTTGTGCACACTTTCGCGTGCAGCTTAGGTATAGTCCATCAAAGCAATTCTTGACCTCCTCACACTCACACCCATCATCCTACCAATCCTACCATCAACGACAGTATAGCACAACTTTACCTCAAGCATCATGCTGTTCCACATCCTTTTCGCAGTCATCGGCGCCGCCATCGCGCAACCAACTTTCGTCAGTTCAAAGCGTAAGTGCGGCTTCACCACCGTCAGTCGATGGACAGCCTTGGCTCACCACATTGCAGTCAAGTTTCTACCAAACTGCACGGCTCTGGTGGAGGATTCCGCCTGGATTCTTTCCGACCTCGTTATGTTCAACGCAGAGACTGTTGGCATCCCGAGCTTCCTGTCGTTCAACCTAATCGACGCCAACAAGGGACTACATATCAACACCACCTGCTCGGCCACTATCACAGACGGATCGAACGATACCCTCGCCAACCCAGACCTGTTCCATGCCTGTGAGCAGAAAGACGTCCACTTCAAGTACCTAGGCAACTCCATAGAGATATCGAGACGCTATATCGACAAGTGGTGAGTTTGGCGGTGGCGAGGTCGAAGATGGTCCATAGCTGACAGCGATCGTAGCTTGGGCCCATACCCTTACGACAGGGCAATCGCATTCGGAAATGCCGGACTCAACTTCACTACTATCAAGCTCGCTTGTGGACTTCTCGGTACACTGGCCGAGGTTCATGTGCCAATTACATCGCTATCGTAGATGCTGAGTTAAGATAACACCGGCAGACAATCATACAAAACAGATCGAGGGTCGGTCTGCGATTCTGTTGGCAATTATGGCTCCCTGTACAGAGTGCACAACATTACACGGAGGAAGATTTAAACCAATGAGTCTACAGCGTTTCGATCAGCTGTGGAGAGGGCAGTCGATATAAGTCATGCTAAGGGAACATCGTCATACTCTCTCCTCATGTACTTTCTGAGCACCTCCAAAGCCTCTTTCACAATCTCAGTTTTGTTCACGTAACCGAATCTCACGTAACCCTTGAATTCGTCTCCGAAACCAATGTCTAAAGATCATGTATGTTAGCCTTGACTCTCGTCCGAAGAGGGGCAGGAGGTCCTGCTGAGATTTGACATGTGTGGCCAGGCTACGATATGCATCTCGTCGAGACATCCGCAGCAAGTTGCATAGCCACTCCAAATCCCTGTGAAGTTGTAGCATTTCGCATTACTTACCACCCGGAAGTACCATCACACCAGTTTTCTCTAGTAAATCCTTGCACAGAGCTTCTGCATTGACAGGCTTCCCATCACGCTCGAACTTGATGAAAGCAGTCGTACCAGCCACCGGTTTCGTCCAACTACAAAATTCGTCGTGCTTGATCACGAATCTTTCCAGCAGCTCTAAATTCGTCTTCGCAAGCTGTATGTTCCTACTGAGCAGTGAGTGTATCGTGTCTGGTGAGAGCGCAAAACTTGCCACTGCTTGATCGAGCTGCGAGACGGATATGGTAGTGTAATCCCGAGTTTTTGCGAACTCTTCAAGGAGCTCTGGACTCCTCGTCGCTACCCAGCCTACTCTTATGCCGGCTAAAGAGTATGCTTTGGAGAGGCTACCCGTGACAATGGTCTTGCTGTAACCCATTGATAACAATGATGGCGGAAAGTCCTTGTCCATGGGTGTAATACCGTGGAAGAGAGGACGGTATACTTCATCTGAGAGGATCGTAATATTTTCGGACTCGGCGAAGGCGACCAATTCCAATAGCAGAGGTTTCGGGAGGACGGCGCCCGTCGGATTTTGAGGGTTGTTGATAATGATCAGCTTTGTGTTCTTCTTGACCAATGACTTGAGTTCCTGAAGATCTGGCAGCCACTTGTTCTCTGGCTTGGACCTCCATAGGTCGACCTCAGCACCCAGCGTCTCAGGTATTGAGTATAGCTGTTGGTATGTCGGATAGTGGCAGATGACATGGTCGCCAGGACCTACAAGAGAATAGAGCACCAGGTGGTTCGCAGCTATGGCTCCGGGAGTAATGAGAACACCGTTGGGAGACAGTGGCGTTCCCACTTTGCTCGAATAGAGACGACTGAGGTTTTCACGAAGCTGAGGAGCACCTCGAATCGAGCCGTAATTCTGAGCAGCCGAGAGATCGATCAAATCGCCGACCTTGAGCTGCTTGTTCTCGGAAAGCTCGACAAGTTCGTTGATCGATATCGAAGCACAGCATGTTTCGGCGATATTGTACTTGCATGTTGTCTCGTACTCGTCCATCCACTGGTCATAATTAGCACGATGCGGAAAGACCGGTGACAAGACATGCCTGCTCCACACGGAACGGAGGTATTGGTGCCATTGCGTTGATGCCTCTATTGCACGATTGATCTTGTTGACGTTCGGCTGATGCTGCTATATAACTGGAGGAGAATCTAGCCTAAAGCTTGTATACAGTAGCCTCTTGCCTCCATCACTTCGCCTCCGCGCGCCCTGCAACAGTACTTCCAGCTGCACCGCTCTGTCTGTCGTCCAGAAGGACAGGAGGCACCGCAGCTCGATGCTGAGCCACATGACCACTCACGTACATGGCTAGCGTCACATGCCACTGTGTCGCTACTATCAGTGGAACGAGAATTACTTGTCGCAGCCAGAGAGCAGAGCAGCGCGAACCCCTGTTGCTGCCACGTGAAAGGTTGAGTGCTGCGTTGAACGGGCCGCGCCTCGGCATCACTGGGAGCTTGCTCAGGTGCAATCATCACTCCCGTCCGTCCTGCTATCGCCGCTTGGAACGATGGATGATCTACATGCACCCGTCACTTTTCAGGTCGTGTATATGCATTTCTCCATAGTTCACTGCTTCATGCGCTAAAATATTGTGTTCAGTACATTGTTTTACCTTTGCGCAGATGCGCTGAGCAAGCTGCGATTCGAGCTTAGGCGTCCGCCTCTCCGATTCTTTCGTTGACCTACCTAGCAAACCTCTCGATTCAGCTTCGCGATGTGGCGATCTGTCCGTGCTGCGTCGCTCCTGACGCTGCTGTCCTTGCCGTGGGATGTGATTGCCGGCCACCAGATACACCAGTACTATACGACCAACGACGACCTGCTACTACGACGAGATCCCTTTTCTGCCTACGACAAACGACCCGAAGACTGCCCACCATGCTTCAACTGCAACCTCGACGATTTCAAGTGCATGCAATACGGCAACTGTACAAAGAGTAGTGGCAAGTGCTCATGTCCACCGGGCTTTGGTGGTGAAGACTGCAGTCTACCCCTATGTGGATCACTAGCAGATGGCAAGGATCGCATGCCTAGAGGGGGTGATGCGCCATGTCAATGCGACGAGGGCTGGGAAGGCATCAACTGCAATGTCTGCAAGACCAATAACGCCTGCAATGCAATGATGCCTAGTGGCGAAGATGGCGTATGCTATCGCGAGGGCGTGGTTCAAAAGGAGAACTTTCAGATATGTGACATCACGAATCGAAAGATCCTGGATATGCTCAAGGAGCAGAAGCCGCAAGCCACGTTTAGCTGCAATGCCGAAAGGGCCGAGTGCAATTTTCAGTTCTGGGTCGACCAGAAAGAAAGCTTTTACTGTGCGCTTGACGGCTGCAGCTGGGACATGAAGGCTGCCGAAGATCGCAATACCACGTCGTACCGCTGCGAGCACTTGAAGTGCAGCTGTGTGCCGGACCGTATGCTCTGTGGTGCACCGAATAGTATTGATCTAGGCGACTTTCTTGACCAGGAAATCAAGGGTCCCGCAGAGTTCAAGTCGATTAGCACAGTGGGCGGCTCGCAGGAAGACGGGAGCCTGTTCTCTGAACCTGCCATGAACGGGTTGATCTCAAGTGTGTTTGGCGATAAGAGCATCTTCCTCAAGTGCAACAGCGGTGAATGTCTCTACAAGACTGAGGTTCCGGGCTATGAACGACCAGTGAAGACTATCAATACACCCCTCATCGCTGGCGTCATTAGTGGATGCGCGCTTTTTGTTGTGGCCGTGGTACTTCTGGTCTTCTTCATGAGTCGTAGAGTCTCAGCATTGGGCCATCGCTATGGTCTGATCCATCTCTCTGATGAAGAAGAAGAGGAGAATGCCAGACTTTTGGCTGACCACAAGCCAGCCACCTTGCATTTTGAAAATGTTTCGTACAATCTCAAGGGTCGACAAATCTTGACGAATATTATGGGCTCTGTGCGTCCGGGAGAACTAATGGCTATCATGGGTGCATCTGGTGCCGGAAAGACCTCGTTCCTGGACATTCTTGCTCGAAAGAAGAAGGCTGGTCTTGTCACTGCCGAATTCTGGCTGAATGGAGAAAAAGTAGCAGACGACGATTTCCGCAGTGTTATCGGCTTCGTCGACCAGGAGGACACCATGCTCTCCACTCTGACCGTACACGAGACGATCCTGGATTCAGCTCTTCTTCGATTGCCAAAGAGCATGAGTCGTGCAGCGAAAGAGCAGAAAGTAGAAGACGTCGAAAGACAGCTTGGCATCTACAATATTCGGCACCAAGTCATTGGGTCGGAAGAGACTGGCCGCGGCATATCAGGTGGCGAAAAACGACGGGTGGGCATTGCTTGCGAATTAGTCACAAGCCCGAGCGTACTGTTCCTCGACGAGCCAACATCTGGTCTCGATGCATACAATGCTTTCAACGTGGTCGAATGTCTTGTGACCCTTGTGAAGACGTACAACAGAACAGTTGTCTTCACAATTCATCAGCCTCGTTCTAATATCGTTGCTTTGTTTGACCAGCTCCTGCTGCTTGCACAGGGACGTATAGTCTACAGCGGGCCATTCCGCGAATGTCAGAGTTATTTCGATACGGTCGGATATTCTTGTCCTCCAGGATTCAACATTGCGGACTACCTCGTTGATCTGACGATGCATGCCACGGCGGATCAGGACACAGACGATCTTTACGAAGGTGCCTTCATCAGCGGTGATATCGATGGACGCACGACGCGCGCAAGCTCTACCATGGCTGTTAAAAGCATACCAAGCGTCAGCAACGTGAGCATCGGCGAATCCGCAGGTTCTGCTCAGGCTGAGCCGTTGCTACGGCCCAGAGGCAAACGCAAGACGAGCATCAGACAACAACAAGAGCGCCAGCTCTTCTCCAGAAAGAGCACAGAGCAGCAACAGCCACCTCCGAGTGTTCACAGCCAAAGCGATGGCGGCTTTGGTGATACCGAAAGCGCACAGCAGCCGTGGCTCAAGCTATCAAAGCAGCAAGGAGTACCACCTCCTCAGATCCTCGAAGATCCACATAATCTTCCTCCCGCAGTCGAAGGAGCGACCGGTACCAACCTAGACGTACTGGTCTCGGCATATCTGAGCTCTGAGGTTGCTTCAGAACTACGCCGCGATATCAGGAGCGCAATCTCTGATGCTGACGCTAGCAGTGGCCACGCCAACGGTCAAATGAATGGCAACACGTATGGCAAAGTCAAAGGCTACCAGAAGCCTTGGATACACACACAATTCTCGATTCTGGCACGGAGAACATGGCGGAACCTCTATCGTAACCCAATGCTGATGCTCGTGCATTACGCCATTGCGATTGTGCTGGCCGTGTTCCTCGGCTTCTTGTTCTATGGTCTCACGGATGATCTCAAAGGATTCCAGAACCGCCTCGGCTTCTTCTTCTTCATGCTCGCTCTGTTCGGCTTCAGCACACTTACGTCGCTAACAGTATTCGCGCCAGAGCGACTCTTGTTCCTGCGAGAGCGTGCTAAAGGATACTATCACCCTCTTGCATATTATCTGTCGAAGGTGGTCTTCGACATTGTGCCACTGCGACTTATACCACCGCTCATCATGGGATGCATTGTTTATCCCATGACCGGACTGATACCGAGCTGGGGGGAATTTTTCAAATTCATCCTGTTCATCGTACTTTTCAACTTGGCAGCGGCTATGGTATGCCTGTTTATTGGCATTGTGGTTCGCAACGCAGGCGTGGCCAATCTTCTCGGCGTTCTTGTCATGCTGTTCAGTCTTTTGTTTGGCGGCTTTTTGCTGAACCACGAGACAATCCCAAAGCCACTACTGTGGTTGCAATCTGTAAGTGAACATGTCATCTGAAAAGCGGATGCTGTGCTAATATGCCAACAGCTGTCGATCTTTCACTTCGGCTTCGAAGGGCTGATTGTGAACGAGGTTCGCTATCTCTCTCTCGTCGATAAGAAGTACGGACTGGACATCGAAGTCCCAGGTTCGGCAATCTTATCCAGCTTTGGCTTTAATGTGCTGGCACTCTGGAACGACGTTGTTGGTCTAGCTGTGTTCTGCGGCGTTTTCCTCGTGCTTGGGTACATTGCTATCCACTTCTTGTTAGTGGAACAGCGGTAAGAGATGTATCAACCGAGTTTTTTGGAATGGATCTACGGCCTCGATAAAGAGTGTCCCCATGTATGTACTAAATGACGTGAGAACATCGACGATATGTATATCTGATGCCAGTTTCAATCTTGCACTGACGGCTTGCTGTAGGTGATCAACCGTCGGCTTGCACCACAGCGATAATTACGTGCGCGTTCATTGGCAAGGGTTCTCGAAGAGTTAAAGTACGACTCGCATGACAAGCACGTGTTCTGGTGCCAGAAAAAGCTGCGCTAGTCTCGGTATTACAGCCGATTGGTCGACGCTCACAAACGCCGGAGCTTGCATTGCGCTCGACTTCAGATAAAATAAGTCGCCCTGTCGCACCTTCCCTTCGCATTGTCACACAACTCAATCACCACTGCCGCGCCACCCATTGCCACGAGCCGGACGGACATCAACAGTCGACGACAATTGCATTCACCCGCTGACAATCGCATCGCCAGCAGGCAGCCGAACTAGACAACGGCAAGCATGAAGGTCAAATTCACGGCCTATCACGCAGTCGCAGAGTGGAAGTGGAACTTGCCAGCAGGTTCCGACGACACCTGTGGCATTTGTCGCGTTCAGTTCGAGGGCACCTGCGCCAAGTGCAAGTACCCGGGCGACGACTGCCCCATTAGTGAGTTACACGATACCTTTCCTTACCTCCGGGTCGCTCATCTGATCCCTTCGACAGGCATCGGCGAATGCACCCACTGCTTCCACATGCATTGCATCGGGGACTGGCTCCAGTCCGACGCCAGCCAAGGTCGTTGCCCCATGTGTCGTCAGGTCTTTCGCGAGAAGGTCGCTCCTGCCACCGGCAATGCCAACACCGCTGCTGCTGCCGCCGCCGCCACTACCATCGGCAATGGCAACGGTGCCGCCGCCGCCACTCCACGCACTCCGGCTACCGCTCAACAGGCTCCTCGCCGTCAGCAGCGTGACAGCGGTGGCTCAGGCCGCTCGCAGTAGTGCACTCGACTCACACTTGGCGGCAAGCCCACAATACGCACTTCACTGCAGACACCACATGTTTCCACGACCGTCCACGATGATGGCCACTTGTACACTACTGGGACGATTGAATGTAAGGTCGCGATCCGGTCTGTCTCCCTCGCTTTGGGTGACTAACACTGACTCATTGGCAGAATGAACAACGACGAAAACGGCAAATGTTGGCAAGTGTACGATTATTGAGCATGGTGGTTCTGGAGATACCCATGGCGAGCAAAGTGTTTGACAACAGATGAACAGCAATTGGAGAGCGAGAGACAGTGCGTTTGTGTAAGGCGATGTTGATGCATGACCTGCCTGGCGCGGTCAACAATTGTAAGACTAGAAGACCTGGCAACAACTGTAGAGAAATAACGCTCCATCATCGAATCATCTTTCTCTTACTGCCATGGAGTGATGTCCCTTGTGTAGTATGCCGGCTCGCGACTCCCGCCCAAGTCATACAGTCCTGACGGTGAGTACCCAGTCCCCGAGGGCGCTGCACCCGACTCCGCACGACCTCTCGAGAAACGCGATCCTTCGTCCTGACGTCGTCGAGTCCGACCTCTCTGCTCACTCCTAGAACAGCAAGATGACGAAATCTGGCTGATGGAGTCCTCTGGCACGATTGACATGTCATCGTCCAGGCCATCCGGCTTTGATCTCGTATACCTAACCAAAGCCTGCTTGTCGTTCGACTGATCAACATATTGCATCGAGTTGTGCTGCCGTCTATAGCTTCCGCCCGGTACACGCATTTCGTGCATCCTCGGGTATCCGAGTCCGACATGGTCGCTTGGTCGTGCAGTCAAGCTGTACTGGCTATTCGCCATGCTGCCGGCATATGATCCTGGATATGGCTCTTCTTTGATGCGGCCACGATCGCTTCGAGCGGTACTCTGATTGCCACCATACGATTCTGGACCGCGCAAATGTCTCCCACTTGCACTTATCGCAGCGAACTCTTCAATCGCCTTGTCTAGTATGACATCTTCAGGCGCTGGCTGGTATACTGCTGCCGAGATACTGTAGCTGAATCGTGATCGATCGGGGCCTTGCTCAGTGTACGTACAATCGATCGAGCGAAACATTTTGAGCGTTGAGCTGTAAGGGGAGACACAAACCTTACCTTCCTACTTAAGTACAGCCGAGCGTGGATCCCAAAGGTCGGTGCTGTCAAAAAGGCAGCATGTTTCTGTGAAGGAATAGCCGTCATGCAGCAGCGACAGGTCCTATCATTCATAGAATCGACGAGGCCGACAATGATCAGGCTATCACGTGCCTGCTCGCCCGCCTCACTGGTAGGTATGGCTGAAGGCATATGGTTCGCAAGACCCCCAGAAGGCAAACGATGCAGGATGGATGCGTGTCGGGGTCAAAGCCGTCGCACTAGTGCGAACGGGGGATTCTGTAGGTCTGTCTGCACTCCCGAACAAGCGTTGCCTCTCATAACTATGGAGGACAAGCTGAGCAGGATGGGCAGCCTTCGATGACAAAGGCAGCATGTTCTTCTCGCACTTCTCGAAAGCGGCACAACGGAAGCCATTGATAGAGGCTGCATTGTAATTTGACATCCGTGCTGATCTTTAAGACCTGTTATTGGGTAAGTGTAGCTGATGTGCAACAGTCACAGTTGGGGCGTCGGGCGGCGAAGGATCTGCACCCCAGTCGATGTGTTGTCTGCTGGACATCATACATATTATTACAATTACGATTACAGTTCGTTGTGGCCTTCGTACGCGCTGGGTGCGGCTGCCATGCTGGATAGGATGCCCTTTTCCTTGGGCGGGCTAAGGTTGCCTTTTCTTAGTTCAGCAAATGCGAGGTCGAATCGTGCACCGAAGAGCCACGCGGCTCCAATCTGTATCACGGTCAGTATGTCTGTGTCTCGCAGCTTGATTGGATTCTCGGACTGACCATGCAGAGTGTGATCACTGCGAGTGTTGCGAAAACTGCGAGCATGAGGTAGAAAACATCTTTCTTGGCATCTGCCTCTTCAGCTTTTCTCTTGGCAGCCTCCTCAGAATCGACAGCGACTGTTTGATCGGCACCTGGAGGCAGTACGCGGGGCGTTTGTGTCGGGAATATGCTTTCGATGAAGCGCTCAATCTTCCCGCAGGCGATGCTGATGTCCAAGAAATGTGGATCGGCTGGATTGTTCTTCCTGTGGATCTTCCTTGCGAACCGTCGAAAAACTTCGCACACGAGTTGCAAGTTCTGTGTCGATTCGGTCATCAGCTGACAGGCTGAGCCCTTTGTGATCTTGACATTACGCTCGAAGATGGCGTGGTTCTGGAAGCAGAGCTCAAGGGTAGCGATTGCCATCGACTGCGGTATCGCCACGAAGTTGAAGACTGATTGTTCTTTCACCCCCGCCATGTAGAAAAGACACTCATCTGCTCGATTGAGGGCAATGAGGACCATTTCGCTGCTGCATTGCAAGGCCTTGTCCCGATTTTGTGGTAGGAACAGGTCGCTGAACTTCTCCACATGCTTGGACCACACTTCTCGAGGCCAGAAATATCTCTTGTCTTCATGATCCTCTCTGACATCTCGGATGATGTTCGTCTGCTGCAAGAACTGACCCATGGACTCCATTAGCTCTGGCCTTTGCAAGAGTGCAGGATTGGCCAGTTTCGCTTCAACAAACAATCTGGTCAGGCCTTCTCCGACAAGTCCTGCAACGTAGTGGCAGTACAGCTCGTAGTCCTTGACTGTCTTGACACCATTTGCATTATGATCTGCGTTCTTGGCATAGTCCGCCATACCATTGCCCATGCGCTTGGTGATGTCCCTGATGATGACTTGGTACTCTTCCTTGATCTTATTGAACTCTCTCGTCACAACATCGAACTTCACCAATAGTTCTCGATCTTTCTCCTCCGGGCCGTTGCCATGGAAATTCCACGCCTCGTCGTTGATGACGTGATGAAAGTTGCGCAGCAGAGGCTCCTTTTCGTCGATGCTGATGCTCATATCGTCCTCAACCGTGTCCAAGCCACGAAGCACGAGGTAGAACAGGCACACCGGCACGAGCAGCTCGGGATGTAGCTCTTTAATGACGGCAGAAAAGGACCTTGAGGTCAGGTCGAGGAAACGGAAGCATTCTTTCAGATCGTCTGATTCTTGGCTCTCATCGCGTTCGTGAACGGGGTTGTGCCATGTCTTCCACTGGATGATGGAGCGCAGCTCGCTCAAATGGAAGAGATAGTAGGCGACGCTCGAGACCGAAGGCATTTTGGACGGAAGGAGGAGTCGGTGGGTGGCCGAAGAAATCGCAAGCGCTGTGCTATCGTCTGTTGGTACTTTGTACGTACGGCACGGTACACGGGTGATTGCTGCCCAGATGCTTTATAAAAGTGAGTGCTATGTCGCATGTGCAGTCACCGGGAATCGGGCCTTTCGGATTAGACCGGGCGTTGACAGTGACTCTCCTTCCATCAAGAGGAGTAGCAAAGTCAGCACACGACGGCGACCCAGCTAGCCATGTGCATTGATGGTTTATACTGTATCTGGCACGTGACGGGGTCACATCCGCTCGAAATTGAGATTGGCTTTGCGCAAGGCGGAGAACCTTAATGCATCATCATACGACTTTCTGGTCGACGCGGACCGACTGAGTACCCGCGGACCCACCACCTTCCTGTCAGCCATCGGCATGAATTTACAGCAGAAGTGTCAATGAAATGTCCTTCTATCCTCACCTTGTCAGCGCCACCAATGTTGGAAAGAGCCGATAGCACGATCATAGTATCACTTTCGAGGCCTACTGCAGCAACCCCTCCTCCTTGTTCGATGACCCATCACGGGACAAGTCAATTCAAGCTCCGGCTGTATCTTCAAGAAGCTTGACGATCGCGTGTCTCTAGTCACCTTTCCGTCGACACGTGCGTAGCGTCCGCTCGGCCTACATCATGACTTCGCGCAAAAATTAAACAGCAGCGTCGGACGACGCTTGACTTCTGTATCCTAGAAGTGGAGATACGTAGCTGCTAAGCAGAATCCTGGTCCGGCATTATCATGGACTGTCGATAGCTTGGGATGTAGACTGAGACAAGTACCGCAACGTGCTTTCAGAACACCAATGAGTTATCTTCCACGAATTCCCGATCGATCAGGAAGGGGGCTATCGACAGCCTTATGGTACCGGACACGACGCACAGCGCTCTCTTAAGCTCCCCACTTCCATCCTTATGCCTCGTCTGGACATCCTATATCTTCTCCCTTTTTCTCTCTCCCTCTTTTTAGGAGCCAAGATCGACGTGCATAGATAAGATGCCACATGCTGTTGCGAAACCTCACGTGGTCAAATCCACAATCAATTACTATCTCGATCCTGCCAAAGGAGGCCACGAATCATTCTACTTTGGCTTAGTGGGCGAGAAGCGACGACCTTTTGAATATGTAGAAGTCGATATTGCAGACATCCGGGGTAGAGAGGATGAATTCAGCCTGGATGTGCACGGGTTTCAACATGTAAAGGCAGACAGTATCGAGAAGGAGTACGAAGATCTGTCCAAGATCAAGGAATTGTACTACCCTGAGTGTGCCGAACTGGTCAAGAAGATGTAAGTCGCCATCAGAGTGTCGCAGGATCCACGACTGAGAGGAAAGGACAGGACAGGAGCATCTCGCGTTGTAGTCACGGGCCATGTCTGCAGACGCCAGAGCTGGGATGACTTCAAGGAAGCCGCCAAAAGTCTTGACGACATGGAACGAACACCCACGCCAACCACAGCACGCTACGTACATGTAGACTACTCCTATGACGGTGCAGTGACGCGACTAGAGTACTACCTTCCCAACGAAGCAGCGGCACTACAACAGCGACGATGGGCAATAATCAACATCTGGCGACCCATCCAGAGAACAGTGACTCGCGACAATCTCGCCGTTTGCGACGCTCGTTCGATCGCTGAATCAGAACTTCGCCCAGTCCTGGCCAAGTTCCGAGTCCCCGACCAAGATGAAAAACTAGCTCCGATTACTCGAGCGGCTTATACCAGAAACGACGTCGAGACCTGGAGTGTGGCGCCGCCCAGCAGTCCCACCGAGCACAAGTGGCACTACGTATCCCAGATGAGACCAGATGAAGCATTGTTGCTGAAGATCTTCGATTCGAAGAAAGAAGGAGTCGCGAGGCGGAGCCCACATACAGCGTTTGTGTGCAATGAGGACCACGGACCAAGTAGACAAAGCATCGAAGTCCGTACTCTGGTCTTTTGGGATGACCAGGCGAACGAATGATATGCCTTCGTCAGAGGTGAAGATGCTGGGTAGCGGCAGGACCTCCTACGTCGCGTATCAAAGCGCACTAGGATTATGATGATGATGATTAGCAGAAGATTGAAAAGCCTTGCTTGGTCTGTCGACGATCATGTGCTTTGCAGTATTGATATGCTTCAACGAGCATCTTAACATGCTTAGCGCTTGGCACCAGGCGCGCGATATCAACATCGTGGCCGCTTTCGTGTGGAGATACACACGAGCATTCGGCACTCACACGCAGCAGGTTTCCGCGAAGCTATTCACGGCTGCGTACATCGTGAAGCGTTAGCGCTCGACACCTTGTACTGCCTCATGCCGTCACTTCGGCTTCGTGATGAGCTCTATTACGCAAGCTGGAGCAGCAGCATACTGAACCTGCCATGAATTCAAGCGGCAATCGAATTTGTAATGGACCTTCCATACGTTTGGGTCTATCGTTGCACCGACCTTCCAAGCTGTCTTCCACATCAGTCACTCCCCCGGCTCCTCAGCCTTCTCCCGACTCCTGGTCCAATACTAGCACTCAGATTCAGATTCTCCTTCTCCATGGTGTCAGCGGCGCCAAAACCGCTTGCCATCGTCATGCGCGTGCTCCGCTTCGTGGACAATTTACTCTCAGCCTGTGGTAACACAATCGGATCAGTCTTGTGTCTTTTGAGTAAAGAAAAAGGCACCTTGCTGTCCTCTGGCCCCGCTTCAATATACTCATCGCCAGTGGGGACGACTGCGATTCCTGGCACGACATTAACATCAAGCTCACGCAGGCTGCTGCTCTGACTACTTGCGGTCTGTGGACGCGATTCTTGTACTGCCGATGCATCCAATGTGAGTGACGGTGGTACGTCTGCGAACACATTCGTCTTTGACGGGCTGGACAGTGCCTTTGTTGGACTAGCTCGAGCCTTGGAAGGAGACAACTTCTTGGGCGAGCGCTTCTTAGGCAATCTCGCCAGTGATACCGGCTCTTCTTCTATGCCACGCATGCGGTTGAGTAACGTTTGATGGTTCTCAGTACGAGGCAGTACCGTTGGGTACATGTACTGCATTCTTGCAGGTGTTTCGCCTGTCGTCGCGTATTCTGTTATTTGTGCAGCCAAGACGTTTTGTCTAAGCTCCTGCAGTGGGCCTCGAATCTCGTTGCCTTGTCCCAGCGTCGGCAAAGTCCGCATAATGGCATTGGTTCGGTCTTGCATTTCGGTATCCAGAGCACAAGTTCTGTTGTATGAACTCTGGAGGTGCTGGCTGATGCTGGTATAGCTTTCCTGCACATTATTAGAGAGTTGTTCCAGGCTGGCTGTATGTGCCTCGTGGTGACTGTCGTTCTGCTCACGGACACGAGACACGATCTCGTCCAAGGCAACAAGCTGGCTATCCATCTGCGCCATTTGATCATCAACGATGCGCACCGTCTCACCATGCACAGCATTGCTTGTTGCAGTAATGTTCAAGGTACTGTCATTCGCGGCCGTCCAATCGGCCTTCAGCTTGGTCTTGATGGCTTCCCGGGCCTGAATTGAGGAATCGATGAGAGATTGTTCGTTCAGCGACCATGCATCCATGCCGCTGCCATACGTCTGCTCAGCTCGTTTGTACTCATCCTCAGATGTCTTGAGGCGCTTGTTAGACGTTTCAAGATAACCATCCATACGAGCTTCCTGGGCAGAAGCCGAATTGTGCACGAGCGAAGTTATCTGCGACAATAGACTTTCCCGCTCTCTGGCTGCGATCTCGCGCTCCTGACCCACTGCTTGTCGTAGTTGACTATGTGATGAGTGGCCAGCCTCCATGAACGTCGCGTTTGCTTCGATGATATCTTGGCGGAGGCGCTGTGCTTCGGCTCGTTGCTCGCTCATTCTCCTAATGAGATCTTCGAACAGGGTTTTGAATTCGCGGCCAAGCGAAACATACGAGTCTTGAAGTTGTCCGTGGAAAGCATCCAGCTCTGAGGAGATGCCTGCGCTGATCCGTTGTGCTGCTGATGACAAGTCGTTGAGCCCAGCACCGACCTTCTGCTTGACATCGTCGCGTAGACTGCCGATTTCTCGCAAGACCTCGTTCATGTCGTCCCGCGCCTTGCTCGTCTGCGCATTGACGTCGGTCTGCGAGGTTCCGAATGCGATCGCCTTGTTCTTCAGAAAGTCTTGAGAAGTTTGCAGTTGCTGTAGCTCATCTGCAACGAATGATTGCATGCGATCAGATAATGCAGCGAGCGACTCATCTTGCTGTTTCCGCAATGCATCGATTCTGTCTTCGACCGTTGTCGTGACGTCCGCGACCTGATGTTGCGAGTCTGTCCAGCGCATGCGATTGACATCTTGAAGATCAGATCGTCTGCGTAGCTTCGAGTGTAGCCTGTCGACATGGTCGGTGGTCGTCTCCAACGAGCCCAACAAGTCGCCACCAATCACCGCCAGCTTCTCCTCAGTCTCCTGGTGTGCTTTGCGTAGCTCAGTCTCTTCGACTAGCACTTGCTTCGTGTGCTCCAATACAAGCTCTGTCTTCTCGAGCACACCTTTGGTGCTCTCAAGAATGTGTCGCGTCTGTTCATTGTCCTTCTTCAACGTCTGGAAGTTGCTCGTCAGCGAGAACAGCTCCTGCACCTTGTTGCGTAGGTTGACTTCAAGCGTCTCAATCTTATCTCGCTGTTCCTCGCTCAAGATCCTCCGTGACTCGGACTCGGTCGTGATCTCCTCGTACGACTCAGTTGTGAGGTATACACCGTTTCGCTGTCGAGTAGCAATCAACTCTGACTTCAGCTTCTCAATCTCGGACGTGAATTCTCTCAGCAGTGTTTTCTTCGATACCATCTGATTGATCTGAGGTTTGTTCCGAATGTTTTTCGCACGGAAAGCGTAGTCAAGGGTGCTAATCGTTTCTTCGAGGTTACTCTTCGCTGGCGATAGAGTGGCAATGATGCAAGTCTTCGTTCGGCCTCCCAGAGAGTCTTGTAGCAGTCGCGTCAACTTCGACTCTCGGTAGGGAATGTGGCTGCTGCGGTCGACCAGTGCGTTGATCACGCGGCCTAGTGTAAGCAGGGATTTGTTGATCAGGCCAGCTTCTGCTGCTCGTTTGTTCTCCGCGCCAGAACGTTGGATGTTCTCAGACCCAGCCAAATCGACCAGGTTGAGCTTTCCAGAAGTTACGAAATCCTCGCCAGTATCGGAGGGCTTCTTCATGTACACAGTGATGGTGAATACCGTATGTGATCGAGATGACAAATCGTTACACTTCGTGGCCGCGACCTGTCTTTTGTGGCTTCCATCGCGAAGAAGCTGAATGCCTCTGGATGCTGTCTTGATGTGACTCTCCTCCATTCCTTGCACCAGAGTCGTCGTCCTTCCATTCTTGTTGGCCTCATCAAAAATCTTGAGCCTGGTGCTGTCTTCTACGGCAAGCAAGTCTCTGAGTTCCTCGTTGTACAATTCGATGAACGAACATTTCACACTGTGCTCTGGTTTCTCCGCGCCGTCCTCGCCAAGCCTGCCGAATAGAGTATGCAGCACTCGTGGAATGATACCTGCGGCTTCCGGGACCGGCAGAGTGTCCGAAATGTCTCCAGACATGGTGTATGTCTTGCCGGTGCCAGTCTGACCGTATGCGAAGATGGTGCAATTGAAGCCATTGAGTACCTCATCGAGGATGGGGCTCACCACTTCATCAAACACCATATCCTGATCTGCAGCGGGCGAGAAGACCTTGTCGAATTGATACGTCTTGTTACTCAATGCGCTCGGGCCCATGGAGAGCTCAACCTTCTTGCCTTTGATGCCGTCCGTCGACACCACAACGCCGCTGTTCTCCTTGACCTCGCGGTCGTTCCGTCCACGACATCGCACAACGACATTGATATTGGTCTCCTCTGCTGCTTCGTGCTCCACGTCGGCGGGGGTTTTACGCTTGGGCGTACGCGTCTTCGAAGATGCGACACTCCCGGTTGGTGATAGTCTGCCGGTCAAGGTCGGCGTTGCTGTCTGGGCTCTGTTAGGGCCGCCGGGACGTCCAATTTGTGGTCGCATGGTGGGCACTCTTCGCGTCTGGCTCGCACCTCTGCTCGACGACGGCGCCGTCGTGTTAAGTGGGCGACTCATGGTATGTCCATATGCGCGAAGTGAAGAGAGGTCTGAAACAGGTACTACAAGGAAGAGATGGCTCTGCTGCTGCTGTTATGATGTCGGCCGAAATAAAGCCTTGGTTGACACAGCAACATGCTCAGCCGAGGCCTGCACGAGCCGAGCCGCGTCGAGCCGAGCCGATAGCTGTTGGAAATGAAGCGAGTCGGGCAGTGAGGCACCCCTCGCACCTCGAGTGCATAAACGTGAAAGTCATTCGAGAGTCGTGGCCTGTGTAGTTCATATTCGTTCTAGACGTCTTTGTAGGTGGCAAGATGTACACCATCATAGAGAATGAAGGCATCTCGTCCGGCCGGTGATCAGGTCATCGCATGCCCGGCTTCACCTCAGCTTCGATGCCACCTCATGACCTCCATGTCCGCTGAAAGGCAGCAGCAGATGGCATGCATGTTCACGTGCATGTGTCCTTTCCATCTCCTCCGGTCTTGTAACATGAACATTTTCGGCACTTTCCTGTAGACCAGAACCCTCAAGTCCTTCGCGTAGCAACCGTCCTTCACTCGACGAACGTGTAGCTGGACACGCGAACATCCATGGCGTCAGAAGCACTCGCGCTGCTTCCCGGCCACTCGCTGGGCTTCATGTGTATGCTATTACCACCACCACCAGCAGCAGCACCTCCTCCTCTCTGCTGGCACGAGAAGCGGAAAACTGACATGTTTCGAAGCGCTAGGAGCTTCTCTTCACCAAGTCCTTGCTATCATCAAAGATGACAAGGTCCGCTACCCACAGATCGACGTCAGCTACTCGCAATCTAGGCCTCTCAATACACCTGTCGTCGTTGCCCTCCCTCGAAATGGCATCCGATTACGCTTCGATGGCACCGATCAACGCTTGCGCTTGATCGAGGTACTCGACTTCGCGCCGACAAAGATTACATACAAGGGCAGTGAGTTGGTCAAGAAGCAAGAAGACGGAGCGTTAGCGACCTTCAAACGCATATATCAACTATTCGGTGCCTCCTATCCTGGGGAGTATGTCCCACCCCAAACTGGACGGACAGGCACATACGTTCTATCATGGCCTGGCATAGCCTTCAACTTCCCGCTCCAGCACTCGGCGTGGTCGCCAGACAAGGACCACGTATCTCTTCTAGGGTCGCATGCTGCTTCGCCAGCATCTCATTTGGCCATCTTCGAGGGACACAGCTGGCCGGAGGCGCGCGGCACACTGTTCGTGAAAACACCCACTGCACCGCGCAACCCAGCCATCACAGCACAGCCGCGGGATGCGTTGCCCTCAGAGATCGAACTAGCGCTGATTGAGAGCGCCGGCAAGCTTACACTTCTACGTCGGGCCCCGGCTCTGCCTGTGACCATCACACTCAACCAGACCACCCCCCAAGATTTGGTCACTGAGCTTGGTGCCCCAGATGCAACACACAAACGTGACCCACCTGTTGCACCGGAGGCACCGACGACTGCACGCCCGAGGCACAACTCCAGAACACTCTCCGGTGGCAAGCCACATCCCACACCGCCGTCGAGCTATTCGTCTACTGGTACGGACACTTTCGATGCCGACTTCGATTCAGGTGATCCGGATGACGACTCTGAACGGGCTGGACGAGAGACATTCTGGTGCTACTTCTCTCATGGTATGGACATATTGGTCGGTCCTCCCAGCGCGCAGTTATCATCTGCTGATGTTGGCGATGAATATGCAACACCTCTATCGTCAAGCTCGCATCTTGTCGTCCTGAAGATAGTCTTGCACGGCAATATCCCGGGCAGCTACGCTTTCAACCGACACCGTAGGATTCGATGGGCCATCGACTTGCAAGGCGCCAGTACGACGCTTACCTCTGAACATCCCTTCGACGAGATCAAGCCGGACATAATGCAAGCATTCCGCGGCAGGTATCCAGAGTCGGAAATGGGCAGAGGCAAGGTCGTGAATAGAACATGGGGTGCGAGTCCAAGTGACAGCACTTTCTTCTTACCCGACGCTGATCAGGACTTGGTCGAGACAGGGGGCAGCGAGAATGGGCTTGATAACACCAAGCTCTTCGATCTCGGCTTCCTGCAATTTGAGGTTGCATCGAACAATGCTGTCGTGGCACTCACCGTAACATGAGCACCTACTTGTTCTGGTCCAATCGAAAGGAGAAGAAAATCGAAAGGAGAAGAAGGGCCGGCGCATCGCAGGAGCTCCAGCGGCAAAACGATAGTCATGAACGAGCGAGCCTACACTCCTACAAGTAGCACCAGACTGTATGGACTGCGTCAGCTTGAGGCAACCCCATGATTCAATGCATGGCTAAGGACTCAGCAGGATGACACAGCAGAATTATACGCGCGTTCTTCAATGCCAGACTTGAATCGGAAGCCTCGCGAATATCAACATCTGATGATCGAAGGCCGCCAACAGCACGCCTGTATTACGTGAATGGAAAAGATGTCCTCCAGAGTGCATCCGTCTCACGATCTAGGTCCTGCTACTTCGTTGCTGCCGCGCAGGCAACGGCGTCATCCATGACCTGCAATGGGAGGCTACTAGCGTGCAGCTCCATTCCAGTCTTCCACCGGCACACTTCGCATGGCCTCCGTGTGGATTATCTTAAAGCCATCGGCATTACGACACAAAGCGGTCTGGTTGGGTCACGGGTATCCTACTCAATGCGTAGCCTGGAAAGGATTTTGGTATTGCGTAAGTCAGCTTCGAGGTCAAGCAATAACATTCCTGCGCATGAAGTGACTGTAAGTATGTAAGTGCATTATCAGCTAGATTAACTCAATGTCTCGATGTCAAAACGAACGAAGCTCAAGCTCCTCGACTGTGTCTTCTACAATCAGCGAAGTGTCATTGTCTGCCTCCTGAGGTGAAGTCTCCACCACAGTCAAGGAGTGAACTTGATGTCGTTTGCGTACGTGGTTGCTGTTGCCAGTCTTCAGGTGTCAGGTGCCAGTCCATAAGACTTTGAGGCAGTCATAGTCCGTACACACATGCATATTCTAGTGCAGATGAACATGACGCGAGATGCTTTGTCTTGGCAACTATCGAGGTTGGCTGTGAAACAAAAGCAGGAGAATAAGACTTCAAGACTGGAGCAGATCAGGTGCTTGCGGAAAGTGCACACTTCGATAATATAGTCTGACCTGTGCTCGCGACTGGTCGAATCAAGGTTCCCTTGGTACCATATTTTTATGGTGATAAGTTCTACCCGTCATGACACGAAGACAGCCAGCTTCCTGCTTGCAGCTCGACTGTACGGCTTGACCTGCGGGTCATGCTCTTCAACCGGCGCTGCGTGTACCATCTTGTCCTTCGCTTCAGAGCGTCTTTGATGCTCACTGCCGTTTCCTCCCAGTCATCCAATCATGAGAGCTCGCCTTCTCCCCTTCCCTTTATGCAAACGATATGGCTGCTTAGCCCGGTTGTAGCTCGTTTGTGACTGCTAACAGCTGCAACGGTCATCTTATATCTGTCCATGCCCCAAACTAGCCTTATTTTTCAGAGTATAACGTCTTTTCTGCTGTTTGCATCACTCTTCTACCACTGGCGCCGGCCCACACGGTAATACCATTTTCTCCATGCAGTGTAAGCGGACCTTCTCCATGGGCATGCCCATCCCGATTGACATGAAGTGGAGTAGCGGAGGATGACCTTGATAGCTGGCGTAGGAGTCGCGTGCGATGTTGGAGGTCCACTCGTGCTTGGTAGTGTCCGCGTGGCCGGTGCCGATGTACTTGTTCTGAAGTGACTCCAGTTGTTGCTGTGTGCGGAGCTTATCGGCCTACTCGATCGTTTAGCAAGGCGCTGCAAAAAAAGTATCCAACGAGACGTACCATGTTGGTTTACTGTTTGCTTGTCTGCACGATATGAACAAATATGCGCTGTTTGAGGTGATGCTCGGACTCGCAACTTCCAGTTTGGGGTTGATGAGTACTGTGATGATAAAGTTCGGCTCCTAAGTACCGAGAGGTCGAACGCGACACGCGATACTGACACGGACTACCGCCCAAACCGCGTCCTCGACCACCACAGTTTCTTCTGTCGACCAGCAAGCTCAATCGCTGTTGACAACCTGTCACAGTATGCCACGAGGACAGAAGAGACGACCGGTATGGAATTTAGCTATGCTGAATACAATTACGTTCTCACATTTTACCTTAGACAGTGGCCGAACGTGAATTGCCCTCAGACTCACCAGAACCAGAGACACAACGTCGGAGGACAGATCATGTATCCGACGAAGAAGATTTTGAAGACAGCGCCGGTGGTGCAACCACACAAGGTGAAGGCCTCGAAGACATGGCCAAGAAACTTGTCCGCCTAGCACTGGCTTGTGAATTTAATCGCAAACCGATACGACGTGCCGACATAAGTGAAAAAGTCCTTGGCGGTCAGGGCAGACAGTTCAAGAAGGTCTTCAACCAAGCACAGATGCATTTGGAGCAGGTTTTTGGTATGAAGATGATTGAGCTCCCTGCCAAGGACAAGGTGACGTTGCAGCAACGCAGAGCAGCGCAGAAATCGCAATCGCAGACTAAAGCAACCATGTCTTGGATGCTCACTTCGATACTACCATCTGATTTCCGTAATCCTGCTATTTTGCAACCAGCATCGGCACCTACTCCTACTGAAGAAAGCAAATACACTGCTGTGTATACAGTCCTGGTCTCGCTTATCCTGCTCAATGGCGGCACCTTACCTGATGCGAAGATGGAGCGCAGTCTGCGAAGGTTGATGTTGGAGGACAACACGCCTGTTGCCGAGTATGACAAGACCGAGAAGCTCATGAAGCGTCTTGAGCGCGACGGGTATATCATCCGGATCAAGGAGAGCACAGGTACTGGAGAAGATGATATATTTTGGGCAGTGGGCCCGCGAGGAAAGATTGAAGTGGGTGACGATGGTGTCCGAGGGCTCGTACAGACTGTTTTCGGCGATATGGAGGAACACGAAGCAGAAGAACTCGAACGCAAAGTCAATCGTTCGCTAGGTCTCGGAGAGAGGGCCTCAGAAGTCAGAGCGGAAGCCGCGACTGTGCAGCAGCCAAAGCCGGCCTCGAGCAAGCGGCGAAGCGAGCCTGCTAGAGAGAATGACGACGACGACGACGACGACGAAGATGATGATGACGACGATGACTGAAAGGAATGGCTGCGACCGGTATCGCAGTCACATACGATTCAGCCTGGTGGCTCTCTGGCTCCTGCCTAACGTATACGAGTTTCATAACTGGTCCCGTCGTGGAAGAGTTCTGCGGATCCTGAAACCGTTGCCAGTCGGATATGTCATCACATAAAAGCGCATGGGCGATGTGAAGGCGGGTGACACTCGCTCGATCTCATGTGCGGGATGTCTCGTGAATGAATGGCAAGAGCTGGTGTGCAGCTGTTATTGTTCTCGTCAGTCGTCCAGTTGCACATGTGAGACCGGCATGTCACCCGTGATCGAAGGCCGCCATCCCGTGACCGGCTGGGCACTGCCCAGTGTATGTTGCATCGGTGTTGTGCTGGACCAAGTTGTGCGGTGCGATGGAGCGGCACTACTGCCATTAGAAGAGTTTGGAGGTTCTGAAATGAGCCAATAAGAGGATGTGGTTAGTTGCCACAAGCAGTAGATTAGTAGCTGCACGATTTGATTATCTCAGCCGGCTATCATACAGCAGAATGTACCAGGCCTCGAGAAGGACTGTGAAATGGTACAGTTGTATAGCGTAGTAGCAACGAGGATATAGGAATTGCTAAGTGTACTAAGCTCGTTACATGCAAATTGGAAGTCGAGGTGCCCAGTTTTCTATTCTGGAAGCTGCGCCACACGTGATCCCAGTGCGTTGGAACCGCGCTCCGGCACTGGCTGCTCCACGAGCCAGGGCTGTGCGGCGGGTACATGATGTACATGTCCGTGTATTGGATGCATTGAACATCATCCAGGCAGATACCAAAATGTGTTTGACATGTGTTTTCTTGCCTTAGCTTCGACAATGTTCCCAGTCTTGCTCGAGATAGCATAATATGATGCTGGACCGATAGGAGAAGGTTGTCGCTCTCTATTATACCGTCGTGCGAAGAGTCCCTCCATCTCTCGATTCCTCGATCCCTCGACCGCCCCTCCCGCAACTGGAAGCATCATTCTCATGGCTTCACGAGCCCCTGTAGCCGTGACGCAGCCTCCAGGCACGTTTCTGCCTCAGACCAAGGTGACCGTCGGCAGCCACCGAGTCATCATCGAAAAGTATCTGTCCGAGGGAGGATTTGCCCATGTCTATGTGGTCCGAGTACCGCGCGAGAACAACAAGCATGAGATCGCCGTGCTCAAACGGGTCGCCGTGCCTGATAAGGACCATCTGGCGAATATGCGAACGGAGGTGGAAACCATGAAGAAGCTCAAGGGACACAAGCATATCGTCACGTACATCGACAGCCATGCCAGTCAGCTCAAAGGTGGAGGATACGAAGTGTTCTTGCTGATGGAATACTGCAACGGAGGTGGCCTCATAGATTTCATGAACACCAGGCTGCAGCACCGCCTTACCGAACCAGAGATTCTCAAGATCTTTGGCGATTGTGCAGAGGGTGTGGCGTGCATGCACTACCTCAAGCCACCGTTGTTGCATCGCGACCTCAAGGTCGAGAACGTCCTAATAGGCAAGTCAATAAGCGGGAGTCCGATATATAAAATCTGCGATTTTGGAAGCGCGGCTGTACCGAGACCTGCGGCAAAGACGGCAGAGGAAGGCAGGTTGATCGAGGAAGACGTGCAAAAGCACACCACCATGCAGTACCGGAGTCCAGAAATGATCGATGTGTGGAGAAAGCAGCCTATTGATGAGAAGGCCGACATATGGGCATTGGGGGTATTGCTGTACAAGCTCTGCTATTACACTACACCGTTCGAAAATGTTGGGCAGATGGCTATCCTGAACGCAACATTTACCTACCCAAGCTATCCTTCTTTTTCGGACCGGCTCAAGAAATTGATTAGCTGGATGCTGAAGGAGAACCCGCAGAACAGACCAAACATATATCAGGTAGTAAAAGAGGTATGCAGCATGCGTGGCACGGAGGTGCCTATCAAGGATATCTACGCAGACCGTACACATTCCGAGGCACGAAGTAATCAGTCCTTACCAGCGCAAGATATGCTTGTGGGTCTTCAAAAGACAGCTCCGCAGGCGCAAACGCAGGCCATTCCGGAAATCACTCCTATGCGACGAGGTCGGCCGGGAGCAGCTCCAGCACTTGCGCAGACCACAAAGAAGCCTGCTGCATCGCCAGCACGTGGCGATCCATTCGCGGCGCTAGATTCTAAGAACTACGAAGTTAGAGCTGATGCCGTTGATGAGCTGTCCAAGCGCTTCCCTTCACTGGATGAATTCGCAATCGCCCACGATGGCAGTAACTTCGCTTTCTCCTCGTCCAGTAAGCAGCCTGCGAAAAGCGAGCCAGAGGTTCAGGAGAGCTTGGGTGATCGAGTCGCACACGCGTTAGCGGATGAAGTGTTTGCAGTCAAGTCACCGCTTGCTATGCACCCACGAGATCAACTGTCACAGTCGCGAGCAGCAGAAAATGTGGCAGCCCAGGCTAGGCAGCCGTCACCAGTGACGACCGCTGCTTCTGCCACTGGGCGACCGCAGCAGCAGAGACCCGAAATCCAATATCCGACGCCTCTGCGGTCTGGTGGCCTTCCTTACAAATCTACTGGCGTCGGATCGTCACCACCACCACAAAAGCCTAAAAAGCTGCCCGAGCCCAGCACTCGACCCATTTGGCGCGTACCAGATGTTCAGGATCATGACAGATCAGCAAGCCAGCCGCGGGCATCTGAGGCAGCACAAGCGGCGGCCTCAGCATTGCATCCCAGCCTACCACCAGAAAAGCGACCGGCGCTGCTTGATGTACACCGGTCGAAATCACAGACTGCTACTCTGCAGGCAGCGCATGCTGCCTCTTCACGTCCGTCACTGGAAGGCGGTCGACCATCTCAGCAAGACATGCATGATGCTGATCTGGCAAGGACAAGATCACTCAATGCTCGATCGCGACCCAGCAGCATGTATGTATCTTCCAACCTCGATTATCTGCGAGATCAGGAACAGTCTCGTAAGAGGCCATCGATGGAGATGAGACGATTTAGTCAACGCACATCGCAAGCGCGAGAATCGGCTGAGGAGACGGCAATCGAAGACGATATTGACTTCTTGCGACAAGCCGAGGAAAGTGACTTGCCTAGAGGCAAATCCATGAAGGAGGCATTGAGGCAACACGGGCACCATCACAGGAAGCGCTCCAGCCTGGACGCGATGAGATCTGGAGCTAAAAACATACTGACCGGACGATTTGGGGAGGCATTCAAGCGCTTCGATCAAAGTCCTACTCGCGAGAATAAACACCTCGATACTGGCGCTCATACACCTGAAGCGCGTCAGCGTGAAGAGGATCCTCGCATGTTGTCACCTATCACTGGCTCGGAGGCGACTCCAAGCAGAAACTCTGACAACGACTCTGCAGTGGACGAAACAGAAGATTTACCTCCCGACATTAAGCGAGAGCTTGAACGGAGAAGACTCAGTGAAGAAGAGCAACGAGTCGCTGCTGCAGCTGCCGAGTATCGAGCGCGGGTGGCCACACAAGGTACAGGCATTTCCGCTGTCCCGTCAAAAGCAAGCACGATACAAAAACGTGTACAATCCCTACTTGATGAAGGCAGGCAGTCTCCAGTGCCACGTAAAACAGCAGAAGGTTATGGACGGTACACAGAACCTGCAGGTGCTGAAGCTGAAGCAAAGTCTGACATACGGGCCGATGTAGCGCAGACGACTGGAAACAGACAACCAGTACTTGCCAAGAAGCCTGCAGCTCTGGTAGGCAAGAACAATAACCCTTATCCTAAAACGCGGCAGCAACCGACAGAAGTGCCTCCGCCTACGTTGCCGGCACATCCAGCCTCAGCGCCTTCAGACACTGCTCCATTGCAACGCACGACATCACGACCGGGCCCAAGCGCACCTCCAAAGCCGAAAACTTTGCGCACAGGTGGTCCTGCACCATGGCCGCCGACCCAGCAGGCTGCGGAGCCAGTACCTCTCTCAGCAAAGCCTACTGGGCTTGCAGCATTACTCGCAAAAGATCTTGAAGGCGTTCCAGACTATCCTCCTCGGGATAGCAGCAATAATCAACGTATTCCGGTGGTGATGAATACGCCGGCCCCGGGAGATGACCTGGACAGCTTCAGCAAGCGATATCCTAGCTTGAGTGGCATTGAAATGGTTGAGACTGAGATTAGTAGCAATCGCGGATGAAGCCTGTCACTTCCGTACGCGGTTTGTGACTTGTAACTCAGATAGCACCTTTGTTGCATCAGGTAACTCTGCCCATGACTGGAGGGCCGCCAAGCATCTTGGTCGACATATCTGCATGTCGAAGCAGCCGGACGCGCAGGCTGCTTGCAGTCTGGCTCGAGAATCCTGCTCTCATGATAGCCCTGCGGATACTGATCTATATACCGATATAATATAGAAATGAACACAGCCCGTAGCTGTAATAGTGGCGATTCCAGGCCTATGATGACGTCAGGATATGATCCATTCCACATGTCACCTCTCTGTCCGATACTGTGCTACATATGCATCTCAAAACATCGTGTGAAGAGCATCCCGCACAAGCCGATGCAGATGACAGCACGTCCAATACTGAGGCCATTACCATTGATCGGCTTATCTGGGTTATTCCTGGGCGCATCATTGTCATCTAGCGCAATACGGCCTTCGGCCATGGGCTCTTCAACCTCGACCTGGCCAGTGAAGCAGTATACGCCACGCCACCAGAACTGGCCATACAACCCATCCGACTTCACACGCCAGGACTCTTCGTCCGACTCATCGTTCTACAGCGCTCCTCGCTTCGTCACACATATCGATGATGCTGCCATTGCCACTCTACGAGAATATTACAGTTCAGTCCTCCCGCAACGGGGCAGGATATTGGATTTTTGCTCAAGCTGGGTATGTAGCCCATGTATCGCGCGAGGCCTCACTTCTCGAACACGCAGCCAAGCTCCCGCCTGCGAGGACACGCGGAGTATCACAGAGGCTTTGTGACCCGAATCGTGGAACATCGCGGCTAATACACACCACTCTCCACAGGTAAGCCATTACCCCCAAGCCACCGAAGACGCCGCAGCGCAAGGCGACCTCCAAATCACCGGCCTCGGAATGAACCAAGCCGAACTCGATCGCAACCCCCTCCTAAACAACGGCCGCATCCTCAAGGACCTCAACCAAGACCCCAACATCTCCCAAGCCCTAATCGAAGCCCGCCACATCGGCAGCCCCGAAGACAGCGAAAAACTCGACGCCTCCACCAACGTCGTCAGCACAGACTATCTAACGCAACCCGTACAAGTCCTCCAAAGTCTCCGGGAAATCACAAAACCGGGCGGAACGGTCCATCTGACAATCAGTAATCGCTGCTTCCCCACCAAAGCCATCAGCCGATGGCTCCGCGTCGACGAGGCCGAGAGGTTGGAGATGGTGGGTGATTTCTTGCATTTTGCCGGGTGGAAGAAGATTGAAATTGTGGAGCTGAGCAATGGTAGAGCGGAGAGCGTTGTGCAGAAGGGTGGCGCGCAGGCTGGATTCCAAGGGCTTATGGCATATCTGGGCATGAACCAGAGGGACCCTTTGTGGGTGGTGAGGGCGGTGAACGAATGATCTGGTCGCAAGGTTGGTTATATCCATCGCGCTGAGGTTTCGGCGCCCTTGACCAATAGAATCTGTATCGCGCTAGTGTTTATGGCCGCCATGAAGTGCAGCATGTCGTTGCGCATGATGGCAACGTGCGCTCTACCTTTTGTCGCGCCTCCTACGAGTCGCGCCGTCGCCGCTTCTCAGACGATAGGTGCACCTTGCGGGGGTGCTCAGCAGTATATTGACAATGTTGCTTATATTACATGCCCTCCAATGCGCTGCCAGTATCTCGCAATGCTGGTCCAATAATGCGCCTCCGGCGCCGTGCCAAGGACATTGTGCCGTTCGGTATACCACTCTGCGTTTTGCCGCCGTGCACCGCTCATTCGCAATAGTGGCTATGACCGTGACGTGCTGTGTGCATACATGCTGATACTCTATCGCCAAAATATTGAGACACCCAAGTCTGGATCAGATCTTGAACTGCTTGAACCCTTCCACCAATCCATCGGCAGTCTTCGATACTGCACTCCACACTGGCTCATTACGACGCAACTCATCGAAGGCGGGTATGGTACCTGGCTGATTCGCATCATCCCACATGCAGGATACCGTGCCTTTCTGACCCTTCGCTGCAGACTTTTCCCATGTCACGTTGACTTTGAAGACCTTGTCAAAGGTCCGCGAGAACAAGTGAACCTCATTACTGCCTCCCTCTGGCACGGTTCTCTGGCGTGGATCCGGCGGCGAACCTTCAATTTGGACACCGGAAACAGCACTCTCAAACTTGATGGCACAGATCTTGGTGTTAACGCCTTGCAGACTGATGGCTGCTGTCCTGCCGTCTTGAGTCACATTGAAGTCAAGCCAGTCGTCGTATGTTGGCCAGCGTGTACGATTCGCAGATAGGCCAGAGTAGCCTTGGGACACGACTCTGGGTGGGAGGCCATGCCAGGTGCACGAAAGCAGTCCTTGACGGTTTGGCAACGATCGGTCGCCGCAGCGCAGCGGCTGGCCAGCAGACGATGGCATGTCTTGTATGATATCCTGTACAAACCCATCAAGACCGGTCAGTGAGACGTTGTTGATACCTGAGGTCAAATCCACCCGCTGCAGAAAGTAGTACTTCATTCTAGCTTCACGGGAGAATGGGAAAGCAGTCAGATTGTAGACCAGGGTTCCGACGAGGACCATGAAGAGAAGGGTTGGGACGTGAAAGGTCATCCTATGGATGAATGGACTGACTGGTAGCAGTAGCAAGATCGCAAGTAAAGCGATAAACAGGTATACAGGTAGCGGTGAGTTGCCGTCCGCGAGTGTCTGGTTTATGGCATGGGTCAATAGTAATGCTATCTGTCCAACAAGAATGACGTTGATGGGAGCTAGGACGATGAACTGCAGAATCCAGGTCCATGACGGCAGCGAGCTGGACCAGGCTTGCTCGTCCATATAGGACTTGTTGAGTACGGGATCATCGCTATCTTCCGGCACTTCGTTTCTGTCTGCCCTGCGTCGACCGAAGCTCGTAAAGGTATGCTGGCTTGCCCGTGTGGTTGCACTTTGTAGCAGTGATGTCGACTCGGTTGCCTCAACTTCTTCATTGGCATCTTCTCGATGGTCCAGTAGTTGTCGTGACGAACGGCTCCCAGGGCGCGTGGAGCCGGTATCAGTCTGGGCACCTAGCACGTGTTCGACATACTTGCGAGTCGTCGGTAATGCGAATAATTCCAGATACGAGATGAGCAAAGCAACAAAGACCGAAGCATTGTAGACAACGATGAAGTATCCGCTGGCCAGGTGAAGGTTGTTCTCTCCGATCGTGGCAAACACCAGCAGGATCCACGTCAACACGTAAAGCCAGATCAGGATAAACATCCGATGCAGTGCTGTAGGCCTGATACTAGCAGCACCCTTGAGGAAGAACCAAGCCACAGTGAACCATGCTGAACAGCTCATCGCCCATACCGCATACTCGCTACTGTAGACGATATTCGGATTGACCTTCGTGATCAGATATGCCAGTAGGACAGTGACTGCTGTTGCCACCACGAAAGCGAGAAGGAATCTGAAGAAACCACGTCGACCGTGCAAGCGTACCGCTTCATCGTCATCAGATGATTGCAAGTATTTCTTGCCAGCAAACGGGTACCACTTGTCGCTTTTCCTGATCAGCATCTCAAGTAGGATGAAGACGAGGGGCCCGACGACAAGTAACGAGACGCTGATGGCGAAGAGCGTATTGAGCCGTACCACAGCGAAAACTTGCCCAAAGACATCAAACCAGACTGCATTGCTACCAGATCCGGTGTCGAGCTGACTCCCTTCGTCTGCGGATCCTTCGAAATCGTCTCCCTGATGTGATGACAGAGCATCGACTGTCGCAATGGAAGCCGAAAGCATGTGCCACAAGGCAGCTGGATCGGTGTTTCGTGCATCATCCTGATCCGTGTGATACCTGGCACGTGGTCTGTAGAACGCGACGTCCAAGCCACGCAGGCCAAGCTCTTCTGTGAAGACAGAGTAATCAGTGCCGCTGCGAACGAAGCCACGTTTGAACCCGTCGCCGCTAATCACTGTACCAAATGGCGAAGGACTCCTTGCGTATGCCTTAGTGACCGCGGCGTCGGTGCTTCTGAACAGCATAGCTCGTCCTCCAGCTCCAGCGCCTTCGAGATTGAGGAAGGTGTGCGGGAATTGCGATAGCGGGTGCCGAACGTAGTTGCGCGCTCCATAAAGTCCATTCTCCTCCCCATTGTTTAGCAATGCAACGATGCCTCTTTTCGGTGTCTTCTTGGTGAAGTAGGAAATGAGCTGCAAGATGCTCACCACGCCCACGCCGTCGTCGGTAGCTCCCAGTCCGGAAGAGACGCTATCGTAGTGGGCATTTACGAGAACACCACTCGTGCCTTGGTAGGACGCGGTGCGGTTCCACCAATCGCCGTCTCGGTCATCTTGGCCGCGGATGTACACCAGTATATTGCTCGATTCGCCGTAGAGCGTCCACGGTCTCCGCGTCCAGTCGTCCCATGCCGTGAAGTTGGAAGTATCGTTGGCGAAGACGGTCACAGCTCGGACATCTTGGGTATTGGACGCGAGGGCTCCATTGAGCGAGTGCACAGTCTTATAGCTGGCGTTGTTTTGTTCCAGAATGTGCTCAATCCTATCCAACAAGTAGCTCCTGACTCTTTCGTTCCTTCTGCTTCCCCATGGATGATAGGCGTCGCTGAGATATTGAAGATCGAGAAAAGCTTGCGTGAGGTTGATGCCTTCGATCGGGGTCGGATTCTGTGGTGCGGGCGGGACTGTCTCGTGCAGTGTGATCAAGACGGCTATGAGTGCAAGGTACGCGAGCGAGATGAGGATGGTGACTTGGGCAGGCAGAAAGGCTCTCCCGTGTCAACAATGCCCCGCAATACTGTAAGTGCATGCACGAAAACACTCACCCAAAGGATTATATGACTTGGTCCTCGCCATTGACAGCTACCTTATGATGAGGTACATGTGGCGATCTCAAATGCAGATTATCGTGAATCTGACATGGCAGCGGCTCGGGCACAGGCCAAGGAAGGTGCGAGTGAGGATGTCGAGTGAGTGGGAAGGGGAAAGTCACGCTTTATTCGCTTGTGACGCTGTACAGTATGTAGTTCTAGTAGCAGGCTCGATGAGGCAGGAGCTCTGGACGCGTGACCGCGTCACATCCTGGAAGAACCCCTCCAAGGATCGTCATTTAGTCTAGATACATGCCTCCTTATCAGGAGAAGAGGAGAAAGAAAAAAAACATCATTGTCGTGGGCATACGCATGTTCGGCACTACATATCACCTACTCTAATCGTTCGTAACATGCTCTCGCGTTTACTCTGGAGAGCTCAGCCGCTTTCGGGCTAAGCTGCAGCGCTTGGAATTCCATGTCTTGGGTATCATTACTCGACCTGACAGTGCGTGAATCATATAACAAATGCTCCATCTCCATGCTGTGTCCTTCCCATGCTGTGCTCAACGTTGACTTTGATAACCCGGATGTTGGAACATCGGATTCCACTCGGCTCCGCCGAAGAGGTCCTGTATATTTATGTTCGTTATGTCTTGTTGCTGAAAGCCTTGCTGACTAGGCCAACTGTCATTCGACATGTGCAAGGCTTGAGCGGCATTGTTCGCCTGTCCATTGGTGTATGGAACCGGTGGAAAAGCCATACCTCTTGGTACCTGTTGATTCTGTACCACCTGTTGCTGTGCACGACCTTGCTCGATGTAAGGCGGCAGCGCAAAGAACTGAGCTTCGATGCTCTCGTCATGGCCTCTCGAGGGCGCCATGACGGAGTTGGGACCCTCGATGCTCGTATACGCCGGCTGATTGACGTAAGAGTTGTTCTTGCCGTATTGGTTGTTCTCGAAAGTCGTCAGCGGTTGATTGGGATAGACAAGAGGCTCATCGGCAGTGGGGAACATCATGCTTGAAAGGTCAGTTAGCTGCGGATTGGCAAAGTTAGGCGGCAACGGATACTGCTGCATGCCGCTGGTCATCGGATGCGAAACGCTTCGTTGGTTGATCCCAAAACCATTTGAGTCTAGACTTGAGCTTGCCGGCGTCTGTGGACCGTACGAGGAACCCACTTGTGACCATGAACTCTCATGAGGGGACGAAGCACCGGCATCACCGGACGCTGATAGCCTGGGGAATGTGCTGGCCCGCTTCGCCCCATGCAATGACTCCTCGCTACTACTTGCGACATTATGATGACCACGCCGCGCTTGCGTGCTCGCCAGGTGGTTCATCTGAGGACCCTGCTCATAAGGTCTCTTCTTATTCATGCTAGGGTTCTGTTGACCCTCACGCATCCATGCCGGAAGTCGCGAGAAGACCGTGTCTAGTGTCGCGGTACAGCGATCTGCCGCCATGCTCTTGGAGGCGATAGATGCCAATACTTGCTTTCCCTCAATGGCATCCTTCATCACTGCCTCGGTAGTAGGATTATCCGGGTTCTCAGCGGCGAAGTATACGAGGGCCAAGATCGAGAAGAACGTTGTATACATGATGAACCAGAAAGCGCCGTTCAATAGACCTTTCTGCTTCATCTGCGATGCGATGTGTATGACATTTCGTGAGACATTGACGAAAGAAGCCGCGCAAGCATATGCTCGTTGATCGACCGGTTTGGACCTCTTCTCCATGGCCACGAAATGCAGGAACGGACGATATAGCATCACTTGAGCATGCGCATAGGTCAAGCGCAGTAACTGCTGGATTCGAAGATACCGAGGTGGCGCGTCGCATGGACTGAATGTTGGCGGCAAGCTGTTCTTCCACTCTTCCAGCTCGCCTTCGATCTCGCGTATGGTCGAAAAGGGTATGGTGTATGACTTGTCCCCAGGACTTTGTGGACTTTGCACCTTTATGGGATAGATGTTCCGTACAATCTTCTGGAGAAGCTTGACTAGGCGCGTATGGGCATTGAATGCAGCCATCAGTGGCACAACACGCTCCGGTTGTGGCAAGATGCCTTCCTTGGTGATATACTCGTCATCGACCTCCATGGGAAACTCCTGGTCGATATCTTCGTCGCTTAATGTCTGCGGAAGGCCGAGCATAGCGCCCACATAGACATCGAGCTTTCTCACAATCCAAAATACCCGTTTCCGAGTCTCCGCTTCGACAGGGTCGAAACTGCCTGCTGCCGCCCGATGCAGGCCCATTCGCAGCGCTGATCGCAAAGCTACACCTACGTAAGCATAGCATTGCGACATTTTCGCAGATGACTGTAGAAACAATATCATGAAGACCACTGCCTGAATGGATGACAGGTCTCTGCAGTCGGCGATATCCATCATCTGTCTTGCGGTCTTGAAGTACGAAAAGCCGTGCTGAATGGCGCTTTCGTAGCCTTCGTGACCATGACCTAGCATATCGTGCTGGCCGAATAGACTACCGAGTGCGAGCGCGCTATAGAATAGAGGCAGGAAAGTTTGATCCTCATTCGTGTAGTGGTCTGGCGCCAAGCTGTACAAACGGTCGAAGCTGGCCCAGAAGGTCGGCTGATGGACCACTCGCAAGAGAGCTGTGGCATCATTGACAGCACATGTGCACAGGTTCTTGGCCACGTCTCGAGGTGGCAAATCTGTGCTTGCAGGAGAAGGTTCTCCCATGGGAGATTCTGCAGACGATCTGGGCGAATCGAGCACTTGAGACATGGGTCTTGTTTTCACGAAGGGCGTCGCCTGTGTGTCCGGGCCCATCAGATCACCGAGCTGCTCCCGCATCCTTCTCACAAAGCTGAGGCCGGAGGAATGCCCATGATAATCCCAGTGTCCTGTCTCGTCCATGTCGAGCTGCGCGACCGCTCGCACCATCGATTCGAGATTGGCATCGGACTTTGGATCGGCGTGAGGTTGAGGCGGAGGTCTGGCCGACCGCTGTTCCTGGGCTTCTGCAGGGTGTCCTTTCCCAGGAGCGCCCGGGATCCATCCTTGAGCGACTGCTGCATCGATGCCAGGGTCGTTCAGGTCGAGATTGGGAATCAATATGTGCAGCAGAGTTTCGGCGCGGTGCACACGATGCTCGAGGTTCTCGACATATTGCGGCGCAGGGTTTCTTCGTCGATTCGAGGGCTGGTCGTATGTGCAGTCTGTGACAGGAATTTTGCTTCAGCCGTGATTCTTCAACACGACACAGCATCGAACAGACTCACCATAGCTGTAGACGGTGCAATGCGTGCACGGCTGCGTCCGTCAGTGACTTCAGGGCTTTCTTGCAGCTAGGCGCGATATACTGACTTGCTTGCCGTCACACTTTATCTTCTTCCTGCGACACTCATCGCAGGCGCGCGTCACACGCCTTCGCTTCTGAAGATGGCCGGCTGGCTTCACAGCTGGCGCATTCTTGACCGTCGGCGATGTGCCCGACTCGGCCTTGATGTCGTGCTCTCCGGCTTCAGACTCGGCGTCGGTGACGTGGTCGTCGTATTCTTCAGGCGATTCATGTTCCATGGCCTGCAGCAGTCGAGCGGTTCTCCAGCGCGGCGGCTTTTGGAACTTGAGCGGCGTGGGTGCAACCAGCTCGACAACTTATGCTAGTACGCGGGGCGGGGCCTGGCAGGCGTGAAACGTGATGCAGAATGAGGTGTCAGCTACACGCAAAGTGTAATATGTAGGACAGCGCTCGAGGCATTGGAGACGCAAGACAAGCAAACTCGACACTGCACCTTTCCAGCTTGACTTATTGCACAGCATGCAGTGAAGAAATTCGGCGCCGTGAGTAGCAACAAATGTCGGGGTCTGATCCTTCAGTCGAGTGACGTTGCCAAAGTCAAAAGGGCCGGCGATGTTACCTCAACTTCTTGGCCTGGCTAGCAAAGCAGCCTCGTGGGAGCTGTGGATCCTGGTGGCGACGGCAACCATGCAAGGTCGGTGTAGTCGGTCTGAACTTCGCCCGACGTCTGCTCTACGTGATGAACTGGGGGCACCAAGCGTAGTCAGGTAGTAGTCAGTACAGGGACATGGAATACATGTATATTCGTGCAGAGAGAACATGAAGATAGAGGGCTAGGGGAAGGATAACGATCAAACTATCATGAGTATAATAACAACAACAGCAATGATGATGATGATGATGATCTCAAAAAACCGACGACGACAACAATGACGCCTGGCCGTTTGAGCAGTCTGGGGGCCAGAGCCCCACAACGTCACCAGTGCAAGCAAGCGCAGAAAGCCCCATTGAGGACTTCTGCGCGCGCCCACGACCAAGCTCGCCAAGATTTTGGGAACGCTGATGAACCATTGGATCTCTGCCGCGTGGGGCCTCACAAATGGTACTGGGCTTCCGCGCAATCTGCCCGTAATCATCGACATTGTCATTCGTCTCTGGGTGTGTCCTAGGAGGTAGGCGCGCTTCAAGTCGTGGGCTGGCCCGCACGGATCGAGCGCACATCTGCTGCAAGCCTATATGCAAAGTCGCAGGATTCTCCTATGTCGGGGGGACCCTGGGTGTTATGTCCATAAACACCGAGAACTCTTGGTCCGGCTGCGGAGTTGGAACAAGACAGTATCGTCAATCACAATTGCAGCAGTGGAAAATATTTTAGAGGCGCCGCCGCTCATGCTGCTGAATACGCGCTGGGCGGATACAAACGCCGCACGGAGGGCCAATTACTAGTAGCAATACATGTAGTACCTATTTGCAAAATCAAAGGGGAATCGGAGTCCCTTCTCACTTGCCCTTGCCACGCGCTGTGCTCGCCAAATCCTCCGACCCCACCTGCTGCATGCATCCGAGAAGTCTATCATACACGCGAGAGCTTGTGCATGTTGGCCTACAGGGCACGTTTCCGGCGGCTTGGCTACCATGGTACCTCCTACATCCATCTACATCATCAATTGTCGACTGTGTAATAACGTCTACCCTCTCACTTTCTCGATAATCGCTACCTGCGTCACTCCGTCGGAAGGTCCCCTAAGACGCCAAATCATCATGTATGCCTTCGTGCTTTCCAGTTTCACAGCACAACGACAAAAGTCCAACGCCAGAAGTCCATGACTAAGTAGACGAAGCCATCACAGACGAAGGATCGCACCTTACGCGGCGACCATGCTTCAACGCTTCGAGGCCACGACACCTCCTTCCGCCAAGCTCTTGCACCACCGCATCGGGTGTGCTGTAGAACCTTTGCATCTCCAGTCCATCCTTGAATGCCTCAGCTGACCTGCAAGATTGTCGCCGATGACCACCTTACCACTTATATAGCATCCCACTGTCATGTAATGAGACAGCAGATGGAACACTGCCTATAGCTGATATTGTAAGCAGCAGCTAAGTACAAACCCGCGCGAAATAACAGTTTCGCCCCCGAGTGCTGTATTGAATTTCGCGTACGGCCCCAACACCTTTCGAGCGATTCGTTGCCACCAGTGAGAAGAGCAACGACCAAGGGTAATCAAAGGAAGGTCAGAACAACTCATCGACGAATCGGGAGAATGTCTTGGTTCCGAGCTTTTCCTCCAAACCAGGCACGAACTAGTCGCATTGTCCACAGTACGGTACCATGAGTCGCGTGAGGGTATAGTGGTCAATGAATTCGACATAAACCTCGTCAACATACTTTCAGTGCTTCGAGCACGACCCCTACTCGGCGTTGTCGATAGCTCCAGAAGCGCGCCGTCCTCCATCGCTGACTTCGATGATCATACGCATGCCAATCGCTTCATGCCATGAAATCGTGCTTCGGAGCAGCCATGATCCCAAGCGCTCTGCTTTGAAGCGCAATACCACGCGCGCATGACCTGGAACATAAACCGAATCTCTGAGTGCAACCATGGCAGGCCGCTCAAGGCGCGCATCGCCAGTGCCAGGTCCGCCGTGCAGCGTGGTAATGCTCAGAATATAGAAAGTATGCCCATGCAAATGTAAGACATTGCCAAAGTCGTCGAGGTTGCTGATTGTCAACTCGACACATGATCCTCGGTGTACGCGTACGATCAACGGAGCTGGACAGTCTACCTTGTGACTTCCATTGTCGGCTACGAGTGCAGACGCCCAAGCTGGAGCAGGCCTCCACGATGTTCCGTTCACTGTCGCAACGGGCCGTGCGTCGTGCACGGTATCAATGTATAACGCTATCACTTCGTCCACTCTCTCGACAAAGTGTTCAGCCAGACAGTCCGTGCTATTGATGGCCATTGCATCAACACAGGGTACTGGTGCAGGGGAAGAAGTCGATAACGAACTCCTCTCACCAACATCGAGCTCAAGATCTGGGGCTACTGGAAACTGTTGGGTACTGGTCAAAGCATCGTTCGGATACTGCATCCTCTCACGGTCGAGAGCGATTGTGCACCAAGCGGGCTCGTAGATTTGAGTCTCGTCCCTTTCGAGGATCAGATCAATTCTTTGACCAGGATGTACGGTACCGACTTTCCGAGTGGCGCTATGCTGGACGATGTCGTGTCCATCAATATGTTTGATTGTCATGCTGTAGCCTATTGTTGAGATCGTGAAGCCAGTCAGGGAGCCGACATTAACTACCCTCAAAGTCACACGGCTTGCTAAGGTCAGGTGAGGCACTCTGATAGCCCTGCAAGCATGCCGCTTGGAGATAGATGCCTTCAGACAGCTGAAGTATCCTTTGCCGTTAAGCAACAGCGAGTCCGGTACGGGCTCCGCGCCAAAGTATGCTTGATCATTGTACGCTTGGATCACATCGTTGGCTGCACGATGGTACCAGTCGCCTATCAATAACATTTGCTCATGCTCAATGTCCTTTCTTCGCGTATCCGGCGCATTGGAATGAGCCGGTCCCACACGCTCATGCACAACGAAAGCTCCATACAAGCCATCAGACCGTTGACCGTCGAAATGGCTGTGGTACCAGAACGTGCCGTGTCGGCCATAAGGCATACGAAACCGATAGGTGAAGGACGATTGTGGTACAATAGCGCATTGGGTAAGCTCAGGCACACCATCCATATCATTCTCGACCTCCAAGCCGAACCAGTGGATAGCGACACTCTCGTTCTTCAGCGAGTTATGGACGCTTATCAGAAGCTCATCGCCAGAACCTATCTCTACCGTTGGACCAGGAAAGTCATCATTGATGAGGTAGACGGACTTCAAGACGCCATCCGGCCATCTATAGTCCTTCGTGATGTTCCATACAAGTTCGATCGTCTCTGCAGCACGATGGATATGCTGCTCAGGGTGCAGATGGATTCCAATGTCGTTTGATCCAGCTGCAGGATGCGCCACTGGTCCGTGACCGAGATCAATATCGATGCTGGGCTCAATAGCATCATAAAGATCATCGCTGTTCCAGGCCTTCGCCGCGAAAGATTTCGGTTGCAAAGAGAAAGCCAAGATCCCAAGCACAAGCGCGGCACCAGCAGCCCAGACTATCACGTACCATCCTTTCGATCTTTGCTCCGCCATGACCTTTCCAGAGCGGCATACTAAAAGTAATCGATCAGAATATGGCGATGCGACTGTACTATTATGCATCCTCGGATGTGGCGACCCGGATGTAGCACAAACGCGTCGTACTGGATCAGGTCTCCACACACTACTGCAGCACTTCTCGCTCTGGTTCTCGACGTGCCTGACATGTCATCCATACACACATCCCGATTGTAAGTGCTGCACGGGTCATGTACAGGGTATTGTTAAGCACAGGCTGGGGCTCAGCTGGATCGTTGCGCAAAGCTGTAGCATGAGAGGGCACAACAGCAAAGACGTGCCTCGAGACTTCGGGTGCAATGACAGATTGCTTGAATGATAGACTCGTCATGTCGTGATACGCAGCTTGATGAACACTATCCATGTAGCGCTTCGCCTAGGTACTTCGCAAGTGCGAGCATCTTCTCTTCTTGTAGACGTCGTCCTACCAACTGGATGCTGACATGTGCGCCAGAATAGATTTCAGGGTCATCTAGTGAAGCGTCAGCGGACAACGACTTATATTGACGAGCGGTTCGACACTCACAACAATCCTGTGTCTGCGAATCGACGTCGCTCACAGCCTTGAAATTCTCCGCCTTCTTGTCAATCGTCTTGTCCACGTTCGTGATCGGCACAGCAACGCTCGTATAATCGAGCACATTGACCCACGACGAGTAGCCATAGTAAGTATATTTTGTAGGCCGAGCAGCTGGGAAAGGCGCCAGTGGCGATATGATGGCATCGACCGGACGACCACTCTTTGTCAAAGTCGAGGTGCTATTCCAGTAATCCATGTATGCTTTTTGCGCATCTCGTTTGGCGACGTTGGTCGCCATAATGTCCATAGCATTTGCCTGCGGTGTGTTCAAAAGCATAGCCTGGGGCGCAAGTTCCTCGCCAGACAGCTCCAAGTCTGCGCGACAGTCTGCGCCTCCATCGAAATTCCAGCACTTAGCACAAATCTCGTTGAGCTCCGCGTGCGAGGGAGACGGCCGCCAGTCGATAACGTCGTGGCCGAGCTTCCCCACTGCCGCCACGGCCAGTTCTATGGCTCGAGTGACTGGTGGCATCGGTGCGCAGACGCCATCGTGACGGATGACGGCGAAAGAAAGCTTGTTTGTCGCACGCTGGACGGGATCGGAAACTGCAAGTTCAGCATCAGACCGCCAGGGAATTTCATGAACGAGAGGATCGTGTAGCCAGGGCTGTTGGCTCAAAAGGCCTTGCATGACAAGCCGGAGGGCATCCGGGGTTGTGGCAAGCGGACCAACGACGCTCAATATGCTGTTCTGGCCATCCATACTGTTGGCCATGCCTTCATAAGGAAGTCGGCCGGACGATGGTCGAATGCCGTACAGACCATTGAAAGCTGCGGGGATACGAATGGAGCCGCCAATATCCTAAACATGGAGAACATCAGTGCCGCCACGAAGTATCAAGTTGCTCGAGCTGCGTACAGTACCAAAGCCAACAACGCTCCCTCTGGCCCCGATCAAGGCTCCTTCTCCGCCTGACGACCCGCCACAAGTAAGGTTACGGTTTTTGGGATTGTGCGTGTAGCCAATTATGTTGTTTACTGTCTCGCCAGCCATCAAAGTATGAGGAACCGAGGTCTTGCAATATAGCGTAGCTCCAAGGCTGCGTAGCTCGCGAACCATTTCCGACTCGAAATTCTTTTCCTTGCCCGTTCCCTTCTGGCCCTGGAAAGTGCCGATCCAGCCCACGTAGCCCATGTGCGTCTCGACACCTTTAACATGAAATTGATCTTTGAGTGAGATTGGTAGGCCGTGCAGGAGCCCCACCGGCCTCTTGTGTTCTTGAAAGTACTGTGAGGTCATCATGTTAGCCATTGTGTCTCATCAATCGGACGAAGAGCATCGGCCAAAGTGCGCCATGTCGAAAGATTGACGCACAGATAGCTGCATGGCCACGTGCAGCCACGGCAAGGCTTCGATGCATTGGGACGGATACCTTGTCAAGCTTCTCTGCCTCGGATATGGCCTGGTCGAAGAAGATCTCGTGCAAGCAATTGAGCAGCTGGTGAGCAAGGGCGGCCCGGTGACAAAAGGCTTTTGCAACATCTACGGCCGTCCAGATGCCCGTCGTTGTGCGGCTCACAATAGCTATGGCATCGCTCTCCGTGATCTCAATCTCTTTTTCATCCAAATATTGGTGAAGATACGACCCGGTGATATCTGGTTGCTGTTCGATCGAAGGGATCGTCTGGAGTCGCCATTCTGCGGGTATCAGCTGAAGCACCGCATCGGCCTTGTCTTTGCCAATCTGCTCCCAATTGGTGGGCATGCTTATGACGCATATATATGGATGGAGATATCATTGCAGCATCCAAGGCGGATTTCATATGTCTTATAGCGAGGCCACGAAAGCTCCTATCTGGTCGCTCCATCGTACCTTCCCTTTGCGAATGGAATCAGTGGCAGGCGCGCGGGGCTCATGTCACTGTACTGCATCATGCCCGTCGGCCATCTGATGAGGGGTAGACGAGGAATTAGTTCTATCTACTTATCGCGTGTGGACCGCGAGACTTGACATGTACACTGGCAGATGGAACACGACATGCATCGAGATATGTACCTGGCCAAGTGTCGGCACGGACGTCTAAAAACGGGGAATCACAGATAACGTACGGAAGGTGCAACGAGGAACGAGGAAGTCGTGTTCGGGCAAGGTTTCCATCTGCATGAACCTTTCCGGTTGGACGCAGTGCACCTGCAGGTGGAGCTCGGGAGTCCCCGTCGTCAACGCCCCGTGCTGAGAAGTACTGTGTACTTTACAATTTCGACTCCTGCAAGTGGTACCTTACCTACCGTACATGTATATCTCCAAGATACATGCGCGCGCCTGGTTGTCTTCAAAAATGTTTTCATTTGTTGCCCTGAAGCTGTCATTGTTCTACGAGAGCAGGCATGCCTATCATTCGCCCTGTGCCGCTCAATCTATGCCATACTTGATGCTGCCGGATACCAGTACTGTTCTACCATTTCGATATGCAGACCTGCGCATCATCCTTCCCTGGTACGTGCTGCAAGTCATATCGAGCATCCTCTGGTGCTCACAATTCGCGCTGTCCTGTTACAAGCCATCTTTTCGCATGCCTGTGTCGTCCAATGCTGTTGCTGTCTGTCCGAGACGCCCTGTTATACATCAACCCTTGCGGGTGACAACCATAGCCGCGCAAGCCTATCGCCCATCACTTTTGGTAAGTCCCCCGATGCGCCATGCTGAAAGCTCGCTGTACTACGCGCGCGAAGAAAAGGCTCAATCAAGTGCGCTCCAACGCCAGAGTATTATACAATAGTGGGCCCACCCACTCGTAGTAAGAGTATGTGCGCTCGTCAATAATGTGGTGTCGTGCTCACAGCGGAAAAGTCAGCTTCTGCATGCGTGTGACGAGCGCACCGTCTTGGTCAAGCAGCGTCAGACCCGGTCCGTCATGGTCGGGCGCTGCTTCCTCACGCCGGACCTGCTGTCGGATCATAACGTCGTCACCGGCCTGCTGATCATTAGGATTGGTACGACAGTCTGCTTCCTCACTTAGTCGCTCTCTCCGCTTACGAGAGCTAGGCGATCCGCGTCTGTGTGGGCTGGAGTAGAGCCCTTCAGTCTCACGCAGCGCGTCCTTGACCTTCCGCTTGAGACTGTTCACATATGGAACGATATGACGCAGTGTTGCTGTATCGAATGGAACCTTTTTCGAACCGGCCTGAAGTATAGATGGATCTGACGCACTCCGTCGGGATTGCAAGGCAGCTATGACATGCTGCGCAACGAGCTCGGAGTCCTTTCGAGGCCTCGTAGCAATGTCAGGGTTCTGCGTGCTTGTATGTGCCATCGAAGGGCGACGAGGCGACCCAGAATCTCCACCGTCTCGGTTTTCCAACAATGTGCCGGAAGACTGTCGGGGACGAGCTTTGCTCGAGGGTGTATCTTCAAAAGCAGTGTAATCGAATCCGGGTGAAGATGGTGGCGAACGTCGTGGCTCTAAGGTGTGCTCCTCGGATTCTTGGTCTGCAAGCTCTATCATGGCATCGACCTCGCGCCACGCTTGAGCATATGGTCCGTTGAACATGTCAAGAGTGACGGCTCGCACTCGCAGCTCCTTAAGCTCTTCGATTAGCAGTCCCCATTCACGAAGAAGGCCGATATTTGCGACGACATTCTCTTGCTGCTCTCTTATCGACTTTGGCACGAACATTTCGTGACCACTGTCGATGCGCTTTTCATCTTGCTCAATGGCCATATGGAATGGCAAAGGAGGTTCCTCGAAATCGAAGTCCTCGTTCCAGTCCTCTGTGACAGCTTTACTCCCAACACCCCAAGTCCCAAATTTATTGGCAACAACATTGTTGCGCTTCCCATCCAGATCAGGTACAACTGGGACGCTGTGACTACGGGCGTGCATTCCGCTGGTCGGGCGACGACCCGAAGGTCTGCTACCTCGACTGTCCTGATCTTTCTTCCCATGAACAGTGCGAGGGCGCTGAGGTGAACTGTTAGGGTGACACGGGCTTGGCTGCTGCTCTGCCCAGTCAAACAAATTAGTCCTGTCATGCGGCGAGGATTCGTGCTTTCGTGGCGTAGAATGTATGGACGATGGGTTGCCTGGCCTCAGTGATGGCCCGAATCGGAATGGAAGGTGCTGTTCCAATGAGATGTCGGTTAGTGAAGATGCATTGGAGCGTGGTTGTACATCAACTCTATGTGCACTATGATCATCACCCATTTCCCAATCGATGTCATCTGGTTCCGTCACCATCATTGGCGGCGACGAAGAGAGATATTGGGGAACGACAGGGCGTACGGACGGTGTAGATGCGAGACTTTTGTTGCGTATCGACCTTACTGGGGTACTGACCACGCTCTCTTCTTCTTCGATGGTGCTGTGGCGATACCTGCCATTATGATCTTCGCCGAAGTAGCCGTCACTGAGAAAGTCTCGAAGTTTGGTACTCCTGCCAGATGAGAAGGTTGGAGGAGAATCGGGATTGTCGAAAATTGTTTCAATATGAGGTCCTCTTCGGCCAGAGCTGCTGCGGGTGGTGCGGGTCTGAATTGAATCGTAAGCAGTTTCGCTCTGATAGTCAGTGCTGTCGTCGCCGATGGACTGATATCCACTATTATCAGAGCCAATCGTGGACGTAATTTCTGATGGTGCAGTGGAAAGCCGGTTCGGCTTAGCTGAACTGAGATGCGCAGTTGTGGACGTCGATTGGAATTGCTCGGAAGAAAGTGGCGTTTGTGCTCGTGGCAGAGACTCGACGTAGAGAGAATGGTCTGGCGTCACTTGCAACGACGGCGGACCAGTACTGAGATTCAGGTCCACCTCTAGGCCACGTTCTGTGGTGGCAGCATTGTGGCTGCTTGCAGAAGAGTATACGCTCCGCTGCGAGGCCTGAGGATCGGTCAAGTCGCGTCGTTTCGCAGGTCGCTCCGCATCGTATCTAGCTGTACCACTGAAGCTATTTCCCATTGGCACTTGAGGTTCTGAAGTCACCCTTGGCCTGCCTTTTCGTAAGGACCGGGATGACCACGGACGGGCCTTGCTTGACGTTGGCCGCTTCCATAGTGGTTCCGGCCCAGTCGACAACAGATCGCCAATAGAGAAGGACCTCCGAGGTGCTGTTTCCTCGTCGAAGAAAGCAGCTGCTGTGGGAAAGGGCGATGAAGCCGTGCTTGGAGCCATTGGTTGGCTGACAGCTACCACACAGTCGTCTGCATCGCTCACTTCTCCGTCATCGAGGTCAACTGCGATAGGCTGCGCAAGATCCTTCGCTGTGACCAGAGTCGGTGTGTATCTTCGATCAGGGTACACACGCCTGATGGGATTTGGAATGCCTGTAGAACCACGTCGTCTGGCTGAAGGCGTACGGTCAGCAGCCACCCGACCCGTGAAATAATGCCGCCATTGCAAATCACGCGCACCTGGAGCATCGCCATCAGCAATAACACGAGCCTCGGGGGTGGAGCTGAAGCGCTCTTGAAGCGTGGCGGAGCGTTGATGACTTGTAGCAGGCCTGCGAAACGTCGGAAGGGGTAGTCTGGACCCTGACGTGGGCGAAGATGAGCCAGTTGAGCTATGCAACGAAGCTGTGCGTTTCACGAGCTTGTTAGGCGGCAGAGCAGCTGGCGGAGTGTCGGGAAACATAGGCGTAACAGAGCCGGTGTGTGAGACGGCCAGCGACCCATTGGTATATGCGGCAGAAGCAGGACGAGACGAGGGTGTTCTGCTCGAGTCGCGTGATGGGGACATGCTGCTGCTGAGGCGGCGATACCAGGTTGGCCGCGTGTTGGACGTGCCCGTCAGCTCACTACGCTCCTCGTCCTTGTTCGTGGCTCGATCCATGCCCGCACTCAAACTCGCAACCGGCATGCTTCGTCTCTTGTGGGTAACATCGGTATAGACAGCGGCGGCGGCGGCGGCGGTGTTGTTTCTGCTTCTCGGGCGAACGCGCACATGATGCTGCCCGTCGTTCGCCAAGCGCCGGGAGGCGTGGAGGTGGAATGAAGGCGCATCGAGGGTGGTGACGAGCGGGTAGCTGGCGACGGCAGTGGTCATGTCCTCATCCGGCGATGCACGTTCCGCTCGCTCGCTGGACTCCACGTGCGTCTCGCGGCGGGCGACGGCGAGGCCAATGGCAGAGAGTGCTGTTACAGACCCAGAAGCACACAGCGAAGAGACCGTTTTCATGTCCTGGCCGCCAAGTCACGGTCGGCCAATGCAGCACAGTCGAGAGGTGTCGAGCAGGTCGCGGACGTTGGCATGGTGCAGGGCTGCCCGCGATGCGTCTCTAGACAGCACGCACGGTAGAGCTCCACGAGCCGTCGGTTCAAATGCGTCGCGGTACAATAATCGACTTATGATTGACGAGAGACCAAGGACACGCCGACCAGACACCTTCCCAAGGTACGGCTGAGTCGAAAGCGTGCACAACGAAAGAATGTTGTGGCGGAGCGGAGGGGGTTCACGCAGCTGTGGCTAGTCCCAGTCTAGGTCTCCAATCGTGGAACTCAAAGTCAGAAGTCAAGCCGAAACAAAACATGGGAGCATGGGAGCATCGACGACATAGGTAGGTGGCGTGCATCTCTTTACGACGGATGTCAACAACATAACACCAGCAGTATCGCTACCAATTGTCTCTCCGTCATCGTCACGCTCGCCGTCGACACCGACATTACGCTTAGTCGCAGCCCTCACCTGTGTCTGGCCCGTTCCTGACGTCTCTACTGTTGTACCACGCTCCTGCGGATCGCCAATCCGCTGCGCACAAACAAATGGCCTTGGGGATAGTGGACGCCAATGCTCTAGACGAGACCGTCAGCACGATCCTGCATAGCGAGATCGCTGCGCGTTGCTCCATAATGACCCCCCCAAGCGCGAATCCACTCAGAGCGGGAGAAGCACTTCCAAGTTCCAAGGTCGAGTTGCGCTGAGCCTTGACCGGTGATCCTGGTCGTGTAAAACGGCCCAACGATAGCTGCTTGGGTGGCTCACTTCTAGCCGGAGGGCGACTGCATGTCACGCAGACGAGCTGCATCGTGTGTCGCAGCAGCAATGCCGTCAACCAGGAAGCTGGAGCCACAGACGGCACGATAGTATGTAGTAGCTGTGTGGTCAACAATGCTTGCTTCACACTACTGTTATGCAACGAGCTTGATGCTGGTGCTGACCGTGCTGCATCGTCACCAGTGCCGTATACGCCATACTAATCTGGCGATCGGCCGGCAAAATGGCACCCGTGCTGCATCTATTGTGATCGCGTATGACCGTTCAGCGCCATGTGGCACAGACGGTAGCGTGAGCCAGAGTCAATATCATGACATACCTTATGATATAGCTACGGTATCCTGGTATGTGGTCGCTGGGCGCTGCTCGTCAGACTTTTCACGTGTCACTGCACATGTACTGTTCAACTACTCACGAGCAATGACTTTCTACAGCAAGGAGAGTTGTGGTGTAACAGTCGCATTACGAAACGCATACTGCGCAGGGCATCCTTGCACTTAAGAGAGACGAGGTTCCTTGCATCGATCCACCGAGCCACAGCCCCCACTTAGGGCAGCTCGATACACAATAGCGCGCCAGATCTCGCGTCGTTCCTGGGAGCTGCCCTGTCCTTTCCCTAAGTAGCAATAGCACAAAACACTCAATGGCATACAGCCCTCGCACTCGCAGCACAGAAGAGGTATTAGTTCATGGCATCGCGGCTGATAAGGCGACCAGCGCGCAAGGATCACGCGAAGGTGACCTGTAACAAATGCTTCGCCGCTGCGATGCTTCGTCATCAGTAGCGAGAGCATGTATAGCCTCATGAGTTGGTTTGAAACGACCGTTGGCTAGCAGTAGGTACCCTGGGAAGGAGAGGCCATGAAGTTTGCCAATCAATGCCTGTCGCTCTCGGAGTCTCGGGTTTGCAGCTCTGCTCCAGGGTGCGGGCATGCTCGGAGATCCCTAGAGCAATAATGCCTGCCACAAGTCGATGGTGAACATGGAGAACGGCGAGTAGTGTCGATGGGGATTATTTGCTTATGAATCCATGCCGAGTGGGTGCCTTCGTAACGTCGTACAAACATCTGTCAGCCATGTTAGGAGCTGCCGAGGCGGGATTGTCGAAACAGTCGAAACAGTCGGACCGTTTGTTTATTCAACAATTCTCCGAAAAGGAAAGTTACTGCACCACGGGAGTGGCATGCCCTTAGTCGTAATGATAATGCTCAGGAAGTTTCCTTTCGTTCGCCAGGAACGCGGTAAGTTACTACAGTGCGAGTACCGGTAGTGGCGGGCGTGGAGAGGAAATTTGGAGATCGCACAGTCGCAAGTCGTGTTCAGGATCTGATTGGCCACGGAGCTCCTTCCCTTTGAATTTCGCAGATCCATGCCCCATAACGACTTCTCGTATTGTTGACAGAAGAGCACACCATAATAATTGTTTGCACGCGCAACAACGTGTCTCGTGGTCATTTCGTGGTGACTCGTCCCGCATCTGCAACAACACCGCCGGACACCGTATTTGCACCTGACAACGTGGCGCGCTGGGAAACCCAGCGTTTCGGTCGGAAATTATCCAGGAACCGCCACCGCTCTCCTGCTTCGCTATTGCAGAGCCGACCCGTCAATCAGTAATAAGCAGAACTTGATCGAGACCAGGTTGTTGTCGCGACGATGCAGGCCGAGATACGTGCTCAGCTGCCAGAGATCGATGCAGTCGTCGTGGACTATGCTGCCGGATATCTGAATCACGCCGCCCGGCAATTCAGTGCTGAAGGAGATCCTCTGGCCGATGCAGCCGCCGTCATCACGCAATTACTCTTGTCGGCCTCGGGAGATTTGTCTAATGAGAATGAGGTATCTGTGCATAATCTCGTGGAGAAGTTTGTCGAACGGCTGCACCATCAGAATGGCACAGACGCAGAGAGACGACAGCAGGCACCATCCGTGAGGAAATTGGATCAGTCATTGCAAGTTGGTTCGGCAAGAAATATCTCATCAACTCTCGGTCTCACAGCAGGTGCCGTGGACTTGGAGTCTGCCAACACCCGCAAAGTTGAGTCCAGAGTTGATAAGAAGAAGCTTGAGAAAGCGGAGAGAAAGCTACGAGCCAAGCAGGACAAGAAAGTGTTCAAGACGGTCGAGTACGAGGCCTCGCGCCTACTTGATCAGCCCGATGAGCAGCAATCGTACGAGGAGTTCTTCATGGCCGTCAACCCGCTCCAACTGGGCGCGGATGCTCAGTCAAAGAGCAAGGACATTAAGGTCGACGGCATCGACATCTCCATTGGAGGTAAACGTATACTTTCGGACACCAATCTGACACTCGCATATGGCCGCCGATACGGTTTGGTAGGTCAGAACGGTATTGGTAAATCTACACTCCTTAGAGCTCTCAGTAAGCGTGAAGTTGCTATTCCCACCCATATCTCTATTCTTCACGTCGAGCAAGAAATAACCGGAGATGATACGACTGCGCTACAAGCGGTCCTTGACGCTGATGTGTGGCGAAAGCACTTGCTCAAGGAGCAGGACAAGATTCAGAAAGAGCTCGCCGAACTTGAAGCAGATCGATCCACCATGGCAGACACTTCAGCTGATGCCGCCAGGCTAGACAAGCAGCGCGAGGGCCTCGATATTACATTGAGCGATGTGCAGGGAAAGCTCGCAGAGATGGAATCGGACAAAGCAGAATCCAGAGCAGCCAGTATCCTAGCAGGTCTGGGCTTTTCGCATGAAAGACAACAGTTCGCCACAAGGACCTTCTCGGGAGGTTGGCGTATGCGTCTTGCGCTCGCGAGAGCCCTCTTCTGCGAACCCGATCTCCTACTTCTGGACGAACCATCGAACATGTTGGACGTGCCTTCGATCACGTTCTTGGCCAACTACCTGCAAGGTTATCCCAGTACCGTGCTGGTAGTGTCACACGACAGGGCGTTCCTGAATGAAGTGGCAACAGATATCATTCATCAACACTCGGAGAGACTCGACTACTATAAAGGCGCCAACTTCGAATCCTTCTACGCCACCAAAGAAGAACGTAGGAAGACAGCCAAGCGCGAGTATGAGAACCAAATGGCGCAGCGAGCACATTTGCAAGCTTTCATCGACAAGTTCCGCTATAATGCTGCCAAATCATCCGAAGCTCAATCACGTATCAAAAAGTTGGAGAAAATGCCTGTGCTTGAAGCCCCCGAGAGTGAGTACACAGTGCACTTCAAATTTCCAGAAGTGGAGAAGTTGTCTCCACCCATAATCCAGATGTCGAACGTCACATTCGGCTACAGCAAGGACAAGATACTTCTGAAGAACGTTGATCTGGACGTGCAGCTTGACTCCCGAATAGGTATCGTAGGACCCAACGGCGCAGGCAAGACGACCGCTCTGAAACTCTTGATTGGCGCACTGCAACCATCCTCTGGACTCATATCTCAGAATCCACGACTCCGTGTCGGCTTTTTTGCGCAACACCACGTGGATGCGCTGGATCTTAACGCCAGTGCTGTCGGGTTCATGGCAGCGAAGTACCCGGGCAAGTCTGACGAAGAATACCGACGACACCTCGGCGCGTTCGGTATCACCGGCATGACAGGACTTCAAAAGATGGCTTTGTTGTCTGGAGGACAAAAATCTCGTGTTGCGTTCGCCTGTCTTGGCCTCACCAACCCACATATTCTTGTCCTTGATGAGCCTTCCAATCACCTGGATATTGAGGCCATGGACGCGCTGAGCATTGCCCTGCAAAACTTCGAGGGAGGTGTGCTGATGGTCAGTCACGACGTGACGATGCTGCAGAACGTTTGTACGAGCTTGTGGGTGTGCGATAACGGAACAGTCGAGCACTTTCCCGGTACAGTGGCCCAATACAAGAAACGTATATCTGAGCAAGCAGACCAGAGTGGCGTCGTGGCGAAGCATTAAGGCAGCATGCAAGCGCATTATGTACATGTAGAGAACAGGATTAAAGTTGTCACCGTGGCCTCAGGCACACATTGGCTGCACAAATTTTGCCCACTTCGCATTGCCCGCTTTCTTCTTCCTCTTCTTGTTCATCACGAGTTTATTACCGATTGACGACAAGGCACAGTCGTCGCCGTGTCGCTGGTCAAAGTGTCGCACTCACTCTTTACTCACGTCGCCTTCCTTTCTAAACCAGCATTATTTGCGCAAGCAGCGGGTTCTGCCTTCCTCAGCCAAGCGACACGCCCGCCTGCACGTGCAGCACCTGGAGCGGCTGCAGTCTTCCACACCGCACACGGTCCACGCCGCGCATATTCGAGCAACAAGAAAAGGAAGATGCCGCCGAAGAAAGAAGTGAAGCAGGAAAAAGTCCTCCTCGGACGACCGGGCAACAGCTTGAAGAGTGGGATTGTATGTACACTTCAGGTTCCATGAGGTACCACAGGAACAGTGCGTGCTCAACGCATGCTGCGTCGAAGTCGTGCTAATGACGCAGCTAGGTCGGACTCGCCAACGTCGGAAAGTCGACATTCTTCCAGGCTCTTACCAAGTGCTCGCTTGGTAACCCTGCCAATTTCCCCTATGCCACCATCGATCCCGAAGAGGCGCGTGTCATCGTGCCCGACGAGCGGTATGACTGGCTCGTCAAGCACTACAAGCCCAAGTCCGAAGTGCCTGCCAACTTGACAGTCTACGACATCGCTGGCCTGACACGAGGCGCATCCACTGGTGCCGGTCTCGGAAACGCCTTCCTGTCGCACATTCGCGCGGTCGACGCCGTATTTCAGGTTGTGCGCTGCTTCGACGACGCCGAGATCATCCACGTCGAGGGCGACGTGGATCCCATCCGTGATCTAGACATCATCAGCGAAGAGCTCCGTATCAAAGACATTGAGTTCGTCGAAAAGGCACACGAGAACTATGTCAAGCAGACACGACGCGGTGGGCAGTCGCTTGAGATGAAGAAGCTCAAAGAGGAGCAAGCCACCGTGGAGAAGGTCCTTGAACATTTGAAGGCTGGGAAAGACGTGCGCAAAGCCGACTGGTCACCGAAAGAGGTATGCTTGTTGCTTTCTCTTCTTCTTTTCTGCGTACCGTCTCCATGATGAACCAGAGATCAAATCTCTATAATCCCAGCTCTTAGAACCCTCACCAAATAACGCAACGAGGTGTCGTGATAGGACTTCCAATCTGATTTGCAAGCAAAACTGCCCTCACACTACCATCTCAGTAGCTTCTGCTGGAGAGTCGTTTGCTGATGAATCTCTTGCTACAGGTCGAGGTCATCAACCCATTGTTTCTTCTCACAGCCAAGCCAGTCGTCTACTTGGTCAACCTGAGCGAGAAGGACTACATTCGACAGAAGAACAAACACTTGCCTAAAATTGCCGAGTGGGTGAAGGAACATGCCACTGGCGACCCCATCATCCCTATTTCCGTCTCCTTCGAGGACCGCCTGACACGTTTCGAGACCGATGCTGAGGCAGAAGAGGAGGCAAAGAAGCTTGGGACCAAGTCCGCGCTTCCCAAGATCATTACAACCATGCGCAAGGCGCTGAACCTGGGCTCGTTCTTCACATGCGGAACAGACGAAGTGCGGCAATGGACCATACGTAATGGCACCAAGGCACCGCAGGCTGCAGGTGTGATCCACGGCGATTTCGAGAAGACTTTCATCCAGGCGATCGTTTACAACTTCAACGTGCTAAAAGAGCTCGGCGATGAAGCCACGGTGAAGGCGCAGGGCAAGGTCATGACGAAAGGCAAGGAATATGTTGTAGAGGATGGTGACATATTGCTCATCAAGGCTGGTGCTGCCAAGGCGTAAATCAAGCTCGAAGGGAGAAAGTGACTGACTGCATGCTTGACTGCTTGCTCACCGTGAGAACTGATGGCGTGCCCGAACGCGAATGTTGATGTTCCCGGGCTGGACTGTGCTACTTAATTAGCAGCCAATTTCGATATCTCAAAGGACCATGTGATGATGATGATATTATTGCATCTCAAGTTGGACCGGCCTCATCACTGCCCGAATGAGAGTCGAAGAGTTACAGTACTATACATGAAGCCCCTGCCCTCAGCCATGTGAGGCTATAGAAAGAGATGTCTCTCTCAGCTCCTAACGATGTTGCAGATGCCCTTTTTCCCACCGCACTAAATCAGAACTCCAGAGCTATGCTACAAGCACAATGACAGAATGCACCGATGAAATGCACATTCCACGCCTTACGCCTCGGTCATCATACAATACTTCATCATGCTTTCATCGTCTTCAGGAACCCATCGAGATTGAACTCTTCTTCGTACTGCTTGTCGTCCCAGAGCTCACTGAGCTCGTCCAAAATGCCCTTCTTTCCCTTTTCTCTCATATTACCTTCCGCATCCACCGCATTACTCTCATCGACACCATTCACCTCCGGCTTGTCGCTGATGGAAAGGTTCGGGTCCGTTTCACCGAGATTGAAGAGATCAAGGATCTGATCCGTTTCCATGGTACCCAGGCCCGCATTCTGTTGATTCACGACCGTGGACGCTACATCGATCTTGAACCGCTGGAGGTTGAGAATCTTCTCTTCGAGCGTGCCTCGAGTGATCAGACGATACACGTTGACCACCTTCTTCTGACCGATACGATGGGCACGGTCCATAGCTTGAAGATCCTTTTGCGGGTTCCAGTCGTGCTCCACGAAGATGACGGTGTCGGCACCAGTGAGATTGAGGCCGAGACCACCAACGCTGGTAGTCAGCAAGAGGCAATCGATCGAGGGATCGGAGTTGAAGCGATTCACGATGTCCTGGCGTTTCGAAGCCTCAACGGAGCCATCGAGGCGTGAGAATGTCACACCCGGAAGCATCTTCTTCAAGACCGTGGTCTCAACCATGTCGAGCATCTCCTTCATTTGACAAAAGATTAGAGCACGGTGTTGCGAAACTGCTTGATCGGCCGTAGGCACTGCGTTTGCATCACCCTGGTCCGCACCAATGCCACAGTCGACAAGAAGATCGCGAAGCGCAGTGAGTTTGGGTGCATGTTTCGGATCTTTTAGATTGGAGTTCTCCTTCGCGAGCATCGCTTGTGTTGCGGCATACTGCTTGTGTCCTTCCTTCATCACCATTGCGGGAGAATTGCAGAGCTTTCGCATGTATTGTAAGGCCTGAAAGATGTGTTGTTTGGCCTCCTTGTCGGCGTTGCCCGCCATTTCATGCAAAGATTTCGCTTCTTTCTTTGTAAAATCGTCAAAGAGTCTCTTCTGTAGATCGCTCAGATCACAGTAGTAGTTCTGCAGGATCTTGGGAGGCAAATCGTTGAGCACTTCCTCTTTGAGGCGCCTTAGCAAGAAAGGCAAGACTTGCTTATGCAACGACTCGACAGCTAAAGCGCCGGCCTCTTGTTCTTTGGATGACGACTTCGCAAATCGGCTGGCAGCGATCGGCTTCGCAAAGCGATCTTGGAATACCTTCTCTGTGCCAAGAAAGCCAGGCATGAGGAAGTCAAAAAGCGACCAAAGCTCCAGCACGTTGTTCTGAATTGGAGTGCCAGATAGAATGAGCCTGTGGTTGCTCGCTAAGCGCTTGATCGCAATTGTGACCTTTGCCTTCGGGTTCTTGATTAGATGCCCTTCGTCTAGCACAAGGTAATTCCAGTTGATGGGAACCAGTATGTCAACGTCGTTGCGGGCGATATCATAAGACGTGATGACGACGTCCGCCGTTGCCAACTGGTCGCGTACCTTGCCACGTTCCGAAGGGGGACCTGCATAAGCGACGGCTTGCAAGAATGGCGCATACGTGCGAATTTCCTGCTTCCAGTGCCCAGTCAGAGTTGGAGGGCACACTATGAGCGAAGGCAAACGCCTCATATCGGGTGCTTGTGTCTTCGCAAACTCCTCTGCGCGGAGGTGATGGTCACTAGCCACAATGCAAAGAGTCTGTAACGTCTTCCCAAGGCCCATATCATCGCAGAGTACGCCATGAAGGTGATATCGGTTCAGGAAAGCCAGCCAATTAACACCTTCCTGTTGATATGAGCGCAACTCAGCTTTGATCGCAACGGGGATCGTGAAAGGCTCCACTTTCTTAGGGTCAAGCATTTGCGCAATGAACTTGCGCTCTCGATCACGGCCTTCAAGCAAAGCTTGAGGAAGACCTGGAGGATCAGGTATGCCAGCTTCGAGAGGCACGAGCTTGACCAATGTCGCGAAAGCTGTAGTTGCAATGAGTCGAACGTCACTGTCAGGATCGCTCATCCGTCCGAGTACTGGTACTAGCAGGAAGATGACGTATGGTAGGATCCCATCGCCCATAACTTGTATCAAATGGTAAATGCACTCAATGACGCCTTGCCTGTAGACGACTTCATGAGCATTGCCGATGATGGGTATGACTTGCTCTACAAGCATTGTGAAGCCCTGGACGGTAATAACACTGCAGACGCTTGCAAAGCATTTTGCTGCAATGTATCGAAGAACAGCAAGTCTGCACTGCAGCGCCCTGCCAACGAAAGGCAAAAGCTGTAGCACCCAAGGATGGAGCGATGGGTGCAGAGTCGCTACCAAGGCGCGCAAGGTGGACATTGCATCAACGGCTTCTTGACCCAGTGTTGTGTCGGGGTTGTTGATCTCTAGCGGAAGCTCGGTGGTAAAGCATTGCTGGATCGGCTCCTGGATCACTGCCTGAAGTTTGGGCACCTTCACAAAGATGTCCGCACCGAAAGCATGACATAGCTGCTCCAGGGCGACCTTGGCTCCACGCCGCGTTATGCGAGCAGCTTTTACTTCGCGTTCGTGCTGCGCAGCATCTGGGCGATCTTGGATGTCTTCGTCTTTTTGCAAGGATAGTATGCCAACATCTCGGTCAGCATTTGGGTGGAACTCCGGAGTTTCGCCGGTCTCCATGCAGCAGAACTTGACTAGGTTGCCGACTACTTTCTCCACAACCTTGTGTCGTTCATTAGCAACGAGCTGGCCGATCAGTCCCGAGATAGCATTGGCTGTCTTCTGTTGTAAGTCAAAGTCCTCCTCTTCCCGCACGCTGTCCATCAAGGCTTTGATCGTGAATTGGGGCTTCTTCGGAATGTTGTGGAAAGCCACTAAAGCAGCAGCAGCCGTGGATTGCACACGAAGATCGGCTTGTGCTTTGGCTGCTCGCGCATCACTAATTGCAGCCTCGGCGTCAAGCTTGGCGGTATTTAGAGCCTCAGCTGCAGCCATCCTTTGAACAGTGGACAGACCCTTTTTGAGCCTCTCATAGTCCTGTGTTACGATCTTCTCAGCATCAGCGATTGAGAAAGCATTCTTACCGGCTTCTGGTTCGCCTTGGCACACCACTGCGATGATCGGAAGCTTGCTGCCAGGCACGTGACCGCTCTCTGAGAACGCATTGAGCAGTTGTTGACACTGAGCTCGTGCGATCCGCAGATAACTGGACAAGTCGCTATACCATCCAGGACGATCATCCTCGACAAGAAACCGAAGCTCGGCACAAGCAGAGGCCATCAGCGGAACTCGATCGACCGCGTATGTGGCATACGCTTCCAACACCATGGCAGTGAAGAGTTGAGTCGAACCATAGATTGACTTGAGATGAGGCAAGAGCTTCGGGCCAAACAATGCGTCCCTGTGATTGCTTGGGTAGAGTGAGATTGCTTTACCAAGTGCTCGGGCTGCGAATATCCGTGTTCTGATCATGGTGCTGGCGCCCACCAGATCCACATCGCCCTGCATGATCGCGGCGTCGATGTTATGTGCTGTTGGCATGGTCGGAGGTGGTGCTGAACTTTCCTTCTTGTCAGATCTGCGACGCTTCTTGGCCGGCTCCGAGCCGTTGACAGGTGATTGCCGATGAGCACTGGCAAGTGGAGCGTACGTCAGGCCAGATGGTTTGATAAACAGGGTCGAGTCCATCGGAATCGGATGGCGACTAATGCCGATGGGATGAATGGTCAAAGTCGTCAGAGGTACTGCGTGTGGCTCGAACTCCTGCTTAAAGGCATCTGAGCTCTTTGCATGGAGCGCATCAGCTAAGGCATTCCAGACATCGAGGGAAAGCTTCAGCACTCCATCATTTCTTTCAACGAGAAGGTTTTGATACACCAGGCGCAAAGCTCTGCCATTGATCCAGCCCTTAGTATCTGCGCCATCGATGTGTATGAAGGTTAGAAGGGCACGCAGCACCGCAGAGCGGACACTCGTGATGGTATGGCGCAAGAAGGGATAGAGTCGCGGCACCAATTCGTCGAAGGACTGTTCTGGGTCGGTAGAAGCATTCTGCTTCATCGCAGCTAGCACTTCGGGAAAGCTGCAGAGCTTTGCTAGAAGATCCATGACCGCTCCTGTACTTGCGCTGAGGTCGTCGGAGAGGCTGGACAAACACTCCCAGACCACGCTGATCAAATGGCTGAGCTCGTCGGACCTGACGTTGATGAACTCTTTGGCCACAGGTATCAGAGTAGCAGCACTGACGGAGCGCACATCATCGTCCTGATCACCAAGTCCTTTGATGACACACTCCAGAACGCCGTCCATCAAAGATCGATCCTCGAAAAGCAAGTCGGTACGCACGGCAACCAGATAGCGCATTCCTATCATGCCACCATGGCAGGCGTGCCAGATGCGGCGCGAGACCTTGAGATCCTTCTGCATGACGAGTCGATAAAGTATTCGATTTATGTCGTGCACTGAATTGGCTGGCAGGTACTGTAGTACTGCACCGAGGACTTGCCCCGCCGTCTCTCTGATGGGTGCGACAGCATTATCCGAGACGTAATCTGCGAAACGATCAAGCATGAAGACACAGCAGATTCGGCAGGCCATGTCATCGAGCCATGCACGGTTTAGTGAATCGTTCTCTTCCTTGGTCTTTCTCGCATGCCGTCCGGCGCCTGCGCCGTGTACACGGACGATCTCTCGAAGACCCATCGCTGCCCCGTGCCGTATCTCCCATACAGGATCGAACAGATCGACTGTCAGGAATTCGCAAAGTCTCTCAAACGGCCAGTCTTGGCCGGTCTCCTCGTCTTCCGTGATCAGGTTCGATTTTTCAGGAATCTGGGGGCCTTTGAATTCTGATACGACCTTGCTGTTGTCGTCGACGCCTTTCCGGTCAAGTGAAAAGTAATCCGAATTGCCATTTTCCTGACCTTCCTGCTTGATGTCCAGCTTGACATCGTCGACTGGCGTTTGAGTAAGGCTCGTGCTGTCCCGTCTTGGGCCGAGATCGTACTTGAATTTCTTATTGTCGCGCTTGAGCTCCTCCTTTCGTCGTCGCTTGAGCATATTGAGTTGACGTTTGCTCATCTCGCCACCTGCCGGGGTTTGAGGGGGCATGTCTTCGGGAGATTTCACGACTGCATCATCGTGACCTTTGCTGCCATCTGTTTCCAGACGTGGTAAAGGAGGCGTGGAGAAAGTCGATGCTCTTACCGCGATATCCTTTTCCGTTACCAGCTCGTCCTCGATGTACTCCCCGCCTAGGCCAAGACGGGCAGTAAGAGTCTTTTTTTGGTGAGCGAGACGTTCTGCGGCATTGAGTCCAGCCAGCTTGAAGTCATACTGCTTGCCAGCACTACCGAGCAGTTCCTTGCCGTACGTCAGGATCGCTTCGACGTCCAAGGTCACGAGCTGTAGATGCTCCGGTGAAGCGGTCGCAGAACCATTCTCGCGTTTCACGGCAGCATCGGTGACACCATCAACATCTGGCTTGACGCCATCGAGAGTCGCGTTGGGATCGAACTTCTCGGCGTGCTCCACGATACCGCCGATGGCGCGCGCAGCAGCGGTTCTGGTGTCCCATGACTGGGATCGCAAGTAGGGAACGATTCGGGACAGAAGATTAAATAATTCGTCGGGGTGGTTCTTCTGAACGTCTGCAAGCTGTTGTGCAGCAGTATTACGAATGAGTTGGGTGCTACCAGTCTCGAGTAGTGTGACGAGACGGTCGAGTCTAGACATCACGTGATGTTAGTGAAAGCTAACGGGCGGGAACCCTTTGGAGATATGCATCAAGCTTACCGTGAAGCGGTCATGGTCGCAAATCATGTGTGGTGCATCAGTCAAGAAGAATCATGGAAAGCAAACGGGAACGCCAAGGACGGAAGAGCAAAGACAAGCAAGACGTCAAGGCAGCAAGCCCGGTCCTCCAGAAGACGAAAGTAAAGATACAGCAGCGTCGGTCGCGGCGGCAGCAAACATGAACGCTTTCATGGAAACTTGAAGTGATGGCACATTCATTAATATAACGACGGCGACGGGGGCGGCGGCGGCGGCGGCGTGGTGGGTGGTGGATGGTGGGTGGTGGGTTGGTCGGTGGTGCTTGCCAAGTCCGGTTCGTTTGCGTGCTCTCGTTTTCTCAGTACTACTACTACTACTAGATACCTAGAGTACTAGTAGTTCCAGTCACGGTGTTGCAGCAGCAGCAGCAGCAGCAGCAGACTGGAGGAGTCGATGCGATGGGCTGGGAGGATCCGGAGACGGGGCGAGCCAATCAGTGGTGCCGGTGGGAGACAGACCAGATTTCCGCGCTGACGCTGTTCGCTTGACGGGATGCGAGGCAGCGGCGCAGAGTCCTTTTTATCACTTTCCACCACGCATCCAAGCACCCCGGTCACTATTCGCGCGCTAAGCTCAAACTAGCCGGCCTGCCTTGCACTGGCCCCAAATTCACAATTCACAATTCACACGCACGCACACATACACAAACCGTCGTGCATAATAAGAATAATAGTAATAATGATAATAATAATAATAATACTAATACTAATGCTTCATGATGGTACCAGATGAAGTAAAGACAAGAATGCACCGCACTCGTCTTGTTGTCATCGTCGTCGTCGTCGTCGTCGTTGATATCGCTACCGTCATTGTCGTCCATGTTATACTGCACTATTCCCTCTCCCTTGCCGCACGTGCGCCATGTGTCCCGTGATCCCTCCCATTTCATCAGTCGCAATACATAAAATAGTAGTGCGGCGTGCACTGTTGTAGGAGAATTTTAGAGATTTGCTAGCTCCGTGCAAGCTTTCCTTCCTTGCTGCGTGCTTTGCAGATCGTCTTGCGAATGACACACCCCGGTCACAGTAATACCTGAGGTGACCGTCATCAAATATTTTTCATCACGTCCCGTCAGCATCGCATCGCATCGCATCGCATCGCATTGCTTTCCATCCATAGGAACCTGCATGCTACTGCGCTTCTGGTGGACTTCCGACTTGCGCACGCACTCACCATTCGCGGCACTGTCCGTCCTTTTCCGAGGCGGGATAGAGTTTCAGGGTCTCCGCGACGAAGCAGGCACCGATGGCTGCTCCGGATCTCCACGACACGTATCGTGAAATACAACCATACCGTGTGACGATAGCTGCAGCGCATGCGAGAACATCTTGTATCATATAAATCACATGTACATATGTACATATATACACCATCGCCACACTTGTCGGCGACCACTGCCAAAGGTCAAAGCTGGGTCCCGTTTCACTCGGCCTCACGCTTCGCCCCCTTCGCCCAATCACGCAGCACGTTCTTCCGCAACTTGCCAGTACTCGTTTTTGGCAACTCATCGAGAATCTCCACCTCCTTTGGCACCATGAAGCGGCTGATGTGGCTTTGATTTCTGGCCCATTGAATGATATCCTTGCCGGTCAATGAGCCGCTCTTGCCCTGCTTGACCGTCACAAATGCCTTCGGTACCTCTCCCCACTTTTTGTCCTGCACGGCGATACAAGCAGCCTCGAGGATGTCCGGATGTGTCATGAGCAGACCCTCGAGTGCGACGGACGAAATGTTCTCGCCACCCGAAATGATGATATCCTTGGCTCGATCGAGAATCTGTATAGAACCATCGGGATGCCACACTGCCAGATCGCCCGAATGTTGAACACCACCCGCGAACAGCTTCCGTGTCGCAGCAGGATCTTTGTAGTATCCTTTGGCGCAGATGTTGCCGATGAACACGATTTCACCAATCTCTTTGCCATTCTTCTCGACATCTTCAATCACGTCGTTCGCATCCCAATTCCCACCTTCGTCTTGGTTCGTCTTGATCACACGCGCTGGAAGAGAAGTTATGAAACCATGACCTTGACGAGCCATCTTGGCATACTTGTCCTTGGTCGGGAGACTGTCCCACCCAGGCAGCTGGTAACCCTTCGTGATGGGACCATACGTTTCAGTCAGACCGTATACGTGCACTGGTCGGAGATTGTGAGTTTCCATACTCTCGAAAAGATGCGCTGATGGCGGACTGGCGGCAACAGTAACCCTGACAGGGTGCTCAAGCCTCTCGGCATTTGGATCTGCAAGGAGCAGCGTGTTGACGGTAGGCGCCGCGTTGTAGTGGCTAATCTGTTCTTCTTTGAGCAGTCGCCAGATATAAGGGTAGTCGATCTTGCGAAGACAATAGTGCGTGCCTCGCACCGCGGTGACTGCCCACGGAAAAGTCCAGCCCATGGCATGGAACATGGGCAGAGTCCATAGATAGTGGCACCTCTCTGCTTTCGGATGAGCTACGTTCAAGCCACTCTCGATGACATTTCCCATAGTCGCGAGGTAAGCAGAGCGATGAGTATACTCCACGCCCTTAGGTCTCGAAGTTGTGCCAGATGTATACGCAATGGCGATCATGCTGTCCTCGTGTGGCACCTGGGTTTCAAGGCCTGCCCAGCCGTGCCCACCAGTACGATCATCATGCTGGATACCTTCTAGCACGCATCGGTCAAATTCCCCGGTGTTTTCATCAGTGTCGGTATCGACGATAAAAGGCACACTAGGGTGTGATTGCTTGAATTTGTCGAGTAGCGACCTGAATTCTGCATCGACAATGATCAGATCGACCTCGGCGTGGTTAAAGATGTACGTGATATCATCCATCTTCAATCGATAATTGATCGCTACAGTCAAGGATTAGCTTTGCGATGTCGAATCAATGCTATTGCTGACGACCACGTCGCAACTCACCAACATTGACTGCACCAGCACCGCCAATTCCGTAGATCGATTCCAGGAATGCTGGTGTGTTCGTGCAAAGTATACCGACTCTTTTGAAACCATGCTTCTTTAGGTAGTATGCCAAACCTCTTGCTCGATCTGCCGTTTGCTGGTACGTTCTTCGCAGTGTCTTGCCATTGGCAGTCTTGTGGTATGTCGCGATTGCCTATACGTACATTTTGTCAATTCTACTCCTCGCAGTTCGCCCGCTTTATGCTCCCTACGTCTGGCTCAATGCTCGCTGCCCTCGGCAGGAAGAAAGTGGGACTGAGTTGGTGAATATGATAAGAGTGCTGATATTTATCTTTCATGTCCGCGACGGTGGGTGAATTTGACGAAGATACGAAGTGCGCGGCGAACGTAGACAACCGTTGCATGGCGGTAGTCATGATGGGCAGCCGAACGTGCTATATGTACAAGATCCGTACGGTCTCTGGATAGTGTGAAGAGTGCCTGGCGCGACTAAGACAGAGGTGGGTAAGCTAATCGCAAGATCTGGACTCGCTCGAATCCGAAGCAGGACGGTTGTTGGCAATTGCTAGACGAAGAGAAGGACGCGGATTGAGTGAGACACATGTCGCAAACATGAGATGCGCGCAGCAGAGGCAGTTTGTACTCGGATTATAAGGTTTGCGGAGAGTAGTCTCGGCGTTCTGATGAATCGAGGTTTGGTGGTGGGTATACGTGTGGAGCATCGGCCGCACGGAGAAGATCCGCGATTCGCCGCTGCCAGTCCTTTGAACGTGTAATTTTGGTACTGGTGAGTCACAAATATGTTAACTCGCACACCTTGTGCGTCAGTCCACTCATAGCTCCATCATGCCATGCTCCTGGCCACCAGATAGAAATACATAGCCACCTTGACAACGCCGACGCTCTGCCCTGTGTCCAAACTTCGTGTAAATGCAAAGTGCAGTGAAGTGCATCCACCAAATGCTCCTTGAATCAAGCTCCGGGTGCATCAAACGATGAAGTGGAGGGTCGTTCATGACTTCATAGCTGCGTCCAAGTCATTCAGAACTTTCTGTGTCTCTTGAACAAGTGCTTTGCGTCGGATTCGTGCGTCAGCGTCGCCTTCTGTCTCGACTGCATCGAGCTTCAGCAGAACCTGTGCCAAGATGGTTTCTGATAATCGCTTGTGCTCGAACTCTTTCTTGGCAGCTTCTGCTGGCGGCGAGGCCTGAAATGCTCGCACCTCAGGCATGTAGCTTTGCAACTTCTGATGCAGCTGATTCAGCTTCTCGAGAGGTGTGGCTGGAGAGACTGGTGGTTTAGGAGACTGCGCACGAGAAGGCTGCTGTGCATTTGAAAACCCAAGATGCGGCTCACCAGGCTGTGGCGTGGATGTTCCCGAAGCAGCTTCACGTTCTTCTCGCTTATTGCGTCGCTTCGTCTTCTTGCCACGATTGCGACGTCGCTTCGTCTCACCGTCAGCTGCGAGGTCGTCGTCGTCATCATCGCTATCGCTCGGTGACTCCAACTTCTCAGCAATGGTGCACATCAGCTCAGCTCCATCTCGGAGACCCTCTTGCCTGCATAATCTCGAGTCGTCCTTGAGATTCTTGCCCTTATATAGCAGCTTGATTCGTCTTGCGTCTGCTGTACCGGTCTTTTTCGCGGCCTGCTCGCGTATCTGGCCCACCGTAAGCTCGCCTTTCGCGATGCTGTATGCTGGAAAGTGGATGGCATATTCTTGTCTCTTGTTACGTATCTTGACGATGTCGGTGTCGCGGGGCGGACCGAGGTCGACGGACGACTCGCTGGATTCTTGTTGCTGGTTCATAGCTTCAGCTTGATGTTTCCGCAAGTCGTCTGCAGTGATGTAGCTGAAGTCGGCATCACTGACTTTTGTTGAGCCTTGCGGCGGAGAGCGCGTGAATGGTGAGAAGCGTCCGAGATTGCCCAGTCGCGAGGTCCACGACATGGCTAGCACTAGAAATGTGGCAAGTGCTAGAAAGAGCGAAGTGTTCTCGAGTGCGGAGCGACCGTCGAGGACGTCGAGTAATTGCTGTATGTAGCGCTCCAGCGTAGTCGTGTCTTCTTCGGCTGGCTCGGGTGTTGCGTACGCAGCGCTTGCGCTCAGGAGGCGCTGGACAGCGCAAGAAACGTGTTCTGAGATGTTGTGCAGGTTGATAGCGTTCAAATTCAGCGGCAGGACTGACGACAGGTTCAAGCTGCCGTGCACCAGAGTGTTGTAGGCGCTCTCAAGGAAGCTCGAGGACGCCACGGTTGCGAATCTGTTGTAGACACGCCAACAATAAACGGGCGATCAATGTAATGGTGCAAGAACAGCGCATACACGCATGAGCGACCGCGTTACCTGGAGCGTTGGAAGCTTACACACAACCTCCCGTCCGTCCTGGTGGCAGAAGATCCAGTTTGCAAATCAAATGTATGTACTTCGCAGCGATGACATCGCCGCGCTGCAGGGCTTTGCGCTACCGATTCCCAAACGGCGCGTACACAATGATTATGGGTACGTAGGACAGTGCCAACGAGCACGCTGCCGGAATAACCACTGGAATAATTGCCTCGAAGGACCGGCGTGCACCGAGCACCAAGAGCATATTAATTAGCATGGGAACTGATCGAATAGTAGACATGGTCGAACACGGTGTCCAGCCTACAGTGAGGCATAGACGCTAAGCTGTTCTGGGCTCCGCTTGCCAAGACCGAAGCGCACTCGGTTTGGGGATCTTCACATCACGCTCGACAACTCTAGAGAACAGCAGTCTCGTCCGACTTAACTCCCTTCACGACAATACAGGCATCATGTCTACCTTCGAGCCCGTGGTATGTGTGCACACCAGAAACACCGATTAGAGATGCGGAGGACTACACGGAGACATCGTGGACAGGACTCGAAATGGAGATGCGCATTGGAATATGGTCATGAATATACATACTGAGTCTGCCATAGGTTGTCATTGACGGCAAGGGTCACTTGCTCGGTCGTCTCGCTTCGACTGTGGCCAAGCAACTGCTCAATGGCCAAAAGATCGTCGTCGTCCGCTGCGAGGCTCTCAACATCTCTGGCGAATTCTTCCGCGCTAAGCGTATGTCTCTCGAAATCACCTGCAAGTTACCACCTCTGCCATCGGAGGACTAACACGCATGAAACAGTGAAGTACCAGGCCTTCCTCCGCAAGCAGACCCGTTACAATGCGACCCGAGGTGGTCCATGGCACTACCGCGCACCTGCCAAGATGTTCTGGCGCACCGTTCGCGGCATGATTCCACACAAGACCGAGCGCGGCGCAAAGGCTCTCGAGCGTCTGAAGACCTTCGAGGGTGTTCCACCACCATACGATCACCTGAAACGCATGGTCGTGCCACAGGCTCTGCGTGTGCTCCGTCTCAAGCCAGGTCGCAAGTACTGCACTGTTGGCCGTCTGGGCCACGAATTCGGCTGGAAGTACCAGGATGTTGTCGCTCGTCTTGAAGAGAGGAGAAAGGTCAAGGGTCAGGCATACTACGAGAAGAAGCGAGCTGCACGCAAGAGCTTGGCAGACGCAAAGGAAAAGGCTGCTATCCCCGACAACGTCAAGCAACAGCTCGCGCAGTACGGCTACTAAATGTTACCCTTCAGCTTGAGGCTACAGATTGTGGCGTTGCATTATGTTTTGGGCAAGCCACATGCACAGTGGAGTCAGGTACAGGCAGTCGAAGGAGTTCAGACAGTGGACGTAGGCCGCCAAAGGCTGAATCTCTATGACGGGTTTCAAACCCAAGCGGTCTTAGTAGTGCACGAGTCTGCCGTTACGGGAAGCATGCTAGACGACAAGAGTCATTACTGGCTATCAAAGTAAGAACGAAAGATGTCAAAAATGAGCTTCACATTCGATGTAGTGTCTGCACAGTGGTGAACGAGTTAGGTCATACGCCAACGTGGTACTGTGCACTAAGGCGCGTGACTAGGCTCCTCGGACGTAAAATATCTATGGTCTGGCTCTGCTCCAATGTCGTGCATCGGGACATTGGCTTAACCCTGCCACAGCGCTGTGGCTCGTTTCCTCTGAAGAAATTAGATCGAGCAAGAGGTCACTCAAAATACAGATCAAGTCCTGCAAATGTTCATGTGCTTCCAGGTAGGCACACAAATCGGCTTGTCAAGTCTCCGAGGCCTGAGTGACGGCATATTGTTACCGTAAATTCTCTAGGAATGTCGTACAATATTTCTGCCACCCCATACGTGTCGACGACTCTCCGCTGAAAGATGTGAAGGCAATGATGAAGACCAGGCAGCCCCATGAGGGGCTTGCGATCCCTGGCCTGTTCGCTGGTCCAGCCACGGCGGAGAAGAACGATTATGTCACCAATACGAGTAGCGTTCTTAACGCCATTCCTGCAATGCTGCGAGGACTTGCCATGGAGAATGCCTTCGGCAACGCCTGGGTGTAGATCGGTTCTCTGCCATATTTGATATCGATATCGGGACGCCACTCTTGGCAATGCACTGTTATGTATGGTACTGACCTTGGCGAATAGGAATGCTTAAAAAATGCCGTAGGTGACAAGTTGATACCTCGCAGCAATGTAATGCTCTCTGCGCATTGTCCTACTCGGTCTCTTGCAGCTTACCTTCTGATGAAAATCCGTACATCCTCAGTGATTACCTGCATAGCATCACTGCCACTGGTACTCGTTTCATCTTGTGCCATGCTCGGTGTTCCGAAGCAGACGAGATCTTGGTAGCGGAGCCAAATCACACATAGATTCAAAGTCGAAGGATGACATAGTGCGACAGTACCTACGTCCGAAGGAATCAGAATCGCCTCGTGATTGCGGTTGCCAAGCGTCCGATGCGCACGTTGTGACAAGACTACCTAGGTAGGGACGAAGTTTATCCAGACCGCGTGGCCATGTTGCGCTGCGCCACCATATCCTACAGTGCTAATGAACACATATCCTTAAACCACCAACTCCAGGCTTACGCCACTTTCGTCTGTCGCCAGTGCCTTCTATTTATCTAATTCATTACTAGCACGAACTCCACGGCAATGTGTTGATGTCATTGTCGCATCCATTCCAGCATGTTGTTTGATCCACTCTCGCCGCCCCATCGCGCACTCATGCTCGACCTCCATCTCAATGGGAGAAAGACAGCCATCCAAGGTCAACTGCCAATCCCTGCAGAAACGCAATCCTTTCGCTGGCTGCAGAAGCTTCGGCACCAAAATTTGGGATGCCGTCGTGGCTTTCTCTGACCAGTAATGTAGTCCCTCGTCAGGTAAGGCATCGACTCCCCGGCTGCTTCAAGGAGCTGTCCAGCCATCTCTCGGTCCAGTCATACCACTGCAGTGCTTGTCTAGTACGTTCATCCATACTTGCACTCTATCCAGCATCCAGCCAGAGGTTACGTCGAAGTCCTCGCGGCCCATTTTGAGATTGACGCCAGTAGAACAGCCCTGTGGCCCGAGATTGTACTGCAAGCATGTTGGTATTTGCGCACATATATTTCTGCAGCTTTCAAGAGATAGATCGGTCGTGCTTTCATGTAGCGTCTCTGCCGCGTTGCTCCAGCTCGGCCGTTCAGAGGTGATATTCGGTAGAACGTACGACTTGAAGGTGTCACGGTGGTGAAGTAGCTTACTGTTATCCTTGTGCCAGAAGCCAAGTGCACCGCGCCCTTCAAGTGCCGGTGCCGAAGCCTGTTTGATCCAATCTTGCTCGAAATACCAATAATCCTGGATCTGACTTGGTACCATATGATGGTAGGAAAGCGCAGGCGCACACCACTGCGTCTTATCTTCTTTCACATCAAGCCATCGCCCGTCCAATGCTGGCTCTCCGCCTTGGAACATTGGCCAAGCCCAGCTTAGCTGTATTCCCGCATCTTCTAATGCTTTACCGAGCACACAGTCTCCTGCCCAGTGTCCAGCGGTCCAAGCGTGCCACTCGTCAGCTTTTGCATTGTATATATCTGCAGCTTTCTGCATGGCAGGGTTTGAGAGCAAGAAACCAGAGCCGCCGTGTGCGAAGACATCATCACCTATCTGAACCTCACTGCCGTAGTACAGTGCTTCCGAGGGATCTAGATGTGGAAGCCACTGGAGGAGGTTCGACCAGATTAAGTACGTGTCTGGTTCAACGAAGACGAACCATTTGATTTTCGGATACAAGCTCAATGTTTGGTTGACCATGGGTAAGAATTTCCACTTGTCCAGTCTCCATCCTGCATTATCGGTCTTGCCAATCGGCCCACTTTCATCCGCCACCTCGCCAGACAATTCTTTGTCATCAAGGTTCTGGCGACCGGCTTTCTGGATGTGCAGATAGTGTTTAAAGTCTTCATTCGTGTCCTTGATTCTGTGCGGGATTTGCTGAAGGACGTCGTATATTTTGTGCCCTAAGAATTCTTCCTCGTAGTCGGAAAAGATAACGCTGTTTTGGTAGCATTTGAACGTTGTATTTAAATGTACTGGTAATTTGTCCTTGATCTCCGTCGCTCCGGTACGCATGACCACCAGTACATCGTCACCGCCCGGCAGCGAAGCGCACGATGGTCGGGCGACCAGATTTGCCGGGTGTTGTCCTGATGATGCAGACTGAGCCTCAGGCATAGCTTTTTGGGGTGTATCCTGGCCAGGGGAAGCCGCAAGACGCCGAGATCGCCATTGCGGGATCAAGGAGAGATTTGCCAGGTGTAGGACGATCAGGAATGCAAGTGCTGACGATAAGACAACGACCAGCTTAGAGCCTCGTCCGAGCTGTGTCAGCAGCATGACATGGAAGTCGCACAGCCGGCTACTTAGGCGCGTTGCAAGAAGCTTGAGGTCCCTTCAACAATCAACGACTGCTAACAAAAATCAGGGGGTGGGCCACAGGAAAGCACTATATAGAATGACAACAGTGGTGGCAGCAGCTGACGACGACGACGAAACTACTGCGCAAGTGTACTCGGACTCCATGTCGGTCCTTTCGTGGCTTTCCTCCACCATATGCCCGGGCTGGCGCAGGTGCCAGTTCCGCCCGTCAAAGTTGCGGTGCGGTGCGCCACTAGTAGGGGTTTGGCGCATTCAAGGATCTATCACGAATCGCGTTCGGTCTTAATCATCCGCGCGCATCCCAGCGCGAGATTAGACAAGGCCTGTTGTAACTTGTCGTCGTCTCATGAAGTCGAGCATCACCTACCTAAGAGCGTACCTTGGCCCAGCGTGATGACGAGGATGCCTAGCTCAGCGCGGCTTGGCGGAAACGCCTCTCCTCAGAGAAGTCACCGATAGTTCTCGAACACGAAAGACCCATTACTGCTCAACTACTTCTAGATGAGAGACTTTACCTCCGACCATCTTGTCGCTATACTTCCGTCCCATGCGGTATGCTTATCCTCGTAACTAATGCTATCCATTTGCAATTGAATATCAACATGCAACCCCGGCGCTCCGCAAAGTGCTGACCCGAAGCTTGTTCCGTTCACACCCTTGGTTTCGGCTTCAGCACCCAGACCAAACCATAGCGGCCCTTCTTATTGAAGTCGAGTACCTTATGCCAACATACTCTCAACGATGCCACCCGGGCAGCACGCCAATATAGCATCAGCTCCCACTGAAAGCACGCTCCAATTTCACTGCGGTCGACGATCATTGAGGAATCATAAACTGCTTTGCATCCTCCTCAGACATCTCGCTGTTCTGCGATTCGCTCTTCATGATGGGTTTCATCCTATTCACTCTGATTCGATACCACATTTCCTTCCTGTCGCCGCCCAACTCTCCACCGAGTACTTTCTTTTTGAGCTCCACGAGGAAGTCGTTGTACGGAGCAGGAAATTCCAGTTCAATCATCTCTTCCCGCATCACGCGAATAGCTTCGACAGCGCGACCATAGTTGCTGTCGCCAAACGAGTGCTTAATCCAGTCATAGATGATGAGCTTGAGCTGTTTGCACGCGTCTTCTAGCTGCTGCTCCGAGTCTGCAGTCTCAATTATCTGTTTGAACTCGGGCACGGCATTCTTTGCGTCAATGCGTCTCCCTCTACGGCCGGCATCTTGTGCTAGCAAGGCGCTGACGTCGAGATCTGAAAGAGGCTTGGATGCCTCTTTTCTGTTAAGGCGCTTACCAGCGGCCTTCAGCGGAACCTTCTTGACCTCGCCAGCTTCGATAACTTCGTCCAGAGCAGACTTTGCACGTTTGATCAGCTCATCCGGAGGATAAGAGTACTTAACAAGTACTTCGTATGGCTCAGGGATCTCTTCATCCGGATACACAGCTCGGTGTTTGATGACTTGGTTCAGACGATGAAGCATTGGACTGTATGTCTCGTCAAATGGAGCATACTCAGTATCTTGCCCTTCATCATCTTTACCGAACCTGGACAGATCCATGCTATCCACATAGTCGCTCATTGCCTTCTGTAAGTCGTTGTTCGGCAGATTCCGATGCACTTTGAGCATTTTACCGCTGACTGTGACCACACGATCTAGTGGTGGGAACCTGTAGTTGCGTACATCCTCAGCAAATGGCAACTCTATATCGTATAAGCACTCGAACTCTGGCTCGATGTTCGGCGCCATGATGATGACTTTGGGAGGCCTGTTGTCTTTCGGCACGAGACGTGCCACTGCGTAGGAACTGAGCTCATAAAGAGCGTGAATTAGTGACGACAGAGCCATTGACGCTTTATCATTGTGCTTCTGTGCCACAATCATGTTCGTTCGAGACATATCGAAATAGCGTCGATATTGCTTCATGTCGACGAATCCTATGATGTCCAGTCCTTGTTCGGACTCAAAAGCCGTTACATTCTGGTCGCTTTCTGAAATATACACTGCCGTTCTACCGTACTCGTAGCCTTTAGAGAGCTCATCCCGTGCAATGTCTTTCTTCCCTGCTGGAGCATTTTCATCGTTGACTTGGTACGTTCGAGCAATCATGAGGCCGGAGAGCCCGTCGCCTTCTTCGGACGAGCTAGGGCCAGCATTACTGCCCGACAAGGTTGCCGAGCTTTGCGTAGCTTCTGCAACCCCTTGTCTAAGTACGAATTTGCTGGCGGACGGAGGCGACGCCACCATGATCTTGGGAAAGCGCTCGACATCGATTGTGAGAGCATCCTCCTGGTACAATGTGGGATTTCCCAGCGTGAGAACTCCCTTGTAGTTGGGCATGGGTCGAGTCGACTTGACTCTGGGTATTTGAATTTCGTCGACAGCCTGTGCCATGGTTCCGAAGGTGCCGTTACAGTCGTCGCAAAGATGTCGAAGAATCGACTCGTTCTCTTCCTTGGTGGCATCCTTCGACTCTTCCTTGAAACCATAGTCTGGATCATCAAAATCCGTCCCAATGACGGTGAGGTCAATGTTGTCTTCTTGTATCTTCTTCTTGATCTGTGATAAGTCGTCCGTCTCCATTTGGGCACGGGCATCAGTGATGAGAACGATCTTGCGGTCATACTTGAGCTTCTTACACGTCTCTGATATCATGTGAATAGCAATGACCAAGGCTGAGGTCGCGTCGCCGGACTCGACATTGCTAGCTCTCAATTCTTGTCGCAATCGACGAATATCTTGCATGAGCATCTGGCGCAGTCCTTGAACCACTCTGATGTTTTGATAAGAATCTTCTTCGTCCAATGGATTCTCTGTGTCATCAGTTCGCAGACCTACGACAGCCGCCAATGCCGTCTTCCTGCCCGTAGCTACTGTGGCAGTGATTTTGTCCCATACGTATTCCAAAGACCAGTCCAGGTCTGTTTTATCTCTGCCGTAGCGCTTCTGACCCATGGTGGAGCCTACATCTACGATGTATACCGTAGCTTCCTTGTTTGCCATCTTAACGATACAGTCGGTGGCTCGTAAGGGCTATGATATACACATTTACATCGCAGCTGGATGATGCACTTAACGTGACAAGAGAGAATGAGGTTGAAGTTTGTAGGTTGAACATTACCCGCACCTGGAGCGGGTTACATATTCACGCGTTGACTATCAGGCAGCGTCGGCGCTAATGCTACCAAGCAGGCATGCTATCACGCGCTACGACGCGAAATCAGCTCGAAGCGATTGTATTGCGAGGATCTGACCGAGGGCCGAGTACGAATACGAATACAGGAGCTCTTGCTTGGATGATCTCATGATCGGTGCCGCCATCGCCGAGGCAGCTTATATTATTCTACGAGACCTACGTCGACTAGATGTCTAGCAATACTCCATCACCACCGACTCAACCGACCAGCGCTCGAGATGCCTTCTCTGGCGTCGCTATCGGACCCCAAGTCCTTTCACATTCTCACCTACGGAACGCTGCTGGGTTCGAACCTGTTTCAAACATTCCTAGCCGGACCTCTGGCCTTCAAAGCACTTCCAAGACCGTCCTTCAGCACACTCCAGCAAGCAATCTTTCCTCCCTACTTTGCCTTCCAAACCGTCCTTCCTCTGGTATTAGCATTCACTTGGCCAGGTGAAAAGATTGTCAAGGCGGGCGACATCATCGCGAGAAACAATGCAGGCTGGATTGGTCTGTTGGAAGAGCACAATAGGTGGACAGCTTTGGTGCCCATTGCAACAATGTTCTTGACTAGCTTTGCAAACTTGCTTGTCCTTGGTCCGGCGACTACCAAGGTCATGAAGGAGAGGAAACATCAAGGTGTGTTTGACCGTCGTCATCTAGATCGCTCCACGGGCACGGAAACTGACGAGATGGATAGAAACAAGGGATGGTAAGAGGTACTTCGATCCCGGTCCAAAATCGCCCGATATGGAGCGCCTGAACTCGTCGTTCGCTAAGCTGCACGGCGCATCTTCTCTCGCGAACGTGATGGGGCTTGGTGCAATGCTGCTATATGGTCTTACACTAGCAGACAAGTTATGAACAGTATTAAACATACTATGCAACTGTTAGGCAAAGAGCTTGAACACTAGCGATTTCGTTCAAAGAACGCAAAAGTCCCAGTACCACCTCGGCCGCAGTGACGTTCATCGTGTGGCAAAGAGCGCAGCAACGCTCATGACACCATTACCATGGCAAAGCGACCAACTATAAACGTCCCCAGGAGCTGCCAGCGAAGTAGCAACAGTCAAAGAAGGCGTATGCGACATTCTGGCTCATTTGATTCAATTGGCTCAGCCACGGGCCTATAAGGCAAGAAAGTACAGAAAACAAGTGGCTGTTGAAAGCATCATTATCGTGCAGTAGTCTATCGCCGCCGAAACTACTATGCTGCCGTCCACAAACGCACATTCGTTCCATCCGACCTTATGATTAGGTTATGGCGACAGTTGCAAGTATCGGCACTTCGGTCGTCTGGGTGGCAGAACCCTCGTTGGGGCACCATATCTCACTGCCTCACGTTGTTAGCCATATTGGCACATGATCTTAGAGGGGCTGACCATTGTCGACGTGGAGCCTGTCATGTCACATCCTGTGTAGACCGACCTTATTGTCTTGTGCACGTAATATTCGGCGTGATCGTCCTCCCACTTATGCCAGTGTGCTCGCAGGTCGGCGAGACAATAGTTGTCACGATTGGAAGGCTCATAGTGCTGCCAGAGCATGGCTTGCTAGCTGTCAAAGTGCACCCTTGAGTGCCTGTGGTTGTGACGGTTCCAAATTATACGGTTCTGTTGACCAACTACGACGTCGTGATACATTCTTCCTGTTCGCTAACGTCTTCTGGTGGTAAGTCGTCGCATACTTCCATTGACTCGTCGCAGTCTTTGGCGTTTCTAAAGCTAGTGTCGTTGCAAGGAGCTGAAATATAAGTCTATCAGACTCGCATTTAACAGGCACGCCCTATACAGGAAAGGCGTCCTGTTCGCTGCCGCCATGGAGCGTGGCCCTCCGCGGCTCACGCTTACACCGGTGCTTAAGCCAGAGCATCAGACAGTGCTTCACACGATCAAATGATTAGCGTCGCGTCGGAGTAGCTGCTGCTGCGCCTTGGACTGAGCTCTCCCGCAGTGGCTTCCAATGGACGCTCAAGCCGAATAGTAAAATACCAGAGATTTACATATCGGCTGAGCATGGCAAGCTGCTCTGTACGGTAGCCTGGTCCGAAAGCCTCTCATGACCGATAACAATTCGCAGCGAGTTGAGATATGGACCCAGGATGGCTCCGCGCGAAGTATCCAGCGCAAAGTCTACTGTAGTCTTGTATGAGATGAACGATGATGTGGTCATAGTTCTCAGCTGCAAGTTGAGACACGTCCCGAGGTCCCGTGGTCACGCCCAGCTGGTCAACTGTTGGGGTCGACGTCATCGAAGACGCGATGCATCAACAACACGCATGCAGAACGTTTACTATCAGGAAGCACGAATACTGTCCATATATGTCAGTATACATACCTTACTTCATCCATTATTCATCACACTGGGGCTGCAGCGCATCCCAAACGGCTTCTTGCCAAAGGAACAAATCTGCTAGTTCCAGATCATAAGTTCCAACGTCATCAAATTGACCTCGGACAGCAAAGCCATGATTTGAGCAATCTCGTCTTGGAGCACCATAGCAGTGCAAATTCCACGATGGCGTTCCTACAACATCTTTTCTTTTGGAACTTTAAAGGACCCGAAAGCAACAAGTGGCGTCCAGAACCCGGCGGCAATCCCAAAAAATACATCGACAACCTACCTCTAGCGTTGAAACGAACGGACATTGAAGCCACAGTTGTCGATGTTGCACCTTTTGTTGCAGGAGCCGGTGGCGTCGCTCACATCTCACAAATCCATTCGTTCGGCTTCACAGCACCAGCGAGTATCTTTCGCAACGTCAAGACTCTGACCGCCATGCATCGGACCGTACTGTGTTTGACACCCTTGATACTGTGCTGCCAGGCCATTGGCTTCGACTACAGGCGCTTCATCCCACGCTTTGCTCATGAGCGAGAGCTCCGGCGTGACGAGGAAGACGTGCGAAAGCATGTCGATGCTGGTCTTGGCATTGGAACAGGTATATATGCCATGAGAATGGCTTTCCACCTTGGCGCCCGATACTGGGCACCACTGGGTAAGTCGACCTGAAGGCATGATGGCGTAGATATGATTGACCCGCCTTGCCCTACCTATGTCGAGGCTTCGGGACTGACTGGCATGTAGAAGTTGTGATGGGCGGAGCATTAACCGATCTTCTCCACCGCGAGTATTGCAAAGCACACGGGCTCTGATGTATTATTTATTTTGAATCATCTACCACTGTGTGCTACTCATGCCTCAATGGCTCGAGTCGCCCAGGGTTGCTCGCTTATGACGACGCAAGAAGGCCACAGTGGGTGGATTGACGACTTCATTGAAGACGGCTGTACCATAGACGAGGAGTATGAAACCCACAACTTGGAGCCACTTGAAAGTCTCCCAGCCAAGACCTAGACTGACTAGCCAGATGAACAATGTTCGGCATGTGTCGATGGTGCTGCGTGCTGTAGCTGAAATGACACGAGTAACACTCAAGCCAAAGAAGTTGAAGCCACTAGAATGGTTAGCACGTCAGCAGCAAGTCAGCTCAAGAAACAACTCACCCGATGGAGAACATGATTAGAATAGAGGTGATACCAATGGAGCGGTAGTGGAACATCTCATAGAAGCCTTCCCGTGCATCGAAATAGCCTCCTCGACCAGCGTCTGTTTGACCTATGGCGCCGTGCAGAATGCCCATACCGATAAGTGTGACAAGAAAGCCGAATATGCCTTCCCAGCCAACAACACGAATTGGATCCATCGAGTATCGCTCCATGATGCTTTCCTCGAGAACAAACTGCGTCGCTGTGAAGATCTGCGCTGCGGCAATGAGGAAGAAGCCTAGCACAGTCTCGGCAGCGGTGTGTTCTTCCAATGTTGATACACCTCGCCGGAGTGCGAGGCCGACATGGTTCAAGAGATCGGGTTCGCCGCCGGGTTGGGTGTGTCCAGGCAACTCTGAGGCGCCGTCCTTGTTCTCCAGGACTCCAGCGAGACCTACCACGGCCACACCAAGTACGACGATGAACAAGCTTGCCCATTTCCAGCCCCCTAGATGTCGCTTCAAGAAGACCACACTGAACAGACCAACAAAAAGCACAAGAGCGCCCCGCGTCATTTGGTAGATTGAGGCCGCGACGAAGAGAAGACCAACGTTCATCAGCGTCGTCCCACATATATCGCAGATCGCTGGCAGAGCTAGCAAGGTCACCTTCCAACCAGCAAGTGGCTGACGCTCCTTGTGGTGTATCTCGGCATCCAGTTTCGGGGCTGCAACAATATTCGTCGGATCGATGAGGGTCTGCGACGATGTAAGGTCACGGTCTTCCTCCTCGTCTGCATAATCGCCATCTTCTCCATCCTGCGTCGCAACTGCCTCATATGCAATATCTTGTATGGGTACGACATCTCTTTGCGTAGCTTTGCGAAACAACCATGACAGAAACACGACCAGCCAACAACCAGCTTCTCCGACGAACATCTGTAGTGTCTGTATCACGGGCTGCTCAAATTTCTTCGGATGATCGGTATCGCAGTCGCCAACACATTGCATATCCTGCAGTCCGTTAGCGACGTCTCTGATCCCGTCTAAAGCGCCATACCTGATACTTGGTCAAGAGTGTATTGCACACCCCAGTCAGTAACATGAAGGCCACCAGGACCGGTACAATACTCTTCGTTGCCATGGCTATGTGTCGACAACCGATGCAGTGGGAGAAGGACTGTACAGTATCAACGTGGTAACAGCTGCTCGTTGGAGCTGAACACACAGGCACATGTATCACTCGCGTGATGCCGTCACATGCGTTGCGCGATAAGGTCGGTTTCGGCCTCGAGTCCCCGAGCGTTATTGTCGGATCGACTCACGTGACGACTTGCGGGGCTCGCGGTCATGCTTTATTGCCTCCAATGTCTGGGTTCGACTTCAACCTCGACATACAGACATCGCAGCCACCATGGACAGCCGAACATGCGCTATTGATCAGATTGGCAGTAGCGCTGCCATCGTCATGTTGTCTCAGAGTAGGAATCCTTGAATTCGCCTAATTATACGAGAAAGACACGCTCGTCATTCCCTAGCCAGTTTCGAAATTGTTGGTACGCAGATCGTGACGTTTGCAAAGGCTTGAACGAATAGACGTCTTGGAAAATGTTCACCGAGTGGCCGACGAGGCTAGAGGAATCGTATCGCCATGTCAGGCGTGGTCCAGGACTTGCGGGAGTTCTACTAAAGGGAGTTCCGGTCGAACAAAAATCATCATAGCATATCGGCCGCTGGCGCTAAACAAGCGAGAGACAGTAGTCTTCCGACGCTTTTGCAAGCTTTGCCAGCTTTCCGTGACGGCTCCCGCTTTCTCCGTGCTGAGCACGTTCGATAGTGGCAGAGTTGGGGATCACATCTGGACATTGGAGTTATTGGTTCAGCCTTCGGCAACAGATGCCAAGATCTTCTGTGCTGACGAGACATTGACTGTAGGAGTCAAAGCACTGTCAAACAGTACCGTACAGCAAAATTGCGTAGATATATGATCTTCAGTCGCAGACCGAGTGTATGCTTGACTGATGAGCACCACAATGCAATGAAGATATGGAACATGAGCGTATCTCCAACTCGGAATGTCTAATACCTCATCAATACAATAATGTTTCTAGAAGCACCCGCATGCTATGCTGACCTGGACACCTAGTTTCGTAGTCATGTGCAATGATAATTTCCTCACAGCCAACTTCTCCACCTCTTCGCTTTCTTTTCCCCGGGAAGTTCGGCCTTAATAATCTCCTCCATGGTCAGATTCTTCCATGTTTCCACTGGTAGCCAGCCGATTCTTGCTCTGTCGCCAAATCCGCCAAACCAGTAGATACGATCTACGACAAGCTGGACGTACTCACTCTCGTGAGAGATATCATTGCCAGGCTGCCAGTAAATAGAGTCTGGATGTGCGCGCAAGAAGCACTCCGCAATCTTGCCATCCTTCAGTCGCGACTCTGACAAACGCTCCAAATGACCATGCAGGGAAAATCGGGGTAGTGCAGCTGGTGTATGTGGTGTTGGGATCTCATCGTCGTCGGCACCTGCCCAGAACGAATAGTGATTTTTCTCGATTGGCCACCATCTGATGCTGAGGCTGATATTGGAGCCTTGATTATAATTCTTGTAAGGTGTAGCAATATTGATCGCAAGGAGGATCGGGTTTCCGCTCAAGGGGTCACAGTCTGCGTAATACTCTAGTAGCCCTATTGGACTGCCTGCCATGTCTGCTGGTCTGTTCTCCTGCAGCTCTACACCACTGCTGGGGCTCGTCTGTGGGAATACGGAGACTAGATCGCCAATAGTGCTCAAGTGCATTATCTTCCTGGCCATGGCCGTCGACTCGCGAATCGTCGGTATCCTATAGCCCTCTTCATGAGCCGCTGGGTTTGAGAAGATGTGCTGCAATGCTGGGGCTTTCACTTGAGGCGAAAATCTGGCTGACACTGTGCCCAAGACGGCGGTAAGGAGAGAGAGAGACTTCATCATGTACCAAGAATCAAGTCGCGCCAAGTAGATCCTAGATCTGATGTCTGATAAGAAGTCAAGGACGGCGCAAGTGAGTAGTGGCGATATGTGCCTAACAAGCTCGGATGATGGCATGTTAGGTTCATCCGCCGAGATGTCCCACATGAAGTCACGTGCAGAAAGCTGGAATCTCCGCTTGGCGCTTTGCACGGGAACTTGGAAATCCAGCACCTCATCACAGACGACACAACGCCAACCACTTAGCCAACAAAACAGTTCATCAAGTCAACAGTGAGTTCGCTCCAGAGCCATCGAGACAGTCCATTGTCAACAAAACACGAGTTCCAGACTCGAGGACGACTGCCCGCACGAGCGCAAACTGACGTCCTTTTGCCACTGCAGAAAAGCACCCATTTCCACTTCGCACAACCGCAAACATGGGTAAAGTGCACGGCTCTCTCGCCCGTGCCGGAAAGGTCAAGTCGCAGACTCCAAAGGTACGAGGCATACAGATTTCCACGATCCCCCCCAAGAAAACAGCACCTAACAGTCATGATCAGGTCGAGCCACAAGAGAAGAAGAAGACCCCCAAGGGCCGCGCCAAGAAGAGAATCACATACACTCGCCGATTCGTAAACGTCACCATGACCGGCGGCAAGCGCAAGATGAACCCCAACCCGACCTCGTAAACCAATTGCCATGAGAACATATGATGGCATGGAAGGAGCATGCAGGCAGGCATGGGACGACAAAGCTTCAGGACAATATTGCACGACGGGCGGTGTCATCACCTCCAGTAGGACAACGTGGTACGAGCATGCGAACATCTGGCGTTCTTTGAAATGATGTTAGAAAGGGTATGTTCTTCGCTGGCTGTATGTCTCGAGAGCACAGAGTCACTTCATACTGTGACTTACGAAGAGGTCGCTTGAAGATGAGACTACTCATGGCGAAGTCATGGAAAGATGGGAAGGCCTTTGTGATGTTGTGTGCTGCTGCGGTAGCTTGTATTGCAAAACTTCTCGTGCACCTAATCTCTTTCTCACAAACATTTTCCCTTGCGGACATGATTACATGCGGAATAGACCGATTGCGAAAGATGATATGGTCCGCCGAACATGATCCCAATGGCAGTATGCCCATGAAAGAACGTAAGCATACACACACATACGCAGGGCGCATTGAAGTCATGCTCCTCATTCCAATGATCACGAATACTGCCTACAATGGTTGTGCCGCTCCTGCAGCTAGAGGTATATAACGCCGAGGCTCCAGACGCCTGTTTCTCTTTACTGCATATCTCCCTGCTCCTTCATTTCCTTGCCCTTGTTCGCCTTGATCTTCTGCTCGCGCTGTGCAAGCTCATTCAGGCGCGCCTTGGCGTCCTCTACCTCAGGACTAACACGGCTCTCAGTATCCGCTTTCTTCTTGCTATCAAACACTTTGCCATCGGCACGATCCGGTTCTTGCACCACTTCGGTCACGTCTTCGATGCGGTTCTGGATCCTTTCCGCTTCTAGCGTCTGCTTGTTCTCGTCAACAGGATTGAGGAAGATGAGAAGAAGCGAGCCTGACGAAGAAGAGGACGACTGTAAAGGATCATTGACACTCACTTGCTTTTCCGCGCGAGAAGGTCTCCAAGCACCTGCAGTCTTCATCGAAGCTGTTCCCTCTGCTGTGACGCTATTCGCACTTGGAGTCTTGCTGCTGGCCGCTCGCTTGTGCGTCTTACGCAATGGCTTGGGCTCAATGATGTGCTTCGACTTCCGCATTTCTATCGCCACCTTTTTACCTGGAGAGCTGTTAGAACTGTGTCTAACAGTCTCGATGGTTTGTGAGGACGTTTCGGAGGCAACGTCGTTGCTTGCGTGTTCCATCACAGACGCTCTATCATCTGTACCAGCACGAAGAATGTCCCCGTCTGAAATAATCGCTGCCAATTCCGCACTCTTGGACTTCTTGGGCTTCTTGAGCTTCTTCTTCGTGTCCTTGTTGGCAATCGTGGCAAGCTCCAGCTGATTCTCGGTCATGCCTGAACTGATTTTGCCAGTGTCAGGTCGCATTGACAAGTTCGTGTCCACGGAATTCGCATTGATCAGCTTGCCATCGGTGCCGAGAGCAGCATCGCTGTCTTCTGCCGCTGATTTAATAGCGCTGTAGGTCTCGTCTTCGTCCTGCTGCGATGACTTTGAGCTACCTCTGCCTATGAAAGGGTTGAGTACCCTATCAAAGAGTCCACCGATTGTGCCACGACGAGAAGGACGTGGTGAGGAGGTTGAAGTTTCCGTGACAAGACCAACGGCAGAGTCCTGATCCACGGTCGTGTGACCTGCCACAGCCCTGCTATCATCAACAGCGTGCTCTTGTTGTGCTTCAGTAACAGACTTGGTCCCGTAATCGTTGTCCTGCGAAGCAAGAGTAGATGGTGGTATAAGCTGTTCAGTGCGACTACCCGAGCCTGAAACAGAAGGAGTGTGCTTGCTCAAAAGGTTGTCGTAACCTATGCCGTCGGCATCGTTATTAGTGGCGTCAGTAAGCTGGTCCTGCTGGCTGTTCACGGACGCCTGACATAGCTGAAAGGTATCCGTGGAGTCTGTGGTCCTACGAGAGACTGCCGATGTAACAAAGCCGCTGTTTGTAGGAGACTTGTTTGGGACGGTCGTGCTGCGTGGATTGAGCCCGTCATTCTTGGTATCCTTGGCAGGCGCTGACACTGGCTTAGAAGTCTTTCGCTTCTCCTTTTTGGGCCTGCTCGCAAACATGCTGAACGATTCTGTCTGCGCTGGACCTTTCGGCTTCGCGGCCTTCTTTGACTTTGGCATTACTAGCGGAAGAGATCGATCCTGAGATTGCTGCTCTTCGACTACTGCAGAAGTAGCTGGAGCAGCCACGGGTGTCTTGATCGCCTCCAGGCTCTCGGATATCTCAGTATGCTTTGGTTGCTGTGATATGTCACAGAACTGACTCGAATGCTCCTTGTCCGCTGTATTGTCGCCAGTCTCTTCGCTTGACGTGTAAGACTTCTTGTTGCAATTCGATGGAAGAACAATCGAGCCCGCTCTTGAAATTGGTACTCTCGGAATCGGTGCTTTTTTTCTATCCTTCGTTTTGGAAGGCGATGGTGATGCCGCATTATCGACAGTATCGTTCAGTTCAAACGAAACATCATCCTTCATAGGTGTTTGATCAGCTTTTTCGATGGAGTTGCTCCCGCTTCCTGACCGATTTCGACCTGAACTCAGCACATAAGCTTGACTGTTGTCACTTGGTTGGACTTGAGCTTCGAAGGCGTTACCGGCACCGACATGGGCCAAGGACTTGATCTCGTCTGACTTCGTGGATTCCTGATCAGGAGTAAGACTATCCAGATCGTCGAGCTGAGCTGATGTCGAACCAATGTTCGTGCTTGCCGAGAGACACGCTGAGATGGAGCTAACATCGGCGCTGTCTTCAGTGAACTTGGAAGGGATACCAGGACCGCGACTAAGCTGCGCAGTCGCTGAGGTGACCACATCTTCGTCTTCGTCGTCCGTCGTCTCTTTGGTTTCGACCACACTAGCTGTTCCTGCATCGGGTACGCCTACCCAAATCTTCTCATCGCCCGATGGCTTTTTATCACCCTGCGAAGCAGTATCAGCGAGATCCTTAGGCAATATGTCTTCGCATAATGTCTGCTTTTTCTTCTTCTGCTTAGTGATCCTGCCCTTCTTCTTGGGAGTGGGCGCGCCAGATCCGATCGAAGAAACATCAAGAGTCATGCCCAATGCGTTATCATCCGATGCGATGAACTTCGGAATCGGCTCGTCGGAGAGTGTTTGCGGGTCGGGTGGAAGGATTTGAGTGGCATTTTTTGGGCCCGGATCGTGAGTCGAGGGGAAAAAAGGCATTGCTGTCGCTGTGGGAAAGTGCTGCCACTGGACCGATGGTTTGTGGCTGTGGTGGTTAGGATCATGGTGTTGTTGCGCGATTTCCAAGCACAATTGTAATCCACCTGGCCACGGCTGTCCTCGTGCTGACAAGCACTTGCGTGTTGCCATGACGTCTTTGAAGTGAACCCAAATGTGATGCTTATCAGGTCTAGTGGCGCTAGGCTGGGGCTCAGACACATTCCATAGATCACCAAAAGAGCTGAAGAAGTGCCAAACGCTGTGGCTATCTATCTCGCGTGGGGCATTGAAGACAATGACCTTGAGGGCAGTCAAACATTCAGGCCCAACGCTACTACCTGTGCAGCCGGCAACGCACAATGGATCTGGTTGTCTATTCGACTGCTTGCTGATGCTCGGCTGGCGAGTCTGGTGCCGATAGGCAGCTGATCCAGCGGACGCCTCGAAATTGTCGCTAGACGCGGCTGCTTGTCGCAAAGGCTGCTGCCACTGCGGTCGATCATTGCTCGAAAAGCCCTGCTCTACCATGGAAATCCGAGCATCCTGTCGTTGCAGTATTCTTGGCGTCGTGTTCTCATCGTACGTGCGGTTACGCCATGACTCGCCGTCGATATCTCTCTGTCGAGTGACATTGAAGCGTCGCTGGACGGATGCTTCAGTTGGAGGCATGCTTCCCAGGTGATCGAGATTGTTTCGACCACGACTGCCCCTGCCACGTACGCTGCCTCGCTTGCCTCGCGAGGTGATACTGTCTCGACGCTTGTTGCCTCTAGACTCATTGCCTTTCGTATGTCCCTGGTTAATGTACGATGCAGCATTTGCACGTATATTGGTACTGTCCATGAACGGTTGTACTTGGTGAGGCATGGTAAAGGGTGTCGAGTCGGGGTTCATTGCGGCACCCAGGCTAACGGACGCAATTGCATAGGAATCACGCATGCGATGCTGATCTGTTGCGTAATGTGCAACTGCGGGCGTTGGATCTGGAGGCAGGTATGACCCAGAGATTGGCGCCTGAGACGGCTGGCCTTGCATGATCGGTGGCATTGGCTGATGGTAATCGTAGTATGGTCCAGCTGAAGGAAGACGCCGCGTCGACATGTGTGGTAAGCCGAGATCTGATCCGGACGAGGGAAAACGTGAGTACTGTGACTCGTATGGGTTGGGTACCTGGTGAACGCCTGCGAGGCCCGGTGGTCTATTCTGACCTCTGCTGAAGCTATTGCATTTGTTATTGTGGTTGCCTCGCTGTTTTTTGGACTGCTGCGGACGTCTGTCGCCGAATTCATGAGTGTTGACGCTGTTTCGTCGTGGTCGCTCTTCGATGGGTGGATCGACATATTCCTGCTTGGGGAGATGTGACTTTGTGGTCACCTGCATGTTGCTCGATTTCGGTGTTGCCTCTGTGATTTGTGCTTTTTGTGATGCTGTGACAGAAGAGGCGGCTTTCGTAGCTGTCTCTTCTGGTCCAGACATTGGCTTGTCAGCACCCTTAGCAGACGTAGTGCCCGGACTAGAAGCAGCATGTGCTGATGTCATCCTCGCTTTCTCAATCTCCGCGACCTTCGTAAGTGGTTCCATCTGCAAGAGGCGGAATTGGATGCACTTGACGACATGCTTCAAGAAGGCCTCCCCATAGAGCGCGAGATCCGAGGTCTGGAAAAACACCGTCATGTTGAAGTCGGCTTTGAAGATATGCGAAGCATTATTCGCATCATCCAAGGAACCTTGTGAGTGATCTTGTATCCACTGTTCGACGACGGCAGGAATGCGACTACGAACAGAAGATGTCAGCCAGACTCGAGCGCCAGCGCAGCCATTACCAGACGCCAGCCACATTGCAGCCTGATGGCTTCGTCTACCATTGGGATGCATACATACCACTGAGCATTGTAGAGTGCGATACACTTCCACACCTGAGCAAGGAATCTGGTAGGTCGACACCCAAAGTCGGTAGCGCTGAACTGTGAGTGAAGGAAGTCGTCCTCACTCTCCTTCGTACCAGCAGTTGGGTAATTCCATGGCACGATGGCACCCCATCGGTGTGGCTCTTCCTCGAAGAGCTTCTGACTGAAACCTTTGATGTCGTCGAATGGCGAAGTCGAAACGACGAGCGGGTGCCCACTCGCTCCACCGTCGTCTACCATGGCGACAGCGAGTGGTAGGTCAAAGTGTCGATGCCAAGACGCGAGCGAATGTGGGTGTTGTCTGGAAGTTGTGTTGTGGTCGCAGTAAGATTGATGATGATTGAAATCCTGAATGGCGAGGTTGGTAGGTCGTGGTTGCCGCGATTGAAGTCAAGCACAAACGGCTTCCAGGCATCGCGCCTTCCCTAGAAAAGAACGGTGCACCTCATTTGTTGTTGAGGTGGCAAGAGCACAGCTCGAATCGCGAGAAGGTCTGACATTCGGTGGGAAGCAAACGCCTGCGTTTGCATACATACGCGCGAGTTGCAGGTTACCAGCTTCTGGCATGTGAACATGAGAAGGTCCAGATGAAAGGAGCATCAGTTGTATGCTTGTCACTCCACCCTGCACCGCAATCGTCTCATGAAACCATTGCACTGGCTGCGTCGTTTGGCTCTGCATGCCTTGCTCGATCGGCGTTGTCAGTGCTCTACTGCACGAAGCCGAACCCTGTCCACTACAGTGGTATGATCGCTCAACCAGTACGTGTGCCCATGACTGCAATGTTCTCATCTCGGGGTTGTGCATATACTACAACAGCATAGCACGTTTTAGCTGATCCGGAGACCATATAACAGCTATCGCATAGCAATCGAGTGACCTCCGATTTCATGCCATCTATGACCACCTATGCCTTCGCATTCTCTTTGGGCAGACTTCGCACCAAATTCAATATCTCACTCTCATCTTCTCCCACGACTGCTCTGCCATTATTCCAGTCCACAGTCACTGGACGCTGAAACGAGCTCTCGTTCTGCTTGAACTTTCTCAAAGCATCGCTGGTTCCTGTGGCATCCTTGACTACGCCACCCGCTTTCGAGGGTCCAAGATATTCGAGGATACTACTCAACTGATCGCTAGTAGGAGCGCCTTCTTGAATATCTGTCGGGATTCGTCAGCTTCGACATCTCATTCGCTTGACACCCGGCAGGCCAATGGGATCGTCTCGTCCATGCTAAAATACGCGTCGCTACAGCGTATAGGACCAAAAGCGTTTCGAACACTGCTGCTCGCGCCGCGTCACGACGTACCTAGCTCAAATTCTGTCCTCTCCAACTTGCTCTGCTTGTCATGATCGCTCGCCTGATCTTCGGTCGCATGGGAGACAGCCCTTGCGTTTGCTTGCTTAAGAATTGTATAGACTCGGGTAGAGACTGGGTTGTTCGGGGCATGGAAGAGGGTAATCACGTCCTTGACACCAGACTATGATCTTCGTTAGCGCTCTGCTGGTGGCTGTTCTCTTGCGACACAACAAGCGCGCGCGAGCATGATTACGAATTGTGCCTGCAGAGTACATGTTACTGCAAGCGACTCACCTCCTTGAAAAGATTCCTGAAGAAAGCCATAACGGAAGACGTGGGTGTATCTTGACACGGTAGAAGGAAGAGAGTACGTCGTCTGCCACTGAGGCGCTTGAGCTCGCAAGCTGCACGTCGACCGCTGGGGTCTGATTGAGGGCCGGCCCGAACTCCGCTAGAACAAGGAGGTCTGATTGGATGTTTGAGCTCGCGCGTGGTATGGGAAGGTTTCAATAATTATACATGTAGATCGACCAAATCATATGGCAATACCTTCTCCTTCACAGGTACGTCTGGTCGTAGTCGACTGCAAGGCACAATTCCAATTCAGTCGACGGCGATCTTGCACAGCGTGCACACACTAGAACATTGAAAGCGGTTATTGATAGGCGAATCGTGGCGACAAGGATCATGTTTGAGGTATGTAACGAGCACGGCGCATTTCAGAAACTGTCAAGCAGCTAACTCGCCATGCTCTCGACGTCCAGACGCGCAGTGCCGGGTTACACACGCGGCGCATGACCAACTCGATCTCGCCTTTAACCCATGCAATAAATCGTACACCTCCGGCCTCCGTTCGAAGTCGTCTGTTTAGTGATCGGCAGCTCGGCCTCGTCTCGCACGGCCTGCCATAAATCGCCTCTCGCTGAGCAAGCTGCTCTTGCTGTGCAATAGACTCGTGTCCATAGACGCAGATTCAGATTGGCCCCAGAGTCTTGATGCAATCCATCTTATCGCCTTCCGAATCTGCTGTATCGGGTGTTAGTCTCGCCAAGTGTAACACAAAGGTCGGCTTTCACTTACTTTTGCTTCTTCTCCGCTGGCTTCAAAATCTGGAAAGAGCACAGTAGAGACTCGTCCACGCTCATCATGGCTCCTGCGTTGTCGAACTCACCACAGTAGTTCGGCGCAGAGAAAAGGGTCACCAACTGACGTTTTGAGAAGAACTCGTACCCATCCTCCACAACTTGGTGCGCTCGACAGATGAGGTCCATGTCGTGCTTCTGCAGGAATCGCGAGACGACATCGGGCCCGAAGGTGAAAGATACGCCACGATCGTTCTCAGACCACCCGGTAATATCTTTGTCTGGATCGGACCATAGCAGATCGCACAGCAGACCGCAGTCGGGGATCTATGCGCGTTAATATCGACAAGACTACGAGCACAATGGAGTTGCACTCACATCGGTTGGACGCATAACACGACGAATTTGCTCCATCGAGTTCAGGTCTGGACTCAATCCACCGTGCATGGTGAAGATTTTCTCGTCGATGATCGCGGCGATTGGCAAGCAGTTGAAGCAATCCGTAAATGTCTTCCAAAGCTTGATGTTGTACCGCCTCTTGCATTCATCGTAGAACCCATAGATGCGGTTGATACTAGCACATTCGTGATTGCCACGGAGGATGAAGAAGTTCTCCGGATACTTGATCTTGTATGCCAGCAGCAAGCAGATAGTCTCGAGCGATTGCTTACCTCGGTCGACGTAGTCACCGAGGAAAAGGTAGTTGGCCTCTGGTGGAAATCCACCGTATTCGAATAGACGCAACAAGTCGTAATATTGTCCGTGGATATCGCCGCAGATCTGCGTCCTCTGTCAGCCGAGGCCACCTCTTCAATGATGATAGTGCTTCCAACATACCTTTATCGGCGCCTCAAGCTCGAGCAATATCGGTTGGGAGATGAAAATTTCGCGAGCTTTCGTGCATAGGTATCTAATCTCAGTCTCGAGGAGCTGCACTTGCTTGCCGGGACGACTGCCGCGGACTTCGAGGAGGCGATCGATGATCGAATCGAGGTCAACATCGTTCTGGTCCGCCATTGTTGGCGGCCTGCTGCGAGAGGTGAGGAAGATTCGAAGCGGAGCTTGGTCTCGGCCAGCGGGTGCTCCGCACAAAGCGCAATACGCCTAGTAAACTATGGGCAGTCAGCGACCGTTCACAAGCATGGCCATGGCGAGACCAATGATCTGAAGAATAATGGTGGCAGCGCTTCGAGCGACCAGCTGCACGTGACCAGAATGTCTGTGTAAGCAACGGATGCATGCTCTCAGCTGCGACAAATGGCATCGTGGTATATGTAGGGCACGGTGTTGCGTGTGTACAGCCCTTGCCGCCGCTGTGGCCGCCGCCTGCCGCGAGGACTAAGCAAAAGGCGCACCTACCGAAAGTGACGAAAACGAGCCCAAGGCTCTTCTGAACGCGCACGCTGTCTCTCTTCTGCTGTATGCCAATGATGGAAGAACTCCGTAGGTTTGGCAGGTATGAACTCGCACCCTGGTGTCCCGATCTAAATGCGGGATCACGCGACTGTCGAATGCTGCGCTCGACCGTTGTGGTTGTTGTGCTTCGCAGGCAGTATAAGCGTGTCTTCGTGCTCGATGCTGCTGCCGTGTAGAACGCGGTGCTCTTCGATGTCACTGCTGTGTTCACGATTTGGATGCTCTCGGCGCTGAGCAGGAGTCGACGATGGTGGGAAACAGGCGATTGTTGTTTTTCACCGCTTGGGCCGCGAGTGGGGCAGGCAGTCAGCGACGACGATGAGGTCGAACTCGATATGCTGGCAATGTGCGTCGTATGTTTGATAGCGCAGTGTCTGCGGAGGGCAGCTTGTGTGAGTCGTGTCAAGTGCGTGAATAGTGGGCGGTTGGTGGGTGGGTCGCGATGGATTGAGTCGGGAGTTGAGCTGCGAAGATGTTTAGCAGGCGTTTCGCTTTCGGAGCTGGTACGTGCACACAACTGGAACTTCTCAAGAATGCTGCAGCCCAACTATTACGATCATGTGGAGGTAACGCATTCGCCAAAGACATCTTATTGTGCTCCTTTTCCCTATGCATATATGCTGTCCACCCTTCGCCTTCTCGACGATTCCTTTCTGTACTCATCGCGGATCGCTGTAGAAGCATTTCCACCCACATCGCAAGATTCTAGGCAGGCGAGCCCCCCAGCGCCGAGCACGACGTCGTCTGGCCGGCAACGCGAGAGAACAGCTCCGGCACGCTAATCAGAGGCTGCCTTACGAACATCCCCCTACTAGCTACTAGCATCATTGCCGATCTGTCCACTGCCATTCTTCTGCGCAGGGGCTACAGGCTCTAGCTCCGACCTGCAACAAGTCGCCGACGACGCGTGGACTCTCCTTCAGCTTCTCGATTCTCGACTCTGCTGGTACAGGACTAGATGATTACACAATATCATTTCACGGTATCTCACATACCGGACAGTTCGTGTACCTAAATAGACGTCTCGCATTCATTCCAAAGAAATGCTTTATTCGTGGTAGCCGACCTGGGATTCGCTTGTATGCCAGGTAGAGCCCTGAGAGCCATCGAACGACACGATCAAAATATGACGACCACAGCCAGACGAGAGTAGCCACTGTCCTTGCTTTGAGACGAGACATTTTGAGCTCTGCACGAAACACGTCTCCAAACAACAAATGGTCGTCAAGGACCAAATCCCGTACTGACTAGATATGCTCCCAAACGCCTCGCTATAGTTGCTTCATGAGATGGCCAAAACCCATACCATCATCCGACCACGCTTTGTCTCTTCCTCGACCATTACACAAGCCGCCAGCTTTCATTCGAGAAGACGTCAATCTCGCCAAAGCTGCTTGCATGTCCCAAACGTACTGTACAAAGAGGTCGTAAGCAGCGCACAGACGCTGAAGCGCAACCCAACGAGCCAGAACGCCAAAAGGCTGCCGTTGCTAAGCGTCAATGTCATTACACCGCAAAAAGGACTAAGATCAAAACGCTGAATGAGGAATGCCCGAACACTACGACAATACATGACTGCTGTGCCGTAGGCTACCGCGCATGTTTAGTGGTGTGTTGTTTTGTTTCTGCAGGACCATTCGAGTCCGGCTAAGTCGTGGCTAGCGGAATACCGCCAAGCATGTCGATCTTTCTCGGCCAGAGTCGTCTGCAGGCACGTGAGGTAATTGCGCACTTTGCCAGTGCAATTCGTACTTTGGCAGCTTAGCCAAGAGTGCGTCCGCCCACGGTGACGCCTCGTCCAGGGTGCTCCGGTCGCAAAGTGGATGTCCTTGCGCCAGGACTAAGATTTCTAAAGCTTCGGTTTCTGGATTGCGCTGCTGCTAGCTCATCGTTCCAGGCCGCAAGCCAATTCGGTCCCAACTCGCTCTTTAGCGCTTCGAGCTTCTGTCGATAAACATCACCACCCATTTCCATGTCCTCTGGGGCGTGGACGGGTGAATTGTCATCGTCTGAGCCGTCTCGTATCTGCGGGCGGGTCGGCAACGAGAAAGCTGTATCGAGCTTTGGACGTTCCAGCAGCCCAGCTGGCCTCTGACGCTGCATTGAGGGATCGTTACGATTTGGTGTTGCTTCAGGAGTGCTGGGCTGGTCGCTCTCTGTATTAGGCGTGTGCGGCATAGGTGGCAGCTCTGTCAATTCTGGGACCGGCGGTTCTGAGGGAGTCTTGTAGTCCTGGAAGCTGCTGAGCCCTCGCTGTTCAGCCTGCGAGAGCTCGATTATGCGCCGTCGTGGTGCCTTCTTCCTCCGCACTGTACTGACTCCTGGACCCGTGTCCGAGGTCGATCTGTGATGACCTAGTTTCCTGCCAGGCTTCTCCACGGCATCTATACCAATATTGGCTGGAAATGCTTCGACTTCTATTCCTCCCTGATTTTCATCCTCTGGAGGCGGTCGAACAACAGGTTTACTAACTGGCTCTGGCGCACGATCTACGAGCAGTTTCTGCTCGTGATATAGAGGACGCAAAGTGTCTATTGCCACATCCTCGATATGTCCAGGTGATGACCGAAAGAGGTTGAAGATAGTTATACGGTAAGTGGCATGAGTTCGTGTGAAAGGATTCTTTATCACATAGAGATCCCTCAAATCCGGTATGCCCGTTAATCGAGCCAGCTCGGTGGGATCATGTAATCGATTGTCTCGCACATCAAGTCTCTCGAGCGAATATAGACGCTCGACCCCTGCTAGGGAAAGAAGACGGTTGGAACGTAAATTGAGCGTTGTTATAGCTGGCAGTGGACTTCTTGAGAGTGAAGAGAGGCTGTCAATCATGCAGTTGCTTAAATTCAACGCGCGAAGATGCGTCAGACTGGCAAGAGCGTCCGGCACCTCGGAGAATAGGTTACCAGAAAGATCGAAAGACTGCAGAGTGTTGGCGACAGGTACTAGGCTGCTCACGTTGATGCTAGTCAAGCTGTTTTCTGCCAGACTGAGATGCCTCAGGAAACGCCATTTCGAGGACGGCAGGATACCCATTGCCAGCAAGTCCGAGAAACTGTGTCGTGGAGTCATTTCATGTTGGCTGGATCCGGAGCTTCCTGAAGATCTCCGGAACTTTGGAGTGCTTGAGCGACCGAGTTGACCTGTGTTCAGAGAGCCATGTCTGGACGTGGCCGGTCGAGGTGGTGAGCTGCTTGCTTGTCTGTGCGGAGGGGCGTTTGCACCATCCGAGGTCGCACCTCGCGCCAGCATGCGATGACTTCCAATTGAGGCACGCCGCTGATCGAGGATGAATGGTGAAGTAGGAGTAGACACAGATCTTGCAAGCTCAATTTGCCTGGCTTTCGGACTGCCAGACGACCAAGGCAAACCCGGCGTAGAAGGCGTGGTTGGCACCTGCGTCTTCGAAGAGCGTTTCCGCCTTTTCTCCGCGTCATCCAGCACAACATTCTGTAGCAAGTCTATGGGGTCGTCTAGACTCGCGCGCTTGACTGTCAGACTGCGAAGGTGCTCCGCCAACCTGTCCCAGCCGTGGAACTGCCGAAAGTCCAGATCGCAGACCTCAAGAGAACTTACGTTCTTGAACACGAATAGTGGAACAGCGGTATCGAAGGGGAACTCTTCATAACCACTGATCAGTCGCGCTCTGTCGTCCGGCGACAGACGCAAGGCAGGGATCTTCGTGAAGCACGAATAGAGGTATCTTATATCATCACGGTATTGAGCCACCTGCTTCTCGGCTTTTGCGCTGCTGCTCGACAGCGTGAGCGTGCTCCACAAGTCAGCAATTGAGGATGTAATGCTTTTTATACTCGAGGTTGTCCGAATAGAGGCGGCATCCGACTGCTTCCCAGGGGTTCTGGGTGCGTGGCCGAGGAACGAGATGTAATTCGAGGGAGTGGAATCACTGTGCAGATTCTCCAGACGTACGGTCATCGGTCCCACGTCAACTCCAAGATCTTCAAACTTGCTCAGCAGGTAGAAAAGGTGATGTGGCGTCAACGTGAGCTTCGCTGGCTTGATTGTGGGGGAGGCGAACCACGAGGGTTTCGAAAGTGCCGAAGCGATGGATACAGTGGTCGACTGCGACGTTGAACTGCTTGCACTGCTAGTGACTGCCTGCTCCCTACCATTCTTGGACTTTTGGCGCTGCAGTTGCAGCGCGTTTGCGAGTGCTCTCTCATGCGTGCGGACAAAGTATGCTAAATTCTGTAGTCGTTGTTAGTCGAAGATGTGCGTCCAGGTGTGGTGTGCATACTCTGTCCACGCATCTCGAGTGCCGATCAACGTTCGGAGGTCATCAACGGCATGGTGATAGTGTATGTTGTGAGGACTCAAGCTAGCGAGATGCAGAACGTACCTTTACGAATAGCTGTCCATCCTCCGAGTCCATCGTAATGCGTACGCTTCGAAGCCAAGATACATGGACGGCGACGACGCAAAAGAAGGTCGGTGTGGCGGCGGCGGCAACAACGGTGGCTCGAGGTGACAAAGGCCTACTGTTGTGAGACTGTGTGCTGCGCGAAGCACCTAGTACATTATTTCTGGCGCCTCAGAATGCGTGTAATGAGGTTCCCGGGGTATTAGTTGTCGGTAGAGGAGCGGTTTCTGGGGAGCGACAGTCAGAAGTCATTTGTGCGCGTGCCGGCATACAGGTGACGATAAGGGCGGCGAGCAGACACAAATGGCAGGCAGAAGGGCCATTGGATTGCGTGCGCGTTCGCCCATGGTCGTGGGTACACTTGCAGGTCACAAGTTCATGTGGAGCTTACCGATATATGTGAAATCTGAGGTCAGCTCACACACCCTCTTCTTGTTCATAGAACTAGGCACAGCAGTGCGCTGCCTCGCAAGTGAGATGTAGAGAGTCGCCTGGATGTCCGCCGCCGTAGAGAAGGGCTAGAGATTTCTGCTCGCGATACGCTGCACGGGTCTAGCCAGTCAAAGCTGCTGCTCGATGCTTTGCATGAAAGCCTGCCGCCGCTAAGAATTATGAGCTCCAGAGAAGCCCCTGCTCGCGGCGCTTGATGATCCTGTTGTGCGACTAGCCTCCCTCCACTCACCCACAGCGTCTCGAGCTGGATTGCGACAGCCGTGGGAGGCGGCGTCGGGCATGGGACCCAGATGTCACCAGCAGCGGTGGCGGAGAGGGCGTCGTGATGATGATGATGAGGATGACGACGATGATGAGGATGGTCAGGTTCACTTGTCGCGTCGACGGCGGGGAAGACAAAAGGGCTCAAGGGCGCGTGTGTTTTCGTTCGAGAACTTTGAAGTGTATCTCAGGCTTGAACCCCACCTTCGTGAAAACGATGAAAGCACAGGTCACCCGTCATTTGAACTAGCGGCTCTCGACGGCTAATCTTCTCTCGACGCGACTGCCTACTACTAGCCACATACATGTACGCTACGATGTATTCACCAATGGGAGCGACGGCAGCGCCGACGTGCACGACATCAATGCTGGATGCTAGTCACCGACCACCGCTACAGCGCGTCATGCTGCACCTCGACATTTGTGGCATATCTACCGCCGGAACTATCCCAGCAGACAGCTTGCGACTGGAGCTGTCCGCATCGGCTCGTCTGTCGATCGGGTGTCACACAAATATTCCTCTCCTGCACGTTGGCGAGACAATACGACATTCGAAGTGAAGTCCAACCTGGGTCGTGAGGCTTTGGAAGAAGTCCTCCAAACTAATGCCCTTACAAACATTGTGCATACGCCATATCAGGGGTCTACGATAGCCCAATGGCCGAAGATTGACGGTGCTTGCGCCATTCAAGACCCCTGCCCACCCTCGACTTTATTATATACTAGGCCTGCTGGCACGGCCGCGCATCCTTGTGATTACTACTTGGCCAAACATGCATCACTCGCGGAAAGACTGCGCTGCGAAGCACGTACATGTATCTGTGCGTTCGGGAGGAACCTCATACAACCATGAACAATGCGTTTCTGCCTGTGAAGTTGTGATTATGCTGTGCCGAGCTATTGGTGTTGCATCCTTTCGCCGATGGCACCCTAATTTTAAGCAAGATCGCGCAACCTGACCAGATCATCCGCCGATGGGTAGCATCACGTGTGCATGAAGCTATCGAGCACACCCGTTGCATTTCCCGCCTCACTCACTGCCTGTCAATGCCCCACCATAACTTCCATCTGCGTGCTAGGTCAGTTGCGACACAGTGCTCTTGCACGAGCGCCAGTGGTCGATTTACTCTTTTGTCACCTCGAATGTGCATCTCTACTCGTCTTTTTAGGACAGCAACTTCGACATCGGTTGGGACGCCTGTCTTCAATGTTCTGTGCAACGCGCGAGCACGTCGGAGCAAGTCAAGATTGGCGCTCTGCAACAGTGAGGCAGTCTTCACAATTACAGGACTACACATGTCGGAGATGATCCTTCGTGGTACATACTGGACAAGCACACGGCGTCGATGGAGAAAGTTGAGCTCTCGACCATTGCGCTAGGCAATTGCGTAGTGGTGGCTAAAGCAAGAACATCCTAAAATTTCACTTCAATACTTGATGCTGTTGTTGTGGTGCAGTCTTGGAAAAAGGATTTCCTCAAGCGTCCTGCTAACAACCTTGGTGAAATCTTGGTGGATGAAAGACCTGGATTGTCGTTCGTTGAACGTGATCGCTAAGTAAAGGTATCTTGGCTGACCTCCAAATTGACTGCAATTGCGCCATTTCCGATCGTTGCTTTGTTACATGTATGGTCCTGTCAGTGGTTTGGCTCGTACGGTAAGGATCATGGTCTTCGTCGCTGGAGGCAAGCACCACAGCGAAGCCGAAAACGACTGTGCCGCGCGAGCCTGACTTCGTCAACAGTAGTCTTGCGTTGCCTACCACGACCGCAATGACTTGCCATGTTCTATGTTCGCGACTCGACACGATACCACTAGTAGATGCATGTCAGGTTTGAGCCTCTAAGCGCGCCAGTTAGGGGCCTGAATCGATCCAAGCTTCTTAGAATTTGAAACGGCCGTGGCATGGCGTTCACGGAAGGGAGCTTGACAAACCACCAGAGGCTGACCTGAACCTATATGTACCTAGTAGGGGTAATGGTCCCGAAACGCACCCAGAGCAGTGGACCATGGTGCTTGAAGCGCAAGCTCCACGAGACGGCACAGGTAATCTGGCCAATGTCGACGGCCGGCGGAGGAATGATTATTGTAGTTTGTTTATTGTTATTTCTGCCAGCTGAAGCGCGTCAATCGGCCGCATGATTGTGACCATGCAAAACATTATTGCGCGCGCACGCTCGTCAGCAGAGCAACAGACGCGCATGAACTTCCTATTGCTATCAGTAGGCAGTCGCTGCTGTGCTAGCTAGCGAATACGCATCATCATTTCCGCTTTGTAATTGAACGTGAAAATTGTGATGAAGGGAGCGAGCAACAATAGGCTGAACAATAAGAAGTCCCATCCTTTTCTCTTAGTGAAGCCGGACCTCGACAGAGTACTGTAGTCGACCTGTGGACGCGTCGAAAGCCGTTGGGTCCGAGCGTCGCAATCACAGTTGCAACTATCGATACGAACCGAGACAACATCCACATTCCCCAGCACACACACCCGACATCCATCTTGCGACATCGACCACAATACCACTCATTACAACACCATTCATTCGCATTCTGCCATGCGCATTACCTTGCAGCGACTTTCGATAGAGGAGGGTCAGCAAGGTGTCGCGCGCGAGCGTTGTTGATTGAGCCAAGGGGCATTGAAGCTCAATCACCGCCGTAGAAACCAATTGGACAGCGCGCAAGGACTCTTCCACCTAATCACACCTCGTGCGACACTACTATTGATTGGCGAGACGTCTTGACAGCCTTGGCGTCGTCGCTGCCACCACGATATCGACAGTCTCCAGGAACCCAGCCACGCTAACCACACCAACCACAATCACTACGAGGGCACCATGGAGTTCCCGCACGATGGCGCAAGCGAAGCGACGAGTCGCATCGACGAAGACGCTCGAGTCATGACGGATACGGTTGCACTCATGTCGCCGCCACGAAGCAAGACACCACCCACGATAACGGGAAAGCGAACGAGGACACAGGCACAAGCCCCAGCGCAAGCCAGCAGCAACGACGAAGTCACTCGTAGCGGTAGTGAACCGGTGAGCGCAGTTGCCTTGAACAAACGATTAGAAGAGATTGAGAAGCTGGGACAACGCCGAGTAAGCACACCTACCGCAAGTCCCAGTCGCAAACGCCAGAAGGTGCAGGCCGAAGATCGCTTTATACCCACCAGAAACGGCCAAGACTTGACCGCGAGCTACAATCTCTTGCATGATGAGGGTTCTCCGGCGACGCCCGCCAAGTCCAAGCGAGGATCGAGTGACCTTCACTTCCAGAAGCGTGAGGCTAATCGCACATATTCGTCCATACTACGTTCTGAGATGTTCAACGACGAAATCCCAAACATCATTAACGAGCGCTCAGGCGCCAGATCTCGGACACCTCCGGTGATATCCTCCGGTCCATCATCCATTCTTTCAGGGACGACTCTGACGCCTTCTACGCCCCACAAGAACATCTTTTCGTATGGCTCGAACGCACCAGTGTCGCTCACACCACGCTCAATATCACGGAGTGAGCGGGGTCCCATCATTAATGCTCGCTCCGAAATATACAGCCTCTCGCCTGTCAAGCATTCGTCACAATCAATGCTTTTGTCACCACGCAAAGTGCCTCGCGCAGTCAGCAAAGTGCCCTACAAAGTACTCGATGCTCCCGACCTGGCCGATGACTTCTACCTCAATCTAGTAGATTGGGGCTCAAACGACGTGCTCGCAGTTGGCCTCGGACCTGCCGTATATCTTTGGAACCGGGAGACAGGAAGGGTCACCACTTTGTGCACGCTGGACAGCGATACCGTGACGAGCGTTAGCTGGATACAAAGAGGTACCCACCTCGCAATTGGCACCAACAAAGGCTTGCTCCACATTTGGGACACAAACGCACAGAAACGCTTGCGGACCATGACTGGTCACTCTTCACGAATTAGTAGTCTTGCTTGGAATGCGCACATTCTGTCCACTGGATCACGAGACCGAACCATATTACATCGAGACGTACGGCTGCCAGCGCAGTTCCTGCGGCGATTAACTGGGCACAAGCAAGAAGTATGCGGCTTAAAGTGGAATTCGGACACCGAACAATTGGCTTCCGGGGGCAATGACAACAAAATCTTCATCTGGGATCGCTTGGACGAAAGATGGCAGCATCGCTGGGGTGAGCAGGAAGGTGGGCACAGGGCAGCTGTGAAAGCGATCGCGTGGAACCCTCACCAGCGTGGCGTGCTGGCTTCCGGAGGTGGTACTGCCGATCGCTGCATCAAGTTCTGGAACACTGTTGCTCCTGTACAGCCGACAGCTACGAGGAGTATACCGGCAGAGCAGACGAATCTTGGTCTTGGTCTTTCGGCGTCGCCGCTGCCGGAGTCGGAGCCGATCACGCCGCAGATGCTCAACTCGCATCTCATAAGTTCACACGACACTGGAAGTCAGGTATGCAATTTGCTCTTCTCGCAGAGGACATCGGAACTGGTCAGCACGCATGGATACTCTCAACATGCTATCAACATTTGGAAGTATCCGAGCATGAATCAGGTCGTCAGCCTCACCGGCCACACTTATCGAGTGCTGTATCTGAGCATGAGCCCCGATGGCGCAATCATTGTGACTGGCGCTGGGGACGAGACTTTGAGATTCTGGGATGTGTTTGCAAAGCCCAGTAAGGAGGCGAAGAGAGGCATTGTGGGCGAATGGGGTGTGATTCGATAGCACGAGCACAACGACATTATGGCGGACAGCAGCGATTGACCATGCAAAGGGTGTTGGAGCTGGGCTTGCACTGACTGCCGGCGGAGCATTCTTGGTGAAACGACAGGCAAAGGCAATGGCATGATTTTGTGAATAAGACGATAACGAATCACATGCGAGCATAGCATGGCGTCGGAGGACAAGGTGATGGCCAAAGTGTGGCAGATCACCACCTGAAGCCTGTATGCTGTCGTACAGCAGGCAAACAGCATGAAGATACAGGCAGTATTGGCGATGAGCAGCATGGCTGCGACCCAAGTCGAAGTTCCTTCTCCGAAAGCTGTTCACGATTTGTCTCTGCCAGCCTTCGCGCCATGGGCTCTTGCCTCTGCGACTTGCAACGGTATTCATACTGCTCGTCAGTGGGTCGGGTATGTTGTAAGCACTTTCCAACATTACAGCTTTGCGCTCCCACCCGCAAGCTGCTCCCAATCCTTCTTGCCAAATTTCACATATGACTTGGACCCTTGTGGAAGCCAGTACAGCTCGTCCTCACCAGTCTTCGTGGGGTCAACCCCCTCATTCCTGAGGGTGACCTTCTGGTGCTTCATTGTGCCCGTGACCTCGAGCGCCGTCATGACTCTGAGGAACAGCGGCACGGCATACTTTGGCAGTCGTCTCCTCGCGTGCTCCGCGAGCTCTGTGCCGAGTGGTCCTTCAAGAGATCGGCCCTCCGATAGACCGATAGCAGCGCAACCACATCTGCCATCGTGGTTGGGAAGTTCTACACCGTACACGTTGGCTTCTAAGAGCGCAGAGTGAGAGCCTAGAGCTTCTGAGACTTCTGCCGTGCTCACATTCTCGCCCTGTTCATGAAAGTTAGTGGTTTTGGGAGAGCATGACTGATGGTGGAAGACTTGCCTTCCAGCGAAACGTGTCGCCGATACGATCGACGAACCACCACCTGCCGTCTGCGTCTCGCCGTTGCAAGTCTCCACTACGGTAGTACACATCGCCTTTCTTGAACACGTCGGTCAAGATCTTACTCGTGGACGCCTTGTCATTGCCGAAGTATCCTTGAAACTTGTCCTTGACGTTCTCTGGGTCCAGCAGGTATAGAAGCTCACCGGGCTCGTTCGAGTTTGCCTTTACGCAGAATCCAGTCTTCCGATCTCTGTAAGGCAAATCCGTTTGATGATCGTGCTTCACGATAACTTGGTTGCCGCCAAATAGCGTTCTCGATATCAATCCCTGCTTGCCAATCGCGCCGCGGTAAAAGTCGTTGTTGCTGTGTACGAATGATGCGCCTGGACCCTCCGTAGCGCCGTAGAACTCAACCACAGTCTGGATGTTGAAGCGATCCTTGAATTTCTGCCAAACATCCGGCCGCATTCCGTTGCCAAAAGCGAGACGTAGCTTATGTGTGCGATCGTAAGGAGATGGCGGGCTGGTCACCATATATCTGCACATCTCACCTATGTACTGCATTACAGTTGCCTTGGTTTCTGTCGCAGTCTTCATCTGGGTGCGCGGAGAGAACTTGGAACCGACTACAATGGTGCAGCCCGGTCCAAAGACTTGCGAGACCCCGAGGATTGATGCAGAGGAATGGTACAAAGGCATGGATGTAAAGTATCGGTCTTCGGCTGTAAGTTCCAGAACGCGTGCAAAGAAGAATTCGCCAGAAAGAGGCTTGGTCCAAGAGACGTTGGCTGCTTTCGGCAGTCCAGTGGTTCCGCTTGTGTAGATCAAGATAGCTGGCGAGGTCGCCGTCGCGCCAGATCTCTCGGTGTTAGGTGCGCGGTGCGGAGTCAATGTTTGGATGCGTGCCTCGAGTTGTGGATCAAGTATGATGCTGTCAATAGCTCTCCCCTTCTCGTCCGGCGCGAACTGGGCGGTGGCCTCGTCCGTGAGAGCATCCTCCAGTTCGTGGTCTAGGATCAGCAGTCGCGTCGTCGAGATCTTAATGCAATGTATGAAGGCATTGTCTCGCAAATTGCTGTTGACGAAGGCGGGCATTGCTCCCAGCGACCATAGCGCAAACCATACCCAGATGAACTGCGGCTTGTTCTTCAAATCCATGGCGATTATTTCACCCCTCTTTACGCCCAAATCGTCCTTCAACCATCGTGCATACTTGAGCACGACGTCGTACGCCTCGGCGTATGTCCATTGTGTAGGGGCATTGGGTTGCGCCTCGTCTTGTGGTACGGCCAGGAAGATTCGATGCGCGCTCTTTGGATTCGTGGCCCACTCCTCGAAGCGATAGAACTGATTCACACGGTCCTGCTGTTCGAGTTTGGTGTTGTATTTGGCAAAACGAATAGCTGTTGTGATGGACCACAGGTCTTGTGCAAGCAGATATTTGGCGTTCAGATATGCGAGCGAAGCGGCGGCGGCTGACAAAGTCTTGGAGAGAGGCAGGTCGGCCAGGATGCTGGGCAAGGGTAGCTTCGGTAGGCCTATGGAGCAAAGTCAGCATCCCGGTAGAAGAATGTTGCCTGTACCCTGCCGTCGCCTGCCAACACGACCGCACATTGTTGTTGACGAGGACGACTGACGCGACAAGGTGCACACGTACTAGGCATGACTACGAGGGACAGCCCAAGCGCTGCAATCCAAGATTGCAATCAATGTTTGGTTGAGATATCACTGTCGCGCACGACTCAAGCGTGAATGCGCGCAACTCATCAAGAAGAGCACGCAGGAGGAAGTGAAGATTACTTAGGTATATGTATATCCATATGGGCAGGGCAAGGCAGGGCAGGTACTCATTAGTACGTGACTAGTGGCAGAGCGCAACGAGGAGAAAACGCCATGTCAAGCGCTCCGGAAGTTCGTTGGAAGCTCTTTCGAACATTATTGAGATCGTGCCTCGGCTTCTGGACTTGATATACTTTCGGTAAGCGGGCTGAACCGAATTTAGCCCCAAAGCACGTGCAGACCAGCAAGGATACCTGGTCCGAGACTTCGAGTCCATGCGCTCCAGTGCACGTGTCTACCGGTTTCCGAATCTGCATCACGACCAGCGTGATTTCGGTCCATCATCCCCAATAACCCATCATGTGCCATCTACCCGTACCGTAGGTGGCCTTTGCATGATCCTCCAATATGCATGATGCCCACCCAACGGACGACCATTCTACCGTCCGCACAGCCATACACATTTCGTGGGCCACGACCGTGCTCGACAGTCTTCGTGTATACGGAGCACAAAAGCTCAACCGACATTAAAGCGAGCAACATGGCTTGGCAGCAACTTACATACGACAAGCTGCCTGTTCACATCGTATGCGGAAGAGCGATGGTGGTCTTTTAATGGCACAAACCGCGTCTCTTCTGGGGCATTGCCAGGTACTTGCTCGGCTCAGCCGCCTTATCTTCGCTATCTAGGGCAACACTGGACGCTTGCCATGCCACGCGATAGGCGAAGAGCTCTTCAGGTAGGTGCGAACAGCAACGTCACTCTTATTCTCCGTCCTCAACCACACCGCATTGATCGATTTTCACACTGCTGTCGGCCGCACGGCTGCTCTACATCGAGGCTAGCAAGGCATGGACTGGAAATCAATCGCAATCTCACGACAGGAGCATCGTCGACAGACCATCCAGCGCGTGCAACCACCCGTACCCGATCCACCCGAGAGCCTGCCTCAAAATGTTACGCACATTCCAGACGAATTGCTGTCCCGGGAGGTCGCATCGATTACTAGCAGACCTCCGGAGATCCTCCTGCGAGAAATCGCCACCGGAACGCTCACTAGCACCTCCGTGACCAAGGCCTTCCTACAGCGCGCCGGTCTAGCATCGAAGCTCACCAATTGTGTGACAGAACTTCTGACCGACCAAGCACTGGAAAGAGCGCAGTATTTGGACGACTATTTCGACGCTCATCGCAAGCCCATCGGACCTCTGCACGGTCTACCCGTCTCAGTCAAGGAACATGTCTCCATGAAAGGCCTTGACCTAAATGCTGGCTTCGTTTCCTGGGTTGGTCGTGTTGGTGAAGACGATGCAGTGATTCTGAAGCTATTGTGGAGTGCAGGTGCCGTATTCCATGCCAGGACTACAGAGCCTCAGACTCTGATGCATCTCGAAACTAGCAACAACATCTATGGTGTCACTGCCAACCCCTACAACACAAACTTGAGTTCTGGCGGGAGCAGCGGTGGAGAAGGCGCTCTGCTCGGCTTGAAGGGTAGTCCTCTAGGTATTGGCACAGACATTGGCGGATCGATCAGATCTCCAGCAGCCAATAATGGTTTGTTTGGCCTACGTCCCACAGCGTACCGCCTCCCACTTGGTGGCATGGCGGCAACCATGCTCGGAGAGGAACAAATCATCCCTGTCATTGGACCCCTGAGTCAAAGTCTAGAAGGTGTCAAGTTGTTCATGAAAACGCTCGTTGATCAGCAACCGTGGCTGTATGAGCCCAGCCTCATACCAATGCCATGGAAGGACTCCAACATGAAGAGTCTGCTTCGTAGGGATCAGAATGGCAAGCGGAAGCTACGAATTGGTGAGTGATTACGAATGACAGAAGCAAATGTTACGTGGAGAGAATAGTGTGTGACGTGAGAAACACGACCCACGCCGTGCCGTGTCATTTTCATTGCGTGCATTCCTTTTGAGAGGATGCCACATGCTTGTCGAGTATGGCTAACATCCTCATGTTCAGGTGTCATGGCAGATGATGGCATCGTGAGACCACATCCTCCTATCCTTCGTGGCATCACCACGCTCGTGGACAGGCTCAAGGATCATAACGACATTGAAATTGTCGACTTTTCCCCATATAAGCATGCAGAAGCATGGCGCATCGTCTCAAGTCTGTATCTCGCCGACGGGGGCCATGAGGAAGCCGAAGCGGTTGATGCGTCAGGTGAACCCTGGCGGCCACTGAGTACTTTCATCATCAAGGAGAACCCGAATGTAAAGGCCCGCACTTTGCCCGAAACTTGGAAACTGACTCTTGAGCGCGATGCATACAGAGAGTCATATACGCGACATTGGAACAGCATCAATACAAGTCTACCTGGACCCGATGCTAACATGCCTGTAGCCGTGGATGCGAAAGCCGAACGGGATAAGATGGTTGATGTAATACTATGCCCAGTAGGGCCTGGAACGGCCCCGTTGCTAGATACTGCCCGATACTGGAACTATACCTCGCAGTGGAATTTGCTCGACTATCCTGCACTCGTCTTTCCCACTGGTCTTAGATGTGGGCCTGAGGATCAAGCCGAAGTATGTTATCGGCCCAGAAATGAGCAAGACGCCTACAACTACAATCTTTGTACGTTTCATTTTGGTACTGCTGTGCGACCGTCGTGTAGGAGAAGCTGACGCGGCGATAGATGACCCGCAGAAATACGTGGATGCACCAATCTCGCTGCAATTGGTGGCTCGGCGTTTCGAAGACGAGAAGCTCATTGAGGCACTGGAGATGATGCTCGATATCTCCAAACTCTCCACGGCACCCGTGGCCACAAAGCTGTGAGCGACGCTGTCGCCATGAACATTTGGTAGACCCGTTCCTTTGTCGTCACCACTCGAGCGCCGTACCTTCCACGTTCAGCCGTGCGGCGACCATCCCTCGCCGTGTTCATGATGATGACTCGCCATCCACGGCAGCAATTGGTGGATTTCCCATCTCCCGCTGACTGTCGGCTACCAGAAACGCGAGCTCCAGCGCCTGCTTCTCATTAAGTCGTGGATCGCAGTACGTGTGATATGCTTGGCTCAAGTCCTTATCCTGCAGGCCTTCACTACCACCCGTACACTCTGTCACAGCATCGCCGGTAAGTTCGAGATGCACACCTCCCAAGTAAGAGTCGCTCTCATTGTGGATGCGTAGCGCAGATGACAGCTCGTCAAATACATCGTCGAACGACCTCGTCTTGATGCCATCTTCGGTCGAGCGAGTATTTCCATGCATAGGATCGCATTGCCAGACGACAACGTGTCCTGTCTTGCGGACGGCTTCGATATGTTTAGGTAGCATGCTTGCAATTTTCTCTTTACCGTAGCGTGTAATCAACGTGACCTTACCGACCTCCTTCCGCGGATCGACGAGGTCGAGCAGTTGAACCAGATCTTCGGCTGTGGTCGTGGGTCCTACCTTGATGCCAATGGGATTCTCCACGCCACGTGCGTACTCGATGTGAGCATGATCGGGCTGCCGTGTACGATCACCGATCCAGATGAAGTGTGCGCCTGTGTTGTAGTAGCCCATTTCCTGGCCTTGTGCTGCGGTCCTGCTTGCCAGTGATGTACCTTTGGCCAAAGCGGAGCTTCTACGTGCGGCAGGCGCATCACGATTAGATGGATGGCGCAACTTTCGTGTCAAGCCCTCTTCATACGCCAGCAAAAGTGCTTCGTGACTAGTGAACAGATCGACACTTTGAATTTGGTTAGATGTGTCAGCACCGACTGTCCTCATGAAGCGCAGACTGGAGCTGATGCTCTCCACGATACTAGTGTATTTCTGTAGCAAGGTAGGATCCTGCACATGTCCCAGTGACCAGTCCAAGGGATTGTGTAAATCGGCAAAGCCACTCGACAGCTGAGCGCGGACATGGTTCAGTGTCGCAGCCGAGTGAAAGTAGGCTTGGACAAGCCTATCCGGATCGATTTTACGGTCATCGGGTCGGTGGCCATTGAGTATGTCGCCACGATAGCTAGGGATCTCCCGTCCTTCCACGATCTCTGTCGGCTTACTCCTCGGTTTCGCGTACTGGCCTGCCATGCGAGCAATGCGTACTACGGGCTTGTTGCCTCCCCAGATGAGGACCAGAGACATTTGAAGCAGCAGCCTGATCTTGGAGTCGATGGCCGATGCATTGCAGTAATCGAAAAGTTCTGCACAATCGCCGCCTTGAAGTAGGAATGCTTTGCCCAGAGCAACATTTTTGAGAGACTTCCGCAATGCCCAAATTTCTTGCGCGGTGACGAGTGGTGGTACATGGTTCAGTTTGGTGATGGCTGCGTCAACGGCTCTTTGATCGTCATATTCGACTTTTTGAGCAATTGGTCTGTCTCGCCACGATGCTGGACTCCACTGGCCATGGGCTCTCGCACTTGGCGCCTCAGCCGACGACATGCTTGTGTTACTGCGATCAGACGCCGTTAGGCTTATGCAGATAGTGTCGCCGAGAGTCTGAAGGCAGTTTGCAGTAAGTTAGATATCACGAGTTGAAGAAAGCAAGTCGGTCAGCATGACTCGTTGCCCGATGTTGCACAGAATATTTCCGCTGTTCATAAATTCGTTCGCTGGCTGGCATGCCTGCCACTTGTCGGATGGACCCATTACAGGAGTAACATTCGACAATATCACATGTAGCCGAGCAATTCAGACGGCTCTTAAAGCGCCTCGAGCCACATAGACATTTGTGTACCTTGTATATATACCCACCCAATAGCGTAGAGAGAAGAAGAGAGCTCGGTAGTCCAGCTTCGGCCATTGACCATCGGCGGGCACATCGGCTCCACATCGAGTTCCTTCTTTGAATAACTACATTGCTATCACTACTGCCTACAACCTCTCCAGCCACACCCCCCTCCCAAAACAATGGCCGAAGAACCCCAACCCTCAACCATAACCTCCGGCGCCGACGCTCCCGACGTCATCCCCGCCAACGCCGAAGACCGCAAAGCCGCGCAAGCCCTCTCCTCCCTCGACTCGAAAGGCGACGATAATGCCGCGCCCAAGAAAGAGGTCGACCTCAAAGCCCTCGGCGAAGCAATGAAGAATCTCGACTTCACCCAGAAGAACTCGAAGAGCAACAAATCCACCACCACCACCCCATCATCTTCCGCCGCGAAGAGGGACAAGGACGAAGCAGCGAAGCCCGTGGTCAAGGTGAATCCAGCAGATGTCACGCTCTTGGTAGAGCAGTTGGATTTGTCCAAGACGAAGGCGACGGAGTTGTTGAGAGCGCATGATGCGGATGCGGTCAAGGCGATGACGGCGTGGGTGCAGGCTGCTGTATGAAGGATGAATGAATGAATGAATGGTGCAGAAGCAACATATTGAGACGTTGGTACAACGAATGAGCCTATACGGAACAACAGACATCTGGTCGAGGGACATTGAAGAGTGTAAGCCATCGCAATGGCGTTTGTCCGTCTACCGCTGAAAGCAATTCGAGGGAGGAAAGAGTCGGAGAACGATCAAGTGCTGCAAGGATGCCAAGCTCACGGTATGAGTGAAAACGCTGCAACATATTTGCACGGTTGTATGTATAGGTATCTTACGAAAGGCGCTGTCAGAGGCTGCGCGAGGCAAGAGCAAGGAGACAGGGAATCCGTACGCCATTCCTCCCTTATTTCCAGCTTGCTCATCTATTTCCTGCTGCAAACTTCAAAATTCTCCTCCACCGAAGAAAGTCAAGCGTCGACTCTTAGGCTCCTTCCCGTCTTTGAAATCAAGCTTCCGCATGCGATTCATAGGCGCTGTCTGTTGTACTAGGGAGCTTGGCGCGGCTAAGTATGCTGGTGTAGCAGGTGAAGCATCACCACCGTTCTCGCTGTTCTCCTTTTCGATCGCGGTAATCTTAGGCGTAATTCCTATTTCAGAAGGTGTGTCGAACTTCTTTGGAGTACGGCTGAGGGAACCTCGTCCCAAACTGCTCTTACGATCACGAACCACATTCCCGTCGATGTTCAACAGGCTGGTCGGCTCCATGGACTTGCGACGGCGCTTCCCAGCACGCGGGACATCTTCGACATCCACAGCGTACGCTTCGTCTGCCTCGTCCATGCGACTGCCTTGTGTGTCGCAGTCTGACACCCAGCGGCTGTTCACGCAATGAATCTCGTGTCCCACACCAGTCTCTGTGACCTGCTTGTTGTGCACGCGCAGGCGCTGCAGCGTGGTCGGCGAACCTTCCTTGAACACAAGATGAGTCACGCGCTCGCTGAACGTCTTTGTGGTCTTTGCGCCGAGACGCTGGAGTAGCACAATGAAAGCCGGTGTTGCGCAGCCACCATCAGTCGTGTATACCTCCACGAGCGCCACAACGCCTCTCAGTGGTGCAGCAGGATGAGGCGTCATCGGCACTGTCCCAGGTGTCATAGCTGATGCCTTGAGCGGCGTCTTTATCGGCGTCGCTGATGCCTTCAAAGCAGCCCTGCGTAACGATGCTGGCTTCTGCAGCGTTGCGGGCCGCCTATTTTGCTTGGCTGCGCTTCGTGTGGGAGTTCGAAATCGCGATGGAGGCACAGCAGTCTTTGCATGCTCTTCATATGATCTCTTCGCAGGCAGGCCGGGGTATCGTTCGCCTGTAGGAGTAGCTGGTGGCTGAGGTGTAATGTTCTCCCGCACCACCGCAGGCTCGATGATATATGCATTGCGAGCAGGCAAGCCAGGAAAGCGTTCCTTTACAGCCGAATCTTTCTGAGTAGACTCTGCTGTGGCAGACGTAGTCATTCCTGCTGCCGTTATATTCGAATTGCTGACGAGCTCTTCGTAAGAATTAGAGGCAGGCAGGCCAGGAAATCTCTCCGGCGATTTGTAGGATACCGCTCTTCTCGAGTCAGCTGTGTCATCCAGCCCATAGCTGTTGTGCGGCATGCCTGGAAACCTCTCAGCAGCTGTTGGATCAACACTGTCAGGCACGCTTGTGCCCGGCGTTCTTGCGAACAACATTCTGGATATCGGGGTCTTTGGAGACGACAACGCATTTTCATCTTTATCGATATGAAAGTGACTGGGCACGCTGGTGCCTGGAGTTTTGGCCACAGGCGAGCCTGTAATAGGCGTCTGCGAAGCTTTACGCAATTTCCTCTCGCTGGCCAGACCGTGAGGCATACTAGTCCTCGGTCGCGCGGGCGTCGCTTTGAATGGCGTCCTGCTGTTAGTAAAAAGATAATTACCATATGGGATCTCAACACGAGGCAGACTGAGGCCATGAGAAGCTGGTGGTCTCTCGGCATGCTGGCTGGGAGTGCGCTGGAATATTGCAGGCAATGACTTGCGCCTAGATGATATCGTTGCTCTAGCATATCGAGGAACCTCATCGATCCCTTCATCCTGGGCATCGTCAAGTGCGATGTCAGTTTCTGGCACGTCTCTAGCTGCCGTGGCTGATGCTTTGGAAGGAGACGGCGAGCAGTCCATGTTACTAACTGGCACACGCTCAATCGCAGTCTCAGCGCGGGGCATTGCTTGCTCCTCGCAAGCCCCAATCGATTGTGCGAGTGAGTCCACATCAATCAGTTCGCTCAGTCTCAGAGAGGAGCGTCGTACGGTTGCGTTCTCGCCGTTGATCGCGATCCCTTTGCCATCGGTCTCTTCCACGTCAGGCTCGGCAGCGACTGCCTTGTCGCTGCCCTCAGTCAGCATTGCATCCTGTTGCGGGCTTGCTTGGATCTCAGGCTTTCCATCCGTAAGGGAAAGACCGGCTGTGACCTCAAGACTTTCGGTCGATTCGATCTGTGGGAGACCGCGAGACGTGGCAATGTTTGCATCGAAGTTGAACGGGATGGTGACGTCCTCGCGGATGTTTTGCCATTGTAGTGTCTCTTGCCTCGGTGTCGCATCTGCCATTTCCACATCGTTGGGTAGAGTTTCGGCTGCGAGAGATTCTCCTTCGCTCTGCGTCTCATGGTAATCTCTGTTGAGGCTGTCGTCCAGGCTCCATGTTGTCAGATCTTCTGGACATCTAGCTTCCACCACGGCTTCGATACGCTCGGCAGCGTTGGATGAATGGCTGACATGCCAAGGATAGCCGTCGTCTCCACGCTCCTCGTGCAGCACGTCATCATCGGAAATACTATCGTGTGGCTCGTTGTCATCTTCGGTGAGTATTGACATGGACTCTTGCGTTCCACTCACGTCTTCTCGAACATCGCCCAATGGCATATCGCTAATGTCGTCCTCACCCGTGAATGGGTGTTGCCTGTCTGCTGCATGCTCTGTTTCGTCCTCTGCCATTGCCTCGTCACCGTCGCGATCCTCTGGCGTATCTGACTGCTCCCAGCCTTCGACATCCTCATTCTCCTTCGGCCTGGACAGAGGCTGCAATTTGGGAAATACCATCGCTCGATCATGAGCTCTGGCCACTGTCGTTGGGCGCACCTCAGACACAGGAATGCTGGGCTTACAGTACGGCTTTTGCGTCTGCGGAGTGCCTTGCTGTGTGCCAAGCACCATGAAGCGTCTGACCGGAGTCTTGATGGGGAATTCGACGCGTGTGGGACTCATCTTGATCGATGCAAATTTTGCCACATCCGGCGGATTGCAGCGTTTGAGAGGTGTTTTGGGCCCAAGGAGCTCGTCACCTGATGGTGCTCCTACATCGCTGTCTTCGGCATGTCCTAAAGACCCTAAGCTAAGCTCATCTTTGTCTTCTTCTGAGTCATCTAGGTCTTCCTGGTCTGCCTTGGCTGTATGCCTCCATTGCATGGCTGCCCGACTCTCTTCTACTGACTCTTCGGTGGCGCGCATGGGCATGCGCGCACTGAGCAGTCTTGTGGTCTTGCCCGGCTGGTCCGCCGAGACTTCTGGATCTTGTTCATGTTGCTGCTCAGCTGAAGGCCGAGCCTCTGGCTCTACGTTTTCATCCGAAACATTCCTCCTCGTCGTCGTCGCAGGTCTACCTCGTGAAGCGGGCTTGCTAACGTTAGCTTTTGCAGTAGTGCTTTTCGCTGTCGCGCCTCGAGTAGGCTTCGGCGCCACCTTTGTGACTTGCGTGACCTTTTTCGGTGATAGCGGAGGAGCGCGTCCCTTCGCAGTTGTTGATGCCGTCGCTCTCGTTGCTCGCGTAGCTTTAGAGACCACTGGCGGTGGCAGCTCTGGCTTCTGCTTTCCCTCATCGGTCGATTCGGCCTTGGGCTTGTTTTTACTTCCTTTCGGTCTGCCGACCTTAGCTGTGGACTTTGTGGCAGGCGCCTCTTTGCCCGGCTCTTCGTCTCGCCGGACTCGCGTTGTGCTTCTCTTGGCAGGCTTTGGCACGTCGTCCTGCTTCGTTGAAGGCTGCGTGCGTCGTGATACTGATCGCACGACTGCAACCTCTGAGTCGTCCTGCAACTCATCGAAATCCTCGTCCGGCACCTCAACTTCCAGTTCTGTCTTTTTTGCGCGCATCGTCTTCGTCTTCGCCTTGGCTTTCGTCGCTGCCGTCTGCGCTGGTGGGTCTTTGACCGCCATCCTGCGAAGGGGCTTCTTGGCGAGCATATTGGCCGTCGTTCCGCCCGATGTACGGGTCCCTCCTCGTGTTGATACCATGTTCGTGTACCTTATGGGCGGAAAGAATGCCTGCGCCGAAGGAGGTTATTGATCGGGCCAGAAAGCGCAGTCGCCGGCGATGTTTGTTATGGGCTGGACCCGACAACACGCGACACTTCCCTGTCATGGCAACGCGAAAACAAACTACGTCGATCATGACATCATGACAGGACTCCTCCTCATAGTAGTAGCAATCATTGATCCCGATTAGGATCAGCTTCGAAGTTCCACTTCAAGATATCATGCGTAGCACCAGCGGGGCACGATCCGTCTTGCAGAAGCACAAGCGCCGCCGCTTTATTCACTTCACAGATGCACACATACGAAGCGACGATTGACGCATGCGGAGTGCAGAAGAAGAGCCTCACCCCCCATGCCGCCAGATCATGTTCCACTAAGCTAGCGTGCCCTCATAAGGTATGGACGTGTACCTAGAGAAAGGTAGAAGGTAGAACTGCTAACTGCTACTGATTTACCCGTGCTGTACATGTCATTCATATTTCCTTCTCTCGATAATCTCACCGCGCTCTACCATACACACTACTCTCTGTCTGTCCATTGACCACTCAGGTCCCCTGCCACAGTGATCTACACTGGCCTGGTAGACTGTTGTCATAATCACCACCATGGCGGCCGCTGCGAATGTTCACGATTCCAACTGCCTCACCATTGAGGAGCTGGAGCACCATGCCCATAGTATGATGGATAAGCAGACGCGTGACTATTACAACGAGGGTGCCGACTCTGGCTCGACCCTGCGCGAAAACACGACAGCATATCAGAAGTACCGCATTCGTCCCAGAGTGCTGCGAGATGTATCGGCAGTCGATACCAGCATGAACATCTTCGGCCACAAGAACAGCATCCCACTCGGCGTTGCACCCACAGCAATGCAACAACTCGCCCATTCGGACGGCGAAGAAGGTACCGCACGAGCCTGCAAGAACCTCAATGTCGCCATGGGTCTTTCCTCCTTCTCCACCAAAACCCTCGAAAAGGTCGCCGCCGCCAGCGAAGACAACCCCAATGTCCTCCAACTGTACCTGTTCGAAGAGAAAGAGCACAGTCGCAAACTCATCGCGCGCGCCAAAGCAGCAGGATACAAAGCCGTCTTCTTGACTGTCGATACGCCATTCCTCGGCCGTCGTAATCTCGAGATTCGGAACCAATTCAAACTGCCACCTCACCTCAAGGTTGAAAACTTCGCCGAAGATGACCCCATGCAGCCCGACAACGTCTCAGCCGATAACCAAGGACGAGGTCGTCCAGCGGCTCCCACTCGCAAAACCAGTCAGGCGGGCTACCACGATGGCGAGAAACGAGTCCTGCCAACCGGACCAGTGACTTTCCACACACACGCAGCGAATCCGACGCTCACGTGGGAGGAGGACATTGATTGGCTGAAGAAACAGTGTCATCCAGAGATGCAAGTATGGGTCAAAGGCATCGCCACCTCGGAAGATGCCATCCTCGCAGTACATCACGGCGTAGATGGCATCGTAGTCTCAAACCACGGTGGTCGACAGCTCAATGGTGCACTCGCAACCATCGATGCCTTGCCCGAGATTGTGGAAGCTGTGGGTGGCAAGATTCCGATCCATGTAGACGGCGGTATTCGACACGGCACAGACGTGTTTAAAGCACTAGCTTTGGGTGCAGACTTCGTTTGGATCGGCAGGCCTGTACTTTGGGGCCTGGCGTACAAGGGACAGGAAGGTGTAGAGTTGTGTCTGAAGCTGTTTAGTGACGAGATCAAGCTGTGCATGGCACTTGCGGGTGTGACCAAGGTCAGCGAAATCAACAAAGAATATCTCGTCAAGGTAGGCCGACATCTCCTGTCCAGGATCGAAAAGTTACGTGCTAATCAGTTCGCAGATTGATAAGAGTGGCTTCATCTCACGTCTTTAGCTGACTCGTACTGCTGCGAATATGTTTAACACCACTGTGCATGCACAGGCATGAATTCACGTAAAGAACGACCTCCTCGACTTCTTGTCGCTCCTATCGCCAGCATCAGCTGCAGACATGTCGTTTCGTGGTTGGTCGCGCTTTCGCTTCGCCGTACTAGCTTGTATGAGCGGATGCAAGACCTGGTCAGGCGGCGTGGGTTCCTTCACAATCTCTTTGATAGTCTGCCTCGATAGACAGCCATCGATGTGTTCATTGAACTTCCGCTCGTCAGCAGGCTGCGGTACGCCACATATTGGGCAATTCCATCGTTCGAGCGCTTTGCGAGGAGGACTGTTCTGCTCGGCAACGCGAGCTTCTTCCTCTAGCAGTGACCGCCAAGCAAATCCGTTGCCATATCTTCGATAATCAGATGGAGCTCGATCTGGCCTGTACGATATTCCCTCGGGTGCATATTGCTTCTCAACCTCAGCCATTTCTGCTTCCCGTTCCTCGCGTGCAGCGTCCTCGAACTCCGCATCCGGCCATTTTTGCCAGCCTTCCTCATCAAGTTCCACATTGCTCACGTGCTGTCCATCTGTAACGTTGCCGCAAGAATTCTTTGTCCGCTTCGTCCTGCCGAAGAAGTCCACGTCACCCTTTTTGATTGAGACAAGATGTGTACAGCGTAAGCCCATGAGCCTTAATTTCATGCCAGGATACTCCTTCTCCAGTTTCTGCAGCATAGGCAGACTGAAGTGAAACAGATCGTCAGCCGTATACACGGCTTTTGGTGGTTGAACTTGGCGTGTGAAGACCTCATAAGTATGCAGCTTGACCTTTAGGCACAAGGTCCTTCCCTTGAATTCTGTTCTCTGCAAGTCCTTTTCGAGTTCTTCAGCAGTCCAACGCAGTTTGGCGCGCAATTCGGCAGGGTCTGATATATCATGAAAAGTACTTTCCGTGCCAACGCTTTTGCGTTCGAATTCTTCTGCAGGCCTTACATCGGTCCGTCCTAGACCCAGATATACACCTAATAGAAACTCGAACGCTTTTTCTCCAAACAATCGATTGAGGTACTGCCGTTGTGGATAAATGTCACCACAAGTCTTGATGCCAATGGCATCGAGCTCGCGCTCTAGCACGCGGCCGATACCGTTCACTTTGCGAGTGGGCAAGTCTCGCATGAAGTTCAGAATGGCATGCCGCTCCGAGGGCAACCTGTATTGTCCATTCGGCTTGTTCTTGTTGCTGCAGATCTTCGCCAACTTGGCATTTGCAGCGATACCAGCAGAGATGGTGATTCTCGTTTCCTGAAAAACTTGTGCCCGCATTTGGCTCACTGCGTCCTCTGGCTGCACGTGATGACGTTCGCAGTATTGTGTGAGATTGAGGTAGGCTTCGTCGATACTTGCAGATTCGAATCTGGGATCATACTGTTCTAGTACGGCGCGTACCTCTGACGCCTTAGCCGTATACTTGTCGAAATTCAGCGGGAGATGAATTAACTGCGGACACAGCTTGTCCGCCACAAATCCAGCCATTCCAGAGCGGCATCCGAACTTGCGAGCAACATAGTTACAGGTTGTGAGAACTCCCATGCCTACGGCGAACGGGACCTCCTTCAGCTCTGGTCGGTCAAGCTCTTCCACAGCGGCGTAGAAGGCATCGCAGTCGATGTGCACTACTGCCTGCGACAGATCGCGAGCACATTCCAGTTCGGCGATATAGTCGTCGGCTTTCTTGAGATCATTCTTCAAGCCTCCGTGTGCTTCGATTCGCTGCAGCTCCCTTTTCTTCGCCAATATGCGATTGATCTTAACCGTCAAGTTCTTGTCCTTGTTCTCTTCATTATTGAAGTACTTGCTTCCCTTGGACGCCTCGTATATGATCTCGCTGACCTTCTTCTGGTCGACTCCATCTTGTCCCGACTTGGTCAGGGAAGGGCCCAGCAGGTGGTATTTGAGAGTCGATTGAGACGCTGCTGGGAGGTCGCTTGCGAGGCCATGCTGTGGCGGCGGCGGTGGCTCTACGTGATCGGTGTTCGTTGTATGCTCAGAATCTTCTTGCTCCGACTCCTCTGGCATGTCAGTGCCGACCCTCGAATGGCCAAATGGCAGGTGGTGGCAAAGCACATGGGATACGTTATGTGATCTCGAGTTCTGCAGGTCGAAAGTGCACGCCGTGACGCGGGGAGAAAGACGCGCCGTGAAAGGCGTGCGTGACGCGCACTTTCCAAGCACTATGAAATCAGAAACATTCGTCTAATCGTACGTGGCCCCACGGGCAGGCTATACAACATATAACATCAAAGGATGCGCGTACGGGAAATTCATCTCGAAATGGACATACCGCATCAAGCAGTGTCTTCTCACTACCAGGTATTATTTTCAAGTGCAGTACTCGTCGTACACTTGTACAACCAACCTCGCAATCCTACAGCCGCAGCCGTTCATGCTCCCAATGCAAAGGGTATCATCTCCATCAGCTGAAAAATGCAATGCCCGAAATACGCCATCAAAATGCACTCCACGACCTCAAAAGCCTGCAATCTTCTTAAACCAACTCTGCCTCCTATTGTTCGCTGGCATCGCTGGTCTACCATCCCAAGTCTTTACACCCATATCATCGAAGCCCAGGCTGTTGCTTGGTCCACCATAGCTCTTATGGCGACCATGAGAGCTACCTCCACTTCCACTGAGCACTTCGCCTTCCCTTCTGGCCTCACGGCGTCTTCTGCGACGCTCTGAATCTTCGTCGCCATATCCCTCTTGCTCTCTTCTTCGCCTGTTACGATACTCGCGTGCCGTCGTCTCATCGAGATCAGGCGTGTTGTCATTGGCGAAGTGCACCGGCGCATCGACAATAGTGCCCTCAATGGGCGGAGGCGGTGGCGGGGAGTCGTTGACACTGTGCACCCAGGACGCGGTCTTATCGCCGCCGGTCTTGATCGCGTGAGTTATTGCTGACGGGATCGCGGCACGGGGGGAGTGCTCACCATTGCGCTTGTCAAAATACCCATCAACTGGCGCAGCGTAGTCAGTGCGACGGCGTGAAGGTCTTGGACGATCCCTTTCGACCCCTTGATCAACGCTGCGTCGCATCCTGCGTTCTTCTCGTCTCATACGCCGAGCTTCTTCGTCCTCTGGAGCGTCCATGTAAGATCGTCGTCGGTCCGTCTTAGGTCGTGAAGCTGCAGCGGCTTCGTCCTCCATGCGTTGACGTTCTCTTTCTCGACGCCTCTCACGTCGTTCTTCGCGAGCCTGCTCTTCTTCGCGGGCGAGGCGATCTTCTTCAGCACGACGTGCATCCTTTTCGGCACGGCGGGCACGGCGTTCCTCGCGTCTCTGGGCTTCACGATCTTCATCCTCCTCTCGAATTCTTCCGCGGCGATTGACTTCCTTGTCGCGTTGCCGAGCTGCACGAGCGTCATCTTCAGCTGCTTCGCGTGCACGCCGTTCACGACGCTCGCGTCTCCTTGCATCTTTGGCTTCGGGGTCATCCATGTCAGTGACAGGAGCATCCGCGTACCCACCACCATCTGAAGGTTTGCGAGTGCGATCGACCTTACGATCTTCCCGTCGCAATCGCTTCGCATAGTCGTGCTCATATGCCGAGCCGCGTTTGCGACGCGCGTCTTCGTTCTCGTAAGCTTTGCTCTGGCGTCTATCTGGCGCGGGACGGGAAGAGAATGCGCCAAATATTCCACCCATGAGACCGGTCGACTTCTTGGCAACCGACGTAGTTCTTCGTACCGGCGCTGGTCGATCCACAAACGCGAGATCATCAGGACCTGACGTGACCTTGGCGTCTTCTGACTGCTGGGGAATATCGAACATGAGGTCGTCAGCAGCGTCTCCAAGACCTCCAGACATATACGAAGACTTGCGCTCGGACTTGCTGGACTTTTTGCGCTGCTTGGGCTCCTCGATATCCTTTGCAGAATCCTCTGGTCGATCAATCATGACGAGGTCGTCGGAATCGACAGCATAAGGATCCGGTACCTTGCGAGAGCTCTTCTCACGCGTCGATTTAGATCGCGCGACGCCCATGACTTTCGCTGCTTTCGCCGACATGTCGCGCTCTTCAGGCGGAGGTGAGATCAAGCCGGAGTCATCCACAGCTGTGGAATGGCGTCGCGAGCTGGACTTGGCAGCAGACGTCGAATGTCTGGTAGACTTCGACCTTGAAGGAGGTGCACCGATACCGAACATTGAGAAGCTCATGCCACGGGACGTGCTTGGACGCGACTTCGATTCCCGCTTCCCATCCTTGTCTGAGCCCGACGACTTTGAGGACTTCTCGAGCGGATCCTTTTCGGATGCTTTGCGTGCCGACTTCGAGCGCGACAAGCCTGCTGGACGATCCTTGGGTGACGTGGCTGAAGCGTCCTTTTTGGCAGGCTTCTTGGCAGGAGTTGCTCCCCAGAAACCCCAGGACGATGTGTCCTTGTCGCGGACGACTTTGGGTCGCTCTTTCTTGCTGGATCTGGGCTTCTCCTTTGGAGCATCGTCGTCAGGTGGCGGCGTCGGCAGGTCGTCCGCCTCTCCAATCAAATCATCAAAATCAGCTGGAGGTGCAGGTGCCTCAACCACCACCGGCTCGATCTTCTTAGACTTGGAGTCCTTGGAAGGTTTGACGGACACCTTCTTATCTTTGCTTGAGGATTTCTTTGGAGGAGAAGATATCATTTCAGGTCCTGCTGGGTCGTCGAGGAAGTCGTCGAGAGGAAAGCCGCCAGGTACCGGCGAAACAGATGCTGGAGGAACAGGTTCTGGAGGCGGCAAGTCTTTCTTGTCCTTCTTGGAGGAAGAGCTCTTCTTTGATTTCTTGTCGGATACGACAACGGGCTCTGGTAGCTCGAAGACAGGTTCCGGCTCGGGTTGAGGCCAGAAGTCGACTGGAGGTGGAGGTGCAGCACTAGCGTCCTTCTTCGACTTGGTTGGCTTGGCGTCAGCGGAATCCCCCTGGAGTGCCTTGATGCGGTCTTGAATACTTGAGCTTTTGTTCGCGCTTTTCGATTTCGAAGTCACAGCCGCAGCAGCTTTGGGCGGCGACATTGCTGAGGTGAGCGCGTCGTCGTCGAAGGAAAAATCTGGCATCTTCGGCGCAGCAGTAAATGCTTTGTTCTGATTGGCCCATGGATCCAGGTCAATCTTATTTCTCGCTGCCGTTGCGGCTGTGGCTTTTTTGGTAGATTTGAGTGACGAACCCCAAAATCCCCAGCCGTCTGCCGCTGCCTTAGGCTCTTCTTCAAAGTCGAGCATCGAATCTGGCTCTGGCTCTTCGATCAATTCAGCAGTAATAGGCTCTTGCTTGGCCTCGCTTTTCTTGCCTGTCTTGCTGTCGACCTTGGACAGCTTGTCGCTGCCCTTCTTCTTGCTGTCCTTGTCCTTTGACGACTTTTTCGGTGCAGGTGTTGGCTCGTTGTCGAAATCTAGCATATCATTAGGCTCGTCTCCCAACGCTGCAGCAAAGGCTTCTTCGTCTGCTTTGCGCTGCGCTTCGGCGGCCTCTTCGTCCGCTTTGCGCTGTGCTTCGGCGGCTTCGGCGGCTTCGCGCTCCCTTTTCTCCTTTGACGTCTCTCTGGTCGACTTTGATTTAGAGCTGCTGCCAAACAACCCCCAACCCGACGCACTTTCCTTCTTTTTGTCGTCTTTCTTCTTCTTATCCTCTTTGGGCGACTCACTAAACGGCTCTGCAACTGATTCGGGCGCTGCTTCTGCACCAATGTCAAGAATGTCATCGAACGCCGATTTCTTCGACTCCTTTGAAATGGTCTTCGACAGTGAAAGTGGTATTTCTTCCACTTTCAGTGCGTCCGTGACTTTGCTACTCTTTTTGTCGGCCTTGCCTTTCTTCTTTGTTGAAGCACCGAAGCTCCAAGGGTCTGCAGCGGCTGATGCGCTAATGTCGAGTAGATCTGTGGCAGCAGAAGCATCCGCGGGAGGCTCGTCGAAGTCAGACGGCGTTTGTACTGCTGGAGGTATGGGCTCGAAAGTACTTCCCTTCTTCGCGCCCTTCGTCTTGGCTTTCTTGCCGGTTGTCCACGAAGACGAATGGTCTTCTTCTGCGGACTTCTCTTGCACAGACTCGGGCAGTAGCACAGATGCGCCTGGGCTCGGATCAGAGATCTCCGTGATGCCCTTACTCTTGTCCTTCTTGCTCGTCTTCTTTTTCGTTCCTGTAGACCACGAATTGGCCCAGTCATCTTCGCCCTCAGCTTTAGGTTCCACCACATCTTCTGGCACGAGGAAAGCATTATCGACATCGAGCGGTTGTGGCTCTGGAGGACTCCATATATCACCTTTGCCCTTCTTGCCCTTTTTGTCGGTTTTCTTTGCGTTCCAGCCCCCAAACCAATCTTCATCCTTCTTTTCTTTGACTGCTTCTTCCGGTGGTGGCGGAGGCGGTAACTCTTCGAGAGCACCTTTCTTGTCCTTTTTCTTGCTCTTGCTAGTGGTGTCTCCCCAACCGCCACTCATCCAATCGTTAGCTGGTGCTGCTTCGGCAGCTGGCGGGGGTGGAGGCACATCGATGACTGGGTCTACTGCCGGCTCCTCAGACCAATCGAATCCGAAGCTACTTTTCTTCTTCTTATCCTTCTTGGAGCTCGCCGAGCCCCATCCATCAAAGGCGTTGACAACAGCAGGCGCAGGTTCAGGCTGTGACACCGGAGCGGGCTCCTCGACTGGCGCTTCGACCACAGTATTCTTCGTAGATTTCTTGGCTTTCTTCTTCTCTTTGGCAGACATGCCAAAACTGCCCCAGGTATCAGCTTCCTTTTCGTCCGATTCTTCCTTCGCAGCTTCGAGTTCTGGTACAACGATTGGTTCAGCTTCGGGCTCAGGTTCCCACATCGACGCGCCCTTCTTCTTCTTCTTGTCCTTCTTCGTACTGAAAGATGACCACGGGTCGTCTGCTGGAGGCTCTTCAGGCGAGGGAGGGGGAGGAGGAGGAGGCGACTCGACAATTGGCTCGGGTTCAGGGTCGGCTTCCCACATCGATGCGCCCTTCTTCTTCTTCTTGTCCTTCTTCGTACTGAAAGATGACCACGGGTCGTCTGCTGGAGGCTCTTCAGGCGCGGGAGGGGGAGGAGGAGGAGGCGACTCGACAATTGGCTCGGGTTCAGGGTCGGCTTCCCACATCGATGCGCCCTTCTTCTTCTTCTTGTCCTTCTTCGTACTGAAAGATGACCACGGGTCGTCTGCTGGAGGCTCTTCAGGCGAGGGAGGGGGAGGAGGAGGAGGCGACTCGACAATTGGCTCGGGTTCAGGGTCGGCTTCCCACATCGATGCGCCCTTCTTCTTCTTCTTGTCCTTCTTCGTACTGAAAGATGACCACGGGTCGTCTGCTGGAGGCTCTTCAGGCGCGGGAGGGGGGGGAGGAGGAGGCGCCTCGACAACTGGCTCGGGTTCAGGGTCGGCTTCCCACATCGATGCGCCCTTCTTCTTCTTCTTGTCCTTCTTCGTCGTGAAGGATGACCACGGATCGTCTACTGGGGGCTCTTCAGGTGCGGGAGGTGGTGGAGGGGGAGGAGCCTCAGCAATCGGCTCGGGTTCTGTTGCTACGCCTTTCTTCTTGGCCTTCTTCTTGTCTTTGGCGCTGAGAAAACCTCCCCAAGCATCCTCATCTGCCGGTGGATCTTCAGGGACGGGAGGAGCTGGCGCGTCAACGATCGGCTCTGGTTCTGTTATCGCACCCTTCTTTTTGGCCTTCTTCTTGTCTTTGGCGCTCAAAAAGCCTCCCCAGGAACTCTCGTCTGCTGGCGGCTCTTCTGGCGCAGGTGGCGGAGGAGCAGGCGCGTCCACGATTGGCTCTTGTTCTGATGTCGCACCCTTTTTCTTGGCCTTCTTCTTGTCTTTGGCGCTCATGAAACCTCCCCAAGGATCATCGTCCGCCTTGGTCTCTTCTTTAGCAGCCGGCAGGCCGAGATCGAGTGTGTCAGCTGCAGTATCTCCGCCGATATCGTCGAAGCTGAAATCAAACCCATTGGATTTCTTCTTGTCTTCTTTCTTATCTTTCTTCGAGAGGGACGTGAAACTCCAGCCAGAGGCCTCCTGCTTGGGCTCAGCGGGGGTATCAGCCGAGCTTCCAAAGCCCCACGACGCAGCCCCAGAACCCCATCCACTTCCCCATCCTCCAAAGCTGAAGCCGCTGGATTTCTCTGCTGCAGGTTCCGTCTTCTTGCCCAGTCCAAAGTCTAGATCGAGTTTCGGTGCGGCCTTGTCGTCGTTGAGGTCGATGTCGTCAAATTTCATATCGTTTGCTGGCTCTTTGGGCACTTCTGCGGCAGGGTCGTTCTACAAGAAATAATCAGCATCAGAGCGGACACATGTTTCTACGCGACGACACAATGCACACGTTGCGTGATTAGGAGACACGAGCGCGTCCGTTATCGATACGCAAGGCTGAGTGAGATTGCGGAGGTCTGAGCGCGCGGCCGCCACATCCCCCAGAAATGATCGGCTGCAGAAAGGGGGCCTAAGGCACGCCATTCGCGGGGACCGATGGAGCTGCCAAAACGAAATGAAGGATTCATCATCATCATCATAGTCCTCCTTATTGTTTCCGTCACGTTAAAACGTACCTTGCCCTTTTTCTTTTTGTCCTTCTTCGACTTGCCAAAGGACATCCAGTCGTCGGCATCGTTAGTCTCTGCAGCTGCCTCGGCAGCGGGAGGTAGTGTCTCTGGCTCAACCTCAGGAGGCGGCTCCGGGTCATTTTTGCCCTTTTTCTGTATATTGATAAGTATTCTGAGCGTGGAGTGTCGGATAGAAATGTTGCATACCTTTTTTTTCTTGCCGACAGTGGCAAATGTGCCCCAATCATCGACTGGATCAGCATCCGCGCTCGCTCCAAGATCGACTGTTTCCGTGGCTGGCTCCGGTTCCGGATCTTTGGGGAGCTCAGGCTCAGGCTCGGTCTTACCCTTCTTGCCCTTTTTCTTCTTGCTGGTGGTGAACCCTCCCCAATCATCGTCAGCTCCAGCGTCTGCTGTTGCCAGAGAAGGCTCGGCAACTTCGACCACGGGCTCCGGCTCGGGTTCTGGTTCAGCTTTGCCCTTCTTTTTCTTTCCCTTCTTACCGACAGCAGCGAAAGAGCCCCAATCTCATTAACAGGTCAGCATGGAATACACGGAGCGCATGATCGTCGTTGCGACACATACCATCGACTGGATCTGCCTCGCCAGCGCCGGCGCCGGCGCCAGCGCCAGCAGTTGCAGCAGTAGCTTCTTCCTCAGCTTTTTTGGCCTCTTCTTCTTCTTTTTTCTTCTTCTCCTCCTCCTCTTCTTCATCAAAATCATCCCAAGCATTCTTCCTGCAAATTTGGTCAGCCTCTAGCTCTCACGCACATCGCAAACGTGCATGACTGACTTCTTCTTCTTGTCCTTCTTACTCTTCTTGCCAGTATCCCACCAATCGTCGCCACCATCATCACCGCCGTCGCCGCCGCCGCCGCCGGGTGCATCGCCGCCAGCGTCCCCATTTCCACCTGAGCCTCCACCACCGTTATTCTCCTCTCCACCGGCACCACCATCACCGTCATCTTTCTTGTCCTCATTATCGCTATCTGCCCACTTGCTCATTTGTGCCTGCTTGGCCGCCTTCTTCGCCTTTTTATTTGCATGCGTTCGTATGTGGTCTGCACGGAAGAAGTCTACCTTGACGTCTCGTGCGTCGAGTGTCGGAACGAACCGCGTGACGCGAGGAGTTCTCTCGCAGAAGCGGTCGGTCGCAATATCTGCGTTCGTGAGGCATTGCACAGTTGCGAACGAATCGGTCGCTGTATAATCCGGCGGAAGATCGTGGATACTTTCTTCGTAACTGGGCGGAGCTACAATATGTGTGATATGAGATCCATATGGCCTATATATATCGCGCGGAGCAGCATTGCTTCGTGTGAGCTGTTTCGCGTCAATGCGCGAGCTTTCGAGCGCGGCATTTGTTCTCGAGCTCGTCACGGTCTCCCAAAAAGCGACGAGTCCTCTGATACGCGTCCTTAAGCCATTCGGTTCAATCAATCGACGAGTAGGTGGCTGGGTGTCGTGTTTGAGCAATTCTGCGGCAGCGAGATCTGCGTTGCAGGTTGCGACAGAAACTGCCATTGAGGGAGAGCGACGCAGTAGTGCAATCGTGCGACGAGGCTGGTATCATGGAAGGCGAGTCGACTGGGGCTTCGGGAGATATTGTGGCAGAGCTTTGAGACAAAGCTATGGGGCACGCAGCAGGGTAGCTGGATGGTCACTCGTGGTATGGAGAGGGATTTCGAAGAATGACGGACGGCGTGTAGAGGTGGAAGCAAGACGGTAGTTCACTGCTTGCTCGCGCGCAAGCAACAATAGATGATGGCCGCGGAATTAATGTGTGTGTGAGAGAGAGAGGGCATAGGCCAGGCGGGAATTGTAGTGTTGCAGGGGTTCCCAGAAGGGGCTTTCGAGAGTGTGTGTATCAACAAGCCAATCGTTGCCGAGAAACTAGCGAGTCCGTGCGACAGGATTCCGTCATGCGCCGTTGTGGTGCTGATCAGTGGCCCGGAACAGGATTGAATATGGCAAGCATGGCCTGTCGGATGCTGATGAACAGTTGTTAGGATCCCGAATCCAGAATCTAGAATGCCGAATCCAGAATCCAGGAGCAGCGGGCCGAACGATTTGTTGATAACAAGCTGGAAGTGTTAGACTACATGTATTATGCTCTGGGGTTGAGACGTCTATCTAATAAGAATTTTCGAATTTTTGCCGAAACCACTTGCCCGTGAGCACGACGACGACGCGCTGGCTCCCGTCTGGTGTCTGCAGGACATTGTAACGTGCAGTGTAAAGTTAGTGTGGTGCAGTGTGCATGCGGCATCTTCGCCTTGCCGCCATTCACGTTGCTGTTGGCGGTTGCTGCGGAGAGACGCTCGTTTCACCGCTTCAATTTGGCTCTGCTGATTGCTCGAGGATAAAGCTCGCCTGCATGCTGGCGCGCGAGAGGGTCAGCACACTACTGCAGCTAAGGGCGTAAGTAGCACAATGTAGCAAAGACCTGCCAAGCAAACGTCCGCCGGTCGTGAGGGTCCATGCAATAATCGCGAGTAGTATGCTTGCTTGATTGCTTGCTTGCTTGCGGTAAGAAGGGAACTGTCCGCTCTCCGTGCTGCCGGCGTGCGATAATTCTCGCATGCAATATTGCAGAGTGGATGCCTATCATGTTGTTAGCTGCCGTCATATCCATCACCGCCATTCTGACGGCACCATCATCAATATGTTGCCGTGGCAGGCAGTCGTATTCACGTCGCCATGCCATTACCATGCAATGAAAGCCCAGATAGAGCGTAAAATGAACCTTGGCATGGGTCTCGCGCGATATATGACAAGCATGGAATGACAGTTGTCGTCCAGACTAACAATCTGGAGGAAGAGTGAGGTCGAACATCTGGAGCTCCGGCATTCAGGTCTTGACGCATTGTGGACCCTGCACTGTTGGGAAGACATGTGGAAACAACGATGCAAACTTCGGCACAAGACAGGTAGTACCGTAAAGCTACTGAACTACTGAGCCTAAGACATGAACGAAACACAATGCAACATTGCCGTGTCAGGTGCTTGCGTCCGCCGTTCCGGTTCCATGATTACTTTACACACTTTCCCATTTCGCGACCCTCTCTCTTCTTCGAGGTGTGCGCCTGCCAAATGCTGTATCTTGGACGCCAACGCTATGCTCTCAACCGTCATCGCTCGCCGTGGAGAAGTCTCCATCACCTCGCCAGAATGCCCTTGACCACCCCGTCCAGCTCGACATTGCCCTTCACTGCGAGCTCATAAATGCCGGTCTGTCCGCTTCCCTCTCTGACCCAACGAGCGAGCAGATCGTTGGATTCTTTCGGCTTGACGTCGGGAGAAGCAGTCCCCACAGTGATGTGAGCCGTCTCGTTCACCGACGTGAAATGCTCCTTGCTGCCCTCCGCGGGGCTAAGGCGCACTACAAAAGCCATGACGCGACTGTCCCAGACCAGACGTTCCAGACGCACTTTGACCGAGCCCAGCTGAGCGTCATGAAGCGGGTAGTCCCTTCCAGCGTTCGGCGCAGATGCTGATGCGTACATTTCAGAGAAGTGCGCCCATTGCTCTGGATGCTGCGCCGACACTGCACGGTGTATCAGCGTCACATGAAATTCTGCCTGTACGCGCCGGCGGTTCTTAAGCATGTAATACATGGCTGCTGTTTCTGCCGCTACATCCGTGAACATTGCTTCAAGAATTGCAGCCAGTCTTGCAGCAGGGACATGGACAGCGACGTACTCGAGCTTACGTTCTTTCGGCTTGGCGGACCCGTTCTGCTGTGCCTTGATTACATTGGCCTGTCTGTTGTTGCCTTTGTTGCGATCGTCACGACCCTTGATCTCGTGTTTGAGTTCAACGTGATAATCGTTCATAGCCGCCTCAATTGCTGCGCTCATATCTTCAGCCGTTGGCATGTCGTGGTTCTGGAAGAGTTTGGGGTATTCCGTGTACAGCTGCGTAATGACGGTCTCGAGATTCTGACGCGATGTCGAAATGGGATTCAGGTTGATCGTCAAATCGAATTTATCGTCTGGCTCAACCTCTGGGTCGACTGATTCGAAGCGGTGCAGGAAGCCTTCCATAATCCCGACAATTTCGCCCTCGCCCTTGCTTGTATGTATGGTTTGATGATTGTCGCCTCTAGACAGTACTCGCTTCTGGAGAGCTACGCGAATGTCGTTGTAGTTCAAACGGTCGTGCACGAAGTGCAGAGCTACGAACTTTGCAGTGGGCACAATCTTGTGCATATCCTCAATCAATTGTCTTCGCTCCCGACGTTGATGGTTATTGCGATCAGCGATCACGACCGGGTGTTCGGCCAGCTGCTCTGAACATGCAAGAGCAAATGCTTGCGGCTTGCCTTTCTTGACGGTGATATTGTCGTTCTGAACGTGTCCCCAATTGAAAAGATGGCACAATGCCAGCGAGATTGTGGTTTTGCCGCAGCCGATCGTAGCCGCTGGCACAAGCACGATATCCTTGGCCGCCACATCGTTAGAAACTTCGCCAGCTTGCTCCTCTTGGCGGATGATATCAGATCCATTGAGGCCGACTTCAGCGAGAAAAGCGTCGCGCATTTCAATGATGCCATGGTTCTCGTTGTATCTCTTGGCCAGAATAGGATTCCCATGCAGTTTTCTGCGTGCAAAAAGGATGTACTGCTCAGTGATCTCCTTGTGCTTCTTATATCTTGGTTGTCGGCCCGCAATTACAGCTTTGGTGCACTCTCGCCATTGACGGTACATAAGATACGGCTCTTCGAACTTGTACTTGAAGAACCAATCGTGCCACACACCAGTATTCGCCTTCGACTGACATCTAATCACAAACCCTTCGGTGTCGCGACCATTGTAGTTCCCCGTCTCGGCGATCTTGTCGAGGAATTGCTTCACGTCGTTGATCTCGTCTTTGATGATGTACTGAGTCTTCTTGAACCCCCATTCGTCGGCAAAGCGATCAACGAGGTGGTGTGGGTATGTAGCAAATTCTGGCAAGTTGAGGTTGATTCCGTGTAAGTATAGTCCTGCGGCTTCTGGCGTATATGCAAGAACATGCTCCTCGAAATCGTCGTCACAAAGCTCGGCAACTGCAGTGGCGTTCATGTGTCGTAGCGTCGCAGCAAGATCTTTCTTGGTCTTGCCAACTGCCGCGAGATGTCGTTCAACCCATCGCTCTCCAGCTTGAGCGTGGCTCGTTTCTGTGTCATCGCGAGCGCCGGTGGAGTGCTTGCTGCAAACCAACAAGGTCCCGTCTTCAAGTCCGCCGATGAAGATGATGCAGCCATTCTCCTTCACACTGAGCTCGTAGGGACCACGGGTGTTCTGCTCGACGTTGCGCCACTCCGTCTCGTTGACTTCGCCGTGGTTGAAGAATTTGTCGTATCCGCGAATGGCAATCTCAGCATGGCCTGAACGAGTCGTGGTGGTGAACAGGCCGCGAGCATATGTTGGTAAGTGTGGCTTCTTGTAGTCCCATTCGGACATCTTCCACGAGTTCACACGAATGTCGGATCCATCAACAGCAAATGTATTCTGCTTCGTCGAGAACCCACCTTTCGATTTGCTTTTGCCCATGTTGCCCTGAAGCCCACGCAGCATCTCAGCTACTTCTTGGCGATCCTGAGGTTTGTACGGCGCCTCATCGCGGTACGCCATTTTGCCAATGGGTCAGCGAACGGATGCTGCGCTGTATTACGATCGAGTCCCGCTGCGATAATAGAAGTAAAGCGGTCGAGTGTTGATGAAGTATTGTTTCAGGAACAGCTGAAGGGACGAGTTTTGGAAGAGACAGTTTCTTACTCGATATTGCAGCGTTGTAAAGGCAAGAGCGTCGGCTCGCGATCTTATGCCAGAAGCAGACACCGACAGGAGTGTTGCTTGCAAGGTTTCTACACAAGGCGAGCTGGTTGGTTGTTTTCCACACATGCAAGGTGACTTGATCTATTTGCAGGTGAACAGTCACCAAGTGGCTGGTGACGGTGGTGGTGATGGTGATAGTGGCGCAGACTCCGGATGAGTCAGAAAATCAAGCCTTTCCTTTTCTAGAACTCCTCTTGTCTCCGCTCCATACGCCATACATGAGAATGTGAAGAATCAAGAAAGTCAGGTGAAGCTGTACCTACCTACCTTATAATTCCCGAGTCGCTTCACGGGAGCGGCTCGAGCTTGACGCCCACCTTCCTGTTCCAGCGTGCACTTTTCCATCTCACCCTTCGGCATCCCCAGAAGAGCACACGGAACTCAGAACATCTTCGTCATCACGAGATGCATATACTACTCGTCAGACTTCATATGAATTCCCCTCCGAGTTACATTCTTTCACATCAGTCAGTCACCATTCTCTCCTCAGGACTTTGCCAAGCAGACCGGGAAACACATAGCACCACCGAGATATGAGCACAACCATATCGAATATGCGGTGGATAGGCGCGAACAAGATGAAGCGAACGCCACTACTGGAGCTACCGGACGAGATAATACAGACTATTCTCGCATACCTGGGACCGACGGACAACGCAAGAGTCTCCCAGACGTGTCGCCACCTCCACTTGCAGAGCTATGACGATCAACTCTGGCAGCCCATAGTCCATGACCAACTTGCTGGCGCTGAGATCTCATCCTCAGGACCGGCCAAGTCGTTTCGTGAATTGTACATATCTCATCATCCTTATTGGTACCTGACGCGTCGTCGGATTTGGTTCGCAGACTCAGACCCGCATGGAAAGCTTCTCATGTCACGATACAATGAGCAGACGGGCTCAATAGAAGCATACGCAGTGACTGCTAGACGAGAGCAGCCTGAACTGTCTTTCTGGGAGAAAGATCCCGATGGTACCGCCTCCACGTAACTCAGCCTCACATAGATTCCACCTGGCTGGTCTGCTATGTGCCAATGTCTTGGTGATGGCACACCTGCAGTACATGTGGAGTCTCGCAAAGGCTTTTAGTACCATTTCAGGAGACGTGACGGCTAACGTGTATTATCTCGCAGTCATCATCCACAGCTTCGACCCTAAGGTATCACTGGATCTGCACCAACCAGTGGTGAGGATCAGCGTGGGTAGAGAAAATGCAGAAGAGATTCCAACTGAACATCCAAGTGATCGAGACTACGCACCAGAATCAGTATATAGTAGAGAAGTCCTTATGGATACCTTCACCGAAGCTGGTCTACATGCTTCCTTCATGCTTTGTCGGGTGCTTCCAGATCATGCCATCACGGAGCAAACGATGGTCTGGCCCGCACTACGGATTCCCGCAGAAAGCCGTTCACGGAACGATAGCCAGAACAGATACAGTTCTGTGGGACATCGGCCTACAAGATACAGCGAGGTTAGCAAGAACACCTTTAGACTACGAAAGTGGGTTTCGTACAGTGGGCGTCGCTCGGGCCCGAACTTGATCTCCTTCGGCTCAGGAAGTGGCATCTCAGCAGCCCTGCACATAGGGATGCCATTTTTTGCAAATGGCGGCACAACGACCATTCGTATGCCTGAAGACATCACCACGTACGCTAGTCTGCCAGAGTCATGTTATGTACCGACGCCCGAGAAGCCATGGCAGGGCATATGGTGTGGTGACTATAGTGGCCACGGGTGCGAATTCATCCTCCTGACGCAACCCAGCAAAGAAGATGAGAGACCACTTCCAAAAGGCATGAATTGGCTGCAGGGATGGTTCAGAAGCGGTCGACGAGGAAGCGAGAGCAGCATATCCAGCTTCGTCAGTGCCGCGGAGGACTTCGAGATCCCTAGTGCTCCTCCACAGGCTGATTCGGACCATTCCGGACCGCACAGTCACGAAAGTATTGAAGCGAGGATTGAAGACCCAGCCACGCATAACCACAGTTCGTCCCGTCACACCGCTGCTGCTCGTCGGCACGTGCCCTCAGGCCGCCTGGAGGCTATCAAGCTCACAGGCGATCCGAATATTCCGCGAGGCGAATACACCTTCATCGCGCCCGATATTGGTGAGAACGGACTCGTGCGTATCGCTGACGAGGATACGTTCAGAGATGCCCGGGTAGTACGTAGTGCCGGTCACATCGCTGGTCGAGGCTTCACACAAGGTGCGTCACGAACGTGTTCAAGCTCTTCTACGATCCATATGCTGACCATGAACAGATGAATACATTCCTTCGCAGCTGATCATGATATCTCATGACAGATTGGCGCAGTTCTGGGAAGGTTTCGGCCACATAAGCTACTACCAACGAGTAGACCTCGATGCATTGATGAAACATGAAGCACATGGCCAAGTGACTGAGACGGCACAGCAGCAGCAGCACTTGAGTGCTGTTATTGGTCACTTCTAGAATCGACATTACCAAACATGCATGCATGCACGCACTAGAATTCATGCCGCACCTGAAAGATCCAACGGCTCTGCTTGACCTAACGTCGCATGCCGCTGAAACGGATGTATTGGTACCACCAAATCCTGACCTCCCAGCACAATCCAATTGTGATCCTTTTATGCGGCCCACGCATCTGCCCGCCACCCACCTATCCGCAGCCGACAACGCCGTATTTACCTTTCTTGCAAATGCGCACTGCAAGCGTCTTGCCACCTCACCCTTGGACACATACCCCTCAGTCTTCGTGCTCGTCGAATAGATCACGCTTCTGCAGGAGTAGGGCTGACGCTCTTTGCTGCACTGGGTGACCGCGTGGTATCGACGTGCTCATCAATGCTTTCGAGCTTGCGCTTCATCTCCTCGTTTTCTTGTTTCAATTGTTGCATCGCTGCAATCTCCTTTTGCAGTTTTCGAATGTATTCATTAGCGGACTCTACAGTCGCCGCCTTGCTGTTGTTGCTTTTGGTCGTGGCGTCCTCCTTTGATTCCTTGCTGTCTCCATTCGTGTTGGCATCGGGACTGCCATCGCTATTGCTGTTATCCTTGCCGGATTTCGATGCCGCCGATTTCGGTAACAGCGATTGCATTTCCTTCAGCGCCTCATTGATCCGATTGCGCCGGCCCTGTTCTGCTACTTTGTGCGAAGTGCGCTTGGAGGTTAACCCGGTGGACAGTGACTCCGGGTATGACACTCCTGGCAGCTGATTGCCTTCTAGCAGATTTTGATAGTTCGACTTCGAGGCAAGCATCAATGCGTGCTGTGGAGAATGTAAAGCAGCTGTTACCACGAATTAGTCTTTGTTACTGGATCTTTTCGAATGGAGCATTCCTACCGCCTTCAGGCAAGAGAGGTTTAATGCTTGGGCTTATCTTTGGTCTGATGGCGGGTGACACCAGATTCGAAGCGCTAGCACTGATACTGCCTCTTTTCTTGCTACCTCTCCCAACTTTGAAATCGGATGCCTTTTTGTCCTTCAAAAGAGCGCCAGGGGTTGACGCGGTCATTGGTGAGCCGACTATGGATGGACTGGCCAATGCAGAAGAAGGCGGTCTCGCTGAAACAGGTGTACTGGAAGCACCAAGCTTCGGGGTCTTGCGCACTGCCATCCCAGGTTTGTTCTCGGATGACTGTGATGCACCCAAGCGGGTGTCAATCTGTGGTAAAGACCGGCGCCGTGCGACATCTGCAGCTGCGGCGGCTGGAAGCTCGAGGTCCTCAAGATCCATCTGATCGTCCATAACACTTGCTCGTTCGCCTGCACTTGGATGTTGATTACTACGCATAGACAGAATAGTCTTCGGCGTCGCTGCCTTGCCTGCTATCGTGTTGGAAGCATCTTGATGCTCCCCAGAAATTGCTGGAGATGGTGCCACGCTCGATCCAGGTCGAGGAGGCGGCGCCATGAGAGCTTCGCAGAGCGGCTCTGGGCTAATGCTACCGTCTTGAGAGCTATCATTACGTAGCATCTGCAGTCCAGCAGACTGCGGATTTGCGCTTCCTGAACGAGAAGCTTCTGGCGAAGCATCTGACTCTTTCGGTGGCACGAGTGATTTCAGCATGGTGCCAGACTTGCGCTTCACCGCCTTCTGAATAGGACTTTGTCTGACTCTTGCCAACGGACCAGCAGATCTTGGCGTTACTACTTTACGACGTGTTGATTTCCTAAAGCTGGCGGCCGCTGCCTCACCAAGCGACATCTCCTCGCCCAGCATATCGACATCGATATTCTGCTCGAGTGGAGAAGTGGCGTTGGAGCTGGGCGCACTGCTTGGATTGGTGTAGTAGCCTTGGTGGTGATGCTGCTGACTATGCTGGCCGCTCTGAGCATGCAGCATGGGTGAGGTAAGTGGCGAGAAATATGCTCCCGGTATCGTGGTGTAGTCCGGTGGTACATTATATTGAGGCGTCCCAGCGGGAGACACCATGGGCGTATATACCATCTGACCGAAGCTCAGCTTTGCTAGTGGCGTGAGGATGCATCGGTCTCTACTCACCGCGTCTTCCTTCCGCAATTGATACCCCTGCTCCAGTAACGCACGCTGCTGTGGGTCGATTTGCTGTTGCAAGAATCGACCCACCTCACCGTGAAGCTCGAGGCTATTTGGTGTCGGAGGGACATGTTGTGTAGAAGAATACCCTTGCATGCCCTGGAAATGAAACTGCTGTGTTGGGTGATATGAGTGCACGGACGGCTGGTATACGGGCTCTTGGGAATAAGGATGACTCGTCGGCGCCTGTGCAGGGAATTCATGTTGCTGTTGCGCATGTTCGGCAGCCTGCGACAAGGCGTATTGACCGTGTGCACCGAAGTCCTGCGCAGCACTGCCCACTAACGCTTGCGCCTCACTGATCTCGTTGAAAGGTGTGTTCGGATGTGTCCCTTGCTGCTGCATGGGGTCGCCATATTGTGTCGCGTCCACTGACGAAATATTGTTCAAATCAATGTCGCCAAATTCGAACAGGTTGCCCAGATCGTCGAGTTCGTTGCTCATTTGTGCCATGGGGTCGACAGTGCCAGGCCGGGACCATGCCTGCTGGGAGGTGTTCATAGCACACGGTCGCGGTGCGACCTTTGCGCAAAGGCCTCAGGCGGCCGTTTGCTCGTTGGTGACCTCGTCGTCGTGACCGCCGTTGCAAACCGTCGTCGCGGGTCGTGGGTGGGTGCTGGGCTTCTGCGTCGAGGGCAGCGAAGGAAGTTCGGCAGACGATGATCCTGTTACCCGGGCGTGGGCGGGATGAGAAGCAGCTGTTCGATCGACTCCAGCGAGGAGTCCTTCCATTCGACGCGAACGTCTGCCTTCCTCGTGCTGGATGCTCAGCGGTGATGTTTGGGGAACGGTCGTGAGCATGAACGCGAATTGCGCGTGGAATAGTGGAAGCGAGCAGCCACAGAGCGCTCGTACAACCAGAGGTACCCGACCCCAAGGCACCCTGTTAAGGTGACTCCAAGCCGGAGCGATTGAGTTCTAGTGAGTGCAGCCTTTTCGGCCTTCAACAACCAGCTGCGCACCAATCATCAACGATAAGTCACGAGCCCGCTCCGGACTGAGCACGCGGCTCATTTCGAGCCAAGCGCGGTCTCACGCGGTGCAAAAGTGGCGTGAAAATACACGCAGCTACACACACATATGAAGCCCACCGAGCATGGCGGACGTGGGATGTGGCACAATCTTCACGACAGTTACGGTTAGCTCTCTGAGCCCCACTATCGGCGCACAGCGGTATGCCACTAGATGATTGGTTGGGGAGCTTATGTTACATATGGCCCGTTCTGTCTGCCCTCTACCGAGCAGAAATAATGCAATAATTTGCTGATCAGCACGAACGCGGCGTTCGGGCTCTGGCGAGTAGCACATAGATGTGCTTCACCAGACCTCTTTATCGTCCGTAGCCACATCCTATTGCCCGCAGTGTCCTTTCTACGATTACAGACATGGATTTCGCCGAGGTGCCAGTCAACGGCTTTTTGGCATGTCGATCCTCGTGGCAGCCAGCACTATGTCGTAGTAGCTGTGTTTGTTGCGTCCGCGACTCGTCTCGCGCAGGTTGCTATCGCAACTTTATTGTACGCTTGCTATACTTGAGCACGACGATCTTGAGAAGACGAGAGCGCATCCGGTGGCACAAGGCTTCGAACTCGAGGCATTTCCTGCTGTGCCATTGCTTGAGAGAGCTGAGCGTCGCGCAGCGATGAAGTGATGGTGTTGGTTGTATAATGCAGAAGCTCGCAACACATGGCAATGTTAGTGAAGAATGGCAGGGATCTGATGCGCCGCACTCGTTTTCTGTCCAATCGATACGTCGAGTCGCACTAGCAATGCAAAACATCAAGCACGTCGTTCGAGATATCTAGCGCCGCAGATAACCACACGAGATCAGTGACGGCACATTCCGGCCCAATGCCGCTGTGGAAACCTCGTTACAGCTCGTGGCAAGGCCGGAAAAAGTCAAGGCTTCGGCGCCTTTACTCAATTTGGGTCATGCTTGCTCGGCGCATCACTCCGACGAGAGATCGATCATTAAATGCTCGCAGTCGTAGGTCTTCGCGCGTAGATGGGTATTAGAACCGTCGTGGCGGCTCGCTATTGGTACAGCATCTGCATCTACACCTCATGCCGGACAAACATTCCAATGCGTCTTGTCGTTAAAGAGAACTCAGAATTGTAATTGATCCCACTGACCTGCCAGTCGGCCAGATCAAGACTACCTCTCTCAAAAGCGCAGCCTATTCCGCATCCGACTCGCTTTGAACGCCGATGCTATAAACAAGCAGAAGAAGATCGCTCATAGGTGGAATGCTACATGACTGAGCAGCAGCCGTTCGATTGTTGTGGTGCATAAGGATCTTCGCGTTTGTCGATTGTGCCCCAGCGACTCGGTACCATGAAGTCCTGTCAAAGATACGACGTTAGCATACATAAACACGGTCAGCTCGCGTTGAACGGCTATACCTTTGGCTCCTTGTCCGTAAATGCTATCAAGCTATAACCATGGTCAGCAGCCATCTCGGTAAAAGAGCATAGCTGGCATGAAACGTACTCCATCGCAGCTTCTGATACAGGTATTCTTCTGCGGTTCAGGTCCTCCTGGAGCCTCTGATTCAGCTCGGTAAGCCGTCGCAGCTTCAGCTCGGCCATAGACTGCTTTTTGGTCTTTCCATTGTCATTGGTACGAATTTCGTATGGCGTCGACATTTTCACCGGCAGCCGCAATAGAGTATCGGTTGAGGGCCCAAGGTTGATGTGGACGCGATTCTTGGTGGGATCGTTAGTGGAATGGTGGATGTGGTCGTGGGCGCGATCGAGTGTTGTCTATTCTCGTGCGTGAGCCGCGCTCGCAGCTATGTATGGGAAACGGCGAGGGCGATGATGCGCTGGCACAGACAGTGCAGGCTGGCGGTCAAGGTGAATAAAGCGGTAGTTCGGAATCGTAGATGCAGACGGGTCAATCAGATGCGACAACCTGCGCGCGATCAGCACGATTCTCGTGGCTCAAATGTGGTTCGTGCGACGTGCCTGCGTGCTTTGTGGCCGCTCTCCCTGCAGAAGCTGTCTATCGCACTTCCCTGGCTGCGCCAATGGCGTGGATACAGTGCGGATGAAGGACTTGAGGAACGGCTGGTAAGGAGCGGAAGCCCGGAGCGGCAGTGAACGGTGCTGCGACGACAGAGAAGGTGCAGCGTCAAGATGACGAGCTCGTAGGTGCGGTGTTTTGCTATGTCTGTTGCAGCCACTCATAGAGAGTGGTTGTGAGTTTAGAGATGTGGCAGCATCGTGGACGGGAGCTTACCCTCCCAGAAGGAGTGAATTGGTCGTGAGATGAGCAACTCGCTTAGCGTTGCTGCCTCAGGACATCAGTCGCGTTTCACTCTCAGCTTTTTTCTTCTACTTAAACTCTACATGTACATCAGCAGCCGCGTCGCGATCCTCGTTAGACTCTATTGCGAATACAGGTTAACGACTTTGTGTTACATTGAGTGCATAATTGTGACTCGCAATCTTGTCAAATCTCCTTGCAGCAGAAGTTGAGATTGATCAGTCACGTGACTCACGTCTGGTGCCACTGCTGCCAAGACCGGCAAGATCCGTTCCAGCGCTGCTCCTTCAAATCAATTTCATCAGCATCGTAGGCCGTCGACGCCAAAACCACCGCCAACGCGCGACAGCCACCATCTTCGACGGCTTCTTTGCATCGCAATCTCGGTGATCATCATCGAGGGGGCAGTTCGTAATGCCTCCTCCACCGCATACGCGTCCGGAGAATGTTCTCAAGCGCGCCCAAGAACTCATCGGCGTGGGCCAACAACAGGCGGCCTTGTCCATCCTGCATGAACATGTGACATCGAAGAGAACGCGCAACAGTACCATCGCGGCCCTCGAGCCTGTGATGCTATTGTTTGTGCAATTATGTGTCGATCTTCGCAAAGGCAAATCCGCAAAGGACGGGCTATACAACTACAAGAATACCAGCCAGAACACAAACGTGGCCACGATCGAGCTGGTTTTCAGGCGCTTTATCGAGCTTGCGGAACAAAAGGTTACAGAGGCTCAAGAGAAGGCAGACAAGATCTCTGCCGAGGCAACACGGGAGGGAGCCTCTACAGAATCTACTGATGCAACTCTGGCAAATGTGACGGATCTTGAGGCTATGGAGACACCAGAGTCTATCCTACTCTCAACTGTGTCTGGAGAACAATCCAAGGACAGGACCGACCGAGCAATAGTCACTCCATGGCTGAAGTTCTTATGGGAGACGTACCGCACTGTCCTGGACATCTTCAAGAACAATGCCCGACTCGAGGTCATGTACCAGACTACTGCCCACCAGGCATTCCAATTTTGTCAGAAGTACACGCGGAAAACCGAGTTTCGCCGTCTTTGCGAGCTTCTGCGCAACCACTTGCAGAATGCAGCCAAGTACTCTCAGCAAGTTCATGCCATCAACCTAAGCGATCCCGACACCCTGCAGCGGCATCTAGACACGAGATTCCTTCAGTTGAACGTGGCTGTCGAGCTCGAGCTGTGGCAGGAAGCCTTTAAGAGTGTCGAGGACATCCATACTCTGCTGAGCTTGTCAAAGAGAGCGCCCAAGAACTCCATGATGGCCAATTACTACGAGAAGCTCACTCGTATCTTCCTGGTCAGCGAGAATTATCTCTTCCACGCCGCTGCTTGGAGCCGCTATTACAACCTGCTCAACCTCTCCGCTCGTCAAGTAGCTGCAGGCGCCTCGAAAAAGGACAACCCTACCAATATCGCCGACACCGATCTGTCGAAGGCGGCTTCATACGTGCTTCTGTCTGCGCTGTCTATTCCCGTCATCAGTACGTCCCGCTCGCGTGGTGCTTTGATCGACGTCGATGCCGCCAGAAGTACAAAGAACGCTCGCTTGACTAACCTCCTTGGCATGGCGACTGCTCCGTCGCGTGCCATTCTCTTCAAGGACCTGCTCAACAAGGACATCTTGCGTCGAGCTCGACCGGAAATACGAGACCTCTACAGCATTCTCGAAACCGACTTTCACCCGAAGTCCATTTGCGAGAAAGTTTCGCCCATTCTCTCGCAGATCGGAGCTGACGAAGAGATGCAGAAATACGTGCAACCACTACAGCAAGTCATACTGACCCGCCTGTTTCAGCAGCTTTCTCAAGTCTACACCGACGTCAAACTTGAGGATGTCCTTGCTCTTGCGCAGTTTCCGGATCCTTTCCAGGTTACTGCTGCTACCATCGAGAAATTCATCATGAACGGTTGCAAGAAAGGAGATCTGTCTATCCGCATCGATCACTCGACTGGCATCCTCACTTTTGACTCGGACGTCTTCTCTTCGGCCAAGGCAATGCACCCAGGATCCGGTGCTGGATCTGCTGAAGCCGATGCTACCTCAGTACAGCGTCTGCAAAGCACCCCTGCCGAGATCGTCCGTTCACAGCTCTCACGGCTATCGAAGGCTCTTTACATTGCCGCCCAGTATGTAGATCCATCGCTGAACAGAGATCGTCAAAATGCCCGTGTCGCTGCACTCAAGCGTGCCGAGGCCGGCTTCGACCAGGAGCACGCAGATCTCACAGCTCGTCGCGAGATCATCCAAAAGAAGAAGGAGACTGCTGCCAGTGTTCAACTGAACAAACAGCGCGAGGAAGAACAAAGACGTAGGGCACGTCAGCAAGAGCTGCAAGCTGCCGAGTCCGAACGACTAGCTCAAGAGACGAAAGAAAGGGAGGAGCGCCGCCTTCAGGCAGAGCGCAAGAGGGTGCAGCGCGAAGAGGCTGAAAAGCAGCTCAACGAACTGAAGAAGGGCGTTAAAGGTGTCGACATCTCTGGTATCGACATAGATGAGCTTGATTCGGGTCGCATTCGAATGCTTAAACTGCAAGCTCTGGAGCGCGAGAAGAACGAGATTGGCGAAAAGCTTCGCATTGCCGGGAAGCGAATTGACCATCTTGAACGTGCATATCGCAAGGAAGAAGTCAAGCACTTGCCTGCTGATTACGATGCCCAACGTGAGCGTGATCTCAAGGCCTACGAGGAGTCCAAAGCAGAGACACTGGCTACAGCTGAGCAGAAGCACAAGGAAGAAGTAGCGCTCAAGCATCGTCTCAGTAGGCTTGTAGGTCAATACGAGGGGTTCAAGAAGACTATTACCACACAGCGTCAGGCTGATTTCGACAAGCGTCGGAAGAATGCCGAACGTGAACTCAATCAGAAGATGGAACAGCGCCGTCGTGAGGTCCGCGAGAGGAGAGCTGCCGAGAGGAAGCGTGCGGCGGAAGAGGAGGCAGCTCGGCGCGAGGAAGAGGAGCGAGCGCGCATTGAAGAAGAACAAGCAGCCCGAGCTGCCGAAGAGAAGAGGATCAAGGACGCGGAAGCTAAGGCAGAGGCGGAGAAGCGCAGACAGGAACGTGCGGAAGCAGCCAAGAGACAGATGGAGCGTGAAGAAGAAGCCGAGCGCCGTCGTTTGGAACGCCGACAGGGTGGGGCTAGCGCCGCAGCACCACGATCTTTCGAGCGCGCCCCAGAGCGTGTACCGGATCGTGCCTTGGAGCAGACCTCGGTAGGTGGACCGCCACGGCTAGCGCTGGCAGGTCGTACTGGTGGTGGGGGTGGATGGCGTGAGCGGGAAGCCGCCAGACTCGCTGGCCAAGCGACTGTGGGTGATAGTGCTGCCGCTCCTCAAGCCGCCGCACCACCAGAGTCGTCTGCTAGTGAGGAGCAACCCAAGAGATCAGGTTATGTTCCACCTGCTCTCAGAGGGAAGCAGCCTGGTGCAGACTCTGCGCCACCGGCTGCAGCAGAAAGAAGTGAGCGAGGTGAGCGATGGACACCTCGCGCACGCCAAGGCGATGGCGAGCGTCCACCCGAGGCTGGCGATCGTTGGGGATCTCGTCGACCACCAGGAGATGGCGACAGGGCGTCTGGCGAAACTCCTCCACCACGTGCTGGAGGTGCTTACAAGCCACCAAGCATGCGAAGTGGAACAGCTAGTGGCGACGTATACAAACCCCCTTCTGCTCGTTAGAGAAGTTGTAGAACAGCGTGGGTTTTTGGCGTTAATGCATGCAGGTACACGAACTGTCGCGCGAGCTTTGAGTCATGGCCGGTAGAAAGCCCAAGATGGTGCATGACCAGTGTGTATAGCGTATCAATGGAGTTGAAAGTTGTGATGAAAATTCTTATGTCACTATAACGTGCCTTTTGTCTTGCGTCCTGTAATGGATGTTAGCACACAGCTTCGGCGCATCCACGGCTCTCTTCGTCAACAGCCTATATGTGTCAAGGGTCAGGTGAGGCCCTTCTGCCAATCGTCGGCACGCGGGCTTCGTCATATCTCTAGTGTCTCACTGAAGCATGCATGTGACTGGGATCCACTATCCGGCGCCGGAGCAAGGGCCAGCTCTGCTGGCCCCTCTATGTCACTGTTCGTGGCGGGCAGTTCTGTCCATACTTGAGCACATCTTTGATTGAGACTGGTGAGAACGCCCGAGCCACTGACCAGTCCACCAAGTAGAAGAGAAACGGAGTGAGCGCAAGAGCAAGAACAAAGGTACAAGGACGGCGACATTCCGCAACCAGGGACTCGAAGCTAGCCTAGCCCCGCCATCGCCGTCCACGAACGCTGGTAGCACTTTGAATGCACGCCTTGATGCACATCGCACAACATCGCTCGCTGTTGGAGACATAATACTGATCATCGCGCCTCTGTGGATTACCGACTGCAATTACCATCAAGCCGCGCCGTTGGACGTCTTGTTCACGAGACCCGCTAAGACAGTCATCACGCTTGTCGGACCCGGTCTGACTGCCTACATACTCCTCCTCGCATCTCTCCTCTGAACTGACACACATCGCGCAACGCTATACTCAACCCGAATTCGCTTTCACCAGGCTGGATGCCATCCGCCGACGATTTTGACTTGGATAATCTCGACGAGCAGCCATCAGTCGCTGTGGCCAAGTTGGCAGCTGAAGCAACACCTCCAGAAGGCTCAGATCCGTGGGCACTGAGCAAATCACCACCCAAGAGCAAGAAGAAGAAGAGCAAGAGAAATGCAGCTGCGAAGCACAAATCCGTTGAAGATGGGGACGAGTCATCGGCATATCCGAAGTCAATAACACCATCTCCGCCAGCAGATCATGGCGTGAAGCTTCGCAGCTCTCCTCCACCACCAGAGCTGCACAATTACCAGCATACATTCAGCGACCAGCCTCAGCTTGTAGACCTGCACGATGAGACAGCAGCGGAAGAGGAGGTAGAGTCTGCGTCCGTGCCAAAGCCCGCCCCAAAGAGTTCGCCGGCTGCGTCGCCAACGATCAGATCTCCACGGCCAGCAGTAGCCAAACCTGTACTCGCACATACACCGCCGAATCGACCTGTGAGTCTGCATGGTGCCTCGACAAGGGACCGTAACAACAGTCTGATTGGACATCGACCTCCAGCACTGGCCGCCCACCAGATGCCACCACGACGAGAATCATTTGCAAACCAACGACCTCGGTTTGTCGAGCCACCTCCGCCACATATGCCTCAAGCGCACTTCTTTGGCCTTCCAGACCTTGGGATTTTCACTCAGAAGACGGAGACTGGCAGGCCAGCCGGATCGGAAGGTTACTGCTGCCGCTTAGACACTTTTGCCAATGCTGGTGATGAAGTATCGGCGAAAAAGGCAAGAGACGCTTTGTTGGTGGGATGCGAAGGTGGGCTCGAGGTATTCAGGCTTCTGCCGAACAAGCTGGAAGTGGTCGGTCGATTAGAAGGCCTACGTGGGGCCGTTATACGCGCGAAGATCCTCCCTCACGTCGATCGAGTGGACGACATCAAAGTTCTTAGACCGTTGGTGGCTGTTGCCGTACATGGACCTATGTTCGACGATCGAAGAGATTCAGGACCCGAAGGCGAGGAGGTCGAAGTCGGCGAAGCCGTAGCGCCCACACACTTTCAGACTTCGGTGGAGGTATATTCGTTGCAAACGCAATGCTACATCGCTACCATCTACAACAGTGCGCCTGTAGCCATCGAACAGCCCATGGTTGGTCAAGTTTCGTCTTTGCCAAACCCGATAGGAGATCTTGAACTCGATGCTCAAGGACAATTCATTACAGTCACTTCTGGCAAAAGTGGAGAAATCATGGTCTTTACCCAGCTGCCGGTCAATGGCAAAGACCAGACACGCTTCCGTTGCATTGGTAAGTTTTGGACTTCGATACAGACTTCCATCGGCAGCAATGCCAGCCGGCCTCCCAGTGTAGAGGGCGGCAACAAGGCCGATTCGAAGGAAGAGCCTCGACGAGCAATATACAGCCTGACCAGTCGATGGCTCGCAATCGTACCACCCTCGTCATCGTCAAATATGTCAGTTCAGGGCATAGCAACCATGACGGACAGCAACCCCAGTCCACCCGGGATCACGACTCATGCAGCTCCACCGCAGCCCTTGGTCACTTGTGAAGTTGTTGGTACTGATGTGGAGGGAACATGGAGCCGCTTAGGTCGCCAAGCGGCTCAAGGACTCATGAAATACTCGCAAAGAGGCATCGAGATGGGTTTACAAAGCTGGAAGGAACTGACACATCCTTCTCCGCCAGGCGGGCGCCAAACTCATGATCGATCGGGAAGCAGAGAGGAATTGTTTCCACCTACCAAGGCGCCCATAGACGATCCGTCTCGGTTCGCGAATGAGCCTGCCCTGGTATCTATCATTGACTTGCAAAATCTCCTTCAATGGGAGGAGCATAGACCTAAACATCTGCCTGCCCCCTTGGCAACTTTCGCGCTCCTGGACGGCTGCAATTTCTTATCGCTGTCGTCGCTTGGCACTCGTCTTCTCACCTCGAGTCGCAAAGGCGAAGTTTCCATTGTGTGGGATCTCGTCCAGGCATTTCACGGGGTACCGAGGCGTATCGCGGACTCGGACGGCGAGACTAGCACGAGCCCTTCGGTGAAACAGCTACTTCGTATCCCACGAAACAGTCCTTCCACGGTCTTGAATTGCGCGTGGACTATCGACGATGATGCTCTAGCCCTGCTTACTGCGCATGGGACGATACACCTCCACGAAGTGCCCATTCAGCCTTGTGCTCGAAAGAGGAAACGTATCAATACCACGAGCACACCAGCTGCGGAGAAGGCCGGTGCGACGGTGAGCTTGTCTTCAGGATTGAGTCCACCAAGCGCTGGACACGGGCTTTTTGGCAGTATCAAGACCAGCTGGCAGACGGTCAGCACACAAGTCAATTCTATGAGATCCAGCAACGCGGGTACTGCTCTTGGTTTGCCAACGACATTCGCGGGATTCCGAGAGACTGCAGCAGCAGGTGGGAATGCTGCATCGCGAGCAGTGGCTCGAGGCCTCAGTCAAGGCTACACAGCTGCCAAAGGAGGCGCAAGCGACTATTGGCACGCGGATGACAACAAAATCAGGCATGCCAAAGAGCTGCAAGAAGCATGTTCGGATAGGTCGATCCGGTGGATCCGAAGGAACAACACGAGCTCTGTGGCCATCGCGTGTGGCGGTTCGGTACACGTACATCCTGTGCAGCGGGCGAGCCGGCGAAAGGGAGATAGGATCATCAGTGGGCTGAAGAATGAGCGATATGCACACAAAGCCTTCCCCTTGCCATCGATCGTCACTCGTTCCGATATGGACTTGCAAGGCACCAAAAGCGATGCGTGCAGAGATCAAGGTCCCCACGGATTCTGGAGCCTTCGCTACTCCACGCCGTCACTGCCCACGGGGCGTCAGGTGAGCGAGCGGGCTGGTCACGGTGTCGGCAGCAAAGGGACGGACGATGTCGAGAGCAATCCGCCGCACTGCCCGTTTCATGTCGATGCTCGCGTCAACCTCCTCGGCTTTGACGAACAACATGGTGGTGGCAGCCAACACGGACGTTCGTCGGCATTAGAGGACTTTGAAAGCCGCGGACATGGTGGCAGAGAAGATGCATGGCTATTCGGTGGAGCTCTGCCCGCGTGTATCAAGACGAATGAGCAGGCTTTGGATGAGCTGGATGGGGAGGGTGCAGTCGATGCGGGAATGGGCGAAGACGACGACGACAACGACGACGACGACGACGACGACGATGTCGCTAGTCAGATGGAAAGCAAGCTCACCATTCAAGCAGCACGAAGAAGTCAGGATGGGGATCAGATAGTCATCAACACTCGGCGGCGTGGAGGGCGTGACAAAGGGCGCGGTCAAGGAGCAGCTGCGGTGCATGAGAGGGAGTTTGATGTGCTTGATGATATGGATGACTTCTGAGTGTTTCGGGGAGGGAGGAGCAGCATCTGAGGCCGCTTGCAAGCTGAATTATTAGACAAGCATGCTCTCACGAGTGGCGTGTCTCATTGCGAGACGCATGGTACCTGCCTTATGTATGCCTGGTGCCTATATACCGGTACATACGCTCACGGCGACAGTTTCCCGCAGTTCCCTACATCTTCCACACAGACATATAGATATATTTATTCGTATAGTGCGTTTATGGATAGTCAGGCGTGCTGGGACATGAGATAGTGCCATCTACACATGTAATTATGAATACATATATATGTAAGCGTGGTATTGGGTACATGTAGGTATTTTCATCTGCCGGGCATCATGATGCTCTGGAGTCGGACCCTGTCGTGTAAATGCAGGTGCGACCTTGTGTGCTGCACGATGCCCCGCCGTGCTACGCCCAAAAGCGTAAAGCCGAGAAAGCTTATCCCATTCCACCTTGGCCACGACTTTCGTCCCTTCTTCGGTGGGTCAAAGGCACGGTCGGTGATGGACGATAGCGGGGCACCACCTTTGGAAGAGACTGACTCTCAGTGGAGGGAAGGGATTGTCGATACTCTCCCGGAGCTCACTCGAAAACTTTCACTCTTCCCTTATTCTGCCTGTCTTTTCTCTCCCACCATCCCTCCTCCTCTTTCATCTGATCACATCCTCCCTTTGAGAAACCAGAATCCAGAATCCAGAATCCAGAATCCAGAAACCAGATCATAATACCAAATCTCTCAAGATGGGTGAACCGGCGAAGAACTACAAGGTACACGCACGCATCACGAGAACAATATCAACGACTGTGCTGACCTCGCGATGAACGACAGGTCGCAGACATCAACCTCGCCGCCTTTGGCCGACGAGAGATTGAGCTGGCCGAGCAGGAAATGCCAGGTCTGATTCAGACTCGCACCAAATACGCTCAGGAGCAGCCATTGAAGGGCGCTCGCATCGCTGGTTGCTTGCACATGAGTACGTCACCCTCACTTATCACTTACTTCTTGCAACCCAAAATTACCTCTTGCCGTGCTGACATGTCCGTCTGTCTACAGCCATTCAGACCGCCGTCCTCATCGAGACCCTCCAGGCCCTTGGTGCGGAGCTGACCTGGACGTCGTGCAACATCTTCTCCACCCAGGACCACGCTGCCGCCGCCATTGCTGCGGGTGGCACCCCCGTGTTCGCGTGGAAGGGCGAGACGGAAGAGGAGTACCAGTGGTGCTTGGAGCAACAACTGAAGGCTTTCCCATCGGGCAAGCCGCTCAACCTCATCCTCGACGATGGCGGTGATCTCACCGCGCTCGTGCACACCAAGTACCCAGAGATGCTCGAAGGCTGCTACGGCGTCTCCGAGGAGACCACCACCGGTGTTCACCACCTATACAAGATGCTGAAGAACAAGGGTAAACCACACGGCCTCCTGACTCCCGCCATCAACGTCAACGATTCCGTCACCAAGAGCAAGTTTGACAACCTCTACGGCTGCAGAGAATCTCTCGTCGATGGCATCAAGCGTGCCACCGATGTCATGATTGCGGGCAAGATCGCTGTTGTCGCTGGCTTCGGTGATGTCGGCAAGGGTTGTGCCCAGGCTCTCCACGCCATGGGTGCTCGTGTCCTCGTCACCGAGATCGACCCGATCAATGCTCTCCAGGCGGCCATTTCTGGTTACCAGGTTGTCACCATGGAGGAGGCAGCACCCATTTCCCAGATCTTTGTGACCACCACGGGCTGCAGAGACATCATCACCGGCGAGCACTTCTCCGCCATGCGTGAGGACGCTATTGTCTGCAACATTGGTCACTTCGACATCGAGATCGACGTCGCCTGGCTGAAGAAGAACGCCAAGGAGGTGGTGAGCATCAAGCCACAGGTCGACCGCTTCCTGATGCCAAGCGGCCGACACATCATCCTTCTTGCCGAGGGTCGTCTCGTCAACCTCGGATGTGCCACTGGCCACAGCTCCTTCGTCATGTCATGCTCTTTCACCAACCAGGTGCTCGCGCAAATCATGTTATACAAGACAGGCGATAAGGAGTTCGCGAAGAAGTACATCGAGTTCGGCCGCGCCATTGAAGATGACGAGGTCGATCTCCGCAAACAGAAGAAGGAGAACGAGCCAAAATCGACCGTCGAGCGTCTACCAGTTGGTGTCTATGTTCTGCCAAAGATCCTTGACGAGCAAGTTGCGCTGCTGCACCTCGAGCACGTCAACGCCCACCTGACCAAGATGACCGAGGCGCAAGCAGAGTACATGAGCTTGCCCATCGAAGGGCCGTTCAAGAGCGACATGTATCGCTACTAGGTGCCCCGCTGTTTGTTACGATGTTATGGCTGAATGTTTCAACACTGCAATGATTTTTTGGAAAATGCACGATACCAACATTTCGGGACCTTGGGGCTGTCTTCAACGGCATTGACAGCCAAAAGCATAGCGAGGCGCGCGGCGTTCAACAAAAGAGGATTTAGCCTCGCCATGGATGTTATATTGAGCTCTGTTTAACCAGAGCCGCTGTTGTCGACGAACAGTATCAGGCGGAGTGGCTGGATCTGCCTAGATAGACCATGTGCCAACACAACAAGAAGATGGCAAAAAAATAGAGATTTGATGACAAGTCTGGGCTGCGAAGTGTCCGTGACTTGACCAAGTAGTTGTGCCACCCCAATCACATTCCCAAGAGTGAGGTACCGCACGATTATGGTGGGCTATCGCCACCGTGACCTGCATCTCCAGCTTGCGTCACTACACCACGACGTCTCCAATCACAAACATTGTGGCTGCGGTGCCAATACCACCAGTGAAACTCTGGATGCCGAGTCCTTTCTCAAGCCTACTTCAAAACAGCAGCCAGGAGCAGATGTCGAGTACTAAGAAGTTTCATTGTCGTTGTCGCTGCGAGTGCAAGATAATAAAGCAGGAAATCCATCACGATGATGCGCACTCTCTCGGATCCACTACTGGCAACGGCTCTGTTCCAAGCTTTAGCTAGTGCACAGCAACCTTCTTGCTCTTCTACACTGACTGCGAACTATGCCGCGCCGTCTCTTGCCGACAATTATGTTGCGAGACTCATTGCTACTGGACTCGAAAGTCCGAGAGGGATCAAGTTCGACAACTCTGGCGCATTACTGGTCGTCGAAGAAGGAGTTGGCATCTCTGCCCTGAATCTTCAGGATTCTGGCAACAACTGTGTCACCGCTGCTGACAGGACGCTTGTTGTCGATGAGCCGACGCTGAATCACGGCATCGAATTGTCACAAAATGGGAGCATACTATACGCGAGCAGCGGAGAGGCGCTGTTCAGTTGGGCGTATTCTGGTATGTGACGGAAGAACCCTGGATATTGCAGATGATTGATATGAGTACCAGCACAACAGCAGACGAATACATCTGCGCCGCAACCGTTGGTGACGAATATGGCTGGATGTAAGGGTCACATACGGACGGTCTGCTAAGACGCCTCGTGCGCGCTGGTGGACCCAGAGGCGCATGGAGTCTTGAAAGGGCGTCAATGAATCCCTCAGAGGCTGAAGGCTGACATACATGACCTTATCTAGCGGATCATACATCGAGGACGCTGCTCCTGTCACGCAAAGCACCTGGGCTGATGCTCATAAACCGCGGCAGTACCTCCAACCTGGATTTAGAGGCTCTAGACATTACCACTGGACATTCCCAGATCAAGGCCTTCAATGTCACCAATGCGACTGGCCCATACGACTTTGTGAACGACGGACTGTTATTAGGGTGGGGTCTCAGAAATGATGTTGGCATCGATGAGGAACCTACGACTGGGGCAATTTACTCGGTGGAGAACAGTCAGTACAAGCTGTCCATACAATCAGTCGCAGACTGCTAACGCCATTCAGGTGCCGATGAAGTCAACCGATCTGGTAAAGACATGTACGTGTCGAACGAACGAGGATAGCGCAATCACACCACGCTAACCCATATTCCCAGTCACGAGAACAACCCAGCAGAAAAGCTCAACTTCCTCGGCTACCTCAATGGCACAGAGTCGCCCAACCAAGGCAGAAACTTCGGTTACCCAGACTGCTTCGCCGCCTGGCAACCCCAGGACATCCCCAATTTCACCGGCACAGTCGGACAACAATTCGCCATCGACACCCCAAACTCCACCCTCAACGACACAACCTGCTCCGCCACCAACCGACAAGCCCCCCGCCTAAGTTTCCAAGCCCACACCGCCCCCCTCGACATCCTCTTCAACCCCGCCGGCACCGCCGCCTGGCTCACATTCCACGGCTCCTGGGACCGACAACAACCCACGGGCTACGACCTCCGACTCATCGAATTCGCGAACGGAGCTCCCCTCGCGCCCAATACGAGTCGCGACGCTGCTATCCCCATCATGTCGAATGCGGATCTGTCCAAGTGTCCCGAGGCGTGCTTCCGTCCTGTGGGACTCGCCTGGGATGCTGAGGGGCGTCTGTTCATGTCGAGTGATGCGACGGGAGAGATTTATATGATTACGCGCGATGATGGGAAGGCTGTCAGTGCTGCGGGGTCGAATGCCACGGGGACTGTGCCTACGTCTTCGGGCACGAATAGTGGTGCGGCAGGGGCCAGCGCGACGAGTGCAGCGAGCTTTGTGAGGGCGAGTGTATGGGGTGTCCTGCTTACTGCTTTTGCTTTTGCGCTTTGAGAAGGTAGTGAGAGGGTGAGAGAGAAATGTGATCGCACAGTGCAGTGCAACCCACGAGCCGAACATCGAGTCGTACTTGACTGCCACATGAATGCATTGAGATCGCTACAAAGGGTATTGTTCTAGGAGAAAAAAATAGCTTCTCGAAACCAAATTACAAGAAGGCGATATCCCAACTCTTCTATATTCAAGTGGCGCCATCTACGCGAGCATTGCTGCTGTTCAAGAAGCTCAAGCGTTTCCTGAGTCCCCCTCGTGGTGCATCCTGCTGGTTCTGGTCGACATCAGTACTTCTGTGGAAAAAGCTCAGGCGACTGCGACTTCGATCACGGCCACGACTGCTGGTACGTGACTCTCTACCACCATTCTGCTCGGTGCCGTTAAGGCGGCCTTGACGCGAGGAACCCCTTTTAAATAATGACAGCGACGATCGCCTCCTCCCGCGGCTCTTCTCGGGTCCCTGCACGTCTTGCTGCGCACCGGCCGTCGCTTGTTGTGTCGCCGGAGGTCGTTCGGTTTCTTCGATCGATGATCGTGGTGTGATTTCGTCTTCAGTCTGCGTGGACTTGTGCGGGAAGAGGATGGACAGTTCATGCTGGAACGTTGCTTCGAAACGCGGAACCAACTCTGCCCTGGTTGATAGATAGGCAGAAGATTTATAGAGTCCGAGGCAGCGTCGAATGGCGAGGGCATGATCCAGAAGCGCTACCTTCAAGGCATTTTGCATCGTGTCCAAGCCTTGTTCTCTGCCGTAGATGGAGGATTCCATATCCCCCGAAATGTTATCGGCGACTTCTGATGCAGGAAGAAGGCCGCGGTATTTGGCGACGCTGCTGTCGGAAGCTGGATCGACGGAGCTGAGAAGATCCTCGGTGAGTTTGTCCATATTGCCCTCATGTTCGTCGCTTGCAATGCGCTTCTCCATGGCAAGAAGCTCCTGCGTTTTCCTGGTTGTTCGATCTATCGCAGCCTCGATTGGCAGTAGTGTTACTGTCTGCACGCTCACAATCTCACTTCGACGAAGAGTCGTAGGGAACTCGTCCGCTGTTGTGTATACAACTTTCTCCACGACCTGTTCCGTGATAGGTACATCATGAACGGGCTGTCGCGCAGTGGTCGCGAATCGCTGTGGATTCGACGTGAGATTGTATTCCCGTACAGCTTGAGAGATCTTGGTGCGCTGATACACCATGTGCTCCAGATCTTTGTTTGGACTGACCGCAAAGATCTGCAAGTACTGCCCCTCAACCTCGGGCTCCAAATCGCCACGCAGGATCCTCGCGGCTGGATGTAACTGCTGCATACGATCTTCAAACGATGCCAGTCTGTCGGTTCCCGCACCTTCGAAGACGAAATGCTTGTCTCGTAAGCTGGGAGGGAAGCCCATTCCACGATACACTACACGGAAGTACCTGGGGTTGGCACGATCACCTTTGGCGATTCGTTCCTGAATCCCAGCGATTGCTCGTTGTGCTCGTGCGAGCTTCGAGAAGTCGAACGTATTCAGCTCGTACTGCACGGCAAGCTCGCGATAAGCCGCAAGCGCTCGCTTCCACGCCTTGCCTTTCTCGTAGTATTGGCAAATCTGGAAATAGAGCGCTTCTTTGCGTTCGAAAGCGCTCTGCGCAGGCATTATGGGGTCAGAAGACTCTTTCAGGAGCATAGCAGGATCCCATTCGTACCGTGCAGCGTGCATCTGCAGTGCCAAGCCAGCTTCGGTAACGTTGCCAGCGGCTAGTTGCATTTCTTTGAGTTGGTGCACGTATCGTATGTAAGCATCTTCGGACTGCACGTCCTTCAGAAACTCCATCAGATGCAGTGTTTCGACGAGCCTGCTGGCATCGTTCATCGCCGATCCACGTTGGTGCACACCTGCAAGCATGACCAGCAGATCGTCAATCTTGCCGAACATCTCCACGACGGCATTGTACAGGCTGTCTTCTATCGTGCGCTGAAGAGGTCGGAACTGCTCGAGCATCTCCGGAACAAAGGTCTTTTGCAGTATGGTTTCCGTGAAGTCTTTCGAACGACACAACTTGTCGAGACAGTCAATCATAGCTGTCCGAATGATCGAGAGATCCTGATCAATCTCCCAGGCGCCGACTATCATGGAGCGGAGAACCTCGACTGCGACACTCCTCAGACTAGCATGCACGCTCAAGCACAGCTCGACGATAGGAGCAACGAGCTCTGGCACGAACTGCACTTGATAGCCACCCATGCGTTCGAAACCGTGAAGCTTCTTGGTGTCATCGTCAGTCTCCCAACCAATGGCTGCCCAACACCGTCGGAGCAGTATTGCACCGAGCTCACGTACGTCTCCAGCGATTTTCCAGACAGCCCGTCGCTTCTGTTCTGGGAAAGTTTCCATAGCAAGCGTTTGGCTACGAAGAGCAGCGAAAAGCGTATCGAAGAAGGTTCGCCATGTGTTTGTATCAAACTCGAGAGCTTGAGTGGAGTCTGGTGCGTAGATGTCCGGTAGTGATTCGATCAATGTCTCGGAAATGCGTTCCAGCGCGGTCATGCCGTACCTGTGATGACTGACGAGCAGACTGAGCCAAGTACGCGGGAATGCTTCACACGAAAGTATGCTTTGCCCGACTTGCAATGCTTGGAGCAGAGTCGTAGTAACGTCAACCTGACTAGCATCAAGGTATAATCGACGTTCCGAGGTAAGGGCCGCAGCAAGCAGAGCCGAAGTCTCGAGCATGGCTTCGTCTACATCTATCGTACGTGCAAGCGTTTTCGTGGGGAAAGGATAACTTGTCGGGAACAGCATGCTGAACACACGCTTTGGCTCCCGTGGACTCGCCTGTAGAGCCACGAAGGACTCTGTGAGTTTCGGCACATATTGCCCGCTCTCTTCCCCGAGCTCTTCCATTTGGGCGGCGACCACAGAACAGCAGAGCCGAACCTGATCACGCCATTGATCAGTAATTTCTGAGACATGACCCCAGTAGGGTGCGATCCATCTGAACGTGTTCGCCACAAGCGTCGCTCGAGTTTCTGCCGACTTGAAGACGTCGAGATGGCTGTAGTTCACAATCAGAATGAGTCGATACAGAATCATTCTGCCTCGGGCATGGGAACAGGAGTCGAGAAGGTCGGTGGCTATTTCCAAGATCTCGGTCGGCGACATAACCACCACCAGCTCCGTCAGCCACAGGTGGAAATGTTGAATAATCAGAGTTTGGGTGCCAAGCAGGACCGGCATGGGATTGCGCAACAGTGCCATAATGGCGACGAAGACTTTCTGCAGCTCGACTTTCATAGCAGCATGACGATCCAGGCGTGGCGAACCGTTGACTTGATCTTCACTGTCCTCAGCGCCTCCAAAATGCCTCGTGGTCTCCACGATCAACTTCAGCATTTGGTCTCCCACCTTGAAGGTCGTGCGCAGCTTTCGCGAGGCATTGGGGTCCATTGGATTTGAGACGAGTCGCTGATATGCTTTGACAAGGCATTGTCCTGCATTGGGCCAATCGTGTCTCGTCGTAGCGTATTCCTCAATGATCCTCCCGAGCTCGAATCGCTTGTCTCGAGCGATGCTTAGAATGATAACAAAGTTGTGGAATACCACATCTTCGTATTCTTCCAATGTCTCATACTCGTGCAAGATCTCGAATAACGCGCCGAAGACATCTCGGAGCAGCTTCACAATCTCCACTTCGGGAACAAAAGGGAAGCGCTCGAGTAATTCTATCAGTTTTTCGCCATGATAATTACGCCAATGTAGCACGCCAAGCAATGTAGGATCTTGGGAGTACTCCGTGCTGCAGAGAAAAGTCCTCAGTGATATAGTTGCAGCGTTGACCTGATCGCCGTCGTTCTTGTTATGCCACGGTGGCAACGCCAGATATGCACCCTTACCACCTATGATGCTGGAAGAGTACTCATCGTAAACATAAAGCGCCACATGATGATCGCCGTCTCGCACAAAAGCCTCAAACTCCCAGAGCGGGACCCAGGCCAAGGCGAAGGGAAAGTTAGGTGAATCCGCGATACTCATGACGACGTGGCTCCCAGGTACCTGCTCGGCAGGTATGGCAAGTCTGATGGTCTGGTTCCAGCTCTCGCCACGTTCTATGCTTGTGGTTCGCCATGCCGTATGTCCTTGATGGTTGGCAGCCGTATAGATGCAGTCGTCGATCCTCTCGCCGTTTGCCTTGCGGACTTCGAGAGTGAGCTGCAGATTAGCCAAACTGGTCTGGCATCTCTGGCTTAGCGGCACAGCGCCGTACTTGGAGTGCGCCAGCGTACAGTTTCGCAGCATCTGCGGTTCAGTCAGAGTCAGATAGATATCGCTTCGCTTTTCATTCGGCACTCCGGAGAATCCAAGCTTTGGGGTCAGGAGCACGTCGTGAAGAAGCTGAGGGCAATTGCGCACAAGCGATTCAACATCTGCAGTCGCGAAGGCTTTCACGAATACATCCAGTCTCTTGATATGGCGTAATCGCAGGTAGCCGCCACCTGGACTCCGATGAAGCTCGCGGATGATTTCGGCCCAATCCTGCCCCTCGTCACTGCTATCTTCTGCAGCAGACGTGGGTGACCACAGCGTAACACTGCTCTCGGCCTGAGACTTATTCTGCGCCAGCTTGGTAACATCGAACGCGCCTGTTCCTACTATGCGTCGAACAGTCTTGAACTCGGCGCTTGCAGGTGTCTGATCCGATGTAGAGCTCTCTGACGTCGACGGTTGAGACTGGCTGGTGTTGGGTCTGCTGTCGGTGGCAGCAGAAGGCATTCGTCCGTGGTTGTCGCGTTTTCTTTGGCTTCCGAAGACGCTTCTTCTCCCTCTCGCGCTATTATGCTTGTCGCCATTGCCCGTCACGTTGCCGAGCAAGGACGGCCTCTGCTGGTGGTGGTTGATGCTCTGCCCGTGGATCATATGTCTGACGGGCTCATCTCGCAGAAGTCGAAACACAACGTACAGCGAGCTCATCTCCGCGCCAATGCCCACATCGAGGTTGGTCAGGTTAACGAACAGACTCTTCGTTTGTTCCTCGGGCGATTGTGCTGTCGTCGCTGGTATGGGCACAGCAATCGCGTAGTTCTCACTGATCGGTCTCGGCTTGTCTCCGTACTCTTTCACCATCAGTGCCATGTGGAGTGTTGCTGGTTGATCGGTCTCGCAAATCAGCGTTCTCACATCCACCAAGAGGTGGTGCAACATGTGCTTTTCGAGAGATGGCTTCGGTGGTCGATCCAGGATGCTCATGTTCGCTTGCAGCTTCGTCATCTCGATGACAGAATCGTCTGCCGTCAGCATGCGCCCCTTCTCGCCAGGACTGCGCACTATTACTTCGTCATTCAGCATCTTGTTGCCGGCGACCAGATCCCAGACGGTGTCCTCGCGTAGCTCCGAGAGCTCTCGTGCGGTCAGCACGTCATGCATGAGCTGACTTCTTGCATTGTCGACGCGCTTGATCAGGTTCTGCAGTTTGGCCAGGTGAGTATAACCACGCGCCAGAAGTAGACCATGAAGCCTTGCATCGTGCCACTCCCGCAGGCACGAAGCGATCTCGTCCACGAGCGGCTCCGCGGCAGACAGACCTGTTTCGTCACCGATGCGAAGCAGCGGCACGGGTGCCAGAGGCTTGGGCGCATTGGAGTCCCGCGACACAGGTGAATGCACCGGCACCTCCGACACTCGTATGGATTTCGCTCTCTTGCCCGCACTGCGATTGCTCTTTCGACTCAGCCTCCTGCTCAGCTTGCGCGCGTGCAGGATCTGGCTCTTCCTGCGCAAAGCACCCGAGATACCTTCTTCGTCCTCCTCGTTGATTTCGGTTTGCGTGCCGTCGGTGCCATCGTCTGTGGCTTCGTCCTGGCCTTCGCCGAGATACTCGCGCACTTCGACGCAGTTGCTCGGAAAGATGCCGGAGAAGACGCGATGCTCCAGCTGCTGGCCGCGATCGCTCGTCAGGCCGGCCAGCAGCGACGGCGGGGCGACGAGGTAGCCGCGATACCAGTCATTGGCATTGGCAGTGGCATGGGCACTGCCGCCCTGCTCGATTATGTAGAGGTGGTCGCCGATCTGCAGCGGGAGGTCATGGGGCTCGGTGGCGCGGAAGGGATGGACGCATATCGCAAAGGCCACCGAAGGAAGCGGCGACCATGGCATGGCGTCGCTGCGATGCGCTTCGTACACGTCTTTCCGAGCGAATGCGTCGGCGTCTCGACATCACCCGTGGGACGTCAACGATTCATCAGGAGGCAGGGAAGCGGTCCGTCTGCGAAACACGGTCGGCGTAGCGTCTAGTACGAGAACTAGTGGGAATAATTAGATTCTGATCATTAGGGCGTGCACAACCAGTTTGGCAGGAGAAGACCTCGCTGTGGGATTCTCTCGCATGACCATCTCAAAAGTTGTTTTTGAATGTATAGCATACTTAGGTTATAGGTAGCTAGGTAGACTAATACTAATACTACTACTGTAAGATGCATACTGTAGTAGTGGCGTCGAGTCGTCAAGCTTACCTAAGGCACATGATCTAGCTTCTCTTCCCTGTCGATGCGAGCTTGAGCTGCAGCAGCGAGTCAAGGCGGGAGAGCATGCTCCTGACTCCGATGGCACCTCATTGGTTGATATGTACATGCGAGATACTCCCTACTGCACAGTACTAGTAGTACATGTATTATCTCATCATCAGGCACCCGACTTACTCCGCTGCTCTCCGCTGCTCTCCGCTGCTCTCCATCCGCTTTCTCCACGCCGGCAATGATCGACAGGCCCACTGTCCACCCATTGAGAAAGACCCCTGCAACATCTCCAGCTGGGATGTGCCCAGTCGTTCTACGTCACGCAGGTCGCAGCTGCCCGACGAACGTCTTATCGGCTATCGCTCGACGTCACCGTCACGGTCGTGGTCGTGGTCGTGGGTCGTGGGTCGTGCTTGCCCTTCCTTGCCATATCGTATACGATGTTGCAGTGGCCTCCACCATCAGACCCCGCACAGATATATGTACGACGTCCGAAGGAGACGGGGGATACCACAATGATACATGTAGTAGGTATAGAATGGCGTGCAGGAAGGATCCCTAGGTTGCTTCTGTTCAGACTGTACTTTTGACTTCGTCGCCATCGTCTTCTTCACCATGCGCATCATTACGACACTTGCATTGCTCTCATGCAATGCACTTGTTGCATCTGCCCGGAAGAACATCGTCAGTCTGGTTGGCAGCAAGTGGGCGCTCACCAACGACGAGCTGAATATATCTGTGCCCGCCGAGCTTCCAAGCTATGCGCACCTCGATTTGTATGCCAGTCAAGCCATAGGTGATCCCTTGTACGGCTTGAACAACTTCAATCTACGGTGGATCGTGTGGCAGAACTGGACCTATACCACTTCCGAACCCATTGCCGGCCTCTCGTCCGACGCTCGCAGCTCCTGGCTGCTCTTCAACGGTCTCGACACCTTCGCCTCCATCTGCTTCTGCCGCCAGCATGTCGCCTCAACGAATAACCAATTTCGGCAATACTGGATCGACATCTCGCACATCCTCAGCTCATGCGATGAAGAAGACAGGATCCTGAGCATCAACTTTGGCTCGGCCGCGAATATAGCCAATACAATAGCGGCAGAACCCGGGCAGGAGACCTGGCCAGATGGTGTCAACCAGTTATATCAGTTTTCAAACAGGAACTTTGTTCGCAAGGAGCAATCCGACTTCGGCTGGGATTGGTAAGTCGTCATGCATCGTGCTCGATCTTCAACGACAATGCCCCATGCACGTGGCTATGTGGCTAGCTACCTGCAGCACCTGCAAACAGATGCTTACAACATAATCTTCACAGGGGTCCGGCATTTCTTCCAGCCGGTCCGTGGCAACCGGCATGGCTCATACAGCTCGGCAGTGACGAGGTCCATGTGCGAAACAGTCTCGTGGACATATATCGCAAAGGTCAGCTCAACAATCTCCCAGTGGACCAATCGCAACCATGGATTCTGAACGCGAGCATCGACTACTTCGGGCAACTTCCATCAGGCATAAGAATGAGGTACAAAATCACAAGTCTGGACAATGAAACCACGATCGCGAGCGGCAATCTTGACGCCATCAATGCAACCGATGCCACTGTCACAGGCAGTACTATCGTTCCGAGTGATGCCGTCGAGCTCTGGTGGCCAGTCGGCATGGGAAAACAAAATCTGTACTACCTGACCATCGACCTAACGACGGCCGCCCATCGGAGTCTGGCCACCGTAACCAAGCGAATCGGTTTCCGAACCATCATCCTCAACGGCAATCCAGTATCAGAGGAGGAGATTGCCATCGGTGTTGCGCCAGGCAATAACTGGCACTTCGAAGTGAACGGTCAGATCTTCTACGCGAAAGGATCTAATTTTATCCCGCCCGATCCTTTCTGGACCAGAGTCACGACGGAACGCATAACCAAGTTATTCGACACCGCCATTGCAGGAAATCAGAATATGCTCAGAGTGTGGGCAAGCGGTGCATATGCGCCTGACTTCATGTACGATCTCGCCGACGAGAAAGGCTTGCTCCTGTGGTCGGAGTTCGAATTTGGCTGCTCGCTCTATCCCGTCTATCCAGATTTCCTCGCGAACGTACGCGAGGAAGCCGAGTATCAGGTTCGTCGGACCAACCATCATCCGTCTCTAACATTGTGGGCGGGTGGCAACGAGCTTGAGAATTTAGAGTTGTATTTGGTGAATCAATCAGCACCGGAAGACTTCGACCGATATCAAGCAGAGTATGAGAAACTGTTTCTTGATACCATCCTTCCTGCCGTCTACGGGAATAGTAGGAGCATCAGCTATCAGCCTTCCTCCACTAGTAACGGCTGGCTATACCTCAACCACAGCGCACCCAGGCCGATGATACAACGATACAACAACAAGACAAAGGGATCCGTGTATGGCGAGTCTGACTACTACAACTACAACCCTGCATTCTTGGGGAACACGAGTAGTTATCCAGTGGCAAGATTCTCGAATGAGTTTGGCTTCCATTCCATGCCTTCGTTGCAGTCATGGCGCCAGCAGATCTCTGAGCGTGACCTCCAGTTCAACTCGACAACAATCTTGTTGAGGAATCAGCACAACCCGCCCGGCAATTTGGACATACATAACTTGAGTAACTCCGAACTCGGGCAATACCAAATGACAGAGGCTGTGCAACAGTGGCTTCCCATCCCGAATAAAACCGATCCGGTGGGCAACTTCTCGATTTGGTGTCATGCGACACAGATCTTCCAGGCAGAGTTCTACACATCCCAAATCGAGTTCTACAGACGAGGCTCTGGTCTGCCGAATCGCAACCTCGGTTCGCTCTACTGGCAGCTGGAGGACATATGGGTAGCGCCCACGTGGTCGAGTGTAGAGTACGATGGAAGATGGAAGGTTCTGCACTACGCCGCTAAGGATCGCTACGAGCCTATAATTATTGCACCATATTACAACCGGACGACCGGGAATCTCACTGCTTGGGTGACGAGCGATCTTTGGGAACGGGTTACTGGAAAAGCCACATTCACGTGGTACGACTGGAGTGGGAACAAGCTGGATATCGCCATGAATGCTAAAAGACAATTCCAGGTCGAAGCTATCAACAGTACGCAGGTGCTTCAGACGTTTACAACGGACATTCTAAAGGATCATGATCCAGACAATGCTATCCTGCGCATGGAGATCGAGGCCGAAGGGAAGTTGCCCAATACAGATAATACCAGGTCATTCAGACATGAAAATTGGTTCACACCTCGGGGTTTGGGTACTGCAGCACTTGTCGATCCAGGTCTCGACTTGAGCTACTCGGCCGCGTCGTCGAACTTCACCGTGACTGCAACGCGTGGCGTGGCAGCTTGGGTGTGGTTGGATTATCCTTCTGGGCCAGTTCTGCACTTCAGCGACAATGGTTTCTGGTTGGCGCCGAATGAGTCGAGGCAAGTGGCATACACTGTTGATAGCGTTTCCACCACGGACAGCAAGTGGATCGATGGAGTTACCGTGCAGAGTATTTGGAACATGACGCTGTCAACATAGGTGATCGGCTGCATTTGATAGCTAGCAAAGCATAATACCTCGACGCTTGCCTTGCCTTGCCTTGCCTTGTGTTAGAAGGGCTGCACTGCTTGTCCTAGCCGACAGAACAAGGCTGCTACATTCCGACCAATGGCGACCGTCCGATGATATGTGCCTAGTCCACTGTCCATGAATGCCTTAAGGTGAATACTGTAGAGGGATGGGGCAAAATGATCCGGATCGCCCACAATCACATCCCGCATACCGATTGGAGTCGCAGTATCATTCAACCAACTAAAGAGGTTGACAAGTTCAAAAAGGTTCTATCGAGGATCGAACTCGAGACCTTTTCGGTTCACATGCCACATGGGAGATGTAAACGAAACGTGATAACCGCTACACCATAGAACCATCATGCGTATATCTGAGCACGATCCCGTTTCCTCGCACTATGTCCCTTCTGAAGCCTTCGGCAAGTCACGAAGACCTGTGACAACTTGTGCGATCGTTGGTCAGCTCAGTGAGTGCGGGCAAAGGCATAACACACTGCTTGGTGTGCAAGCCTTGCGTGAGCTGAGGCTATAGCGCCTAAAATCGCGGCATAAGGCGCGACTGGGACGTCCAAGAGAAGAATTCTGTTCACCTTCCACGTTGGTTCTCGTACCAGAATGTCGCAGCCGGAACAGATTGAAGGAGGCTATGCAAGCTATAAAGTTGGAGAGCAAGCCTGGGCTTATTGGCCAGGACCTGAGGTGTCCAACCTCGCCCCGAGCGTACCATGACTGTGCAGATGCTCAGGATTCTGACAAATTCACCATGCGCGAGCTGTCGTGTATCGTTATGTCAACTGCGTAGCCTAAAGGTATTGCTTAGTAATTTCAAGGTATAAGAATCCTGCCTAGATGATATTTGCGTCGACATGCTATCCAGACCAGAGGATTGAGCTTTCGTCCTTCGAGGTGAAGACCCACATAAATCTCGAAGCATAGTCGACAATGCAAGCAGTCTTAAAATCCAGGCTGCACTTGGACATCGCAGTGTTGGCTCATTGTCGGATCTTAGCCTGACTTAATCGAGACTCATATGTGGAGGAGAATGCGTCGGTATCGGAATGTTGTGTGTGTTCCCTAAGAAGCACGACTAGCGCAGGCGAGACATGTCCTCGACGAACTAGTGATAGCACAAACATCACATATTCGTCTCGCGCATATTTGGCATCGAATCTCTTTTTCGAACTCGGAAGCATCCACTTCCATGGCATATCCGCCTCGTAATGACCTGTCGCAGTCCTCGCAGCGCGTATCCGAGTCTGACAACACCATTGTGAGTCCGCGATCCAGGTCGTTAGCCGACAAGATCGGCGGCTGTCTTATGTTCCAAAAGGAGTGCAATGTGGTTCGTTGCGGGCCTTGCGGCTGTGAATGAGCTTGCGTTTGCTCGGCAGAGGTCGAAGGCACGGGTGATGCATCTGGATACTGCCTTTGCGCCTGGAATAGGCGATCGATCGTACTCGCTGCGTAACGACACAAATCAGCAAACTTGTCCATTTCCACAATATTCCCAATCCAGCGCGACACACACCGTATACTTGTTGCTCGTCTGGTCTGTTGTCCCTATGTCGCTTGCGCGTGCGGCTAGTCAGGTGCACGTCCGAGGACCGATCGTCGTATGTTGGGAAAGCCCATGTTGGTTTGTAGCATAGAGGCTGGACGGTTTTGCTATGTTGGTAGAAGAAGGGCAACGAGCTAGGTTGAGTCGTTGCGTCACTGCTGATGGATGATGGCGATGAGAAAGTAGGAGAGGATCGTTTTCGCTTGAGGGCCATGGCGTTGGCTATGCTGTCAAAAAAGGCCGGGTGTACTATCGTGAATGCTCTGTATGATTATTGCTATGCACTGCACCGAGTATCGTCCATGTTCGTGACAATACTCAGGTAGAAGGCACGCTGTGCGAACGCGTCTCGCGACGCGTTCGGGCCCACTTCCCGAGCTCCCATGCTCGCCTCCGATATCTCTAGGGCTGGACATCGACGTACCCTTACCGCCTGCAACTACCACACGTGCGACACCGTCATCGCAAAGCCGCTTCAACACAAGGAGTATGTCTGGTGGCAAAGCGGTGCGCGAGGCCAGTCATGCTGGTTCATGGTATTCCGCCTCAGCAACGCAGCTCAATGCACAGCTCGATGGATGGCTCAACGCCGTCCAGGCTCCCATATCCAACATCGCTTCTCAGTCTCCCGTGCGCTCGTACTCAGACTTGCCCGTCAAAAGTGCCAGAATGATAATCGCGCCGTACGTCTGGCCCAATACACCGTGAGCTCGTCCCGATCATATACTGAATTGCTCGCTAGGCATGCTGGCTACTCATACTCTGGACCAGCTGCCGCCTGGGCGTACAAAGCCTGGGACGTCTCTCAAGCGTGAGTTGAGCACATGCCACTCCTTATAGTCTACTGCATGCACGCACGTTATGTTGTACACACCTCTCAGATCTACAACGCCGGATGACCTTCCATACTCAGCACTAGACGCTTCCGACACAAGTTCAGCATGGAACTGACAGGAGCAGTAAAAAGGTCTTCTTGCTCGGTCCGTCGCATCATCACTACCTTACAAAAGCCGCACTGTCGCAGTGTACAGAGTATGCTACGCCCATTGGGAACCTGATCGTGGATAAAGCTACCACCGCAGAGCTGCATGCCACGGGCCAGTTCGAATGGATGTCTCAGTCGGTGGATGAGGATGAGCACAGCCTTGAAATGCATCTGCCTTATATTTACAAGCGGCTATCCCAGTAAGCTCATCAAGATCACTTACGTCGCTGATCGTACCCCTGCAGCTAACGCACAGAATTTGTAGGACATTTGGCGACGACTCTAGGAATTTCCCTCCCCTGGTGCCGATCATGGTCGGTAATACCTCTGCTTCAACAGAGCAACGGCTTGGCCAGATTCTTGCCCCATATTTGGCAGACCCGGACGTCGCGTTCGTAGTATCCTCCGACTTTGCGCATTGGGGTCTACGTTTCCGGTACACGTACTACCGACCATCTGTGGGCGCACCTATCGACCTCAGCTCGACGGCCAGGACCCCTCAGGATCCGCCAATTCATGAATCCATCAAGACCATTGACTTTGAGTGTATTGATGCCTGTGAGAGTGGAAAACACGACACCTGGCTTCAGACCCTTGAGAACACCGGTAACACTGTCTGCGGACGACACCCTATCGGCGTTATGTTGGCGGCCGTCGAAGAGCTGAGAAAGGAAGCGGGTAAGCAGGATGTTGGTGCGTTCAACTTCGTGCGATACGAGAGGAGCACTGAAGTCAAACGCGTGGCTGAGAGCAGCGTGAGCTATGCAAGTGCGTTCGCAGTGGTTTAATTGGTTGCTTGACGCGTGGATGATGGACTCACCGATATCTCTACTGCAAGCTTCCACCGGCACCAGCACGAAAACCACTACGCTTCAACGCAGGTGCACTTTCAAGAGCGATCTTAACGAAACAGGTTATTCACTCCCGCAGGTCCTTGGCGCGGCTATCAATTCATGACAGCGTTGGAGTGGCCCGAGACATGGAACTTGTCTGCGTGGCCCGGGTCGGTACCTACAAGCGAACCAGCAGCTACGGTTGCAGGAAAAATCCTTTGGCGATCACCGGAGAGTGACCAGAAAACTGCTCACGCGAAATCAAGGCCGTCTTCGCGTCTTTCTCGTGAATCGCCAGCAGTCATTTGAGCATCCCAACCGCCTGTCGTGCAATGTGACAAGCGATGACGTTTTCACACGTAGTGGATGTCAGCAGCGCCCACGTCTCTAAATTGTTGCGCGACACCAGCAGACATCACTGATCGCATGCCAGGCAATGCAACAATAATACTCTGCTTTGCAACAAAATCGAATTCGCTAGAGCTGCGGCATACAGGATCTTGTTACATGACTGGATTGTTTCCCTACGATCTGTGCAGGTCAGTAGCATCATTCGCGATGCACTATCTGCCAAGGTCTCGCCTCTGACAGTCTGTAAGCCCCGCTCTCACGTGGCAGCGCTCGGACACAGAATTAGGTTTGCCCAATCCCCGAGCGTGCATGATGCAGGTGCGTATTGATGTTTTAAGCTTCGTATTTGGCGAACGCGAAGTGACAAGCAGGCAGCTGCGGCGGTGGCCAGACAGTAGACGGCTGAAGGAGGATGCGCTGAGGAGCAGGGCTGGATCGGTGAATAACATATGCGGTGAGACATGAAGGCGTGTTACACTGCCGCAATAGACAGATTTGACGCATGCTTGTGCTATGACTTGCATTGATGGAGCTGAAGAGAAGTGGTACGAGGTGATATTACTGTGTCATCGCCGGCACACCTGCTGAAACGCAGTGATCAGACCTTGTCCTATGCGATCCACTCTACCAGTCGCTACTTATTACAGGTTCATTCTCTCACGACGCCAAGAAGCCGATCAATATGGACGAGACGCTTGGTGACACGCGACAAAAAGAGGACCGACCAAATCCATGGGAAGATAGCAGATCAATCGGGTTGTCCACTTCTTTTAGGTTGTGGAGACGCGATCAAGCCTCCAGCTGCACACCACACATGCACTATCGATTTATCTATCCAAGGTCAATAGTGACGGCGAGACCCTCATCCGTTTCCTTACATAGTAGTGCTCCTAACCCTAAACGCCAAAACGTGCACGCGGGAGACGGCATCGCTGCTCGGGCACAGCCGACGCGGCACCAAGCTCTACCGTTGTCGACCACAAGTGTCGGTGGGCCCATACCCGACGGTTGTAAAGCATCAGCACACTATTTGGAAAATGCAGACAAACGGTTCGTTGGCGTTCACATGCAGCCCTCTGCAGACTCGTTGAGCTTCCGCAGTGCACATCTTGTCGTTCACGCTATTCTAGTGCAACCGTTCATCGAGATGTCAAGCGATTGCATTTACGCGACTGTTCGCAGCTGAACAGTTGTCGATCCGGAGTCGACGGTGAGATCGTCCTCGTTTCTAGCGAAACGGTTGCTTACAGTACGATCGAATAGGTCTACCGAAGAAAACGTGCCGTGACGTTGGCCGTTGTCGCGTCCTTCCGTCGTCGAAGCCTGCAATTGCAAACTGGACACGGACATGGAGGATGTAAGACGGTATTGTTGGGAGTCGGAAGTTCCGACGCGGTTTCCTAAGTACTACTGTACTATATTATTATCTGGGCGCTATCTGGCTGTAGCAGTCACCAGCCACAATGAAGCGACCTGGAAACGACGGTGGTGAGTGACGAGCTGCATCGCGGATCTTCCTGCTGTGCGCCGCAGCCACAAGACAGGCTCCATCTGTTTTGGGCACTATCTCATGCAGCTCCCCGTCTGTATGGAAGCCGCATTGCGAGGCTCATTACCCTTGGATCATGCTATAATACTGGCCCTCGAGCAGAATCCACTTGCGCACCATCCTCCAGCACTAACAGGCTTGTTGAGCTTTTGCACAATGAGGCTCGCTTAAGCTCGATATTTTCGGACATGTCTAGCGTATGACGCTAGCAAGCTGGTGGCACTGCCCCGAAGCAATCCTTACGCGATGCTGCGATACCACTCATCATAACGCGCTCCTCGTGCTCAGGTCCAATCTACGGCTATGGCGGCTCTGTGAATGGACTGGTTGGTGGCGCATCTAGAATAACCTTAGCTCGACACGGACTTTAAAGCATGGCGTGCTCGGCATATCCTGAATGCCACTTGGGCCCGAATATAATGTATGATGCCCATCAGGCTTGGCTCAGCACCATTGCACTGTACATTATCGCGAGCTTCCTGCTATCTGGTTGTACCAGGGCATCCACCGCCCGGTTTTGATCACTGTCCATCGTTTGCCCACCCTAACACGCGTCCACCACAGCAACACTTTTGGCATGTCGTTCCTTTCAGGCCTCATGGCCTTTGGGCTTGCGGTCTCGTCCACCTTGGTCGAGGCATCGCCACAAATGCGCGGGCCAGCGGGTGGTAGATCAGGTACACGGCCCCCAGCGTCGAGCTGGAGAGGCAATGGGAAGACCGCTGGCAGTCCGGACTATACCAAGTGGATCTTTCAGAAACCCCTTCCTATTCCTGCTGTGGCTCAGCCAATCTTCACGGAGACGATCAATGGTCGTCAGATCCAATACTATGAACAAGAAATTCGACCGTTCGAACTGCAAGTCTACCCCAATCTGGGAACGGCTAAAATGATCGGCTACAATGGGACTGCTCCTGGTGCAACATATTATGTGCCTCGAGGAACTGAGACTGTCATCAGGTATACCAACAAGGGTACACAGTCATCTTCGGCACATCTTCACGGGTCGTACACGCATTCTGCTTGGGATGGTTGGGCTTTTGATGAGATTCAGCCCGGACAATGGAAGGATTACTACTACCCCAATACCGAATCCGCTCGAGCGATGTGGTACCACGATCACGCACACGACCATACTGCAGCAGATGCATATTACGGGCAAGCTGGTGTGTATATCATTACCGACCCAAACGAGGATGCCCTTGGTCTGCCCAGTGGCAAATACGATGTTCCACTTTGCATCACCGATAAAATCTACCAAGCAAATGGCGATCTTGTTTCTCCAGCTGGCAACGTCATGAACTTCTTCGGCGATACGATTGAGGTTAATGCTCAACCATGGCCATACTTGAACGTAGAACCTCGCAAGTACCGTTTTCGATTGGTTGACATGTCTCTCAGCCGATCGTACGACATCTACCTCGCGGACCAGAGCAACAACCCCATACAATTTCAGGTCATCGGTTCCGATTCTGGCCTGTTTGCTGCGCCTGTCGTTGCCAAGGATGTCGTTCTCTCAATGGGCGAGCGCTATGAGATCGTTGTTGATTTCAGCAGCTTCAAAGGACAGAATGTCACCATGTTCAACGGCATGAACATTGCTCAAATCAACGAGTTCAACAATACGGACAAGATTATGCGATTCGTTGTGAGCAATAATGCCCCTAGCGATACCAGTAACAACAATGTTCCATCCTCGTTGAACAGTGCGATCGACTGGCCAGCTCATCGCGATACCGTTGATAAGACATTCAATTTCCAAATGGGTGGTGCTGATGTGTGGACGATCAACGGCGTAGACTTTAGCGACCCGAATTCACGTGTGCTCGCCAGACCGCCCCAGGGCACCGTCGAGCACTGGAGGCTGCGACACACCGGTGGCCCAGCAGTTCATCCCGTACACATTCACCTGGTGAATATGCAGGTTCTCTCACGCAGCGGCGGGGCGCGGGGTCTCATGCCGTACGAAGCTGCCGGCCTCAAGGACGTGGTAATGTTGGCACCCGGTGAAGTCGTCGACGTGCTCGCACTCTATGGCCCATGGAATGGTCTCTACATGTTCCATTGCCACAATCTTATACATGAAGATCATACTATGATGGCTGCGTTCAACGCAACGAGCCTTGGGGCGCTCGGATATGACTTCAATAGCACACAAGGCTACGGCGACCCATTGGATCCGCGTTTTGTCGCGAAGGCGTACGACGCCTCGCAGTTCTCTGATTCTGCCAGGCGTGCTGCAGTTTCATCTTTAGCTGCGCTCAATGCTTATGCCCCAGTCAGCTCTCTGATGGCGGCAGAGAAGAATTACTACGCCACCGCCGGTTTCCAAGGTGACAATGCCGCACCGGCGCAAACTGCCGCTCCTACCAGCGTTGGCGTGGGCTTCGTCCATAATGCTCAGCCGACTTCTACAGGCTTGTTCGCTCGCGAGACTGGTCTGGCACAACCATTTGAGGCATGATTATATTAAAAACAGTCGGCTTCTCTGAGGCCGCGTACATTCATCGGCCTGTACATTCCTAAGCATGGCGAGCAAGGTTGCATAAAAGCATGACGGCGTTTGGAATGGGATTTTAAGAGATGACTCAACGACGGCATCGTGGCGTACTTGCTTTGGCGTTTGGTGTCTGGTGATAATACCCGCCCTCGATGGCAGCGATTTGTATCAATGAACTTATCATGTATCATCCTGATGAATTGTATTCAAAATTTCGCTCTATGGCTATGACCGCTCGTCTAGCACCGCTTGATCAGAAAACTTGCGTCTTGGATTCCGACTGCTTCGGCCCTGTAGTGTATTTAGACTCGCGCCCCCCGATACACAGACTCCTGCACGACAAGGATGCTCGAGACAAGAGAGCATGCACTGCGGAGGACGGTCATTCTGTCAGAACCCCAGCCCCGAGCTGGTCTCCCCATGGACGTTTTGCTCCGGTGCGATGCGTGAAGATGCGCGAACGCCACGATTGCTCAGCAGGAGGCAGATGCCAGCTTGAGCTTTGAATATACGGAGCTTGGACAACAAGTACATCCCAACGCGGGCTGATGCTATTGGATGTCAGCATGAATGCTACGAGCTCTGTAGTCGAGCACTCGGATTATGCTCCAGCGAAGCAGATTGGACTAATAGAAGTGCCAAATGCCTTTTGACGTTCGTCTACATAATGAATGTCCGATTGGATGGTAAAGCATATTATGCATGTCCGCAGATAGACAACGAAATGTCGAAGAGGCGCTGCAGATGACAGCGTTGTTTCCGCACGCGACTTACCGTACGTATAGTGTGCTGTACCATATGTAGATCCTTGCATCGTGGCTAACGCGCTTCTCGCATTGCACTGCATCACATAGAAATCTACGCGAGATCTTACTCTTACCATGAATCGTTGGTTCAGCTCGACACAGAGTGGCTCATCTTGTTTATTCTGTGGCTCTGACTATCGCGGAATAGCTTCCACTCTGCATGTGGCCTGCGCGTTATTCTACGGCTGCGTTTGAGACCGAATAAAAGATTCTGTAGCCGATTGACACACCGTACACCGCAAGCAATTTACAGCTAAGACGGTCTCAGATAATACAGCAAGTTCAAGCAGGTGTCCCGCGCCACACAACTGCAGGCCAGACATTATAGGCAATCAGCCTTCTCCGCCGAATTCCCGTCACTTTAGCAGAGACTTTCCACCTAGCTATCTTCGTGCTAATGTTCCCACTGGCATGTCGCAAATCATTATGTCGAAAGCCGGCCCGTGGAAATGGTCCAGCTTCGTGAACATTGACTAGACATGACCTCACGGGTCTTATATGCTGATGCTGGAACATTTATCGTGGCGGCCCTTTCACACACGCATCGTGCTTCCTTCCATGCCGCAGCTTCGATGTTGTTGGCATAGTGCATTGCTGCTCAGGTTTCCACTTCGACAGTGCGCGTTGAAACAGCATCGGGCAGCCAGCCCTTCGGTCGTTCTGCTCCCCGAACCACTAACCCATATCTGCCGATACATATCAGTGGAAGCTTCTTGCCAGGGTGTGATGACACGTACAATGAACGCTCGACTTTCTCGACGCTCGTCTTCATGACATCCATTTTCTTGGTGACATCGTTAGCGAATGGGCCATGGCCAGGGTTCAGCGATTCCAATGCTGAGCGCAAAGTACGCAGATCGGTCAAGACATTGCGCTGGGCAATTTGCGGTGCTTCTGCAGTGGAGTCTTCTGTGTCCGATACGGAGACTATTGCCGGTAAGGATCCGTTGGTCGCCATTGTGGTGATGGCGAATCGCATCAGCTCGCCAGTCATATCGAAAATGCCAAGCAAATAATCCTCAACACTGAGATCAACTCCCGGACCATCTTTGTCCAAGTTTCTCTGCAGAACTGATGCTTGATCGTAACTCAGCAATTGGGCATGCGTGAGATAGTGCTCGAATGAAGCCGCTTCCATGTATTCTTGGCAGCCGCCACTGATCTGTCTAGCGTACCGCCATGCGTTTATGCCCTGCAGGTCTTTCGATAAGCTGGCGAACTGAGACGCGATGCTGTCGTAGTACTGCTTATTACCCTTGACGACATGATGAGGCAGGGGTTCTCCAAGTTTTCTCACGCTGCGAAAAGACGCATGTCAACAGAGCGAAGCACCAGCTTCTCGACAGCGATGCCTACCGTTGGAGTGTGAATATACTGCGACGATCAGCCGTATGCAAAGACGACGGAAATGGGCTGAGATGACTGACATTCTCTTGGATGCCGCAGTGATGTCCCTCGATGCCTTGATGATGCGTTCGCGTCGGTCGTGGTGTTGATCAAGTTCTGCTCGAAACGACTCAAACATTGGTAGGAAGGGCGACTGCCCGTTGGCTGATTTGTGATCGCCCTCCATTTCGGTATGCGATCGCTTTGCTCCCATGCCCACGCGAAAGAATCTTACACTAGATGATTGGCGGTGATGGCTGAGGGAGAGGAGACTGCTCTCGGAGTTTCTTGGCAGACAGACAATGCGATATGCCCCACTTGCGGGCAATCGCGTGTGAGCTTGACAGGAGAGCGGGTAGATCCTCAGGCTAGTCCCAAAGCGCTGCTAGCGCGTATTCATGATCTACATCGTCCGCGCTATTGCTTGCACTGCATTAGCAAGTTCGAGAAAGGTGCGAGATGAGATGCACTACAGGAACGCGGCGCTACACCACTTGCAAGCACCATCCGCCACCAGCAATTGCTCGATTGGCTGCATTGCATCTTCCCGAACTCTGCACGCCGATCGGCGCGGGAGGGGAGTGTAGCACGAAGCAGCTTCAGCCTCCGTGTATACGTCGCGGAAAGCGGACGGATGATCGAGGCGTATAGACGAGCATCAATTGGTCGAGCCAGACCCTCATCGTCTTAGTGGGCGCCGTCTTCAGACCTCATCGAGTGAGGTCCCTGCAGATGGCTGGCCGCCATTACCATTGAGTGCGAATGATGGTTGAGCGGGAGCTTTAGAGCTTAGACGCAGACCTCCTCAGAGATGCGCAATTGTTGATCTTGCGCTGCATGTTGATGGTGACATTTCCATTTCCCGCCAGTGTCACTACCGCACCTTCCTTGCACCTGTAACACCTACCGCCCTTGCCAACAGATAGGTAGTAGGTCACCTCAAACTCCAGCTTGGAAGCTGACGGCATTCGATGTTGCGCGACCACTGAGCCACAACAGGAAGTAGCAATCACAACGAGGAAAGAGCTTCACTGGCAACCAGCTGATTGATCCATCTCATCTGCGACGGGTGGAGCTTGCATCATTATCATCATCATTGCTATCTCACACGAGCCTCAACAGGTCGCGTTGCCAGATACCTGACGAAGGAAGTGTATTCATCGCAAACATACGAGCTCGCGCTCGCTACTGAGTAATCATGCCTGGGACCATCAAGTCCTTGATGGGACGTATCGGCAAGAAGCCATCAACAGCACCAGATCGTCGGTCAGGAGACGAAGCAGCAGGCGCTCAATCGACCGAGAAAACATCGCTCGTGCACGACCTCACCCATCTGAACATTAAGAATGCAAGGACTCTGGCCTCAGCTCTGCCCGCTCTGGCCTCGGGCGATCCCCTCGACGATAAGGAGCTTCTGCTCGAGAACGGCGTGTCCATGCTGCAATCACTGCCATCGAACAGTGGCCTATCTGCTGCCACGTCGGATGCATTCATCAAGATGCTCTATCACGATCTTCCGCATCCTTCTACTACGCTCGCCGGCCCGACTTCCAAGTACAGACGACATGATGGCGGCAACAACAATCCTTGGAATCCGGAAATGGGCAAAGCCGGCTCGCCCTACTGCAGGAACGTTCCGCCCAACAAGCCGAAAGGTCCCAACTTGCCGGATCCCGAGCTTGTCTTCGAGCAGCTCATGAAGCGCAAGGGCCCGTTTCGCGAGCACCCCTCTGGCCTGAATAGACTCTTCTTCTCCTTCGCCACGATAGTCATTCACGAATGTTTCCAGACGAAGAGGAAGGAGCCGTGGATCAACGAAACATCAAGCTATGTCGACCTGAGTACGCTGTATGGCAACACAGAAGTCGAGCAAAAGCGAGTCAGGACATACCAGAATGGCAGAATTTACCCCGATTCCATTGCATCGGAACGAATTATGTTGATGCCTCCTGGTGTCGTGGCGCTATTGGTCATGTTCTCAAGAAACCACAACAGCATTGTCGAGTCACTTCTCTCCATCAACGAAGAGGGCCATTACAGCGAGTGGGAAAGACTTGACAAGGATAAGCAAGTTTGGTGAGTCCATTGCTTGAGTCTCGCTGGACGCCCGCATGGCTTGCGAATGCTAACCACGGAACTATATCTAGGCAAGACAACGATCTCTTTCAACTGGCGAGGAACATCAATGTTGGCTTTTTTGCAACAGTCGTCCTGAAAGACTACGTTGCTGCGATTCTCAACACGCCGCGAGCTAATTCGACCTGGTCACTAGATCTTGGCAAAGAGATCAAAAGCGCGGGACAAAGAGTGGAAAGGGGCACAGGAAATGTGGTCTCGACAGAATTCGCAGTGCTGTATCATTGGCATGCTGCCTTGAGCGCTGCTGATGCTGATTGGATGGAAGCTGTGCTGCGTTCAGCTGTGCCCGAGCTCAAGTCACTGGATGACATGAATCCACAACTCTTCTACGAACGAGTCATGGCCAAAGAAGGTGGAAGATTGATGTCGCTCGAACCTCGCAAATGGACATTCGGAGGCCTAGAGCGTGACGAGACAGGCCGCTTCAACGACGCACAGCTCGGCGAACTCATCAAGGATTGCGTTAACGAGCCTGCTCATGCTTTTGGAGCCCATGGTACACCTGCATCGTTGAAAGTGGTAGACATTCTTGGACAACTTCAAGCACGGAACCAATTCAATGTCTGCACCATGAATGAGTATAGTGCACCGTGACTTTCTGATGCCCACCTGCTGACCATGTTTCAGATTCCGTAAATATCTCAATTTGAAGGCGTATGCGAGCTTCGAGGAATGGAACCCGGACAAGGAGACGGCACGTGCAGCAGAGCTACTGTACGGCCATATCGACAACCTTGAGCTGTATCCAGGCTTGATGGCAGAATGCACAAAGCCCGCCATGCCAGGTAGCGGTGTATGCCCAGGACAAACGACCGGTCGTGGCATCCTGGATGACGCCGTGGCACTCGTGCGTGGAGATCGCTACCTCTCATATGACTTCAACAGCAGCACGCTCACAAATTGGGGCGTGAGCAAACTCGGAGATGGGCCGCAAGGCTCGTATGGAGGAATGCTTCCGCATCTCATCTTCACCGGGCTGCCAAACTCATTCACGGGAACATCACCATACGTACTATTGCCTTTCTACACGCCAAAGGCGGTCAAAGGCATCCTGCAAGGCAATAAAGTTGTCGATCGGTATGACTTGGTCAGACCACCACCTGACGGCTCGGTTGTTAGCGTACAAACTCCCGCGGGCATCAGGAATGTCTTGCAAGACACATCAAACTTCCGGCCTTTGGCGTTGCCATCGATTCAGAAGGTTGCCAATGGCCGCAACTTCCTTTTCGGATTCGGCGCCAGTAAGCAAGATAGCAAGTCGAGCTCCCTGGAGAAGATCTTCTTCGAAGATGGATTCGAGCACAACGTCAGCAGCTTCTTCCAAAGCACTACTGCGCGAATGATTAAGCAGTGCTCGCTCAAGTATCACACACAGAAACGTGCCATTGACGTGGTGAGGGACGTCACCAACGTAGTGCCGCTCTTGTGGCTCGCAGATCGGTTCGCCATCCCGCTTAAGACTGAAGAGACGCCACGGGGCATAGTCAGCCTTCCGCAGCTCTTTGACATGTACTTGATGCTTTTCTTGTACTCCAGCTTCAACGTCCGACCAATCAACGAATGGAAGCTCCGTCAAGGCTCGGAGGAAGCTGTCTCGGTTCTTGGGAGCATTCATGAGGCCCATCTCAAGACTCAGCAGGGGCTTAAGGAGCACTTCGTTGACTGGCTGGCTAAGGGCTCCGCTTACGAAGTCGGGCCCGATGCCGACCGTATCTACAAGGCGATGTTGGCAACGAAGCAGCCTATCGAAGATCTTGCTGGCGACTGCACCGGCATCGGTGCTACTGTCGCTGGTGTCATCACTCAGCAGGCCTCGCTGTTGGTTGATCTGTTCCTGAGTCCACCGTATGAGCAGTACAAGAAGCGCATCATCGAACTTGCACAAAGTGACGATGCAGCTTCCGCAAAAGAACTGCAGGGATTCGTATTCGAGGGTATGCGCCACGCTGGCGTGGTTCCTGGCTTGCCACTCGTGGCCAACAAAGACACGACTGTCAACGACGGCGAGCGTGGAGCCGTGCACGTCAGGGCTAACCAACGAGTGCTTGTTGCTACCCAGAAGGCAGGGATGAATCCGCAAGCCTTCCCGAACCCTGAGCAGCTAAATCCCCATCGACCTCTGGAATCATACACTTTCCTCGGGCATGGGCCCGGTGCAAGACTTGTTGGACCAGCTATCGCTGGCATGCTCAAGGAGATCTTCAAGCTGAATGGCATACGACGTGCAGCTGGTCGTCTTGGACAGTTCAGTACCCTGAAGTATCAGGTCGGTGATCTTGATATCAAGTACTTCTTGGATGCGAATTCGAAAGAGACGGCATGGCCAACGACGCTAACTCTGGAGTACGAGGATGGAGTTTTACAAGCTAATGGGTCGGCTCCATCGAACGGAATCCAACTGACGAATGGCCACTAGACGCGTGCAACCGAGCATCTTGCTGAAAGCGTTCTTACCAGGTCGTATGGAGAACCTAGGCTGGGAGTGGCGCACGACTTCTTCATAACCTATACCCATTATATGTTGGCAAGTCCTAGCCATCCCTAGTACGATGCGATATACCTACGTAGTCCACTCGTCATCTATGATACCTTCTTCATGCATTCGTCGAAGGGACCTCTATCATGAATCCATCAAAGAACTCCTCGAGCATTTCGTGCGCTTCTTCTGAGAGAGGAAGTACACTACTGATGTACTGGTCAGGACGAACCACGATCGCACATCCCTTTTCGCGATCGATGCCGCGCCTTTTGTAGATTTCACCAAAGCCAAACCCATAGCTTTCCTCATCCGTGAACGCCTTCTCATAATCCTGAATGCCAAGTCTTCCCTTGTAAGGAAGGAGCGGCTGAGGCAAATCCGTTACATTGAACGTCGTCCGCGACTGTTGGAATACGCCACGCACATCGATCACAGAATCCATGTCAGCTTTTGCAGGAGTGTACTTGGGTAAGAGCTTCTTGGAGAGGAAGTCGCACAGTCGATGCACAGGGCTAGAAGATGACCATGGATCAGACTTATCGCCGAATATGATGATCCGCCAGCGTCCGTCTGCTTTGAGCTCGTGTCCGAGGTGTATTGGCTTTGCGTCAGACACGCGGAGGACTTGCACGGACTGGAAGCGTGTGCCGATGGTGAAACCTGTGGCCAGCGCCTGGTAGCGCGTCTCTGGCGAAGTGAGCGGACCTGGCTTATACCTTGTCTCTACGCCGGCCATGAAACGACCCTGTCGCGTGAAGTAGTCCTGGAAGACGGCGGGATCCACAGAATCTTCGTCGTGCTCGCTAGCTTTTTCCTTTGGCTTAGCTGCGAACATGCGAGACATTTGGCGATCGAAGTCGATGAGCATGCGTGCGATGTCTTGTCTTTCTTCGGAATAGGTGTGTAGTAAGCTGGGCGGAGAGATGCCACGGAGCACGGCGGCTAGCTTCCAACCGAGATTGTATGTATCGTTCATTGACACGTTCATACCTTGCCCGGCCTTCGCGCTATGCGTGTGGCATGCGTCTCCTGCGATGAAAACTCGGGGATCTCGCAAGTTGCGCTCGGTCTTCGGCACGTCGTCGAAATGGTCTGTCAACCTCTGTCCGACCTCATAGACACTCCAGTAAGCGATTTCCCGCACGTCGAAAGTGTATGGTGCAAAGATGCGCTTTGCTCGATCAATGAGGACGTCGGCCGTCACATTCTTCGAAGCTATTCGTTCACCACTACCCAATTTATCCAATTCAATATAGAATCTAGCCAGAAAGCCACCTTCTCGTGGGATGATCAGGATGCTGCCCTCATTCGCGGAATGTATGGCCGTCTTCAATCGAATGTCTGGAAAGTCAGTGACCAGTAAAGCATCCATCACGCCCCAGGCTTGATTGGCAAAATCGCCTTTCATCTCGACACCAATTGTCTGCCGCACCGCGCTCCTGGCGCCATCGCAGCCTACCACGTATTTGGCACGTACAAACTCCTTGCGACCCTTGTGGCCTTCATCTAGGCGCTCTATTGTAACACTGACTGATCCTATGCCTTCTGGGATGCTCATCTCCAGCATTCTTCGACTGTACGACGGTTCGAGCCGAGTGGGTGACCATTTCATGCAGTCAAGCCACAGGTCATGTAGGCGTGCCTGGTTCAAGATGACATGAGGAAATTCGCTGAGGCCTTCTTCCGTGTCTCTGATTCTGCCGCTCCGCCGTAGTCCTTTGCCGTCTTCTGTGGGTGACCAAAACGTTGTCTACAAGCTCCATCAGCTGCGATGTCTCTCCCAATTCCCAACGAATCATACTTCATTCACCCAGTACGCTTCTTTGAGCACCCTCTCGCTGAAACCAAACGCCTCGAAGATCTCGATTGTGCGACATTGGAGGCCATCCGCTTGACCTTGTTCGAGCCGCCCGGGCTTGGTCTCGATGATTCGTGTAGTGATATCCGGAAACTGCGCAAGCTGTGCTCCGAGCAATTGACCGGCTGGCCCAGCGCCTACGATCAGAACATCCACCTCTTCTGGCAAGCTCGACTGGAAATCTGGTTCGATGCCATTGTACTGCAAGACCAGCGGGTCACCAGATCCTCGGAAGCCATTTACGTGAAACTGCATTCTCAAAGCAGCGAGTAGAATATGACTACGACGATGACGATGGAGGCGATAGCACGAACAGACGGAGGTATGCTATGATGAGCAGTCCCTGCTTCGGCGGTGAGCGTAAGGATGTTTTACGGGCGCGACGCTTTATCCTGGACGGTCGTTATTCATCGAATCGCCTCGGTCGTATCTCCTACCAGGCTCAATATATTCCCACATGCATTCTATGTAGTGGGCATCATGTGCTGCCGTGGTCAAGAGATGGTGCCGATGAGGAGATGTCCGGTACAGTGACAGCTCTGATCATTCAGTTAGAACTATAATTAGACTCATGGCAGATGATTCTCCAACGTGTTTGGAGCAGTTCGTGCCATCTCCCAACAAGATACGAGTTTTATGTTGCAAAGATGTATATCACGGCGACGGTCAATGCAAAGGCGAGCCATTCTTAGACAGGGATGTCCAAAGCACGGTGCAGGTGCCGGGCACAACTTACAAGGCTCCAGAACGTACAGGGGTCCACGTGCGTGTGACGCAATCATACCTGTGTGTGGTTGCCAAACATTGAGGCTGCTTCCTAGTCACTTCCCAAGCGCGGTACTGCCAATCCCATTCCGCCGGAACCCGACCTATGCGCCTTTCATATGAAGTCTGTTCCTGCGCAACTACATACTCATAATACTGGTGCACCATCTGCCATGATATAGATCAAGTCCGATCATGGCCCCAGCCCTCGACATCTCGATACCAACCACATCCATCGCCGAACCTTCTGGCAAGCCATATACTGTCTACCATATCGTGCTACAACTGCCCTTACGAAAGCATGAAATCAAGAAACGATACACCAACTTCGAACACTTGCACAATGACCTCGAGACCCAGACAGGCTCTGCGCCGCCAGTCGCACTGCCAACCAAGTCATGGTTCCGAAGAACAGTCAACAACCAAGCTATGACGGAAGAGCGACGGCAAGGCCTGCAAAGATACCTCAGGGCTATTATTGAGTCCGACGACGCGCGTTGGCGAAGTAGTAGCGCATGGCGGTCTTTCTTAAATCTTCCCAGCGGTGCAACCACGAATACAGGCGGTCCAAAAGCGACTCAGCGACCAGGCAGCTCAAACGGCGCCATCACCACATCCAAGCAATGGCTGGCTGTACACGATGAACTTAAGTCGCAGATACGAAGCGCAAAGCAGCAATTGAACCAGCGAGAAGCCGCAAGCACGGCACAACAGCAGCATACATTCTCAGCAGAGGCAAAAGCCAGTCTTGTAAGAGCAGCGACATCGATAGCGCAACTTGAGGACGGATTGAAAGCTACGGCAGCTGCGAATAAAGGCGACGGAGGCGGCTGGGCTGGAGCGGAAAGGCTAGGTGACGGCGAATTAAGACGACGACGAGATCTTGTGGCCGCTGCAAAGAAGGAGGTTGAAGGGCTCGAAGGAATCCTCAGAAGTATGGCCACCAAGGCTGCGTACGCTTCAAGCAGTGTCAACACGAATGCAGCAGCGACTGCAAGCGACAAAGAAGGTTTGTGGCGCGGGACAGCAGTTGCGAAGCCAAGTGGCCGTGTATTGGGCGGTCCACTGAAAGAGACCGAGAAAACTCGAGAGCTGGACAATAATGGTGTGCTACAGCTCCAGCAGCAAGTCATGCAGGAGCAAGAAGAAGATGTGCTGAGTTTGGGCAAGACGGTCGCGAAGCTCAAGGACATGGGCATCTTGATCAATGAAGAGCTAGCGATCCAGAATGAGATGCTCGGGCTAGTTGATCAGGACGTGGACAGAGTGCAAGGCAAGATCGATGTTGCCAGACGGCGAATCAACAAGATCAGCTAGATGGAAGGGAGATGGAACGGTGTGATCAGCAGAACCGCGTCATTATTAAATACATGTGGCGGTCGAACGAACGCACAGCGCCGCGGAGCACACTGCAACCTGGCAAACGATGCTTGGGGACGCCAACGAATCTGCTTCGGTCACTGGACTATATGTTTGATATTGCGAGCATAAGCATTTCGAAGCCACGCGACGCTTTGTTCCATCGCGTGGCTTCGATCGGGGCTGTTCTGCAGTGGAAGGTGCATTCCACGATTGGTCCAAACAGATGCGACCAGGTTCTTCCCAGTGCTGAGCTGGACGGTAGACCCTAATGGCATGAAGTACTGGCTGTCGCCGATGGCCGCCCTCAATTTGGCCAAGTGTGCTGTGGATATAAGTATCATAAGTCAGACTGCCTCAACCCGCTGGCTTACACACTTTCTGTATTTGTGCAACCAATTCATCAATCTTGTAGGGTTTTGTGGTAATGGCATCCATGCCGGCTTCCAATGCTGCGGTACCATGTTCGCTTCGTGCATTCGCAGTGACTGCAATAACTGCAAGGCGATGCGAACCCGGCGTCTTCTTCTCGAATGCTCTGATTCTGCGAACGCATGTAACGCCGTCCATGACAGGCATTTCGATGTCCATCAGGACCACGTCAAAGGCGGCGCGTTGAACGAGATCGCCCTCTATAGGTGAATCGGATAAATTGTCGTTCATGCCGAGCGCCTCGAGCGCTTCTTCACCGTGCGTGGCGACACTGACCTCGTACCCTCGTTTCCGGAGCTGGTTGGCCAACACTTTCTGATTTATGGTATTATCTTCGACGACGAGCACGCGCGAAGCAGGCTGCTGTTCTTTCGGACGCGCGACAGGTTTCCTGCGTATCACCTGCATTGAAGCTGGGATCGACACGCTTGAGTGACGCAGCCTGGCAGGGATCGCGATAGACGGCAGCCCAGAGATATGTTTCGGTGCAGTAGCTCGTTTTGTCTCGATGGAGAAGACGAATTTGCTTCCCACGCCAGGCGTAGAAGCGACGCCAATTCTGCCGCCTTGTAGCTCACAAAGGTCCCTGGATATGAACAGTCCTAGCCCGCTACCGCCGTACCTCGACTCTGTCTTTGGGCTGGCTTGTGCAAACCTCTCAAACAGATTGGCCATCTCTTCAGAAGTGAGGCCAGGGCCAGTGTCTTGCACTGTTGTGACCAGATATAATGACGGCTCGCGAGCATATGGTTGAGGAAACCCAACAGCTCTGGGGGACTGGCGCGGAACCACACATTGCACAAGATCCGCGTGTTCGCAAGGAGCTTTATTCGTTGCACTCAGCTTGACCGTAATCTTGCGTTCGGGTCGGTCCTTGACGACTTTGACAGCATTGGTGACAAAGTTGAAGAGGATCTGAAGCATTCGATGGGGATCGAACATCAGCCAGTCGACATGGAGGTCTATCATCGAGACATCCTCTTCGAGCACAAGCTCAATATCGCTAGCGCGAAGCTCACCATTAAAGACTTTGAGAGCATTCTCAACAACTACGCGAGGACGCGATTCCGTCGGGCAGATCTCAACCAACCTCGAGTCGAGCTTGGACAGTGTGAGAACATCTCCCACGATGTTTCGTATATGCTGCGTGCAATACGAGATATTCTCGGCCGCTTCGAGCACATTCGCGGTCGACTCGCTAGTCTGCCGGCGTGCGTTTTCAAGGATATCATCAGTACAATGTATCATCGCGGACAGTGGGTTCCGGACTTCGTGCGAAATCATATCGATGAAACGCTCCTTCTGCTGTTTCTCCTCCATGGCTTCGTCCATTCGGCGTCGCAACAATTCTTCGGCCATCTTGTGTGCTGTAATGTCAATGAACCAGCACATTGTGTGTTGCTCGCTGTCACTTTCCCTATAAGCCGACACCAGCACCCACGAAGGGGACAACTCGGGCACAACCTCTGATGGAGAGACCGCCGGCCGCGATGCCCATTTCTTCATCCGACACTCAAACGTGAATGCGGTCTCCTGATATGCACCGCAATCGAAATGCGACTTCACCATATCGACATCGTCCGGGTGGATCAAGCTCATGAGGTCCTTCGAGCCAGCTGGCGAAGCAGTAATATCGTAGTAAGCCTTATTCGCCCAGTCCACTTCGTACGATGGTGTCAATGCAGCTATACCAACAGGTGCATAATCCGCGAACTTTTCGTATCTTTGTTCGTTGATTTCCAGCTGCTGATGCACCTGCCATAGCTTTTCGCAATTGCAAGAACGACCCGAGAAGTGTTCATCCAAACGTCGGATGTTCTTCATGGTCTGTGACGAAGTGTGATCGAAAGCGCTCTTGACCGCATTGCCGAACTCTCTTGCAGCAGACTTGCTCCTGTCTCTTCGGAGAGGTGACTTGTTTTCCTCGTCTACTGTGACTAAGCTTCCAGATACCTCTCCCGTATCCCCTATGATAGGCACAAACTTCCTGCGCAGAGTTAGTCTATGCCTACCAGGCTCATGTATGAGAAAGCAGCCAGCATATCACACCAAACATGCTACGCGCATATCCCACAGCGCGACAAATATTTCCCTGACCACTTACCAAGTGTAGGTCTTCTCTTCCACGAATCCCAACCGGTCCTGCCTCACACGCTGGTTCTTGACAGTTTCTGTGCAGCCGCTCATTCTTTGTCTCTGCAATACCGCATCGAACTCGGCGCAAAGATCGAGCAGCTCGTTCCGCACAGCGTTGCCTTGCAATTTGGGATGTTTGATACCAATCAACGTCGCAAACGCCTCATTGTAGACTATCGCAGCTGCATCGTCTGTTCCGTGTACGACCGCCGAAGCCGATGAATCTGCCATAGAGATCAAAACCACTTGTCGCAAGCCAGCAGGCCACTCGGCCATGCGACCGAAGGGTGACTTGGCCCAGTCAACATTTTCGCGCGTGGAACGCTGGAAGTCCGCAGAGCTGTTGTCGCGCGTCCAATCGAAGGTGCGAATGGAGTTGGAGCGCCGTCGATTGCTCAGGAGGACCATGGCAATCGCTTTGCCCGACCGCAGTGCTTGGTGATCGAGCGTGCGAGCGAACGGATTCCAGGTAGGGCGGGCATCTTACGGAAGACGTCCATTGTTTCAGTGGTGCAACAGGGCTGTGCATAAGTGCTACCCAGCGCGACTAGCTGAGCATCCTCCATCTGGATGTAGAACCTAGCGAGACCGAGCTCATTCTCTGAAGATAAGGCGCTAGGGTACCACGGACCATACGGTAGCGAATGCAGGGTCTCTGTCGATTAATGCCCGCCAGATTCAATAAGCTGCAGCGACCACTGGCAGGCGGACCGTTGATCCGGCCTCGAATATCATGATAAAAGTCGTACATGTCGCGGAACACCGTTGTGTCTACCATGGAGCTTAGCGTTGTGTTCGAGCACGCTATCAGTCCGTCCATCAGCCAGAACGGCGGGTCTGCACAAGGTTTGCGGAGAAACTCAATCTATTCTGAGGGCTTCCCGCTGCGCTGGGCAATCGACTTGCAGGCATGTGTGAATCGAAGCCGCCGTTGCCCAGCTTTATTGGTTTTATCAAAAGGCAAGCTGCAGCATCAGCCTTTCTCGTTTGCGAAAAGTAAGCTGCGGTACCGCAGATGGATAGACATATCGTTGTTTCCAGCGGAAGAATGAGCTAACACGAAGGAAGCATCGAAGTCGTGCCCGTCTCAAGAATGAAGTTGATTTCTGCCATGTATCAGAGGCGAGTATTCGAGCTGTGCAATGCCGCTATGTTCATATCCCAGGCATCCCAAGAACCTGTCTCAAAGCAGGCACGGCTCGGGGTAGAAAATAGACAACATAGATCGCGCTGAACGCGACCAGCAGACCCGTCAGCTTCTCAAACCAGGTGTGAAAGTATGCGGCTGTCATGAGCAGCATCCACCAGCTGAGCACGGCAACACCAAGCGCCGCTTGAATCCCGATTCCCATATCTCTTGGTAAAGTCGGTGCCGCTGAATGCTCACCGGACTCGAATGTCGCTCTTCTCACCAAGTCATCTGTCGTCACAATGCGACGAGCTTCTCGTAGACCTTCCATGCGCAATACTGCTGGCAAAAGCTCCAGCCATAGCATCGCACTGCCCACAATGAGTAGGAAAACATGTCCACTTATGTCGTGTCCCCCTCTCCACTGTCCTCCAATCGCCTTACATGCGGCGTGTGTGAAGACCTCCTGCACTTGCCCAGCCTCCACCTTCCGCGCCAAATCTTGTGCATCATCTTGGATGACCTGTTGACACTTTCCACCTGTCCATCTGAAGCTGCGATCTACGATACCTGGTCCAAAGAACCATTGCGTGACGAAGAACCAGGTGAGTGTGATGCAAGTGTATCTAGCAATGGCCTGAAGGCGGCGTTTCGTGAGCTGCGGTCGAAGCGAGGGACCCAACGAAGAGTGCGTGAAGGCCAAAAGGAAGAAGGCGAGTGTGATCCAGAACCAGCCAATCTTCACAAAGTACACGTTGAAGATGTTGCTCTTCTTCGCAAAGTAGCTCGGAGCGTCCCGTGGATCGTAGGATTGCGAAAGGGGCAGGTAGGTTGCATTGCGCGAAGCTGGATGTATTATGCTGAACAAGGAGCCTAGAAGTAGCGTTCCAGGATATATCGCAAGTAGTGCAGCTTCAAGTGCTGTCGGCAAGAATGGCGAGCCTTTTAGAGGTGCAGAGTCAAGATCGGCAGGTATTTGTGGTGACTTGGGACTGCCATTCGATGCTGGCGTTATAGGCACCTCCACCTTTGTCGTTGTTCGTCTTGATGCCATGCTGGATCGGTTATGACAAGCGGAGCAAGAGTATAACCTTGTCACAGGCTTCGAGTCAGATGGCGTTGTGCGAACATCGTGTTTGCCTGTCGCAGAACCTCTCGAATCCAGGATCAATATTGCTACGGGTACGTTACGTCATGCGGGAAAGTGCAAGTATAGTGGCGCGCTACTTTCGCGTGCCCAGCGGAGCCACTTCCATATTTGACCATCTTTCATCAACACCACTTTGAACAGCGTCGAGCAACGTGACTTGGAAGATCAAAGTTAGTTGCAAGAACGCCGCTGAGCTTTTGGGTCTCGACGAATAGAACAGAAGTATCCATGACTGTTGGAGATATCTATGAATCTGGCACTTCTCGTGCTGCAGAGCTGAGCAGAACTACACTACTACACTATGGCTCTGCTTGTTATGATGGAGGCATGCTCTACCAACGCCTCGCTTGAACGCATTCAGACTCGAAGCATGATAAGAGATCTGACTATTCAGAAACAATCAATCGCCAAGGTAGACAGGAACACCATACACGACTGGCGCTGCGCCGTTTAAATAGCGCAGGTAGCAGGCGTCTCTACTCTTTGCCACAGCCTCGACTAAACTGCGGGGCCTTGTCTCTGTGACTCGAGATCTGCTCGGGCTTCTCGCTGGTGTACGCGGTGGAGCAGGAGTTTTCTTCACCTTCGGCGTCTTGGGTGTCTTGCATGTCTTCTCCGGCGTGGTAGGGAAAGCGACTCTCTCCCTCTTCCTTGGTGTCTTGGCCAGCAATCTCGTTGAAGCTTGAGGTGCGTCCCACAGGCCCCACTCCTTGCCGACTGCAAGCGAGAAGCGGTCAATATCCTTGTCTGTGACATCCCAGAGCGTTGCTACGACGGCCATACACTTTCCGCTAACCCGCAGGCTGTCCTCTTCGGCGCCTTGCGCGTGCTCACTCCGGCCTGCCAAGAGATATGTCAGTGGGACTGCGAATGGCTCAAGCCGACCATACTCCGTGACTGCCCCAGATGAGCAACCCATGAGCCATACTACTTCGCTACACTTTTCGAGCCGGCGTATGACGCGTGGTCGGATGTACTGCGAACCAGCACCGTGGCCGAAATACAGCAGCATTGAAGAATTAGAAAGCGCCGATCTAATTTCATCCTCGTGTGGATTCTTCCGGACGATGGCGGTCCAGTTGGCATCTGCTGAAGATGTGAGCTGCGATAGCTCTGGCAGTAGAGAGTCCTCCGTGCCCTTCAGATCCCCGCCTGGGTTGAGAATGTAAGTACCCGAGGAGCGAGAAACCTCGTACTTATCTGCTGGCCATTCTGCCGCGTTGTCGCGGATTGTCTGTCGCATGGCGACGATACGCTCCCGCAACGAGAGCATACTGTCAACTCGGCTTACGCTAGCCTGCTCAAGACAAGGCAAGCTCTCCCAGGGAAAGGCCTGTAGCCGTCGGTCGAGGACCAAGATCAGATGTTTCTGAGTTTCCACACTACCAGTCGAGTCATGGTACGTTCGAAGCGCATCCACAACGTCAACTACCATGCGATCAACATCTATCTCGTCGTATGCATTGCGCTCCCCGTTGAACTGCAGGATATCGATAACATAGAAGACCAGCTCAGCCAAGAGCTCATCGAGCTCGAGCTCGGCATCGATTTCGTTGCCTAGACCGACGAAGAGGTCTAAAACCGCATCGTCCAACACGAGCTTCTTCGTGTTCCGCTTTGAGGCCTGTCTGGAAGGTAAGTGACGATCAAGAATAGCTTCAAAGGCTTTCCTAAAACGGGACAGTCGTTCCTGATCGCGTCTATGCCGCGAGAATATGCCTTTGAAGCCACCCAGCCACAGATTCTCTATATTGATCAAGAGTTCCTGTAATCTTCTGTCAAGAGCTTCGCGTTCTGCCCACCAATTTGTCTTTGCGCCTCTCACGCTGGTGTCAAGATCTCGATGGCAACTGAAGTTTGAGAGCTTGATGATGTCGTCTAGCTCGTCTCTACCGTCTCGAAATGTGAACACGTCGCTTTCGGCCTCGTCTGATTTCTGTCGGGAAAAGGGAATACGCAACACGAGAGGACTCTGTGAACATTGATAGCGAGTGATATACAGCTCGTCGCAAGCGTCGCTGAGACACATAGAAACTGCAGTCCATGACTTTGGCAGAATGTCAATGTACTCAAGTTGGAAACTGCTAGCACTGAGAAGGCTTCTCGAAGCCAAAGCCTCTCCTTCAGGCCACGACCACGAGTCTAACGGGTTTCCAGCTTCTCTCTCGCCGTTGGCGACGGCCGACACGCTTTCAGAAGCATATATTCGCGCCTGATCGGCCCAAAGCGCAGCCTGCGTGACACTGTCCTGAGGATTCAGATACGATCTTGCGGTAGCAGAGACAATCGACATCATCCTTGTCATGGCGTCACATTGGACGTGCATTCGCGAAGTCGATGGCAGGATCTTCATTGTTTGCGACGGTCGCAGTTGATCCGCTGCTAAAGACATCAAGATTGATAGCGGCTGCTGTTGCCGATCAAATTTGGACGCTTTCGACTTCTGTCTTTGACCGGACGAGGCAGGTACTACAGCTTGGCCATGTTGCGGTGGGAAGCAGTCATCTGCTAGTCGTAACGCAGGTATTGACAGGATTGATTCCGGTAGCACACTAAACGCGAAGTCTTGCTGAAGAGCTGTTCCGACCTTGCCCCTCAACATCTGAAGCTGCAGGAGGCGATAGTCGAAGCTGAGGCGTAATCCGGGAAATCGAGTCAATAGTCGCTCTGTGTCAACGCTTGACTTCCCACTAATCTTGACTTCCACCAATGCCTTCTCGATCGCGATCGCGGCTTCGTATTTGTCGACCAAAGAGCTCTGGGCAGAGCCTTGATGCAGCTCAACTTCAGTACTTTTTGATATACCAGAATTGGCTGTCTTGGGAACTGTCGGTGATGGCTTGACACCCTCAGGCACCACTCCAGGCACTTTCGACCGGGCCTTTACTGGAAAACGCGTCCTTGTAGACCTCTTTGGCCTGGTTATGTGAGGCTCAATCTTCTCTGCTTGATCCATCTCCGCTACTGATAGACTCGGCTCAATGGGATCGTACCTCTGTAGGCTGAGCTGTGCTGCGGTCGCTTGGGCTTCAGTGAGCTGACTGACAGCCTCTTTCAGCTCATCACGCTCGAGGCAGATGGCAGCTCTAGCCTTGTGATGCAGTAGACTGGCAAGACATGGTGTCGATATATCGCATGTATCTTGTGCCAGGCAGAGCTCTGCATCTCCGTGCTGACCCGCAGTAGCTAGTAGAAAGCTGCGCCGAGCACGTACACTTGATAAGAGCGGACAAGACCCTACAGTCTCTGCAGCTTTAAGGGCCTGTTGCGAGGCATAATTTGCTTCGCCGTAGATGCCAAACTCCGTGTACACATCAGCCAAATGCAATAAGCTGTCGCACAGCAGACGCAAAGGCCGCCAAAACAAAGCACCTGGTAATTTACTTCCTTGGCCCGAAAGTGCTACTGTCGCTGGTTTGAGATTCAATTTGCTGACTTTCTTCGTGATGTCGTCAACGGAAGGATCATCGGCACAGCGAGGCTCATCCGTCCCGGTTGTCAATGCGTCGGTACGACGTTCAAGACCAGCCCAGACGCTAGTCATGATCTTGGCGGCTTGCTTTGCAGCAAGGAGTGCTCCTTCACGTGCGCCAGAAGCCATGGAGAAGCGCGAGTGCACTAACCATGCTCGGCTGTGCAACATCTTGAATTCCAGACTTTGTGCTGATCGTACATCTCTCGGCTGCAATGACTGTCGAATTTGATGCGATGCGATCAGGAGTTGCCGACACTGATCGATATTCTCAAGATCCAGCATGCATTCAGCCTTCGCCAGGTAATAGTCTAGCAAATCCAGTGATGGATGATCTATGGATTTAGCAACTGCTGATGACGATTCCAGTACCTTTGTAGCCTTCTCGGCGTTCCCAAGAGATATGTAAGCCCTGGCTTGCCTGACTGCGCACTGCATAGAGTCTTCGATACCGCTGAAGCGTCTGGTGGCGACAAGAAGCAGATCCGCAATAGAGGAGCGAGATGTATCGTCACCAAGCATGGCAAAGTAGGCCTCGAGTGACGAGAGCTGAGACGCAACATCATGCGGGTCTTCTACCAGCGCATAAGCTGCTTGTACATCCACAGCCTGGCTCAACAGCGATCGCCATAGCATGAGACTAGGCTCGAGCTTTTCAAATGTGGGTCTGCCATTCCAGAAAGCCCGTGAGACTTGAAGGGTTGCCACCGTATCAGGCAAGTATGCATTAAGACCAACATCGAGGGCCATGTCGACATCTGGCTCCAGATCTGCTTTGCATAATGCTGCCACCGTGTGAGGGGGCAGTAACTCCGGGTGTTCCTCCCGGATCCTAAGCGCCTTGCTTGCGACCCTTGCGCGTCGTAGAGGATAATCGTTGGCATCGTAAATCTGCACCAAGCGCTTGACCAGCTCTGGAATAATTTTTTGTAGGTTCCTTGCGTATCTGCTTTTGTGGGCCACTTCTGCGGCGTATCGTAGCTGCCATTCCAGTAAGACACCTCTTTCAGTCGATCTAAGGTGACTACTGTCAGTCAGCATCTGGATGCATTGCTGCTCATCCGCATGAAGTGCCTTGCTGACCAGAATCTTCAGTGCTCGCCCAAGTGCTATGCAAGCTCCAGACGACGTCCAGCTACACGTGAGCGACTTGGATGCGGCCACATCAGCAATCTTACTGAGCGTGCCAGATTGTATCATGATATGTGCAGTGGAGGGAGTCACCCAGTCGAGCAGGTCCTCGTTCGAGCCGCATATTGCTAGGGCTTTGTGCACGATCTCCTGCACGGTTTCTACCTGTCTTCCAGTATGTGTATGACTGTACCGCGTTGCGAACGTTGCGGCTGCTGCCATTAGGCGCTTGTAAGCCACAGTGCACGAGCTATCGGACTGATTGCGGCCAATGACCGGAATCAGGTGTGCTGTCTCGGTCAACAGCATCTCCCAGTCAGTGTATGTGCCGATCATGGGGTTTCGGAGGCCATCAATGATAGCTTCAAGGTGCTGATCAGCCTCCATCGATTCAATAACGAGGCTGGCGGACAGAAGTCTCGTGAGTGCAGCGAGAGCTCGAGCATGATTCTTCTCCAGTGCCGAGCAGTGCGCGACTGCAGCGGCCGCCAGAGAATATGCTTGCTGTGGCTGTGCCGCCAGCTCCGCCATCATGGATTGCAATCTCAACAGGTTAAAGCCAGCAGCGGTGCTGCCATGCTTCTGAGCGACTTCTAACCCAGAAATGTCGAAGGCCACTTGGTATAGCCCGAACAAGCCTGTCAGAGTGCTCTGAGAAGGTACTCTGCGAATAAGTGTCGCAATGCATCGAGCAAGCGGCTCAACCAGGTCCTCCTCTCTGTCAATTGCCCGTCCATCAAGTTTGCGGCTTTCTTGCTGAAAGCGCAGAGCGACAATCTGGAGCCGAAATACAATCGCGGGTCGTGCGTGCATGCCTTGGTTGAGCGCGACATCATCAGCGGTCGCAGAAACGCTGGGACAAAGCTGTAGTATTGTGCGCGATAGCCCCTCCATCTGTCTCGAAGCTTTATTGTGATCGGGACTCCTTTGGGCACATTGCAGTATGGTGGTAGCAATCGAGTCTGGCTTCTGCAGGTCCAGGTAGTCTGCGATCTCCTCGATCGTGCCTGGCTTGCTCACCTGCACAATGAGCTGCAGAACGGCCGCTTGGTAGCTCAAGACGATGCTCGACGACTCAGGCGATACACTGCCGTCGACTTTCAAATCCAGCAGGCCAGAAAAGGTTGTGCACTCTACGGAAGCCGGCGAAGTGGTGGAACAGGCAGTTGATTGTGGCGTGTCCAGCTCGAGCACTGTCTTCAATGCCCGAAGCTCCCTGCCAGCAAGCGAGAAGAGCTTAAGACGGATGAGAGCGCCGCAGAGTGCGAGCATGCCATTCTCCAATTGTAGCGGTGGCAATTCACGAATGCCCAGCTTTTTGGCGTTGCTCGGTAGCAAGAACGAGAAAGCGCTCCTTGCGCACTCCGCCGTAGAGGCTACATAGCCAGAGTCTGCATCCGAGACCACATCAATACCATGCGACGGTGTCCGCTTTGGGTCTCCAGGTTTGCTCTTATCAGCACGTGTTGGAGTCGCATTGACGCTACGATGTTGCAACGTTCGATGTGAGGTCGTTGGAGATGTTCTCGCTTTACCCTGCGCCAACGGAGCGCTTGAAGTTTGCTTTTGCTTAGATTTTGCAGCTGCGGAGAGGACCTTCAAGGCAACATTGACGACATCGGTGGCGAGAGCATACTGCGCTTTGGGCGGCAGAAGCACGGGTAAATCTTCGTGAACATGCACACCTGGCACAATTGAAGCCTTTGCGGTCCTGGTCGCCTTGCCAGACTTTACGGAAGCCTTCTTTGCTGGCACGCATCGCGTGGTATTGGTGGTAGTCGTCCTAGCCGGACCTGAAGTCTGAGCTGAAGTTCGTATTCGAAGTGCGGTCTTGGCTGGGGATGATTGTCCCAGTAGAGTTTGCAATGTTGTTACCGTCGAGGCAGAGGCGGTCCTGGCACCGATGGCCGTTTTCACGTCCTCGGCCAACTCGCACGGCGATGCCATCAGAGTGTGAAGATCGTTACATATATTTACCATGTCACGTCGACATGGGTGCTTGCGTTATGCATTATGCGCGCGTGCTAGACTCCCAACATGTATGGCATTGAGTATGCCCTGGTCGTGGTATAGATTTGCCAATGCCGGTTGGCCAGGCAACTTACGCTAATTCTAGTTCTGTCGCCAAGAATAGTCTATCGGACATGTACAGGTACATGTATCGCTTCGAAACATTCTGTTATGACGCAGATGCCATTGTTGGTGTTCAGCATGGCGCCTTCAAGAGCGTGGCAGATGTCGCAGCATGTCAGCGCACAACTTATGCGACCGTCCATATTGCGACGCCATTACAGCGGTAGTACAAATCTGCTTGCCGCCAACGCCTCGAAACTTCCGCGAGTCGCCAACCCGTCCTTTTGGTCGTCTTTAATACCACGCTTCCTGCGGAAACCCTCGGACTCTTCTGAAGCCGCGAGGAGAGCACAAGCGCGAGACGCTGGTGCTGAAGAGAGACGGACTGGACTTATCTTCCTCTTCCTGGGCATCCTGGTGGGATCGAACGCCATCAATATCATCGCGATCAGGAGGGAGATGCTGAACTATACGAGGCAGACGGATGCTAAGCTAGATCTGCTGAGAGAGGTGGTACAGAAGGTCAAGAACGGCGAGTATGTGGATGTGAAGCAGGCGCTTGGAACGGGAGACGCGGAACGGGAGAAAGAATGGGAGCAGGTCATGCAGGAGCTGGAGAACACCGACATGCTCTGGGAAGGTCGTAAAAAGCGCGATGCGAAGCGAGCCGCCAAGGCTGAAGAGAGGAGGATTGAGGAAGAAGCGAAGAATCGAGCAAGAGATGCAGGAGAATCATCACCCAATGATGCAGCTGCTGTTGGAAACAGTTCCAGACCGAAGTTCCTAATGTGAAGGGTTCCGTTCCTGCCTGCTTTGCAGGGTCATGATCCGTTGACTTGACTTTTAAATACGGATGCTCTGCCTATCGTGCATTGAGAGATGACCGCTCACGCGAGGCACTAAGATTACATTTTACAGATTGTACAATCATGATGGTACACACACTGGTGGCCACCTTGACGGCGTAATTTGGAAAGCCATCTTGGACCACTACCACTGCAACGAAAAGCCGAGTGATCTTCACGAAAAGACCTCGCCCCATCTGCAGAAATATCAGTAAGGCACTACGGTTGCTGCTCAGTCTGTGGAGGCTCGACTTACCCGTGTACTGCATCCCCTTGGTTACCTCCTTTCCAGTACACCCTGGACTCTTCGAATTCGCCACTGACTCTCTGTTTGATCCATTCTCTTGCTACAAACTCCGCTCGAGCCTGGTTGCGAATCCGTAGGTCGAATCTGAAGGGCATTGGCTTGGCAATGAGCAACGTGCCTGGTAAATGGTGTTAGCGCCGCCATTGATTGCAAAAGTATTGGCTGACATACTGAAATCCATGGTCGGATCATGCTCATATGCTGGCTCTTGCGAATTGCGATCTTTTTCAAGGATGCTATGTGGCGGTGTTGAAGGGTATCGCCCCGGAAGATGACATGTAACATTTTCGTCGTCTGATTGCACGGTGTGAAGAGGCGCTTCTGTGTTACGGAACGTCGCAGTCTCCAGCCCCTGTTCGGAAGAAGAGCGCTGGTCATATCGTTCATAGCTTCTTGGCTGCTTCTCAGGAGGCTCGCTCGAAGAGAAGCTGCTGTGCAGACTCACGCGCGATCCCTTCGCGCTGAATGCGCTGACTACCGTTGATATGGCATGATTCGAATCGCTATCGTGAGGCAAGCTGATGGCGGAGTCGTTTGGATGTGATGTCAAGCCTGTGTACATGGCAGTGTGCTGGATGGCTTTGTTGCCGTCGCTATCGCCTGACGCCGTACAGGAGGTGGATTTTGATACTGAGCAGACACTGCTTCGAGGCGATCGCGTTCTGCTTCGGTTGGGTGGTGATTCCACGATCGACTGCGAGGCATCGGCAGCTGCAGCATTCTTAAGGGCAGTTTCATCGCCGTGCATTGAAAATAGCCAGGCGACAGAGCCCAGACCCACGAACAGATCTGCCTCGGTGACAGCCATACCTTGGCATACCCTGCGACCATAACCAAATTGCGAGTACTCGGTGATAGTGGGATATTTTGACAGAGGCTCCTGGTACGTTGGGTAGTCTGGCTTCAGCCACCGAAGCGGGTTCCATTCCTCTGGATCTGGAAACTCGTCTGGATCTCGTGAGATGGACCACTCGAGCGGGTGAACCACGCTACCTTTCGGGATGTGATAGCCTTCGTAGACATCATCCCGAATCAACTCGTGCGGAATACCAGTAGGAACCGGAGGTCGCCATCTGAGCGTTTCTCGAATGAACGCACGGAGGACCGGCATGTCCTTCATGTCTGCGAAAGTTGGCATGCGATCTCCCAGCACTCGATCGAGCTCCTCGTGCAGCGTGGCTTGGTATTGCGGATAGTGACACATGGCTAGGCAGAAGCTCTGCATTGGCGCAGCAACAGTCAACGCACCAGCAATACCGTGCATGCCAACTGCATAAGCACCCTCCAGCGGGGACGAAAAGCCCCAGCTTTGTTCGTTCTCCAAGAACATCGATGTCCAGGATCGTTTCAAACTGGAAGTATCCGGTGATTGTGCGACTTCCTTTTGCATGACCTCGAAGAATGCCTTCTCGGTACGGCCGCGGCGTAGCTCCCAAGCCTTGGCTTTCGACAATCTCTCGGGCAAGGACATGATGGCAGGCACTTTGTTGCCGAGAGCACCAGCGGGCGAAACTCCAATCAAAAGCTCGCGCGCTCTTTGCTTGAGCTCCTCTGCTGCTACTGGGGTACCCCAAGCAAGACGGCTGGTGACTCTTGCGATGAAGGTCTCCATATGCGTGTTGTACCTCGATGAATCAGTCATGAGCTCGAATAGAAGACGGACGGCCTCCAGCTCCGGGTAGCCATAGAACGAGTCTTGCTGGCTCTGATCCATGATCTGCTTGCCAAACTTTCTCTGTCGGGCCCAAGTCTCTATGAATTGTCTCAGCGTCGTACTCTATATGCTCAGTGAGGAACTCACGGTTGTTGGACATAAGCGGCAGGTATTGCCCACTTGTACGATTGTCGCGCTCCAATGCTGGTATCAACGGCCGGTCGGAATAGATAGCACTGCGTCTTGATAACAGGTCGTGCGCAATGTGATTTCTCGTGATCCAGACATGGTTCGTTCCGGCGAGGTTTACTTGGTAGATTGGACCATATTTCTCACCCCATTCCGCGAACTTCATCCAGCTACACTTTGCAGGTATTTCGTGGACGTTGCCGATGATTGGGAGACCTGCTTTGTCATCAGTCTTCGCATGATACGGCACCGCAGCAGCTGATTACCTTTTGGTCCTGGAAGTTTGCTTGCTGCTGCGACAGTCCTGGCCTTCCGTTTGCGCTCGAGGTCCATGCCAATGACGATGGCGGTGGAGAAAATGATTAATACGATCAGTGAGAAGAACATGTTGGCGGTCTTTCAAGCACGACTCGCGGGCGATGGACGAGCTATTAGAGGGAGTATTGAAGAATAGTAACGATGATTGTGAGCAGGCTGTTGTTGGCTGGACTACCGTAGGCGTCCGGGCGGTATCATGAGCTACTGTGTGCCCAAGGAATGGAGAGAGGCGAAGGTTCAATGCTGGAAGACGAGATGATAGTACGAAAGACTGCAGAGTAATAACTGGAAATGGAGATCAATTGATGTGTGATATGGGCATGGCGACACATATAGCACCGCGCATCGATCTTGCAGCAGCATACGGCAATACTTAGTCGATACTCGCAGGCCAACACAAAAGCGAGCGCTTGGCACATACGCCTGGAAGGTTTTCTTGACGAAAAGAGCCGTTTCATTGTGAGTGATTAGTCCAGATGCGGTATTGCAAGCCCATGTCTCTACATCAAAGCTGGCGATAGAGAAGCAGTGATGTTGAAGGAGAATATCCACGGCCGATGCTTGTGTAACGCAAATGCTCGGGTGACACGGGCTTCAATAAGTGCTTCTCAAAAGCGCTGCGGATGTTGAATGCCGAGAATGCCGCCGAGCATGATTCTAAAGATCTTGTGCATGTATGCTCCTGATGGTGTGTCAGTTCATGCAGCCCGACAAAAGGGCAGCCTCGGCAGACATGCTGCAATGGCGAAAAGCTTTGCGTTGTCGACGCTTGTTGCGAGACAGTGTCCTCCTTGCCATGCAGTCGGCTGGTAGAGGGCCACTTTTTGCGGAGTCTTGTTTTCAAAGTCATGTTGGAGGAGGTCCATGTCCGTCGATGGCATGGATGGAGAGTTGGTCCAAGCATCGATTCGTTATCTAGCTGCATTGATGTCACTTTCCGCACTCGTCGGTGCGCACGGTGAAGGGCATGTTCTCGTCGTGGAGTTCGCATGCTTATCAGATGTCGTCGACGTTGTCATCGTGTGAGGGTTGCGACGTCGATATCTCGTTCAGCGGATTATGACTTTGTCGCTGCTCTGCTCGGTCATTCTATTACTGTACGTCGCAGAAGTCTGCACCTCTTTTAGACGGTAAAACAGCGGCTAATTAATAGAGGCTTTTGGGATTGACTTAGCGCTGGAGTAGATCGGATGTTGAAGCATGGCCAGGGATGAGGCATGTAGCGTAGCGACAGCAGAGCGACTATCGTTTTCGATACATCATCCATCATAACAACGAACACGAAACTCGTGTTCTCGGGGGACGCACGACGCGCTCACTGTCCTAGGTGGACGTGTTGGATTTCAAGGGACGTCGACGGACGAGCTTTGCCATTTCGTGCCTTCTACAATATACATCCATGGATGTACCTAAGTTCTCCGCATTATGCTTCGTGCCTTCCTCGGTAGAACTAAGTGCGGCATCGGCTCGTACAGCCAAGATAGTCGACATCGATGAGACATCATCCATCGCCATTCAGCATGTACGGGTCGAGTATAATATCAATTCGCTACTTCTCTTGCCATTGTCCGTGTCCGTTCTCCCAATAATGCCGCAAAACATCATCAATGAGCCAGATCTGGCACTAGATCGCTATGATAACATCTTCGTTCTCACCATGCGCAAGGCGCCGGAAAATAGGATCAACAGCGCATATGCTCAGAAGCTGATTGCAGCCTACAACCAGATCCACAGAATTCTGGGAGATGATGCGGAAGGAGCTGTAATCACCAGAGGCAACGACGCCAAGTTCTGGTGCACAGTACGCCCTCCATCACATACTCAAATGCCTACCATAAAGCCATTGTATGGCAAGAACGTCTGACGAAAAAACATAGGGCCTAGAACTCGACGAAGCCGACACCAATCCCTACGCCAATTCCGAAGGCTTCTACCCACTCCTGGCCACCCTCGTCGACTTTCCCTTCCCAACCATAGCTCTCATCACAGGCCACACCTTCGGCGGAGCGGGCCCCTTCGCCCTGAGCCACGACTACCGCGTAATGAACAGCAAGCGTGGCTTCATCTCCATGCCACCCGTGAACCTCGGCCTCCATTTTCCAGGAATCGGCGCACTGCCCCGGCTGAAACTGCAGCCCCAAGTGGCGAGGAAGATGTTGCTCGAAGCGCATCGCTGGACCGGCGAGCAAGCTCTCCGGGATGGAATCGTCGACGAGATCGCGGAGCCGGAGAAGATGTTTGATGTGGCGATGGAGTTGGCCAAGAGGGTCGCACCCAAGGCGAAGATGGGTGTGTTCAGTTTGCTGCGCAATGAGCTGTACGGCGAGGCTGGGAGGTACTTTAGAGAGATTAGCTACGTTCATGGTAGACGCGTAGGGGCTCCGGCAAAGGCCAAGATTTGAACGATGAACTTCCTTCCACGGAAGCTTTGGCGCTTCGCGAAAGTGCATTTCGCTTGATGTTCCTGGCGTGAAATAGAGTCTGACAATGTGTCCTTCCCATGATGCATCTCTCGGCTTTTGCATGGTGAGAAGTGGCGTACTTCAACAACCCTGCACTTGCAATCTAGTTTTGTAGACTGCAGCAGGTAGGCCGTACTTTCCTTTAGCATAGTATCATCTCACACAAAGACGCATAGTAAACGCTGGGCCAAATATGATCGGTACTGCCCACAAGCATCAGAGTTGACACTCGTAGCCAGCTACAGCAGCTTGAATCCTCTCCCGCACGATTGACTGATCTGCTACTACTTCCGATATAAACAGGCACGTTCCATCACCATCATAGTCGCTCGTGCTAATTGTGTCATATACGCATACTTGCTACCAGCAAAAGACATTTGTCTCGTGGTAGATGGCTAGGATAAACAATATATCGAAGCGCCAGTTCACGCCTCAATCTGGTCAATACTCGAAGACTTCACGCCTTCGCTTGTATAACGATACTCCCGAGACTCCTCTATAATTGTCCGCATCGTCTGACCATGCAGAACCGCAAGTGTGTAAAGTTGCTTCTCATCGCAGCAACGTCAGCCTGTGCGATCAACGAGTCTTGCTCGACCTGTAGCTGCCGTTCGCTCAAATTCCTGAGCGCCATGCAAGTGCTCATCAAAGCAAGATTCCTCCAGCTTAAATTCAGTCTCAACTCCTGCCTGGTTTCGTTCAGTTAGAAGCCCAGTGCTCGCAAATCCGAAGTCGCCAGATCGCAGTCCACTTTGCCCAGAGGCAGTTCCGTAGAAGGGAGGCCGAAGCCTCGAGGTTGCAGCTCGCATCTGATGGCAAACCAAGAATGGTGATCCGAAGATTATCGACAAGTTGGCAAGACACAATGTCCCCAACCCACCAAGGTCGGCTGCAGGGTATCGCCGGATCGGCATCGAGGCCTAGTAACTCTGCGGGAATTGGCTTGCTGGCTGTGGCAGACGTTAGCAATTCATGCGTGTTACACCCTCTTAGTTTGAGACTTACCGGACTATTCAGCATATTGTTACGCTTATTCCTTCCTTTTTTAATGTGACTCTTGAGGGCGCTGGAGTCCAGAGGTTTTAGTAGCTCGAAAGAGCAGAGGAGCTCGGCGGAAACGCTCATGACAGCGCCCCAATTGTCAAATTCGCCGCAGTACTGCACAATCTGTCAGTGTCGAATGCCGTCGAGAATGATAATGGCACAGTAGACTTACGTTGGGCGCCGAGAAGACGGTGACTAGGATGCGCTCATTGAAGAACTCGTAGCCATCTTCCACGACCATATGCGCTCGACAGACCAAGTCGAAGTCGTGCTTCTGCAGAAATTCCATTATGACCTTTTTCCCAAAACAGTAGCTGACACCTCTCTCATTGGCCTCCCAGTCTGCTTCCATGTCAGCGGGATCTGACCACAGCAGATCGTTCAGTAATCCGTAATCCGGTACGTCTGTCGGCCTGGCAATATTGCGGATGTCGTCCATGTGTGAAAGTGATGGCGATAGGCCGCCATGCACGCAGAAGATCTTGCCAGCCACGATGGCAGCGATGGGTAGTGTGTTGAAGCAGTCAACGAAGGTCTTCCACACCTTCACGTTACACCTCCGCTTGCATTCGTCGTAGAACCCATAAACGCGAGTGACATTGGCGCATTCGTGGTTTCCTCTAAGCAAGAAGAAGTTTTCTGGAAATCGAAGTTTGTAGCATAGCAAAAGCAATATTGTCTCCAAACTCTGCTTGCCGCGGTCGACATAATCACCCATGAAAAGGAAATTACTGTTAGGCGGAAACCCACACATTTCGAACATGCGAATCAGATCTGTATACTGGCCATGCACATCACCGACGATCTTGACCGGCGTGGCAAGCTCGAGTAGTGCTGGCTGTGAGAGGAACAGCTCTCTAGCAGCATTACAGATGGCCGTGATCTCGGCGTTTTTCAGGCAAACGGTCTTGGTAACTTTGCCAGCGTACCCGGCGTCTACGAGTCTCTTGATCATGTCGTCCAGATCGGATGGCTTGAGCGCACCAATGTCCATGTTACCAGAGGTCGATGGCGAGCGCGAGTCCGATTCGGCGATAGCCAGCGCTGCTGCAGCACCTTGAGTCGGCGGGCTTGGAGGGCTTTTCTTCATCAATATAGAGTCTGTTGGCTCTTTGTTGTGGGAAGGGTGTATGTTACCCTGCGGCGGTGCGTCCGATACCGCATCAACCTCGCCGCTCCGCTGCGCCTCCTCGATGGCATGGCCTCCACCCACAGTAGCGGACATAGTCGGCGAAGGCGGTGGCTGTGCATCATCTTCAATCACTAAACTACCTCTGCGGGGGGTCTCGGAGTTGGACGCGGTTCTCGAATGTCGCTTATCCGACTTGCCGCTCGTGGCCGACTTAATCGACTGCGAGTCAGTCTTATCCAGGCCAATGGTGGATTGGTCGCCGACGAGGTTCGTTGACGACGCCCGAGGGCTATCTGACGACGTCTTGCCGGGGATCTTGGTGCGCAGGGCGTTCCTGAAAGACCTCGAAGACTCTCTCGTGTCCGATTTGCTGAATGATGGATACGAATCTAAGCTGGGTCCGGTGGGTGTCTGCGAACCGTCTTTGCTCTTTCCGTCTTTCTCTTTCGATGGTTGATTACCCATGCTGTCGGGAATATAGACTGGTCTATCCGATAAGGATGCCAATGGTAATTACCACGCGGGGATCGCTAGGGCGGTCGATACAGTCTCGCCCAATAGGCCAGATAACGCGCTTCGGCGGAGGCTGTAGCTATTGCATGCGCGTGTGAACCGTTGTGGCCTGCGCCGACAGTGACGTGGTCCACTGGCGGAAGGTCCTCGTGACGTTGCTTTCGCGCCAGCGTCGTATCGCAACAAGCGCAGATGGCAAAGGGAGAGTAGGGACGAGAGTATGGGACTCGACGACGTTGTTGTTCCGTCGCGCGCAGCGGTGTGGTAGCAAAGCTGCACCTCTAAGTTCTGGCGTCGCAGGACGATCGAGGTAGGTTGGTAGGTAGGCAACGGGGATAGGTATGCGTCAGTGCGAGATTATTCTGCTCCGTCGATAAGCGAGAGGTCGCACATGCATCGAACAGGGACAAAGAGTACAAGTTGAAGTGCACAGCTCTGATGTTATTGCGGTACATGTAGTTTTACACGCACAATCGATGTGTCGACCAAAGTCTAGACTAGTAGTAGGTCCGCTGCTAGACTATTCCCTGTCAAAAGGGCCTGACTCCGCATGCGCGAACCAGGCAGACCCCCGGTTGATTGATGCTCTCCACATCGTTCTCACACTCAATAGTACAGTAACCATACATGTACACACGCCATGCAACCAAGACAGTGCACAACGACAAACGGTCAGATACAATGAAATATGGTTATCAAACTACACATAAGTCTCTTGGACCTGATGGTGGCATATGTAAATGTATATATAGACAAAGGAATTCGAATAGCCCGACTCAGAGCATTAAGCCCGACTCTCACAGCCACATGCCAGAGCGCTTGAGGTGCCGTTTACCACTGAAGCGCCTGCCATGCCAAATGATATAGTGCAATCATAGCGAGCGCAGCGACCAGACAGATGTAGATCTGTGAATGTGCTGTCGAACTTGACAGCGGCGCTGTGCTCAAGCTCGCCCTCGAAGTGAAGTTATGTTGTGTGCAATGCACCGATGACCGCCTTTGTTCGTCTACAAGGAGAGGATGTGCTTGCCCTTGCCACGGTACTCCTGCAACTGTAAGCCGATCTCGCGCATGCGCTCAGCGCCTTTTCCAGGCTTCATCTTGCCCGGTCGGCTGCCTTTGGCGCCTGCCTTTGTGTTCAGCTTCAAATACTCTTTCTCGTGTCTGCGTTCGCGTTTCTTCTCCAGACTCCTAAAGATCTCAATCGCGCCGCGCCGAGAGTCCTTGCCGAGAGTGACTTTGCGCTCCACATCAGAACCCTCATCATGAATGCTGAGGTCATTTCGCTTGCCAAATAGATATCCTCCACGAGGCATCGAGGCGGCGAGTTCGCCAGCGACAATTGGGCGGCTAGCAAGCACATGTGGTGCTGCCCTGCTCACCTGCATCATGGGGGAAGCACGCCGCGTATTGGGCGGCGAGGTTGTGCGACGCAACGGTGCGGGTGACTTTAGACGCTTTGGCGACTGGCCAAATAGCTTCCGTGGTGGTGGAGATCGAGCTGTTGAACGCCTGACCGGTGGCGGCGGAGATCGGGCAGCACTTCGCTTTGCGGTCGGCGGTGGTGATCGAGCGGTTGTCTGCCGCTTCATCAAGCCTGGAGCGGGTGAACGATAGCGAATCTTCGGAGGCGGCGATCGATGGGCATTGCTCCTTGTACGTGGACGACCTGGTCTCGCCGTGTAGTCGCCGTCCATTTCCTCGAGGTCACCGTGCATGAGATTCTCCCTGTCACTTTCTTCTGGATCCTCAAGGTCTTCGTCGTCCTCCTCGTCCATTTCAGGGTCAGAGGTTGGGAAAGTTGGATCAATATCTTGCGGTCTGACCTTGTGCTTCGAGGCCTCTTTCGCTTTCAGATGGTTGAGGTATGCTTGTTCCAGCGGGCGGTCTTCGTCAAGAGTGCCGCACACGAAATCGGTGGAATCGGGCAAATCGACGGCGTCAGACCGACCGTTGATCGTGGGCCCCTGTCGCCCACGACGTTTGCGAATCATCTTCGCTTTGACTTTATGCATCGTCTGACCCGAGCTCACGGAGCCAACAGAGGATGCAACTACACTGTCCTCATTCTTCGTAAAAGCCAGACGTTCAAGGTGATCCACAGACGTCGCCGCTGTCGATGCTCCACCCGGTCGCCACCAATCTTCATCGCTTTCTTCATCTTCAGTATCAGACTCAGCGAAGCCTTCTTCATCGTCAGTGCGAAAGCCTTCATCGGACTCATCGTCATCTTCGCCGTCCACATCTTCTTCGTCATCTTCGATGTTTTGATCTTCATCATCTTCGTCATCTTGTTCAACATCGTCCTCAATTTCTGCCTCAAACTCTTCCTCCTCGACCACTTCCTCCTCTGCTTCCTCACACGCCTTACGAATAATGTTCTCTTTCCTCAAAGTGTCGGTTACGGTTAAGCGGCTCTTGTAGCAAGTAGACTCTTGCACCCATTCTTCTGGTTCGTCTTCACTAGAGGCGAATTCGTGAAACCTGGTGGCTTCAGTGCTTGCATCAGAACTGTTCGACAGCTTCCGCGAGTTTGTGAGCGGCATGTGCCCGGTCAGTGGAGTGGCCGTTGATGTGACGGCCTCCGAAGTCTTCCTGACACTCTTCGGCGAAGCATGTGTCACGGTACTATCCGAGCCTCGGTGGACTTTGCTCGCCTCCCTTTTAGGAAATGTTATGCTTTGAGGAGGTGGTGGGCTGTTTGGACGTTGTGGGCCAGCGCCGGGTCTCTCTGTGGACTTGCTCTCCGTTCCAGTACGAGCAGGGCATGCGAACTTGATTGTGCATTTTCGCTTAGGTGGAGACGCCGACATCAAGGGTTCTGCCTGCTTCAAATCCGCTCTTACAGGCATTGCGTTTGGCTGCGACGTCTGTGATGTCTTGCCCTTGTTGCCACAAGCAAAGCTGATGCATCGCTTACGACCGAGACCAGCCTCGACAGACTGCTCGGACGTGGGAACTGCGCTCTTCTCCTCTTGACCTAGGATCTGCGGTTCCACAGTGAGAGGCTTTTCGGTGATAAGGAGGGCGGTGTGTAGTGCAGTCGGTAACAGGGGAGGACTGATGGCAGGGCTCGCCACGCTGTGACCATCGTCACTGGTCAGCTCAGCAGTAGAAGCAACGCTTGGGTTGCTCCAGGTCGACTGTGTGCTCAGTGTTCGTGGGGGCGCTTGAGCTATCATATCAGATTCTTCGTCTGTTTGCTCGGTCTCAATGTGCAATTGTCGAGTCAAAAGCGACTCTCTGCGGTTGAAGATGGCAGAATCTCCCTTGTTGTAGGGCTGCGACTTGAAGGGCGTCCACTGCGAGAGCATCGATCGTTCGTCTGGTGGCTCATCGGCCTCAGCATGAAGATCTTCTATCACTTCCATTGTGGCACTCCCCGCGGGTAATGCGAGAGGTTGTGATGTTATTCTGTCCATGGTGGCAGTATGTGGGTCGTTGGTGACGACCTAGATCGGCAGGATGGTACGTGTGCGGTCGTGGAGCGCGAGCGCAGAATGTGTCGAGACGAGGCTGTCCGAGTATGGGAGGGTAAGGCGCAGACGCGCTTTCAAAGCGACCCGAGGGCCGCGGTTGCTATAAGGCAAGGGCAATCATGGTGAAGCAAGAGGCGTGGCGAGATGTGTCGCTGGTGTAGGTGCTAGGTGGTGCTGGTGCTGGTGCTGGTGCTGCAGGACTGGCCGCGGCGGTGAGAAGTCGGTCTGCGACAAATAAAGAGTGTGACAATGTTCTATTGCAGTGTCAGCGTGCTGTGACGGCAACGAAATTGCACAGTGCATGCCAGGTTTAGTGACAGTGACAGGCAGGACAGATGAGTTCGGCGTACATGATCGATGTGTGCGTGTGTGCGTGAGTGCGTGTGGCACAAAGCAGGCTGTGCTGGTTTGTAAGTTGTAACGCTGATCGCTTATAGCCGGCTGCTTGTGTCACTCAGATCTTGGCAGATGATGATAACCACGATTTCGACAACGTGCGACCTAAAGTAGGTATGAGAGTGGCAACGCCGCCGAGACTTTCCTCTACCCGAATTTTTGTTTTTTGGTCGCGGCTGTTAGTAGTGAAGATCGGTAGGATGGAGTCGGTGTTGTGTTGTATTGCGATTCCGTTCCGATGCGCTCGTGTGGCTTATTGGGAATGCGGGTGAGAAGTGCAGAGAGGGAGGGAGGGAGTGAGTGAGTGAGTAGTAGTCGATGAGAGGCCGAGGGTTGTGTGAGATTGCGGCTTGCGGGGATTTGATGAGAGAGACTGCTGGTTGCCTTTCAAAGCACCGTGACACTAGCTACTTCTCAGGCAGGACCATTTGAGCGCTAAAGTGTTATTACTTGATTGGTCTGACACAAGAACAAAGCGTTCGCCGACACTAAAGTACGATGGGAAATGCACTGGACGCTCTAGAATTAGCGCCTCTTTTTGTACGGTACTACAAGGGGTAAAGTAAACTACTGTAAGCACACCGACGTCAATACACAATAATGATAAAATGCAGAAGAACTTTTCATCCTGCCTGCCATCCCTCGTCTGCCCTTCATCCACAGTATTACATGCTCATTGCTGTCGGCAAGTACCAGGAGGCGCCGCTTGGGTCCAGGCTCGCCGACGTTTCCATCGTACTGCTACATTGCCAACACAATGTCGACATGGACTGACACGTGCCCACGCGGCGGCCCTCGAGCCGTACAATGCTGGATGACGTCGTTGACTGCGATCGTGCAGGGGCAGCTTACCATAAACAACAACCTTGGAACGACATTATTCGCTACCCGCATGGAGAGTACAGGGTTGCCATACTCGGCCAGCACATGACACATGCCAGATAGAGCATGCACGGCGTCCAGCGGAATGCCAACCTCACGACGCCTCGTTGCATCGCTTTTACCCAGAGCGACATGCTGCTTCCCAGGTGTGCTACTGCTGCTCCTCTTTCAGCTATGAGCGATTTAAATCTCGCCTACCGCGACAAAGTTTCCATGTTTTGTATACATGTCGGGTACATATACTTCTCCACATTCTGCCCGCTAGCCGCTGCAGTTGCCCGTTTCACTATTGCAGCTCATGAGGTGGCCGAAAATGCATCCTTCACCCGGCCTGACAGCGGCGGTATGCTGGTGTTATTCACTTGCCAGCTCCTGAAACGCCGCACGTGTGCAGCGACGGCCGTTGCCAACGCACACGCCGCCATATTATCGGCACCCGACTGCTAAATACGGTGGACTATTGCGAAGCTGTCCAGCCGTGCGGACGCGTGGCCATGGATCCGTCATCTTCACAGACTGCTCCGTGGAGCATCAAGGTATGCCTGGGAGGTCAGCAGACACTCAGCACGCTCAGCATACTCCGTGGCACAACATTCTCATTACCGCACGCAGCATGAAAAGAGCACACGTTCCCGAACAAGCTGCTGTGTGGCCCACCTACCACATGCAACGTCAAGCTCCCCGCTTCGTGGGATGCACTTGGATTGCTGCCGTCGCCTTTTTTCTCTCACCCCACGAGCTCATGCAGAAAGGCATGTGGTGCATTGAGAGCGGGATGGTGGCTACCATAATCAAGACTCGTAGGGTTGTCGTCAGCAACGCAAATCCGAAGCTCTGGACACTGACCCAACACCATCGATATAAAATATGACCACAATGACGCTTCTTCTGTCTGACATCATGAGTCGATAAAGCTGACTGCTGCGACAACGAATAACGAAGATTGTATTCGATCGCATCGCGACACGAACAATATAATTGATTGAAACCCAGCCCAAAGAGTGCTCACCTCTTGTCAGCAACAGTTTGCTGACCATTATCAATGCGTTACTCGCACGTTAGGAACGTGCTCTGTTATTAACGAATTACGACCCTAATCACGAGCTTCGCGAAGCCGTCTCACTCTTGGCGGTACGTACTTGCCTGCTGGTCCATAAGCATGATAGTCTTCTGTGACCATTTGGAATAATGCTCTGGACTGCCTTGCAGCGCGTGGTCGACAAGCAAAACTCTGGACAAGTCTCTCCCTTGTTGCTTTGGCTGGTCTAGACGCGCGACGCGGACTACAGCTGGAATTTTCCGCACATACCCAGAATTGCTGTGTACATCTCATCATACACCCTCCGGCTGAACTGCAGCTTAGTCGTGACGCACTCTACTGGGTCAAGTCAAGATCTTCGACGGCGATGCAAGAACGTGACTCGTAACATAGGTAAAGCGAGCCAACAACCGAAAAGCGAGCTCCACAGTAGGTGACAGCTTCGAGCCAGTCGTTCACCGACAAGCTCGCCAAGCTCAGATCAGCGATCGGAGCGACGAAGAGGACAATCCCATTTTGGACATGGCTGCTGCAGCTCAATTCGTGCAGAAGCTTTGCTAGCTATGAAGGTGAGGAAAGCACATGGTCTGCCGCTGCATGACGACTGTGCCTAATGCGTTTCGAAAGCGCGTGTTGCAGCTTGTGAAACGGTGACGATGTTGCACTCTGCAGACGTATGTATCTTGCTAGCTGGGTCTGCCGCGCCGTGCGTGCCGGATCCCAGTGTTTTAATACATGTCTGTGCATAGGGCTGGCTCACGAGTGACAGGAAGCTAAATGATGTTCGGTCCTGCGGCGAACACTACCATACCAATACCTGACCGCGAGAATACTCTGCATGTTTTCGCGATCCACTATGCGTCGGCTGCAGCGTCCCTTCGGTTCGGCTCATCGAGTCATCTGGTTGGCGGCAGTTGCCATACACAGACCGCTCTTGAGAAGATGGTGCGATAGAACCAATTGGCTCTCGCAGCTTGTCCCAGCGGGACATGCGCTGCAGCGACAGCGTCGCCAACATGCCGAGTTCTAATAAGGAGATCGGTGAGAACAGATCGCATGGCACGGTGTAGAGTCAGCTGAGCTGTGCAAAGCTGCAAAGTAGTGATCAAGTACTATGTCTCTTGCGAATTCACAGGCACACCGCAGCAACGCTGACGTAAGAAGCGTCTGACGTTCCGAGACCATAATAGCAAACGACGTCTTAATGGAGATAAGTTGAAGTAATCGCCAAGACACATGTCCTCCCATTTGCGCCTTATTCTGCTGTGTATGATTTTACGGCGGGTGGGCATTCTGCTCAGCATTGTACAGCCGGCGAATCTCTTGTCGTGGATATTTGTGTTCGGTCACGCTTGCGAACCGCCAAAGATATCGATATCCTCGACAAGGACAATATCTCATCATCGCATTCAGCAATGTGGGCAGAGAGGCTCTCTGCAGAGTACAGTCCAACTCTGCCTCGGTGCAGCAGCCCAACTTTGGACAATCACCGAAAACCCCTCTTCTTCCCATGCGATTGCACCAATCTGGGTGCCGACGTCTAATAGCAAGTTGAGGAACGAGATTTCCCTCACAAGCACAATATGTAGCATCAAGGCCATCAGTATGGCTTTGTTGACAGCCATCGTGTTCGGCTTTGCAGCCTTTGTGCTATTGGTCCTCGATCACTGAGAGCATAGAGCTCACGGCGGCATTGCTCGGACATGCGGCTACTGGGTCTGCAAGAGCAACGATCAGCCAAATGCGAGAGTGAAAGGCGCGGATGTCGTTCGGCAGTCTGGGCTTCATATTGCGCTACCCGTGCTGAAACAGTGCCGATTTTCGAAGGAAATACGAACTATCAGTGGTTTGAGGCGACCGATTTAGTGTCATGCCCAAACGGCTCATGCTCGCGACCATGAAATATCGAACCGAGTGTGTTGGTGGCGGTCGTTCAGCAGCGGAGGTCAGCTTCGGCGATACGCACGCATCTCGAGATATGACACTTTCTGCCGGTCCAGTCTGACCCATGCAGCAGATAGCGCTCATTGATCATCTAGGCGGAATTTGGGGAGGGTAATGATTAAAGGCCATGAAGTCATTTAGCAGGAGCAGCAACGCAGTAGTACGAGAAGGAGACAGCGCACATACCAATCGCATGGCCCGACCGTTCTCTCAGAGCTATCCTGTGTGGATGTGTGCAGTCCTAGCCCTGGTGCATTAATAGCCTCGCCAATCTCAACCCAAAGGAAAGGGCATGCTCGACGCTTTCGCAACTGCCTCGCGAATCGTAGAACAAATTTTATGGTCTGATCGCCCGAGAGGTTATGGCCACTTCAACTCACCCTACGCCACATCGTCGATACCATTCGAAGATCTCGACGTCTTGGAGATGAATGTCCATAGCTCCAAGCTCAGGTCTTGCATGACTGTCCTGTGTCCCTAGACATATGGGTCGCTTCCTAGCTACCTGGGCCGCACGATCGGCGCAGCGCTGGCAGGCTTGCTTGCCAGCGTCAGGGAGAGCATTGCACTGCAGTACCGTTAGTAGAATTGATTCGGGACGAAACTGCAGGCGGGCATGAGGCTGGGGCAGACCTCTGAACTTCATCAAAACCTATAACGATTCACAGTAGAAGAGACGCTCGAGAGCACTAAACAGGACAGGAGATAGGCTCTGCCGCTTCGGAAGATGGACCTGGGCTCCATTCGAATGGAAAGTTCTACCATTTTTGTACACGCGTAGCTGCTGTGCACTGTCTACAAGTCTTCCTCCCATTCATCCTCGAGGTCTGGCTCGCCAAACAAAGCCTTCCAGACTCGAGACCATAGACCTTTCTTCTGCACCATGGCCAGCACAAGCACAATCGGCAGCTGCCACACGCTCGCCCAAAACAGTGCCCGTGCCGAGCCTTTCTCGCCATTCAGCCGCCACATCCTGATGGCCTCTTTCAGCATCCAAGCATTGATGATGCTGCTGGTTGCCACGAAAGCGGGGTCTGTGACCTGGTAGTAGCTCAATCCCGCGCATATCGGGAACATGGCGAAGCTATAGCGGAGAGACACTCGTGCCGCCATGGGTATGTTCGACGACGTAAGCATCTTGTAGCCTGCTGCTGCATATTCATGCCTCACGCCATGTGACAGTGCGAAGAAGTGAGGGAACTGCCATGCGAATAGCAGAGCTGCGATGAGCCAGCCTCCGATCGCTTGCTCTGTAAAAAGCAACTCGTTTGCCTCGGCCAAGATCGATGGCGGATCAGACAGGGAGGCGACTGTCGTGCTGTACTGGCTGGCGGCGGCACACCAACCCATCAAAGGTGGAATTGCGCCAACAATTGCTCCGACCCAGGTGTTGAGTGGGTGCATCCTCTTGGAGAAAGTGTATGCAAAGCCATAAAGCACGATGTTGCCAACGCCCAGCAGTGAAGTGGTAGGATTCACTCCATAGCTCAGCGTTGCGGCCCCGAATATGCCAGTAGCTATGGCGAACAATATTGCCGCTCTTTTGCTAAGCAGACCTCGCACCAAAGGTCGATTTCGTGTTCTGCTCATCTTTGCATCGTGCTCGGTCTCGAAGAGCATGTTCAGAGCATTGGCTGAAGCTATGCAAGAGAAGGTGCCAGTAGTGAGGAAAAGCAGAGTGAGGGTACTAAGGGAAGGTGCGTCGGTGACTGATGTGCTGAGCAAGGCTGGCACGGGGTATATAGAGTAGGACGCAGTGGTGGTGAGGACGATAAGGAAAGCCAATCTAGGCTTGGAGAGCGCCAGATAGGTGGAGATGAGCCGGCGTAGCGATTTTGCTGGTGCCGCTGCTGCGTCTTGGGAGAGAGTCGACGAGGCGTCTGGTGGGAGAGGCGCATCTGTATCTGCGCCCACTTTTAATCGTTTTCGTCGTCGATGGGGTGGTTCGTGTATCGCAGTCGGATTCGTGTCGGAATGCGAAGATGTGTGAGGTATCGCATGTTGAGATGAAGATGATGATATGCTGGACCCCGTGTCTGTGAAATCGTCTTTCTGTGTATGATGGAAGGCATTGGCATTGGGCCAGAAGAAGGTCCTACCCATCGACGTCTGCTTCGCACTGAATGCGCTGCTGAATGTCCTCCTCCCCAGCTCATTATGCAGACGTACGACACGCATGCTCCCGCGCATCATCATCCTCATGCTCCTGGCGCATCGGAGACATAATGCGCCGCCAGTCAAAGGACTCGTCAGCGTGGCGGGCGACAGGCGAAGGGGCATCGATGCATCACTTGCACGCGAAGTTGCAACTGCAATGTCGACGTTCCGCTGATGATAGAAGTATTCTGGAATAAGAATAGCCTCGACAACCTTAAAACTTAGTTCAGTTTCCCTGGACTGACGCTATTCAATACTACAACTTTTCATCAACATTGATTCAATACTGGTGGCAATCAATGGCTCAACCAGGTTTCAGATATCGGACAGTAATTGAAGTCGCCGTCATCTCTGTCATCGTCTATGTCTTATTGCTAGGCGCTCCGGGCATCTCGTCCATCACAGACAAGGCCAAACTCAAAGAGCATGCAACGCCAAAACCTGCCGGACATGTGCCCGTCGCCAAGGCCAAGATCGAGCAGCTGGTTTACCCATCAAGAGACCTGCAATGCCCGCCGCATGATTATGATGTGCACATATATGCCGCACGTCCCCTGGTCTTGTATATACATGGCTTCTTGCATGATGCCGAGGTGGATCATCTGATAGCTTTGAGGTAAGTACTATTACTGCCCTGTAGTAGCCATCTCTTACCACCTTCGCTTGCATCTGACGAGCTTGCAGCGAGGGCAATTGGAACCTGTCCACCGTTAGCAACCAAGGTATCGAGGCCGTCGACGACAATGTGCGTAGGTCAGAAAAAGCTGCCATCTTGCGTGACAAGACAGTCCAATGCATCGAGCAGCGTGCACTATCTTTCCAGGGTTGGCCACACGAGACTTTCATTGAGCGACTGTGGACGCAACGATACAATACTAGCGGACACTACGCTCTACACTACGACTGGGGCATGGCAACGAAGCAGTCAAGGAGAGTAAGTAGCTTTATGGTCTACCTCAAAGGAGATTGTGTTGGAGGCGGAACACACTTCCCTCGGCTGCCCTCACCATCGGACTCAAAATGGTGCGAGTATGTCGAATGTGGCGACGATGCTGCAAAAGAAGGCGTAACGTTCAAACCTCGAAAGGGCAGTGCCGTCTTCTGGATGAACTTCGACTCGGATGGTCGTGGTTACAAAGAGACATTGCACGCAGGCATGCCGGTCATCTCGGGTCAGAAGATCGGACTCAACATCTGGAGTTGGTATCAAGCCGGTCATCAAACCCCCGACGATGCATGATTTGCTTGAGCTGCGAACGCAGCACGGACATGGATTTCCGACATACTTCTTGCAAGCACGAGCAACCCGACTCGTTCTGCTCACATTACACCACGTCTGCACTCCGCATCACGATGGTACAGAGTCAACTGGTCCTACTGAGTATCCTCTCGTCTTTGGAATCCTCGTTCGGTCAGGTGTGGGCCGTTCGGGTACGGCAGGGATTGCGGGCCGGATGCTGACGACAATCACGACATATCAGCCGACATGTAACCACACCTGGACAGGGGTCAATACCTACCATGTCGAGTGTTTGTTGTGCCGTAGTCTCGCCTCTCCATCTGGTACCTCTAGCTGTACCAGACGGGAATAAGCACACTGACAGCACATAAGCAAACATACCTAGTATTCAGCTCCGGTTTGTGGTCTGAAATGGAGCGGCACTTTGTCCTCGCTTCTCAGTTGACGCACATGACACTATGGAAATAGAGACGAACTCATCCGAATTGCAACCAGTGGAATCCAGAGATGGAAATGCTGGAATGGTGGGCACTGCTGATGAGCCGCACCTCGAGGTCGACCAGGATTTTGAGCACGACTCATCTCATGGCGTATGCGACGTGCAATAACCGCGTTGATGCTTCTACACTGACTGTGTAGTAGAGTGATGGGCATAGCGAGCTTGCAAGCCTGAGCTCCAGCATCACTGCATATGTAAGTCTGCCGCATGTCTGAAGCATTTCGTAATCAGAGTCCTGACGTGGTCTCTTTCAGCCCTGGGAAAATGGCCGTCGCTATCGTGAGATTTGCCTGATACATGCATTGTTATTGTGCTTTGTCGTAGCTAACCAAGCAGATGCCTACCACGAGGGCAAGTACATGACACCAAATGATGAGCAAGAAGCGGATCGAGAATTGATGAAGGATCATTGGTATAAACTTATACTGAACGGCAACCTGTATCTGGCACCACTCGACAATCCAAGTCACGTACTGGATTTAGGCACGGGTACGGGTACCTGGTGTATCGATATGGCTGACAAATGGCCGAATGCGAACATCATCGGCACAGATCTAAGTGCTATTCAGCCGGGATTAGTACCACCTAACGTACAGTTCGAAATCGACGACTGGTGAGTATGTAACGACATCAGCCAAAGTCATGATCAGTTCGTCGAACATGATCAAGTCTGTGCGACGTGATGTGTCCGTTTGCCGCCGCGATCCCTCGCTAAGTACTGCCATATACAGGGACGACGATTGGGCCTATACTCAGCCTTTTGACTTCATACACAATCGCTTCAACTCCACTGCGGTCAACAGCTGGCCACAACTGTGCGAAAAGTCTTTCACGGCATTGAAACCAGGAGGATGGATTGAGCTTGCTGAGTCGGTCTCCGTATGGCTCTCTGTCATGGTGCCGACAACTGATGCTCACACAGTTTGACCAATCCTCCGCATTCAGACGATGGCTCCATACCACTCGAGAGTCAGGTATGCCAGTTTTTCGTTGAGCTGACAGAAGGTTGCAGTATGATCGGTCGAGATCTGCACGCACCGAAAAAGTGGCAAACATACCTCACCGAAGCTGGCTTCACCAATATCACCGAACGCATGTTCAAGGTTCCCATTGGTGGCTGGCCCCAAGACAGGCGTCTAAAGGAAGCTGGCGTCTTCGAGCTGGAGACGCTTCGAGAAGGACTGCCGGCCATAGCTCTAGGGTTCTTCACGAGAATCCTACAGTGGACGCCGAGCGATGTGGAGGAATTCTTCAAGGGTGTAAGATCGGAGTTGGATGACAAAACCATCCATTTTTGGCTGCCAATGTTGGCTTCATCCCTGCCGCTAAAATTAGTCAAACGGCTGACGGAAATTGCAGGTATGTCACTTGGGCCCAGAAACCTGCCGACGCGTCAGCAAACCTCATCAATGATTGAATATGGGAATGTGCTCTGAGCTCTCCTAAGTGAGAAAGCGGACGGATCTGGTGAAGAGAAGAAATGGATCGTTGTTGTTGCGTAGCAGGACGGAAGCATGATTACACGGGCCGGACGGGAAGAGCGCATCCGTATTCGCACCTCCTCGCTGAAGCGCTCACTAACACAATAGTCGTGGAGCATAGTCCAACAGCCCAGAAGCTCATCGACCGACATGAAAGTAACGCGCGTGCTGATATAGCTCCTCATTGGAGTCTCTCAGCACTGCTACAGTCATGGGCTTAGACGTTGCAGCGTTGAAGACGACAAAAGTGGCGTCCGCGTTGTAGTAATTCTCAACGGGTTCTTCTGAGTCGACGTGCACCTTATGTTGCCCGTGAAAGTCAGCAATTTGCGCGGGTAGCTCGCCTGTAGCAGTGTCGTCGGTCCAAGTGCTTAATAGCTTCAATGACGAGACTAATCCACAGTGCACCACATGTGAAGACACACGAGTCTTTCAAAATGGTATATGTGAAGCATCGCATACATGAATCGAGGAATCGAGGAATCGAGGAACTGGAAAGCACGATATGGGGGCCAAATAAATCAAAAATCTGTACGTCGCTATCTCGCCACCGCCAGTCCGACTACGTGCTGATTACATTAATACAACCGCATCAATAACGCTTGACATGAACAAAAAGGTCGTTTGCCGTACTCCAAGGGCGGTGGTCTTGGGGTATCTTGCGCCTGTCCAATGCAAGGTCATAGCCGTACTGTTCAGTATTGGCTTCCAGTGGCCAGATATGACCATACATTCGCAAGGGTCCGCCTAAATGAAGAGAGCAATGACGGCACCGGCGCCCGAAAGAAGACCAAGTGCGTTAAGGTTGGACGCGGAGCCAGTGTACGGAGTGATTGAAGTTCCCGAGGGTATCGGGGCGGCAGCTGTGCCAGTTGGGCCGTAAACTGGAGGCACTGGGGAACCGGAACCGGTTGGATATGGAGGCTTTTCGTAATGTCAGCACGGTGTCTGTTTGAGAGCTCAAGGCAAGTACTTACAGCTTGTTGACCGGCGCCTGGAATGGGGTACGGGGGAGCGGCTCCTCCAGCAGCACCAGGTGGCGTACCAGCGCCGTTCTGGAAGCAAGGGTCAGCACATGGACAACCGACTCAAAGTGCGCGGTTCGATTGAGGGTCTCAAAAAAGGCAAGGAACAAGTTGACCGCGTTGTGTCACTCGCAAGGGTTTTTGTAGGTAGATGGACGGGAATCCGCGACGCGAGAAACTTACCTCTGGAACGACCGGTGTCGCGGGCTGTTGAGGCTGGCCAGCAGGATACTATATGAAATGTCAGCGTCTACTGCAAGCTGGAATCTTCCACTTCGCATTCTCAAGGAGCTCTACGACTTCTTGTGCCCGAAGCATAGGTCTTCGGCGAGACTCAACGTGGTCACGCCGTTGCCCAGCGGTGACGTAGCACGATGATCGTTGTATTGAGCCCGTGTCCGAGGCTTGTGTCTAGCACCAAGCACCTAGACACGGACTACGTAGAATGGCAACACGGTGGCAATTACGTACTGGCTGAGCTGGAGATGCTGGGGCATTCGGCGCAACTGGCGGTTGCGGAGCTTCTGGAGCATTTGGTGCGACAGGTGGCTGAGGCTGTGCTGGTGCCGCTGGGGCATTCGGTGGCTTTCGATTTGTCAGCAAGGTGTCTTCCAAAAGTAACATAGCATGGCATGTGTGCCAGTCTGATCCGATTCCGTGGCTTGGCGAGTCCACACATCTAATTGCCACTAGGGACAATGAGAAGTCCAGCCGCCACGGTGCACGATCGCGAAGAGTACACAAGTCTCACCTGTTGTGCAGAAACCTCAGGGCTTCCATTGTTTCCTTGCGGCGAAGCGTAACCAGGCGGTGCCGATGCTCCCTGAGGACCGTACGGCTGTCCTGGCTGCTCTGGCTGCTGTGGAGCAGGCGGCTGTCCACCAACTGCGCCTACGACACCTGGCTGGCCTGGCGATGCAGGAGACGGTGGAGTATACTAACGAGTATCAGCTTCAAAGATCACATGAAGACACAGACGCGTCACAGGCTCGTGATGTGGACACTCACGGCTGGGGCTTCTGGTGAAGGTGGCTGCGAGGCCCCTTGAGGAGCATTTGGCTGTACAGGGGAGACCTCCGGACCGCCACGGTTTCCTTCCGGCGAAGAGTATCCTGGTGGAGCAGCGGGGCCCTGAGGAGCGGGCGGCTGTCCACCAACTGTGCCGACGGTACCTGGTTGGCCAGGAGTCTGTGGAGGAATGTACTGCCGGGCGTCAGCTTCAAACATGGCGTGCTAACTCGAGAGCGACATAAGCGCGTGGCGTGGTAACTCACTGCAGGAGCTTGCGGAGCAGCACCCTGAGGGATGCCTTCATGTGAAGAAACTTCAGGGCTTCCAGGAACTCCTCCTTGCGGCGAATTTACTCCCTGCGGCACTGGCTGAGGCGGTGCCGGAGCATTTGGAACGCCGCCTACTGCCTGGGGCTGCTGTGGCTATTGGGCTCATTAGCATCGATGGTGGATGTGGCATGTTACGGTCTCGGGAGTCGTACTTGAGCCGGTGGCTTCACAGGATGGGTCAGTATTCAGCAACAAGACGATCAAGAGATATGCGGCGTGACTCACCTGTGCTGCGCCGTAGGCCGGCGGTTGGGCAGCCTCCTCGGCACAGGCGGCGTGCTCTGGTGCTGCGGGTGATACTACGTCGCTGTCGGGACTGTAGCTGGGCACAGCCAGAGCGGAGGCAATGAGAGCAGCGGCGACGAAAGCGTAACGCATGTTTGCAAATAATAATGGTATGTATGTATGCGGTAGTGAAGCAGTGGTACAAGGTGATGAGCGGTGGTAAAGAGGCAAGTGCAGGTGCAGGAAAAGGCAAGAACGAGTGACTAGAGCAGACAGATTTGGATTCTAAAAGGGAGGAGGACCGGAGTCAAGTAGTTCAATGCGGTGGGCTGTGCTTGGATGCGTGGTCGAAACAGGCAGAAGGCTGGGCTTGAAACGACATGGACTTGGTGATATCGGTGTCTTCGATTCAGGTGAGGGCGGAAGCAGGCGAGATTGCACGTTCATTACCACACGCGTCGACAGGTGTGCCAATGGGCCATCGCCATCGCCACGAGATTGCTGATGCAGGGAGCTTCCTGTGCCTGACGATCGAGTGTGAAGTCAGACAGCTGCCACTTCCACGACCTGGCTATATGATTGTTGGTCGGAGTGGGCAGGCGCAGGGCACGTGCGAGGCAGGCGCAGGGCACGCGCGAGGCAGGCACAGAACGGGCATGTGTGGTCGTCTCCTTCCCCAACAACGCTCAGGACTGAGACGGGCCGAATAGCCTTCCGGTCCGCCCGCTCGTGCTGCGCGATGGGAACCGCCTGCCGGGTTCTTGACGCGCACATCCCATGCCTTATCCCGCCGTTCGCGCCTGTCCTGCAACTCTCCGGCATGTGAAACCAACATTATGAACACTGTTTTCAGGCACACCGCGCATGCCGTCCAAGTCCTCAAACAGGGGTCCGACGCCGACTCCGGACTCGCGCAGTCCAGATGCCGTTTGCGGAGAGAAGGCCACACGTTGCCGCTTGCACGCCCAATCACATTTCTCCTCCTGCTCACTAGATACCCGACATACATGTGCATGTAAGGCATCGATCTTCGTGGTGGGGTGGAAGCCTTCGAGCCTCGACTACACTATGTAGGTAGCTTGCGACTCACACATCGTTGATCTACTGGCGATCATGGCTGACCGCGCTTCCTAACGCGAACCGCTCTGATACAGGACCTCGTTCGTATCTCGTAATGCATGTGCTATTCACAGCGCCAGGAAATGCCTGATGTCTCGCCATGTAATACATTTGCTATGGCACTGACGCTTCCGAACGAGGGAGCCCTTCAGCTTGTGTTGTGTGAGCGGCCATCCGAGGGAGGAGAGTGGCCTTCCTTCGTCATCGTTGTTTGATGTTCTCAGTTATCGATGAGAGATGGAGAAAGAAGGGTTCTATGGTGAACCCATCATCGGGATGTTGCCCTGCCTCTGAGGCTCTCAATATAACTCTCCTTGTGTTTCAGTCGTTGGCCGGTGCCGTGGTGATAAGTCTGGCAACCAATCGGAGGCGCCCTATCGACTGATTCATGATTTTCTATCGCTTCTGCGATCTTCGACGGACTTCTGAAGCTGTATGATATTGATGAGCGACTACAATGTGACATCCTTCCACTGAGCATCGCCAGCTCCGTCGAACCAGACGATCAGGCCTCGAGGTATGAAAATCTGTCTGGATCTCGTACAAATCGTGGCCGCGGGGTGACACTGCCGCTCCTAAGCTCTTCATGCGGCCAACGTGATGTTCTCGCGTGCTGTGAATCCGGGCGCGCAAGCCATGCCAACCTCGAAAGACTTCAAAGCGAACTTCAACGGAAGGTGCTCTCTGCAGCCACTCGATACCATCGTCTTGCGAGCAGAGGGCACGACTATCTTCTTGGCGATCCGAGCGCTCACACGAGTGGCAAAACACAAACGCAAGCGCTTCAGTGTCCGGCGAGGATACCCTACCTCGGTAATGGGATGATACAAAGCAGCGAAGTTAGAGGGAAAGCTTTCTGCTGAAACGCGAACGTGAAACAATGCTATGTCGACGAAAGCCTAGCAGGTAGTCTCAAAATGCCGGACTTAGCTTCCGTGGAGCTGGACTCCTTCGTCATCGAGGCTCGCGCAATCTCTGGCACCGTCATACGAAGCTCCTTGGAACATCTGTCGTCGGATGCAGTCGTCTGCAGACCGATGGTTGAATCCTTTGATTAAACCCGTATATCTGCGTGGCAAAATCTTCTGCATCAAGCGCCAAGCGATCGAATAATGACGTATTTACTCTCAACAGTCGAAGATCCTACTCGACATTCACTATCGGCTTCGCGTAGCGAGGCTCGTGCGTATATCATACTCAGGGCTGACGGTCTTCACAGCTAATATTTGTTGGGCCGCTCCTCGATCTGGCTAGTAACAGAGCCCTTCGCCTCTGTTTGAGCGATTCGGTGCTCAAGATCATGCTGTTCGAAGTCCTTCCTGTTCATGGTCGGTACAAAAAGTGGCGCATTGGTGAAGAGGTAGTTCATCTCTTCAAGAGGTCTTTTGGCTGTTTCTGGCTGGATCGCCCCTAAACGCAGTGGTCAGCAATGGACACAATTTCGCGCTACGCAGCAAACCTACAGAAAAATATTGCGTTTGTGAAATTGCAGACGACGAATAAGATATAGTATCTCCAGCCTACGTTCTTGATGGCGATTGGTGTTACTTGGCCTATAAGTGACGAAAGTCAGCCGGCAGTAGGCTACCTAGAGTGGTAGCTGAGAGCAGTGTGTAAACTGGTGCTACGAACACTTACCGATCATGGTATTGAAAGCGAAGCTTGTCATCGTTGCAATAGATACACCCTTGGATCGAGTTCGAGTGTCAAAAATCTCGGCGGGTACGATCCCTGTTGCTTGGTCAGCATCGAAGCACTACTAGTGCGCATTGCTAGGCACTACCCACATGAAAGAGGACCGTTCGTGGCAGAAAAGCTAAAGTTGTATATCCAGGTAACTACAATGAAACCCCACGAGGCGGCCTTGTTGTGCGACTCTCCCGGGGGAAACTTAGCCAGTAATACGGTTGCAATGATGAACGTGACGCAGTTGCCAAGATTGCCTCCGATCATAGCCCAACGACGACCCGTGTAGTCGATGAATAAGATGCAGCAGAACTGTGCAATAAGTGCAATGATCGAGCTGATACCTTGATATTTAAGCGTATCACTTCCCGGAATGCCAATGGTTTTGAAGATCTGTGGCGAGTAGCTAAGTTCAGAAAAGGGAGTCAGTAGATGTTGCCAGAAAGATGTGACCAAGATGTTGTACGCTATGCGTAAGCTCGAGCATATCTCAAGGCGGCTTTCTAGAACTCTCTTGCAGAGTCTGTGTAAGGGGAGTACAGACATGATTCAGACATGCTCGGCTCAACACGCGAGTGTATGTGATTCTCAAGAACTTACTACTGAATCGCACTCACGCCGGTCATCTGAACGGAAGCCTGGATGCTAGTTGCTAAGAAAAGTCGCCTGAAGCTGGACCTGTTCGTGAACAGCTCTTTGTAGGACTTTGCTTCGTGGTCATGCTCGAAAGTAATCATGTCCTGGATCTGCTGGAATTCGGCTTGGACCCACAGGTCGTTCTGATCGCCATGAGAGTGCAGCTTAGCCAGGGTCCGGAGGCCTTCATCAGGCTTGCCATTGTCAATCAGCCAGCGCGGTGACTCCGGGAAGAGCCTGCAAAGGTCATGTATGTTAGCCAGAGTGTTACACAACTCGAAGAAGCTTTGACATGACTACACGTGCTCCTTATGCTGGAGCTATGTCTCTTGTCCAACAATTACTGTTCAGCAACATGTCCACGTGCATTCTCGTAGAGACTTCATTGCAGGGGAATCTCACATGATGAGCAGCGCCAGGAAGCCAGCTGGGATGATCTGAATTCCCAGGCTGACCCGCCATTGCTTTGAACTCGAGTCTGGCAAGTAGGTGTAGGTTCCATAGCTAATCCAGCTGGCCACTAGTGCTCCCACGCCCAACATGAACTGTTGAAGAGCTGTGATACGGCCTCGTATGTCTGGATGTGCGAGTTCGGCTTGATACAAAGGGACGATCATCACTCTGCGGTTACAGTCAGGGCCTTTAGCTTACGTAGGGCCTCGTACACTTACAGGAACCCCACTCCAATGCCTAGGGTCATGTACGTCAGCCCTTGTCTCTCATACAAGCGAGCCTGAAGCCTTCGTGGGACTTCACATGTCCTCGCAAGCTGAAGCGCTGCCTCTAGGCGACACATTCGCGCGACTGCATGTCCACGTAGAGTCTCGGAAAGGCTTTATAACACGGCGTTTCTTACCTGCAATGGCGCGACCTGCATAGAGATAGCTTAACCCTTGCGCTCCTGTGAGATTATGAATGTCAGTACCGGCATTCGAGGCATACCGGCAGCAGTCTTCCCGTAGCTTGACCATCTTGAATTCGGCAGCCCACATCGTGCCGTGGCGTTGATCGAGAGTGCTAAGAGAGTTCCAATGCGACATGCTGCTTACCAGCTTGCAGACCACCGCCGAGAATGAATATCACAGCGCCAAGGAGGATGGTCTTCTTCCGCCCAAGATGATCGCCAGCGAGACCAGCGAATCCTGCACCAAAAAATGCGCCGCCTGTGAATACGGATACAACCGCACCAGTCTCCGCTTCGGTTGGATTGAACGTTGCTTTAAAGTTGTTGGATGCGACTGCACCAGCGATGACACCAAGATCATAACCATACAGGACGCTGCCGAGAGACGCGAAGACGGACACCAGAAATTCTGCGTTCATTGTCAGCTCGGGCAGCTTCGAGAGTCTTCGCGATACTAATACTTACGATACCACTTTGGAGGCAACGCCATGACAACAACCGGATGGCCTCTCGACAGTAGTGAGCAGAACTGTGCTCAGCCGATTTCTCTTGCAAGATCAGAGGACCGCGGCTCCTTATGTAGCCTGGATGTCAAGCGAGCCCGCCTTCATCAGATATGCCATCGTGTCCCAGCACATCGCCCGGCGCCTCAAGCGTGACATACATGAATATGCGGAGAATCTCCTTCCAGCCTCCCATGTGCTCGAGTCGGCTAGCCGGCTGCATGTCGATCTCTAGGGCAAGGTATGCCCATGAGAATGATGAGATGCGACCTAGCAAGAACCCCAGTGGGCAGCATTGTTGTGAGGGTGGAAAAGAGAAAGCGGCCGGGGTATGTGGGACCCAGTGCGAATCCTTCCCCACAGGCATGGGTGAGCTCAATTCTTCCACGAGTCCTGTCTGCAACATCCTCGCTTGCCCGCCGCAAGACATTGACCCGAATAGCGACAGCAGGACTAGTAGTAATGAGCAGGGCCGAGCAACGGGTCCCTATACCGGGAATGCACCCTTCCCATTTACGAGAGCTCTCTGTGTTGCTGCAGGCAACATGCTGCTACTGGAAAGTTCCCCTCGAGACTTGAACTGTAGGTACATCGGAAAGTCCTAATTGACTCTCTCTCGAGAGACACTCCAAGATGACAACGTTCACGAGGATTTCGAGCGATCGACAAGCAAGCATATCAATTCACGCAGATCGTAAGCTCAGCAAGGTCAACGACAACATCTATGGCGGCTTCACAGAACATATGGGTCGATGCATATACGGCGGCCTGTACGATCCTGATAACTCAAACAAGGACCTCGTCGATGAGCATGGCTTTCGCAAGGACGTAATCGAGGCCATGAAGGAGCTGAACATACCAGTAGTGCGCTATCCGGGTGGTAATTTTGTTGCTACCTATCACTGGCTGGACGGCGTAGGCCCGCAAGAACAAAGACCTAAAAGACCGGAGCTCGCATGGCTGGGAGTCGAAACAAACCGTTTCGGAACTGATGAGTTTATGCGATGGTGTGAGATCGTCGAGACCGAACCATATCTTGCGCTGAATTTCGGCACTGGTATGTGAGGAATACCTGCGGAGAGACATTGGCTGATTTCTTGCAGGCACACTTGATGAAGGTCGGTGTCGAGATCACACGTCTTATGTGCGGAAAAGCTAACAAGCTGTGGTAGCGCTGGCCTGGTTGGAGTATTGCAATTCTTCGCAAGACACTTACTATGCAAACCTTCGACGACGGCACGGTCGAGACAAACCGTACAACGTAAAGTATTGGGCGCTCGGGAATGAATGTTGGGGTCCCTGGCAAGTCGAGCAAATGACCAAAGAAGACTACGCGAAGAAAGCTTATCAATGGGCGAAGGCTCTCAAGCTTCTTGATCCCTCCATTACACTGATTTTGTGTGGGGAGACGGGGCACTCTGCTTGGGACTACTATACGCTTACGGCCTGTATTAGGTGGGACCAACATGCACTGGGCGCCGGTAACATTACCGCCAGCTTAATTGACATGCACAGCATTCACATCTACACCGCATGTGATAACGATGCACTCAGGAATGCTGTCGCTCCTCGTTCTGCTGAAAGGGCTATTGAGATATGTGCATCTCTGATTGACTTGGCTCGGATCGAGAACGACGTGCCAGCCAGCGTGCCGCGCCAGACCATATGTTTTGACGAATGGAACGTGTGGGATCCGAAGAGGGCGCCCGGTGACCTTGGTGCTGAAGAGCGCTATACGCTTTCTGATGCACTCGCTGTTGGAGTCTGGCTGAACGTCTTCATCCGACAAAGCAAATATGTGGGCATGGCAAATATTGCGCAGAGTGTGAACGTCATATCACCTCTAATGACTACTCAACATGGGCTTTACAAGCAGACGATTTGGTGGCCGCTTCTTTTGTTCAGCAAGTATATGCATGGTTGGACCATTGCAGCACATGTCAGCTGTGCTGCATATGAAGGCGAGACAGAGCCAAGGTGGCTACGAGCAGCTGCAGACACCCCATGGCTAGACGTTTCTGCCACGCTCAGTGAAGAAGGCTGGATCAGCGTAGTTGTCGTCAACGTACATCAGACTGATAATATCAAGGTGCACATGGATGGTGTCGATGGCGAAGTGGACGTGTACACAATTACCGGGAAGACGTGGGACGTGATGAATACGGCCGAACAGCAAAATGTTGGCATCAACGAGACGAAGTGGCAAGGTCACGGCGGGTACACATTTACGAGAATGAGCGTGACAATGCTGCGGTGGAAGTGTAAGGCACGAGAAGATGATGTAACGCAGACGCGATAGGATAAAACGTGTTTTGGGCTATGTCAAGAAAGTAATCGAGGTCTGGAGCTCCGGCTGGGAATACCTAGGTAGTCTAATTCTACTGTAATTCTAGCGCGAGAATCACGCGAGCGAGACGCGTCCTCCACATGATTTGCACATATGCCGTTCAACCTTCAGACAGTATAACGAAGCACACCGTCATTACGAACATGGCTCTCCTCGTCGACAAACATCGTCCACGTACTCTTGAGGCTCTCACATATCATCCTGAGCTGTCTGAGCGATTGCGAGCATTGGCGAATTCAGGCGACTTTCCGCATCTGCTCGTTTACGGTCCTTCTGGTGCTGGCAAAAAGACGCGCATAACTGCCACATTGCGACAGCTGTATGGGCCTGGCGTAGAGAAGATCAAGATCGACAGCCGCGTGTTCCAGACAACCAGTAATCGCAAGCTCGAATTCAACATCGTTTCCTCAAACTACCACCTCGAGATTACACCCTCGGACGTTGGCAATTACGACAGAGTCGTGGTGCAAGACTTGCTTAAAGAGGTGGCTCAGACACAGCAAGTAGATCTAGCAGCAAAGCAGAGATTCAAGGTGGTGGTGATCAATGAAGCTGATCATCTTACACGAGATGCTCAAGCAGCCTTGAGAAGGACTATGGAGAAATACAGCCCAAACTTGCGGCTCATTCTGCTTGCCAACAGTACAAGCAATATCATAGCGCCGATTCGTTCGCGATGTCTACTAGTCCGAGTGTCTGCGCCAACAGAGGAGGAAATTTGCGATGTCTTGGCCAAAGTCGGCAAGGAGGAGAGGTATCAGTCCTCCGCGCCGCTAGAGAAGAAGATCGCGAAAGATAGCAAGCGAAATCTGCGCAGAGCACTACTGATGTTCGAAGCAGTACACGCTCAAAAGTACGTGTAGCACATTCTTACTGCGCTGGCCGAGCTGATACAAGTTGGTAGTGAGTCAGTGTCAGAGAAGACGCCGATCCCACCACCAGACTGGGAAGCACTCATTGAGGAGATTGCTAAAGAGATCATCGCCGAGCGATCACCCGCACGGATTTTACAAGTCAGGGCTAAGCTCTACGATCTGCTGTCTCACTGCATTCCTGCCACAACGATACTGAAGGTATGACTCACCAAAAGCCTTTCAGCACGCAAAACACTAAGCCATATCGACAGACACTCACCTTCAAACTAATGCCGAAGTTGGATGATAGCCTCAAACCAGACATAGTGAGGTGGAGTGCTTTCTACGAGCATCGCATCCGAACTGGCTCGAAAGTTATCTTCCACCTTGAGGCATTCGTAGCGAAGTTCATGCGCATCTACGAAGGTCATCTTTCTGGCATGGACTTAGACTTCGATGATTGAGATTATACTAGAACCACTCTCTGTTGCAAATGCTCTGTCGGCCTTATTAGCGCGGCGTTACTGGGAAAGCATGCATGTACGTCATAAGTGGGATGTCTGTTGAAGTCCTGTCTCAATGAAACAGCGTTGAGCTCTCACGACCAAATTTACCGAGAGTACCAAATTCACCAAAAGTGTTCCGACTTTCCTTTGCGACACCAAGATCGTACGACCATTCCAAAGAAGCGTTTGATCGAGACTTCGGTCACAATGTCTTCCACTCTCATGGAAACAGAGAAGGGCGGCGAGCAGACACAGTAGGCTTCCGACTGAGTTCGCGGCTCGAAGTACCATTAACACTTGAGCAGGTATGAAGGTGAACACACGGATATCCAACCTCACAAGAAGTCTGGTGGACAACTCGGCGATGCCTCGACCACCGTCGATCCTTCCAAGACTGATGCTGCAATACAACAGGCTGCTGAGCGAGGAGAGAAGACCGCAGAGAATATCCGTTATGGTCAAACTATAAGCGAGGGAGGTATGAGTGGCTTCACGACTGGTCAAGACGGAGGAGCGACGCAGGGCGGTTACGGGAAGGTTGAGGATCGTGCAGAAGAAGATGATGCAGCGAAGTCGAGAAGAGCACAGGGCTTGGGTGGAAGTCAGGATATGAACAGAGAAATTGGTGCTTGAGGTCCCGTAGATTGGTGCAACCTGGCATTCTCGAATTCTCGGCTGGGAACAGTGGCTCGATGGCTCGATGACTCGAGAAGACATTACTTCAGCTGGTGGTTCAATCTTTGGATGAGCCGCAGTACAATTGGGGCCATTCGAGTAGAAGCTCTTCGAGGGGCCAGGAAGCTGCAGCAGCTAATGCACATCCAGCCACTGAGTATATGACATACCTATGCCGCCACTATGGCCGGTCTTGACTGCAATACTTTTTTGAAAGCCGTGTTACTAGTAGTGAGCAAGGATGTCGTAGCCAAGTCACGCGAGCTCGAATGTGCACATGCTTCGCAGGTCGACACTGCATTTGTGATTTGGAACCGGTCGCATAGCGCATGACTATAGGCTATGAAGATAGTATAAATGGCATATTATCGAGAGCAGAATGGGAGAAGCATATTAATTGTATGATCGATGCTCACGACCATGTGTAGGTGCGCGTTCTTGACACGCGGGAGGTCGCGCGAGAGCTTGGCGGGGCCAACGTCACTTCGAAAGGCAGCAACTTCCAGCTATTAACATTGAGTCTCTTCTTTATTCCAGGACCCAGCTGCCATCTGCCTTGTGCGCCGAAGCGACGACATTACAGGGACTATATACCCGCGACGCATGCGATAGCACTACGGATTTCAGTCATGGTCAGAGAATCCTCCAATTGGCATTACGGTTCATCTGACCAAGTCGTAGTCACAATCGTTGCGTCCTTACCTCTCCTGCGTGCGGTCAACCCTCACCGCCGCATTATCGCTGTCGAACTTTGCATCGCAGGCATCGGAAAGACATAATGTTCCCGAGATTGAGGCGAAGACCTCTCCAGAAGTCCTGCTCACTCCCTTGACCGTGTCCCGGAATCAAGAAGAGCGTGTGCTAGTGGAACCTTCGGTCAATAGTGTGAGAGTGAGCATAAGGATAAAGCAAGCGGATGAGATTGAGCACATTCTAGTGCATAAGTTCACGAGGTTCCTGACGCAGAGAGCCGAGGCGTTCTTCATACTAAGGCGGAAACCTGTGCCTGTAAGTCTCGAAGAAGTAGGCGAAACCAGGATTTGGGTAACTGATGCGCCCCAGGGTTACGACATCTCGTTTCTGATTACCAACTTCCATACTGAAGAGATGCTGAAGCATAAGCTGGTTGACTTCATCATCCAATTCATGGAGGAGGTGGACAAGGAGATTTCCGAAATGAAGCTCTTTGTAAGTATATCACGAATCACGGTATGAGCTTTCGAGATCAGCTAGCTAATGCAATACAGCTGAACGCCAGAGCACGATTCGTGGCAGAGAGCTTCTTGACGCCAGTAAGTCGGATCATCTGCAGAAAGACTGCAAGACACTAACATCATGAGCAGTTCGATTAAACTCATATGTGTCAACTACAAGCTGCATCTGCTAGCTACGCACAGTTGCCGGAGCAGGACGAGTTGCACAATATTGAACATGCTATCTGATTTGCTGGCGCCCCGCGACCATCGAAGCGGTTTCCGGCTATGGAGGGAGCAGAGCTTGAGGAAAAAGAGTTTGGCAGGTTCACGACTCGAGAACGCGTCCATGTAGCTGCTGTATAGTCCTGAAGGCTTGGTTATATCCAATGTCGAAGATAGGCACTCAAGCCGATGGGGACAAGAAGCACAGTATGTATTCAGTGTCCGTATATTAGTCCTCGATGTGTCACGTTGTTCCTTCCCAACAGTGCACTTGACAGCAACGCCTTGGCAACGCTCTCGTCACAATATGACTGTGCTCAAGCTAACTGTTTTGGCTCGAGCTCAAGAGCAGAAATTCATGAGCCGCTTTCCGTGCAAAAGGCTTTCAAAACAAACAACTCCTTGTTTTCTTCCACCCTCAAGCTTGAAACCACCAACGCACACATACACACTACCTGGTCCGGCACGCATCAACTCAGGACGGCGGACATTGTCTCTCATCACGACTGGCGGCCTCGCTCTGCTCTGGACCACACAACGCCGGTGACTAGGCCACATGCACACCTTGTCCGCCACATCACCACAACCGCCCAGCTGCTTGCTGCCTGCTGCATCGACACTGCCACTACCGACCGCTGGACTCGAACTGGACTGGTCGTGAAGCTGCTTGACTGACGTGCTTGTTCAGAGACCGCCCCGAGTCACAGTGGTACCACCACCCACTCGAGTGCGACCAGTGTGATAATCCGACAATACCAAGACCTCATAACGAGACCATTCATCATCGACGTTCGCAATCAGAAGGCAATCAGTGCTGCGGCGTTCGAGAGGTACGTTGTACTCGCTCCTGCTTGAGATCGCGCTCAATGATGTTGCGGCTTGCGTCACATGCATGCTTCGCTCACTTTCCGCACATTCCCCTTCTCAGCACTCAATTTCACCCGACTCCTTACACTGACCGCGCATGATCCTCATCATCACCCAGCATACCTCTGCCCTTTGTTCTGACGTACTACATGCACTTCTCTTGCACGGTCTCTTCTTTCCGCTGACTGTAGACTGCGCCTCAGAGAAGCAGCGAATTCCAATCTGCGCAGCCGCAACGAACATACACCCCGACCAGCGACATGCCTAGAAGCGGCCCCAACTACCGCTTCACAGGCCCAGATGAGCCATCAGGCGGAGACAATCATCCGAAGCAGCGCATGAGCAATGCTTTCAAGACTTTCCCATCAACGTACGGTGGTCTCGCTAAGGCTCTTGCTCCAGGTGTGCGCGAATTCTCACCAATGACACCTGGTCCGGAAGCGCAATTTGGCGGTAACGTGGGTCTCAATCCGGGAGCTCCTCGCTACCAGCCTCCGCAGCGCCGTGCCATCGAAGCGCCAGTGCGTCCCGAGTCGAGCATGTCAAATGCCTCGTTCTTGACTCAGATGCCGCCGTCCAATGTTCCAAATCCATTTGGACCCATCGGGCGGCCAGGGGACAGCAACGAGCCTCAGCGCACTACCATCGTCCAACCGTACGGAGGTGGCTATGGCATGCTCGAGGGCTTGGGTCGAAAGGAGCCTCAGCGCAATGGCAACATCCATCCGCACGGTGGTGGCTATGGCACTCTCGAGGGCTTGGGTGCCGATTTCGCGAGCCTCCAGCTAGGTGGCACATCATCACGTGCACTCACCACTCTCAAGGAGGACAGTGATGGTGACAGTACAGGCGTCAGCAACGAAAACACGCGCCAGACCGATGACATGAGCAGTGCTATCATCCGTCACGACTCTTCCTTGGGCAGCAGCAATCCAAGCGCGAAATTCCTGGTTGAGAAAATCAAGCGCGGCGAGACTGAGGATCCCTACGATCGTAGTCTGAAGCGCTACGACACCCCGGGCAAGCCTTCAATGCTAACGCTTGGTCCAGCTCGCTTCAAGGACAGTAAGACTTTCAGTGCGACTGCCAACGAGCTGGAAGGCGGAATTGACACCGCAGCCACACAAGTCAAGCCAACACGCCTTTCGCCAGCTCCGCCGCAGCCAGACTGGCTTTCATTGGCCATCCGCGGCCTGATGGTACCCTCTCTTGACGAAATCTTCGATGCTATGCCATTCATCGAGCTTTGTCGCTGCGTCGTCCCGAGCGACGCCGGCGTCGTTCGCATCAGAGACGTTCCGTACACGACCACACGTCCGGAGATGGTCGCATTTGTTAGTCGCAACTCTCAGATCTTGCGGCAGCCAAAGGGTTCGCCATACCACGCTATCCACATCATAATGGAGCGCGAGACTGGTAAGACCGGCGACACGTTCATCGAGTTCTCTGATCATCGCGAGGCACTCGCGGTCTATCGTCGTTTCCAGCGCCGCGTCGCCGCAAAGCGTCCTCCAAAGGTCGGTGACAGAGTCGTCGAGGTCTTCATGAGCTCGCAAGACGAACTTATGGCCCAGCTCTTCCCACGCGCTAAGCACGTCCGATGGGTCGGAGGCATGCCGGTTATCGACCGCAACAAACCAAAGTACTATGCTGACCAGCCTGCCGCTGGGTTCCAAAGCTTCATGCACCTTGAGGAGTTCGTCATGCTCGTCAAGCACGCCGAACTTTCTGAGCGTTCTCCATTTGCCTCGAAGAGCCCCTGCCGTGTCTACGAATCCATGATTAGCATCCTCTACAAGTTTCCGTGGTACGCTGTCGACTACATCAAGATCAAGGACCGTCGCGCTATCTATGAGTGCACTACGAATCTGATTCGGCTGCTCATCGAGAACCTTCGTCGTGCTGGCGACGAACAGCCCAAGCCGATGGAGCCAAATACAGCACTACTCGCAGAGCTCGCTGTCGCTGCACTGACCTGCCCAGGCTTTAGCGAGGGTCAGAAGTCGAATATCTTTGTCCAGCTCCGCAACAACGGCCACAAGAACCTCGGCGAGGGTCGCAGCATCGACGTGAACCTCGGCGGAAACCACGTCCTCAGCCATTGCTGGCCATTCGCAGCTGTTGACCTCATTCCAGATGTTGACATGAACCTTGTCCTGTACTACGCCGGCCTCTTTCGCCAGGCCACTGAGTATCGTGGAGACTCACCATCACTGTACGAACGCCAAATGGCCAAGGCTGAACAAGAGAAGCCTATGGGCAACGTCAAGATCGACTACGGTCAGAACACTGGCGAGCTCAGCCTTGCTCAAGTGGCCAAGATTGAGTACGAAATGATCGAGTCGCTGCTCAAGCGTGCCTGTGGCAGCAGAGCCAACAGCATGGCTAGTGGCATTGCTCTGGCCAACAACGGCCGTGGTGCCATGATCTAGATTGAGGACCGCGCCTTTGAAAACGACCATGCTTGTCAGGCTCGAGCTCAGAGTGGACCTTTGAGCTATCTGCTCACCGAACGTGGGCGTGTAATGTGAGGAAGGAGGCATAAAAGGCTCAGATTGGGGAGTACAGATTTGCGATACTGATTTTTGCATGCACACTGCGACGGTCGATAGAAGAGGTGGCATTGTCTTCCGATGGTGGTACCTTGGCTGCTCCGAAGAAGTGCAGAACGGTTGTACAAGCGAAAGGATATTGAAGGCCTGCGTGCTGGATGTCATCGCAAGTAGCATAAAGATTACGACCGTACATTAAGCCCGCTTGGCAATTTTCGCTAGACTGTCTCACCATGTATGTGCTTGCTATTCGCGTTGGGTGCCTCATGGGAAGTGACTGGGCTTCAGTTCGGACCGTTAATGTACTGTAGGACTAAGCCGCATGCCAAGAATACCGCATCGTCATTTGCTACTTTTTGGTGGGGTGCGAGTCCCTCACCAGTACAACTCCAACGGCGTCGGCATTCGTATACCCACACAAAAGAACTGAGTCCCGTCGAATATAGTCTGCCACAGTCACCGGATTCCACAGCGCAACATAATGGCGCTCAGTGCACCCGGCGGCGCCATCAACCCAGAGGATGCGGACAACTTCGAGGAGATCGAGAAGCAGTTTGCGGTCAAAGGTCCATTGAGTACACGCTTCCTCTACATGCGCCAAATACTAATGCGCTACAGTCGTGGAGCATATGTCCACATACTGGGCTATCCTCGAAAAACTGCCTGGCTCAAAGCTGCGCCTGACCAAATTCGATGATGAGATTCTCGAGCACTTCAATAAGGATTTCCCAGGCTTCGACCTCAAGGCCACGATCAACGAAGATGACATGAAGAGCAAGGATGGCAAGGAGAAGTGGCGCAACTTCATCAATGTGTACGAGAACAGGGTGGAAGACTACAATTTCGGCACCATGCTGCGAGCGAATCCCGCGTGGGAGTATGGCGAGAAGGAGACGATTTTTGGTAGGTGAAGCACGATACATCACAGCTCAAATCCGCGCGGAGTGGCTGACAACAAGCTTGCAGCTGTGCGTATGCAGTTCTACGCTATCGAGATTGCAAGGTAGGTCGAAAGCGTGTCAAGTAACAATGTGTAGTTGCATTACTAACTACGTGCAGGAATCGAGCAGGCCTGAATGACTGGGTCTACGAGAAGGCCAACTCCGCGAAAGCCTCATGAGCTCTCCATTGCTCCAGGGAATGCCCTCGTACGCCATAGATTTACCAAGCCAAGAGGCTACTAGGCTTGCGAAAGATTGCCCTGCTTCGTCGTCAGCAACAGCGCGTCCCGTTGTACTCGCCGCAACTTACTGCAGGCGCGAATCGAACGGACCACGGTATTTGTGTCGCATGCAGCTCAGAAGGAGCCACGAATGAGCTTCAGTACGTCCGAGTAAACTTTCGTCGAGGGTGGACACATTGCAAATCCAGGGCTCTGCAGATGATGGTGAAGACAAGCGCGGTAGAAGTAAAGAGGTTCAAAGATGGATTCAATGTCAGCTTGACTTGCCGTGATATTGTAGATAATGATTGTTGCGGTCTTGGCGAAAGAACAATACTAGCAGCAGCATTCTTGGTCTCGGCTTCGAATTCGAATCATGCATGAAGGGCACCACAAAGCGACATCGCCACAAATCTCATGCAGTCCGTACAACAGAAACAAACGAGTCGCCAATTACGAGCAGACAATTTCACTCGCCTTCTCACAGCTTAGTATCCGAATGGAGCGACCACGGTACTCGATCCGATGTCATTCTCGAGTCACATGGAGGACGATAAGCAGCATAAGCGATCATCGTCGAGCAGCCGCGAGCATTTGGATGCCAGTAAATTCGCCAGGGCCAACAAAGATGCTGAGCAAGCGCACAAGGCGCCATGGAGGGCGCTTTTTGCCTTCACCACGAAAGCTCATATCCCACTGATCGTGGCAGGCGCTCTGATGTCAACACTTGCCGGCGCCATGGGCCCAGCATCCAACTTGGTCATCGGAGAAGTCGTTCAGAACTTCACGTCACTCGCCACCGGATCCATCACCAAACACGACTTCATGCGAGAGGGAACAAAAATGGTCACGTATATGGTTGGCATAGCGGCAGGCAGCTGGATCTTCCACTCTTTGGAGTTCATGTTCTGGCTCGCCTTCGGAGAACTGCAAGCCAAGAGTGCGCGCGATCGCCTCTTTAACGGTCTTCTGGAGAAGGACATAGAGTGGTACGACAGACGGAAGAACGGCATCGGTGCACTGCTGCCAAGACTGCAAGCGCAGATCCGTGAGCTCCAGCTATCAACTTCACAGCCTCTGGGCTCGCTATTCCAACTGACGTCAACTGCGGTACTCTCCTTGATACAGGCATTTGTGGTCTCGTGGGATCTCACCTTAGTAACCCTTGCTACCGTCCCACTGGTGGTAATTGCTGCAGGCTGGGTCGGAAGTGGCATGCAGACGAACATAAACAAGCAGCAAGACAAGCTCACAGAAGCGCAGAAATACTCGACCAGCGCCTTTTCCGCGATCGATACTGTGAAGTGCTTCAATGGTCAAGAAATCGAACTGCAAAAGTACAACAAATGCGTGGGTGAGGCGGCGGTCTGGTACGCATGGGTGGCTCATGCAAGCGCATTGCAAATGGCGCTAGTCGTACTGCTGTCGACCTCTATGTTTGTTCAGGGCTTCTACTATGGCGGCATAGTGGTGGCAAAAGGCAAAGTTGATACCGGAGACGTGGTCACGACCTTCTTCTCAGCTATCGGCGCTTTTCAAGCTATCCAGGCTTTTTTGCCACAGATGATTGTCTTCGAGAAAGGTAGGACAGCTGGCTCAACGCTTCGAGCAATCATGGCACACATTCAAGGTAGCTCGTCCGTCGAGCGAGCACATGGTCTTATGGCGCCAGCATCCTGTCGCGGGGACATTAATGTGGAACGCGTTTCTTTCGCATATCCCTCGCGTCCGGATCAGCTCGCTATCGAAGACGTATCAATGTACATCCCAAGCGGGCAGATGACGTTTCTGATTGGCAAGAGTGGTTCCGGCAAGAGCACCATCAGCCAGCTGCTGATGCGCTTTTACACCTCTTCTGAGGGAGTCATCACAGTGGATGGGTATCCACTGGCATCTCTAGATCCGACTTGGCTTCGCTCGAACGTCACCTTGGTAGAGCAGACGAGCCTTCTGTTCAACGACACAGTCTTTCGCAACATAGCTTTTGGTCGCAAAGACTGGGAACAGGTTACCAAAGCAGAGGTGATGGAGGCTGCGGAGTTTGCCCTGCTTCAGCTGATGATCTCCGATATGCCAGAGGGTCTTGATACACCCGTCGGGTTCAAAGGGGGCTCGATGTCTGGCGGTCAGCGGCAACGTATGGCACTGGCCCGGGCGAGAATCCGTGATACGCCTGTGCTCATTCTGGACGAATCCACGAGCGCCTTAGATCACATTAGCAGAACACTGATGATGGAAGCTATACGTCTTTGGCGGCGTGGCAAGACAACCATTATCATCACGCATGACATCTCACAAATCATGGCGGATGACTATGTTTACCTCCTGGAGAGTGGCAGGATCGCGCAAGAAGGCCTGCGCAAGCACATGGAGAAGATGAAAGAGAGCCCGTTCCAAGGCTTCCTCTCGGAGGACCAGCGCGCTATGATTCCTCCCTGTGACGCTCGAACAGATGGCGCTGTTGACCCTGTCAGAACACGTGGCTCCTCGCTTGATTCGTTTGCACACATCATCCAAGATTCCGAGGATGAGGATGAGCTTGACCTGTTAGAGCGTGAGCTCACGTTGAACGAGAATCGCGCTTCCAACAGAATCTCGTACTTCCCCATCGTTCTGACCGAAGGGAGTCCCATTTTCGGTATGCGATCGTACACGAATAAAGGCGGGCCGACATCAGCGTTCGCTTCACCTTGGGTGCGCATGGCAAACATAGCTGAGTCGACATCCGATACCTCATCGGTAACGTCAAAGGGCCGCTCGTCTCTAGACGCTCCGGCACGAAATTCGACACACCCAGAAACACCTGCACCAGAAATGCGTTGGTCGCAGGTGCTCGAGAAGTTAGTCGATCAGACAGGTAGATTGGCAGTCGACGCTCGCCGTAGGACGTTGAGACCTGTTAGAAGACGTCAAGCATCGGGCGATTCGCAAGCTATTCTATTACAGGGCCCCGAGGACGCTTTAGCAGCTCTGGAAGCCAACAAGACGGATGCACCACCGATGCGGCTGAACTCGCTCAAGGCCATCTTCAGTACTCTGTGGCCAAGTCTAGATTGGCAAGGAAAGGTGTTCCTCGTACTGGGGTTTTGGGGCGCCAGCGTACATGCAGTAGCATCACCCCTTTTCTCTTACGTTCTTACAAGGCTCCTGCAGACTTACCAGGTGCCTGGTGGCGAAAAGAAAAAAGCGCTTATGTGGTCGATGGCTATTCTTGGTATCGCTATCGCCGATGCCTCTCATACCTGGGCATTTCGATTCTTTCACGAGTACACCGGACAGCTGTGGGTCGATCGTATACGTGCAAGTGCTTACGAGAAGCTGCTTGACCAAAGCAGGAACTTCTTCGAGAAGGAAGAAAATGGTGTCTCGCGGCTGACAGAAAGTCTCGATCGCAATGCAGAAGAAATGCGAAACCTACTAGGACGTTTCGCATCTCTAGCGTACGTTGCCGTGCTGATGATGGCCGTGTCCGTTGTTTGGGCGGTCACCGCACAGTGGAAGATGACACTAATCGCGCTGGCGGTCTCGCCATATATCTACGCCGTCACAAAAGCGTATGCCAGGATCAGCGAGAAGTGGGAAGCACGCAGCAATGATGCTGCTGCTGTAGCTGGTGCTATCTTCAATGAGACTTTCACGAACATCAAGACTGTACGAGCTCTGACTATGGAATCGCACTTCACAAGCAAATACCTGGTGGCCACACGTCAAGCTGTTCGCATCGGGTTCAGACGAGCATTCTACTCAGGCTTCTTCTTCGGATTATCAGACTCTGCCGGCAGCTTCAGCATTGCTATGATCTTTTACGTGGGCACTAGGCTGGTCGCTGACGGCGTGTCTGCAAATGACATGATACAAGTCTTCACTATGCTCATCATGTGCATCGCTAACGTCTCCGCCATCCTGGAGTATATTCCACAGATGGGATCTTCAAAAGACACTGCTGCGCGTCTCTTTCGACTTGCAAATCTTCCACGCGATTCGCATGAGCATCTTGGCGATACTCGGATCACAACCGTGGGCGAGATCGTTTTTGACGATCTGCGCTTCGCGTATCCCTCCAGGCCGGAGCAGAGCATTCTCAAGAACATTAGTCTGCATTTGTCTCCTGGTACCACGACCGCAATCGTAGGTAGCTCTGGTTCTGGCAAATCCACCATCGCAAATCTTCTCCTTGACCTATACAGCACGGCCACTGTACCTGGCGCCAAAACAGGAGACCTGACCTTTGGTGGCCGTGACTTAAAACGCATTTACACGCCTTCTCTCCGAGCCTTGGTCGTGCCAGTCTCGCAGACGCCAGTCTTGTTTGCGGCTACTGCTGCAGAAAACATTATATACGGCGTCCCAGAGGGCTCACCCAATAGGACTCGCGAAAGTATGGCAGTGGCAGCTCGTCAGGCTGGAATACACGATTTCATTGTCAGTCTGCCATCTGGGTACGACACATTGATAGGCGAGGGCGGTTTAGGACTCTCCGGAGGTCAAGCTCAACGTATTGCGATTGCACGAGCCCTCGTGCGGAAGCCGTCTGTGCTCATCCTCGACGAAGCCACTTCGGCACTGGACGTGGAATCTGCGAATCTGGTACGGCATACCATCAAGCAACTCATCGATGACAAGAGCCATGCTATGACAGTGATTATCATCACTCATCACAAGGACATGATGCAGATTGCGGAACGTATCGTGGTACTGGAACAAGGAGGCATCACAGAGTCTGGTTCATTCGATGAGCTAATGAAGAAGAACGGCGCACTCGCAAATCTGCTTGGAGGCGGTGCATGGGATGACGAGCGTGAGACGGCGCAAGAACCGGTCAAGATTCGTGGCCCGCCAAAATTGAAGGACGTCGACTGGAGTAGAAGAGGGCCGACGGAGAGTAGGAACGCACGTTAAAAATGCCCAGTCGGACCCCGCTTGAGGTCGTGTATCCAGGTAGGTATATAGTGCTCATAGAACCTGTCGACATTACTCATAGATATCTCAGCTCTTCACATCCCTCTATGGAATTACTTCCCTCCCGCCCTGCAGGATCTTACGCTGTATCAAGATCTATGACCCGCGGAATCCGTTCCACGCAGGCCACATTTGAGCAGGAGAGTCAATTGCCATGCACATTATCCCGGTGCATGTATCAAACATCATGTTCCACTGTCTGGCTTCTCATTACTTCCAAAACTGGTGTTCTGTGCGGGCATCCAGGATCTTCCAACGACCGAGACCGAATCGTTACCGCTTGAGCTTCGAGATCGGACTCGCTTGTCGACACATGTACTGTTGTCGGTCCTGACTTTTCGTCTTCGTCAAGATGTAGCGCGCCAGTTCCCTCCCTCTCATCCCAGATTGGATTAACTCCACCTCGCTTTGCAAATTGCGGGCACGACCTCGGTCTTTTTGATCTTGCGCCACTCGAGAATTCTTTTGGCTCAATCTTGGTCTGGCCAAACGACCGTACAGAGCTCAGCTTTGAGGACAGCCGACTTGTGATAAGCGAGATGGGCTTCTGTAGCAGTGGCTTCAGAGCAGGTGCACAGGCGCATAGCTGCTCGTACAAGGAGTCAGCAACGGCAGAGGTCTGGATCGTGCTCCGCTTACCACAGCAACATTGATCTCGATAGTGGCGCAGATCCAAAGCGGATAGCTGTACCATGTGGTGTCCCAGCTATGTATGAAGGACTGCCAAATGAAAAACGTCCGGATTATGCCGGCCACTGTTACGAGTATGCCGAGACACAGCAGGCAACAAACTCCAATACGCTGCTTCAAAGGCATCTTTAAACCGACAACAATCGAAATCGGTAGCAAAGTCGTCAGTAGATCGGCCACGCAGTTAAAAATACCAATTATGAGCGTCGTGACGCCTTCGTCCAGACATTTCGAATTTGTCATGGGCGGGTATACCCAATAGGAGCGCACGGGACTACCTGTCTGTTAGTCTCGCTATCATGTCAATGTGGAACACTACTCACATGCAAAGAAAAATACCGACAATCGTGAAGGCAACCCCCAGCGCTACCACGAAGGACATACTGGCATGCAGAATCCATCTGAACCATCTCATGCCACTGTCGAGCACAAGCCGGTAGTAGAAGCATATTAGCGACACACGAGTAAACGTCGCCGCCGCCACGAACAGCAGCTTAGATGTAAATGCCACGATATTGGCGTTCTGGATCTTGCTTGGGTGGAGGTCCCAAATGTGGCGATCCCAACCATATTTACGGTTGGCCAGGATAACAACAGCATTCATGCCGATGGTGAATATCTGTAGTGGGTTCAGCGCTGGAAGAATGCTGATCGGACAACTGGGAATCTTACAAGCGCTAGTAAAATCATGCTGCCGAGGACAAGTGTGTCAGCAACAGCATCTCGTGAACCTGAACAGAACACGAAGCCTTGAAGAGTCTCTCCGTGTCCTTACAGGCTGATGCTATAGATGGCATCGGAACATCTGCGAATAGCCGCATGGACACGAACAAGCTCAGCAAAGGCTTCGATACGGGGGTAGCGGTACCTATCATCCCATCCGAACCACCTCTTGACCACCAGACGCGAGTAAAAGCGACCAGCAATAGCGAGGACGACAAGTACTGAGCACAAGACCATTAAGACCATGAGAGCATTGCCTCTGGTCTCCGGATCTTCGTAATTCGGTGTCGGCCATGAAAGGATGACGGCCAGCGGTGGTATCTGCATAGCTGCTGGTCTAGGCTCGAGGCTGCAGACTCTGCTTACGTCTTGTCGCTTGTCGTATGCTCACCATTGCCGATGCAAATGACGATGCTCACGTGCCTGTGTTTCTTCTGCGATCAAGCAAGAGGTGGAACACTGCAGTGTCAGAGATGAGAGCCCAGCAGCGATCAGAGTCGACAAGGAAGGTAGACCGTTGGTGAAGCCTGCCGCGACTGGTAGAGAAGTGGGTTGAGCAAAGAAAGACAACTATGATCACCAATACATCAAACGTCGCATTTGATCGCAGAACGATACGTCTATCGATCCCGTGTAGGCGACTTTCCGATGCATGTCGGGTGGCGGATGCTGTTCTCGGTCACACAGCAGTGAGTAACTGATCGCTGGCGAGCAAGGTGTGCTATCTTTCCATATCAGGGTGTCACAAAACCGGGGGATGGGGTGGAGCTGACGCCGATACGATCGCAAATCGTTGAATCAGTCCAGTTTGCTTTGTCATCGTTACAGCCAGGAGGTCGATAGTGGAAAGCGCGTATCGGTACATACAATGCTAGAAGTCGCGAGTGGTCCACGCCAGAGCCCCGGTATTTTCACTAAGGCTAGCACGCTGCGGGCCGCGCGGGCTGCGGCCGGGAGGTACTGTAGAACCAGGATTAAAATAGAAAGCGGTGGTACATGCATGTGTACCCTTCGACTGTGTCACGTTCCGTCCTATTCACCCACGGATTCATCATCGTTCTTGCCCCGTCGGCAAGTCGAGCACGTCACGCAAGGTGTCACATACATGTAGCCCTTTCGACTCCGAGCATTAGCGCTCATATCTGTCATCCACGACTTCTGCGTGCTCCGCTGCAGCTCAGCGACCAAAATCATGACGTAGAAACACATTTGGCACTGTTGGTCCATCATATCTACAGTACACAGCCGTAGACCATCCTGCCGGCTCATTATCTGCGTCTCAACTGCCTCGCAGCACCTTGCGAGCGGTCCTGTCAGATCGTACATATGATCTCATGGATCGAAATCAATCGCACAAGTCCTATTCTTGCGAGTCATCTTCGTCCACTTCAAACTCGTCAGGTACAGGCGCCTCCTCACCTCCTTCATCATCCTCGTCCACAGCAGTCAAGACTCCAGCTGCCGCTGCAGCACCGCCAAGGGGTGCAGCAACTGCAGCATCGTCCATGACCGTATCGTCGGAGCTCTGGTTCATTCCTGGTGCAGGCGCCGACGGCGTTGTCTTCTTGCGTGCTTTAAGCTCGAGCAAACTCTTCTCTTCACCAGCTTGCTCGTCGTGGAGCAGAATGACACCACCAGTGGGCTGCAAGACAGTCAGCAAATTTATCAGCCATGAGTTCGAGTGCCGGAGGATGCTTACCTTCTTTACTGGTCGGTATCGTCCTTCTGACGAGAAGCTGAGATACTTGATCTGGCCTGGTAGGACGCGACTCATGTTCTCGAGTTCGTACCCTACCTTCTCTTTCTCGAGCTTTCTTCTGCCGCTCTCCTTCTCCCCATCTTTCTCTTCGCCAACCTTGCTGGTTTCGATGACGTTGTCATCTGTATCCATTTTATCCTCATCACCGTCACCATCTGGCTTCGGCGTTGTGGGCGCGTGGTCGATATCCATGCTTTCGCGGCGGTTCTGTCTGTCCTTAGCTAGCCGTCTTCGCTTGGCTTGTGCCGTCGTCGACAGCACTGCCGTCTTGACTTTCTCTGGCGCTTCCTCGGTCTTGACCTCGACTTCAGGTGGGTATTCGAACATGCTGGGTCTCGTGTTGCTGTAAAATTTGAAGCTCGGGATATCCAGATCTTGATCCACACCAATGATGGCCGTTGGCGAGAAGGAGAGGGCTAGGAAGTGGGTGAGTGGGAACCAGTACCAGTATTGCAAGAAGACCGACATGCCGACAATAGCGGCCATGTTCAGGTTGCCAGTCTGAGTCTGCAGTCCGATGGTGCAGTTTCGCCCTCCAGCGTCGATGATGCCCAATGCGAGAGCACAACCGAATTTGGCCATGGCATCTTCGTGGCGATCGCCGACTGCCTTTTGCAGTTGTTTGCGTAGGGCACTGACCTTGGGGTTCATAGCGTCGTTTTGCTGCACCATGATCATTGCCATGGAGATGAAAGCCCCTTGTCTGACGAAATCGACCGAATCCTTCATCATTGGTTCCAGAAGGTCAATAGCCTCGTCAAGACCGGTCCCCGCACATGCGATTCCAAGTGCCATCGTAGCACCGTACCGCACATGTGGGTTATAACTCTCTGCCAAAAGCTCAACCATTCTTGGCACGCTGCCGGGCTTTCGGAAAAGCACAAAGCCCAAGCTCATGACAGCGGATCGGCGCACATCATCACTGACATCGGAGACAGCAAGGTGCAAAAGTCGTCTCACGGCCTTGTTGTTACCACTACCAGCATATGCAAGTGCCACGGTCATGACACCTCCGTATCTTAAAGCTGGGTCGGCATCCTCGAGAAGATTGCCAATCAGGTCATCGGCTGCTTCTTGTCGATTGTACATGATTAACGCCATTCCCATGGCAAGACCACGCACGATTTTCTCATGCTGAGTGTCGTGTGCGTATTGGTTCATGTCTTCCAGAGCACGTAGATTACCCGTGCCGAGCATGACAAGACCCATGGCAAGACCCACGGCTTCGCCGTTGACTGCTGAATCCGTGTAGAGAACATTCTTCAGCTCCTCATAAATCTCTTCAGAGCCTGTTGCCATGCCAGCGACGCCCAAGCCAAGTGCACCGCCATGCTGCACGACCTCTTCTTGAGTTGCCTTGAATTGGCGGCGTAGATAATCCAAGACATGTGTGCCGTGATTGGTGTAGATGAGACCAAGCGCATAAAGCGAGCCTCCTTGACTAAAGGTGCTACCAGTGCTCGCATTTGCATTCTCCTTTGGTAGATATGGCTCCAGCAACTTCTGCCCGTTGTTGAGATTGCCACGGTGAATCACACCAAGAGCTGCCGTGGCAGTGAATTTGCTCCAGTTAACAGCCTTTCCAAGCCATTCCAAATTCTCCCGGAAGAAGCTGTCCACAGTAGTGCCGGCGTTCATGAATGCATTAGCGAAGGTGACGGACGTGTGGAAGATACTGTTCCGTGCCTCGAGAGAATCGCGGACCTTGTTCAGTATGGCACGATCCGTATGTGCCGCACGATAAAGAAATTCGAGATTCAGTTCAATGCTCTTCGTCCCTCGCAAAATGCCTCTTATGGATGTGAACGCCTTTTGCTGAGCTTCAGTCTCCGGTCTCGGTTTCGTGCGTGATGTGACTACCGTCGAAGTTTGTGGTGCACCGGCAGAGTCATTTAGTTCGGAAAGAAGTTGGTCGGACTCGGTTGCGTTGTCACTCTGATTAGGGTGTGGTGTTGCCGGTCGAACGGCACTGCCATTCAACTTCGACTCGTCTGCGGTTTCCGCATCCTCATCCTCTGGCAGCTCATCCATTACCTTCTGCAGGAATTCTTGAGTTCCATTCTCGTACAGGTCAAAAGAAAGCTGATAGGCGATAGCCAGGGACCGTCCATCGCCCTTCTGGACAAGCTGACGAAGCATGTCAGAAGCCATCGACTGCTGGTTCAGGTAGACAACGCATCGTGCGATCGCGAAGTAGTCTGGGCTCGGAATGTCATTGAGCAGGTCCAGGATAAGCTTTAGAATCTCATTGCGAAGGCCGCGCTCTTGCACGACGTTCATGCAGATGTCCAGCACATACTCCATCAGATCTTCAGTCTGCCCCGTAGCAACATGTGTTGCTTTCTTGCCCTTGCTCTTCTCATCCTGACTAGAGCGCAGGATGGCCTCCTTTAGGGTGTCCATATTTCGTGCCTCTACTGCGATGCCCACGACCTGCTTGTAGGCGCCAACTTCGTAGCAGCTCTCGAAAATGCCCCTGATAACCACCTGGAGGTTCTTCTTGATCAGATTGGGCAAGGTCAATGGGTGCGGATGTGCTCCTGCAACGCCGGCGTTTCCACCACCAGGCGCGGCCGAGTGCCATGCCTGCTCATCTTCTCGCGAAAGCAACGACTTTGACGGAACAGCAGATTGTGAGAAAGGCGTGGTAGGCGATGCGGCAGTGTTTTCGGGGTCTTGAGAACCATGTCGGGCAGTCGACGAGACCGGAGCCGGAGGGTTGTGTAAAGCGCAGAGGGCGATGTAGGTATCCACGCACTTGGCCACGATCGTCTCTTCGTACTCGCCGGCTTTGTCGGCCTTGAACAGCTTGCCGGCGCCCAAGGCAAAAGTCATGGACTCATCGTACTCTTGCAGTTGATAGTAGACCTTGGAAAGCACGAGAGCGGCCAGCTCGCGGTGCGAAAAGCTTTCATCTTCGTATAGTGTCTCGCTGGTAGACTTGTCAGCTCGTCCGTGGCACAAGCAGCGCGGCACGTGTCACATGATCGTGTTCATCATAACGCGCGCATCTATCGGTCATGCCGATGGTACTAGAGACTCACATTACGTTGATGGAGCCCGAAACCTCTGTCCACACGCTATCAATCTGGTCGTTGAGGCGTTCGAGGGCAAACGCCTGCAGAGCGGGATCTGGTTCGGACAGGAAGCCTACTAGACCTGCCGCAGATGTGAGGCCGACCATGCTTTGCGGTATATGTCCTCGTTCACTTGCTCTTTCAAAGTGGATGCGCCGATGGCAGGGTGATGGTAAGAGTCGGGTCCGGAGGAGATGGAGGAGACGGCGGCGGAAGTGACAGTAGCTCCAGACAAGACCGCGGCAGACTCGATCGTCAGACGTGGAAGGCTACTGCTGAAGGGCTGAAATTGGGCGGAATGAAGGGTGAAAAGGGCTGGTATTGAGACAAGCCACTACCAAGGGCGGCGTGATGGAGTGTTTGATGATTGGGAAGTGTATGTAACAAAAGTGTGAAGTCGTGGTCGTGTTCGAAGCTGCTGATTGCAACAGACACAGACGCAGACACAGCCCGGCAAGCAGGCCGAGTGGCAGCTCCCGCAGGCAAGACAAGCAGTGAAGCACGATGATGCAGCACCTTCTCCGGCGCAAACTCTCTCCTAGTCTAAAACAACTCGGAGGTGCAGTACTGTACACATGTACGTGATAAAATACCTGTACGACTTTACGACATTCATATAGTGACAATAATGTATGATAGACGCTCATTGTTGCGTTGCATGTGCTGTTGTTCGTGCCATGCATGCATACATAATTACATTATTCATCAGTCACACGAGAATAATCCCAACCGACAGTGCTGCTGCTGCTGCTCATCGTACACTTTGTGACCTGTCGTTTCCGCTCTCCACTGTGGTGCTGCATCCTGTACTGTCGCGAACATCGCTCGTCCGTCTCCACCTCAATCCGCATCTGCCAAGCGTTCGCGTTTGATGAGGCATCGCAGTAAATTCAGGCTCCTTCTTGTCCATTGCTTCTGCTGTCCTCGTATCTTGCAACAGTATCTGCCTCTGTCTCTCGAATTTCGCACCTCGCATCCTCGCCGTCCTCGCCGTCCCGTTGTCAACGCAGAGGCAGCTTCGACCTGCTGCCGATCCCTTAGCGAATCCCTCCCAGCAAGGAGCTCCCCAAAAGACGAACAGCGTGACGCTTTGCATTCAGCACATGGCCTGGCGAGCGCAAGATCTGCCGCTTTGCGCGATCTGGTAGCAGGGCATTGATGTGATTGGGAAGCGGTATTTGGTATTGGCAGCAAGAGTAGCATTCGCGGTGCGCCGCAGCACGAAAGAAGAAACATGGATCTACATGCTATGCTCAATGACGGCGATGCGCCGCCTAAGAAATCGTCGACTGGGTCGCAACGATCTCCTTCGATATCGAGCAGAGGCAGCGCGCCCCAGGCAGGTCCGGGGCCAGCGTCGACAAAAAACGGCGCATACACACCTGGCGCGGGAGGAGCATATGCGCTACCACCCAGACATGAGCAGGGAACACCACAGTTCGGTCCACCGTCTGCCTCAGCTGGAACCCCAAGTCAGTCGCAGAGCAGAGGCCTGACGCCTCTACATACTGCGTCGCAAGGCGCGGCCTCAGGACAGTATCCGTTTCCACAGCAGCAGCCACCTTTACAGAGCCCGACCTCGGCGCAAGTAGGCCAGCAACAGCAGTACAGACCATACGAGGCATACTCTGCTACTACGCCGGGCGTACGGCCGCCCAGTCATGGCTATCCGCAGCCATCACCCTCAGCCGGTCAGTTCCAACTACCTCGAAATGCACACCCGTCTCTATCTCCCACTCCTCCATCGCATTACGGCCAGACGCCGCAGACCATGCACCAGAGTCCCATGACGACCATGGGTCATCCTCAAGTCCACCAACAGCAGCAACCACCGCCACCGCAATACTACCATCAATCCCAGCCAAACACTCCCTTAGGCCCACCTTCGTTACCGCAAAGGCACTCTAACACATTTTCAGAGGCACCGAGTCCTAACCATCAGCGCACGTTTTCGGCCACCTCCAACGGCATGATGTCCGCCTCTCCCGCGCATCCTCATCAGCATGGTGCACCAGTGATGGGCTCACCCGCTGGGTACGGGCGACCGTCACCCGGCCGTAGGAGGACGAGTGATACTTATCGCTCGTCGATGGACCAGGAGCGACAACGGAGCGAATCTGTCAGTCCTAAGACGATTGTTCAGCCACGTCCGCCATCCCTTGGTTCGCGCCATAGCAGTCAGCAGGATTTGTACAGTGCGCGAAGTTCCATGCAGCCGAGTGCTAGCGTGCCGCCTCACTCAGTGACACCCACACAAGTGCAACCACCGCCATCAACCTATGCACAGCCCCAGCAAACCTACTCGAGCAATGGTGTTTCACAAGCATCTTCACAAACATCTTCGCCGTGGCCAGTGCAGCCCATCCAACCAAGTCCTTTGTCTCAACCAGACAATAAGACTCCACTTCAGCATCAACCTCAAAAGATTGGCATGAACCAATTACTAGCACCAACTACGCACGCACAACATCCCCATCCATCCAATGCAATCGTAACTCACGAAATATCCACCAAGGTAGAACAGTCGCAACCACAACACTATTCACAACCTTCGCCGGCCGCTTCGGCAATTTCTGCGCAGTCGTACGAGCAGCCACCGGTGCACCTGAAGCCAGAGAAATCGACAAGTGCTGATTCATCGATCGCACCGTACACTAGCTCACAGCCTGCATCAGTCTCTCCGCTACAGCAGCGTTCGACCGATATGATCAAGACAGAAGCCGCAAGCACGAAAACACCGCTGAAGCGAGCCGCAGAGACTAGGTCGTCCGCGGAACCACCCGCCAAGCGCGGTCGAAATCGGAAGTATCGCGAGCGACCAAGCTGGGCCCATCTGCATCCCAACAATCCTCGCGCTCGCCAAGCTGGTATTGCGCAAAATAGTCGGGAGGTCTCCGCTCAACAGCCACCTCACGCGAACGTCCCGAAGATCAAATCAGAGCCTCCGCCAACGCGACATCATCCGAATGGCCATCAACAACCACCGCAGACGAATGGCAGCACGGCCGTCAAGCCATGGCTGCAAGAACCTCCACTTGACGACGATCTAATCAAGGCACGAAGGGTACTTGGTATTCCTTGGGAGCCCTGCATCAATTATGTACGTCCTATTCCAGAGCTCAACAAAGAGATCGGTGACTGGCTATTCGGAAACCTTCAAGCGCAAGCGCACATCGGGCGCAACGCTTCAGAGGGCGCTATTGAGATCGAAGCCAAACTCGGCAGACTGATTGACAAGCATACGCATCAGCGAGTGCGCCTACCCATCAGGACTCCATGTGTCGTCGAGAATGGTGCAATGGACATTGCTTTCGAATCTCGAATGCAGGATTCCGAGCACAAGAACATGAATCAACTGCTCAATACAATTTTAAGAACGTCCATGGAAGAAAAAGGCCGCGAGAAGATTCACTACAAACACATCTATGAGACGGATTCGTTTCAGACGCTTACTGACGCGGGTCTGGCTGCCCTACCAGAGGTGGCGCACGCGTAAGTCTCTTCAATGCAGCAACTGCCGCATCACCATAGCTTATGCTAATGCCTCTACCTTCGCAGGAACAACAGACGAGCGGGACGTCAAATGCATCTTCGAACATCGAGAGATGACAAAGACGGAGGCCGAGTCGTGGCTCGAATCATCAAGATCAAACTATGGTGAGGCAAGTGTCTCGTTTCGAGCATCTTCGAGGCTGACGAGACTTAGCGACGACCTACACATTTTCGGCGGCACCAGGCTTCCATACGATGTTCGAATATCAATGAATCTGGAGGTCAACCTGATCGATAGATACTCCGACCACTTTGTCGTGCACGACGCACCGCCGCCGCAAGCTAGTCGCAAAAAGGACAGACTCTCGTACAAGCATTTGAATGATACATTCTCCATCGATCTGACGCGAGTCGATCAGTCGGGTCAAGAACCGTCGTACGAGCTCGAATTAGAACTCGATTCCAATCGCGTCCGGGATCAGATTGAGAATCTGCAGCAAGGCAGACCGAATGCGTTCATTCAGGTCGTGGACTCTTATGTCGATAATATCAGTCTTTTAATGAGGCCTACTTAGGAAATTTTAATGCAGGCGCAAGCCAGGGATTGGGTCGAGCGGGCTGCGGCTCTCATTTTTGCTTTGGGATGGCGCTACAGAACGTCTGACGAAAAGGTCAGGGCGGCTTTTTCTGCAGCACTCTTGAGATACCAGAGTGCAGTTTTTGACAATGTGATACCTTTACTCTTCTTCTTGTGGGGTCACAAAGACACTGCAGTCTGCAGTCTTATCAAAGGACATTGGTTTTCACTAGCAGTGGCAATACAGTGCAGTGTAGAATTACCATATATTGGCTGGCTGCGCATGTATGAGATAATGAGACCTTCATGGTATTGGAAGACCGTTGCTGCGGCCTTGCGCCAGAATGCAAAGCAGCGATCACGGATCATTATGGCTGTACTCGGCACTATGGGATAGGGCCATCGCTATACGTCTACGTGTCAAGCCAGCGCGGGCTATATCAGAGCGAGCGCGGTTACAATATCTTGTGATTGATCAAGCGAATGTAGTGATCCGGCATCTGTCGCTGCTGCTCATCCGTCACACAAGTTGTTCGCCAGATCCGTACTAGGAGCGGTACGTAAACCATGGATATGGAAGTAGTGCCCTTGAACGACCTCGACAGAGCATACGAAGCAAGTCGCAGGCTTTGTTTCCATGCCAATGGCCACCAACGCTATCGCCCGCTGCAACAGTACATACAATGTATGCCGACCCTCGCTAGCGGAGTCTGTAACATGTATCATCTAACCTGTCGCAAGGGCCTCTTTAAATCTCGCCTTGAAATGCTTCAGCGTAGCTTCAGTCCGCGGCGGCGTCGGCAATTCATCTCCCACATTCTTCTGTGCTTGCTCTTCCGACAGAAAGCCTGCTTCCTGGCCTTCAACGTCTTTTCTACTATCTTCCTTGACAGTCTTGCTCGCACCGCTTCTGACTGGACCAGTCTGTGTGGCAGGTGTGATCAGTGTATCGTCCATGAGCTGTTGCCAGCGTGCTAAATAAGCCCCCGGGCCGAATGGTGTTGCATGATCTCGCTTTATGACCGCACTGACCCGGGCTGCAGATGCAGTATGTAGCTCATCCACATACTTACGATGTGCATTCAGCTCGTTTTTGACAATTTCTTGATCTTCTGCGCTCAATTGGGCGAATTGAGCATCCAGGACTTCTCTTATTCCGCCTGTGCTCATCTTGTCGGACACCACGGATTGGCTCGAAGGAGGCTTACGATCATTTCTGAACGTTGCTGCAGCAGAATGTGCGTACTCTTGCCACCAAGAGAGCAATTCTTTGTCGTTCTTAGCAACTTGATGCAGGAATTTATGACTGCTGTGTTGGTGCCGATGAAGAAGATCCACAAATGCTTCGACCGTTGGTGGTTTTTCCGATCCTTTAGGACCGCTCGGCTTGGCTATCTTGACCATATCTGTGACGAATCGCTCAAAGTCCCAGAGCGTGTCGCTCAGGTTTACTGCTTCATGCACGTGCCGGATCATTGGCGTATATGCGTCAACAGCTTCACGTATGGCGGTGGTTAAGATGTCGGGGTTTCTGTGACAAAGTACTCTGATAATCTCCTGCCTGTCCCGCACTGCCAAGTTCAACGACAGATACTCAAGTGCCTTTTCATGCTGCGCTTCGGTCAATTCGGTCGATATCGATGATAGCGACAGAATGACCGCGACTATTGACTTTTCCTGCTCGCGGCTCTGTCGTCGGCATTCGTCATGTTCTGAACGGTCGCGAGTGATCCAGTCCTTGAGTTCCTTCCGAACGTCCTTGGGTGGTGCATTCTTGTGCTTCTCGACCTTCTCGGCCCGCTTTCTCAGCTCCCGTTTGTCCCAGCCTAGCACTTGCGAGATGATCTGTTGCAGTAGGTTCATACCTTCATCAGCTCCGCTGCTAAGTCCTATCCAATTCGTTACTGTCGCTACACTAGCCTTGGCTAGTACAATTCGCATCACACCGCTCAACATTGTTGCGACATTCCCAATCTTCAAGGCTTGTCGAATCACCATGTATGGTATCAAGTTGTGCACATTTTCGATCATTCGCAACAACGTTGGCCCTTCTGGCGACAAAACTAATGTATAGTGCATGATCGAGGCGAGACTACAAGGCTGATTAGCAACATCCTCCAGTTTCCCTCGATGGCAGCATTACTTGACGATTATGAACTCGTGCATGCCCTGCACGACAAGTTCATGCTGCTTCAAATCGTCCGTCTCGGCAGCCTTTGCGAACAAATCGTCCAGAAGATTACCATAGACTATCTCTTGAATACAATCTCGCCATGCCTGTAGCACATCTTCTGGGTTGGAAATGTCGTATTGTTTCAGCTTGTTGACCTCCTGCTTTGGAAACCCGCCAAGTGACCCTCTCGCAGGATACTCGATCAGGGCCGATATGGCCGTGGACAAGGTTTTCCTTATGCCGAGCACTCCTTTGTCATAGCTCTCACTGAGTTCGGCTTCACAAAGCTCTTGTATCAGCTTCTCCACGCGATCTTGCCAAAACTGTGGCGAGACATTCTTCAGTCCAGGCAGCTTCAGTATAAATCTGGACAGCAGCGCCTGCAGTATAGGTGATTGAGAGGACTTGATGTGATCTTGAAATGGAGGGCCATAGTTGTGTATCGCTCCGGGATATTTGAAGTCTTCGATCTCTGTGTAGGTTTCATGGTGCGTCAGAATGTCGAAAAGTGCCTTACGCTCCTCATCGGCAAGCGATGCCGTGCTGTCGGCGTCTGCCATGTTCTGATCTGCAGTCGTCTCTTCTATGCGTCAACAACAGGCTCGCCACTATCCAAATCTGTGGTCAAGTCACGGGGATTCCACTAACAGAATGACGTCCGATTTGACGTCCGTTGTGTAGCGGGGTCCGAGTACTATTTGCACTTGCACATAGCAACGCTTATTATTGTCATCACAAGCGCCGTAATGCAGTCTGTACGATTTGGCGCTTGAACATTGCGGTCGCCTTAGTTTCAGGTTGGCAATCGACCTCTGAAGGAACGCCAAATCTAGATTGTCTTTGTCGAGCCTTTGACTCCGACGTCGGCCTCGGTTTCAGAACTCTATTCGACGCAACGATGATGTCAAATGGTGTACATGTAGACTGTATTGCTAGAATCCATTTCGACCAGGAAGATGAACAAGCCTCGCGGGTTCTGGGTTGTCAACGGGGCTGTATAGTCCGAAAGTGGGCAGGATGATGGTGTTCGCTCGGCTCTTCCCATTCGGCTTAGTCATATATGGTCCACCACTGGCGACCCAAACCTGATCGTACCATTAAAAGTCCACACTAATATCAACTCTGATGAAAATGACCTCGATGCCACTACAGCAGGAGCGAAAACTCTTGGACCCTAGTGAACTCGGGACCAAAGAATAGTACGGCATGGATATGCTCTTTCGCTAGCATTCGCTGACGACAACAGCTGGGAAGCCGCATATGCTCGAGAGCTTCACAATAACGGAGAAGATGCTGAAGATGAAGGCGTGATCTGGTTCGACGAGAGTAATGCAGAGGCCACGGTGCTCAAGAAGCTACACTCCTACAGAATGCAGCAAGGTGGCTCGCTGAACCATTCAGCTTCCAGATTCCTGGACCTTGGCACCGGCAACGGTCACATGTTGTTTGCTTTACGGGAAGACGAAGACGGCAACGGTGAGCACTGGACTGGAGAGATGGTCGGTGTCGATTACAGTTCCAAGAGTATTGAATTGGCAAAGCAGCTCGATGCTCAACGGCTGGCTGCTCTTGATGATGAGCTCGATGAATATGCCACAGTACGTTTCGAGCAGTGGGATCTTCTCCAAGAACCTGCTGGACACTGGCTTGGAGAGGGCTTTGAAGTTGTACTTGATAAAGGCACCTTTGACGCGATATCGCTAATGCCGCACTCTGGCTCAACAGCGCATCCTTGCGAAGTATACCGACGACAAGTCGTGCCTTTGATCAAAGACCGCCACTTTCTGTTCATCACGTCCTGCAACTGGACCAGGGCTGAGCTGATCAGTTGGCTCGCTCCAGAGGATGGAGAACTCATTTTCCACGATGAGGCAAGATATAAGACTTTCACATTTGGCGGGCAGACTGGCCAGAGTGTAGTGACTCTCGTCTTCCAAAGACGCGCAAGGGGATCCTAGGGGTGTCACAACCAACACGGACTCCGATCCATGTCATTTACTTCTCGCTATCATCTAAACGACGGCCGCAATACGATAAGCTAAGCTGGCTAGTCGATGTCTCACTGGATATACTTCCGCAGACCACGGAGTCGCTCCTTCGCCTGCTCCAGCACCTCGTCATTCTTGCAGACTGCAAATCTCAACCAGTCCTCTACGATGTGAGCGTTGGCATCGGTAAAGAACTCGGTGGGAGGTATCGCCGCTACACCAAGCTCCTTTATGAGGAACCACGAAAGCTTGAAGTCGCGAGGCCGACTTGCAACGTGTGGCGGAAAATCATAGTCCTCCGGGAGTTTGACCTTCGCCAGATTGACCAACACAAAGTACCCACCTTCAGGATCAGAATATGGCAAGCCAAGCTCGTCCCAGATCTTGTTGAAACGGTCCATCTTGCCCTTCATCTCAGTCTTGCTCTCCTCCCAGAAGTTGTGAGCATCGGCTTGCTCGAAGGCCACCGCGGTTGCCTCTTGCAGTGGACTTACGCTGCTGTAGCATATGCGGGTATGTGCTGCGGAGACGTATTTGATCAAGTGCTCAGGACCGATAAGGTAGCCGACCCTCCAACCAGTGGCATAGAAGTTCTTGCCAGCAGAGCCCACTGTCAGCGTGAGACTTGCGATCTCGGGAGACAGCGTCGCCATACGTGTGAATGGTACGTAGTACAAGCGATCGTATACTTCGTCAGAAAGGATGATGATGTTGTGCTTCACGCAGATTTCACCAATTGCCTGCAATTCCTCCTTGCTGAAGACCTTGCCTATTGGGTTGTGCGGACTGTTAAGCACAACCATTCTTGTTCGATTTGTTATCGCTGCCTCAAAATCTTTCATGTCCAATGTCCACTCGCCCGCGCTAGTCGTCTTCGTGTTTCCGTCCTTTGGTGGGTGCATGGGTACGTAGACGACTTTGCCTCCTGGCATCTCAATGTTTGATATGTACTGATCGAAGTAAGGCTCGAAGACGATAACCTCATCTCCTTGCTCGAGGAAACCCATGAACGCGGAGAGCATGCCTTCATTAGCTCCAGTGGTGATGGTCACCTCTGTTTCGGGGTTGAGCGTCCGGCCGAAGAACGGTGAGTATGCATCTGCGATGGCTTTCTTCAATCGAGGTCGGCCCTGAACGTCACAGTCAGATTGTACGGTCTTCTCAAGGTAGTTGGTATGCTGAAGCTGGAGTGTACCTTCGTGGGCGAGTACTGGTTGCATTCCACCTTGTCCAATGCCTCTTTGGCGGCGTCGATGCAGAACTGAGGAGGGTTGTAACCAAAGAAGCCTTGACCCATATTGACCATTGGCTGTACCGATGATGCCTGCGCAGCTTCGTTGACGATGCTCCATACATCTTGCCGCTGTCCTGCCACACGCTTCGCGGGCTTGAATGGATCGCTCTGTACCATGGCGGATGCCGAAAAGGTTCTGAGGCGAAGTTGGTTCTGGCAGTTGATGGACGGTCTGGTCGATCTACAATGCAGTATTCTTCGCGCTATACGAACCGCAGGATTCATCGTGGACTGCCGAACGCGTTTTTGAGTCAGCCATCGATATCCTTTCCTTTCGAGCTCCGAGCTCGCTATGAAAGCACGTCATGCTAACGGGCCGATGCGCGACAAGGATGAGCTTGAGATGAGACGGCGTGAGTTACGTGCCACGTGCAGTGAACCTTGCTGAATTGGAATGAAAGTCGTAACCTGCAGGATGAGCTTCAACTATGCATATGGCTACAACGAGAACTCCAGGCTTGGCACTGAAAGGCATTCATGCGTCACAGGACAGCAATTTGCGAAAGGGCAGTCAGATCAGAACACTCGAACGCGAAGCAGCTGCGTCAATACCATATCCACTAGAATTCTTGTTCTTCTTGCGCCGACTGTATCATTAGCCACTGCACAGCGAGCGCCAAAGCAATCCAGTTAGCACGTCAGGAATGTTCATCAAGCGTAGCACTGCGACAGTGACTTTTCACCTTTAGCTAGACGAACGTGTATTCTGCTCTTCTGTACCTCCGTACTTTTCTATCAGCATTGCAGCCACTTCACGAGCTTGTCATGTCACCTGCACAGAATAGTCCTCGGTAGGGCCCAGGTACCAACCAGTATAGTATGCCGAGATGTGCTGCATCGCAGCTGCTACTCAGGCTGAGAGATCACACCTCTGGGCTAATTATGTCGCATGTACATGAGATCACAGTTCGCCGTGACTGACTGCATGATCGCCCACCATCTCGTGCAGATCTCTTAAAAGTTTGGGAAAGATTTCCCTCATGCTGTAAGCGTACGACATGGGATGTGTACCACACATGCCATTGAGTCCATTCCACATGCGATGACAGTGCTTCAGTCTTCAATGGATAATTCAGGCTATTCACTATTGCGTTCATAGTGCGTCATCAGAGTGTCACACTGGCGGTGCTCTGGATCGTGCGTTGAAGGAAGTCTTGAGAGGTCGTCGCTGCGCGATTGCCAATGCATAGAAAGACCGTTCCTACGACTCATCGATCGTTCTCAGGTTGTCCACTCCGGACTAACAGGCGTAATGCGAGCGAGCCGAGGAATTGGCATTGTCTGACCCTCTGAAAATGTACCGAAGACTGAGTCATAGCGATTATGCAATGGCCACAAGCACGTGCGGAGACGCGAGGATGTCCCTACATAGTATTGATCGTATCTTTCAAGTGCCTACACTCGTGGTCGCGGCTGAAGATGGCTGAACCAGACGGGAGTGACGTAAAGGGCTAGGACTAAGGACCTCCTGAATGGTGCCTACAAGTTGAGAACATCAATACTGTTTCTACTACTTGCTTGGGTCAAAGGCGCAGTGTGGTATCGCACAATACTTCTCCGCCCCCCGACAAGGTATATGAAGGGCCCTGCTCATCTGGCTCGATGCCCGTACGTTGTAACAGTCGGACAGGGCAGCGTTTCGTGCAACCGGGAAGCTTCCTGTAAATACTGCTGCCTCCACAATGCCCGTATGCACCTCCCACCTACCACTTCAGACAATAGCACAGGCTTGAAGGTCTGCGGGCAATAGCGGAGCATCAAGCCGTGTGTGAGCAGAGCGGCGTATGCGGCATTGAATGAAGACATGAAGCAAGTGGTGATGCACCGACTCGGCTCTCGCATCTGTCTGCACCTGCAGTAGACGTGACGGCACACGTGTGCCTGCAAGTTGAGGAGGAGGGAGGAGGAGGAGGAGGAGGAGGAGGTGGTGGTGGTGGTGGAGGTGGTGTCGTACGGGCTCTTACGACAGCAGCAGCAGCAGCAGTAGCTGCAGGTGTAGTGGAGTCTTTTGAAGGAAGAGCGATGAAAGAGCAACAGCAAGCACGGCAAGCAAGCAAGCAAGCATGTCGAGCTCAAAACGCACCTTTCGACCCTGCTCCCACCAGCTGCTACCTACTGCACTACTACTACCCGACTACTACCACCACCACCACACAACAACATTCGATGTCGACAGCACAATAGCAGCATTGACTCAACGAACACTCTCCGCTCTCCTCCAGCTCGCCCGTCGCATTCCCGCCTCCCCTCCTCTCCCCTCTCCTCTCCTCCTCGGTGTACGTACGTGTTGAATGCCCCACATATTCCCACAGCTGCAGCTTGCTTGGTGGCTCGCTGGCCTGCTTGAATTTGTGCTAATTATTGACCCTCGCTTCATAGAACTATACTGTACAGCTCCACCGAAACACCTCCAGCCAAAACCTTGGGTCTAGCATCAAAGCTTCGACGGCACTTCCGAAATAGCAGAACAGGGCACCATATACACAAATTCGATTCCAGTACCCGCAACAGTAGCAGCACTCGCCCTGTCACCACCACCTCCACGCGCCAGCATCATGTCGGCTGAAGACACATCACCTGCCGTGGATTCAGGCATCGAGAACCTTGCTGATAAGATGGGCAACCTCAACACCGATGACCGGCCACGTACCGAGGAAGAATACGCTCAAGCACAGCTCACTTTGCGTGCCATTGTCACGTCCAAGGAAGCTGGAGTCATCATTGGCAAAGCCGGCCAGAATGTCGCTGATCTTCGCGAGAAGACAGGCGTACGCGCGGGCGTGAGCAAGGTCGTTCCCGGCGTGCACGATCGCGTTCTGACTGTCACCGGAGCATTGACGGGCATATCCGACGCGTATGGACTTGTGGCAGATAGTTTGGTCAAGGGTGCACCACAAATGGGCATGGGAGGAGTCGTCGGCAATCCTAACACGCATCGTATGTCCTCATCACCAGCCATTGCAATTCGCGTGCAGTATGCTGACAACTTGTAGCGATACGTCTCCTCATCTCACACAACCAAATGGGCACTATCATTGGCCGACAGGGTTTGAAGATCAAGCAGATACAAGATGCATCTGGAGTACGCATGGTCGCTCAGAAAGAGATGTTGCCTCAGTCAACGGAACGTATTGTCGAAGTGCAAGGTACACCTGATGGTATACAGAAGGCAGTTTGGGAGATTGGCAAGTGCCTTGTAGATGACGAGCAACGTGGCTACGGTACTGTTCTTTACAGCCCAGCTGTTCGCGTGCAAGGTGGTGGATCTCCACTCAACGGCGCGGGTACTGTGCCTGGTCAAGGTGCGGGTTTCGGTGCGCCACGCAGCTACAATCGCACTGGCAATGGTGCCGACTTCACCGGAGCTGCTCCATCATCGTACCCATCTCGCCGATCTGGTCCCCAGGAAGGTGCGCCGCCCACAACGACTGAAGAAGGCGAGGACATCCAAACACAAAACATCAGCATACCAGCCGATATGGTCGGTTGCATCATTGGACGGGGAGGCAGTAAGATCAGTGAGATTCGCAAGACTTCTGGCGCACGCATCTCAATCGCGAAGGCGCCACACGATGAAACTGGCGAACGCATGTTCACCATCACCGGAGGTCCGGCTGCGAATGAGAAAGCTCTCTATCTACTTTACGAGAACCTCGAGGCCGAGAAAATGCGCCGCAGCCAGATTCCAGAGGCCACGGCCTAGGGAGGCGTTGATCCTACTGGGCCAAGATCCAGCGCTCCCAATCCTCCACCACGAACGGCTCCGCCATATCTCTTAGGTCACTGAGACCGTAGAGGCTACTCCCTGCAACACCAAAAGCGCAACATCCACACGCTCTTTGCGGCGTGTAGATTCCGCACGATATCATCATGTTCTCTTCACGCCTTACGACCATCACGACGTTTACGCTTCGATGAACGACAACCTCGAAAGCTTAATGCCGTCTCAAAACCAGATGGCTTCATGTCCGCATTATCGCCTCCAACGCTATCCTCATCACAACTCCGCCACCGCGCGACTACGACCACGACGATGGCCTTCACCAGCTGTGCTACCACGAACTAAGACGAGTTCATTAATGCTCAGGAATATCGAGAATCGCTTTACCCAGCAATGGCGGTGAATGTCTAGACTGGGACTTGCTCTTTTGACATAGCGCTATACCAATCTCGTTATGTGGCGCGACAGCGATGCTTCGCGAAATAAATGAATCAAATTTATATTGTGTTTTCCATGCTTCTCTGATGTCCACAGGTTTCAGTACTGTTTGCTCAGCTATGGGAGTTTTCCGTCTACCTGGGCATGACTAAGACATCCAAACGCCCAAACACAATTATTCCTCTGCCTGCATCCTGAGGCCAATCCTGAAGCCGCTTCGCCACCTCATGTCGTGTAAAACCATATCTCATGATGCAAAACACACCTTCCCGCGGCTTGCACAGCATCCGACTCTTCAATTCACCTGACAAAGCAGCTCCTGCTCCAGGATGTATTTGCCCTCCTTGTACTTCTCCGTACTCTCATAGGCACGGTCGTACTTCCAGCCGACAATCTCCTTGCATTGGCGACAGCAGATGTCGCGGACGACGTGACGCCCCGTCGTCATGTTACGATCGCCGGGTTCGCCTTGTTGGATGTTGACGACGGTGTTGAAGAGGTAGGCTTTGCCGTGTTGGCCGCGGAAGTTCTGTAAGGCAAGGAGGACGGATTAGTGGTGGGTTTTGGGGGAGCGGAGTGGTAGTGGTGGTGGTGGAGGTGGTGGTAGTAGAGATGGATGGATAGATGGGATGATGGGAAAGGTGGTGGTTCTTGTTTTTTGGGAGTTGGTGGATGTGTACCCTACTTATGATCTCTTCGTGATCGGCGAGGTGGGTCTTGCAGTTTTTGCAGCCGTATATGCGTTTGGCGTTCAGGTAGACGTTGTAGGCGAGGCCCATCTTGGTGTGGGATGGGTCCTCGGCCTACGGGTTGTGGTGTTCTTGGCTGGGCTTTGGTGGGAGATGAGATCGCGGGAGCTTTCGCTTGTGGCCGTTTGGCAGTGGTGGACGAAGTTGGAATGAGAGCGGTTGGTTTGTTCGGTGGCTGCTATGAGACTGAACACGATTGTTTGCTCAGGTAAGGTCACAGGGCGAGTGAGCTCGCTTCTTTAGGTCAGGCGGTAGTATCGATGCCTATGCAGTTGTGGCAGGCGACGTCGTCAGCGGCAGGGACGAGCGGACGCTGGAGCTACAGACGTGTGCAGTTCCAAAGACAAGCAGGTATTTCACAAAGACGGTATCAAGCGTTAAATCAGAAGCTAATATGGTGATCGTTGGTGGCTTTGAGGAGCAGCAGCAACCACGGCGAGCGAGAAGCATAGGATGCGGGGCGAGGGGACCCTGCGTAGACTATCTGCAAGCCATGTGTACCCGATCTGCATGTGTTCGTGCACGATGAGATAGGATGGGGTTGTATTGCTGTTGCGATTGCGATTGCTATTGCTATGGCTGCTACTGCTACTGCTACTGCTACTGCTGCTGCTTTGCGATACCGTTGCCACGAAGATGAGCATACTTATACATATGCGCCTCGACAGCAGCTCGCATTACGTCCATGGGATGCCGGACGTGCTCCACGTCCGTGATGACGCAAAGGTTGGTCAGATCGATCGTTGTACATGACTGCCAGCAATGTGCGACGCACACATCGGTGGTAGCTCATATAGCAGCAAGTAGTACATATATCCTCTATAAACCTCTGCTGTGCCCATCAGCTCCTTCGAGCAGCTTCGAGATTTACGCACGCGACATCGTCACAACACTTCCACAGCCGATGCAATGCCACAAATTACTGCAGGTCGGGTTGTCATCGTCATCGGCAATCTGATGTACTCGCTCGGTGCATTTGCCGCAGACTATAACGAGACACACGTGAAGAACCCACGATGGCCTCCCCACGCGAAATTTCACAACGGCCAGACAATGTCCCTCGGAGTTCTACTGGCATCGGCCTCGGTATACTACCTGTTCAGATCTGCCGCCAACAAGCAGCAAGCCGTCGAGAATGTGTTCTTTTCAGCTCTGATCGGAGGCATGTATTGTCTCGCGGGCATGAGTGCTATCCTTTACCCTGGCACCGCATGGCATGAGTGAGTTCAGACACCAGTCCAGACGTTGGTTGTAATGCTAACCTGGGCAAAAGTCCGGAATTTCAGGCCGGTGGGGAGCAGAAATACCTGTTCTCGGGTATATGTGTTGCCATGTTTGTCGGATATTGGCTCGAGAAGAGTCGACTGACGAAGGACAAGAAGGCCTAGCTCTGATAATTATGGATGGAGGAACCAGAGACTTGCTACAGCCCCACGTTTTCATAGACTTATGTAAGCGAGCCAGACCCCTTGTCCACATCAGTCCCGTCTTCTTCTTCCTCTTTCCTCGTTCTCAAGGAGTTCGAGGTCATCTTTGTGCAGACATGCCGCCCGCAGGCCGAGGTGGAGCTGGAAATATACAGCAGGCTCAAGCGACAGAGTACGACCAGAACTTGCTCACAGCTGACTCGGTGGCCGATCGGCAAGTCGCCGAATCGCATAGTCAACCTGTGCCTTCGCATGCAGCTCCGCAGTATGCGCATTTAGGGAGAGGAGGTGCTGGCAATACGTACAGTCCACAGGAGCTTGAATGCAGAGGACAGTACAATGTTTCGGGAATCAGTCGCGCCATCGGCGATGGCATCGACACGCTTGGCAACGAACCAACGCTTCCTATCTTCCCAAAAGCCGGCGCGTCAGGCCCACGAAAGCATGGACGAGGCGGGGCAGGGAACTTTTATGACGCGAGCGAGGATCAGACGAGGGCCTTTGAAAGGACATTGAAGATAGAGGCGCAGAAGCGAGAAACACTGCAGGCAAACATCGAGCAAAAAGTGAACGATACTCTGGCACTGCCAAAACCGGCAAGACTTGCTGGTGGAGAGCCATATTCAGGCACTATCTGATCTACCCGCAGGTTTGCATCTGGGCTGGGAGTTACAGGCCAGCCATGCCCGCGTAGTGTAAAGATCTGCCTCGCGTTCCCGGCAGCTTGAGCTACCAGAAGCGTCGGAAGATAAGACCGATACTATGAGCTGGTGGAATGGGCCTCAGCACCCGAGCACCTCATGCGCCTTAACTCCTCGCTGTCCGGGTATCATACTTGTCAACCTTTCAAAAACGCCCTGTGTGTCGATAACATGATCAATTGTCTAGCAATTTCAACCGCTGAAGTAGCGTGACGAGAACCCATTCGTGCTGCGTCTTGGCTTTCGTGGGATCCAATTCTAAACCTGCAAGCCCGACGTGTTAGCAATAGCTTCAAGCCCACTTCACTTCGTTGGTGATGTGGCGCAAGCCGCGATGCGACACGTACGTTGAGGAAAGTGTCGGTCAGCAGGACGTTGTGTCTTTGCCGATCACGCACCTGACAGCTATTACACACCGAAGGTCCCAAAGACTCTACCTGGAGAGTTCCTGCCCGTCGTCATGGCGACAGAGCTGGAAGGCAGAGGTGGACGTGCAGAACGCATAGAGGAAATTGTTCAAAAGAACTCACAGGATTCCTGTGCGCTGCGGCGAAGCTTCCGATTATAGATCTTGCGCTTGTCCGTTCCGCCAAAACGAAGCTCGAATGGTTCAGGGTTGACGGTGCAGCGTGGGTCATACTTGACCTTCTCATCGTCGTCGACAATGCTAGCCACGATGCCTTCGAGATGCGAGCCGATTTCCTCCTCTCGTACAGGGAAATAGCATAGCGTTCCCTTGCTGCTGACTCGGTGGTGGAAGATAGGAGTCTCCAGTGCGACACGAGGTTGGATGGCCGGGAATGAAGGGGGAATATGCAGCTTCATATTGAAAATGCCGCCATCGAGATTGGTCATGGGCTCCCCAAACAGAGTCAGATGCCATACGAATGGATTTTTCGCATCCGGCAGGCCGAGTTCCAGACGTGGTCCGTTGTATTGACCCTCGTTCCACTTGTACTGCAGTTGCTTGAACTGAAACGCCAGCTGAGTAGCAATCTGTGTGCTTTCTGCAACTTGGCGAGCGCCTTGCAGTTCCCAGCTACGCTTTTCCTCGTCCAGCTTATCGTGTATAGTCTGTAAGCGAGTTCTTAGGCTCTTGTAGTCGAAAATGCCTTCCATACTGTTAGGCGGGTACTCAAAATCCATGCGTGTGAACGCCGTGCCATCACGCTGATCCCCGCTATGCCTGTCAATGCTTTGAATGTATGCATCGTAGTACCACAAGAAGCGCCTCTTGATCAAGTCCGTGAAAGGGTCCCACTGCGCCATGTCAAGAGCATTGAACGTCGCTTCGGCGTCGTACTCATATGCTGAGCTCGGCGTGTCTTTACCACCGGGAGGTGATGGTGGAGGCTCAACAACGGCGTCGCTAATGGCCTTGCTCTTGATCTTCTTAGGGGCGGGTTCTGGTCGGTCTGGTTTGATTTGAAGTAGATTCTCCAGGCGTTGTATGACTGACACACGCAGCGTTTCGTGCCGAATCTTTGCAATGTACGCGCTCGGATGTGCCTCCTCCTTCTTAGCTGTCTCATGGCCTGGCTCATTCTCGTATGGGTTTGGACTCATCAACGACTGTATGCTCAGCAAAACCGATTCGAGACCCTGTGCACTACTCCACTCCTCGCCGGGATAGCCACGCCATGTTCCGAGAATTGACAAGCAGACCTTGCCCTCCGCGTAGATATTTGGATTGAAACGAGTCTTGCCGCCGTTGGTCGTGATGCATCGAACAGTTGGTGATTTTATCGGATATTCCTTTGGGAATTTCATGTCGAACTCGAAGAAACCAAACTCATATGGTGTCTCTGGAGGACCGATGATGAGGGCACGAACGGAACGTACATCCGAGTCGCGATACGCAACGGCTAGAGAGAGGTCTTCATTTTGCTGAGCACGAGAAAGCTCCTTCGTGAGACGGGTGATCGCTCCATTAGGGTTGACTTGAGCCATGATTGATGCGATGCAGAAGCACAGTTGATGATCAGGTTAGGTGCGGAGCGCTGGTAGATGCGTTCATCTCCGCGCATGAGAGTCTTAATAAGTGTCGCGGGATCGTGTTGTCCGGGTAATGAACGAAAGCGTTGCGAACGTGAAGAGCATGAAGAGCTTGAAGACAAACCCCAGCAACAAGAACCTGGAAGCTGGAGCTTTGCTTTTAGCGTTATGCAGGGATCAGGGCTTGTGCCTGGAATGGAATCGCGCTGCCGTGGCCGCTCCATTATCCATCATCCTTCATCATTCCTCTGTATGCTCGCTACGTGCATAGCTACCATTGGCACCGAGCTTTGAAGGTGACCGCTCATGCAGAATATGCTTCGAAGTGTTGCGGGAGGACGCGATTGAAGAGCTCGCACATCGACGCCATGGTCGTCTTTGCACTCCTCATTATCAACAAGGCCGGTACGCTCCCTACCAATGCTGTTGTGCAGCATATCATCTTACGGTGAACAGGTGGCTTGATCTACAATCAGACATTTGCTGAAGGCCTTCAGAGACTTGACTCCAACGACTACCTAATATTGGCCGGCACATTTCACGGCATTCACGCCATCTCCCGCAGTATCAATCCTGCGCCTCCAGTACAGCCCACTCCCGGCAACAGGAGACCTCCTACAACGGGGATCGAGAGTCTGGAAAGCAGCCATTTTCGCTTGACATGCTATCAAACGCCTACTGGGGTCAAATTCTTGCTATTCACTAGCCCAGAGCAACCCAACACGGAGCTCGTGATCAGACGATGCTATGAGATATATGGCGATTATGTCATGAAGAATCCTTTCTACACCATCGAGATGCCAATTCGAGTCGAAAAGTTTGACAGAGCACTAAACTCATACTTGATTCGGCCCTCATGATCACAACGGTCAAAAAATGACCACAGCTCGACCCGATCCGAAGGCCAAGACGCGACGCCACACCAGCATACCGGGCGTAATACCACGTCAGAGCGTGCGGTTCTGCTGGCGGCAATAGCGTTCGACGTTTCTGACTGCACATGTGATGCTGGGGTTGGATGTTGCAGAAATAACGGACCAGTAGAGGCTGCTGAGACGATGCAACGTCAAGCATCATCGCAGGCGCACGATCGGTAACATGATAGTGAAAGACAAGAATGCAATTCCGGGCGTTCGCGTGTCCGAGAAGATGATAGAACCATCACGAGCGGAACTTTTCGCGATTCGTAATGTTTCGGATGTTGCAGCGTACCAGCATATACACAGTAAATCAAGTATTGACTGAGCTCATGACCATGCTCCCACACGCTCCATTGCAGTTCCCAGCTTCCTTTCCAGTCACGTTCCAGGCCGTGATATTGTGCTTTCACACGTGAAGTATCTTCCATTCTCCTTGGGTATCCAATCTTTCGTGCAGCTGCTTAACAGCAGTCCATGCAGCATTCACAGCAATCAGCGCAGCACTCGCATCCCTCTTCGCAGACGAAACAGCAGCAAAGCACTGCAAGGCATGAACCCAAACATCCTCGATCCTTCGATTGTCGCTGCCGCGGTGGTGGTGCTTGTTGGTAGCCACCTTGCTGGTAGTTCATGGGAGGTGGACCCTGTTGATAGCCACCGCTGAGTCGCATGAGTTAGCTCATCATAGCTCTTGGTGTTCCGCTCGCTCGTGCGACTTACTATGCCTGAGGTGGGTACTGAGGACCACCGTATTGAGGTTGGGCGTACTGAGGTTGGCCACCACCGTAGTAAGCCTGGTTCGACATTGTGACGGTATTGTGCGAATCTGCGCAGGATGTCAATCGCGCGGTCACAAATCGACGTGTGCCCTTGATATCAAGCTTACAAGGAGAGTGTGGGTGTTGCGTGAATTGCAGGAAAGTCCAAGGTGTATGGAGGAGGAAAGAGGGTTCAGAAGCGCGCGATAGGTGGAGTGAGTTCCCGAAGGATCGACTTGTTGGATGACGGATGGTAATGTGGCTGGCGATCGGGTGCTAGATGTAAACGCGAGAAGAGTCCTTCGCTGCAAGTTGCGAAGAGTCGAAAGACGTGAAGAATTGTGAGTAACTGCGATAAGGCATCGATATAGTCTCGATCAGCTGTACAGGGATCTCACCTGGCTCTGTGACGGCGCGTTTCTTTGGCCCATGCACTACCAGGATGCTGGACACCTCAGCCACGCAGAATGACGCTACTAAACGAGTGGCTGACGCAGCTTGGAGGCTGTGGCATACTGAAGGTCGCTACAAGGTACCGTACAATAGGCATGTACGTTGGCCACATGCACCTAAAGACAAGGTTCGATGTTCTTGCCATCCTGAAATCTGCTTGCTGAACGAAAGGAAGTCTGCCAGCCTCGAGCACGCTCTGTGTGCGTGATACGTGATCTGGCATACGCCGAAAGCTTGGTTGGCATAAGCGTTGTGGAGCGTGCGCGGCAAGAACGCCTTGTGCTTTTCCTGGAACGTGCAAGACTTGCCAGCGGTCCAAACCTTCTCTGTGAGACCGAACAGACGCAATGACGTATCGACTAATCGTCGCAGACATGACATACATGTACAAGCCTCAGCCTCGCCGTCGACGCTAGCATTCATTCCTGGGACCCAATGCCGGCATGCAACTGTTACTTTCTGGCTTGGTGCGGCTTCAATCACGATATGAAAAGAACGACAGCTTCAGGCTCTTCGAGCTTTGTCTGGCGAGTTCGATGATCCGCTATGAATGCTCCTCCGTCCTGCTCGTCTAGGATCAATGGCCCTACAGTACCTTGACATTTCTCGCGTAACCCGCATAACCGTCGCATGGTGCTCATGTCAGAACCTCTGCGCAATGCTGCCAATCGCCCACGCAATACTGGGCATGAATTCATCTCAGCAAACAAGCTTTGTCTAATTACTCGTCTTGTTCCAGCATACTCAGCACATCCAATTCTGTTTTCACAATCCTGGTAAATTCATCTCGATCCATGCCACTTGCTTTGGCCAACCTGAACAAGCTCTTCACATCTGTGCTAATGTGTTGCTTAATGGCAAGCTGTGCTCGATCAGACTCCCGCTCTGTACTCATCTCTGTTGCTCTCTGCTCCAGCCTGTCGACGCTAGAGTGCGAAGTTGTAGGAGAAATCGGCCGAGGCATGGACAGCTCGTGTTCACCGTCCACGCTCTGTTCTAGCGCCGTGTGCACTGCGGAGTCATGTGCTTTATTCCATGCCGAATGTGGTTGTAGCGAGTTTAGGTAATTTGTTTGGTCCGAGATGCCAGAAGTCGTGCTCTGTTCGGGCTGCGCAGATTGTGATTGGCCGAGAAGAGTCCTACCTGACAAGGTACTCTCGCCGTAGTCTCCTGTATCTTCGTCCGGGTCGTGGGAGTCCATGGCAGGCTGTACTTCTTCGCCATACCTGGCATAGTAATCCTGCTCTTGACTCCTGCTTGTCATGGTAAGCATAGAAGACGACCCGGGAGCAGGGGATCTATGCGCCGGCGTCCTCTCCGCCGGCGTTTTGTCGTAAGATGCCCAGTAGTCATCATTTTCATCTTCATCTTCATCTTCATCTTCATCTCCGCCGTCATGCTGCGCTTGTGCTAGTCCGGCCTCTGGCGCTACCACTGATTGTATACTGGCTGCATCGTTTGCAGCAGATGGCGTGTCGAACCAGTCTGTCCCATCGTTTATGTCCTCGAGCGTCCTGAGCTCTCTGAGTTTCCAACCAGGCTCTGTCCCGCCATGGTCATCTTTCTCCACCCACACAAAGACTGGTAACAGATCAAACTGCTCTACCTCAATCCTCGATTGTAGGGTCTCTTCGTCCAATCTCTGATACTTTGCAGGACGCGTGTCTTCCAGTTCAAGCTCTCCAGAAACAGGATGTGGTTCGAGGTCGATACGCTCGACAACAGCAGGAAGCTTTGCAGCGCGTTGCTGGTCCCACGATAGCAGGGGTAGCCAGCCATTGCTGCCACTCGAATGCCCGGAGAGGTAAGTGACCCTTTGCCTGAGGAGTGGCGCGAGGAGTGGCAGCAGTGCTGGTGGAGGCCTAGGGGAGGCGAAGGATGTGGGCAAGCAGGCAAGCAGCGGTGGGAGAAGGTCGCGTGAGCTGGGCGGCGGTGGCAGATGCATCGTTGTGCAATAATGGTAGATAAGAGAGAGAGTGGTCGTCAAGATGAGACAGTGGCAGAGCTACCAGACTTGCTGGTATGCATGCAGGAAAGGTATACAAGTACGGTGGGTAGGTATAGCGAGGTAACAAGCTGCAGCACTGGAAGTCTGTCTGTATGACAGGCGGTCAACTTAGCTGTATCGAATATACGAGTAGTGACAGATGAGTGTAGCACACTGCAATGTCGAGTGAAATGTTGCACTCGGTGGCAGCGTAGTCGGCAGTAGTGTCGAGGTCCACTGACGAAAGAGCAGTCCAGGCGCGACCTTCGACTTTCAAAGTTCCCTTCAGCCGAGCGTGCCTGACACGTTCACCAGACTGCGAAGGGACTCACGTGTTTCAGCCAAGCATCCCGCTCCGGACTCCAACGACGCCCATTGGTAGACTATTGGTTACGACTACAACATTCATGCGCCCAGTACTGAAGGGCGTCTCGACTGTGGTCACCAAAGTAGAAAGCCCCTGTATTACGGCTGTGTTACAGGTACCGCCAACAGCACCCGTTTGGCCTATGGTCACCACACGCCTCGTGCACTCCGCTGCATAGCACGATTGCAGTACAGCAGCCGCCATGACGATGAGTGCAAGACTCCAACGACATCGAAGCAGCCACTGCTTTCTACAGAGCTATCCTGTGTCTCTCTCTCACTCACTCACTCTGTGTGGCTCGCTGATGTTTCGTGGCGCTCAGTATGAAAAACACGAGCTGAAACCATGAGTCTTTATATGTACAGTATCTTCTCGTCTGCACTTTTGCAGCTCCTCCGTTGTACAGCAGAAGCTTCTACAGCATATACATTCGTTCGTCAGTACCTGCGCTGGGAGCAGGACTGTCATTGTTCTTTCGTTTAAGTTCTTAAGGCTGTGCTTATCGCGAAGTCTCGAAGCATGAAGCACTCATTACTTGCTCTCGTATTTCTGGCCAGCCCTACACTGTCCGCGCCTGCAATAAAGACAGTCACGATCGTTAATACGCTCACCGCTGCAATACCGACTTCGTCGTCAAGTCACGAGTCTGGTGGTGAAGAGCATATTGTCCTCTTCAACAAGAATGCTGCAGTACCTCCTCGAGTGGCCGAAGTGCTACAGCGGCTTGATCTCCACGAGACACACCCTGATGTCCGGCACGTCTTTAACAACAGTGCTTTTCAAGGCTTCGCGGCGTCCATGAAGTCTCATTGCTTGGATCTCTTAGCGAACATGACCGATGTTACACACGTTGAGAAGACTGTCAGATTCAGCAGAGCTGGTGCCACAGATACGAGGCACAACGCTCCTTGGGGTCTTCAACGCATATCCACTGCGTCCAAGGTCAGCGGTGACGTCCAAGCACTTGACTACACATACTCATACGCCAACAACGACCTCGGCTCTGGCACCGACATCTACATCCTCGACACAGGCATCTACACTGACCACAACGTCTTCAGTGGCCGCGCGCATATGCTGTGGTCGTTCGACAACAACATGGCCGACCTGGACGGCCACGGGACTCACGTCTCCGGCACAGCAGCTGGCAACATTCTCGGCGTCGCCTCCGGCGCTCAGATCTACGGGGTCAAAACCCTGGACGCGAATGGAGGCGGCTGGTCCAGCAACGTCGTCGCCGGTATCGACTACGTGATCCAGCGTCACGATGTGCGCAAAAGCTCACCAGACTCCTCCTTCTCCGGCTCCGTCATCAGCATGTCTCTAGCCACAAGTGGTGCTGTCGACAGCATCACCCAAGCCGTTGAAGCAGCGGTCTCAGCTGGTATCCATACCTGTGTCGCAGCCGGCAACAGCGCCGAAGACGCCTGCAACTCTTCTCCAGCATCTGCAGGCGGCCTCAAAGGTGGCGCCATCACAGTCGGTGCTGTCGACATCAATTCCCGTCCGGCAACTTTCACCAACTATGGCGAATGCGTAGATGTCTACGCTCCAGGCGTCGATGTAGTCAGTTCGTGGATCGGTGGACAGAACATGGTAAGTACTACGATACAACGCCATCATCCACCAAGACCATGCTTCATCACATGATTTCTTGATGACGTATTGGCTGCCTTCCTCCGCGTCACGCTGCTCGGTAAAACACTCATTTTTTTTTTCGCAGGTCAACTCGCTTTCGGGTACGTCCATGGCGACACCACATGTCACGGGCATTATAGCTTATGCCATGGCGAACAAAACTTTAGCCCAGAGCCCCCAGCTGATGAAAGAGTGGGTGAGAATGGTGGCATTGCCGCAAAGCAATGGAGTTCTTCTTGCCAATAATGGTGTGTCGACTGCCGGCTAGGAAGAAAATAATGGGCCAACGGAAGAGTCGATATTTCGTCAACAGGGAGGCGTCGTTGAGACATCCGGGAAGGAGTGCCGCGACATGCAAAATTTGGTGATCCCTGGAATTTTCTTGATCACGACCATCACGATTCAGAGTTATTCTCGCATAGCTGTGCGACACCGAACGCGTCCCGACTAGTTGATCAGGGGAAATGTGCCGACGAGAGCTGATCGGAATGAACGATACTGCGGCAACGATTGATGATTCACGACCTAAATGCATATTATGAAAGAGCTTACGCGAGTGCAGTCTGGGTTCAGCGGTTTACATGTACACACATACACACACACCGCTAGCTATCTATCATACAGTAGAGCTCTCATGTCAAAGTGGAGTGTAATTGACCACTTGATGCCAATCATAAAGTCGTATATGAGCTTCGAGCTCGCCGTAACGCCTGTGCTGTGTTTGATATATTTCAACTCGTGTCCCGATGCGCTACAGTACGGCATGCAAACGTCTTCACGTAATCATCAGAACGAGTCCACAATATCCGACTCTCCATCCACCAGAAAATCTTCATCAGCGTAAGCAGACATGTCCCCTCCCTCTTCCTCATTTTCTTGCTCGGGTCGAGAACGCTCAGGTCCAGACTGCTCAGATCCAGACTGCGAGTGTTCATCTCTCTTCTCGTCAGCAGCAGTAGCAGCAATTGCAGGCTCCAGCACTTCCGCAGCTGCAGAGTTTGTGGTCGACTTATTCGAATCGAGCGTTCCAGGTTCGAGCTTGAAGCAGTGGGCCCCTTTTGGCCGACGTTGTCGTCCGGTTCCAGCGTAAATCTCGACTTTGAATCTCAAACGATCCCCGGCCCTTCGATTCGGCCAAATGTCAACGACATCACCAGAATAGATCTGTCCCCATGGCTGCTTGCCATTTTCGCCACGCTGCAGCCGTACTCCGTTCACTTCGATTCCGCAGCTAGCGAAAGTCATAATTCCGCATAACAGATCAGGCAAGTGTGGTAGGTCCCTAGTCCGAGCTATTGCCGAATGCACTGGATCAACGAAAAAGACACTGAAAGCTGCTTTCGGCACACGCGACTCTTGCAAGACCGGGTAGACTGCGTCGTTGGTAGGATCACGACCCCATCTGGTGCAGTTCTTGTTGAGATCGACAACAATTCTGTCGAACGAGTCACGCGTGGAGACCAGTCTGCCGTAAGCTGCCGCACCCTCCTTCCTTGTGACAGCAGAATCGACCGGCGTAGTACTCGTGCTCGGCACGGTGCCAGGTAAGAAGTCTTCGGGGCTTCGGCCGACTAAAGCTGAAGCTGGCACGCATATGACCCTCCCGGGGTTGCGACGAGCTTCGGCGTAACTACGATTACTGACTCGTTCCGAGTACTCAATGGTATGGGTGCTCGGATCATCAGGATCCCAGTAATACGAGTAGGGGATCGGGAGATGAATCTGTCGACTAAAGGGAGAATCCTGCTTTTGCGCTGCAGTGTCGGTTGTGTTGGCAGCCGGCGTGTTCTTCGATGGCTCAGACTTGCTGGGCACTTCGAAGCTAGAGGGTATCCTTGGCCCGGCTTCGGCTTCGGCTTCGTCATCAGCATCAGCAGGGCTTGGAGTGCGCTTATGAGCGGAGTTCATGTTCATGCCTCGTACCAGCGATTCTGCACCACGCAGACTAGGTGACCTCTCGACCTGTCTACCCACAGTGCGCTGGGCTTCCTGGTGGCTGCCATCGCATGGCTGGTCGGAACATATAGAGCTTGCGTGGGTTCCCAATGCATCATTGGCACGCTGCTCAAATTGGGGTCTTGCCAAGTCAGATCTGCTGATCTCGCCGAACAATTTTGTTGCTTTTGGTCTATCCTCAGCTCCTGCCTGTGCTTGGCGCTCGTCCCCGAGTGCGATCGGGATCTCATCGTACAACTCAGGGCTTGAATCGATCAATTCTTCTACGACTCCGTTGTCGTGTTCAGCCTTCAGGCGCTTTGACTCGCGTGGATCGAAGAAGTCGATGTCGGACGAGTTGAGGCTGACCTCACTGTAACGACTGTCTGGTTCGTCCTTTAAGCTCAATGCAGCTACGTTCGGCTCACCGGTGACGTCCTCGCCTTCTGGTTCCTCAACGATCGCTCCAAGTCCAGGCTCCCGGGGACGTCGTACTGGCAGTGGCTGATCTGAAAACCACTTGTGCTGCAAGCAAGTTTCTGCGGAAGGTCTCGTACTGGGATTCGTGGTGAGCATGGACACCATTAGCGATATCGCGACCTCAGTGACTCGAAATTTTCGCAACAAAGTCATGTCCAAGGCAGACATCATGATCTTGTCAAACATCCCTCGACCTGTTGGATCGGCAACGCCCTCGAATGGTGGCTTGTGGCTCAACGCGAACCATAGTACAGCTCCAAAGGACCAGATGTCGACTGCTTGGTCATACGTGTGCAGCTTCTTTGCCTGTTGAGATGAGGTACTGTGTGGTCTCTTTATTCCTTGAGTCGTGGGACTTGAGTAGTGTGGGAACACTTCGGGTGCACAGTACAGTAGCGTCCCGCAAAACGTCTTGAGAAACGTTTCATTCGTATCGACTACCTTCGACAGGCCGAAATCGGAAAGTTTGATCACAAAATGATGAGGCTCTTTGTACTCGAGTAAGATGTTGTCAGGCTTGATGTCTCGATGCGTGATGTTCTTCTTGTGCAGATAGTCCAATGCGTCGAGCACTTGCGATGCCATGGCTTTGCCGGTGTGTTCAAGCAATGGTCCGGTCTCATTAAGATGCTTTTGCAGGTCGCCTTGTTGGACATACTCCATAATGATATAGAGATGATTTGGAGCATCTTCGCAGCCATGATAGGCAACAATACTGCGATGGTTGATCTTCTGCATGATGTTCATCTCGTTCTCAAGTTTGTGATCGAGCACGCCGTTCTTCATGAATTTCCGCTTCTCCAACTCCTTCGCTGCGTAAAGAGTGCCTTCGCCTTTAGTGGCGAGCTGATAAACAGTCGCAAAAGCGCCCTTGCCCAGCTGACCGATGACGTTGAACCTCATGCCGCCATCCCAGTGCATGCCGTACTGATTGGAAATGATAGGTGCAATGACACTGGTATTTGGCCCCGGCTGTGCAGATGCCCATTTCGGTGACACGAGCTTGATTTCATGCACACGACGGTACTCGATTTCCTTTTCAATCTGCCGGTGTATGTACGCGGTGAACTTCTGCGTGTACTGCTCGAAGAAGCCTACCCGAGAAGGTATGCGTACAACGAACTTGATGGCTTCTTCCGGCGTTGGGGATAGGATTTGAATGATACTCCCGTGGTTCAGCATACGACTGTGCGGATAGTGTCCATTGCTTCGGCCCTTCAGCAAGACATCGTCTACCATAGTGCCATTGGTGGACGAGTCCGCGACCATAATGACGCCGGATTCGTTCATGTAGAGAGCGAAGTGCAAATTGCTGACACGTTTGTGAACATCGCCCGAAACAACGATATCAGCCATGTCTGGATTACGACCGAATGTGATGCCCAACCCCGGCTGCACCGTCTCGGTCGAGAATCTGAAAGCAAAATCGTGAAGCGAGTTGGTGACTATGTGCTCGTTGCCGTCTATGATGAATGTCTTCTGATCATCATCCGGGATCTTCGGCGCGTGGACGGCCTCTTCGTGGATGTTGGTCGTGTCGATACCTTCCAATATGAACTGCGGCGCACGACGAGCAGTGTAATTGGCCAGATTGAAGGCCGCCGGCGAGCATGGATGGAAAATGCACATCACATCGGAAATGTCTTCTGTGGCAAGGCCGGAGTTGTTCTTACCTTCACGGCGTGGATCGAGAATCTCTTGGGTGCATTGTGTCAATGGCTGGGTTGATTCATCTTCCTCCATGGCTGCAGACGACTTGACACGGGTACAGAGGCACCACGTGCAGAGGTCAAGTCGAGATGATTTACAATATCCCGTCAAGATGCATGCGGCCCTCGTTGACTAAGCGACCAAGAATGTCGAGCACCCAGATGAGCGTAGCTACCAAGCTCTTACTGGACCATCCCAGGCACTCTGATCAGAAACGCAGAACAGGCCAGGAACCAGAAGCGCGACCAGCACTCTTATATGCGGCGATCTCGTCTCTGCTGAGATCGAGAAGCCCTTCTTCCGTACGAGTAGCGCCAGGGAGTGCAGCAGAGAAGTCACAGCCTTGTGGACGCGTCTTTGTGTCGTTTGTTTCAGTACGATGGTGGGCGACAGTAGTGTCGCGGTGTTCCTCATTCAAGCGACGCGAGTTCCTCGAAGTGTGACTGAAGACAGTCTGACTCCAAGTAGGGAGCAAGCGTATTGAGCGTCGGTAGCATACGATACAAGACGAGAAATGGACGAGGGATGGTCCCTGGTATGGAGGCAGAAGGTCGAAGGCGTTGGTGGACGCGAAGTCGTGTATTGCAGGGTGCAGGTCGCGAACCACTAGCGTCTAGGCTGCCATTGGAGACATGAGTCGCGCTTGCCGATTGCCGATTGATGAAGTGACTGCAGTACCTAGTGATTGATGCCCTGCTGCAGATGAGATAATTTTTGTGCGGAGGAAAGAGGTAAGAGGACTTGGAAATCGTCAGGAAGAGTAGGACTACTGGAGGGGAGAGATGCTCTGCTCGTGTTCACAGACTCGGCATCGCATCCATCTTCAGACTTCGAGCTAATCGTTCGGCTTCTGACTTCCGGTGTCCAGGCACCGCGTCTCGGCAATATTGATTGGCTACGACATTCTGAAACGCATCGTTTGCAGACCTCGAACTTCCAAAATTGATAGCTTGCATACTTCTAATACACCATCATCATCCTTTCCACATCATTTTCGCCTCGCTTTGAGGAAGAGACTTCGCAGACGCCGCACGCACCGCAGACACATTGCAGATTGCGCAAGCTGAACCAATGTTCATATCGCCAATCTGATCATTAACCGAAACTACAGCAAGACGGGAGCAAGCACTAATGATATTTGGGCTAAAGCTATTGCGTTCCCCTGCTTCTGGCGCGAACTATCACGTCCCCACCACGCGATCACGTGCTGACGGTATGTCCAATTCCAAGGATCGTCGGCTCTGGCATGCCCAACTAGTACACGTCTACAAGGACAATTGGTAGTGAGCCAGAATGTGTTGTGACGCACACACACATGTACAAACATGCAGAGACCCTGTGGTGCCTGTCAGAGGCATTGAATTCATGGTCTACGCCAATTCATGTCCAATGCTCCATCTATATAGCACAGCTTACGCCGCGGTGGTATCTAAGCGCTGGTAGCAACCCATTCCGGTGAAAGTACACTCCTAACGCCGCCTCGGTGTAAATTGCAAGGTCAAGGTCTCGTTAGAATGTCGTGAATCGTTTCATGCATCTAGTCCACGGGCGCATGCTTGAAGAGGAAACTAACGCTCTCACCGTTGTGTGTTCGACGACATGCTTCCGCAAGCTGCTTGTGTGTCAATGAAAGTCCCATCAAGCAATTATGGCTTCCGTGACTTACAGTGGGACTGATGTCGATTGTCTCGATACGATCGCATAACTTCTTCTTCTCTTCATGTGGAACCGTGTTGGTCACCACTAGCTTTCGAAGCTTACTGCTGTTGAGCTTCTGGATCGCATCGCCGCTGAGAATGCCGTGTGTTACTATCGCAATGGCTTCGCTAGCGCCGTGATCCATCACTACCTCGGCGGCTTTCACCAATGTACCGCACGTATCTGCCATATCGTCCACGATGATAGCGATTCGTCCAGTAACATCTCCCACCAAAGTCATGCGTGAGACTTCATTCGGTCTAGCACGTTCCTTGTGAATAAGAGCAAAGCCAAGGTCAAGGCCATCGGCTATGCTCGTCGCTCGCTTCGCTCCTCCGGCATCAGGAGAAACAATCACGCAGTCTTTGACCGATAGGTTGTCTCTGATCCACCGCAGCGTCGAGGGTTCGGCGTAAAGGTTGTCCACAGGCACGTTGAAGAAGCCTTGAATCTGACTTGCGTGCAGATCCATCGTGATTACATGATTACAGCCTGCGGTCTGCAGCATGTTCGCCATCAACTTTGCTGTGATAGGTGCCCTACTCTTATCCTTCTTGTCTTGTCTGGCGTATGGAAAATTCGGCAATACTGCTGTTATGCGCCGCGCGGATGCGGTGCGACACGCATTGATCAGTATGAGTAGCTCCATGATATGGTCGTTGATATTGCCAGGCTCTGTCGATTGGAGAATGAAGACTGCACAATAGTATCAGATGCTATGCTAGTAAAAGGGCTTCGCGGCGTGCAGGGAGCTGTACCATCCTCGTCCCTAACAGACTCGCCGATTGAGATGCTGGATTCGTTGTTGGAATACTGGAGAACCATGATCTTAGCCAGTTCTATGCCGAGTCTGCTCCATGTCAACATCGTGCCGTGCGCGCGATAGCCCAGGATTGTTACCGATCAGCCACGAGTTTGGCGAGCTGGCCATGACTGTTTCCGGTCAACAGCTTGATAGAATTCGTCGCCATATCTGTGCGACTCCCTAGAATGCTGTTGTGAGGTTTGGAAAAGAGACCTTGACATGGTGGAAAATTGTCAAGGAAGATCGAAGCTGGTCCGAGGGGTCATCACGTTGGACTGAGGCAGTCTGCGCGATTTACGGGCCGGGCCGATCACACGGGCTGATGGGCAAGGACGATGAGAGCAACGCGATGAAACAAAGTGACGGACTTCTCGTGTTGTTACGCTGGCATTGATATTCGCATTGAGAAGGTCGCAAGACAGAACGAGCATGTGACAGTGTGCGGCAAGAGATAATTCGCGGTGGCGCATTGGAAACAGTCATGCATACCGCTGTCTGATTTTCAGCATACTTGAGCTGACCTGAACGCCGTCCTTTGTCACTTCGATGAGCGCCTGGCGCAGTTTCAAGCGAGACGAAGACACCATGTCCTCTATCGTAGACCGTGCATGATACGACCAGTGCTCTTTTAAACAGCCACTTACTTGCGCATGCTGGATGCACGGCGCTTCCTCATCTCAGCCTGCTTGGCCTTCTCCTCGTTCACGCGCTTGTGCAAGACCTGAGCGTACTCGTTCTGCGCCGAGTATCAGTAGCGAATTATGGGACACGTCGCGTTCTAAGTAAACTTACGGCTGCGTCCTTGGAGGCTTCTGCGCGGCGACGCTTGAGTGCAATGCGGTGGCGCTTGTGCTGAAGGCGCTGAGGAGTGACAAGGCGCTGGATGCGTGGAGCCTTGGTGTATGGCTTGGCGTTCTCCTTACCCTCCTTTGGCTGTACTTCACGACGAATTACGAACTTGCGGACCTATCACATTATATGTAAGCATATGTTGCGGTCTCAGACTCAACCCGCGTCTACTGTTGGGTTGGCGAAGAGGCATAGAGCCCCCGAAGGAGTACTCACGTCGTCTTCCTTGCTGAGACCAAAGAAGCGGCGAATCTTGGTCGCACGCTTCGGACCCAAGCGCTTGGGGTGTACGGTATCCGTCAAGCCTGGAATGTCCTGTTCGCCCTGCTTGACGACAGCAAGGGCGAGAACTGACAAATCCATGGCGACAATGCATCCACGAACAGACTTTCTCTTACGCTCACCAGTGCGGCGCGGGCGATAGCAACTGTGACCTTCGGACAGGAGTAGTCGGACACGGGTAGGGTGCATGACACCCTGCTTCATCGGGAAGCCCTGCTTGTCGTTGCCGCCGGTGATCCTGAATATGTAGCCCTTGAATTCGTCACCGACACTGTCGCCTGGGACCTCTTGGCCCATCTTGTTCTCTTGTCAGCATGTGATCGTTTTCATCAACCATTGATCTTACTCGGCGGTCCATGAACACACGGAGCTTGCGCTCATCGTCGACCTCAATGAGCTTTTGCGAACCGTTCGCAGGAAACGAGATGTTGAGCTTCATGGCGGCGGAAGCTCAGTCTCGAGTTGTCGTTGGGTGGTTGATTGCAAAGTCGCGTGCGTGGACGAAAACCAAGCTGTAGAGAATTATGGAATTGTGGAGATGGAGGTGTTCGGCACGCCAAGCTTTTGGCCTGAGGCGTCGAGCATTGACACTTTCCGATCGTCTCGCCGTGAGGGAGGGAACTCCTCTTGCGGCCATAACAAGCAACTTCAACGCCCAGCAACATTTCAAGGTACCGTGCGCATCACGCTCGGTGCAAATACCGCATGACTCAGTATTGTAACGCCATTCATACATCATCGAGGACGCCTCTACTTGACGACTTGCAGTAATGTCTTCAATCATCGCGGTTGCAATACACATTGGCAGCACCGTACGTGCACTTATACTACGAATTGTGTCATCCAACGACATGCTCGAAATGTTTTGATTCTGGTCCCATCCGTTTGTGCAGCGACCTTTTCTCGTCTTCCCCACTGTGCCCCCTCCCCCCAAGAAAAACGACTCGGCACATATGTAAGTCGCCACAACAGCAATTTCGCACAAAGAGTCGCCTCGCCTTCACGCACGTCTAGCGTACACAGCATGCACTGAAAGGCCCCATCAGCGTCTCAACCGCCTCAAATCTCCCATGACTTCGTTAGCCGCCTTCTGTCTAACTTCAACTTCCTCAATGCTATCGTTAAGTCGTTTCTGCGCATATCAGTCAACAGATCTTTGGTGTATGTCACCTGCTGCCTAATCGGGTTGAATGCCATAGCGCCGCTGACTGTTCCATTGGCTGGAGCGGCCAACTCGATGGCCAATTGCGCCCTCGACATCAAGAGTTCATCCTTGACCAAAGAGCGCTGTTTGTCGATTTTATGTGGTAGCCTCATCGCGGATGTAGGCTCAACGTTACATGCAGCTTCCGAGCAGCTCGCGCGCCAATTGCACCTTGCTTCTCGATTGGATCTGTTCGATCGCAGTTGCTCGATGCGCTTCTAAGAATCTGCTGTAAGCCAATGGCAGGCTGAGACTTCTAGCCAGGTCTTCGTGTGGACACTTCCGAGTTGTTCAAGATATGCTATCTTGTCTCTGGCTGCTGCACCATCGCAACCAGCTGATAAGCCAGTGTGATTATGGAAGTCAGCCTCCTTCTCCGATAGCCACCACCAAAGCAACTCTGCTTCTCGTGCAACTTATTATGGCTTATCCTTCAGCTTTACCATGTGATTCTCCAGGTTCTCGATCTGTTGTGGCGAAGACCACGTATAATTAGTCTTGGGAAGAGTCAATGGTGTGGTCTCGTCGAGCAGCTGTACTGTGACGTGCGGGCTCTGCTTCAGTATCTGACTCGCCATGCCATCCGAAGCGGGCGTCTCAATTGGTCTGCCCACCTTCGCCCCTTGACCGGGACCAGCAGCCTCGCCATCCCAGCCTTGTTGAAAGGTTATCATAGCGCGGGGTGAACTTGTCGGCATCTGTTCGCATGACGATATTTGAGACGATACGATTGGCCACCATTTACACAATTCACTTGCGTAGATCGCCGTGCCTTTCTTTCCGTTCTCGCTCAGAGACCTTACCGTATATGCTAAGAAAGGAAGGCCTGTTGTAGAGGCGCCAATAAAGAAGACCGCGAAGTACCAATGCCATGCTCTGGATCCTAGGGGCCTCCGAAGCCAACTTACAGTCAAGACCGCAATGCTACCACCCAAGATGACCGCATCGTCAAGATCGAACTTGCCGATACGATCGCATAGCTTTGACGCAGGTATCTGGATGCCTTGTGTGTCTAGAACCGCCTGTAGCCCAAATCCCATACGCCTTGAACCACACGCTCCAGCACTTGAAGCCCTATAGCAGAGAAAGCAATGGTCTTCAACGACGATGCGGCGAGTACTGGTCTTCTGAATTTAGCGCAGAAGCCACACCGTAGCGACCCTAGAGTTTCCGCAGGGAGAAGGATTCTGTTCAGCTTAAAAATGCCGACTTCAGGAACGGGATTCTCAGGACAGGCCTGTGTTACGTAGTCAGATGTGAGCCCCTAGAAAGCAAGCAGACATTGATTGTTGATGTTGCCTTCATAGCATGGCCGGCTTTGTGCGGGTCTATGACCCTGCGCACACGGAGAGTATTGGCGCTGTGTGACTGCGTTGACCTAAATGGTATTGCTTGCCGGATGCAGTCCTTCGTATGCTGTCGGCAAAAGCCGCATGTCGGTCACGTAGCGTTTAGAACTGGATCTTCATACAGGTAATTTTGCGGTCAAACAGAGTCCGAACGCTGTCTATAGTGAGCATCTGTGCGCTGTCTATGTCCCTCGAGCCGAAATGCAAAATGCCGGGTTCATTATTGAGGAAGAGAAGTGTCGAGATGTAGGCATCTTTCAGTCTACCTTGTATGTTAAACTGATAGCTCTGCCAAATCAGGATTAGTGCCTGTATTGGCGTCTGAGCTTTTTTGTCCTTGCATACATGTCGGGTAGGTTCGACCGACCGACGGAATTTCTGCCTGTCGCGACGTGCAATACCAACCATCAAGCTATTACGCTGCGAACCTATAAGTCACCAAGACGCGCAGCGATTCGACCATGCGGGGCTCTAAGCGGTCGCGGGATCAGTATGAAACTGATAGTATTAATGTAATGGGCGTTGGCGAGACAGTGTCTCTGCTCCGAGAAGCACAACGCGGCGCCACCCAGGACTCGACGAGGAGTTCTGGCCAGAATTCCACCGGCACCACGGATGGCCACGTCGAAGGCGCAGACTCTGCAGGAGAATGGACGAAAGTCGAGAGCAAAGCGTCCAAGAAGCGCAAGAAAGCGCCCAAGCACGGCTCTGACAATTATCCTTCCATCTCCCACTCGGCGCATGCTCGTCTCCAGAGTTTTGTGAAGATCAGTGATTTGCAGAATCTGATTCTATATCTACTTGCTGACGGCACGGCACCTCAATGGTGCGCTGTTCGTCATCATGCTAATGTCAAGAAGGTCGTCGCACTGATGGTCCCTGGGCTCGAAGCTGACATGTTCGATGGCAAAATCGGACTCGCGCCGGCAGTAGATACACTGAACCTGACAGACAGCAAGCATGACACAGCGACAGCGTTACAGTCGGATGCTAATAGCCAATTGCCCGGCGAAGGCGATGGTGTCCCGCTTAAGATATCGCCCGATGATTATTATCCCATCAAACTTCGGTCTGAACGCATGCCAGAAGCGCTACGTCCTCTGGCAGACATCTTTGAGCATATGTGGCCGATCAAGTCGCCTGGCGACGACAAGTATGCCAAAATGTATTCACCTTTGGCAGCTATGCTGACCACACAACTGGTGAAGACGAAGGAAGAGAAGAAAGCAAAAGGTCCTCAACCGCCTCTCGAAGGCAGGCAATGGCAGAACAAGCGTACCCCAATCACAGAACTGCTGGCTTCTACAGAGGAACTTGTAGACGAAGGCTACACCATGCATCCAGCTCATTTTGCTGGCACACAATCTGTCGAGGCAGAAAGCGCCAGGCGCGTGACCGCCAAGACAACGACCGACGATGGGTGGCAAGATACAGCCAACATACCGAGTCTCGAAGCTGGCAGGGCTGTCGAGGACACTATACAGAAAGGCTCTGTGACAGCGGGACGTCAAGTCCTAGCCATGGACTGCGAGATGTGTATTACATCACCTGTCGGGCAGACGCCGCAGGTTTTCAGTCTAACACGAGTCTCTCTTGTCGATTGGGACGGCCATGTCGTTCTCGACGAGCTGGTGAAACCATCACATCCGATCACTGATTACCTTACACCGTATTCTGGTATCACGAAGAGTATGCTTGAGAACGTTACAACTACTCTGCAAGACATCCAGCAGAAGTTGAGCACTATCCTTACACCACAAACCATCTTGGTCGGCCACTCGCTCGTGAGCGATCTGAACGCGTTACAGATCGCCCATCCATTCATAGTCGACACCGCATTGCTATTCCCACATCCTCGCGGCCCACCACTAAAATCGTCTCTCAAATATCTCACCCAGAAATACCTATCTCGAGAAATACAGAAAGGCCACGGCTCAACCGGCCACAACAGCGTTGAAGATGCCCGCGCCTGTCTCGACCTTGTCAAGCAAAAGTGCGAAAAGGGCAAAGCGTGGGGAACTCCTGATGCCAGCGGCGAGAGTATATTCAAGAGGATCTCACGTACTCGTCGTCCTCAGCGGGACAAAGCTGACCCGAGTGGCGACGATGAGCCCAGACTGGGTGCACTTGTCGATTGGGGCGATCCGACACGCGGGTACGGTGCACAAGCCAAGGTGGCCGTTGGCTGCGAGAGAGATGCGGACGTCGTCGCTGGCATCAGACGTGCACTACTCAAGACTGACGATGACGATTCGATACCGCCTGGAGGGTGCGATTTCGTGTGGGCACGCTTGCGAGAGCTCGAGGCTCACCGTGGCTGGTGGAACAAATCTAAGCTCCTCGACTCTGAAGCCTTGCGGTCAGCGACTGCCACTGAAGCCGAAGAGAAGTCTCTGTCACAAATCGTCAGTCAGACTGTGCAGTACATCGTTGACGTCTATCAGTCGCTGCCGGCGTGCAGTACTCTCTTGGTTTACAGTGGGTCTGGCGATCCGCGCCAGCTGACGGAGATGCAAGCGCTGCAGCAAAAGTTCAAGGAAGAGTATAAGGTGAAGAAGTGGGATCAGCTCAGTGTCCAGTGGACTGATGTCGAAGAGCAAAACCTACGAACTGCTTGCCAGAAGGCTCGTCGCGGTGTCGGCTTCATTACTGTGAAGTAGATCTGGGCAAATGCTTGACTTGTCTACAATGCAGCAGGCTCGCGACAAGTGATTGCTCCAAATGCTAATTGTAGTCTGCTAGGCATGTAAACATTATAACTTCAGGACAGATGTCTCGGGGGTATCTCAAAATATGTACAGAATTTCTCCAAAATGCTTCAGTCAGCTCACAGCCCTGACAAGACATTCCAAACATCACGAAGCAGCCACAGACTGCTGTTCCTGACCTTCGCTATGATGACCGGCTGGCTCCGGGTCCACGGTAACACGTTTAGCATCATCCTCCATATCTCTTTCGTGCTGCGCCTCATTCGTCTCTTTCATTTCAATATCTCTCCTGTTACCCTCATCTACGCCGTAAGTGCTCTCTTCCCTACTCTCCGTCTTCATCTCGGATTTCGACCTCTCGTGTTGTGGGAAGAATTGCTCGACGACTCGTCCGGCTTGCCCATTGTCGGTCATGCCGTCTGGAAAGATCCTGTTCATCAGCTCCCGGTGGCGCTCTTGGGTGTCCGAAGGCTCTTCTGACGCGTCGCCTTCGCCAGCGGCGGCACTGGTTGGAGTGCCGGAGCGCGTCAGGCCGTCGCCATCTTCTGCGTTTTGTCAGCGTCGTGTGCACGTAGCTGTAACTGCTGCATAAATACATACCGGTGCCCTCCATTTCTGCTCGCTCCGCTTCCTTCTTCGCGTGCACCTTTCTCAGATTATTGGCTGAGCTGACGCTGCGCATGTCCGGTCTGCCGTCTTTGCGAATCAAGATGCCTTCTGCATTGCGCACCGGTTTTGTCCTAGTTTTCTTGCCAGAGCTAGTCTGTGAACCATCAGGCTTAGAGGCATATGGGTCCTGCGGTGGTGGTTGTTGAGTCGGAGTTGCGGGAAATTCGGTTTGTCTCTCCAGTGCGCCCATCAAATGCGAATCAGCCTGTCTGATCAGTCCGCCTCGTGCTGCGGCAGAAGTGGGCGAATGTGGATGTGCCATCTCGTAGGCGCCGTTGGCTGGTGATCCTTGACTGGATACGTACTCTGATCTGTCCCACTCTGGCGTCGCTCCGAGCTCTTGCGATTCATGATGAACGACACCCATGCCCCCGCCTCTTCCTCTGCCGCGGCCACGACCACGACCACCGCGACCTCCCCTGCCGCCACGGCCCTGTCCATATCCGTGTCCATGCTGATGATGACCGTGTTCATGTCCGGGGACGTGTTGCGACACGTGTTCGACATCTTGCCGCCATGCTTCTGCCGAGTCTGCCGGTGAAGTCGACGTCACAAAGCGGAAGCTATGCTGCAGCTGGGACGCTGCGGTTGGGGGTTCCAAATGCGAGTGTGGTGGTGCTGTATCGGAGGGTGCCCTGCTCCGCGGATGTACAGAAGCTTCAGACGGATGTGACGTGCCGCTAGACGCGTACTGCGTCTGCGACTGAAGATGACCTTCTTCACTATGCCGACTCCTAGACACGTTCGGCATGAGCGGTGCCAGCTTCTGTCTCTTCGACCCATCAATCAGAGGCGAGGCGAATGGGGAATGAGCTTCTTCCGGCGGACGCTTGGTAGAGGGATTACTATTCACAGCCGACCAGCCACTCGTGCTATCGCGATGGCTCGGAGGCTCGTTTTCGTGGCGATGATTCTCTCGAGTCGAATGGCCGACGAGTTTCGCAGATGGCGGCAATGCATCGGCAGGACGCCAGCCTGAGATGACCGAAGGTGGTGGCAAAGCTTCCTCTGTGCGAAAAGCTTTGGTGGTCGTGGGCGGCCCATGAGGGCCTTCTGCAGAATACTGTCTTGACTCTGAGGTCGGGCGATAGCCGTGAGGGCCAGTATGGTCCAGCGCAGAAGGTGGTGGTCGGTTCAGCTCTGGCGAGCTCACGGAAGCTGTACGCATGGATGGCAATTGGGGATGAGTGACTGTGGTGGGATGTGGTGGAACGAGCTGTGGCATAGGATGCGGTGCTTCGTGGTAACGCATATCGCGGTGCGAGGGAGCTGTACGGTGAGCTGAGACTGCGGCAGGCGCGCCACCCTCCAAGCGCTGCATGCGATTCTTCACAAGATCGATCTGCAGATTGAGTCCATCGATCTCGTTTACCCTGTTGGTCAATCGTTGCATCTGCAGCGCCAGCACGTCCAAGTCTGCCGGGTCGTGTCTGGCAGGCTCCGGCACGGTGACAGGTCGGGCTCGCAGGTCCTTTTGAACATCATTCAGCGCCACCACGATGTTATTCAATTCCTGATGCAGCCTGACAACATCGCTCCGCAGCTGCGTAAATGTGCGGGAATGTTGCTCAATCATGCCAGTGTTGTAGGAAACTTGCACCTGCAGGCGAGATATAGCACTCGCCCATGTCTCTGCCGACATCCTGTCCGAAGCATTTGATGGTATGGAGTGGTGCCGAGAGTGGTCTGCCGGTCTCGGTATGGAGCTCGCCGACTCTCTGGGACCAACTTCGTGGGTAATCGATACTGCGCGCGATCGCTCCACGCCTTCTGACTGCTCCATCTCTCGGGTCGGTGACGATGATGCCGCATGAGATTACCGATTTAGGCTGTTGTTGGCCTGACGCCTGCACGCGGATGTGGCTACAGGTACTCCAGGTTTGGTGCTGCTCAACTATTTTTGAGCCTGATCGATGCAGACAGGACAGAGAGCTGCGGGCTGTCAGCGATGGTGCCCTGCCGGCGCAAGAAGCAGTCTGCGGGCAGAGATATGCGCGCTGGGAGAGCAGAAGGAATGAGACAATGCAGCAGGTTTGCGTGCGGTGCACCACACATTCGACATACCCAGGTCAACCGATAGTACTATTCATTGGACACACCAAGCAGGATGAAACGAGAGGCTGCATGCTCTCTCGGAGCAAGAAGGAGGGAGGAGGGAGGAGGAGGAGGAGAAGGGAGGGCAGCAGAGCGGACAGTGGCGCACAATGGTATGGATGTGAAGGTGACGATGATAATGCAATGTGCAGAAAGGCACGCACGCACGCACGCACGCACATGCTGCTAGTAATAGTAGGCATATAGTATAAGCTAATTAGCAGTGGAGATGGTGGTGCAGGGCCCTCTGATGTATAGGAGTTACGCCATCAATCAGAGTTCGAGCGGCGCTGTTTGGAATATGTCGAATAGACGCGACTAGCACGATTCGAGAGAGCGACAGCTGAGCTCCATGCCGTATGCAGCCTCGTCGGAGGCCCGCAGAACAGACTAGGCGGCATTGTACGGTAGCGGGCGTGGTGTGATGCTGGTGCAGTGGTGAGCCCAGAGTGGAGCGTGAGCAATGCGCTGCTGAAGCTTCAGAGACGTTGGGCAGCGGTACCGTTACCGGGAGATGGGAGTAGGGTAGTAGTAGATAGGTGGACTGCATCGAGCATGCCTTGTACCGGAAACTTGCCTTGTTGCTTTTGCCCTGCCCCCCCCCCCTGCAAGCGCAAGCTACAACACTAGAGCGCCCCGACGAGTGGTACCTGCGAGACTTCCAACTTGATCATAACGCGCCTAGAATTGCTATAATAATAATAAAAAATCATCCACTACTCGTCGCGCTTGCATGGGCTGTATGCGAAACAAATTGCAGGTACTGCTGCTGCCGAGTGGTCGTCGGCCTACCGAGAAATCGATTACTACGAGTAGTAGCACAGCACCGCACCGTACCGCACCGCACCGCACTTATTACTCCTGTACCGCACTGTACCTGCGATGACATCTGCATACACACACACTCTCTCTCTCTGTACTTGCATATACAGTAGACTCAGTGCGTCGGCCTCTCCACTATATACTCTCGATGCCAAGCTCGTCGGTTACTCTAATTATACATATATGCAAGTCCCACTCTATCTGGCGGCGAACAAGCATTTCGTGCTCGCGCCCCAAAGTAGGTAGTTCATTTGCGCAAACTGCCGCTAGCACGACTAAGCTCGGGCCGAGACTGTGTCTTCCCTCCCAACGGAAGCGCATCTCAGATGTTCCCGGGTCCCGTAACAGCGCAAGTACTGTAGTAGACCAGTAGTGCAGACGGGCATGATGACTATCAGTCCGCAGCATGGTTCATGTAGTACATGTATGTAAGCAGTCAGTCCCATGCGGATGGCAGCAGTACCGTAGTGCCCACAGGCCCAGTAACGTAAAGCTCCACTGTTACCCCACTCCGCGTCGTGAAGAAAGAACACCTGCACCGGCGGCATATCCCTGTGGCGCACGTCAAACAGTACTTGTGCAGTACTGTACTATCACTACATACTGCACTTGTGGCTCGGAGATGAAGTCGGAGAAGCATTCCAATACATACATATAGCACCTGACAGATCTCGTGAGCATGCGCAGAACAGAGTAGGAACAGCATTCTTTATTATTGCGACTCGCTCCAAACGCGACACAGCTCGTTCTCGCCCGCAAATTGCACTACAGGATCTGAGATAGCACGGTATCGCCGTGCAAGGGTACTCACGTAATATTCGTATCGGGCGATGGACAACATGGTGATGTGATAAATAGTGTCGGCGCACCCTGGCACGTCGATTCAATAATCCACGCGCACGAGCGCAGTCTAGTCAGCACATGTGACAAGGTTATACTTTGGCCTTTGCCAGATTGACGGTAAGTGTGTTGTATACATGGAGAAGACTCGATATGCTCTACCAGTCAATGTCAAGTGTTCTGCTTGTGATAGGAGCTGTCATGCACAGTACGACCGCTGTTCGTGCATTGCGCCTTGCTCAAAGGTAACAGGTCATGTTCCACGTCATGCTGTCAACGACATTGAATTTGCGATGCATCACAGTGCAACGTCATCGGTGAAGCATCCAGAGGTGATGTGTGCAGGGATGACATCTGGAGAGACGAGTGCGTTGCAGCCCCAGGAACACTGGATGCCTTGTCGCCTGAGGCTTGCAACTGTCGGGCTCGGCAGATCCCCGCCCTTACTGCTTACTTGCCTACCTGAGAGTCAAGCACATTCACGAAGCACTTCGTCACCCGCTTGAAGTGCAACTTCGCCAAGCATTTACTCGCTTTCCAGGACTACAAGTCGCCAGCGATACCCTCTCACCGCCGCGACCACAACGCGCGGACCTTCGTGGCCATGCGAACGGACGACTCCACGCCCGTTACCTGCGCATAAGTCGCAAAACCCCCTCCGACCTTTTATCGACTACTCGAACACCGCAGCAACGACCGCAGCCACCTCCGCCACGATGCCGCACGCTGTGCAAGACGAAATGTACGGGGAGGAGGAGGCGACTGCGATGGGCTGGATCCTGCAGCACGCAGGGGATGGCGGGATTCCCGACTTTGGCGACGACCACATCATTGACCAAGGCGACAAGGCGGACGATGCGGTGGACTTTGAAGACATCAGTGATGATGATCTACCGGACGAAGAGGAGGCTTCGCATCGAGTCAACGGTAATGGCGGCGTGGACAGCGGTTACGATGTGGTGCCTGACTCCTCGCACCTGAATGGATACAGCGACGCGAATCAATATTCGGACGACAACTATGACTACGGCGACGAGAGTAAGGATCTCTTTGGCGAGCACACTTCATCGCCCGAGCTGGAACGACATCCACATTCCGACTATGGGCAGCCTCCACCACGACCAAGTGTCTTAGCTCTGCCCAAATCGAGTCTGGCTCTGCCTTCCATGTCCGGTCCATGGCCAAACTCGCGCATACCGTCACAGCAGCAGAGCCCACCATCTTCTTTGAGTCCGCCACCAACTCACGAGCGAGGATATCCGGAAATGTCACCTGCCAGCATGACGGAAGATGATGAATATGAGAGTGAGCTCGACGATGCGACTCTAGCGCAGAGACGACTCTTCGAAGAGTCAAAGCCCGGGCAGAGCGGACAAAAACTTGATCCCGTGGCCGAGCAACGGAGGAAGGAGGAGTTCCATAAGGTCTACCCAAGCTACGACGAGAACCAAGCCCCAAGATTTCTTGACCTGTTCCCGCCTCGTCATGGTCATTGGAAAGGCAAAGCGCCCCTGAAACCGCCTAAGCCAGTGCATCCCACCAAACTGTCGCTCGACATCTTGCAAGACCAGGAGCGCGGCTTTAGAAGCTTGGTCGCTTCCAACAAAGCAGCTCAGGACAGTACCTTCAACAACAGCATCATCCGCCTCGGTCGAGACGTGACGGCGAACGATGACAGCGACGATGACCTTTCTACGAGTGACGTCGACGAATACGAGCGCATTGGTCATATCACAATGCAGGACCTGGCTTTGATCTGTCAAGACTGGGATGTTCTCAGCATGGATGCTGCATCTATTCCGGGCGACATTACTATCAATGGTCACATTTCAGCTGGCGACTATGATAAAGAAGAACAACTGCGGCCTGTGAAGAAGCGTCGGACGGACGGGTTTGGTGAAAGCATACCGTTGCCACTCGATGAGCACTACCTGTCTCTCGAGCATCCAGAACGTGCTACAGCTAGGCTGGCAAAGTCTGTTGCACTCGATCTCAATGACCCATATCTACTGATCGATGAGCATGCGCCTCGGATCAAGAAGAAAATCAAGCGCATGCCTGGCGACAAGCGTGATGCTGCGATTAGCCGAGACATAGCCAAGCGCTACAACATCAGCAACGACGCTGCGTACGATCTGCTCAAGGAAAATCACCAGCATAAAGTGCGTAGCACCCTGGGCACTACCGTTGTCGAACATTCATTCCCTGCCACGAAACTTCAATTTCCTTTCTACCGTGTCAATCTGGACAGCAAAGTCAAGCGTGCCTTTCATCGACCACATCTGGATCTGAAGGCGGCATTGGGCAAAGAGTATCGGTTTGCGAGGCCGAGACACATCAAGAGGAAGAATATCAAGGGACGTGACATCAAGGAAGTGTTCGCCAAGGCAGAAGATCTATCTCTTGGCGACAATGCTTCCCTACTCCTTCTGGAGTATTCCGAAGAAGCACCCATGATGCTCTCCAATTTTGGCATGGGCAACCGACTGATCAACTATTATCGAAAGAAAGATGCAGATGATCAAGAGCGACCGAAGGAGCCAATTGGCGAAACCCAAGTACTATTGACCCAAGACAAGAGTCCCTTCGCCAATTTCGGTCACGTGGATAGAGGCGAGACAGTGCCCACAGTGCAGAATGGTCTCTTCCGGGCACCAGTGTTCCAGCATACACCCAAGACGACGGACTTCATTATCGGCATCAGTAGCACCTACGAAAATCAGGATCGGCTATACCTGCGAAATGTTGAGAACCTTCATGTCGTCGGTCAGCAACTACCCCTGGCAGAGATACCAGGACAGCACTCGCGCAAAGTCACTGATGCTGCAAAGAAGCGACTTCGTGCACTTTCATACCGTATCTATACAAAGAGTCTGACCCGGAAGGACAAGGTGCTCGACAATCATACGCTTATGCCGCACCTGCCCGGACACGACATGCCGCAAACACGTAGCAAGATGCGTGAGTTCATGAAATACGAGCGCGTGAGCAATCGCAGCGAAGGTAGTAGCGGTGTATGGGTACCGCAGACTGGTGTACCAGTTCCGGATGCAGAGACACTTCGCAGCTGGATTCGACCCGAGGATGTGTGTCTGCTAGACTCCATGCAGGTCGGCGTGCAGCATCTGTCTGATCTTGGAATCAGCGAGAGCAAGGATGTCGACGATGAGAAGGACGTTGAAGAAAGCGCCAACATTGAGCAGCAATTGGCGCCATGGCGAGCGACCAAGAACTTCTTGAATGCCACCCAGGGAAAGGCTATGTTACAGCTGCACGGCGAAGGCGATCCCACAGGTCGAGGCCTGGGCTTTAGCTTTGTGAAGACATCCATGAAGGGCGGCTTCAAGGCGGCTGGCGAGAGCATCAACGACAGGCTTGATGCACAGAAAGCCAAGCAGGCAGGTGGGCATTCGTACAACGTCGCTAAGCAGCAGAAAGCGTACGACGACTCTATTCGCCGCATCTGGGATGCCCAAAAAGATAATCTGCGCGAGCAACAAGTTCTATCTGATGATGAGATGGACGACGAGCCAATGCACGAGCGCGATTATGGTGATGGCCGCGCTAATACACCGCGTTCGTCGTTCAGCACGCCAGCGGCCTTCGCTCGCCAGGATGACGACTACACCAGTCAATACAGTGGCCATAGCGCTGGTCGCGGAGAGAAGATCCTCGTGATCAAGCGCCACGGCGGTTTCGATTCTAATGGGAACCCTCTCCCGGACCAGGAGATAACCATTACGAACGAGAAGGTCATCAAGGCATACCAGAAGAAACAAATACAGAAAAGATATGAGAACGCTAAGTATGAAAATCCTGGCGGATTCCGCAAAAAGGAAGTGCCTGCTAACATTCTCCAAAAGCATCGAAACCATTGCACCAACCGGCGACGCTGAGGCCGACAGATATGCGCAAGAGCAACTCCAAAAGGAGCTTGACCGCATCAAGCGTAATGCTGACCGCCGCGAGGCTCGCGAACGTCTCAAGGGTAAGACAAAGACTGCTGATGGCGTCTCTCCTTCTGCAGCCGCATCGCCAGGTCCTTCCGAGGTCGACGGACCAGCTTCTGTCCTCAACGGTAATAACGACAGCACACCGCAGAAGGGCAAAGGTCGCGGCAAAGATGGCACTGCTCGAAAGTGTGCCAACTGTGGTCAAGTCGGGCACATCAAGACCAATCGCAAGTCAGTATCCACTTTCACTTGTACACATTGTGCTCGTAAGAACGTGATCGCATCTAGCAGCTCCCATAGGCACGCAGGTAGCGCCGATAGTGCAGGAGCTGCTGCTTCCTTCGCTGAGGACAACTTCTCGAAGTTCGTCCTATGAACAGCCTACGAAGAGGGATGCGACTTACGCGCTGGCACAACGTGTTTCCTTTGCATTCTTTGCGCAGACTCTAGCTGACATTGTTGAATTGAAGGCTCTGCCCTATGCTGAATGGTACAATGAAGCCCGAGGATGCTGGCGCAAACGGAGACAGCTCTTTTGGTGCTGTTCCAGCTCCGTTAACACTATGATATCACCTCTTGGTGGCGGCGCCAACATACTGCGATGCGTATTTGATGGGGGAATATTGTGCCAGGAAAGTGGCGCATGGTGCATAACTCACATAAGTAGTGAAGCGCAGTACTATTGTTAGAACTCGGCGACCTGCAGGAATTTTTGGAATTCATGCCTATTCCTTCTGGCAAATAGCTAAGGTCGAAGAATACATGTACCTTCGAAGACATCCGACTCCTATCGAAACAGCCATACCTCTGTGCCAAGCTCTGTGTGCTCGCACGAATCACTCTCCGCCTACCCGCCGCCAATGTATCATGGCCATCTACGATCGTCATGGGACCGTCCGCACTATCCACGTTGCGCGTACAAGAAACGTGCCTTCCGACACGCAGCGTGTGTGGATCGTGGCCAGGATCTGCGTGGCTGAGTATTTCATGCTTAGAGCTTCGACTTCAGCGATGGGTCCTGTTCGCTGCCTCTCAACAGCGCGGAGAGCTCGTGTCTGACGCGCGATGGAATACCTTCCTGGGTCGGTCTATTGGACTTGCGTTCGACCCAAATCTGTGTGAAGCCTCCCACAGCCTTTACCTGCTCCTCTCCCTCCTGAAACACGGCAACCTCATACCTATAACACATCGTGTGAATTTGGCGCCCCCTACGAATAGAGCTGCGGTGGCGTCGACTTACATTACGCTACTTTTGCCCATTCTCACCACGCGCAGGCCGACATTCAGCATGCCGGGATAATGCGCTGAGCCGAAGTAGTCACAGTAGCTGGAACCGACGAGGCCGATGAATTCGGATTGCGATGTGCTGTAGCCGGCTTTCTGGATCAAGAAGCTGTTGATGATGGAATCGATGAGCACGCCGTAGATTGGATTATTCAAATGATGAAACATATCATTGTCGTTCCTATCGCTCGTTCTCGTTAGCGAATCTTTAGTCCCAGTCTGTCTCGCTTGTTCGCCCTGTTGTCTTACCATCGTGATCGATAGTCCTCATGGTATACATAATCGCTACGAGTGCGCTTCCGCTTAGCTGTGAGATCAAGACCCAGAGGTTCCGGCATCGTAAATTTAGGATAGCAACGGTGTAGCTGTTCGAAATCTGCCTCAGTACAGTATATGGATTGTCGTCGATGCCAAATAGAACAGCCGAGGTTCCTGGTGATGCATCGGCATCAGCCCCCACTAGGCTAGTCGATTTCGTTCAGACCACTGCGACGTTCTAATACGCCTGGACTCGAGCACACAACAGAGAATTGTAGTCAACGACTATGACATCGCGACGCGCGAGTAGGCGCCATACGCCAGCACTGCACTTCCAGCTAGACAGGCAAGTGATCGCGGGCTACGGTCAAACAGCTCGGCAGAACAGTCTCCACCTCCACGTCAGCGCCAGTGACCTGCATGGTCAGCGCTACTGCCTACAACGCGTACTGCATATATGGCCCGGTCAAGGCAAGTATATGTATTTCCACAAGAATCTCTCCTATCATCGCAATCAACCGTCCGCATTCGCATCAACATGCCTCTCATCGTCCACCATCTCGGCATCTCTCAGTCCGAAAGGATTGTGTGGCTTTGCGAAGAGCTCGGTCTCGACTACAAATTCGTGAAGCATAACCGTGACCCCCTTATGGCTCCAGCGTCGTTGAAAAGCATCAAAGGCAACGCTACAGGAAAAGCGCCTTTCATCGAAGATACTGATGCTGGTATTACCCTATCTGAGAGCCAGGCAATCACCGATTACATAATCTGGAAGCATGCGAATGGCAAACTTGCTTTGAAACCAGATCATCCACGATTTGCAGACTACCGTACGTAGAGCCCATCCAGCGAACCATTTCCAAAGAGACACATGTATCAAAGGACATTGACCCGACTGCTTTGAATGCTGATTCGTATGAGCTTACAGTATACTGGAAGGATTATGCGAATTCTACGATGCAGGCGACCATGATTTCGATCATGTTTTTGGCTATTGCGCAGGTGTCGAAAGAAGAGATGGGGTGGCAATTTGCCAACCAGCGATTACACGCTGCCCTCAAGCATATGGATGATCATCTGAAGGATAACAAGTGGCTGGCCGGAGACGAATTCACTGCCGCAGATACGATGTCAGTCTACGCGGTCACGACACAACGCTACTTTGGACCACAGGTCAACCTGAAGGACTACGGCAACCTGTTGAGGTGGATCAAGGATTGTGCTGACAGACCAGCGTACCAAAAGGCGATGGAAAAAGGTGATCCCGAGATGAAGTTGTTGATTGGCGCAGAGGCTCCAAATGTGGGTCTAATGGAATCGGGTGGTGCTTCAAGCAACCTTTGGAAGAAATGAGAGAGAGGGCATAAGCCTGTAGAGAGACACCATATGACCCGCTATCATTCATGCTGCCAGAGGCTTAGGTATCCTTATCTTTTTCCTGTTTCGATGTGTCTGCCGTAAGCTTCGTCCAAGACTGATCACCGTCGGGATGCTCCAGCTCTCTTTAGACTGCCGAGGTCGAACTCATCGGCACTTGAAGCAGCTGCAGAAGAATCCACGTCACCGAATTGGTTCTGCTGGCGAGAATTACTGCGGCTGTGCTGACGATCACCAAAAAGCGATGTATCGGACGCATCTCGCCTATGGCCACCTTTTTGTGGGCCAGCTCGGACGGTTGTAGCCTCCGGTTCTTGGCCGAGGATGAATGAGAACGGGCTCTGGTCGAGTCGTGGACGTGATTTCAGAGCATCGCCAGAAAGAACCCGATCATTGTTCACTCTTGGAGCGGCTTCACTTACCTCCTCGACGGCCAAATGTTCTAGTGTGGTTGTGGTGGTGTCCCTCGCAAGCTCAAAGTCTGACGGATGCGCCAATGAAGGTGTGCCTTGCTGGGCCGGGTCCTCCTTAGTCATGTGGACTGGTCGCTCCGTGGTAACTTTGTGCGCAGCAGAGGCGTTCATCGACAAAGGCGAGTCGGCCGCCTCAGAAGCAGCATCGTTCGTTGTCATTCTGGAATCTTCTTCGGGCAGTATTAAAGTTGGCTGATCCAAGTAGACCTGGACGAATTGAACTTTTGCAATGGCTGTGCTGAGCTTCTCCACAGTGTCTTCCTGTAGTGACTTTGTGCCGCCTGTGTCGGTGACTAGTCTTTGATACTCCCATAGCTCATCCACGGCACCAGCGAGCAGTTCCGCAAGCTTCTTGTTGCGTAGCTCCAGACTTTTTAGGCGACTGGGGACTGCAGGTGGTCCGGCTGCTCTTCGCCGTGGTGGTGGAGAAGGTGTTTGGGCCTCGCGTATCTCTTGCGCTTTCTTTGAGACCTCGTCGACAGCGCTGCGGACAGCTTTACCACCGCGCGCATAGATGTTTTTGGCTGTGCTTTGCAAGATGGACTCGATGTTTCGAGATTGCCGAGGTGTGCCAGGCGGCGAGATTCCCAAGCGATGTCCAGCACCGCGCACAATGTTGATGCCTGAAAATTGAGTGATGTTTCTCTGCAGAGCTGGAGGTGTGCTTGGTCTACCGGACGCGGGAGGGCGTCCAGTATACTTCAATATGATGTAGCTTCCACCGTCTTTCGTAAGGTGAGATCTTAAGTAGAGCGCATCGAGACCAAAGCTCTGTGTTTCGAACTCTTTGTCCTGCTCGGGATATTTTAGTAATAAACCCAGAGCACTGTTGTAATCTGCGTCCAGTAAGTGCCACCTAATTCTCAGCAGCATGGCTATACAAATGTAGTCCACGATCTCCAGAGTCGCATCTTCGGCGAATATGACATCCCACAAGGCCAGGACGCCTTCGAATTCGAATTCTCTGCCAAAGAGCAGTCTGATCCATCGTATCAGGAAGACTTGCGGCACAATATCCAAACCTTCCAGATGCTTTACAAGTTCAGGATCAACTTGTGGTAAGAGCTCGTTGAAAATATGGCGGCTTCGTGATGCAATCGAGACTTGTCCTTGTCCTTCCGAAACGTACTGAAGTGGTCAGACTGTTTTCACAATTGAGGCAGGAGCAGACTTACGAAGGTTTTTGCACTTTGCATGACCTGGCCGAAAAGCGCAAAGGAGTCATGTTCGATGTGGTCAGCATCAAATACGGCCTTGATTGTGCTGTCTTCGCCTAGAGTCTTGCTACCTTCACCAATGTCTACTGCATCGCTGTCTATGACAAATAGTATAGGAGCAGCAATCTCATGCATACCCTGTCGGTAGCTGGTGTCCGGATTGAGCTTACAGAAAACGAAGAGGATGTCTGTAAGGATGCGTTGAGTATCAGGTTGGCGAAAGTATGCCGATTCTGGCATGCAACGCTCGACGTCTTGCAAGATCTCTGCACGGAGATCCTCATCCTTGTGGACTCGCGACCAGGGAGAAGACTTGCACAACTCTTTAGCTTTCGTCAGAAGACGACGCAATCCTGCTGTTATGTAATGCATACCTCTGTATCTTGACTCAACGGATCAAAGCCGGCGCCTACATCGCTGGGGTTATCTAGATATCGAAAGAAGTGAGATTTGAGAGAGTTGTACGCAGACCGCGAGGCTGCGAGCGTCTTCTGCCACTCGGCCCTGTCCACGCCGTCGAAGAGGAGGAAGGCTTTCCAGCATGCGGAGCGAAGTCCGGTGGTCGCTATCGAGGAGTGAGCCTCGAGTCGGACGGCCTCCTTGAGCGCTTGCAGAGAGCGGTATTGCTGTAACTCCTGCCAAGATGCTCTCGCCTGCTCGAGGCTGCGCATAGTTGGCAAGGATGCTGACGTGCGATGTCGCAGTCAGATTGTATGTTGCCACTTGCACGTTGTCAAAATAGAGTTTATGTTTGTGCAGACGGGCCGCGCCCGATTCGTCATGTGCCACTGCACCCGAGACCCGGACAGGCAGTAGCAGTGCACCACTGCTACCTAGAAACACAGAGACAGTATATTTACTGTTTCCGGCAATAGCTCCACATTTCCTTTTTCCTACATGTACATGACATGCATTCATGACGTCCCTAGACAGCATGCACGTGTACGTGCAGCATGCGTCAGCCTCCTTTCAGTAGCGCGCCACGCGACTCGTCAGATACGGTCAAAGGCTATTCAGAGTACCCAGCTATAACTGCCTATAGAGAGCCGCTAAGGATGCGTATACGAGCCCTGATCGTGGTTAGCGGTGAGTTTCAGAAGGTAACTCACGTCCATCGTCAATCGTGGAGGTAGAGGGCGCCTTCACGACGATTCAGCAATGATTCAGCGAGCCTGTCATGGCTGCACCTATCTCACCAGTGGACCGGCTGGCATTACCACTGCACCGAAGCTTAGATCGGTATCAGCTTAGGTTGTTACCCTGAGGAGCATCCATACACTGAATGCATGGTTATGCCGTGATTGAAACCCACGATGCCTCATTGGTAGACCAGCAGTTCTTTCTTCAAAGGATTGCCAGCCACCCGAATCTGCTACGCTGTACGAAACCGTATAGTGCTCTGCACCTTGATGCCGGCAGGTACCATGCGACTGCCAACAGCGTGATGTGCCACTTGCCCGGGCGGAGGCGTAGACTCCTGTGCATGGCGAAATTACTCATGTCTGTACTCCAAATTCTTTGAATCGATCTGGTTGTGGTTGGATCAACCTTTTTCAGCTGAGCTTTATATGCCATGCAGTGAACCTGAAGCGTCCGACACATTTGGTACAACTCGTCGCGGTGCAGAGCCATTTGGATGCCATTTTCTCCAGCTACTTCCACGAAGCACGGCAATGGCACCATCACTTTCGGAGGTTCCGGCGAGGAAGCGAACAGCACGAGCTGTAAGTGGAAGCCATTCAGACTAGCTCAATGCTGACCATTGCAGTGTGACCAATGTCGCCGCCGTAAAACGGTCAGTGATCTCGTCTCGTGGTATTCCCGACATCTCGCTAAGTTTCATGCTGTAGAAATGCGATGGCAAGCACAGCTGCCATACATGTGCTAGCATCAGGTAAAGTGCTTTTCAAGACACCATTGCGGTTGTGCTTTACGAATCTGACGGTCCACAGACTGGCTTGCTCTTATGGGAACCAGACGGTAGCGACCCGCGAATCGTACTATGTCCAGCACTTGGGTCGCCTCGAGAGCGAGGCCCATCGCCAGCAAGATCCTCCAAGGGCTCTTGAACAATGTCGAGAATCGTACATCGCAAGCCCGCCGTGTACACGAAGAGATACGTTACTCTCTCCTGACGTATTTCCGGATAATGTCCCAGCTGGAGCATCACCTTTTGGGGCAGCTGGGACTTCTGTTACAGGCACATTCCTCGCTTCGCCCAGTGGTCAACTGATGGGCGCTCCAGCCTACGCGATGACGACATCAACGCAAACAGAACCTGCGTTTGGGTCATCAAGAATCGCGGCAACACCGATCTCCCTCTACAATGATTGGCAACCCTGGCACTACGAGCCCATGGTGGTTGGAAGACATTGGCTCCCTCACAATCTCACCCCGTTCGAACGCCATCAAAACTTGGAGATGCTAGCCATGGCCTGCGCACGACCAGATCTTTACTCTGACAATTTCCGCGACCAAGGCCAAAATAATCTGCAGGCAATCTGATGAGCCGATCTTGTACAATAGCGGAGTAAGACGGTTCAGAATATGGGTCACAATGTCTTGCATCGCGTTCGAGAATTTTATATACACTTGGCGGAGGGATTCTCCCAATCATTGCCGGCGTCAAAAGCAGAAGTGTTGGGAGTGACAGTAGAGCGTTGCTGCAGCGAAAGGTTCGTTCGAGCAACGTCAGAGCAACTATATATAAAATATGAATCGACATAAGGATAACGTATACACAGATGCTGAGGAAGTGTACTCCTTTGCAGTGCTCTTTCATGACTACAAGATCCATCAAAGATTATAGGAAAGCCAACTAAGCACATTTGGAGATCACGGTGACGGTCAATATCCTGGCACTGCAAGCAAGCGCTGATTCCGTGGACAATCGTACAAGCTCTTGACATGCCAGCAGTCACTTAGAACAGCTCAAAGTATAAGCATGGCTACGCAACGCCGATATGCTAATGCTACGATCGATGATTAGCTGCGTTATTATTGCCGTTTCAGCAGGTTGCGCCCATGGAGTGACTGTTGCATTGCGTCTATGTACAAGCGACATCCATGCTTACAAGGTACACGTGCATGAGTGAAAGCTTTTACTTGAGAGCATCTCACGCGCTGACAGCCTCGGCACTGATTGTACTTGGCTTAGTCACAGGAGAGGCAACGGCCTCGGCCTTTACTGACGCCCAACTCGTTTCGCGGTATCCACCACGCTCGAAGCTCTTCATTGGCACCAACCCGTACTTCTCGAACATAGCTTTGTCCTCGTCCCAGCCCACGGCTTCGGTCGTCAGCATCTTCTCGCCAGTGAAAACTGCGTTGGCACCAGCAGAGAAGCACAGAATCTGTTCGGACTCACTCATAGTCGTGCGACCGGCGGCAATCCGAATGATCGTAGCTGGCATGACAAGTCGAGCAGTGGCAATGGTTCGTAGGATGGCATCGAATGAGATGCGCTTTTTATTAGAATCGCCAAGCGGAGTGCCCTTGATAGGCACCAAGGCATTGACAGGAAATGACTCAGGATGTGCAGGCAACGTCGAAACAGTGTATATGAGACCGACATGATCTTCAGGTTTCTCACCGAGACCTAGGATACCTCCCGAGCACACGTTGATTCCGGCCTGGCGAACATTCTCCAGAGTTTGTAGCCGCTCGTCGTATGATCGCGTTGTAATAACCGAGGGATAATGTTCTCTCGATGTGTCGACGTTGTGGTTGTAGGCAGTCAAGCCGGCTGCCTTGAGCTCATCGGCCTGGTTCTGATCGATCATGCCTAACGTGACACAGACCTCCATGTCCATGGAACGGATACCCTCAACCATAGCTTTGACATTCTTGAGGCTTGTCTTGCGGCCTCGCATGTCCCGCCAGGCGGCTCCCATGCAGAACCTTGTGCTGCCATTGCTCTTTGCTATCCGTGCCTTTTCCAGAACCTCGTCCACGGGAGACATTTTGGTTGCTTTGAGACCGGTGTTGTAGCGGGATGACTGGGCACAATAGGAACAGTCCTCGCTGCAGCCACCTGTCTTGATATTCATGAGGGTACACATCTGGACTGCAGAAGGCGAGTGGAAACGGCGATGAAGAACACCCTAAGCAAGTCGTGTGGTATGAGCATCACACCGTATAAGTAGTCGCCTTTGGAACGGCATGCAGGTGGACGTACAGCTTGGTGAGCCAGTTCCATGAGCGGAGTATTGTATATGTCACGAATTTCATCCTTGCTCCAATCGTACCTGGGAGTACGTGCATTGACCGCAGCCCATAGAGCGTTGCTGCCTTCTGGCGGTGGTGGAGGGGCAGCGGGGATTGGCGAGAAGGTGTCGTTCACCGGCGTGCTGAAGGAGCGAGTATAGATCGAGGTTGAGCTCTGTAAAGAGCGTACGGCAGCGCGCCGCGGCAAGAGGGTCAACGACATGCTGTCGACATTGGCTTCTGTGAACAAGAAGTGTGGTGTTTGCAATGTCAAGTCGTCCTTCGAACTTACAGTACACTGCCACGGCATTGGACGTGGGGTACGACGGCCCCTCGCTCATGTGGGTGAGCTCCTAGCTGGAGGCCATTGATTAGCTTATCCTGTGCTACGTGCATTCTCATTGGGGGCGGGGGAGGTGACCAACAACGCTGCATGAAGGTTGCTTAGAAATGCTTTAGCGTATATCTACCCGACTACCTACTGCATAAAGATTTTTCGTTGCATGCTAAGCATTCTGCCTGAGGCATCAACAGGACCACAAGATGCACGAAAGCAACAGCCCAGTTTCGCTCAGGCCACTTAAGGATCTTTCTGACGAGTACCTCATCATTTCGCAGCTCATCTTCATCCAGCAAGACCTACATCGAATTCCACGGCAACCTAGCTCATCACAGCTGTTACTTAGTGCGAGCAGTCCTACGTTCCAAACCCCCAAGTCGCAAAACGAGCAAAAAACGCACAGATCTTCAACGTCGACTCCGAGGCGGAAGACGAAGATCTAGAAGAGTCGATAAAAACTTATTTATGTTGTTGAATCGTAGAATCATTGATTATGTGCCGTTGCAAATTGCTGTCCGTCTTGCAGGTGACGGGAAGATGGGAACGGAAAAAATCGAATGAAATCAAATGTAACGTAATCTGAGCAAACAAAGTTGAGCGACACTTACACCACCTATGCATCGATATTCACATCAGTCGTCATCCGACAGCAGGCCAGGGCCCTTATCTAGGCGGATGAAACCGAGCATCAACCATTAGCGCGCCTCACCAAGCATCCTGTACTAGAGTTGTCTAAATCGATCCAATGAACCGTAGACTACTCAATTTAACTGGAAAGAAGATAGTATTTTCGAGGACCTCCTTGCAACGTGTAAAAGGCATACCAAAAGCTTCCCCCAGTTTGTTCGGCTTACCAGTTACTCTTTTTCGCAGATATCCTCTGAAGACATTGCAATACTGCCTCGTTATTGGCATCTCTTGCCACTTCCAACGCGGTCTGTCCATCTGAGTTGAGGATTGTGACATCTGCACCGTTGATGAGCAGAACCTGCGCTGTCTCGGGTCTTCCCGCCCGGGCAGCTTCGTGTAGAGGTGTACCTAGACCAACGATTTTGCGAGTCTCGAAGGAAAGTGCATGGTTGTGGTACATAATATCGTTGACACCGAAATTGCCTCGTTCCAAGATCAGGCGGCAGACCGCGCCGCAGTCATCGAATTGTCGCCACGCGGCATGGTGAAGTAGTTGTCCACTGCTTGGACGACCAGGCGTGTCGAGAAGCAGGTGAATAATTCAAAGTGGCGCGAACTGAACCGCGAAAGAAAGGGGTGTGATATCGATCCCACAAGGAGCATTCGGGTCCGCACCATTGGACAAAAACCATGAGACGACAGCTTCGTCTATGTCCACATCAGGAGTGAGGGCAAGGCTTTACGTAACGTTTAGTAGCGTGCCTGTACCATGTGCAGTATAGCTTACGATAGTGGAGGAGGATGGCACCACTCCACCGGCTCGTTGAGATTCCAGCCGTGCTGAAGGACAAGCGACAGGATTTTTAGCCTCCTTTCGTTGATTGCGGTTTGTATGGTTTCGATGTTCACTGGTACTCCGAACGAAAGCAGTTCTGCCACCAACGGCATCCCGTCCGACTCAACTGCTAGACAAAGACAAGACTGGAGTGCTGATGGCGGCGTCCCGTCGTTCACAAGGGCGTGAAGTCTGGGAATGACACCGGCGTCTGCTACCCGACATCGCGCTTCAGCATCTGCAATGGAGCCGTCTGGTGGTGGTTGTGCCAGCTGTCTGATTTCTTCAGTCGTCAATGGAAGCCTATCATGTATCGATGTGAACTCTGGCAAGTCCGCCATTTCCGTGAGGTTGTGTGGAAGTTGCCAACGCTAATAGACGCGGGGGGGGGGGGGGGGGGGGGGGACTTCCTCGTTCCTACTAACCTTATTTTCTTCTCCACCAAAACCCTGCCTCTTGTTCCCGCTACAGTATAGAAAGGGCCCAAATGTCAGGAACCACTTGAATTTCACCTCCTTTCGACTGATCTTGAGAAATCCGTACTTCGTGAACAGGGACTTCTTCGCACGCCAATCCTAATCGACTTCTAGACCCATTGCTAGGTATACGCAAGGTGATGGCACCGCGAGGCACGTCCTGTGAAGACATCTACACTGTCTCATGTCTCGAACCAGGAACTGATCCGGGACCTACACATGTTCAAGGACCTCTGAACAGGATGATTCGACTTTGTCCTGACAATCGACAAAGATTTGATCCTAAACAAACGTTCGTAATAGCCGGGCTTTGGAACCAACAACCAGCCATGGCAGATGCTATCCGGCTGGCCAACTCAGCACTACAGAGTCTGGGGTTGACACCGGTTTGGAAGAGCTACCCAGTGCTTTCTCCAGAGCAGAATAGGCCTATCGGCTACACTTCTGTACTAGTAGTTGTCCATGCGCGCCAAGTACATAGTCAGGATGTCAGCGGTCTATTTTTGCACATTCTTCTTGCATCTCATGCCATATCACATTCCTCCATTTACTTCATCATGTGATAAAGCGCTTCGCGCTACATACAATTGTGACTGAGCCTGGGGGGGGGGGGGCAGGGGTCGCGCATGGACATGCTACTGTAATGCTGAGAATGAGATGGTCACCCACGCGAAGTGCGACGCGCTGCGGAGGCGCTGATGGATACGCTCGCTGGCACGCTGCCACCCTTTGTCAGAATCATATACATGGCTGAACCTGTCAATGCCTATCATAAGGTACCGTGCCATAAAGCGTAGCTCAAGTCACTTGACCTGCATGAAGTACCTCATGCACGAGCAGCGAGCACTGTAGCCGGTAGAGCACGCTACATTGTGTACTCGAAAATGTGACGAAGATTGAAGAGTGAAAGTCCGACCACCAGTGACGTGGTGCTTGACGTTCTCGGACATGGTCAGGCAGTAGTACAACATGCCTTTTCTTGAGCATTACTACTTGAAGCTGAAGATGCTTATCTGTTCCTTTGCGTTATCTCTCGTGCTCATGATAGATGATATATAGCTGAGATGCGTCGCCTTCTCTTCGGCGACAGCCATGCATATTGATATTCTCGCTGAAAGTGCAGAAACAAGCCCAGATCAGCCACTCGTCCTATCGCTCCATATTTTCTAGATCACTAAGTCTTGGGTATCATGATGCTATGCTGTGATTATGGCTGTTTGCGGCGGCACCGTAAAAGGCCGTTCGCTTTCGTCATTCGAGTATTGAGCTGTTGTCGTGGACTAAGGTCGAGTCTTTCTGGAAGATCTCCTCAGGCCTTCTCGTTGCAGACGTCAGCGCGTCCACATCTGCACCGACGCATCATCCATAGACTGCCAAGACCAAAGCCAATGCAGGAGCCGACGAAGCCTCCTCCTATCAGGACGGTAGCGATGCTAGCTAGCTTGGGATGGTCTTCGAAGATGGCTGGATGATGCGTCAAGACGTTGTCGATGAGCTTCACGAGGGGCGGCTGGAGCCTTAGCAGAACGGATAAGACTAGGAGCAGGTCAGCAAAGTATTGCAGAGATGTCCAGTCGACGACTTACCCCATATGCAGCCGGTAGTCATCATGACAGATCCCCATGTGGGCAGCCCGCTGCACCACAAGATGAAGAAAATGACGAAGGTGGGTGGTGCCATCCACCATCGTAGCAGAAAGCCGAGTGACCAGAAGAAGTTAGCGCCGCTTCCGACAGCTTCTGCGATGAGTGCAAGCGCGCCCATTTTCTCGACGAGCTTCGTTGCGCTCTCGAGGTTATCCATTGTTTTGTGGTGCATCGCATCTAGCTGCTCCAGTGTCATGCCTTGCTTACTGAGCAGCACGTCACTACCGTTGTTGAGTGCCACCATCTTGTGAGCGTGCGAGGCAAAGCCATTGTCAACTTCTCTTAGGTTGCTTACTACTCGAGTAATCACCTCATTTGCCTCATGGAAGTTGCCAGTGATGCTCTCGTATCCTGTCCGGAGTTGCTCAAGCAAGATCTGCCGCTCGTAGTCCTGTCGTTGATATGCCGCGTCAAGCTCCTCTTTGAACTGCTGCACAACAGCGCCCAAGGCCTCCACGTCATCGACCTGTGCAGGGATCCGATCAAGCGCGTTCTGAGTTGCTGCGGCGTACTCATTTGAGCGCGAGTACAAGGTTTGCACGATGTTGGTCAGCTCGCTCATGTCGCCTTTCATTGAGGACATGTTCTTTTGCCACTCGCCAAGAGACTGCTGCAGATTCGATTTTAGGGCCTCCTGACTGCGAACGAGTTCGCTGCTGAAGTCATGCATACTGTTCTTGATGCCTCCGTATGTCTTAAGCAGACTGTCCAGCTCACTTTGCTGGATTTCGACGTTACCATTGATGTCTCTTAGCATGGCCATGAGCTTTCGGAAGAGGTCGATCTGGTCGTCCTTCTCGTGCTCTGTTCGCATTGCTTGACACATGACGAGGCCATTGGTCTTGACAGCGCTGTAAGTGGTCCAGGCGTTCTGATCTTTGTAGAGTTCGTTGAGACAGTTCTCAAGGCGACTGGACTGTGGAGTTTCCTGGCCGTTGAGAAGCTGCACACATACCGAGGGCATCTTCTTCTGGGCGTCCTCAAGCTCACAAGCAGTCATCCTGATCGCAAAGTGCTTCTGATAACCTTCTAGCGCCTTGTCGCTACTGCTCTGCTCGCCGCGGCCGTCGAAGGCTGCACACGCGTTCACAAGGTGCCTCGACGCTGTCTTCTTGCATGTTGGTTCCTTCTCGATATTCACCATGAACGCCTGTATATCTGCAAGAGTGCGTGAAGCTGTCACTTCGAGTGACACAGGCGCACGCAACTCAATGCTGCTTGAGCTCAACCCGCGTGGAAGCCAGTTAGCTGATGCGACATGAGTACGATGACCCAACAGCAGTGTGGCAACGTGCGGATTAAGTGACTTACCTTGTGCTTGGTGTTCGCCGAGCATTGACGTAACTGTCACGATTGCAAGGACTGGACTCATGAACCTAATCATGATGGATGGCGGTCGTTGCAGGCGTCAGTCGTGGCTACGAGTAAGTAGTATTTATCGAGAGATGGCAAGTGAGATCGTGTTGTGGTTTTGCGAAACGTCGTGTGGTTGTGCTCGCACGATATGAGTGGTGCTGATCGGCTTGAGCACGAGTAGCGCACTACTAAGAGAGGGACAGTGATGTTGTAATAGATGGCGATAGAACGAGCCGCATGAGAAGGAAGACAGAAACCGACGTGTCGAAGAGACGGGCACTCAGATGTGCGGCGACGAGTGGCATGTGCCTCTGATAGTGATGGCCTCGAAAGCCATCTCTCTTTTCACTCACTTCGTCTGCCTACTGAGAAATGTGCGGTCACCCGCGTGCGTCGGCAGCAGCCACATGCGCCTGCACTTTGGGGGACGATGGAGGACAGTCGAGAGAAGGAGAGAGCTGGGCTTGAGGAAGGAGCCACGGGACAACTTCGGCATTGCGGAATGAACTTGGACATCGGCTATGTCCAGCTTCGAGACTAACGTAGGAATACCACAATCACTCAAATGGCTACGGAAACGTCACGACAATGTCTACGAGCGTCGAGAGCCTCCGCGAATATCTTTCGATCCAGTCAATGTCGCGACGTCACCCTTCCCGCGTTCCTGGTGCCGGCATTCGTGCAAAGACAGCAGACATCGCCATTCTCGACTTCGTCTCAATGCAAGTCTAAGATCGGTAGTGCACCTTTGACATTACCGCCAGAAGTGACATTCCGTATTCTTGAGCCGCCGAAACAGCCAGGAAGTGCGCAGGTTAGCAGAGGACAAGCTGGATCGATAGTGGAGATCGAAGGGCCGCTGGGAAAGATGAGCTTGCCTCTCCCGCCGTACATGAACATCACCACGCATGAAGAGAACAAGACGCACACTCTGTCTATCCTGGATAAGCAGGATAAGAAGCAGAAGGCGATGTGGGGTGCGCATCCGTGGCAGGCTTCACTTGCAAGGGAATAGATACTGATCGTGAACAGGCACAACGCGCGCGTATCTACAGAACCACATCCTTGGTGTATCGGAAGGCCATGCTGCCATCCTGCGACTAGTTGGCGTTGGTTACCGCGCTACGATAGAAGAAAAGGCACTGGCAGTTGTCGGATCCAAAACATTCAAACAAGAATATCCTGGCCAGAAGATGGTGTCCCTGAAAGTTGGCTACTCGCATCCTATCGAGCTTCTAGTGCCTAAAGGTGTCAAAGCAAGCACGCCACAGCCAACTCGAATATTGCTGGAAGGTGTGGAGAAAGAGGTTGTCAAGCAGTTCGCGGCAGAAATCAGAGCTTGGAGAGTGCCAGAACCGTACAAAGGGAAGGGCATCTTTGTCAATGATGAGACAATCAAGTTGAAGGCGAAGAAGATCAAGTAGATGACTCGACTCGCCATTCCAGAATGTACAGTACTTACGGCACGAGGAAAGCAGCGTGCCGCCTCGATGATACCCAGTTATCGGCCGCCTCCGACTTTGCGTGCACTTCGCCAAGGACATATATCCTTGTCGTCGATGAAGCTGATGTCTATCTCAAGGACAGCTTCGTCGACATGTGAGCCGGAGCCAGCGGTGCAGGCTTTGTTCGTGCCTTTGGGATCTGCGAAGGATCACCTTCTCGGCCACAGACTTGCCAGCGCTTCTGGCGATGCCCTCAGGTTCTGTACTCATAACAAGCTTCAAATTGCCTAAACCCGGTGGGCAGGGCACACGTATTGAAAAGTCTTTACGGAAGCTCCACGAGACAGGATGATGAGACGACGATTAGCAGCCAGAGTTGTACAAGAATGTGCTCGGATGGACAAGATATAGCAGCTCTGTCTCAAGGGCTGAGAGATGCGATATATATCTAGACTTCTCACGGAGTCAAAGCAAACAGCCCATAGTCACGAATCAAGCAGATGGCAAAAGCTCTCAAGATCGCGGGAGCATCCGATAATCATCTTAAAAAGTTCCACGTTGGCAATGTAAGGGATAGGATGAAGACGTACTCCATTGGTTTTGTAGGTGCGAGTAGGCAGCTGGCCTTGGTGAGTCTTCTATCGATAAAGGATTCGGTTTTGTAGCCTGTTCTAAAAAATGCAAGTAACGGTACATCATGCTGAGCACTCATACTACTCCAATACATGATCGCGCCGGTGATTCACTGCCTGCGTGCTCTACAATAGATCCGTGTCTTCGAAAGCCATTTGCAACGTAATCTCGAGCTCTGGCCGTTTTGGCATGTTGTCGGAGGAATGTGGGCAGAACAATACTATCTATTTAGGAAGTCCTCACAACGCTTGACCTGGGCTCGAGACGCATCACTCATCGCAAGCACATCCACAGGCAAATTCATATCCTCTATCCACAATGGACGAACATGCTGAACGCGTTCAACAAGTCTCTGCCACCGTCAAGGGTTTCTACGAAAAGAAGCAGAAGTTTCGTATGGCGCATGGTGCAACGAATAGCACACGAAACCAGTCCATGAAAGAGCGTCGTCACGTCGTCGATACGAGCGAGTTTAATCATGTCCTGTCAATTGACACGGAAAAGGGAATTGCTGTGATCGAGCCAAATGTGCCTATGGACAGATTGGTTGAAGCTACACTGGCCTGTAATCTGATACCGCCTGTGGTCATGGACTTTCCGGGGGTAAGTCAGACGCGGTTGAGAAAAGGTTCAGGACTGATCTTGTGAAGATCACGGCTGGCGGAGGATATGCCGGAACTGCTTGTGAAAGCTCAAGTTTCAAGTTCGGTTTCTTCAACCGCATCGTACGCCAAATCGAGATAGTACTTGGCAATGGTGACGTTGTGACCTGCTCAGACAACGAGCGAGCAGATCTTTTCCATGGCTCGGCTGCAGCCCTGGGTAGTCTCGGAGTCCTTACGTTGCTTGAGGTCCAGCTTGTGCAAGCAACCAAGTATGTCGAGGTGACTTATCATCCTGTATCGTCGTTCGAGGAAGCATTGGCAAGATTTCAGACATACAGCACTCCATCATCCACTTGGGATTTCCTAGACGCAATCATGTTCTCTTCCTCAACGGGCGCTGTTATCACAGGTCGTTATACGAACGAGAAGAAGCAAGGCCTTGCCATTCAACGCTTCAGTGCCCCGACAGATCCTTGGTACGCCTTGCACGTCAAGAGCAAGATCGAGAATAGCAAAGGAGCATCTTACACAGAACTACAACCTCTTCCAGAATATCTCTTCCGCTACGATCGCGGCGCGTTCTGGGTTGGCGACAGCATCTTCGCCCAAGCCCAAGGCCTCCTACCTTTCAATAGCACAACCCGCAGAATCCTCGATCCATTCATGCACACCCGCATGCTTTACGCTGCAATGCACTCGGCTGCAGGCGCAGTATCCACACAGATGGTCCAAGACCTCATCGTACCATACTCCAAAGCCGTCGAGTTCCTCGACTGGTGCACGCAGAAGCTCGAAATCTGGCCGTTATGGCTCTGTCCAATTAAGCAAAGCTCCATGCCAACACTACACCCTCACAGCACCATCGATGTCTCATGCAACAGTGACCCCGCCCTAATCCTCAACATTGGAATCTGGGGCAACGCGCCCTCGGCCTGTGATTTTGATGCCTATTTCTCCCTCAACTCAGTCCTCGAACGGAAACTTCTCGAAGTAGGCGGCATGAAATGGATGTATGGCATCAACCTCCAAAATCCAGCAGACTTTTGGTCACAACACGATAAAGTATGGTATGATGCGCTCAGAAAGAAATATCATGCGGATTGGATGCCCAGTATCGCGGACAAAGCGACAACCACGAAGGAGGAGATTTTTGAGTCTGCAAGAAGCGTGCCAAGACATAAAGTTTGGCCGTTGAGGTGGTTTCCGGGGATTCTCGTGACGTGCTTGTGGAGGGCTTGGAGAACGGGAGAGTGGCGGTGGAAGAAGGAAAGTACGTGGATGGAGTGGGTACCTCGGAAAGAATAGACGTAGTTTGGTACGAAAGACCTGACACATTGTCTTCATTAACGGACCGCCGCGATACAGCAGTGAAATGTACGTGTTATATCCGTGCAGCAATGAATTTCACCCGGCATGCCGTACAGCGGATGTACGAGTGACCGCTATTGGACCGTCATGCACATACAAAAGGTGCGTACAAACAGTTATTGGGCAGAAGACAATCTCCAACATTGACAAGAAAAGGCAAAAAGAATGGCGGACACTGTACCTGAGGTACAGAACGTCTGATCTCGACGTTGGCAGGATTCGAACCTACGCCCCCGAAGGGAATTGATAGCAATTGTCTCGTAGAGACGTTCTAGTCAATCGCAGTAACCACTTTGCTACAACGCCACTTTTCGATGGTGAGTAAAATTTCACAATGATAATGACTTTACCAAAAACTTACCACACGCCACAGTGAACCGAGATTACCCTGTGCATGAGGATGTCTCCATATTCCATACATGATTCGTCGTATAACTACTTTTCGGCTGTTCTGCGTGCTACAATGCGGCAACAATCCATAGACAAGGGCTATACCACAATAAACGTCAGCGACGATTAACATCGAGGGAAGCTATAAATCGCACCGTCGGGGAAAGGAGGAAACAGCCCTAGGATAATGATTCCATGCCGGCCAACGTGCATACATCCGACTAAATGTGCCCAAAGCATATAAAAGATGGCGCTAATACCTCAACGAGCATTTAAATCGGCGTTCGGGTGACATGCATCGATGGGTGGCAAGCCCATGAGGCGGTAGACCTTACGTGACGCTGTGCCACGCATGTAAACCACGTCAATGATGCTGGAGTATTCGAGAGCAAAAGAGACGATCAAAGATGAATGTCTGGCCATGCATGCGTGTTGATGTACATGTCCCTGCTATGCAAATGTCATGCCCCTGCCAGGGGCTGCTAATCGTGTTATCTGCGAGAATAGCGGCAAAGGTGCCATCGAACTGGACCCTCTCAAGCGATGATGATTATCGTGGGATCAAAGTCGATTATTGAACAGGCTGCGTAGTGCAAGAACGAGGTGCGGACATGTTGCCTCCGTATACTCTAGTAGTCAGCTGCAAGCTCTGTTGTAAGCTTCGTCGTTGTGGATTCGTCGCATCGCAGTGATGACAAGCTGACAGCTAGAAGTTCTCGACTCATGCCTGAATTCTGAGGCTGTGCCGTTGCGTGTTGCTTACTAGCAACTTCTTGCCCGATCGTCGAGCTCGACCATTGCTGCTTAGACCCACGTAGCATTACCGCTTTTCTGCGCTCTGCGGCCGGCGCTTAAGCTATTTATTAGCACAAATATGCCTCACCTATCAGCCGGAATAGTGTAGTGGTAGCACGCGTGAAGGGGCCTAGCTGGTATCACTCGTTGACCATGCGAAAGTTGGCGCATCATCTAAGTCGTCAGTACCTTCACGAGGGTGAGGTTCAATTCCTTGTTCTGGTAAATAATTTTTTTTTCTTTTTCAGTGTTGCCGGATCAGATTTTGTGTGGCCAACGTTGACAGTGCTGCTTCGTGGATTGAATACCAGGGCTTTGGCTGCGTCAGCCAAGCAATACTCACAACACGGCGCGCCACCGAAGCTGAAACAGGTGGCAGATAGCAGTGGCGATCCGAACGGCGGGATATCGATGTAGTCTACCTCGTGCTTGTTGACTCAACTTGCCTCAAGGCTGGCGAGCAGTCCGGTCGACACCATCGCTGTGGGAATGTCTGGCAGCCCAGCCTCCCGTATCTGCAACGTACGAATGTTGCTCATAAGCCAAGAGCGAGTGCTTTCCGACGCTTCGAGGCGAACTCACCAATGCTGTCAGCCTGGAACAGAATCTTTTCCGATCGCATTGTCAAAAATCCACTCCCTTCCTTGTGGCCAGGCAGCCAATACCAGGGCATATTTAGTAGTCGACTAAACTTGCCAATCCGATAATAACCATCATGACTTTACTGAGCAATCTTCGTCTCCTGGAGCCCATGACGGTAGGAAGGTACGCATATGTAGTGGCCTGGCACGAAGAAGCCTAAGGCCTTGTTCGTCTGGAAGTGTTTTACACGATAATTGGAACACGCATGATCCTACCGTCAACGGTCAAGAACATGGAGTATCGTTCGCAGATGCAAATGTCTTCATCGCGTCTATCCAGGCCGCTCACGAATTGTGCCTAACACTTGAGGCCAGACTGCCAACACAGCGCTCCGATGCAAGTGCAGATCAGGCCAAACCATGCGGCCAAAGTAATGACAATGCGTCGTAGGTATGGGGTTCGACGAAAGCCGATATCTCGCTGCTAACTGCATGTTTGGCCAGATAAGATGCTTTCTTCGAGAAGAATTTGAGGCCGACTTTCCTTCTTCACACCTCTTTAGGCCGAGTGAAAGCGCAGCAATAGCTGCATGGCATTGCAGGTGCGCGACGGGTTGACAAGCGACGTTGTCCAGTAGTGTAGCATCGATGCGGATGGTGTACGACGTCGTCGCGGCGAGCGAAGTTTCCACACAGTCGCTCAACATTATTAGAGCTAGTAGGCAGGTACCACTTTGTACCTTGCATTAGGTTGCTCGATACTGTACCACATTTGGTTGACAGGCTCCCCACAATGCCTTAGACTTTCTGACATTGACGCCGCAGGTAGCAGGCGGCCCAAAGGGAACTGTGATTCGCATCCCAGCTCTCCTCACGTGACGTTCTACAGCCGTGTTGAAGGCGTATTCGGTACACGGTCTGCAGTAGTGCCAGCTCGCAGCTACGCTGTCGCTAAAAATTGCCCACGTCGACTTCGTTTTCGATGTGGCTGTGGAAGAAGAAGGTGATGAAAGCATGAGCCAGAAATAGCACTGTCCACACTCGGACAGTTGCAGATCGGTGTTTCAGAAGGTTCCCGGCGATCACTCCAAGCCTTGTTTGAGAAGGCAGGATTGAACAGGTATTGGCCTCCTGTGCCAAAGCTAAACTCTCATCACTGAAGTCATGATGCTCATCGTGAGACCGCCTCCATCCTCCGTCACGTTATCTGCAAAGCATACCAACCCGCTCGAGGGGCTGCGACATACTCGCGCGCACGCTCGCTGCACGACGCATGATTACACTCCTCGAACGTCGAGAGTTTGCGGAAAGACGCTCTTCTCAAACGCGAGAGCTCTGTGAGCCCGCGCAGAAGTAATAGCAGAACCACATTCGCTTTGCAGAGCACAGTTCAGACATTCGTCGATACATCTAGCGGCGGGGACTGGGATTGCAGACGCCTCGCGACACGGACGGCTTCCTCGATACCAGATACCGATTGCCTTGACCGCACTACTTCATCGACGATATGGCCACTCTGCTATGGCAACGCGACATAGGCAGCTCGCTGGGCGGCGTCAAGAACTCGTTCTCGAGCTGGGATGCGTGCATGAACAAGGCATACTGTAAATGGCCGGTGATTGTAGCCATAATCATAGGCTCTTCGATTGTCCTCTCGCTAGTGTGGTGCTGCGCTAGATGTCTCTGCTGCGGCGCCCAGTGCTGTTGTGGTTGTCTGTCCTGCTGCAACGCATGCTGTCCCTCGCCAAGAGGATCTAAGAAGCACGATGGATATCAACAAGCACCTCATACGCCATACCACAACGACTACTATCAGCCGCCTCCTCCAACGTACGCGAGCGGTGCAGCAGGATATCGTAGTGCGAGCGTGCCGCAGACTGCGACCTTCGATGCTCCAAGCAAGAGCACGAAATTCAATGAGGATTCATTGCCTGCAATGCCGAGCTGGGATCATGCAACAAGTCGGCGGATAGAGCACCCTGGCGACGATTTCGAGCTGGAGAAGTTCGACCAAGGAGCGACCAGCCCAGAGCGGCACTCGCAAATGCTCTATCAGAACCCTGAGCCAGACTATGGAGGCAGCCAGCAAGACAGCCTGCTCCAGAAGCAGGAGGCAGGGAGATACTACGATGGCGGAAACACTCCTATCACGGCAGCATCTCGCTCTACAGGAGACCTAGGTATGATGACGGCCAACACGGCCGCATCTCGCTCTGCTGGTGATCTTGGCATGATGACAAGTGCCACTCACAACACGGCCGCATCGCGCTCTGCAGGAGACCTAGGCATGATGACAGCTGCAGCGCAGCCTTACCATGATCCTCAGCAGGCAACATATACATCGTCGCCCTACGGTCAGCCTACGAATCGTGGGCCGGTCTCCCCTTCGCCATATGCACAATACGGTGAAGCAACATCACCCGTGTATGGCGCAAATCGTGGACCGGCGTTGCCTGCGCAGAACTTCCAGCAAGATTACACGTCACCTTATGCGCGCGATACAGCATCACCCGCGGCATTCTCCTTTGAGGAACCGGTCACTCCTTACGGGCAGACCAACACAGTGTACGGTGGTGCGAATCCAGAATACCACGGTGCTCTGCACGGCGGAAGTGACGATGCCTATCAAGCAAGCATTGCTCCGAGTTACCACACCGCTCCGCCAAGTGACTTGGCATTACCCAACAGTCCACTTGGAGGAGCGGCCTACCCGGGTCAGCAGCAGTATCAGGCGTATGGCAATCGCAATGGTTCGACAAGTGGGAGGAAACCGGTCCAGGGGTCGTGGAGGGAGGTTTAGAGTTTATAGCGCTGGCGTACAAGGGCGTCCGGCGCGCCACAGTCTTGTCTACGCGTAGACGGTGAGGAGTATGAATGCATAGACAAACATTATTGGTTTTTATGAGTAACGATCTAGCAGATGTATGCTGAATGTCTCGCACAAGTGGATCGTGCTATGTTGCGTGCGTAGTCAGAACAGAGCTATTGACGTTTCACGGTCAACTCTGTTCGAATTCTATTCACAACAATTGGATCCAAGGCATCACAATCTAACAGATGTTCGTTGAATGTCTCGGATCAAGGTGGTTCCCGCCGTGCCTCTTCGACATGATTCAGGACTCCGTGGAGCATTCCTAGATAACATCAGACTGAACGATGTGCTTTTCCACGACAGCCATTGGATCCAGCGAGTGAAAAATTAGCATTCGTGCCTTGCATGTCTCGGTCGCAGAGCCCATAGTGGCAACTGTAGTCGGTGAAGACGGCAGGTCGTCCGAGATATGTATCAAGAACTGATGCGGTGCCCGAAACATTTCCTCACGTCTACTTCAAGTACTCTCGAAGGCTTACGTAGTCGCACCAATCTAATGCAGTGGAGTTCGAGTGTTCGCCGCGAAAGGGCCGGGTTGTGCTAGACCAGATCATGTTCGTTGTGGACGAATGGATTAGATCATGTCCCGTCGAATGTACCGACCCAGTCTACAGTAGGTGGCGAAGAAAGCAGACATGTCGTTCAGATCAAGCCAAGCGGTAGAGAAAAGAAGATATATCTGGTTGTAACAGTAGGGTAACTCATTTCTCGTCCTCGTGGCTAGCATGCGAGATGCACGAGTGCGCCCCGCTAGTGACGACATTCTCCCCGCAAGTGGTCGGCGGGCCGGAGAGCTTCCATTTTCGATCAAGACCTGATGCTCCAAGCGTTTTCTTCTGCGGCGTTGCTGCATGGTCAGCTTCCACCGTGCGGATAGACCAGACCACCAACAAGCCTGCTGCTTCTGCTTCCAGCTCCACAGACTCCGCCGCCTCGTTCCCGAACTCGCTCCACACCGCTGTCCACGATTGTCGCTTGTTTGCGTTTGTTCCCCGTCCCGCTTGATTCATTGCAAGGCTCGCCAACCTGGCACATCACGGCAAACATCATCGTTCTTACTCTGCGCCCTCCCAGCCTCAGGAGGCGCTCGCTCGACTTAAGCTTGATAGAAGTGAACCGCAGCTGGAAGCAGAGGACAAAGAGCTTCCGTTCTTACGAGAACTTCGAGGAAATAAGCCTGTTCATACCACACTCCGACATCGAATCGCAGAACCCACAGCCCTCGTCACTCTCGTCGTTTTAGTATTGCTATTGGTCTCGCAGATCATTCTCCAATCTCCATATAGCTCTATTTTCTCCCTGCGAGCTCGATACCCGCCTCCACCACCACAATCGTGCCCGTCGCCGAACCCTTTCGTCTCAGAGCTCTATTGCAGAGCTCCTCCTCACGTTCCCGGAAGTCTTTACCATCAGAGCTCTCGAAGTATGGCCTTGGCTGAGGCAGCGGAGCGCGTAGCCGCCGAGTTTGAGTACGCCAAGGAGGATGTAAACAGAGGTGTACACGAGTTCATCCGACAGATGAACGAGGGTCTCGGTAGGAGCGGCGCAACAATGTCACAAATCCCGACTTATGTAACAGCTGTACCGAATGGAACAGAGAAGGGTCTGTATATGGCAGTGGATCTGGGCGGTACCAATTTTCGAGTTTGCTCGATACAACTTCACGGTAACAGCACATTCAGCTTAACGCAGAGTAAGGTCGCGATACCAAAAGACTTGATGGTTGCCAAGACGAGTCACGAACTGTTTGCGTTCTTGGCGAAGCAGATCGAACTTTTCTTGGAGACACATCATGGCGAGCATTATCAAGGACGGAAGGAAAAGAAGAGTTCGATGTTCAGCGAGCGGGATGAGGATGTCTTTAGCTTGGGCTTCACATTCAGCTTCCCCGTGCAGCAGTATGGCATCAACAAGGGCACGCTGATTAGATGGACGAAGGGCTTCGACATTCACGATACTGTAGGCAAGGACGTCTGCGCGCTGCTGCAACAGGAGATCGATGCGCTTGGTCTACCTGTGCGAGTGGCAGCCCTGGTTAACGATACAGTCGGAACACTGATGGCAAGATCATACACATCACCTGGCAAAACTGGCACACTATTAGGTGCTATCTTTGGTACTGGCACGAACGGCGCATACGTGGAGAAGCTAGACAAGGTCACAAAACTGAGTAAGATGGGTTCTGCGGCGGGCGAGGTCGACAGAAGCACTGGCGAGATGATCATCAATACCGAATGGGGCAGTTTCGACAACCAACTCTCAGTCTTGCCGAATACACCCTACGACCGCGACCTCGATAGAGAGAGTGTCAATCCTGGTATTCAAATGTTCGAGAAGCGCGTATCTGGCATGTTTCTCGGCGAAATCTTGCGGCGAGCACTCCTAAGCTTGGTCAACGATAAGAGTGTGCCTCTTTTCACTGACGAGCACAGCAATCAGAACGACGTTCACAGTACGACGAATATTGACAAGAATTCGCCATTGTACAGACAATGGGGTATCGACACCTCATTCTTGTCAATCACATCTGGAGACAACTCTGCTGGTCTCAAAGTGACGCGCCAAACTCTTGATAAGGAATATGGTGTTACAGCTGCATCATCTGAAGACGCCGAGGCGGTGCGCCTCATTGCGAGTGCAATTGGCAAGCGTGCTGCGAGACTTTCTGCCGTGGCTATCGCTGGAATTGTGATTGCTACAGAAAAGCTGAAGAAGCCCAGTAACATCTCGACCGCGAATGATGCTAGCCGCCAGGACAGCGGGGATGATATTGTCGATATCGGTGTAGATGGTAGTTTGGTGGAGTTCTATCCTCGATTCGAGGAGTATATCCGTGAGGCACTGAGAGACATTCCCGAAGTCGGACCGGAAGGTGAGAAGAAGATCAGGATCGGTATTGCAAAGGATGGAAGTGGTGTTGGTGCGGCCTTGATCGCGCTCGTTGCCGACAAGGCTATGAAAGGTCAGTGCTCTCAGCCCAACTCTTAATGCGGGAGGCCTTGCTAAACTACGCGATAGTGTCTGCGCCTTCGATATCGTCATCAGGTGGTAGCCTGCTCGGGAAGTTGATCGCGAACATTAACAGGAGCATCAGGTATCGCGTGTAAGACCAAATGCCAGTTGGAGTGCGCACAAATACGTTGGATAAAGCAGTGATCAGGATAGCGCATCAACAGAGAATTGATAGTGTAGCATGTTGTATGTAGGCGGACACATTGTATCTAGCAAAAGCGCTTGTATAGCACGTGGAATGAGAGGGTACTCAGCACAGAGCCTTTGTGCCTCCTTCCTGACAGGTCCACGAGTTGCGGACGCAAATGACCGAACCTCTACACGAGCTTTATGAGATTCGAGTAGCACGAGATGCGGGTGCTACGCAGAAATAGATCAGATGCTGCGGCGTCCCGACCGGCTCTCCAAAACCACGGGACCTCATGCGGCGGCCGTCACGCAATAGGCGGCTTCAGACTTGCATACATTCACTTAATGCCCACGACGATTTACAAATATGGAAGAAGACCGTCCACGCGCTGATACTAGTTATTTTACGTGCACCACGCGATGGAAGGAGCGGGCTTCGAAGGAGCCCATCTAAGTAGCTGGCTGGACACGACTTCATTCTCCTTAGATGGCGACCCGGAGAACGACCATCCGTGGATGCATACATTCGACAACATCCCGGCAGACAATTCTCACTTCGACACGTCTACAGACAGCCATGATATGAGTGCCACCCTGCTCGTCATGGAGATGGACTTGGACCAAGACACTCAGCCATCAAGCTCCCGAGTGGTCTCATCGCGCAGCAGCATGTCAAAGTCGAGCTCCTGCTCAAGTCTGAGCAACAGCTTTGAAGCTGATGCTACTCCTCGGCCAAGACTTCGCCGGATCGCTGGCGGCTACCGGTGCAACCATTGCAAAGCCACTTTCGATCTACCAAGCGACTTGAGACACCATGAAAGGAAGCACATCCCAAAGAACGATCGACCACACGGATGCGCGGACTGTAGCGAGCGCTTCCTATATCCCAAGGATCTTGCGCGGCATGTAAGGAGGAAACATCCTTATGTCACTAGGGACGAGCAGGCTTGCGAGGCGCTCTCCGCACCAGATAGTGAAGCCGATCAAAGCACCACTCTTTACCACCAGGTAACGGTATCGTCGGGAATTCTGGAACACTTGCATTTGGTCGCCACTTCGTCGATGCCCAGCGCTAGATTTAGCATGAATCAGGTTGCTACTGGTCTGCCACCCCCTGATCCTTCCACTGTACTGCAGTCTGCCATTGATCGCATTCATGAGCTCGAGCATCGCAACAACAAGCTCTCTACAGAGCTCCAATCGATCGGTATCCTATACAGGCACCACAAAATATGTACTTCGTGCGGCTATGCCGAAGTGCAGCATGAGCACTGTCATGTCCCGTGCCCGAGACTGGCGAGGAAGTGGCTCCAGGGAATTGAGGCCTTGTTCCGGAGGAAAAAGAAGTCTAGCATACCTGACGTGGCTACATTCGGTGCCATGGGAAGACTTGCGGATGAGCTTGCAAGACTTTGATGTTGCTGCAAGTCTAGATAGTATGGGCGTCCACATTCTACACAAGATTTGTAAGCAGCTGTCACGAACAGGCTGGATAGACTTTCGCCTGCTGTTGTGGGTGATAATGGGTCTGATATGATGCGTCGCGGACGAGGTTGCGGGAATGTACGGCGGCGTGGAGCTCAAAGGTGACTCCTGCCGGCGTGTCAACGACCTTCCTGCATTGATTAGTATGCAGTTCACAGTGGCTTTGACATGCCTCGACTCCCTGAAAACACCGACAATAGTAAGGATAGAGATATACTACAGAAGTATATTCTCGCCATCACGACGCCGAGATTCTAATAGTACGCCGGACCTGCCACTGCTTACTGCCTCAGCCAAGGGTTTGATCTCTTTAAAATATGGCGTCGAAGTGAATGTAATTGCCTTTGTACAAGAAACTCGGTCTTGAAGAGACGTTGGGTTCGCAAGACAGGAACGGGAATATGGCTTGCACCGTGGGTCCACCGAGTACGTCTCGCGAAATGCCATCTGCACTACAACGCTTTGCTCGACAGCGATAGTGTGAGACAAAGTAAGCTCCTATGTCCCAACCTTTCTCGATCCCGGAACATCGTGTCGGTTGCCTTCGTCGTGGCTGTGATCAATGCCGTTATGATGAACGAGGGAGGATATCACGTGTGTTGATCACACATGTTTCCATCATTGACCGAATCGACGACGTAGTGTGGGTCTGGTCACGTTTAGGTATGTGTTCGACCTCAGCAACAAGGATTCCGAAGAGTAGCTTGAAATGCAGTTGACAGTTTCTGTGGTCGTCACATGGTCATGATTTCGTGTTGATAGCTTAAATATTACGCCTTGCTTAGGCAAACGATGTCACAGCTTCGGCTTTGCAGCTGCCTCGCCGTCACCACTACTCCTTGCCAATATCCATTTGATGACATCGTTCGCAAACGTGAACTTGTCCTCGCCTGGCTCCGCATGCAATTTATGATACCACCCCTCATAGACCCTATACTCCTTATCCTCCAATCCACATCCCTCAAACCATTTCCTGGCCGCCGGCTCGCTCAATATCTCATCTCCGGTTCCGAACCCAATCCACAGACTCGTCTTCTTATCCAGCGTGACCTTTCTCTCTTCCAGCTCTGCTGCACGATCCAACATACCTGCTAATCCCTCCAGTGTCCCAGTGTCGTGGCATAGCGTGTCGGCGTCCCATTCTTTGCACACGTCCGAGTCACGACATAGCTTCGTCGCATCGAGCTTTTGGAGCATTTGGCGATGAGGAAGGACTTTCCCAGCGAGGCGGCCAAGGGTGGAAACGATGATGCTGGGTTTGTGCTTCAGGGCGATGAACGGTGACTCGCCAAGGTAGCCTCGTATTTGCTTCTTCACGAGCGGATCACCTTTGGCTGCGTAGTAAAGGATTTCGCCACCACCCATGCTGTGGCCCATGAGGAACAATGGTGTGTCTCCACTGTCTGCGGGTAAGCTCTTGATGAAGTGTGTGATGTCATCCATGACTTGTTTGGTGTTTCCAGTGAGGCCTTTCTGGCTTGGATTGTGGACGCTGCGACCCCATCCTCGTTGGTCGAAGGAGTAGGTTGCTATGTTGTGCTTTGCGAGTTCAGGGAAAAGGACGCCGTAGAAGTTGCAATGGTCGCTGAAGCCGTGGATGAAAACGAGCCGCGCTGTGGGAGAGGTGGAAGGAAGCCACGATTTGGTGTATAGCTCGTGCCCATCGGGCGTGGTGAGCGTGCTCTCGTGGGTTGTATAGTTGTCGGTGGCCATGCTGCTGGGAACGATCGATACTTTGATAGAGTGATGTCGGGATGATCGGCTAGGGACCTCGGGAGCACTTTTGACTTCAAGTTCGTCAGCTCTTCTTGTCTCCTGATGATACTGCACATTCTGCTTGACATCATGAGGATCACGGCAACATCTCATACCAGTTCCTCACGGCTGTGCTGACTGATATTTTTGTGTGTGCGAATGTGCAACGAATGCGATACTGGATGCTCATGCTGATCAGTCCGAGATTGATCAGTACTCAGGCATGGCCTGCTTCAGCTTCAGAATCTCACTATAGCCGCCAGCAAGGCATTGTTGCAGTCTATGCCTGACGTCTTTCGATGCTGTCTAGAAATTGCACTTGTCTCTAGTCCAACAGAACTTGCGTGCATGAGCACAAAGATATCTCAGACTGCAATGTTTCAAGTAGTGCCTGTGTGAGACGTTGTAGCTGATGCTCGCAGCCTATATAGCCGATGACATGAAGGACACTTTGAACCTACTCAGAGCGCTTCTACAGCAGCCAAAGCCACCACCGAACGCTGACAGATATGAACAGATTCGGGCCCCCTCGACCACCTCGGTACTACATCGATACATCTAATCCTAACGGCAATAGATGCATGAGAGCCAAAGTCCAATTGCTTCGTGGTGTGTGTATTGTAGAAGAAGACGCATTGTTCAGCTTTGAGGCTGGGCCTCGAATCCTGCACGACATCGATGCATTTCCCAACAAGGCCATCACGAAGGAAGCTGTCGCTAGTCTCTTGACTACAACTGCTTCAGATAGTGTCCAGAAGCAAAGCATTCACGACCTCCATCATGACGGCACTCTTGATAACGAAGACGAGATCTTGGAATCAATCATTGAGCACAATGCTTTCAATGAAGTGAGGGACGTCAATGGAGTAAAATACATCTCTCTCTTTGTCTACGACCATCTCAGCAAGATTAATCACTCTTGTCGTCCCAATGCCATCGTTCGTTGGAATCAAAATCGAAACAATGGTAACGGACGAGGCACGCTCTATTCTTTGACATCTATTGGACCGGATGAAGAAATCACGATTGGTTATCTGGGAAACGTCAAAGCCTGCCTGCAGTCTGCGCACGGTCGCAAGGTGATCTTGAAGAAAGAGTGGGGCTTTACCTGCGAATGCGAGGCGTGTAGGGAGGATGGCGACGACGATGACAACGATCGCGAAGCCGCCCTGGCGCGCTATGACGAGATGGACGAAGTCACGCACGATACCGCGCGTAGGGTCGTGGCATGCAACTCCTATGTTCGGCTACTCAAGGAGCTCAGCATTGCAGATGAAAAGCTTGCCTATGCATATACTACGAAGTACGAAATCCTGATGGATCAATACCTGGCCAGCAGACAGAACTCTGGTCAAGCCAGGAAACTAATGAAAGATGTTCAAGAAGCTCTCAACTCTGCTTACGACCTACAACGTCGCTGCTTTGGGGATGACCACCCGGAAGTGCAAGCGTTCCAAAAAAAGCTTTCTGAACTAAGTACACATCGCGACCAGATGACATCGCCTCTGCGAAAGCGACTAAGACAGCCATGAATAGGCGACACCCGGACGCGCATCATTTCTCTCGCACTGAGACTGCACCAGCATTGGAGCGTTCACATAGCAGTAAACAACGTGGAATTATGGTTTTTCTTTCCCCGAAGAGTATCACATCACGCGATGTATCACATCTTCCATACGCGGAATTGGTTGCTGGTTCAAGCTCACCTGTAAGTCTGTTACATCGACAGCATGTCTGCCTTTGAGAATATTCACTGACTCACATCGCAGGGGCGGGGCTTTCGGCTCAACAGCCTCGTTTTGCGCTTCATCATAGCCATAGATCATTGTTCTCAGCTCGCTCTTGCGCTGTCGAGCAACTTAGCATATCTTCGATGCCTTTAAGATGATCAAGGCTTGTCTGCATCGCTTTTTGTAGCCCATTAAACACGACCGTGTTATTGCACAAGCCACATACAGTGGCACAATTGTTTCCGCTTCCTCGCTCGCCTTTCGGCACTCGCTTAAACTTTCCTCCAGCCGCAACGGAGCGTTCTCCTGGCAGCACGCCATTGCTCGACGTTTGCTCATTCGCTTCACGTGCTCCTTCTCACCGCGTCTATGCTTCCTTGATCGCTTTTGGTCCTGTTGCGTTCTGATCGTGTCTAAACTCACCTTCGCAAATTGCAGCGATTCGCAGCCTATACCACTGGACAGACATAACCTAATGACGTACAATATATTAATGGAAACGATCTGCTGAGCATAAATCCGGACTGTATGCTAACATCTAGGACCGTATCTAATCACATTCCAGCTACCGTCTCCTCGAATCGAAGGATGGCGACCCCGGGTCAACTCCAAAGCACCGGCATCCCACTCCTCTATAACACAGAAGCCATAGAAGCAGACTATCCCTTCGACCTAGGATCATACAGCCGCAGAATCACCACCAAAAATAGTTCGGCGCAAATTTGGTTCGATCGCGGCCTAATTTGGTCCTATGCCTTTAACCACGAAGAAAGCATAAAATGCTTTCAACGAGCCCTTCGCGATGATCCCCAGTGTGTAATGGTACTCTGGGGAATAGCCTACGCTCTCGGACCTAACTACAACAAGCCCTGGAAAGACTTTGACGACGAAGAACGGGCGACGAATTTTACTTGGGCGAAAGAGAACATCGAGGAGGCAAAGTTGGGTGTAGATGATGGTGAGGCTGAGCGGGAAGCGACGCCGGTCGAGAGGGCGTTGATTCGGGCTATCCGGATGCGGTATCAGGACGTGGATGATTTTGAGGTTTCGAACCAGGATTACGCACAGGCTATGGAGATGGTCTACGTGGAGTTTGGGTATGATTTGGATGTGGCAGCGCTATATGCGGATGCGTTGATGAATTTGACGCCTTGGGCGCTATGGGATCTGCGAAGTGGAGAGCCAGCCGAGGGGGCGAGGACATTGGAGGCGAAGAAAGTGCTTGATGATGCTATTGCGATGCCTGGAGGAATGGAACATCCTGGCTTGTTGCATCTGTATGTGCATTTGATGGAGATGAGCTCCCGCCCTGAGGATGCGTTACCCGTTGCGAACCGGCTCAGAGGGTTAGTACGAGATGGTGGACATCTGCATCATATGCCGACCCATCTGGATGTGCTATGCGGCGATTGGAAGGGAGCTATTGTATGGAACTCCAAAGCGATCGATGCAGATCAGAGGTGGGTATCGAGGGCTGGCGCGCTGAACTTTTACTCCCTGTACCGCTCGCACAATTACCACTTTCGAATTTACGCGGCCATGTTCGCTGGTCAGAGTGAGGTCGCGCTGGAGACAGTGACGATGCTTGAGGCCTCACTGCCCGACGAGCTACTAAGACGAAAGTCGCCACCTATGGCAGACTGGATGGAGGGCTTCCTCTCTATGAGAGTGCATGTACTGGTCCGTTTCGGTCGATGGGAAGACTTGCTTGCGTTGAAAGTGCCAGAAGATACGACGCTGTACTGTGTAACTACTGCCATGATCCACTATGGTAAAGGAGTAGCACTGGCTGCTACCAATCGGGTCGAAGCTGCGACGAAAGAGCTGCAGTCATTGAAACAGAGGGCAGGAATGGTTCCTGCAAGCAGGACCATTTTCAACAATAGCGCCAATGACATCCTCGCGGTAGCATGTGCCATGTTGCAAGGCGAGCTGGAATACAGTCGTGGTAATATCCGTACGGGCCTGGATTGGCTACATGAAGCAATCAAGCTCAGCGACAATCTTCCATACGACGAGCCGTGGGGGTGGATGCAGCCTCCTAGACATGCGCTGGGCGCGTTACTTCTCGAGCAATCCGTGATTGACGAAGCTATGTCAGTATACAAGGCCGACCTTGGTATCGACGACACGCTGCCGAGGGCGCTAAGACACCCAAACAATGTGTGGGCGCTTCATGGGTATCAGGAGTGCTTGTACAAGCTAGGTCGGCTCGAGGAAGCAGCTGAGGTCAAGGAACAGGTAAGGCTGCTGGAGGCCGATGCTGATGTGACTGTCGACTCGTCATGCTTTTGCAGGAGATCAATTCCCTGAATGTCTGCGTCGTCATGCATGCTTCAGGACATCGAGAATAGTCCAGATGTCGTGCAAAGGGCAAGCATGTCCAACAAGTGCACCACCGCCCTGGGCATCTGTGTCGGGAAATGGCCCGCGCGTCGTGGGGCCGTGCGTGTGCAGGCTGCATAAATTGCTCGCGCCGCCCAACGTCGCGTATTCTTTCTCCCTCACATCCTCCTCCACTCTGCGCCCTCCTCGCCGACCCTTTTCCCCTCTTCTCGTTGCGCGCTTCTCGCGTTACCTACCTACTAGGTACTACCTAGGTACGGCCTACCTCGAGCGCGATTCAAGGTTCTAACGCCTCGCTATACTATTGTCTACCTAGGTACCTAGGTACTTGCCCGGTACTATATAATAAATATATAGCTTTACTATAGATAGTACTACCCTACTCTCTATATACTATACTATAGTATAGCGTAACACTTTTAGCGGTTTAATACTTATTATATATATAGCTTTATACTACTATCTAATAGAAACTTCAAGGAGGTATATTGTATAGGTATTGGGAGGTACGCTATTATAAGACTACTTAATAGAGTCTACTAGTAAGTAGAGCATTAGGCTTAGATAATAGGGTAGGAATAACTTAATTACTATTATAGATAGTCTATAAAGAGAGGTAGAAACTTAGATAGAGTATATATAGATTTTATACTAAGCTCTTAGATTCTAATAGGTCTATGAAACCTAGGGTATAACTCCTTCTATATAAATAATTAGATTAGTAAATAGTATTAAGTAGTAGCTTAGAGCCTTATATAGGTAGCCTAACTAGTAGAGGCTTAGCGCGTCTAAGGGCTATATATTCTCTATCTTTAATAGCTTAAATAAGATAGTATCTCCCGTATAGACCTAACTACCCTTATACTCTTTAGTTAGCCTTATTTAATAAGACTTAGTTAACCCTAGCTATACGTAAGCTATATGCTTAATACTAGCCCTTACTACTAATCCGTTAGTAGTATATATATAATTAATAACTAATACTATTTAGCCTAGTAACTAGTCTCCTTTACCTTCCCTCTTATAATATAATATCTACTTTTAAGTCTCTGTCTATTAGCCTCTACTAGTTTATATATTTATATAATATATTTAATATACTAAGTAATCTATTAAGTAGGTTAGTTATATTAAATAGGTTAATTATACTAAATAGGTTATTATATTTAATGCGCTGTTGATATTAAATTGTATAGCTATATTAGAGTATATAGCTACTTCCTTTAATGTGATAAACCAAGACAGCACGCGCAGCGGGATGAATGTACGCAGTCAAATGCGATACTTTGGCGAGCATGCTGAGAAATACTCAGGTACGAGTGTCTCGCTCCACCTGTCTCGTTTTCCTACGGATTATAGGTGCATTACTCAGACAGACATCAACATCCAAGCATGTGGTGTCCGACCAACCAGGCGTTCTCACAACATGAGGCATGCGACAACCTAGGCGTCAGACTATCCCTAGTGCAGGTCTCGGCGTGGGTTGTCTCGGATCGCGCCGAAGAATCTCGAGTCGGCCGCTGACTGTAGGCGTCAACCTCCTTCACAGATGTCGTTTTCGCAGAAGCAACGGAAGCCGGATCTCGACAGAGATACCGACAAGACTGTCCCCGGGCGCCTCCAACCAATCAGCATACGATAAGGCTTGACGCCGAGAAGCCCATCACAGATAGACGCCTTCCGAAGCCTTTGGTGTACCTCGCTGCTTTCTCTGGGAAGGTCATATCCAATCGAACGGCGCCACTCCGGTGAGCTTATGCGGTTGCACCTGTACCTGTGCCGCTGGCGCTTCGACGTGGCAGCTGTGGAGTTAAAGTTAAAAGCTGTCTTCCCCCGCAGTCTGCAGCCTTTCTCAGACTCGATACCTTAGCAGTGCCTTCATCGCGCCTCTTGTAGAACATAAGGTGCACCATCCGGCCAAATTACACCCATCACTTATGTTCTGAATACGGGACTCCGATCATCTACCTTGTCAGCCCGCCAGCCGTGAGGATATCTGGTACGAGCTACTGCCGTCCGTTGTAGGTCTTGCTGGCCATGTTTAAAGTCCTTAAACTGATCCAGATGACAGATCAGCCGCAATGTGCAAATCAGAGCTTATCAAGTATCAGTGCGATTGCACGAAAGAAATGGAATTCATTCAATGCGATGCTAGGAAAAACACAAACAATACCAAATGTGACAAGAAAGACATCGAGAAGACAGTGGTAAAGGTCTCGGAGAATTATTGCAGCAAGCACTTGGTGACGGACTCGGCGGCGAGGAAATACAATAGGTAGTTGATTGGGGATTGGTGTGCTGGCGCTTTCGTGCGGAGTTAATTTGTAGGCGTAATTCTACAGCTCGATAGCATGAAGGGCTCACTGTGTCCATTTGGTCATCTTGCAAGCCTTAATTGAGAATAAGCTGATGAGCGGTAGCGCGCATCGAGTTCGCAATTATCCCTTCAAGCTTTTAGAACCATTGGCATTACGGCGTTGCTGCCCTCAGGTCCTATAGCTGAAGTAGCCACCCTGTCTACAGAGTTGTGGGAGATTTGGAGGCTCCAAACTGCCGTTGTTGCTTGCCTCCCATATTCTCTGCGCTGGCTTGCAGTTTTCGTAGTGCCGCAAGAATGAAGCAGGAGAGTAAACCATATCTCGATGCTTGAACATAGCATCAGTGGTAGACTTTGTCTCTTCTATCGCAAGTTGACATCCAGCGCAGGACATGCCCGATTGTATCTGTACCGTCTTTGGATTGAAGAGCGGAAACGTGGTACAGCTCATAAATGCTAGATGGGATTGCGTGCTTGCCATGTTTGTAGGTAGTTCTGGACCGGCGTGGTCGGCGTGGTAGAGCGACAGAACACTCTGGAGCGAAGTGATGTGCAGCGATCTCTTATATGGTATCTCTTTCATCGTGTAAATTCCTGGTTTTGTCTTCAGGGTGTGCAGACTTTTGATTGAGGGTGCAGACAATCTCAGAGCTTTTTTTGCACTTCCGACAGTCACAGCCGCGACTTCTGAGCTACCCGCTCGTAGACAAGCTGAACAGCAGCGCTGCCAGTTAAGCAGGTTGAGCATATCGCCGAAGCTCTGTTGGCATGTCGAGCATAATTCTTGACACATGAGGTGGTACAGATGGGATAGCGTGATACCGGAGGCCGACCCCGTCCGTAGCATTGCGCAAACACAGTTGCTCGCGTGTGTAGCAATGAGTTTGTATTCGCGTAAGGAGTTGAGGACTTCTCTTGCTCGGCGATTAACATGGCGGAACATGATCAAGGAAGCCAAGTCTAGTTCCAATAAAATGGCGCTCAAGAGTTCGACAGGTAATTGATCAAGCATGCCGAGTGTATCGGTGGGAGGAAGAGCAGACGACAAGAGCATTGTCGTCGCGTCTGCACATTCTTGAGGTGAGAACGATATGGCTGCGAGATCAAAGTCGCGTCGGTGGTACGCGCTAACGCGTAGAACAGCCTCCATGATGGAGTTGAGTGTACACAAAGTAATGCAGGTGTGTTTCTGCCCGGGGGAGGGCGGGAGCTTATTGTGGAATTCGATGAAGTTCTCTCGGATCGTGAAGAATGAACCAAAGGTAGATTTTGGAGTTGTGATAGTTGTGAGGGCAGCACTTCGAGTTCTGCAGGCATGTTTAGATTCGTGGAGATGACTCAGCCACGTGATTTGCTCCAAACTACTCCTTGAGTGTTATGCCTGATCCTGACAAATCACTGATTTGAGATGATGGGCTTCAGGCCATTATCCAGGGATATGTATATCAGACCAGATTCAGGTAGAACCCAATCAAGCCCACCTTGATTCGAATGCGTTGCAGTACTATCACACTACCTCCTACCAAGCCTCCAGCTTGAACTTCTGGCCGAACGCCCATACTACGGTAATCGCGTTCAGTGCTACACAGCAATGTCTACACCTACAGAGCCCTGTCGACCTCGCGTCATATCGATGGAGGTGGATGTTGAAGACGAGTGTGAGAGCGAATACCGTGTCGAGGCTGCTGGTCTGGTCAAGTACATCACTGTCGCACCAGGTACAATAGACCCCGATTTGCTGTCTTTCCCATTAGCCAGCTTGCCGCCACTACCGTACACGGACAAATCCTGGACAACTGCGCACATATCGCGTGATACGCAGACGGGAGAGCTCAAGAGTAAGCTCTTCAACACGAAACTTCCGGGGGTTGACAATGTTTGGCACAGTGCATCATTCAATGTCTTGAGCCTGCAAAGGACGAAACAGTTGACCCCTGCGGTCTTTGAATCGCTCATACCTGAAGAAGTAAGAGCAGTTTATGCTAAATTGCCCACATCTGCTGAACAATCTTCTGGTACTGGCTCACCGACTGTGATTGCCAAAATTGCACGATTTTCATGGGAGATCCCACGCATCGAGCAGGAAACCAGAACTTACGAGCTCTTACATGCAGAGAAAGCCACAGACCTAGCACCGCGTTTCCTCGGACATCTTCATGAAGGCGGGCGGGTAATGGGCTTCCTATTGGAAAAGGTGCAGGGGCACAACAGTGCATCTATCAATGACCTGCGTGAGTGTGAGTTGACTCTGAAGAGATTCCACGCACTTGGACTCCTCCACGGCGATGTCAATCGATACAACTTCTTGGTGGGAAATCGATCGGTGAAATTGATTGACTTCGAGCGGTCTCAGGAAGGGGTAGCTGAGCATGTGAAGGCAACAGAACTGCGCAGCCTACGTGCTCAATTGGCCGAGGAAACCGGCCGAGGCGGCGGCCTGCGGCCTTCTGGAGACGATGAATGACAATCATTAGTCGGCGGATCAAATGAACTACCCAGACAGCCGTGACTTTCCCAGGACTCCCTATTAGATCAAGCAATTGATTTACAAATTCCAGGTCTGTGTACCCAAAACATGGAATGGCGGCTGGGAGAGGAGTCGTTTCGAAGGCGGCCAGGATGTTCATGCCGTCGTCAAATAATACCACTGGTGGTAATGTCTCTTCAAGCTGAAGGGATGATCTCTGCATAGCGGACGCTGGTCTCGCTCTCCATTTTCCTTAATCGTATGTAAAAGCATCGTAGGGCGTCGTGAGCAGGAGTTGAAGCATGATGGAGGTTAGGATATTCATGTCATTGTCGAATCACATCCAGTGTGGTAATATCTCCAAGCTTTTCTCCGTCCGGATGTATTTACGATGACTCGGACGTAGGTTGACGGAGCAAAATACTTGATACAGGTCACTGTGTGCATGCGTGCCTCAGGTACCGACGCCTTTGGAAGGACGTCACCGTGTATTTAGAACTTCTCTCAACACAATTATCAGTCCTGTTACCTCGTCTTGACGCTGAATCCCTTTCTGATATCGATTTCAATTTCTACTGACAATCCGCCAGCGTCGAAATCGACGTGAGAGTTGACAATCGGATCTATGAGAAGGTCCGGCGTAACCTCAAGAAGAAAGTTGCTAGAAACTGTAGTCTGTGGACGGTGCAGATGTGATTTGAGGTAAGATATTGCGGCCGATTTCTCCCTCCTTAACTGCACCATCAGGCAGCCGCCGAAAGGGATCTCTTTGTCGTATCGGGACAGTGTGAAGGCTCGCTGGGTGTTGAACCCATAGCCTCTAAAGAAGAGAATAGTGATCTTTAAAGAGTTGACTCGATAAGTTGACGCACGTCCTGATGAGAAGTCAGCGCTGCCATGTGAGATGTGCGGTATGCTACTGACTGGTTTGTCAAAGATCGTCTCATGCACAAGCTGAAGGCCCTGCAATGAGTCGAATGGCAGACCATCATTAATGACTTGCTTAACTCGCTGTCCAAAATTTCGGTCATGGCTCCAATGGAAGCTGTCTGATCTGATGTTATTTCTTGCTTTTTCTAGATTCATGGCTGCGACAATCCAACATACGCGTGTGCGTGTGTGGAGCATTTGATGGGTAATGACATGATGTTCCCCAGCGTGCCTTGGTACGGCGAAGCATTGAGCAGAAAGGATCACAAACTGTTACTCCATCGTGATCTGAAGTATTCGCACGCCCATGTCTCCCCAAGCCCAACAAGATTCGATCATTCGAGATGCCAGTCACGTATTGTAGAAGTCCCCATGGGTCGTCACTTGTTCGCCTTGCTGCGCCCTTTGACTCATGCCCGGTTGCATCTGATATCGCATCGCAACGCCAATTGATTTTGCCTGCAAATATCTAAGTCCCTGCTGACTCCTCAATCCGTTGCCAAACACGTCAGAATGTCGGAAATGGTCACGTGCGCGGACTTCTCACCTGAGCGCAAGGTGACAGCAATACGTCATCGAAGAGTGTTGCCCACGTGATGATAGTTGTTACATGTGCAAGTGCGGGACGAGGTGCGCCAAACCCTCGAGACCCTAGAACCTTAAAAAGTCCCTAGAAAACAGAATTGGCCAGGGAGTTGCATCGTCCACAAACCTTAAAAGTACCTTTAACAATACAGGCCCTAAGGCCGTGAATCCCTACCCTACAACAGTCCCTATATGAAAATGAGTTTTCGTATTCAAAGGATTCAATTCCCATAGACCTGAAAAGTCTCTATCAAAATGCAGTCTCTAAGGATATACATCCATAGAAGTTTTTGAGCCATCTGTAGGATTTAAAGATCAGAATCTACATGGCGGCAGGTCGAGTTAGCCAATTAGGTACGACTTGATGAACGTTATGCATCACTTTTGTGGCTGTTCATTTTTCGTACGTTCATGTAGAAACAAGAGCACGGTCCAGTCGAAGACATCGTCGTCTTCCCATCCCCTGCTCGCCGCTCCTCGGCGAAAGAGCTCGCCTATTCTAGCATAATCTGGCATCTCACCATACTCAAGCTGGCGAACGTACTTCATATACTCCACAAACTCCGCTGGCAGGTCCGTACAAAGATCTTTTAACCTGGCACTCTTCTTCTCCTCCATCACCATCGCTTCCTTCTCTTTACGTCGTCCTTTTACACCTTGCCACGGAAGTTTGCCTCGTGCGAAATATATCATGTTGTAACCCAATGATTCGAGGTCGTCTTTGAAGGATTGTGCTGCGAAACACATTAGCAGGATACTTTACGGCGGCGAGGAGCTATGTCACATACCTCTGCCTTCATGGCCCTTGATGCTGGCATATCTGGCGGTTCCAAGTAATCGCGACCTAACAGGACTAGTTTCTGGCGGGTCATTATCGAGGTTTGCATCTTTAGCAAGACCAAAATCCGTGATGTAGACCACATTGCCGTTCGTCCCAGTCCCCATCAAGCAGTTCTGAGGTGTGATATCACGATGCACGATACCGCTGGAGTGCATATTTTTGAGCCTTTCGAGAAGCTGGTTCATGAGCATAAACGTCGTCTTAAGCGAGAAACGGTGATCACAAAAGGCAAATAAGTCTTCAAGACTCGGTCCAAGCAGCTCGAACGCCATGACTTTGTAGTCGTCGTGCCATCCGTACCAGTAAACTTTTGGAAAACCCTGGAGGTGTTGGAACTGTTTGCACCATTCTGCTTCATCGTGGAGTATAGAAGGCACGACCGACCTGTGTTCCAGCTTCAGCGCCACCTCTCTCCCGTCAGTGATGTCTCTTCCTGTGCAAGTCAGCCTACCCAAGATGCGACGGGAGCTGGGTGTCGTCCAATACCCAAGAACACCATTCCAAAGCCTCCCTCACCAAGCTTGTGATCAAGCACGTACTTCTCACGGATCGGCCTTGCGTGTATCTTCTGGACGAAGCTATCCTCCTGCACAGCATGCTCACAGCTAGTGGTCTTGCATCCCTTGTCGACCTTCTTCCTCTTCGCGTTGCGCTGATCTACGAGCGCTACCCTCTTTCTCTTCATCGTCCTCTTCGGCTGGTCCTCGTGACGGGAGGAGTTGATACATGTAGCTGTGGAGATTGGGTGTCGATTTAGAGCCTGGTTTTGAATCTCATATTCCCACTTTCAAGGAAGTCGTCCCGGCAAGCGGCGATCAGCAGCAGGTATGTTTAGAGCCGGGGGCAACGTGACTCATTTCTAAGCGCTGACTAAGACAAGCTCCATCTGCACGACGCTGCAAAGTGGGCGGCTCATCACTGGACAGCGCGTACTGCTGTCTAAATCTCAGTCTCATTCTCGCGCAATTGGCATTTAACTACTTCTAATGTGCATGATCTGCACCTCCCATTCTCCACTGGTTGAACCAGACACAAGTCGGTGTGGAAGAATGGCGTTAGGCGAAACACCATGGCCGCACCTTTGCAGCAGCGGCAGCTGCCAGCCGCTCTTGAGATCGATTGTACAAAGTCTACATGCCATCCGAATGGCCCAGCAAACTCCATGCTTCCGCACGAGACACACCGTCAGCGCAAACGCCGTCGAGATCAGTCCGCCTGCGAGGAAATTGAACGACGGCCAAGCGCGACGAGACGGAAGGCGGCCTCACACAGCTACTCACCAGAGTTCTGGAACGACTTGTCGAAGATTACGCTCACACGTAGAGCATTGAAAGAGTTTGATCGTCGAACTGCTAAAAAGAAGACTGTTCCGATATTGGGAGTAGTGAAGAGGTCGGCACGACTACTGAGGTCAGACAGCAAGCAACTCAAGCGCCTCGCGAACAACGGGGGCCCAAATCTGAATAATCTTCGAGGCGTGAGTGTATGCGTAGGACATAGTGTACGATCCATATTGACGGCTGATGTAGTACGCAGAGATACCACAAGCTGCCGCAAGCATGAGTAAATCAAGCTCGCGCAAGGGAAAGCGTACATGGGACTCTGGTCTGCCGAGCAGTGAATCCACGGCGAAGACGAGCACAACTGGCCCATACAATTCACAATTCCAGCAGATGCTTACCGACAGAGGAGTGTTTCCAGACGGTTATCGCGGTATGGATAGGAGCGGGCCACCAAAGCCTAATAATATGGACGAACTCCGTCAAATGCTGCCGCGCGAGCGATCATCTCTCTCTCCATCGGCTTTCTCAGAAGGTGCTTTCGAAGAATTTCAAGACATGAATCGAATAGCAAATTCAGAGGCCAAAGCTATGTCGAGTGTCATTCCCATCATCACCGGAGTCAAGGACCGCTACTGCAAGACCGAGGAAAACACATTGTTCAATAACGTGGAGAAGTTCGCTCCAGATTTGAAAATGGCACAGCCCGACAAGTACTACGGAGCAAGTCCAGAACAGGTGGACGAGCGCGTCCGCTGCGATCTTGGACAATATATTGTCCCCTCCACCAGCAAGTCTCTACCAGTCGCACCCAACTTCTTCTTCGAAGGCAAGAGCGCGGCGGGCAGGCCGGACGTGGCGCAGCGACAAGTGATGCACGACAACGCGATCGGCGCGCGAGCCATGTTCAAGCTGCAGAACTACCGGAAGGAGACGCTTGTGTACGACGGGAACGCCTACACGATAGGGTCGTCCTACAGCGATGGGCAGTTGAAGCTGTACTCGACACATCCAAGGCAGTCTGCGACTGGCGGCATGGAGTACTACATGACTCAGCTTGACACCTATGGCATGACTGGTAATATCGAGACCTTTCGTCGAGGCGCCGCAGCATATCGCAACTCGAGAGATTTCACCCAGGAACAACGAAATCAACTCATTACTAAGGCGAATGCCGTTGCACGATCCGCCAGTAACCATGTCTCGTCCAGCAACAATACCAAGAGCACGACGTGCACTTTATTTGCAATGGCCACTGTCTCGTTCGGGTCGGACACATCCACGGACCAACTCGCTCTCCACTATGATCAAGCATCATATGAGTCGGATGGAAAAGCTCGTCCCCGGAAACGCGTAACTCAGACAGCCTCTACCGGACCGCATCTCCATTCAAGCACCTGTGTTCATATATCTAACATGCAAGCGAGCAACAGTACAACTCGAAGGAATCGGGGACAAACACAGGATGGCAAGACTGACCGCAGCAACAGTGATGACGAAGAGTATGTCACCGCTGATGGAGAGCAGGATGAGGATGAGGACGAGGATGAAGTCCATACGGCGTTACACGGTCGTGCAATACCTGACGAAGCTACGTTGACATCACAAAGATCGCAGTCAGCCCAGAACGCGATGGCTCGCCTGCTAAAGCAAGGGCACTCGAAGGAAGCGGCCCTCAATCAATTGGTCGTGGCTCATGAGCATTCAAGGTTTCCATTGGGAATAGGGAAGCTCTGATCCTGTATCGTCTCGTAAGTGTTGGGGTCCCTCACCTTTTAAGGATATGTACAATTTGGTTTCGGGATGGTGGCCACGCTTTCGTGTTTGTGAACCGTGAGCCTCAATCCTTGGACCCAACTCCAATGGCTCGAAACAAAAGACGCAATATTTAGCGCATCTGAACTACTTGCTGTTGCGGGCCTCACTATCCTCTTCGTTACCACTGGCGGCGCTTGGTCCGTCGCCTTCAACACCTATGAGAATCGCAATGAACCAAGCTCTTGCAACGACGTGACCTATCATGATACGGGTAAGAGCGACTGTATCGAGGCTGGAGTTCTCGGCTATGGCTACCAATGGATGGGTAAGTGAAGCAGACGTTCGCACTGGGTGGCGCAAGCTGCGCTTCCCTGGCCATGATAAATACTGGAACCTTCGCTAACGACTACATACACAGTTCACGGACGAGGGCAGCATCTCCGATGACTGCACCGGACCCATGATACCTCTTCCGAGCAGCCTCTGATTTCCAAACGGCAACAAGTGCTTCGTCAGCTACATCGACGGCTGCCATTACGCCGGCGGAGTGACTGATGCGCTGCTGCTGCCGCAATGGCTCAGACTAATGATTACAAAATAGCTTGGCAACTGGCCAAGGCCGAAGGCAATCCGAGTGCTTCAACATCTCAGACATGCCTGGCAAGCCTGGTGGGTCTAGTCCCTTGGCTTTAATCGTTGTGACGCGTGCAGAGTGGAGCGTGGCACGATGCGCTCGAATGACGGATATAGCGACTGATGAAACATAGGCGACGTCTTCACGTTCAAATGCCACGACACCTGGATGGACAATTGCCCGTCAGAGGTTTGGTGTCAGGGACAAGCGAATGCCCAGTCGACTAAAGGGTGTTGGCTAGATAGATGTTGATCAGTGCCAGTAAAAGCGATGCACGCAAGCGCGTCAACCACGCGAGGCAGTTCATTCAGCGCAGACACTTGTAGAGCGCAGTTGTATGCCCTCGGCGTACTTCAGCTAGTCGAAGCGGTCGTGCGCATTTGGTAGAGACAGCTGCAAGTTCGAGATGCAATTGTTCGAGACTCGAGGATTTCCTTTGTAACCAATGATTGTGCTGCGCCTCTATTACTTGTCCACGAAAGAGTTCTCCTTCTGAATGTCCATTACGGTAGGTGCTCACCGGTCATGCCGACTGTTGATGTTTCGCGCCTGGAGAACATTGGACAGGGCTGTGCACCGATCGCTTCGGTAGCGCAATTGATAATCCAGATTGTGGATCTGACGGTGGCGAAAATAGACGCTGCCGAAGATTGAATGTAGGCGCTTTCTGTGCTGTCGAACTCGGGCCTATTGAGTCCAGGTCCATATACCGTACAGGCCACACTCATTGTAGTTTTATACTAGGTTTCGACTTTGCATGTAGTTCTGCTGAAGCACACTAGCGAGATCCTGCTTCGTGGGATCTTCCGATAATCAGCAGCCATCAATCACGTCGAAAAGCAAACCTGCAGTTATATAGCCAATAACAACGACAAGTCATGAACGAAATTAGTAAGTACTGGACGTGGTTGTTTATTTCTCATTCGCATACCGTACAAGCTGACCTTACAAATCAGCAATCTCTAGTCCTTAGCTTTCTGTCCTTACGGAGTGCCGTATTCGACGGTCAACCCGGAACGCCCTTCGTAATCAGACCTTTTCGTAACAGTAATGTAGCAGAGCATAGCATCAACTCCTCTTCCTCCAGCGTGACATGCGATGACTTTGCGCCCATGTCTACGCCCATGTTTCTCATGCGCGACCCTCTCGCAGCTTCTTTAGCACGTTGTCCCTAAACGACACTGTCAGCTCCTGCCTGTCTATTGCTATGCTGAGGCGTCTGGATTCGCCTCTGGCGTTGTGATCCGAGCTCACTCACCAGCTTTCCTGCTCGAACATGAGTGGTGGTATATCCTGGACTTTGCCTTTGTCGTCTTTCTTGCCAAGCTTCCGCAGCGCGGCATCGACATGATCCTGATCAACCATGACACCGCTCTCTGAACATCTTGCCTTGGCACGAAGCTCTGAACACAAGCCATCGAGGTCGAATTTGCCCTCCTGGAAGTCCGGGTTCGTTTGAAGCTGATTCCAGATGTTGTTGCAGCTAATTAGCTTTGCAGTACTGTCCGTCTTCTTCTGTTGCTGCTGCGTCGTCCTTGGCAGACCGTACTCATCATCGACACCATCTCTCGCATTCTCAATCTCTGCCATAAGAGACTTACTTGGCGCAGGCTTGTTTGTAGAAGTCTGGCCTTGTTGCGCAGGTAATTTGTTATGCTGCTGCTGTGGTGATTGAAGAATGCCAAAGAGATTGCTGGGCGAGCCGTAGTCAAAGGGAGCAGAATTGAGAGCATCATCAAAGAAACCTCCAGAGAAGTCACCATTACCAACGATAGCATCGTTGCTGTCTCGATAATCACCAAACAAAACAGGATCGAAGCCACCCAGAGAGGGCACGTCGAAATTGGTATTTCCAACTGGCAATCCAAATGTGCCGTTCATCCCAGTGTTGGCCTGACCGTTGTTGTCTGTGCGCTGTGAAGTTGTCGACTGCTGCTTCTGTGTAGGCATCGAAGATTTCTCGCCAGTTGAGGGACTGCCATGGGATGGCTCGGGAGAAGTGCCGCAGGAGCTGTTCGCGCCATGGCCGTTCCATTGACTTTGCGAGCTCGCGCTCGGGGAAGTGCTGTCGCTGACGCTACTGCCACTGTTGAACTGGAAGACACGATTCAGGCCAGAAGTACTATCGTTACCGCCGTTGGCATTGAAGTTTTGCAGATTGTTTGAAGTGACAGTCTGCGAGTCATCAAAGTATCCGTCAACGCTGGCGCTCTTGAGCAGACTTGGACTGAACAGGTCGCCAAAGCCATCGTTACCACTCATCTGAGGCAAAGTACTTGCAAAACCGTGCATATTATTGTTCGTGCTGTACGATGCGAAGGTTGGGTTCAAGCTCGTGAATTGCGCTGAACCACTGACGCTCGTGCCGTTCCCGATCACGCTAGTCGGACTCATGCTGCGACCAATACTGTCCTGGCGCGGGTGCTGTGATTGCGCCTGTGACTGTGCTTGCTGCCCGTGACCATTGATGGTGGTGGGCGACTGCGTCGCTTGTGGAGGTGTCATGCTATCGCGTTTGAGTACGCCGGAGCTCGGTGTGCCTTGATTCCCAAAGATCTGGCTTCCAGGAAGTGCTCCGAACTTTGGGAAGTCGAATTGAAAGTTACTGCCATACGACTGCGGGTTGCTGTTGCTGCGGTGTTGGCTGTTGGTGGCAACAAGTGGTGGGGAACGGCTGACGGCGGCAGACGTTAGAGAGAGCCGCTTGCGATACTCCTTGAGTTCAGTCTGCAGACGTTCAACTTGGGCCTTCAGCATGCCATTTTCATGCTTGTCAGCTTCTTGTGCTTTAGTTAGCTCGGATACTTTTGTTTCAAGATCCTTGAGATGTGCTTCTTTGCGCTCGCGGAAGGCGCGCTGCGCGGCACGGTTCTGAGCTTTTCGCTTCTGCGATGGAGTGTCAGCCTATATAGACAGCTGCAAGAAGGAATCGCTCACGGTTGTGGGCTCGCTAGTCAAAGGCTTTCTGCCAGGCTTCTTTGCGCCTTTCTCTCCCTCTTTGGTGTCATGTCGTTTCGCGTCGCCGCCTTCATCTGCTCCATCCTCGTCTTCGGAAGCCTTGCGTTTCTCGTGTGAGCCGCCAGTTTCCGCATCGGCGCCGCCGCCTGGCAATGCGCCGATCATATCACCACCCAGGTCGGCATTCTCGAACTCGAAGTTGTCACCGCCGTCGAGATAATCTAGCTCAGGCGTGTAGTCGAAAGTGTCCAGGCTAGCGTTCTGTGGGCTCATGAAGAGTGTGCCGCCATTGGCGTCACCCATGATGATGGACTTGTTTGTGGAGTCGGGCTGGGATTTCCTGGGAGAAGCACTACTGCTTGTCGCAGTGTCCACGCTCTGCTGTTGAGGCGCTTGCGAGTTCAGAGCAGCGAGTAGAAGACCTTGCTGATTCGGCGACAGGTAGGAAGTGGCACGCTGGTTCGGTGGCTGCACCTGCGCGTTCATCGGATGCGGGCCCGTCGTATTGAAAGTGTGAGTCTCTGGTCTTTGGTCAGTGTTTGCACGACGACAAAAAACGACCGAGGAGCATATTGAATGAGGCTGATGAAAGAGGAAAGGCAACGGAGGGAAAGGAATTGAGGATTGTGCACAGGCCGGATGATCCGATGCAGATCACGAAGATAGTGTAGCATAGCGGGGTCGGCAGGTGGTCGGTCATGGTTCAATGCTGCGCTGCTCACCTTTTCGAGATGCTCCTAGCACGCGAAGCTTCTGGCCAGGCGCTGGTGGCAAAGTGTCGTGGAGCAGAGAGAGAGTGTGTGACGATGAGGAGACAAACAGGCAGGCAGGCAGGCAGACCGTAGTGCAGGAGAGCGTGCTGTAGGGTACGACGGCAGATTCGCTTAGCGTGGGAGCATTCGTAGGGCTGGTCTCAGTGGTCTCAGTGGTCTCGACAAACAGGCAGGCAGGCAGGCAGACCGTAGTGCAGGAGAGCGTGCTGTAGGGTACGACGGCAGATTCGCTTAGCGTGGGAGCATTCGTAGGGCTGGTCTCAGTGGTCTCAGTGGTCTCAGTGGTCTCAGTGGTCTAGGTTGGTACCCAGGCAGTCGTGGTGTCGTCTTTGCAGTCTTACGATAATCGTCTCACTGCAGACAAGCAGGGGCCTTAGAGACACATACAGGCAACGAGCTGTGTGACTGTGTGAGCAATAATGGACAATTGTGTGGCACGGTGAGAAAGGCGGCCGTCAGACTGATGCGATTGGGTCGATAGGGCACGTAGACCAGGGTCAGTACCGAGCAGCGTAGAAAGATGTGGTATATTGATTGCTAAGCCACCGCAAAGCAGAGAATCCTTCGCGAATGCGCCCAATATAGTAGGGCACTCGATGTTTGCCACATGCAACGCGCATCTTGCTCTATCCTAGAATGACCAATCCAAGCAATTGCTAACGTGTGTATCCAGATACAAAACATATAATGGTATCTATGCACAAAGTCTTTCGATGCCGAGCTCCCTCCGATGCTCGCATGGGACCAGGGTCATGTGGTATCGGGATCGCGATAGCACGTGACATAAAATAAAGTTTAATGCTAAGAAATGTGCCGATCTTCCCCGGCCGCCTGTCTTCGCCGAGACAACTTGCTGGTAATACTATACCTCGTGAATGCCATCGGACTTGAACGGCCATCTCATTGCCATTCCAAGGGCACCCGATAGCAGTTCACATCGAGGGACAACACACTTTTACCGCGAATATCACTTTGAGTAACGTGCGCTTCAATCCACTGGCTGTAAAGTGACATCTACTGAATCACGATGAGCGTTGCAGACCTCCAGCAGGAACTTGCTGGTGTGCAAGATGATCTCGATACCGTCAGCCAGGCCTTGGAGCTGGATCCGTCGGACCAAGATGCGAAGGAGATGAGGCCTATGCTTCAAGAGCAGGTCGCAGATCTCAAACGACAAATAGCGCAAGCCCAAAAGGCACAGCAGAGCGCACCACCCCCTCCTCCACCAGATGAGCCCGCCAAGTATGATATGAGCAAGCATCCAAAGTTTCGAAAAATGGACGCGGATGCGCCAGTCACGGAAGATCACAAACTACTCATATTCAACACAGGTGACTCGGTCATGGCAAGGTACTCGGCCGACAAACAATACTATGCAGCCACGATTCTTGGTAAAACTGGAAGTAGCGCTGACCCCGTATACACGGTCAAGTTCACGGGCTATGGAGATACGGAGACAAAACGAAAGCACGAGGTGCGCGCAGTGGAGAACAGGAAGCGCAAAGCCGAGACACAACCAGCTGCAACCGCAGTTGCGGCCGCTCCTCCACCACCTCCGGTATCTCCGAAAGCCGTGCAGCACGGTGCGGTCATCTCAGCTGCTCCATCAGTGGACCCAGCGCTTGTGCAGAAGCGAGAACCGAGCAAAGTCAGCGATGGACCAACGCGCATGGCACCGGCGCCGAAGAAACTGAAGGGCAATAAGACTTTGGAAAAGGCGAAGAGCAGCTGGAATGACTGGCAAAAGTCAGGACCAAAGAAGCCAGCATTGGGTGCGGCAGGCAAGAAGCTCGGCAAGGACAGCATGTTCCGGACACCAGATCTTCCAAACGCGAAAGGTTTGTATGTTTCTGACATTCTTGAGGGACATGACTAACACTACATATAGTGGGCTTCACTGGTTCCGGTCGTCCGATGTCGAAAGACCAGGCTCGCAAGAAATGGAATTATGCAGCTGGAGAAGAGCCTGAAGATTGAGCGGCTACTTCCGACGAGGCACTGAGTCGAGCACTTTTGGTGAGTCCTACCATTGGATGTACAAATGCCAACGAACGGCCAGCAGCAAAGTGGCAGTCCAGTCACCGGACTACGGGAGCACCGGACGCAGCACACACGAACACCGGCGTGACAGAACGTCTTACTCGGACGACTGGTGCACAGCGCACACCATAAGTGTCGTTCATGATGACGTGCGGATTGTGCATTTGGAATATTAGAGCATCACGATCCATGTTTGAGAAGTATCCCATACTCCAGTGGTAATGGCGTACTAGCTAAGATCTTCCGTAGTCAGCAGGTCGCAGATTCGCCATGAGCGAAATTCCCAGAAACATATGCACCTTCTTAATCAGTGGCAACCTGCTTTCCGAATGTACATGTACGGTCAGTGTTTGGTGGCCTGGATGCGCTTTCACTCCCCTCGGACTACCATGTTTGGTAGCTGGTCATGCTGCCGAGACTGCTTCCGTCATGCCCAACAGACTCCTCCACGCCGCGCGCGCGTTGAGTACGTGAGAGTATCATTGTCGGCAATCGTGTTGCAACACGAGCCTTGTCGCTATATCATCTATCTACTGTCCTGTGCAGCCAATCCTGCCGTTGTAGCAGCGGCACTTGTGATGGATCAGACTCATGTCTGCTATCGACATTATTTGTCGCAAGCAGATTATGCAGTGATATCTTTGTGATCAATGTCGCACCTGCTTCGAGATTGTTCATACCTTACATGTATGTTGCTGGTTTTTACATGTAGACGCCGTCGATGTTCCAACGCGCTCCCCACTTCCAATGTGCTTCCCTGTGCCTGCTTGCGTAGGTACTGCGCACTGGCAGCTACGGGCTTTCTGACGCGACAAACCGCTCAGGTCACGAACAGGTCGCTCGTCGTAAAACTTCCTGAATTGCAAAATTCCCTACGCACCGACCAATTGCAAAGCATTATAGTATGATCGCCCTGCAACCAAGGGGCACAAATGCTCAAGACCTTCTATTGAACCGGGCACTTTGTTCACATCCGGTATACAAGCGTACCTGACACTCCGATCTATATCAGATATATCTTAATCATTCGCCGCGCGCTAAGCATCAGGAGGCTTTTGTTGTGGCATACGGCATGTTCTATACAGTCTAAGCATCATAACCGAGACCTTCAACCAAATTGTCGATCTTAGCGAGTAAGATCTGATAATTCGCAGCATCTTGCTCGAACTCATCGCCGGCGATCTCTCCATCGAGGGTCCTGATGATAGTCTGACCTTCAAGCTGATCCGCCCCTGCCGCATTTATAACGTCACCATGGTCGGCCGACGCCATGTCAGAGCCAAATTCTAACTTCTGATCTTCCTGCAAGCTCAGATCCTTCGTCCGCTCTGCTAGCTCTTGCGCTTGATTTTCGTCCATCATGTCGTCCAAACCAGCGTCTTCGAATCGTAGTCTGAACCGCTCCGAGAGGTACCACCTAATGTCGTCAATCAACTCTATCGTGTCCGTCTCCTCACGACGCTGAATGCGAGACGCGGACTCTTTGACTAGATCCCGGAACTCAGGTTCGTCGATATATCTTTCCAAGCGATAGGCAATGTAACGAGCGGCGAACTCTTCCAGCCTATGCACTCTGGTATCCCAACCCGCGCGTAGGACATCATAGATGTCAAGATCGTCTTCGGTGACAAGCTCGCCGCGAGGGTTCTCCGCTTCGACAACGCTGGCGCCGCCATTGCCGAGTGTGCTGATCAGCAGTGCGGCTCGCTGTTTGAGCTTCTCAATGAAGAGCATGTCTGCTGCTGTGAGGACTTCGAGGGCAATATGGAGTGGGAAGTCGGCTTGCTCGGTATACAGGAATTTCAAGATGATCTCGAGCACTTCAGGTGAACAGTCCACTGGGACGATTTGCAGATGTTCGCTCTCCTGGCCTTCCCGGAATGGTGATGCGAACATGGTGGCGAAGACTTCGGATCTCAACAGCATGGCGCGGTGCGCTGGGAAGAGCACTGAGTGTTTCGGCTGTCTTCTCCGTGAGGGTGACCGCGAGGCCTGATTCTGGAAATGGCCAACGGGAATTCCATTGAGTGGACCATCGGTCCGCCGAGCTGTCGACTGTGGCCGTGGCATTACTATTTGCTCCTCTTCACTTTCAACTTCTTCGTCGGCTCGTAATAACACGTCTGCAAAGATGCCGTTGTCCTTGTCCCACTTGATGTTTTCCGCCTTTTCGCTTTCAATTCGTAATTTGTACTTGAGTACATTGTTCACGAACCAATTCGCCAGCTGGTCTCGGCCTCTTTCAAGGCCATCGGTGCGTCTTTGTCGCGTCTGTCGTCTATCGCCGGATGCCAAAATATCCTCAAACACTTCAGGTATCTCGAGCTGGCGGCTGATCCTGTCGATGCCTTTCAAAATTGCCTGCTGTTCCTCTCCATCACCCAAGTTTGCTGTCACTTCGCCAAAGTAGATATGTCGGATGCATGTTTCGAAAGATTGGGCGGGTATTGTGCTCGACGATCTCCAGGATGTGGTCTCAGGTGCTGCTGTGAGTTTTTGTGCGAAGTACGGACTCCTGGCACTAAGCACAAACTTGTGCAAATGGTAGTTCTCCTCTCCAGCTTGTACAGTAATGTCTGCAGTCTTGGGTGTAGCTCGCGCTAGTAAGCTGGTGATATGTGCCGCAAGTGGTTGCAGAGGATCTGTCGATTTGCTGTAGTCATATTGCAGGAGCAGGTTTCGCAAGCGATCGTTCAGGGCGTTGTACAAAGCACGCTCGCCCTGAAACGTATCTCGTTCGCAGAGTGCGCCTTGCTCAAGAAGCATTTGCGCCACTTCATAGTGGCCACACAACGATGCCTTGGCCAGCCTCATCAGCCATCAGCACTCAGCCTTCTCAAGCACACCGGCCAATGGTTGACCTACCAGGATTAAAGGTGTATAGTCGTACTCATCGCGAGCGTTGATGTTGACGCCTTTGCTTATGAGACCTTGGCAAACGGAGAGATCGCCTCTTCTGCATGCTTCACAGAACCTGCGAAAGTCATTGCTCAGATCTAATGGATTCTCCTCTTTCAGTCGTCCCGATGAGATCTCCTGCCTTTCGTCGTAGAGCGCTTTTTCAATCTGATGTTTGGCCTTGAGATCTGCCATGCCGCTGCACTTTTCCGAGAAGAAGACAATTGCTGGCGCCCGACGACCAAATATCGAGATTCGCAATCGATAATGACGTCGTCGCATCAGTTACGACGCCACTCGGCATGTGGCCATGTGGCTGGAGGATCGCTGTTCCTAGCAACGGCCATAGCAACCAAGTTTACTTCTGCTTACACTATTGATCGCCATGCAAGAGCTATGAAGTGCGTGACTGCATGATACTGCACTCACTTTGGCATGTCTAGCACTCTGCGCACCAGCATCTTCCATTGTTTGTACCCAAGAACATGTACAAAGTCGGCTGACGAATAGACTACACTCCACCTACAGAGCGCCTCGTTTAATGCTCAGCATCCTCTTAGTCCTTCTTTAGCGACAGGCCTCCACTAACATACCACAACCCAACCACTAGTACCACAATCATGTCGACAGATTCGGATTACGATGTCTTGGAGAAGATAGGACAAGGCTCGTTCGGTGTCATCCGCAAGGTACGGCGAAAGGCAGATGGCGAGATCATATGCCGCAAAGAGATCTCGTACACGCGCATGTCGGATCGTGAGAAAGAGCAGTTACACGCAGAGCTTCGCATCCTCGAATCACTACGCCATCCCAACATCGTACAATACTATCATCGACAACACCTTAAGAGCTCGCATGACCTCCACCTGTACATGGAATACTGTGGCAACGGCGATCTCGGAGGATACATCAGAAAATTGAAGGACAGGAAGCAGCATGCAGACGAGGACTTTATCTGGCGAATCTTCGCGCAACTCGTCGATGCACTTTACAGATGCCACTACGGCGAGAGTCCACCGGCGCCCGGGAAGGAGCATAATGCGCGCGATGGCAAGACGCTCGTGAGCAAGCAAGGCCATACCGTTATTCTGCATCGTGATCTCAAGCCAGAGAATGGTAAGGCATGTGACTAGCATTGTTCGATCGAAGCTGACTTGTGACAGTTTTCCTTGGTGACAATAACAGCGTCAAGCTCGGGGACTTTGGTCTGAGCAAGATAATAGCTTCGCATGACTTCGCCTCTACCTACGTTGGCACACCATTCTACATGAGCCCAGAGATATGCGCAGCCGAGCGATACTCCCACTTCTCCGACATCTGGTCGCTGGGCTGTATAATATACGAGCTTGCTACGAGACAGGTACCCTTCGAGGCTAGATCTCACATGGAGCTCGTAATGAAGATCAAGCAAGGACGAATCAAGCCTCTTCCGCCAGGATACAGCAAGGAGCTCAGCGACGCCATCTCATCGTGCCTCAAGACCGATCCGCGACAACGACCAGACTGCTCGCAATTGTTGAGCGTGCCAAATATAAAGGTCGCCAGGACGAGGTTGGAGACTGCCACAGCTTTAGGCAACTACGACAAGGTCCAAGCAGAACGCGACTCTGCACTGAATAAATTGTCGTTTGCACAAAAGCAGATCCAAGATTTGCAAGCGGAGGTCTCCAAGCTGAAAGAAGCCAACAAGAAAGTCGAGATGGAATGGCACGCTCGCGCCACACTAGCCATCGATCAGAAGGTGCATGAGGCATCTGAAAAGCACAAGCAGGAGCTACTTGCTCAATTTGACATTGCCGTCGACAAGCGAGCAGAAGAGAAGCTCAACTCTCATCTATCGTCTTTGCCGTCAAGCCACCACGAGTCCCAAAATGGCACAGATGACTCCTCACACGTGAGGTCAAGTACGCCACCACCAGCCAGGACTTCTGCTGCCGACTCGTTCAAGACTTTCATCAGCACTGTTCCCAGCACAGACGCATCGTCTCTGCCGGATGTGCTCGAGGATTCTGTAATCGAGCCCAGCATGAACGGACTGTCTCTCGATGACCCGATCCCAGATCCCGAGGACGATGAAGCCGACTATGTTTCACCGTTGGCGCATCGGACCACGAAGCTGCCACCGAAGAAGACCGCACGCAAGGGATTGTCTCGTGCCAAGACAGCCACTGGCCTCTCCAACTTCCGCGATCAGATCAAGGACTCCCCAATGGATGTCCACATGGCCGACCCAAGTCCACTCCCGAACAGCAGATTCGTTGGCCTTGGTCTATCGCCACGGCGTGCTGCGCCGGGGAAGGACTTGTCGCCAAGACGAAATGCACCGGGAATTCCGCCTCTGAAGCGTAACATTTTTAGCCAAGCGGCTGAAAAGGAGAATCGTGCGCCTTCGCGAGGACTACCGCGTGGAAGGACTTTGGTCGATCTGAGCAGTCAAAGCCCGGCTAAGTGGAATCCTTTGACGCATGGAGAGGACATGCCCAGTCCGTTTGTCAAGAGACGGTAGAATATTTGGGGTGCGGAGTGGGCCGTAAGAAATGTTTTCCTGAAGTCCGTTTCTTGGTTGGGGATGGAAAAAGCCGGCTCGCGCATACGAAGTACAGTCTCTTATGTTGAACATGATGTGGCATTGCACAGGCGCAGAAGACTTTGAATTTTCTCTTGTACAGGGACGTAAGGCATTGGGTAGACGACCGGCGTTTGCGCGGATTATGATAGCGCAATCGAACGAGATGAAAGTACTTACCCGCGTGAATTTGAATCATCGTCTTTAAGAGTGGGCCCCTCATGCAGAGTGGTGGTCGCCTCGACAAGGTACATCCGTTATTGATTCATAGCGCGAGCATCGTCTTGCTCGCATAATGCAGCTTCTCTCTACTCCAGCTTCGAAAGGAGCCAGTTTTTCCCGCATACACACAAAAATCTGGATTTGATTGGCCTCGAAAGTGTAAGGTATGTACAGAGTATTTCTTTTAAGTCGAGTTCCTGGTGTGTTTGGATCGATCTGTTCAGCCATCAGGCCTTCTCATGGAGAATAGATAGAAACATGGGAGCGCGTGCGAGGATGAGGCTACGCTACAGGAGAATGCCACGCCGCCGCCGCCGCCGCCACCGCCACCGCCACCCGATCTAATGGCCTGTCCTCGGGATCATAACACCTTGGGGAGGGAGAATAAGCGCTAATCATACAGCCCTGAAAAAAACACGCTCTATCGGTACGCCGTTTCCACGTCTAAGCTCCCAAAACGCCTACGACTATTGCGGCGGCGGCGGCGGCGGGCCCATGCCTGGGTCTGGAGGGAATCCATTAGGGTCCACAAACGTTGGTCCAGGAGTAAAACTGCCGAGACCCAACCCTTCAGCCCAGTCCCACTCCAGTGTCATTGGCATTTGCCACAAGTCTTGTGGTACGAAAGGCTGCTGAAAGGCACCAGGCACATCTGCTGTACCGGGTAGCGTGTTGAAAGGCATGTTGGAGAAGTCGAGCGGAGGCGATTGAAAAGTGCCATCGGCGTTCATCACGGGCGGCGCAGTGAATGGCGGCGGCTGAGGTGGCGTGCTGGTGTGATTGTGTGGGAAACCTTGCAGGTTGGATTCCATGCCGGAGAAAGGTGCGAAGTAAGGTCCCGAGTTTGGTGGCTGTGAAGGCATGTATGGCGGTGGATGATGGCCACTATTTTGCTGTTGAGACTGTTGTTGTTGTTGCTGATGAGCTGGCCGAGAATTGCTTGATGATCGACCATGTCCACCATTATACTCGGGTCCTGATCCTCCTGGCGGACTGCCGCTCCAGCTCGCAGGACTGTTGCCTTTTTGGCTACCAGACTGACTGCCTGCTATCGAAGCGTGGAGTGATGGTGTCTGTACCGGCTTGCGATATGCCGCTTGTGTTTCGACCTGTATCTGTTCCAGACTTTTGCCTTCTTCCAGACCTTGAGCTACTTCCCCACTGCCGCGCTCTTTCAGCGCCTTCTCGCGTTCTCGCTCAGCTTGCTTCCGCTTGCCACGACCGCGCATCTCTCGTTCGGCTTTGTCCAGAGCTACACGAGCTATTCGTTCGAACTCGGCGCACACAGCGAGCATTCGACGGACGTTACCATTCTGTTCCGAAACGTCGCGCTCGAGCATGGTCAAGAACGAGACCACACTGCTCATCAGCTTCAGATCTGACCGCGCCCGGGCGTCTTGAGGATTCTGCAGTATGTTCGCGAATAGTGTTACGAGTGCGGATACTGGATAGTACAGCACCAACCTGCGTGGAGTCAATAAGACAGGCTGTCAACGATGATTCGGTCCACTTACCAGACGCAGGCATAGTCACCTTGAGGAATGTAGCGAATCAGCCCGATACTTGTTCGAGCAGCGTTGACGCATAGAGCCGCACTCATGAATACTCTGGGATTCAACGGTCTCGCGTTCAGCCCTTGTATCGCATAGTCACTCAGTCGACTAGTCCAGTACCCATGATGCACACTCATCCTGTGTATCGTGGTCAGGCAGTTGTAGTAAGCGAAATGTAAAACCACCACGTGCAGTATTAGTGGCGTATGTGCTGCCTTGATTTCATTGTCCGGTCGGAAATCGATTGGTATGCTGTCTTTCCATTCTTCCAACTGTGCGTCAAGATCACCAATGGTGTTCAAGAGTTCGCCGTCAGACTGTCGACTAGCCTTGACTGAGTACAATTGCTTGTACACGCGAGATTGTATTTGCGCGAACGAGCACATGAGTCTGAAGAGGTTCATGGTCGTTTTGCCATCTTTCTCTGTTGTAAGTGGAACGTTGCCGATGTTGTCAGAGGGATCCTCCGAAGGTAAGTCCACATTCATGTCATCGTCGTCCTGGGAAGGCGGTCGACCTGATCGTAGACAAATGTCTTTATCTAGGAGATACGCGATCCAAAATACTCGTTTCCGCTGCTCATTCTCAGCATCATTTAGGTTGAAGCCAGAGCCACGCTTGTGCAGTCCAATCGAGTGCGCCAACCTGATGGCTGCGGCCACGAGAAAGAAGCTGGGTTGTGGGTTAGGCGTGCCTTGCAAGAACAATGCCATGCCAAGCAATGCTTGGACAGATAGCAGATCGGTATTTCGCATTGTGAGCTCTGACATGACCGCCATAGCATTCTTGAGATATGCCCAGGCGATCTCATCTTCTTCCTGACCAACCACGTTGCTCATGACTCGCAGCCGGTGACCAATCGCGAGTGCGACGTTCAAGCTTGCCCACCAGCCGGATCCATCGTACGGCTCCAGCGAGTAGTGCTTGTCGACGAGGTGCATGAATGTGGGCTCATGGAAGAGTGGAAACATGCAATTGAAGTTCTCGAAATAGTCCTTGAGCAGTGCATAGCATTCTTGGCGGCCTGGCAGTGGCTTAAATATGCGTCGCTGGAAGAGGTCGTTGAATACTTCCGGCTTCCAATGATCCCAGCCTTGTTTGTCCTCGGAAGTCGCTGAGGCGATCATGTGTTGAAAGCTGTTATCGCCGGTCTTCTCATTCACCCATTGTATGCCTTTCGGACTGAATATGCTGAAGCCTGAGGATGATCCGATATACCGTGTCTCACCACAGTTGTTCGTGATTAGACTGCACATCTGGTCTGCCAGCGCGTCAACTTCTTTCGGGTTCCTCTTGAAGACATCGGGACATTTTGAGTCTACCGGCGACTTGGTAGGTCCATTGTGCTGCGACGTGTGCGGACTAGGGGCAATTTGGGTCGGTCCCTCGTTGGGCGTGGTGTGATCGCCACTGCTTCGCCGATTCGAGGAGCCGGTATGAGGACTTGCGGGATTACTGCGATGTTGTGACTGCTTCTCCGCGAGCTTCTTCTCCAATGTGCCCAGATCAGTCCGTCCGCCATCGTCTTCAGCGAGCAGGCCCGATAAGCGCAGCAAACTCTCCATCCTGCCCAACCGATTCTCCAATCCTTCAATGTACTTGGCGCCTTTGGGCGGCGCTCTCTTCTTCTCAACATGGGTGAAGACGCATTCGGTCTTGTAATTCTCGCAATGGCTGCACTTGGGCATCTTACCATCGCATTTGATCTTCTTCTTGCGGCACATATCGCATGCGCGCGCGATCCTCCTGCGCTTCGGGTCTCTGTGATCTCCTCCATCGTGATCGTTTTCCGCCCCACCGTTGTCGCCGTCGTGATCTTCTTCGTAGCTATAATCGAGGTCTTGCTGAAACCAAGGCGCAGCGCCGTTGGGCGGCAGATTGGTGTTTAAGTCGGGCTGTGCGCCATAGGCGTATGGTTGCGACGACGGATTCATGTTGCTCATGTCCGCGGCGGCGGCGGCGGTGGGAAGTGGTGTGGGCTGATCGCTTGTGGTTGACCGCCGGATGCTATCTGCGCAAAGACAAGCCGGTGGATAAGGGTCGGGGCGGCATGAGTGTCAATGATTAGTGTAGGGAGCGAGTACCGGGTCGGGCTCAGGCATGCATCAGGTACATGTAGGTGAAGGGGTATGGTAGCGGTAGTACACACTACACAGAGCTGCAGCGGCGCAATGCTGCAGGAGTCAGTCGACCAGGATGACTTGCTCAGCGGGCGTACAGTCGCAACAAAGACCCTACTCTGTTGCTCGAATGCTGGTCGCAGTAATGGGTAGGAGCTGGGGCATTTGTTGGACTTTACTGTCTCTTGGGTCGGTCAGTCAGTAGTTCTAGACGCAAGTGGGAGGTCGTCGGTCAGATCATGCTAACACATACCTGCATGCTAGGACCAAAGTTTGTTTCTGCGTCATCGCAGTGGGTGGTGGTCACTTCACGCTCACGCTCACGCAATTAGCTGATGAGGTCGGGCTGGGTTGGCGCTCCAGATTATCTGCGACCCGTTCGTCGCGTCCGTAATAAGCCGTATTGTTTTTGGGCATTCTCACCATCACGTGCCACTTTTGGTGAACAAGAATACGTAGGGGCAGCAGCGATTTTCTTTGTGCTCCCCTGGCTCGGTGAATCAATAATTATTATCAGGTGAATCAGGTTTCTGCCTCTGACCAGCCCGGGGCCTCTCCTCTACAAGCGATCTCGCACCCCCTCGGACTCGCAACTCACCACTCACCACTCACCACTCACCACTCACCACTCACCACTCACCACTCACCATTCACCAACTCACCACTCGCCACGGACAAGCTTTGCGTCCATCGACTGCGCCGCCTTTTCATCCTGGACCCTTGTTAGACACGCGCATTTGTTTATCTGCCAGCTAGCGGTGGTGTGTGCTCGACACTTGACAGGGCCTACCGCAACTTACCGCATTTCCGTACACTAGTGCTCCTCGTAGAGCAAACGGGACACGGGGCCAGTAAAAAGCCCGACCGCCCGAGCCTTACTCATCCATTTTTCATCTTCCTCGCACTACTGCATCATCCTCTTCTTGGCCCTAAGCCTCCCTTCGTATTGACCCGACCACTCGACGTGTTATTCCTGCGACTTGACGTGAATATCCTCTACGCCCCTCGTGTTGCACAGCTTCTGCGCCCTCCTCTGTTTTGACCCGTCCATTCTCGCCGTCGCGGCATCACTGCGGCTGTGTCCCTGCCCAGGACCAGGTCATCGCATCGCACTTTTGGTATTGGTCCGGGTCTGCCGATCGAGGACGGCGACGGCGACGGCGACGGCTCTACCGTTGGAGACATGCATAATCGCCGTGCCATGTGGTGGACGGGACTCGACTAGTCTGTGATGTGAATGGAGCGGTGGGAGAATGAGGAGAGAGTGTGTGCAAGTACGATAATCATGGAGCCTTCCAACGAAAGGCGCGCGTCTGCGCATCTTTTCCTGTCGCGACCTGCAAACCATATACGCTGCTTCCTGGGTGAAGCTCACTCATCGGGTGCTACACGAGCCGGCCGACTCATCAATCTTGAGTGCTTGCACACCCCGGTTCATGCATCTTGCTTGCTATTGCACTTCTGTAACCAATCGTGTCACTCGGTGGCGCAAGAGCGGTGGTGGTGGTGGTGGTGTCACTGGTCAGGGTCGCGCACGCAGTCTTTCTCACACGCCTGACAGACCAAGATCGACCACATCCTGCCCACTGCTTTCCACGAGCCTGCCAACTTTGAGTTGAATCGTGATCGATCTTCTGTTTTGTTGCACTGACATGCATATTAATGTGTGTACGGGAGCTGCTAGCTCGACTTTGAGTACATGTAGTGTAAGCACCCGCCGCGCTGCATGTCGCGTCGACACACCATCAGTTCTCCTGCACCTCTGCTCAGCTACTACACAGCTCGGTATGGCCCGCCTAAGGCATGATCACCTTCTCTCATGCCCCATGCAAATTTCGGCTGGAAGGTATTGGGGCTACATATCCTGTGCTTTACACTTCCGAAGAACGATCGCAGCCATGCATGCGTATAGGACATCTGATGTGTGACACACTAGTCAAGAGATTTGGCGAATACTGGATGGAGCAGACATGAATAGGACGGCGAGCGTAAGTGAGTCCACGATCTGTGCCGCCTGTAATTTGTTTCCTACTACCCGGTCTGGCTGTGATAGCTGCTGTCGAGCGCCACATGCCTGGTAGATGTTTTCAGCCGCAGACTGCATTGGCCTATCGACGCGGGACGCACTTGATGCTCGTCCAATGCAGCTCTATGCAAGCCGACTTCTCCACCGAGTAGCCAACCATCCATCAAGAAGAACTCACAGGCTGATGGCATCGCAATACGTAAAACGTCCGTTCATCGCAACACTGTCAAACGAATAGCATAAACCTATGCGACCAACGGCGGCATATTTACCTGCGCGCAACGACGAGACTCGTGGCACACCTGAATACTGTATTGTACAGTCTTGGCAAATTGTGACCTCATCAAGATCCACTCAATGTCCCGCAGTACTCCGCCACGAGCACAATGTCCTTCTGCTACGATCACCGAGAAGACGGACACGGCTACACGTTCAATTGAACGTCATCGTCTTGCTGCTACAACGCAGGTACGCGGCTACAGGCTGAAATGTCTCCTTCGTCCCATGGGTATATGAATGTGAACAGAACCTCGTCCTACTCACCTGCATGTCAACTGTCCGTATTCTACACCAGAACTGATCGCAGTACGTCTCATTTCCCAACATGACTTTCAAAATTCTCGATTTCAACACAGCTCTCGTCACTGGCGGCGCTGGAGGCATCGGATATGCAATCTCAGAGTACTTCGTGTCCCTGGGCAAAAAGGTCATTATTGCAGGTCGGACAGAATCCAAGCTCAAAGATGCAGCCTCGAAGCTCGGCAAGGGAACCACATACTACGTCCTCGATACAGGCGACACCAAGTCCATCGCGCACTTTCTCAAGAAACTGATCTCCGAGCATCCCGACCTAGACTGCCTCGTCAACAATGCGGGCGTTCAGCGGCCCCTAGATGTCAACGAGATGCAACCGGAAGAGTTCCTCGAAAAGGCAGACCAAGAGATCTCGATCAATATCAATGGGCCAATGCACCTCTGCCTCGGCCTTTTGCCACATTTCCAGAGCAAACCGGGAGCGGTCATCATGAATGTCTCTTCAGTGCTAGGATACCTGCCCTCGTCAATCATAAACCCTGTCTACAACGGCACGAAAGCGTGGCAGCACTTCTTTAGCCTCAATCTGCGGACGCAGTTACAGAAGAGCAATAGCAATATCCGAGTGGTCGAGATTGCCCCGCCGACGGTCAGCACGGATCTTCATAGAGAGAGGAAGGATCCGAACGATAACAAGAAGGAGAATAATTCTGCGGCGCTGTCCGTGCAGGAGTTCATGGACAGCATCACGAAGCAGTGGGAGCAGGATACAGATATAGTAAGCGCCGGCTCTGCACAGAAGGTCGTGGATAAGTGGTACGGGACTTTTGGGGAGGACTATGATGGTGCCGCAAAAGGATTTTTGGGAAGCTGAGGAAGTCTATGTAGCAGGCTAGGTTCAAATAAAAGGTAAGATGCAATCACGTCATTGAACCAGATTCCACGCGGATCATAAAGTTGCTGAGATGCAGACAGGTTAATTACTCTCCATTCCATGGATTCACGCCATGAGAGTATGTTGTGTCGTGGGATCATCGACGACGTGACCGTCCACGTATGTTGCGTCCGCGACAGCTATAAGACCTCCAGACCACGGCGCTGCAACTCCTCGACCTTTGAGATACCCACCCGGAGTTAAAAGTATGAACATGCGGAGCGTGCTGCTGATACACGAGGTAGAGAGCGCGGGGATGAAACGACTGTATGGAGGAGTGCGGTACGTTTCGCGTCAGCTGTGCGATCGAGCTGGGCGCTGAAAATATGCTCATAGATTTCTTCGATCGCAATTGAAAGGCGGCGTAGTATTCAGTGCGTTATCGGCAGCGGCCGTCGAGAGGCTCGGTGTCCTCTCACGCGTAGCATTGCATTATATTCATAGGCCTTTCACATCCTGAAGAAACCCGTCTACATGGTATCGTCATCATCTGTCATTCATCGTACAGTGCAAGCAGCCCCCGTGCTGCAAACGCCTTTTCCCAACATGTTGAAACGCCTTGGCTATGCTTTATCCATCCGTCATTATATGCATGTCCCATGTGATCCGTACATGGCTTGTGAAATTGCGCTTCTGCTCCTCGCTTTTTATGTGCATCCTCGAGCTGTAGTGGTGATAGTCTTCAAAATCCGTGGTGTTGTGGTGATGGCTGTTTGAAAGCCATGTTGCTTAGCCTTCTTCGCCGCTAGTGAGGGACGAGCTGCCTTCTTCTCCTCCTCGTCCGGTAACACTCGTCTGTGCCCAGTAGATTGCGAAGCCTATTAATGCCAGAACGACGAAGAGGACGATGATGATTGTGAAGATGACGAGATTGCCCTTCATGGTGGCAGATAGATATTGATGCTTGGTCTGGTAATGAAGGATGTATCGATTGAGTGCTGAAGATGCTAGTCAAGTCCGTGTGTGTGTGCCCGTAACGAAGGGGTGTCGACGAGGTCGTGGATGAGGGTTTGTAGGTACGAAGACCGCGCGAGCTTTCAAGGTACTTGCGAACTGCCGACGTCGAAGCTCTGGAGCTTGCTTGATCAATGAGCTATTCGGTGAGTATGCCTGGAGCAATATGGACATGGAAATGGAATGTAAAGCGGAAGCATTGAAGTATAGACATTTTGTTTTCGCTGCTCAGCTTGCCTGCCACAATGTAGAGCTGGAGGCTGGGAGGTGGCTAGCACGAGCGTCACTGCGACTCGCAGTACAGAAACTGCGACGTAGCAGGTACATGACTTCAAGCAAGATATCGAGACGACGCCTAATCACCGTGTATTTCAATGACGATGGTAACGATGTCGTTGTTGTTGTTGGAAGGATTTATTTTCTCGATGGGAAGATAGCTTACCTAGGTAGTCTGGCAACTGGTCAGATCAACAGACCCTGCATGTAATTGAGTTCGGAGTTTCGGCTGGAGCCGCGTGGCTGTCGTAAGGCAGGTAGGCTACTAGTACCTTAGGTAGGCGGGGACGAGCCCCGACAGGCGAGCTTGCCGATGCTTGCTACTTCAACACCAGACACTCAAAACAAAAGATTCGACGATATGACCAGGACCAGGACCAGGACCAGGACCATCCTTCCCGATTCCCTAGTCTAGTCGCAATTCGATACTCGAGCATGTTCGACGTACATCGTAGGTAAGTGTAAATCCACACCGCCACGAGAAGTCGCGTAATGTGTGCCGTATCGTCTCGCGTCACCTGATTATTTATGGGGTGCTCGAAATGCCACTACTATCGTGTGGCCAGTCGATGCTGATTCGTCGACAGCCGCAGCAGACGCTCATCTGACACCGACCGCATCGCTGCAAGACTCGGCAGCCTATCCCTACTGTCAACGGTCACGTCAAACACCGTGCAGGCAGGCCAGATACAGCACGACCGCGCGAGTAGCATAACTTCAACGCCTTTGAAGGGACACGAATGTACGGCTCCGTCGTGCGCGGCTTTGGAGGTTTTCAGGCTCGAGGAGCTGTGTGCCATTATCTTTAGCTTCTTGAACACCCCAGACGTGCTCAATCTGCGGCGCGTCAGCACCAAATGGAACGACGTGACGCACAAATACCGCGCCCTCCGCCTTCACTACTTTGTACGACCACAATGGAACCGATCCGGAGCACAATACCAGCTCCTTCACTCGGACATATCAGGTTTGATCATTTCGGAAGGCGAGCTTATCGATAAAGGCATCTGGATCGAGGTAACTATGACTGCAACTGCAGCGCGCCAACTCTGTCCAGATGGTAGATATGGTCCTCGAGCACGATCGGTGCACGAAGGATTAAGAGGCCTCGGCAGGAGAATCCTTCGTGAGCATCAGGACGATCGGGACCGTGCCTGGCCAAGACTCCCCACTTCTAAGGAGGCGTCGGGACAACTGCAATGGCAAGATCTCTTCGTTACACAGCCACCACTCACGGGCATGCAGGCCTTTGTAAGTGTATCCGGCGCTTCAGATGCGGAACCGTCATTCGATCCCTCGAGAGCAAAGTACCCTGTAGCTTGCGCGAAACTCCATTGCGATACCGGAGTTACACTAGGATTTCTTGCCGAGACAACGCTGTCGCTCTTGTCAAACGACCGCGGTCCTGCAGCCGTTAGGTTCAAAGCGATCATGTCCTTCATGGAGCCTAATCAGGATGGCCAAAATCGAAGGCGCGGAGCAGCACGAAGCGTGATAAGAATTCACTAGACACTGGCTACCATCAACATGCGGACAAGCTTGAGACGCCGGGGCCACGGAACCAGGACTCTAGCTTACGCGTCGTCGCCGTGCCAGTGATTATGGATGATTTTCGAAAATACCTCGAGCATCGGACAATCTTGGACTTTTGCCTGAACCGTCCGCAACTCACGGAATATGTCGGGATTGAGCATCGAGCCATACGATCGTCATGGCTGGCTGGCTGGCGGACTCAACGACTCCGATTGACAGCGATCGGTGGATCGAAGATTGGTCTAGACACTGCTGCAGTGTAGAGCACGTAGTCGTGAAATTCAAAATCAGCACACATAGACACACAACAAAGCTCCGAGTATATTATCACCCCGGAGAATAGTTATGTAATGCATGCAAGCAAGCCATAGAAAATACTTTGTATGCACCTTGCTCACATCTTATGTTGCCGCGCATAATAGCGCCCATTCGATCCCGTTCGACCATCTAGCAGACCATGCGATCCACTCAGGATCAAGTCGACATGAGCACGGCTTTGTGAGCCCGTACGAAAGGTCACATGACGAACATTGGAAATTGACTAGATAGGCAATATTGATCGGGCAATTAGTCCGATGAAATTATTTTATTGGGTATCAACAGCTCCCTCTATCCAATCCACAACTTCTCCTAATACAACACTGCCATTCCCGCAAGCACAGCGGCGCCAACCGCAACCACCGCCCTCACCGAGTACTTATCAGCACCACTACTACTGACACCGAGGGAATTCTGCACCTTCTTTGCAGCCTTAGACCCTAGCTTGTACTCTGGGATATAGTTGCCCGGCGCCGTCGAGTTGGTCGTGCCATCCCAACAGTATCTTTGGAAGCACTGCGTACAGATGTCGGGCACGTTCGTATTGGTCCTCGTGAAGCTGCGACTGAGGATAGCACATCCGACACAAGCAGGCCATTCAGCATCGAGACTGCTATTGCCTTGTGTGGCAAGGTTGTATCCATTGTTGATCATAGCATTGCGCTCGTCGTCGTCGTAGGACAGTTTAAATGTGCTCGTGTTGGAGAGGTAGGTATATGGCGCATTAGGCATGTAGACCACGAGTGGTGCCTGGCCCGTGATGTTAGAGGCATCACAACCGAAGAATGTGATGTTGTTGTTGAGGCCCAGGTTGAAGAATGTGTTGATGTCGGGGACTGCTGGGAATGCAGTGTTGTTGCCAATTGGTGCTAGACTGCGCTCGTAGGTCGTGACGATGGAGACACCATCTGGCCAACCAGTCGCGGAGTTACCTGTCGGTAGAGTATCGTTTGTGTCGGCCGAGGTATCTACGGCGAAGATCACGTCGACATTACGATTTGGTTGGATGAGTGGATGAAGAGGGATGTTCTGGCCGTCCTCTCCACCATCGACGAGCGTCAGTTGATCAGATGCAGAATTGAGATTGTTGGAAGGCTGGTATCCCTGGAAGGGGTTGACCCAGTCTGCAATGTCCTCGTCGTCTTCTCCAAGTGGCGCGAGCACGGCTTGAAGAGCAGACTTGAGAGCGCTAGAAAGCAGACCGGTAGTGTTGGCTTGGTTGACCGTGGTCAGGATGGAATTGAACAGCGAGCTGCTCGTGCCCATGACGTAACTGACACTGTCGAAGCCAACGACGCAACGGTCGTCGTTGCGTGGCGAGCCGCCAGTGAAGTTCGTTCCCACGTACTGCAGCGGCGCATACGCGTACAGAGTCGGATCGTCCGATCCCAGTTCCCAAGGGTTGATCGTGAAGATGGTAGAGTTCGTGCCGACGATGACCTGGCCTGGATTGCGGCTATCGGTAACAATCAGTGGCAATGGTGCAGTGCCTTGAGTGAACCAGTCCTGACGCGCGATCGACGAGAAAGTGTAGCCCGGCCCACCACTCGTCGCATTTACAAGCTGATAAGACAGAGCACGACCCCAATAATCCGTGATGGTGGTATTGAAGCCGGCGTCTTCCTTGCCGTTGACCTGGTCAACCAGCTCCGAATAGTAGTCGACGCTGGACAACAGCTGAATGCCACCAGATTCTGGGCCCTCGAAGATGCTGTTTCCCAATTGCCACAGATCGCCACTGTTGTCGGCAGAAGTGTCCTGAGCAAGAATATCATTGACAGACGTGAAGTTGTTCGTGTACAGCGATCCGACAAGCCAGCTACCACCCGACAGACCCGCCAGATACGTCGCTGCTTGCAACAGCCCGCCGATCTGACCAGCAGCGGTCGAATTGGGAGTCCTCGAGTCCATGGCCTGGACCACGCCAGCACCGTTCAGCATTGCACGATAGCCTCCTCCCGAAATGGCGATGCCGATATTCGGCAGCGCGCTGGCATTATTCTGATGATCATTGATGTATTGAGTCGCGTCGAATCCTGTGATATTCATGCGTCCAAGCAATTCTCGCATCGGGTCCAGCGTTGCATTCCTTCGTGTTTCCAGCCATGAAGTCTCGTTGGGTGAGAGTCGCGCAGCGCTTCGAACGGTCGGCGTGGCTGCAGGACAGCTCGTGGTTTGCGGCGTGTAGCCATGGGGCGCGTTCGCGGGTAATGCTCGTTGCAAAAGGTTAAGTATTGCAACCGCTGCTTCTGCTTCAAGCTGGTGAGGATATGGGTTGGCTGTATTAGTGTCAACGATTGCTACCAGGATGTTTGTGGACGCGTGGGCGATGATCCCCGTACCTGCGGCGCAGCCGAGCAATGATGCCGCCGCTATACATATGCCCTGCTTTATCATACTGATATGAGTGCTGGCCTATTGTGTTTGACAATAATAAGTCTACAGAAAGACAATCACACAAGCAAGAGGAGCGTGACCTATGTAACACTGGCGTGGGCCAAGAGGCGCCGTTGACGTGAGGGATAAGCAAATATAATTACCACGGACTACGCTGAGCTATTGTGCTTTACAAGTTGACTCAGACCAAACCTGGAACGGAACACAACTCTGACGTCGCCACATCACACCGTTTTAATGTTTTCGCCGTCAAAGGAACATTACTCGTCATACATGTGCACCACGCAAGCAGCGGGTTCCACAATCTTGAAGTGGCAGTGCTGATGGATGCAGAGACAAAGAGAATCGGCGCCAGTGCCACCGTGATATACTTTGCACCTACACTATCCGCCAGCTCCCGTCCTCCGCGGCTGAGCTGTCACTCGTCGACCGTCGTTCCTGAAGAAGCCACCACGCGAGGACGGCACAAATGCCAAGTAATTGATGATAATAATGCATCCAGTACCGGCATGTATGACATCCGTCCAGCGCAATTCTCCTTGTGGCATGTTCACGCAGCTTTTATCCTTCATGCAAGGTACTTGACAGCCGTATAACAACAGCACACACACACGCCCAAGATGACTGCGTTCTGGGTTGTCGCAGGCTTCATTGGACGATATCTATTCATGGACGACGAGCTGATAATAAGCTGTATGTTCGTTGATGGTAGCCTGAGATCCTTGCCGTGCCGTGCCGTCTTGTAGTGAAACGCTACATGTACACACTCAACGTCTGCCAATTGTGATTTCTGCAGCATTATGTCATCGCTCACATCTCGTTCAGCATCAGCCCGATGACACATCTTCTACATGATCTCGTAAGACGTACGATCGTGTTCATCGGCAAGCTGTATCTCTGCAGATGCTTCGCCCCAATTGACATACAACATCATATGCTTCGTGCACCATACGCCTCAAGTCTCTCAAGCATTTCCTCGTCCCAAGGCAAGCATTTTCCAGTGTCGTCAGTGTCGAAATCTGGAATTACATCTATCGGACGAATACTTGCCCATACTGGAATCTGGTCGACCCAGTCTTCGACCATCCCCGTTTCTTTGAGCAGTATCAATGCGAATCGGACTTTCATCGTCGCTGCCATTACTACAATTTGTGTGACATTGTATTCGTTGAGAACACCACCTCTACCACAGTGTTCGCGAAAGATGTGCTCGAAAACCATAGGACCTGCATGTCGCTCGAGACCCTGCTGAAGCGCCTCGACTGATTTGTTCGGCCACCTGCTGATTTCATACTTAGCTCGCTCTACATCCGCGTGTAGAGGTCCGACTCGTGGTATAGCTGTTATTCGCTCGAATCTGTTGCCACTGTGGTCGTACTCGGCTGCAGCTTGCGAAGGGTCTGGAAAACGAAGGTGTCGCTGTTTCTTGGCCGGGAGGATACTTCGCTCAACGGCGCGGCGCTGACTGTGCAAATCTTGCCACTTCTTGAGCTCCGCATCATGCTTCACTTTGCGTATTTCCTCCTCCTGCTCACGGTTCCGCCGCAGCATTTCCTCTTCTTGAGCTTGTCTTCGTCTGTCACGATCGGCTATCGCTTCATCGACATCGATGAGATAGCGAGTGAAGACCGCCTGCACGCCTCGGAGCGGCAGTAACAATTTCCGCTCGACGGCTCTGATGATAGCATAGCTACTTTCGGGTCGGACATAATTCTTGGCACCTTGACCCATCTTCAAGATCAATGCAATGAACTTGCTTATGATGAGTAGATGAGGCATTGTGACTGAGCAACTCCCGACGTCTTCCTCTATATCCATGGTGACGAAGTGCTCGACCATATCTTTCAAGGCCCTCAACAAGATACGTGGAATCACCTGTACGAATACAAACATTAGCCGTAGTGCCTCATAAGCGGGGTTGAAGCCTTTATGATACTCCCCGTGCCATTACAGGCGGGAGTAAGTCTCTCAAGGAGACATTCGCGGACAGCTGTATGGCCACGTGGAGTCTCAGTCAGGCTCTGCTACTTGGGCTTGATACGTGATAGTAAATATTTCGACTTTTGCTTAAATCGTCGAAGTCCGTCGGAAATTTCTCGTCTTGCCCACAGAGGCCGTCAACGCGCCGTTCGATCTACACAAGGTTAACAGGCATCGGTAGCGGAATTTAGTCTCGCGCACCTCGGCAAAGTAGTGCAGCGGGTCAGACTGCTCGTGCTCAGGAGTCGTTCCTTCTTGAAGTCTTTTGAAGACCCGTCTGGCCTTCTCGACGCACTTGTGAAGTGCAATAGCATCAGGATCATCGAGGTCTACCTCTTTGACACCGACCTTGTTTACGTTACGATATATAGTGTGCAGCTCATCCCACTGACCCAGAAGTTTTGAATGAACTGGCGCAACATTGTCTTGCTCTGTCGGCTGCGTCCATAACTCGGTACTGTCGAAGAGATCGTCATGTTGTGGCGGCTTCTGCTTTCTACGGGGCTGATCGATCAAAGCAGCAGTCCCTTTAGACTGTTCACTCTTCGCTTTGAGCTCGGTGGGTGCTTTCTCCTGCTCGACCCCTGCCCCTCGCTTAGAATCACCTTCTTGATGTCGGTGTGGCGCTTCACGTGGGAGAACATCAGAAGGTCTTGGGAAATTGATTTTGGTCTTGATAGAAGTCGTTGCTTCAGTTTCATGGGCTTCCTCATCGTAATATTGCCCACTCTCTGATGCGCGTGACTGCTCTGCACCTCCATCAGCCGTTCGCGGATCATGCGCACCCACATTTGCATCTTCCTCGGCAACTTCTCGTGCGACAGTGGCTACATTCGGGGCTGGAGCATTCTCGGTAGAGTGAGATGTCGGAAAACAGCCTCGTGATACTCTTTGCCAAGATTTCTGTGCCTGGTGTACCGAAGGCTTCTTCGGAGAGCAAAACAGCTCGTTACGACTCGATGATCGATCGACCTCTCCTCCACCCTGATACTGCACATCTTGAGCTTCCGCACTTCGCGGTTGCACCTTGGCCTCATTAGTATCCAAATTGCCTTTGTGGGGCAACCGTGGCGGGGTCTGCATGGAAGAGTGGTATACTGCATTGTTGAGCGCCACGTTTAGTTGGATCTCGCTTGCGGGCTGAGTCGATGGCGGAAAGCAGCTCGGTGTTGTGTTGTTGAGCTTGAAGGCTTTCATAGCACGCTTCTGCTTGCGCGTAGGTGATGGCTGTAATGCTTGGGCCAAACGACCAGCAACTGGATAGCGTGGCTTCTCTGGCGAGTCTATCAGAGAGTATGGGTCCAGTCGAGGCACGACTGTCTTTCCGAGAGCTCGTTGGCGAGGTCTGGCGCCTCCGACAGTGGGCAAGCTGATCCTTTTCAGCTTGCCCTTCCGCTCTGGCTGGATACCGGCAGGTTTGGCTGGTGCAACCGACTCGCTCAAGAGCTGTTGTTGAGCACTAGCCTGCTCGCTGGCACTCGTGTAGCCTTCTGCGTCAGGCAGGTCCTCGCTCACGTGTTGTACGAGGCCATTGGCATCGTGCTCGATGTCGGAAGATTCAGATACAGACGCGCTCCGATGTGTGCTATCGACCACCACAGATCCCTTTCGCTTCCGTTTTTGCCCTGCTGTTCTCATTGCGCTTGACGTCCTCCAACATCTCCCGACGGCCAGATCTGCCTCATGCCGTTATCAAAGAAGCGCGTGGAGAGGAGGAAGGCGCCAGAGTCGCGGTCCTTGCGGCGACGCGCTAGAAATAGTGTTCGGCAGGGTCTTGTTCTAGCGCGTTCTCCTCTAAATGACACAACCTCCACCATTCCACTTCTCTCATGGCTACCAGCAGACCGATACTGAATCTGAAGCGCATCGAGAACATAGCCGACCATGAGTTCGAAGTGCCGTCGAAAAAAATCAACGATGGCAACGATCTGAGTTTCTTCCTCGCGTCGACTGCATATCGCGATATAACGCAATGGCTTTTCCAGCTCAACAGGTCCCTGTTTCCCATCAAATTGGCAGATGGAACCATCGAGCCTTGTCTGCTTGACACTCGACCAGAGATTACAGGCAAGAAAAGCCTTCCAGATAATATCACGACAATACGAGGTATGCTTGACGACTTGTCAGAGCTGATCGCAGATGCACCGCCAGACACTGGACCACGAAGATTCGGCAATCTAGCCTTTCGGAAGTGGTATGAGCTCGCTGCAGCCCGCACCCCGGCTCTTCTTGACAATGTACTCCTCCATCTTGTAGACGACCTTATGCAACCAATTATCAGTGGAAAAGTCAAGAACGACAACCAAGCAGCAGCTCTACGCGACGAGATCAATGCATATCTGCTCGCAAGTTTTGGCAGTGCTCAGAGGCTCGACAACGGGACTGGTCATGAGCTAAGTTTCCTCGCGTTCGTTGGATGCTTGTGGAAGCTGGGCGCATTCCAAGATGGTGATGAACGGAGGGTTGTGGTCGAGATCATACAGCCGTATCTTGAGCTGGTGCGTAAGCTCATCACAACCTACACTTTGGAGCCGGCTGGATCGCATGGAGTATGGGGCCTAGATGATCACAGCTTTCTCCCATATGTCTTTGGATCTGCACAGCTAGGGCCCCCAATACTAAAAGGCGAGGACTCTGGCCTGGTGCCGACAGAGGGCTCCCTTCGAGGTGCACCTTCTCCGTCATCGGTAGCAGATAAGACCATGGTCTTGGACCTAAGGGCCTCGAACATGTACTTCTCAGCTATCCAGTTTATTTACGATGTCAAGAAAGGGCCTTTCTGGGAACATTCTCCAACGCTTTACGACATCAGCGGCATCAAAGACGGTTGGGGCAAGATCAACAAGGGCATGTTGAAAATGTATGCTGCAGAAGTGCTCGGCAAATTCCCAGTCGTGCAGCATTTCCCATTTGGCAGCATGTTCAGATGGGAGAGAGATCCTGCCGCGGCAAATGTAGCATCGACGTTCCACGCTCAGCAGCAACCGCCACTATCCAAAGACGTGCCTCCAGTCAGTGCTAATACAGCAGGGACTGTAGCACCTTGGGCACGCCCAGGTGGGACGTCGGGGCTTCAGATACAGTCAAGTACCGGCCTACCTTCTACTCGAGCAACAGCGGCAAGCACGGGCAGGGCCGGCAGACCTGCACCAACATCAAGCGTGGAAATCCTTGGAGCAGGTACTGCTGCTCCATGGGCAAGGAAGGATGCGACGAGATGAACGGACGATTACCGTGACGTTTATGCATAGCGAACAGGAGCACGAGGTATGACTAATGAAGAATGGATAAGCCAGTTGGCCATGATCGTAGCATAGTTCTTAGACATTGCAAAGCGATTCAAACTATGATGCATGAGGGTATGCAAAAGTACAAGAGGCACAAACGTGACAGTACAGCGGAAGACGGTAACACTGAGTAGAGGCGATCATCTTGGCTACAGCTGCGGATTATGGACAACAGAGGCAGCGTGCTATGATTAGATCGGGTTGCAAAGGCACTAGATACTACGGTGGAAGGAATGACTCGGGCGTATACTACCACTACCACTACTTTCAGTTCTATTGAGCAGCTATATGTTAGGGGCTGTGTCCACTGTGTCTCGCTTTAAGGAATGCCTCAGGCCAACACAACGCGCGAAGATCTCGCGTGCTCGGCAGCTGTAAGCTCCTGCCTCCTGGTTACATTCTGTTCTATTCTCGTCGTGGCTTACACACGAGATCCGTACACAGACAGCTATTAGCTACCCAGGTATTGCCCCATTAATTCATGTTGCTGTATACGAAGCATGGCGTCAACTATGGCAGGAGTCCGGTCGCGATGTTAACCACGGCCCGGGCGTGCTTTCATCTCGTTTGTTAAACTAGACGCTCCTCCTCTTTTGCACGGACACTTGGATCCGACGAGGATCTGTCAAGCCCCTCGGTCTTCACCATTTGATCCGCAGCACTGATATATGCAACGACGAAGTCCGTGACCAAGCTGCTTTCAATCCCAGCACGCGACACGATCGCCAGCCCAATATGCCGGGTGTTCGTGAGTCGAAACTCATGTGTAGCCTTGAGAGAAGACAAGCTTACGATTCCGCGATCCAGCTCCTGATGCGGCAGACAAGGTGAAAGGCCTTATCAAGAATCTCTTCAAACGCGGCAAGAACAAGAATCGCCATAGCACTGCAGCTCCAGGCTCATCGACCGACCCCACGAACACCGCTAGTCAGCAGCAGCCGCCCACGAGTGCCCAGTCACCTGAAGCACACACAGAGTCCGGCGTAAGTGTACACCATCGCGTGCTGCGCACGAACATGGCAAGAAGCAAGAGGAGAAGAAAGCGCCGTGCATCCATGACCGGTGTTCAAAGGCATACAGAGGACACCACCACGCCTGAGCAAACTTAATGCGTGCTAGAAGTGACACGCGCGCAACTTCTATCGGCCCTTTTGCGTCGAAGCTGCTCAATTTGGCTGTGAAGACGCAGATGCTTGCGCCCGACCCTCTGTAGGACGTCGGACACATTTTTGGAATCAAGCGCTCGAGCGCATCACGTTGGCATATCTCATGATGATGGCTGACATGGTCTTCATAGGCTGCCGCCGACACGAACAAACCTCTTCCGGCCACAAATTCGTTAGCTACTGATGAACACAGCACACCACAGGAAGCAGTACCACAAGACCATGCTGCTCTACCTGGCCCGCCCGCCGGCGCAAACGACCCGACTACAAAGCTCGATGCTCAAGATGTATCCCCTCTCTCTGCTACACAAGTCGATGGCTCACAGCAAGGTTCGGCAATAGAGAAAGACGCGACACCGGCAGTGCCACCAAAGGACGTGGGCAATACAGATTCTAGCACTGCTGCTCCGGGTATTATACATGAATCATTTGGCAAGAGTGCTTCTAACCAAGAGGCAGTCACGGACGAAAATGAAGCACCGACGACTGAGGCTACAGAGACCAAGCACAACAGCAACTTAGCATCGAAGCTTGACCCTGCTGCTTCAAATCCGCCTGCGCATGATCCAGCAGACCAATCGGCTGATACTGCGATCATCTCATCGGTCGGACCGGAGAGCACAACCGCTCAGCTTGCTGGTCAAGTACCAAAGGCGTCAGATGAAACTAGCAAGTCAGATGCTCCACAGCCCGCAAAGGTCGCCCCGGGCATGAGCGCGACTAGTGGCCCGTTAGAGGACTTTCCTGAAGGTGTCAAAGAATAGATTGCATGCTCTTCACTCTGACAAGTCATGCTGAACTGCTGCAGTGCAACAGGTGTCGCACTATGTGAAGAAAGCTCTGGCGGCTGGTCCCAGAAAGCGAAGTTCGATGACAGCATTGGAGCGAGCGGATGTTCTCGAGGATCGTCTCGAGAGAAAGGAATATGGTGACAAGTTGAGGGAATTCTTGGAACGCGATGCAATCACCACACGAAAGGGATGCATTAAGCTACCAACGAATCCCCAAAGCAATCCCCCACCACTACCACGCGAACAGGAAGACAATCGTGAGAAAGACGGTCGCAAGCAGCACTGCATTGTCTCTTGACGGCGGTCTCATTGTTGGAGGAATGGCACATTCGGGCGTTTGTTGTGCCTTTTGAGAGGCATTGTTTCAAAGTTTATACCCTAGCCTACTTGCTTGCATGCGAACGTAGTCATATGTTGCTTCACAGACTATACCTCTTCATATGTCAGTCGTGCATTCGAAGCGTACAGATGAGGAACATGCATTCATCTATCGTTCTTTGTTGCATGTGAAGCACATGTTATGCCGCCAAGGCGAGTGCTGTCTCCACAATGCGGCTCAAAGGCAATTGGAAGGCGAATGGTCCGATCACGGCCGATTGCGTGCTCAGTCGCTGAGAAATTCAATTTTGGAGAAGGCGCCCAGATTCCAAAGGCCCGTCGCTGTCATTGGCGTCCATGACCGCTTCACTACTTGACAAAATTCCAATCGCGATACGAGAATCTTCTTTGTCCGTTTGACAGCAGTCCTTTGACGTGTTTGCAAGAGTCTTGAGGCTCTGCACGACGCGACAGAGCGCATCATGCATCTCCAACAATCCGATTCGACCGGACCGTCGGCCAACACGAGCGCAACGAGCGCCGTGAACGGATCGTCGCACATAAAATCACAACCGCAGTCGCAGAAGAAGTCTACCGCGCTCCCCTTCGGACTGCATGCTCAATTGAACGATCTCTCTGGACCGACTTATGTCACCGCGCAGACATTGGTACAACAGGTCGCCTATAGCCTGAGCGACAAGCTTTTCACATACAGTCCTGACACGTTCGATCTCGACCTCGCGGTGAAGACATGGGAGGCAGAAGGGCAGCAGAATGCATGGGGGCATGTCACGGGCGTGAGGGCCCAAGATGTAAGGCTGGGCGCAGGAGGTCTGATTTTGGGCTATATGTTCAGTCCCGACTACGATCTCAAGAGAAGAAATATACCGCAGAGTATTGTGGCCAGTTCTGGATCGCTGCCCTTTTTAAGAGATAGTCTGGATCAGCTCAGTCTGCTGTATGGCGTGGCGAACCCTACCGTGTTGCAGGTTGCGGCCGTGGAGTATGAGCCCAGCACAAGGTCTGGGTTCGTAACCGATTATGTTAGCAGCTTGACCGTCGCAGAAGAGCTGGGATTGGGACTGGTAACAAGCCGGAGTGCATATGAGGTGCAGCACATGAGCCTGCTCGCGACGCTTATGGCGAGTGTCTTGCCAACAATCCATGCGTATGATGGCATTGGCGTGGGCCGAGAGACAACACGAGTGGTGGATGTGCTGAACGTGAAGAGCTTGAAGAAGACATATGATGCAGTGTTGGATGTGGTCAAAGAGGATTTGGGCAGCAAGCGGTTAACGCAAGAGGGCAAGTTGAGCAAAGTTTTGCTGGCGCTCAATGCGGAGCTGGGCACCGAATATCAGGCTTTCGAATACCACGGACATCAGGCTCCGGATAACGTCCTTGTCGTGTTTGGCACTGTTGAGGGCAGTCTGACCGCACAAGTCGCGGAGGCTCTGGCTCAGCAGGGTGTCAAGGTTGGCATCATCAACGTACGCATCTACAGACCATTCATTGAGGAGGACTTCCTTGCCTCCCTTCCATCAAGTGCGCAGCAAGTTACTGTTCTCGGACAAGTTAAGGATGCCGCCGGCGTTGCCGATAACAGCATTACTAGCAGTCTCTACGCCGATGTTCTGGCTGCCGTGAATTTTGGTAGCGTCTCTTCTGGTCGGACACCAGCTGTGTACGACATCAAGTATGCGAGGGAGACCGTCTGGACTGTTGCAACTGTCGAGCGGTTGTTGCGAAGACTGGGAGCCAAGGCGGAGGATGCTATGGATATCGATGCGCCACTCTCGATCATTTTGAAGGACACCAAGCAGTACACTTTCTGGGATATCGATTCCAGCAAAAGCGTCACTGCGCCAGTCTTGCTGGGACAACTCTTGTCAGATGACAGCGCGCAGAACGTCACCGTTCGCTCTGCTCACGACAACCTTGTTCAAGGTGGTGCACTTCGCAGCGATTTGCGCACTTCCTCGAAGAGTATTGAGTCTGCGTACAGCGTGAAGGATGCTGATCTGGTCGTTGTCGGCTCTGAAAAGCTGCTCAAGGAGTTCAATGTTCTCAGTAGCGTCAAGGACGACGGCATCGTGCTTCTCAAGTCTGCAGGCTGGAAGGACGAGGACACCGAGAAAAAGCTCTCCACACCCGTACGTAAGGCAATCGCGAACAAGAGGCTCTCGCTGTATGTCCTCGATGTTGCAAAGAGTGCCAAGGTCGAGGAGGATAGCGAGCTCGAGTCATACCTCTTGCAGCTTGCTTTCCTCAAGCTTGCGAAGCCAGACCTTTACGAGTCTGGACTCAAGAGACTCAAAGCATCGTCAGCTGACGATGTTCTCGACACATTGTCGCAGCAGCTCGATGAGGCTCTTAAGCAGATTGAAGTCCCTGAGTACTGGCTCACAGTCGAGCTCGAGGAGAACGAGGCCCTGCCCCCGACCGAGGATCTCAATGTCAACAGCTTTGCCTCGTTCGAGGACCTCGAAGAAGAAGCACCAACGGAGCTGCATGACTGGAAGGTGGTAGCTAAGGGTCTCGCATTCAAGGAGGCCTATGGCACTACCACCACGTTGCGACCGGATCTCACAGTCAAGACAGCAGTGGCTACAGTCAAGGAGCATCGCAGGCTCACACCAGAGACCTACGACCGTAATATCTTCCACATCGAGTTTGACCTTGGTGACAGTGGCGTCAAGTACGAGATTGGGGAGGCTCTCGGTATACATGCTGAGAACGATAAGAGCGAGGTCGAGGAGTTCATCAAATGGTATGGTCTCAACCCGGAAGAGGTTGTGGAAGTACCATCTCGCGAGGACCCATCAGTCTTTGAAAATCGCACAGTATACCAGGCGCTTATGCAAAACGTTGACATTTTCGGGCGACCACCTAAGCGTTTCTACGAAGCTCTCAGCGAGTTTGCCGATGACGAGAAGGAAAAAACAGAACTCCTTCTGCTCGGGACAGGCGGCAATCAAGAAGCACAGATGGAATTCAAGCGTCGTGCTGAAGTTGACACCGTCACCTTTGCGGATGTTCTGCTCGACTTTCCGTCTGCACACCCAAGCTTTCACGACATCGTCCGCATCGTCACCCCGATGAAGCGCAGAGAATACTCCATCGCCTCCTCGCAAAAGGTTACACCCAACAGCGTCAGCTTGCTCATTGTCACAGTAAATTGGGTCGATCCCAAAGGTCGCGATCGTTTCGGTCAAGCTACCCGCTACCTGAACAGCCTGCCAGTCGGCGCGCCTGTCACGGTTTCTGTAAAGCCTTCTGTCATGAAGCTCCCACCGAAGACCACCCAGCCCATCATCATGGCTGGTCTCGGAACAGGTCTTGCACCTTTCCGCGCATTCGTCCAGGAGCGCGCATGGCAGCGCCAGCAGGGTATGCCCATCGGCGATGTCTTCTTGTACATGGGATCCCGCCACCAGCGAGAAGAGTACCTATACGGCGAGGAATGGGAGGCTTATCAAGATGCCGGAGTCATCACTCTGCTTGGTAGAGCTTTCTCACGCGATCAGCCTCAGAAAATTTACATTCAGGATCGTATGCGGCAGACGTTGTCCGACATCCGACGGGCGTACCTGAGAGAGGAGGGTGCATTCTACCTTTGTGGCCCTACGTGGCCGGTACCTGACGTGACGAACGTGCTCGAGGAGGCGGTCGAGGTTGAGGCCAAGGCGAAGGGACAGAAGAAGGTGAGTGGGCAAAAGGAGATTGAGAGATTGAAGGAGGAGTTGAGGTATGTGCTGGAGGTGTACTAGTTCGTACAATATGAGCACTGCTTTCAGTGCAGTTTGTGTAATGTGGTTTGATATAGATGAAGAGACTATGCACATGTATTCGTTGATGGTGAATGTCAGAGAGAATCGCTCGAACTCAATCAATTCCGAGTGGCAACTAAATGATATTTCAAGATCCCTTGACTTGAGAGAGCGTCCACCATAACGCGCTGAGAAGCAGTCATGCGGAAGGAACAGGTTTCCTACCATCATTTTCAGGAGAGCAAAGATAACGAAAGGCAGCTGATTGAGAGAGAGCCCAAGCAGCAAAGAATAATATTTCTGGGATCAGCCGAGTCGCACCAAGTATGTGAAAGTGCATGATAGTCAGGCGCATAATTGGGATTGTAAGCGGTGAGCCCGCACGATATGTCACCTTCGCTCTCCTATTGTCCGTGGGCAAGGAACAGAGCAGCCGGACTTGTTTTACTCCCGGAAATCCTTAGAGCCTTGTAATTGAATTGAGGGGTTATTGTACTGTAGCGATGGACGGTGTGCACTGAGTATCTGCATCAATCGAAATTTGGGTGAGTGAAGCACAGGATCAATCTGTTCACGGATGGAGTCACAAAGATGTCACCTTGGCGATTTCATGCTCGGGCGGCTGGGAGCTTTGCTCAGAACGGTACATGTAGTCAGAGAGGCGCTGGAACATGTTTGCACGCAGATGATCATTGTAAGAGCACTGCTTGGCACAATCTACCCACGGCGTCGCGTAGAAGGACTGTTTTTCGGCTTTTCGCTTCCGGTAGCCTTCCCGGCACTCGTAGCGTGCGCGAGTGCCTGCTTCCCACTCGACTGGAGCTTCGTCTGCTCCGCGGCCTTGCTACTCGGGCTATTCCAATAATAGACCATCTGGACGGCGAGGACGAGGTTCAGGGTGAATCCGGCTAGAAAGCCATAGAGGATGAGCTTGTCGTCTACCTCTTGCAGGGTCGTGAAGACACGAGCGAGGGAGCCAGCGAGGTAATTGAAGACCTGTGGAAAATTTAGTATGGAAACGCACCGCGATCGCATGGTACGAAGGAAAACTGACAGCAAAAGCACTCAATTGTCCCGTCCCTCCCTGTTGCGCAATGGCGATGATTTGAGGTAGCTTGCTCGCTACACCCAAGAGTCCTGCGCCAGCCTGAAAGTACTGCAAAGTATCCATAGGCACGACGCTATCGCTGTACAACGCAAATCCACTCGCAGCCAGACCAGCCACGAAAGCGACTGCGGCAGCTGCCTTGCCCGAGTACTGCAACACCAGCACCGAAATAGCGACATTTTGCACGGCAATCAAGGCCACCTCTCCATACGTGCTGAAGGGAAAGCCATTGCGCACGTTGTACACCAGGGTCACGAGATAGGAGGCGGTTTCGAGGAGATAGCTCAGGAAGCTGATGCCCTGGGCGCTTTGGCTATTGAGCATTTTCAAGAGTTGGGGCAGCTTGACGATGGAGCTCATGCCGATGATGGCGACGCCGAGGGCTTTCGAGATGGCAAGCTTGAGGCATTCTGTGTCGGAGACTGTGATGTTGTGGACGAGGCTTCGGTAGCAAGAGTCGCCCAGGAGTTGGGATGCGGCATCGGAGAGGGGCTTGGGGAGGTTGTGGGTGATGGGTGTGAGGAGGGATCGGAGTGTTTGTTCGAGGGATTCCATGCTTGCAGAGGGATACCAATACCCGGATATGTGTATATCTGAATTCCGGGGGTAAGTTGTGACGTGAAACAAGTGAGATTCGAGGTTTGTGGTAGTACCTAGTAAGGGTTGGTGTTGACAGCTATCATATGGATGTACCTATTATTGACTTACGCAGTTCAGGGTCCCAGACTTTTCCCTCGCGCTTAGAACGCGGCAATAGCGCGTGTTGGCCCGATTGGGTTAGCACGCGCTCAAAGTCGCGTCTTCGAAAGGCAGGAGCTATCCACCCTGACGGTCAACGATGGCAGGTGAAGTGAGATCACCGGAAGGCGCATTGTGCACGACTTCACTCTGATCGGCATTGACTCTGGAGCTCTTGCTCTAAAGATGCCGCCAGTACCACCCCCTATCCAAGAACGATAATTTCTATGTCGTTGTTAAGTGCCTGATAGAACGTCTATCACAGCAGAAGGCGAGCACCGGGTCCGACCGACAATGCCTCCATAAAAGCCATGTGCTCTAGACGCATGCCTCTCATCTCTGCCTTTATTGTTGTTCCTCCACTCGAAGATGGTCAGCATCACATATGTACCTTACCTGAGCATTCTATATATGAACTTGGCATGTGCTGGCCTCAGGCTGTCATTGTGTTTTGCCACGACCCAACAGCTTCGCAGATTCGAGACATGGGTGTGCACGCAACCCGCAGTCTTGCCGAAGGGCGCATAAAACAGATAATGCACATCGAGAGACAACGCCGAGAGCCCCAGGACTGCAAGCATATACGACAGGGGCTGCAATTTGCCGCAAGCTCCCTGCCGTATCATCCTGATAAGTCTGACCTCAGATTCATGTCCGTGCCGCTTGATCGTATCAGCACAACATGTGCGGGACGGAGATAGTGTAGTGCGCGCAACGATTATAAATCATGAAATCGAACTGTGCTGAAGTGCAGGCATTTCTCGTGGATAGCATGGAGCTACTGCTTCGCACTCCCCTTGGGCGCCGTGTGCCCAAAGGTATCGTACAATACACCTTAATCCAGACAGACCTTGGTCGTCGGTCACTCTGCGCCAAACGCCTCGCTTGCAAGCTTCTAGATCCAGAAGCGCCACTTTGCACTCTGCTATGTAATAACCAATATGCACATCAGAAATGATGGTTCAGAACAACATACAATAATGTGCTAAAACTGCCGAAAGCACACAGGACTCACGCAGGTGTGCTTGCTGCCACATAGCTTGTGACCTCGGGCTTGGGTGGCGGGGGCATCCATTCCGCACTTCGACTATGCGAGTGGCAAGCGTGCTGTGAAGTGCTACTTGTCCGTAACCTTGATGGTGCCAAATCCGGGTCTGAACTCATCGGTCTCCTGGAATGGTTTGGAGAGAGCATTGGTTCACTTTTGAACGTCTCGGGTGCAGAGGACGCGTCCTCTGCTGATTCGCCCAGCGATGAGTGGTATGATCCCGGTGAGCAGCCAGGTGCGCCTGTCTTCTCGACACCGCGTTCACCGAAGCTCGGCACGTGATGCACAGATGCCTTTACCGACTCGCAGCACCTACCATCGTGGCTGGAGGGTGTGGCTGGCGTCCAAACAGGAGCTTGTGGCTTGAGATTATAAGATGGTAGCGGTATTGGTACAGCTCCGACTGCCTGAATTGATCCTTCGGACAATGAAGTGGAAGGCATGATGTGAATTATGTCTTCTTCGAATCCAGGCGATCTCGAGCGAGACACCTCCGCGAAGTTGGCGATGATCTTTCCGCTACTATCAGGGACTTCTAGCGTTCCAGCTTTGCGTGACATCCCGGTGGCCTGGGGAGCCTCCGGCGACTGTGAGCTTTCTGGCGCGGTGGAGCGAGACCGCGACCTGGCCCGTGAAGTTGGTGGCAGCTGGCGTAGGTCTTCATCTGCTGCTTGACTGTCGTCATCCTCCAACGCGCGACTAACACTAGTCCATACCCGATCGGTGTGTTGCAAAACCTCTCTTGTTCTGGTTTCGAGGTCCTCATTGTGCCGCTGAATGCCCTCTAAGGTGAAGCGAAGTGCTGCGACACGAGCTCGCAACGACTTGACTTCTTTTTCGAGTTGCGTGGTCGCCAACGTTCTTCTGTACCCGGAAGATGCCGCTGCCGCTACTCCAGTGAGATGTGGCTGTCTATCCTGATTTAGGCGTTCCGGCAGCTCCGGGTCGGATTGTCGCCGGGACTTCTTCACCTGATCTTCGCGCTGCGAATATTCGCCTTCGTACTTCGCAATTCTTTGCTTCAAATGCGTACTCTCCTCGAGCAATCGTTGTCTCTCGCCATCGAGCTTTGTCTGGAGCTTTCCACTCATTTCGAGCATGCGGCCCCATTGATCTTTCTCTTTGGCAGCCTCGATCCGCTGACCTTCCCGTTTCTTCTCGCTCTCCTCTAATTGCAATTCAAGAATCTTGACTTGTTCCGAGAGATCCTCGTTCTTGCTGGTGAGATCATTGACCTCCTGGTCAACCACATTAGTCTTCTTCTCTATCGTCTGAGATTTGACTCGCTCGCGCTGCAGCTTCTGTAGCAAAGAAGCGTACTCAGACTGCAATGTCTGCAGTGCTAGTGATTTCAATGTGACTTGATGCTGCAGATCTGCGATATGCTGCGATGTCGCCGAGCTCGAGGATGACGTATGGATAATAGAACCTGGTTGGTACGACGTCGCAGGCGAGCCAACGGGATGCGAAGCGTTCAATGGTGGCAGTGATGGCGGTGCATTTAACGGATACGCGAGAGATGATGGTGATGGTAGCGCACGGCCAGCACTGCGATGAGCAAAAGTGGGTGACAATTGCCTGGGATGTGCGGACCCAGGCACAGATTCTGCGGCAGCAGGAGAATAACCTAGCCGCGAGTCTTTGGTCGCAAGAAGATCGATCGATGCTCTTCGATCAAGCTGAAAATGATCTATCGAAGCGCCAGATCGAGGTCGTTTGGTAGCATCATCCCTCTCCCAGGTCTCTGCGGGTCTTTTCAGGGAATTGGGAGGCGAGAGATTGCGCGAGAAAGGTGTATTGACAGGTTTATGCTGCGCTGGAAAATAACCCGCCTGCGAACGACGAGCATACTCCTGGAGATCAAGCTTCAAGAAGCGTAGGTGGTCCAGAACCCATTGCGCCGTTCGATATGGACTGTCGTTTGGTGGGTCGAGCGACTGTCCTCGATCAGTATTAAGAAGCTTCGGACCAAGTCGTATCTCATGTCATTCACAATACTTACCCTCGAAAGAGGCTTGCTACAGAAGGCGTGGAAGACTTCGTCAAGCTCTGCAGTGGCGATGGCAGCCTCCCTTACCACAGGCGCCAACTGAGAACAAGACGGACATGATAAGCTTAGAGACATTGGATCGTTGTGCAGTCCATTCACATCGCGGGATCGATGTGCGTGCTCCCTGAACGTTGAGAAAGAAGGCAGCGACGTCAATGGCGTCAGTTGGAGTTGACGTGGTGCTCCACTATTTGTGTGATCTTGTGGAAGCGAGGTGCTCGAAGCCGATAGCCTTGGCGGATCTGTCATCAGGCTAGCATTGTCAGCGGGATTGGAGTGTAGGAACGGCATGTGGCAGACATGTGACACATGAGCAGCATGAAGACGTCTTATACGTGCCTTTGACATGAGGAATGTGAAGCGTAAGTAGTGGGGCATCGCTGACATGGCTTGAGCTTTCACATTGATCATCTTGCTGTAAACTTCGCCAAGACCCGGTAGACGTCTCACGAGGCGATGTATTTGCTAGCGGCGACGGACCGCAATTCGGAGTGTGGCGTCCGTGAAGACATGAGTGGTAAGTCGACAGATCGGTCTTAGTAGCAGATGGCGCTGTCAGGCGTGGAAGGTCATGGACCCTTGTCTGCGTCTGGCGTGACTTGCCAATCGAGGAGTGATGATGACTGAGAGTGTCGAGGATGGCATTCTGAGATGCTGGTGCCGGGGGACCAGCATCGGAATCGGATAGCTGCGGACCAGCCGGCCGGGGAGGTTGCTGGAGGCGTGATGAGCTTGCTGAGCCACGACGAGATGCAGCAGATATTGGGAAGGATACCGTGGCATGTCTCCAACGATTTGAGTCCCATGTCGTCAACGAGTCGTTCATTTCACAGTTGACTCGATCGGTTTTCTTCCCGAAATGCTCGCGCCATGCGCATGCGGACACGAGGAGCGGCGGCGGCGGCAGCGGCGGATGGTGACTCGAGGGGATGATAGGTGAAAGGGTGCAGTGGCAGAGGAATGGCAAAGGTTGCCGTACGGGTAGTGGTTAGTGGTTAGTGGTAGTGGTCGACGTCGCAGGAGGGAAGTCAATGAGGGAGGACATGTAGCAGCCCTTGGCGTAAGATGCGCGCAGTAGTAGTGAGGGCCGGAGCTACGACTACCGTATTTCACGGCGTGGTTGCCCAAACGAGCAGTTTCGTGAGGGTCAATAGCACACGCGCGCTGACCTCATGGAAGAGCCTGCGCAGGACCGGGCAAGGCGAGAGAGGACAAGGCAGGGTAGGGCAGGGCAAGACAGGGCATGTCCAGTCAAGTCAGGTCCGGTCAGATCAGGGGCGTGGAAAGTACCTCCATGTATACAGCGATGATGGATGTCGGTCGTGGTCCGTCGACGGCGCACGAATAATAATGCATCACGGACCCAGTGAAGGACCGGGATTGGGGTCAGATTCAGACTCGGATGATGATGATGATGATGATGATGATGCTGCTGCTGGTGCTGCGATCCGCCGCGCAGATACATATCACGACCCACGACGACCCACCAGGTATGGAGGCACGGAGCTTTAGTCATCTCGTAAATGCATAATGCAGTGCAAAGGTTACGGCGGATGGATGGGTGGTCATGCAAAGTGCCTGTGCTGCAGACGATCAGCGACCAGGAATCGAGGTTACCTTATTAGCCAGACGCTGCAGGAGCAGTCGCGTGCATACCACCAACGGCAGCTGGGCAGGAACAGGCAGGTCGCAACTTCCCAAAAACCACGAGTCGTCGTAGCGAAGTCTCTTCTGCCGCACAACGTAATCCATAAGTCTTCTGGCGCCGACGCTTGCTTGCCTGCTTGCCTGCTTGCCTGCTTGCTTGCTCGCTTGCATTCACCATCGTCTCGTGCGCTATTCGAGTAGTGCCCAGTCGTCTAGAATTATTATAACAAGGTAGATGATGACAATTCTACGAAAACCCTGTCCCATCCCAGCGACCCATGCTCGAGCCATGTCTTGCATCGGCAGCCAATTGGCATAATAATCAGTAATGCAATGAATGAAGCAGTGATCACCGCACAGGTGTACGGTCATATATCGTGCGTGACAACTAGATTGGGTGTCGGGCGTGCCGAGGTTTCAGGTTTCGGCATGCTTGCGACAGTCAAGAGCTAGAGAGTACGTAAACACCACTGACTAGCTACTGTACCGCACCATCTACCTTCTGGACTGCCCACGAAGCTGACTGAGCCCGCCCCATCCGCCGATGTTGGTGTGTAATGCAAGCGGCTAATCCAGCACCCGACTTGGCGCTGCATAGTGTAATCTTGCTATTAAGTCAGCGTAGTCTGCCTTCACAACTTCCACCGGCCGGACTTTGCCCCAGATAGAGTAACGTGGCTCCGGATGACAAGCCAGAAGCAGGAAACACTCACTCGCGCTGCGAGTCTAGCTTATCACACATCCTGTCTCTCGTTTCCACCCATATACGCTACTACCTCCAGGCCTGCACACCTGATACACGCGCTACGCGATACGGGACCACACCATACGAAACGAAAGGAGCGAAAAGGGACAAGAGATGGTTCGAGATGCGTCGAGTCGCAATCGTGTCCCGACAAGGGTATGTTGTCACTCAATCTGCCGCTGAGAACTGCCGGTGATGACTTCTCAGACCACATCGGCAGTGCTACAGTATGTAAGCAGGGAGTCAGCACCAACGGAAACTCAGCAGTTCCAGCTCCGACAGCACATGCAAATCTGAGCCATGTATGCAACCGGGGCATCATAAGCATCATCGCTGTCGGTCGTCGTTTCACAAGCAAGCCCTCAGGCACTGTGCTGCGCTGATCTCGTCGTATGGCGATTGCCAAGCTCGGCTCCACCTCCCTTCGTGTTCCCTAACATGTCCAAAGCCTGTCAACGTAATCACCGCCGTCGCCTACCTTCATCCTTTTGAGTATCGTGATGATCGGTGAGCGGCTCCACATACAAGCAGCGTTCAGTCAGCCGTGGATCGGCAGGCTTGGCAGGTAATTCTTCGCAGACCTGCCATCACGGAACAGAGCCTGTGCAATTGTTCGTACATACGGACAGGGACAGACATGGCTTCCACTCCTCTGGGTATTGTCATTCCCATATGTGGCAGTAGCAATATCCCTGAAGAGAGGTCCTCCTGTGGACTAGCAAGCCTCTGCATACTTCAGCTTAGTATTACACTCCGAATCCTACCTGTTACGAACATCAGTACGACAGCTAAAAGTCCTACACACAGCACGTCAGCACGAAAGCTAGTACACCTCGAATACCGAATACCGGTTTCGTCTCCGTTGCATCAAAAGTGGCAGCGTTCAAGGTACATACAGTATACAGAGCCTGCCATCTATGGACGCATCACTGTCCAACGCAGCCGACGATTCGGACATGATGCTGTACAGCCTCATTCTGGCCAGAACTGCAGAGCTCCCTTTTGAGCTCAAACCGCCACGAATCACATTCCCTCACGGGAGATCGCAGCAATAGAATGCTCTGATGATTACCACAAGTCCCGGCCTTGCCGGAGAATCAGCTGACATTTACTCCCAACTGTATGCAGAAGTCTGGAGTTAGGAGTTACCAGATTCCGGTCAACCCATGTTCCTCTGCGCCAGGAACAAGTCGTCGAGGGCGGGGCGTATCTGCTACGACGACCACATTGGTCCTCCAAAAGCATCATTCCTAGTCCAGTGCCATGCAGAGCGCATCAACGGTGATCTATATCCGTGTCTTGCTGCACAGCCGTAATTGTCGCCCATCTCCACATAAGACTGCTTCAACGGAGGACCCTGAAACATCTCGTCATATCCGAGTGCGCACTCGCCTATAGGCTTACTCTGCTTCACCTTCTGTCTAACCAGGGAAAGCTTTCCTTCGGAGTTACGGGGAGTATCAATACTGCCGACCTCCGGAAGCTGTCAGCAATAGATATTGCAGGGAGACTCACCTCAGGCCCCCTTTTCCAAACGCGCCAGTTCTCATGCGGCCTCAGCACGATATTCACTATCTGACTGATGTTACATGCGATAGCGCTACGCTCTGCAGGTCAATCCGGCCACAGCTCGATACCAGCTACGAGCGAGACATGCAATGATTGTGCAAACCGAAGGGCGTCGCACGGTTATGCTGCAGCGCGAGATCCGAGACGTGACGTCCTCTCAGAAGTGAAGAAGCGGCCAGGAATCAGAACGACGGCAGGTTTGCGGCGTTTCCGTCTCCCAAATCCGCCTTTAAGAAGCACTTGCCTTGATGGCATAACAATCATGAACTCACTTACTATCGCTTGTGTGGCAGTGTGCCAAAAATGCGGCGCTGTAGCCTACTATGAAGTGCTACGCCAGCACTAGCTAAGAGCGTCATGAACTATCAGCTCCCGTTTTGTCACCAGTAGACTTGTCTCGTAAGTTACATTGCAAGCAATACCCAATTCAGTCAGTGACGATCTTAGAGACTGCAGGCTTCCATTTGTCAGTATGTATTCTTGCCGTATCCATGCGTAGTGTGATTCAGAACTGCAGGGCAGCTCCCAAGGCGAAACTACGTCTATCCCTCGTAATGCTGGAGATGCGAACGCTACATGTACCATAACGGGTTGAGAACTGTATCCTCTCCAGTTACACGGAAGGCATCAGCCGACACGAAGGAATGCTGTTGCCAGCCATGATGGAATGCCTGCAACCACTCTGACAATCACGAGGATAACGCTCTCTTATATCGAACCAGGCCAATGTCGTGACTCCAAAAGTAATGCAGCTGGTGGTAATAGGGTGGCGCTCGATGAATATGCTTTCTCGCACACATGCGAATACGAACGACATTGGAAAGCCGTACCGAGAGCCAGGATCGCCGCCTAGCGCACGGACTGTGTAACGTCTCGCTGATGTCTCCTATGTCGGCGAATTTCCGATCTCAGCGTCGCCGGGATTCGTTTTCCAAAATTTGCATGACACCCTAGTCGCTTACGAAAGACAGCGGGCTGCCAAGCTAATCAACCAAACAGCATAACCCTGCGAACATCACTCGCACGCGTCATCTTACCAACCCAGCAACGTGGCCCTATACCAGAAGGGCCGATGACAAGCCATCGTGGACGACAGGGGCCACTCACGAGAATTGTTCCCACCCTCATGCTTTTGTACGCCTGCCCTCGCATGGCTTCACCGGGACCACATTAACCATGCTGCCTCCCAACTTCGCCGTGCAATCCAATAAGCTCGAATCTGCCGGGTATCCTGGGCCAGAGATATATGCTGTTCTCAGCAGTCGAGTCTTCGGATTCTTCCTATGGCGGGCGGTGTCTCCTCAGCCTTATCAGCGCTGGAGCGGAACAATATTGCAATCGGCATATAGGATGCAGATTACCTCTATAATACCGCGACACTCGGTACACTCTAATGCCAGATCTCACTGTCTGAGCATGCTATATCCCTGTTTGCTATTTGAGAAAGCAGTAAAGGTTTGCGCTTCGCTGCTCGTTCATGCACGACATTACTCATTCATGCTTAGTACTCCGACGTGTGAAATCTCACTGCAAGACCGGCTGCATCGAAGATCCCCCAAGCTGCATCCACTAGGGCAAAGAAACAGATTGCAAATGGTACTGTATGCTTACGTGATAATGCAACTGTTCGTTATTATTCTCACACCACCACGACCAGGCTAATATATGCCGCACACACACCCAAGACTCCTATTCCTTTGAGTTTGCGGCCACAAATGTCGACGTGCTCAACCCTGGATGTGCACGGGATCCGTGGCGCCTCGCGCACAAACGCCCTGTCACGGCGGATCTACCTACGATTCGCTGTTCGCCCCTTGTCCGCGATCATGGGATATAGTTTGCTGATGCGATGCGATACCTGCTGATATTGATTATGCAAAAGGTTCGCCATGTCAGCACATTGTTCTTCCTCGATTGACTTTCCCCACCCCATGACATGCACCGAGTCACAATCTCCGACTATATCATTTTCGTACGAGACTGCCGAATCGGATGTTTGATAACGTGAGATGGCAGCATGATTGTGAGATGACGAGGCCCATTGGATTGCAAGCGGCGACAGTGTGATGCCCTGACATTTATGACCAGGGCGCAATATCTACATGGGAAGGCAAGGTCGGCACCACGATACGGCAGAAAGGGTGAGTGTCAACGATACCTTGCAATGAATTTCGGCTCCGAACTGCTACGGTGACACCAATTGCCGATGTAACACATAAGCGTGTTAAATCTTCTTGACCCAAAGATGATAGACAAAATTATCTCCAAAAGGTAAATTTGGTGATCATGGCAAACATCATCGGGTAATAGGCTTCCCGAATCTGCTCATGCCAGAACTTCACGCGACAGCCTCTGTTCAGAGGAAAGGTAGTACACTTAACACAATCATCACTGCCAGGTCGACGATGAAGTGTTCGCGGCACGAACCGAATGATATTGTTTGCTCAATGCAGCTTTGCTATAAGTGACTCCCAGTCAAGCGCCTGCGCTTTCCACGCAGCAACGACGGTGCTCAAAACGCCTCGCTAACACAATGACAGCGGTGCAAAATCCCATCGACCATTTCATACTGCCATCAGTCATAACCTCGTCACAATCATGAAACTTTCTGCTTCATCCACAAACGTGATCTCCAGAAAGGAGCAAAGAGTCTTTCCAGAATCATACAACAGTACTCCTCGTCTTTTCGTTGCCCACCCGAAGCGGCTAAATCTTCTCCATTTCTGTCCCAGTCCCGGTCTCCTCAACTTCATCCTTCTCCTTCAACGTCTTCGGCGGTGCCATCTGCGCCTGGAACTGATGCCAACAATTCGGCGCCTGCAACACGTACTGCATCATGCTGACCCTAAACCTATTTCTATAATCCTTCGGACTTGTGATAGTTGGTTTGTTCTTGCCACGGTCTTTGATCCAACTCTCCAGCTTCTTGTCCCAGGTATATGTCCTGATGCAGTCTATAATACCCACAACAAGTTCTTTCCGGTCGTCATCGAATCCAGCCATGAGGGAGTAATCCATGACATTCTGTTTGCAGAGCCAGAGCGTGTCGTTGAAGACTGAAGCCTGGAGGAGCTTGCGACTGTGTTCACGGACGAAGAGAGGAGACTCGAATATCGTCTCGACCAGATTCTCGTCGAGGAGGACTTCGTCTGCTTGGCCAGTACTCTCGATCTTGCGATTTCGCATGCTACCTTTGAGGTCGAAGCGGCGATTCGGATTACGCTCATAAAAGAGGTTCTCCATCACGAGCAGATAGTACGAGAAGTCAACGCCTGTGGCTGGATTGCGGATATTGACTTGGAAAAGGCCGAACATCTTGGCGATCACGCTGGGGACGCCGTGGAAGAGCGTGTAGCTCATGAAGTTGAAGTAATCTGGTGCAAACTTTGTGAAGGCCTTCAGCTCCACTTCTTGTAAGCTTTTTATTATGAAGCGATTGTCGAGCGTGCGGAGGAACAGTGACTTAGTCTTGCCGCCCTTCGAGTCGAATTTAAGGCAGCGAGACATGGACTCCATGAAGCGGTCTGCGACACCACACCTACGACGAAGCGCATCGAATGACTCGGCATAGAATATTTTGCAGGATGCTTTGACTTGCCCATGAGCGAACGAATACTTGAGATGTGTGCCAGTGTCGCTCAGCAGCGACGCCTCAATCTCTTCTCGCCGCTCGTCGGATACATTCATAGTACTCGCTTGCGAATGTGTATGCGCGTGCCCGTGCTTGGCCAAGGGTGCCTTGCTGGGGTGGCTTCTGAACTCCTTGAGCTTGTTGTTATAATCTGTGCATGCAAGGGAGAGCGCGATAACAGAAGAAGGCTCGTCTTCGCGAACGATAATGTCTGAGTCTTCGAAAACATGCTCGTTCGGATGGAGCGGATACTCCAGGTTTGCCCAACCAGACGCCGAGCGCTTCGACCAGAAATCAGCGAGGTACTTGAACCAGACGTTCTTCCGATGCTCAGGAATTGTGAGCTCTGGTCCTAAGTCTGTTAGGTCTGGAGCTGTTGCTGGGGAAGCGATCGAAGAATTTGGGTCTGAAATGTCTCTTGGGCGCATCGTCGTTTGCCCCGAGCCTGTCGTTTCGGCATCCATGTCTGCTGCCAGCGTGGGCGGGTGTGAGTCTCCATCGTTCTCCAACGAGGCTACAGAATTACCTTCACCGTCAGCCACTGCATTGTCCTCGGGCTGAGCTTGAGCCACAAAATCGTCCATGTCTTGCCTTGCATTTCTGTCGTTGTCCATATCTTTGCTACTCTGGACTTGCTCAGGGTCCGATGTCTTTTCGCCTACCGCGTCCGTGGCATTCTGGTACACTTCGACAACAGGCCTGCTGCTGGCCAGTGGATTCGCCCTAGCTTGCCGGCTTCTGGTAGCTCTTTGTCTTCGCTCCTTAAGTCGCTCCTTCTCAAACTCACGCGACATCTGTTCAAAGTGCTTGGCTAGTGCAGAGACCGTCGAGCTGGTGAGGCCGTGGTCGTTGCCTTTGACGGAAACCGATCGAGGGATCAAGGAAGGCACGGCTTTAGCCACCTTATTGGCTAGGCGACCGACTCCAAGATGCTCGTGCAATAGACTGCTATCAACGGTTGATCGCTCAGACATTCCAGAGTGGCTGGTGTTGCTGTGCATGACGGCATCAATGGAGTGATCTGAGAGGCGAGGCACATGTCCGGAATGTCCGGGCTGAGATTGAGTACGGAGCAAAGGAGGTGCTGTTGGTCTAGGACTAGCGTCCCTCTTCTTAAGGTCGGCGAGTCTTGGTATTCTTGACTCTACCATCTCAGTCTGTTCACCAGCTGCCGCTTTGTGGCTGCGTATCTGCTCGATGCGTTCCAGAAGTCCTGAGCTCAACGGCTTTGGTTGTATGGCAAACGGCTCATCGGCAGAGGTGTCGTTCGCAACAGAAGAGCTGGTAGGCGAGCCAACCGTATCAATGTTCGGAGCCTCGTCAGTCGAGCTATCGCCTGGAGATCTGGAGGGCATAGCGAGATCCAGATGTTTTACGTCATCCCGCTTCACTGCCTCTTCCAGATCTTTGCGTGGAGTTGTCACTCGAGCGAGCTCGTTTTCAGGGCCTGCTTCGCTCTCATCGCTCTTCACAGGCCGAAGCGTGTCTGTGTCATCACTCTCCGCCTTGTGCTCCTCCGCGACCGATGATAAAACATCATGTGCCTTCTCTGCCAGTATTTCGTCAACAGTAGCATGTCTGTCTGGCATGCCAGGTCTACGCGAAGGTATCGCTTCCGCACTATCCTCGATATCGCTAAGATCGCTTGCGACACTGGGAGCTGTGGATGGTTGCGACTCGGCAAACATCTGCTTCAATTGCCGTGCTGCTATCTGCCGAATATCGGTTTCAGACGGAAAGTACTTGTCCTCGAACCTGGCGAACTCGTCATCCCACTCTATAGCCTTCTCGTCCATGAAGCGAAGGGCACGATTAAGCGGGATCAGCTCGAAGTATCTCGAAGTAGCATATTTTCGCTGCAGCTTTGCCACCAGTTCATCTCTATCATCTTCGGCTTTTTGGCGAAGCTTCTCCAGCAACGTGACAGCCTCTTGTTTCTGATCGTCGTTCAAAGCATCGACGCTGATTGTGCCAAGTCTGGCCATGACAGACTTCGTGAAGGCCTCAAGGCGGGTCTCGAAGTGGCGATACTGTTCGTTCTTCACCGTCAGATCAGCTTCGACCTTCCATGTCACTCTGCCGCGTGGTACGACCACGTCGTAAATGTCGATCGCATCGTACTGAAACCTGACTACCTTGTCCTGATATCCGAAGCAGCGCAGGAAGTCCCTGTGAATGTCATGCTTGCACCCACCTCCACGTGAGTGTAGAGGACTACTCCAAAAGCTCAGCTCAAGATATTTGGCGAAGGAGTATTTCCACGTGTGATCTGACATCTGCGTAACAGTAGTTTCGTGGCGACAGATCCGACATGTTGACCACATAAGGATCGTGTTTGAGTATCCACGTAGCTTGGCCGGCTGCCGTTGTATAGAGACCGAGAGCTGGCCAAAACCGTGGACATACTGTCGGTGATGATCGTACATCTTCTTGTTGCAGTCTTTGCAAGGGGTATTTGCGTCTTGGCAAAGGCCTTCGATGTACAGACCGAATGGTATGTCTTCGTCGTGGTTAGGCTCAACTCGACTGTATCCTGCATAGAATCCCATTCCGAGAAGTTCTGGGCCGTTACATGGAGCGGAAGTAACGCTCGACACTGTTGAATATAAAAAGACGATCTTCTGGTGCGAAAACGGATCGAAGGGATTGACCTCTCCAGTGACAAAGGATTCCCATTGGCGTTCTTGCACCTCGTACATATGCTTCGCCTTCTCGAATTGGTCCTCGTGCACAGCGTGAAGGTATTCACGAACGGCTTTGGGTTGGTCTTTGGAGGGAGGGGCGTTCACCATAGCAGGTTCCACTAGTTTGAACCCCGGTATAATGCCGGCGTCAGGCTCTTCTTCGTCACCTTCTTCGTCCGCTGCAGCATATTCATCACGGAGCAGTTTGTAAGTGGTCAGTCGTTGTTCCAGATCGCGGAGCTGAGTCAATATATGAGGCTGCATGAAGACCACGAATGGCGAAGCAGACAGTATGCGTTGTCGTGTGTCCTTCTCCAGGGCTGCATATTTGAAGTGGATCTCGCCGTCTGGGATGTCATGTCCAAGCGTTTCCCTAATAGACTTCTCCGTCTTCTCAAGAGTGGCCGTTCGAGGGTCTCTTTGCGCTGCACCATTATGATTATGGGCATCGATTTGGCTTTGTGCCGTATGCGGAATCGAGACAAATTCGTCACGCATCAAGTAATTCTCCAGTTTCAGGTTGTACGCCACGTAGCACATGAACTCTGTGATCCGCTTGATGGACCGCAACGTTTTCGTATCCGCACCTCGAAGCACGATTGTACAGCCGAGGTCAGGCTCGCATCCGGAAAGATAGATGTACGATTTTCGCGCATTGTCAGAAACATAGGTCTTGACATCGAAGCTTTCGCAAACACCAAGATGTGCAGGGTCAATGCCCAGCTTATCGACAGATCTGATCAAGGTTGTCTGCGTCATTCGCGCGACTGCGGCCAATACCGACTCTTTGATGTTGTATGCGACAGTAATGCCAGCTTTTTCGAGGAGATGCAGTGCCAAGCCTGAGACGTGCTTCTGGACCAGAAGCACGGTCGGTTGCAGCGCTGCTATCCTGTTGACCAAGTTCTCAAGATACTCTTGCTCCTGCGCGATGACGGGCTCCAGGCTCATAAAGTGCGCTTCGTGTCGAGCGTACTCGATGGAGAAAGTCACAATACAGATTCTCGGAATGCTGATTGATCGCGACATCGTCTTGAGTGCGATATTCTTGCTGAAGACCACGCCGGAGACATAGCTAGTGTCGCCAGGTCTACCGCCTGGTACCTTTTTTAGCTTGATGTAGTGCCTGATGTCCATGTCATCGCCCTGCTGTACATCTGGCTCGACATCGTCCATACACTGCATGAGTACAGGCAGCAGAGCTTTCTCCCAAGCATGAGAGTGCTGTATCTTCGCATCTCGAAGCTGCTGGCTTAGCAGCTTTCGGACATGCTCATAGCTTGCAGGGTATAGCTCGATATCATCTCGCATTTGGCTGTGCATGGTGTGTAATGCAGAGCTGCAGACAACCTTTGCATGCGAAGACATCGGTGCCGCAAGTGGAGAAGCAGGTCTTTGTTCGAGTGATTCTCCTTCTATTGTGTTGAGCAGCAAGTTACTCTTGCTTCGTCTTGGAGAGGAACGTTCGAACTGAATAGAACCATTGCTTAGATTACGGCTTCTGGTAAGTCTCCGTGGTAGATGGCGTGAGCTTTGCGCAAAATGTTCATCTTCGCGGTTGGCACGGGTGCTAGAGGGCGCTGTGACTCTGTCGCCAGTTTTGTGGCGTCCTTTTCGGATGGCGGAGGTGAAGAGCGACGAAAAGCCGAGCCTTTCGCGCTCGCCAGGCGAAGCGCCATGCTCGGATGGTAGGACGGAAGCAATGTTCGGGTGGTCGTCTTCCTCTGAGCCCTCATCTGACAGAAATGCTGCGAGGTCTGGATCAATGATGTTGTCGTTGTGAAACGTGGGAAGCGCAGACTTGGGATCACCGTCACCGTCACAGTGGAAAGGACCTCTCTCATCACTGAGGCGAGAGGCTCTGGCAGGGTGATGCCGAGAATGTCGTCGTCTGTGACCATTTCTGCTGCTTCTTCCACGACTCAACGATATTAGAGAATGCGCAGAGCTTGGGCGCGCGAGTGTAGGGTGTGGTTTGTCTTCAAATTCAATCACGGCAGAACGACGTTTCGCCTCCCTGTTGCGACGCGAGACAGGTATACCTATGGATGGTGCCATGACCTCAATGTCAGTCCTGCTGAAACCTGGTTCATCAAAAGGCTTGACGAGATCGTCCTCATCGTCATCCAAGCGCTGCAGCCGCGGACTCTTCATATATTCGTCTCCATCTTCCGACATAACAGTGGAGTCATCATCGTCCGTACCCAATATGATCTCCTCGCACGGCTTACACAAACGAATAGTGCCAGGCTGCGCGAATTGCCGGCCATTAACCAGCGTTGTGCACTTGGCATCAAAGATTTGACCACAAGTCCGACAGTGGTGCTTGCGCCTGAAGGCAGTAAATGCTCCACCACATGAGAAGCACACTTTAGCGTTTTCGTCTTTCATCCAAAACTCTTTGCTCAGCACACGACGTTTGAGGTGTGACTGAATACTATGGTATGATGATCGGCTGGGAGGCGGCTTCAGACCCGTTCGCCTGCGCTGGAGTGCTGAATTGAGGTTCGGGTACGGATCAGATTGAGGTCGCCGAGAATCGTTACGCGAGCTGGAAAAGGAGACTGCATCTGCACCATCGGTCGTGGATGAAGCTCTAGAAGGCTCGAACCCGGGCAGATGCGATGGACCCACCTGCACCATGGGTGGTCGTTTTGGCGCTGCTTGGTCTGCTCGGTGTTCCTGATCCGCTACGCCGTTCTGGCGTTGAGTAGCCGAGCCCATTGATTTGTGTTCCGCGACGCGCAGAGGGCCTTTTGGGGCTTCCGCAAAATCTGAGTCATCAATAGCATTGTCTAGCTCTTCGGCGCTGAACCGCGGCGGACGCACTGGCTTCGAAAGCTGTTTCGGCGGCTCGAGGATCGATGCCTCATGGTGTGAAAGAACACGCGCAAGAGCATCGGTTGCCACCTCACTTCGATCGCCATCTATCCAGGCACTTCGGGCCTTATCCAAGTCCTCTTGCGTCGGTGCATCTTGTGCTGGCTTTCCCTGCTTTATAGGCTGCTGCTCACTCACTGAAGTGTGAGAAGCATCCTCAGACCCAAATGATGGGATCGTCTGCCCATCTGAGGTGTGTAGCTTAGCAGACTTGATTTTGCCTTCTGCGGGCTCTTCGTTACTAGAGAAGCTGCGTCCCACGGGTGAGCCAGGCACACTCGGCGTAGCTACAGATGCAGTATCTGGGGTCGACTTCGTAATGGAGAGGCCAGGGACAGCTCGAGATGCGACGGGCGAAGACGCCGATGACTGTACGGATGCAGTATTCAAGGATGCTTTCGACTCGCTGCTCTTGGATCTAGCTTTGGCATCTTTCGTGGTTGGCGCCGCGGCAGCACTGACGGTCTGCTTCAATCTGTTGTACAGTCCACTCACGCCACTGCTCACCAACTCTTTCGGGCCACGGTTGTTCTCGCCGTCAAAATCGTGAAATGAGGTCAACCTCTCGCTCTTGGATGCAGAAGTATGAATGTCGTCGAGTGCCTGCGCCAGGACTTCTTTGTCGACCGGGGCTCCATTTCGTGATGATATGGACGCGAGTGAGCCTCTACGAGATCTGCCGCCAAAGAATGGTAGGCTGCTAGAGGGCGCCGGAGTCGAGTTTGACATGATATGTGTCTCGCGGACTTGGCAAAAGCGAGAACATGTTAGGAATGCTCGGAATCGTTGGTCATCGGAGGAGTTCGCGTATTACTATGGCCTTGCCGTGGTGGCATAGATGAAAGTTGAGGGTTGGGAACGAATCCGGGCTGCTGCGAATGGGAGTGCTTGGATGTGCAATACTGCTAGAGCTGCATGAGGCATATGAATTATTACAAGTGCAGCACACAGGCATCACGCCGCGGCTTCTGCCTAGTAGTGTAGGTGGAGGTAGTGGGTGTGTGTTGTGCTGCTCTGACATCAGTCGCGACCCCGAGACGAGGAAGTTTCGGCGCGACGCGACTTTTGATTCAGAACACAGCACACCACCAGCGCACCAATAACAATAATGATGAGTAACGAATCACAATACGTACCTTACCATGCATTATGCACTATACATGTATGCATGCAACGCCTCACACCAGACTAATCACTGCGTCCATGCAAATGCAAGCACCTGCTGCCTTTGGCAATGATATGTCGAGGTGGGGGATTATAGCATCGACATTGGCAACATGGGGAAGAAATCACTTGACCCTTGGATTGCCGAGTGCGTATGGAGCGAGCTGGCAGCAGTGATCAGCTGGCAGCATGAAAGCAAAATTGGCGGGATCAAGAGAGATCCTGATAGCCGATTCCACGACGATGGGAGCAATTTTCGAAGTTGGGTGACCGCCACGGAAGCATACCTCGTGCAGTTGATTGACGTTCTCTCCGTCTCACACTCCGCCTCCGCCACCGCCACCGTGCTGCTCTCCGATGGCGCGACCAAAGTCAAAGCCCACCTGTCCACTGACGCCGTCGCAGTCCTCGAGGCGGAGACCGGTGAGAAGTTCAGCGGAGACGTAACAGGCGATGTTTTCCGCGTGAGCACCTTCACCGTCATCAGTACCCCTTTCGGACCCGTTGATGGCTTCATCCAACTCGAAGTCGATGCCATCGAGTATGAGCATCATCTGCGACGACAACAAGGAGAACCGAAACCTGTTGCTGAGGACGATAACATCAAGCTCTTGCTTGACGACATCACTAAGCTGCGATGTCCGCGTCTGCCAGACGAGACAGAGCACGCCGTCGCCGACAGCACAAAATTGACGCCTGCCGTCAACGGTCGCGATGTCTATCAGGCAGCGTCAGGAGCCTCCGACAGTCGCAGCATGCCACAAGTGCCAGATACACAGCCCTCGTATATTGCTTCTGGCATACAGAGCCAATACCCTCTGGCTAGAACACGCACCACTGGCCCAACGCTGGCTAGTGAAGGCTTCGAAGTGGCACAAGGACTGAACCTTCATCAGCCGGTAAAGGCACCGTCAGCACTGGGCGAAACTGGTGCTAAACTGCTTGATTTGTTCGGCAAAAAGGGCACACGAGCTCCTTCACCAGACTCGCAGGGTGTAGAGAGACGGCGCGAAAACACTGTCGCCATGAGCCGCGATGTAGAAATCAATGGCAGTCCCAGAGTCATATCAGAGACTCCTGCAAAGTTTTCACGTGCATTCGAGGAGTTACATTCACATCCTGAGCCAGTACCAGAACCCGTGCCAGACCTTGGTCTTGAGGGGAAGCTTCCTCAGCAACACCACTCGCAGCAAATTCGTCTGGAACCTACGTCGTCGGGTCCCATCCCTCCATCAGCTCAGCCCACGCTAGTCGCGTCTGCGATAAGGTCTTCCGGCTACAGCAGGACCACACACATTCCATATGGTCGCAGAAAGATCCCAGCCGATCAAAAAAAGCTCTTGGATGACAAGTCTTCTTGGCTACCATCGTTGCCCGGACGCAGGTTCCCACACCCTAACGTACCCATTGCGCTACTGAAGAAGTGGAACGAGCGTAGAAACTCATCGCTACAAGAAGCCGATCCACGTGAATCACGTGATGTCGGCGATGCAGCTCCGCTTAGCACGCCACAACAGGGCCATGTCGAGCATAAAACGAGCCGGTCGTCTGCTTCTTCTGTCAATGCCTCTGAAGATTCTGAAGAGTTGTTGGAGTGGTCACCATCACCTCCACAGCATCGGCCAGAGCTGCCTCCCGATAGCAGCTGGGAGAGTGTCGTGCAGGGCACGCAACAAAGCGATCTTCAGGTGGCTGTGCCGCGCACACTACCCGTTAGGAAGTCGCCATCGCGACACACTGGTACGTTACGAAGCTTACAATCTTTCCATGAGGTACAGGTATGCTTACATTCTCCATTTAACCCAGACCCTGGCGTAGGATTGCTGCCGGTACAGCGTGCTCTATCACCTATAGCGAAGCACGTCGTCCCGCCTCGACCTCCTGTGAGACCCTCGAGCCAATCTGTTCGTAATGACTTCGATTCACGGAGAAAGAAACGTCGCAGGTCCTCGCCATTAGTGGTCTCGTCGTCAGATATGAGCCAGCCTTGGTCTGTAGAGGCCACGAGTCAAGCTATTCTGCACAGGTTTGAACCACGGAAAGAGATGCGCCATCCGGATTCGCCATCAGCAGTGAGTTCATCATGTATCGATTATCAACCCGGTTCTATGCAAGCTAGTCATAGCTACAACAACGCCACCACGGGCCGTAGACATATCTCACGGGCCGATGAGCTACGTGACCTGCGAACACGAAGCGACACACCTCCTCAGACTTCGCCGCCAGTATCTTCAGCCCCCGTCATACGTCAAACGCAGACCATGTCCCCTGGTCCACGCACGCTCCACAGAGAGACAATACGAAAATCTGCGCCACAAGCGACGTCTCTGGGCTCCTCGTCTTCGGATCCGTTCAGCGCCGGCAGCAAAGCTTTAGCAGCCAAGAAGTCAAAGCAGATACTAAGTCAAGCTTACCATGATATCGCACAAGCGCGGGAAACTAAACGTCCTCGCACATCAGCTGTAGTAGCTGTATCACCGACCGCAGATAAATCCCATCGTATGCTTACTGGTCCCTCGCAAGTTCATATCCCATCGAGACAACGCGAAGAGACTCAAACATCTCCCAAGGTCTCTCCTCCTTCGGTAAGCAGCCAGAGCACACCTCAGAACCATAAAACGCCGATGGCTGCAGCCTGCCAGCGCTCCGCAGCACCATTGTTCCGAAGTTCCAATGATGGCCTTGCAAGGCCACCAATTTCTGGCTCTCCTTCGACTACGCCCAGGGGAATGCGGTTTTCATCAGGATCTGTACCAGCTTCGGCATTTCGCGACCCCTCTATGGTTGGGCGAAATTCGTCAGAATCCAGCCCCACAGTCTTGAATTCGCGCGCATTAGCGCATAGCATGACCCAGGGCACGCAACGAGTTCTGCAAAGCTCGCCTCATGCGCAACGCCAGGTAACATGTCCAAAGCCGCAGACTGGAGGCGCAGAAGCAAAGCAACATCCGGACGAACAGAACCGTGTTGCGCGAAGAGAGCATTTTGGACACAGCACAAAACGCCAAAAGTGGTGAGTGCAAATGTGCTCATTGATCTTCCTTAACTCGTGTTGCCGAGCAGCACTGACATACTGACGAAGGATACAAGAGAATTACAGGCCGAATTCGGGCGGCACCACCAGTCTCAGTGCCGTATTCGCACAGTATGTGTCTAATCATGCCGAAGACTCTCACGTGAATATGGAGCTGTTCACTAGGGCAGCACAGATGGCCTTTGGTGACACAAGACTGCCAGTCGCTATATTGTCGTACTCTCGCCGAAGCGAGCAGCCCACTTCATCGCCAGCTGTTGGGGACCAGGTACAGTCGCGCGCTACGGCTCGATCGAGACATGATGCGGAGCTGAGTTACAGATCAGCAGCGCCAGAGGCTCAGCACATAATGCAGCGCAGTGAGGCCGAACCAGAGCAAAGTCAAGATACTGGGAATATTATCCGAGGATTCTGTCAGAATTGGAAGAACATCAAGCCAGGCGGAGCGTTCGCAAATCCTCAGGTCACACTTCCAAAGGCTTCGCGACGACAAACTGTCGATGTGCTGGCGTGGAATGTATAATACCTTAGTCGGTATGGGTCGTGCATCGCCAGCACATTCTCATGATAGCGCGTGACCCTTATGAATCTCTGCCCATACCCGGCATCGTTGTCTCCTCTACATAGGTACATTGTCCATTTCTCGGTTTGAGATTCGTGTACGTGGTAGATGCTACGCCTGACTTACGAATGCGCAACGGGTTGCAGTGGATTTCGGCGTAGCATATGTAGCAGAAAATGTCCTTTACGAGTCACGACACCAGGAGTTCGAAATTTTGGATCTGCAGATGTCGGAGATCCATATGCATATAGCTGCTGCTTTGGCATCAAGGCATGGAGATTTTGTGAAGTTGGGAGAGGCATTCGAGATTACTAAGTGGTACGCGTCTATGGCTCACGCTCGCATCGAAGTCTCGTATAGTCCTCGTATATCGGCTAGTAGGACAGACTCGACCTGCGAGACGATTGTGGACGCATTCTTCTTGATCATGCCTTCATTGTACTGCAGGACAGCCGGGCGGAGGACGTGACAATGGGGGGACCTCGGAAGATATTCAATTGGAAGTTCAAGGTCAGAGAGCTTTATTCAGGCTTCATCTGGGTCGCGGAGCTGAGGATGCGATATGCACGTACAGCGTGTTGAAACAGGGACTTAGAGGGTGGACACCTGATGCGAGGAATCGATCTCCAAACAACTATGCATTGGATCAATCTGGACGGCTGTGTTGATAGATTCGCGCTATACTGAGCTTCATGGGCGACGTAGACACAAGAAACCACCCAAAGTACGTCATGCTGATCTGAAGGTGTCGAATCTTGTGAGCAACCCATTACGACCGGCAGTAATCCAAGTGAATTGCACCTGCTTCGTAGCATTCGAACTCGCGAATAGCCCTGACCCACAGAGCATCACATCCCAGTCGATTGACGCATTCAAGAGGGTGCTTGGATCGTTCTAGGAGTCCAAGTCTGGTGGGTGGTACAGCCATTCTTAGTGCATACCTCGACAACGACATCGACATTCTCTACAGCCGGAACCGAAACTGTCAGTGATCAGCCCGTGGAGAGGGATCAAGACTGCCTCAAGGCCCGACAATACTTGTAGTCATTATGCCAACATTGTTTATAGTGAACAACCATCGTTGATGGACTGATTGATATGATAGTCCTAGGTATCTACTACGTGCGCAGCCTGACTATATATAGCGAGCGAGTGCTAAGAATAGAAGGGGCAATGTAGGTAGTGAATGCAGCTGCCTGTAGGTATTTGACTGCACTAGTAAACTTTAAATTAAGGCCAGGGACATTACGTAATATACGCCCTGAGGGATACCCCGTAAGCTCTACCTAGGCAACAGAAGACTTTGTGCGATGAGCCCTTAATAGACCATCCTACTCGAGATTTCGACATCCAGGTCGAACCTGCAACAGATCATGTCATACGAGGCCATGTATGGCGTAATGCTCGATGAGTTTCGATGTTTTTTGCTCCCGAGATCGTACCATGCACGTCTTTACGGCCGTTCTTCGAGCTTCTTGTACATGTGAGCAAATCACACGATACCGCGTCTCCGTAACAAGACTCGATGAGGTCGGTCGATGGGCAGAGACATTTCATCTACGACCATGTTTTATTCACTCCCAATGTGCTAAAGCGCAACGAACATCTATCCGTACGAGGGGACCAGCCTTTCCAGAATATATGTATGAAGTACTAAAGACATCCTCATTCTCATCCTCATCCTCATCTTCAGCTCCAGACCACCCAACCACAAAACGATCCAGCCGCCTGTATTGATTGACCCATCACCTCACCATCAGCAGTCTCGTGTTTCAACTCCAAACCTGCTTACCCAACCCTCGGTCGGACCCGCAACACATATGTATACATGTACATACTGCCATCGCGCCACACCACCACCACCAACATCGCGATACATGCCCACATCGCCGGCACAAGTAGTCACCATGCATACCCGCCACTTGATCAATCTCATCCTGTACATCTCGGCCTTCCCAGTCTTCCTCGCTCCGGTCGCGCTGGCAGCATACCACGAACCACGACTCCTCCCTATTGGAAGCTTTCTCCTGATCTGTGCTCTGTTCGCGGGATCGATGGCTGTGGATGCGAGATTCTCGAAGATCATGCTCGGAAGCTTGCTGGCGCTCGTCGGAATAGCCTGTGTGCGAGACGTTACACTAATGCGGGTTGTCGGCGTGTACTGAACGATGTGTGAATTAGAAGGTAAGAACACTCAAGGGATACATCGCTATCCAAAAGCAGAATGCTGATGACACGAAGCATACTCCCAATGCATGGCATATCAGCTGCAGGATTGAGAGGAAAAATTCGGCGGCCGGATCTGTACCATGGTATCATTCACTATCAAGCATTGTGCCGCACGCTCTCTAATCATGCAGTCGCTCCGTAATTCATCGCATCCTTGTGAAATGTACTTTAGCTCATACTGCAACGCTTGAGTCTGTCAATCGCCTCCTAGGCGTTCTGGTCCAGACCCAAATCATCCTCGGCCGGCACCACTCGGATGGTGTTGGTGTGTCCCATACCACCACGCCAGCCCTGTACACATACTACTGCTTCACCCTTCTTGAGCACACCAAGCTTGATAGCGTTCTGGATACCCCACTTGAGACGTGCGTCGACATCCTCTTGCCAGGGCGTCTTTGTGAAGTCTGGCTTCTCCTGCGCATAGTGGAACGGGTACACGCCGCGGTACAGATGGGAGTACCGAGAGGCGCGCGCGTTACGCGTGACCATGATGATCGGGCAGACCGGGCGGTATTTCGAGATAAGACGTGCGGAGTTACCAGATGTCGTGAGGACGAGGATAGCGCCGGCGTTCTGCTCGAGCGAGGATGACACAGCAGCCATCGCAACGCTCTCGGTGGTAGGCACCGGTCGTGGAGCGAGGGATCGGAGTTCGTCAAAGTGGGTGATGTAGGGAATGCCGACCTCTGCCAACAAGCAGGTGTCGTGCATCATGGTCACGGCCTCCTTTGGATAGTTTCCCTTGGCCGTCTCTCCGGAAAGCATAACGCAATCGGCGCCATCAGTGACGGCGTTGCCAACATCGCTGACCTCGGCACGCGTTGGACGCGGGTTGTATGTCATACTTTCGAGCATTTGTGTAGCGCAGATGACCGGCTTGCCTGCAATGTTGCACTTCGAGATCATCATCTTCTGTGCGATGAATACCTGAGCAGGAGGAATTTCGATGCCGAGATCGCCACGAGCAACCATGACACCGTCAGTGACCTTGAGAATTTCGTCGAAGTTGTTAACTCCCTGCTGGTTCTCAATCTTGGCAATGATCTGAATGTCCTTGCCGGCGTCGCCGAGCACTTCGCGGATGGCAAGAATGTCTTCCTTGCGGCGGATGAAGGATGCGAAGACCATGTCCACACCGTTCTTGACACCGAATTGGAGGTCGTTCTTGTCCTTCTCTGACAGTGCCGGGAGGTCGACGTCGGTCTTCGGGAGGTTGACGCCCTTCTTGCTGCTAATCTTGCCGTTGTTGACTGCTCTGCATTTCAAGGTCTTGTCGTCCACGACGTCGAGGACCTCGAATGCCAGGACGCCATCGTCGACATAGATGATGCGTCCCTTCTCGATGACCTTGGTGATGTTCTTGTAGTCTACGTACATGTTCTTGTTGTCCGATGCCGTGGCATACTTGTCGTCGGTTGTGATGTTGATCTCGCTGCCCGCAGAGATGGGAATATCCTCATCGCCCGGAGTGTTACCCGTTCGGATCTCAGGACCTTTGGTGTCAAGGGCAATGGCAACAGGACGTCCTGCCAGATCTTTCTCGGCCTTGCGTGCGTTGTCGATGACGGATTGGTGATAGTCGTAGGAGCCGTGGGAGAAGTTCATGCGCACGACGTTGAGACCTGCCTGACGAAGCATGTTGATCTTCTCCGGCGAGTTGGTCTTGGGGCCGATTGTGCAGATGATGCTCGTCCTTCGGTATTGCGTGGGGGGCTGGTACTCGGTATTGAGCGAGGCCTGCCATTGCAGACGAGTGCGGCCATATTCTTGGTGGACCTGTATCATTTTGTGAGTATGCATTGTTCGAAAGAATGTTGAGCTTGAAGACCACCTGTATACTCAAGCATGTCTCTTGCAAGCAATTGCAGGGGAATTGCAGGTGTTTCAGGTGTGTTTCTTGCGTGACGTACCAGAGAATCGCCCATATCTGCTGGATGTGGTGTGTGTGAACGAGTGAAGAGTAGGGAGGGATTTGTTGTTGGTGTAGTCGTTCAACGGGGATTGTTGACGGGAGCAGGTCGAAAAAGTTGTTGCGTTTCGGTGAGCTACTCCAGCAGGAGCGCGTTTTGGTGGGGCGAATGCCTGGAAGCAGGTGGTGAATGCCGGCGTCTGTGCTGAGGCTATCGTGCGTTATCGCTATCGCTACCACTATCGCGCTTGCTCTTGTTCGTCAGGAGATTTGAGGGCAATAATGTATTTAAAAGACTGTGAGGAAAATCAATTCAACCGACTGAAGCCAGCACAGCATCAGCTCTTTCCAGCTTCTCTCAGCAGAATCGGTGAAATTATTATACTTTATGGAGCTCTCCCACCTGCAGGCTGGCAGGGCAGGTGGCCTCAGACTCCGTGGCATTACAGTATTGTCCGAAGTCCGCCTCCACGCGGGTCCCTTCCATTGGCGCAGCATCATCTTCAACTTCTCGTCTGCATCATCATGGCCGCTTGGCATCCACCCCATCGCCGTGGCTAAGCACACGGAGAGCACCACCGCCTCCCACGCTTCATGTTCCCCGATATTCTTGTCGTGCTGTCAGAAATAAAGTGACGCAGTAGAATAGCTTATCGTGCTTATCAACGTGGCACCTCACCGCGTAAAGCAGTATTGGCTTTGCACCGGAGCATCGGGAAGAAACTCTCTAGAATCCCGACGGTACCTAGTCTAACGTACCTTAGGTAATGCTGCACATGGGGTACTGGGTACTACTCAGGCATATATGTAGCTGTCACGTGTCGAAAGGCCCTTTGAGTTGCCCTGAGGGGTGGAGTCCAGTAGTAGACGAAGGTAGGTGCATAGCAACACAACCATCCAAGCTTGCCACACATCTGCCCAGATCATCGCGTGCCACGAACGAGAACGACCTGGAATCAATGCACCTGCATATCACGCACATCACGCATAATTGAAGCATAACCAGCTGCTTTCTTCTGCGTGCACACAGTACTATACCGGCGCACGGCGCCACAGCTCACAGCAGCCATGGTTGTATGCATACCCACCTGCCCACGACCTCACAGTACCGAGCATTAATACATCTACAGCTCGGTCGCATAACCCACTACGCCTTCGACGCTGTCCTCATCTCTGCATTCCTTGCAGGCGTGAAGCGCTCAACGGGTCTCACGTACGTATAGCCGCCGTCATATCCCTTCCAGCGTGCTCTCCCAGCACATGCTCTAGCATAACAACGAGGTCAGACCAGATATAATTCTTGATCTGACCTAACACCAGTCCTAGCCTCAAGCCCGAAACGTTCAGCGAATCGCCGTCCATCAAGAAGTGGATCGAAAACTATCTATGGGTAGGAGAGACGATTATGGATCAAAGTGTAGCGGTTATGAGCTCGAGTGGCTATTTTGAGAGGAAGAGATGAAACAATACGGCACAAGCACTGGCGAAAGCACTCTTGAAGGCACTGCCAGGCGGCGAGAGGACGACACGAATGGAGAAGCGATGCACATTCGGGCACAGCCAAGGCGCTGTGTGAGGCGCATCGGGGTCAATGTAGAGCATGCAGCCTTTAAGGGAGCTTGGCAAGAGCGGCGATACGTAGTGAACCCTATAAGCAGCGACTCTGCACGAGTTTGTTCACACACTAAGAGCCCGCTTCACAGACCCACCGCTACGAGACATGCTTTTTTAGCTAAGAATGACCAGTTGACAGCGGAGAGATCAACGGCAGTGTTTTCGGAGGCAACCCAGATTTAACCGACATACAGGGACCAGATCATTGGCTGAAGAACAGATGCATTCAGAGCGCTGCGCCTCGAAGCCATCGGGAACAGCCGAAGTCCCGCCATGCGGTTCGAGTATGGCAGATTTGTCTCGAAGCCTCGATTATGGGTCGAATATACATAAGAACCTTCATAGAACTCCCAATGCCAATTGATCTTGCATCCACCACGAGCTGGACGATCAGTGTAAGCTCAATGGCATGGTGACATTACTGGTGGTCTTCTTAACCACATGTCGAACGTTGGCTGGCGCCTCCACACATGCAATCGAGCCCATTTTGATCCATTGTCATCATTCGACAGTCTCCGCATCTGTCAGCCACATCCTTATTTATTGGAGAAGACGTGTTACTCGGTCGTGGAGATGTCTGCATGCAAGTGATGGACTTCATGCCTCATGGTACAGAGTGGCAGAAGCAGAAAGTAAACAGGCAGAGGTGTCAATCTAGGAAGCCAAAGGAAGGTTCGTACATCGCTATTGCTTTGGGAGAATGTAGGCTCTTGGGCAGCGAACGAACGGCAAAGGTTCCAAACGTCAAGTGTAGTGTGCATGTTCCCATCAGTTATCTCGATGGTGCATCGTGGCAAGACCAATCACAAGAGCTCTGTTGCGATGGAAGACAAAGATTCAAGAGAAGGGGATGAAGAAGAGTTGATGTCGTACGATGCTGCGTTTTTTGCTTTTGCTCGTCGTTGTCCTTGTTTGCTAGGCAGGTTCTGCCGTAGCACAGACATGCAGAAAACTGTGGAGACTGCTGCTCTTCCGCATGAACTGTTCACATTTGACAATCGTTGCGCGGAGCTAGTATCCGATAGTCGTCTTGCTTAACGTTGCAAGGTTCTGCATACCACCTGACCAACGCCAATCAGGATGCAGTTGTAGGCTCCATTGCCGCTCCCTGTTCGCTTCACCTCAAAGTACGTGTGATATATCGGTCGTCGCTTAGAACTTGCTGAACTGCTTGACGGCCTTGCCAGTCCTAGGAAGGACACGCAGCACGTTGAAGCGAACCTGAGACTGTAATTAGCATCCAATGTACTCTCCCAGATTCCCCGATTGTGTTGCATCTTACAGTCTTGCTGAGCGGTCGGCACTGGCCAACAGTGACAATATCACCATCAGATACACGGAAAGCAGGCGAGACGTGTGCGGCCAGGTTCTTGTGTCGCTTCTCGTAACGAGAGTACTTTGGGATGAAGTGAAGGTACTCGCGGCGAATGACGAGTGTGCGGTGCATCTTGGTGGAAACGACAGTGCCAGTAAGGATACGGCCACGAATCGAGACTTGGCCAGTGAATGGGCACTTCTTGTCTGTAGAGCCGATCTGTTAGTGTCCATACTCTCTCACCATCTTTGCGCTCAGATGTTCCCCGAATGTAGATCTCTCCACACTATGCTCGTCTTGCCTCCTTCTTTGGTATTCACATACCAATGTAGCTGCCCTCGATGGCAGTCTTTGGGGTCCTGAAACCAAGACCAACGTCCTTGTAGTATCGGCGACCACCCTTGCCAACCTTTGTCGACTTGCTCTTCACCTTGGAATTCGTGAAGACGTGTGGCTGCTTTTGGTAAGCGCGCTCACTCTGGACAGTCAATTCGGTAGCCATGTTCGCGATCGGATGGCTTGTCGATGGACGGAGGAGGCGAGATCGTGGGCGTCGGAGGAATTCGATGAGGTCGGCAATGAATTCGCGTCAGTGGGTGTCAGGACGAATATTGGACAAAGTGGAGCCCTGAGCCGCCATCTCTGCCCAATCACATGAGATCTAGGCTTGGCGACTTTCTCTCTCGACGATCACGTGAGGACATTCAGCGCTCCGACTACCGAGCTTCGGCACTAGCGTGCTCGTTGTTTTGCTGAAGGTAAACAAACCTCACGTGGGGCAACCACTATCACACATACTTGGACCTGTATAGTCAGTGCCGCCAACTGGCCTACCGCATGCATCATGTCGACTGAGGACAAGGAGAACCTCGCACCGATAACATCGAGCGATCCGCTACAACGCAAAGCATCGGCGCTGTCGCCGAAGAAGAATGGACGAAAAGGTCGAAGCAAAAGCATTGGACCGGGGTCTCTCGAGGAACAAGAACCAGCGAAGAAGCAAAATGCGAAGGACCGAAGAAAATCGGCATTTGTGCCGGCGACCAAATCTATATTGAGCAAAGATGACCAGCAAGAGAAGGCGGCGCGTCGGAAGTCGATGATGAACAGGCGCGTATCTTTTGCACCAGAAGCAACACTGCATACTTGGGATATCGTGGAGTATGCAAAGGATCATACGACTTCGACAGACACATCTTCAGAGAGCACAAGACGGGCATCGCAGTGGAGCACTTCGTCGAGCTCTCCCGCGCCAGGATCGGACGAGGCCCCAGAAGCAGAAGATGCCGAACTGTTATCAGCACAGACTTCGACTGCAAAGAGCGCGACGAAGCAGAAGCGCAGAAGCGCAGGCATCCCGCCCATGGAAATCAATAATCCGGACGATATACTTTCTTCGAGCGGCAGCAGTGATGCAGAGGGCAGCGAAGACGAAGAAGATGACGCTGTCGAGTCCGGCGACGACACAGGAACCGCCATGAGCTTAGATGGGCATGACGCGACTGTACGTTCTGATGTATCAAGCAATGATAGCACGGGCTCTAGCGGAATTACGAACATGGCGTTGCGACAGGCTGCTGAACGAGCTGGCACGAGAGGCATCGAGTGGGATGAACATGGTGACCAGTCAATGGAGATCGCGGGCGATGAGATCACAAATGCTTTGAAGCCATGGTGCCAGAGGCAGCCAAATGAGGCGCCAGGGTCTGCTGGTATGGATCAGGAGAACATTAATCCGTTTTCGCCTGCCTTTAGTAAAGCAGCAACACGGCCTGAGACAATCGATGAGGAAGACGAAGACGAAGTCAGCATGGATATTACACGAGCTGTTGGCGGGATCAGGGCTCCCCCAGCAAAGGGCATGAGTTCGCCCACAAGCGAGGCGTCCATGGAGCTCACGCAGGCTATTGGGGGAGTCACTAGTCACAAGCGACGACGATCCACGAATGAGATGGTTTCTCCTACAGCGTCTGCTGTCAAACCAAAGCGCAGGCGCTCGTCAGGCGCTCGGTCGTCTATGGGGGAAGATACAATGGACCTCACAATTGCTGTAGGTGGTATCAAGAGCATGGGCTCTCCTCCGAAGCAAGCCCGTCGCAAAAGTCTTCGGAAAAGAAGATCTTCGGGAGCAGTATCAGACAATTCGGAGGCGACAATGGACTTTACCCAAGCAGTAGGTGGTATCAAGACTGCTAGGCTAGACGCAGCGGAAGACAGCTTTGCTGGCGACGAGGAGCTCTCGATGGAGCTTACCACTGTACTTGGTGGCATTAAATCAAAACAGCAGCTCGGATCTCCCAGTGAGGTTCGTCCAATTACGCCACAGACGTCCGAATTGCCTGCACTCGATGCAGCGACTACCACGCTCAAGGACCAGGAACGGGTCAAGCACATTCCAGATTTAGGCGCAAAGCAATTATTCACACCCATTTTGCAACAGTCAAGCCAGAAGTCGACCCCTGGCAGCAAGTCGCAGTCATCCCAATCGCCTACAAGAATATCTGGACCATCGTCTCAGTCGTCCAGTCGACATGCTTCGCCCCACCGCTCGGCGTTGTTGGACACCATTACTTACCCGACTCTGCCTGGCTCGGAGAGCAAGCCTTCACCCATCAGTACGCCATTGTCAAGCACGAAGCATGACTTGCAGACGGGGAGTCAACAACGTGGACAGATTGGCCTTCAAGCTCCAGAACTATCACCAGTTGCTGCGAAGCAACAACGCAGCTCACCCAGAAGTGCAGCGCACACACCACAGAAGGCCGATATATCTCAAGAGTCAAAGGACTTGTCCAATTCCATCAGGCTACTGACGACACCTCGAAAAGAGGCTCTGAGAACTGTGACACCGAAGAAGCAATCTGCCGCTAAACAAGCCACGCCGGTCAAAGGATTGACACCAAGAATTAGACCAAATTCAAAGGCCAAGGAACCTACAATGATGGTGCCATCACCACTGCAACGACTGCATGAAGATATCGACCATCTGCAAGCAAATGCTACAACTATAGAATATGTCGGTCTTAATGATTTTCTCAGCAAGGCAGGTATTCGCTTCATGGACCTGACAACTACCAAGAGACGATTGACCGTAGCGCCAACTCCTTCGAAAGCCAGGAGCAGCTCGCAGGAAGTAGAAGTTGTGGATCTGGAAAGTGCAACAGTGGCTGCGGCTTGCACTGTTCCGGAGCTGGAGCTGTATCAGCATGCTTGTCACGAACTCAAGCGGTATTCCAAAGAGGGCAAACAGATGATCGCAGAACTAGAAGCTGAAGTGCAGAACGAACAGCCACCTCTCATGCGTGCGTATATGCATGCAGATCCCGAGCGTAAGCTGGCGCTCGATGCACAGATGCGAGAGATGAAAACGAACGCTCGTCTGAGAAGCAAGGAAATGTGGTATGCTTGGCGCAGTCAGCTGAAGGATGAACTCATGGGCGGACTACAATCAATCGGCGAAGGCATGATCAAGGATGACGAGACACTGACACGATCGGAAGATATCTTGGATCAGGCGCTTCCGTCAATCCTTGAGCAGCATGCAAAGCTTCAGGAAGAGGCTGATAGGCTCGAAGAAAGTGTCAACGCTGTCCCTGAGGAGGAGAAGGAAGAGCTGAACAACACCAGAGAGGAGCTTGCGAACATGACCAGCACTCTTGATGAACGGCGGCAAATGCTCGAAGTACTTCGCCAACAGGTCGAGGAGCAAGAAGCTACTGCAGAGCACCTTCAGGACAGTAAAGAAGAGTTCCAAGCAGCGATCAAAGAGGCAAACAGAGTACGTGAGGCGTGTAGAGGTGTATCTCTAAGCGAGATCACGGCTCTCAAAGGTAAGTCGATGCTGATCCATCGATCAAAAGCTGTGACAACTGACACGATCACCAGATTCCGTCAAACACCTCGAACGCACCTACGGCTGGTCTATAATTTCATCAAAGTCGTCGCCCTCCACCCTCACTATGATCTACAAAAGCCAGCTCGAACTCGTCTTCAACCCGCGCGCCTTCAACACCAATGACCAACGCTCTAACGCACCAATCCGACTGAGCTACGTGGCCGATACCACAAAGACTCCTCTGAACACAACCCTCCGATTCTTCCTCCAACTCCTTCAAGGAGTAGTACACGCCGTGTCACAATGCACGACCAAAATGTCCGATCTGCTCGGTCTAGTCAGCAACGGCTGGGACACCGCCACCAATATCGCAGAGAATCAACGACGTCTCAACTTGGAGACTCTGACCACTTCGAAAATACTGAGCGATGATCGCCTTGCAATCGAAGCGGACGTACTCCTCGTCACAGTCAGGACTAAGGTTCGAGCGACTTTCGAGCTTGTCGCAACTGTTGGTGCGGACCTCCGAGTGGCGATCGAGGTCCGACCGAACGTGCAGGTCGTGTATGGAGAGCAGTACAACGAGAGGAATATGACGGAGTTTGTCAGGAACGCAGGTGGCGATGGTATGGAAGACTGGGATGTGGCCGTGAAGGGCATGAGGGAGAAGCTCATTGCTAGGGGCGCTAAAGGGACTCGAAAGTGAAGGAGGGAGCGTTGATCATGTGAGCTAATGCCAACCACGTAGTGTTTGGGCATGTAGATGCTGAATTGAAGATGTACAGACTGGAGCACTGCTTCATTCCTAAGACAGTTCAACGACACGACCGTCAGTACCGGCTACGCCAGCTGCATCTGGATTTCGTGAGGTTCGCCAATCATACAACAATCGCGAGAACGCGAACGAGGTCTGTGACACACAGACACATGTCGTGGCGCATCTTCGCGTATCACATAGCGAGCCAGAGCGCACCCAACATCCCTTCGCGATTATGCCCCTATACTACATATTGTCATCCTTGAGTTTATGGCACATCTACCTCCTGTACAGCGTCACCCCCTACAAGCTAAATCATTTACCTCCTCTTTCTCCTGAAAGCCGTTGGATCATCATCGTCGTCATCACTATCCGCCGCCATCAACTTCGATCTTTGCACCACGCTTCGTTGCGTAGCCTGCCTCTTGGCAGGCGGCGGCTTGAGGGTACTCTGCCCAGCAATTGGTCTCTTCCCAACACCCTTCTGCGTCCCCGTACCCCTCAGCGTCGAAGTCTGTGTCTCCATATCCTCATCAAAGACATGTTGCGCAATCTCGTCTTCTCGATCATCTTCGCGACTCCTTGCAATCCTGCGTCTGAACGCGTGTTCGTCGTCATCGATGACCTCGTTGTCGATGGTGACGACGCCCTGCCTAGAGGCTGCTGCACCTTGTGACTGCGAGGTCGTAGGATTCGACTTTCTCCGCGGGTACGATTGCGATTGCGATCGAGACTGAGATTTGTGTTTGGAGGAACAAGAAGGACTGTCCCCGGCATCCAGCCAATATTCGTCGCCAAAGCCGTGCCCTTTGCTAGGCACTATCTGTACTGGGATAATGACGCGCTGGATTTCGATGTATTGTGTGTCAGGGCCATTGTCGCGTCGCTTGTTGGATTTGAACTTTTTGAAGTTGGGTCGGCCCTTCCACTCTGGATTTGTGGAGCGTGTCGGATGGGCTTGTGGCCGCAGTGGCAGATCAAAGACTTCGAGGTTCACCGAATAGTCTTTCATGAGTTCGTTGATGTCCGAATTCCTCAACTCCTCGTTCGCTTCCTCGTCCTTTTGACGTCTTTCGTCTTCAGCCTCGCGCTGAGCTTTCAGATGAGCCAAAACCTCCTTGTCTTTGACTTTCGTGGTGGGCCGCTTAGGAGGTTTCTCTTCTTTGATCTCTGTGTCCGGCTCTGGAGCAGGTGGTTTTTTGACCCGGGGTCTTTCTCCTTCCTGCTTGAGCGCTTCTGTCTTGCGCCGCTTGGCAGCTGCGATGCCCGGGAGGATTCGATCCCACATCTGCTGCTCTGTTTCTTCCTCCTGCTCGGGCTCGATTGAAGCTGGTCGCTTCCTTGTGCTACGCTGCGTGACATGTTGTGAGGACTCATCAGCGTTCATCCCTTGAAGGTTCGGTGTCTGAGACGATCCTGCTCCTTCTTTCTCTTCTTCATCTTCGTCATAATTGCGCCTCACAATTTGCTTGGGGTCGAAGTCATCGAAGTCCGCAAAGGACTTCGGCTGCGTTATAACCCTTCTTCTTCTCCTAAGCAACGAAGCCACAGGCTCCTGCCGCGCCTGCGGCTCGCCTTCTGCTGAACTCTGTGGCTGCTCGTTCTCTGCGATCTGCGTCGGTAAGCCAGATGCGTCTTCCTGGGATTCGATCTGCCCCGTTGTTTGTACGTCATTAGACAAAGCGGCGGCAGTATCTGCCTCACGATAGTCCTCGGCACTCTGCGTGGCGTCTCGGATCGGCGTGCGAAAGTTGGTCAAGTCTCCTGTCAGTATTGCATCAAGGAACTCACGCTGTTCAATGAACCTTTGTCCAAGCTCGAGCATCGCATCTTGCATAATGTGGCTGGTACGAAGCTCGTCTTGCTGAGGTAATACGACGACAATGCCGCCGGGGCCAGGTTCTTGGCTCAACAGAAGTCTTCGTTGATTCGACTTCCCAAGTAGCTCCTTGCAGTACTTGGACATGTCGTCCTTGGTAGTCTGACCACGAATACACTCGAGTATGACCGCCTTGCCTCCTCCACCCGTCACGACCGGCATAAGTGTGTCGTATTGTGATTGCGTCAAGAATAGGAAGATGTAGTTCGCGAATAGTACCTCGCGAGTAGGATCAGGTACGTAGTAATGATTAGGTCTCACCACAGGCTCTCCGCCCGTCGGCACGATGAAATCTTTTTCATCGGGCCAGTTTCCATCGAAATCATCTTCCAGCAGACTCGGCCCGGGAATCCCATGTTCATCGACACTGCTAGGCTTCATCCGCTTCTCCAACTCGTTCACATACGATTCGGACACTATCCATCGTGCTTGGACCAACGCTTGCAGTCCTGCAGCAGTGTTGCGCTTCTTTGCTACAACATGCGTCGTCTCGTTCGAGAGGTACTCTGTGACAAGCTTGATGTCTGCGCCCTCGAGCTTTTTCTTCTCTTCTGCTAGCGCCGTGCCCTTTAACTTTGCGCCTTTGCCAATGTTCGTGAAGCTGAGCACGATAGTGACCCACAACAGTGTCATTTTGAAAGGTGCACTGCCCAGCCTGATCTCGTACTTCTCTGCATCAAGCACTCTACTCGCGCTCTTTGCTGCCGCATCGTGCAATTTCTCGCCATTGACATATGAGCCGCTCTTACTAGTGTCCGTTACCGTGATCTTTGCCTTATCATATACATGCGCACTTGACCCAGCTCTAACATTTTCGACTTCGATGAGTAGATGCCTGCGCGAGATTGATCGCTCGTCAATGTGCCGGATACGTTCGCCGGTCGTGGATTTAGTAGTGGTGCGGCCGAAAAGGTGCACAGTTCCTGGTCGTAGCCAGATTCGTTTCCCACCCAAAAGATCGTTGTCAGCAGACAGGAGCCACATCGTTACACATTATAGTCACAGAGTGAATACGAGACTCGCAGATGATTGAACGGAGAGCAACATGTATGTTTCGAGATGTCGCGTAGGCAATCACGACGCTAATCTGCTTATCGATAACGTGCTACGCGCTGTCACGTGCGCTACGAAGTTGATCTGCTATCGGCCTTTCTTTCTGAAGTGAATCAAGTCTGCGCAAGCTGCTGGGTATTGAGTACGACACGCTATTCTTCAAAAGAAATTGACTCGTTCAATTGCTCGCTTGCGGCGATTCGAGCTGAGTCTTCCGCCGAATATGCAAGTCATCCATCAACCTCGACAGTCCTCTTCTGCGCTGACGCTCAGGTGAGTGCTCCGTCTGCCAATTCCTCTCTACTTCGTCAGCAGCACTCAAAGTCGCTCCTGGTGTGCCAATCGCGACCTCGGAGGCAGTCTCGGTTCCCAAATCACCTCCCTTAAGCATCTTCCTTTCCAGTCTTTCGCGTCGTCTGACCTGTCTTGCGTTCCGCCGCGCCTCCCGCTGCTTTTTCCTTTTCTCTTCGTCCCCAGGATGTATGACCCTGTTAAGATCCTTCTTGGATCTGCCGTAACATTCCATACCAAGGAGGACGGCGTAAGATTTCGACACTTTGACTTGCTTCATGTCAACGCCCTGATCACGAAGATTATCAAGGAATCGCTTGAAGGATTTAGTCGTAGGCCTGTAGTGACCAGATAGAGGCGAGAGATATATGAGCTGACCGTGCTTGACTTCGATGGCGCCGGCACTGCTGATACGAGCACCGGAGAGGAAAGATGCATGTTGGAATGCACCACTAGATTTGATCCCAACATACAATCTGCCGACCGTATCCGCGACGTAGATCCAAGTTCCTGGTCTCACGGATGCGCGCAGAAGATGGTTCAGAATGGTCGCTGGTGACGCGTGGAACTTTTTCCTTTTGGGTACACCTGGTGTTTTGTCCTTTGTTACCTTTTGATGTGCAACTGACCCCTCTAGAGTACTGGACGACGAGGATGAAGTCGGTGAAGTTGATGGCGTATCTTCTTCGTCATACTGTGAGGCATCGTCCGAGAGAAGTGTATCCCGGAATAGGCCCCCAGCCGCTGCAAAGTCTCTCGCCAGGCTTGCATTGGCGTCGATCTCCTCCTTGACTTCAGTGTCGTTGTATGTCGGGTCTGAGGAGCCTTTGGGGACAATGCCGTGCATGGAGTCCTGATATTGATCACTCGTAGTGATCAGCTCATCGTTTTTTGCCCATCGGAGCTTGCCCTCGTCATCTACGCGCACGAGATAATCCTTTCGTTCCTCTTTGCTAAGGTATCGAATACGTTCCTTCTCAAGCTTCTCCCGACTGCACATTGTCAAGCTCACACGGCGGCCAGCGCCATGATCAAGCCAGTGGAAGAAGTTTTGGTCCGTCTTTGACTTTTGCCATTCTTCATGATATACCTGCAAATTAGCCCCATAACGATGCTTCGTATCTACCATTTCCAGGAAGTAGCGCAGATCCAACAGCATCGTGCCAGGCTCATCCGCTCTGGACCGCCTCGATCCAAAAGAGTTCGTTGCCCTGAGTGCTTGTTCTGCGGTGGGACTGGACTCGCCGGCGCCAGCATGTTTAGCGATAGCTTCTGCTCGTCGCCAGTTCATGCGGGCCTGCTCGGACGTAGACTTTGATCGCCCTCGACCATCTGGCAGGCGACTGTCGATGTGATTGAGATGTGGCGCCGTTGCGCTTCTGTATTGCCATTCTTTGAGAATTTCCACCCAGCGCGATGATGGGTCTAGAGTAAGGCCATTAAGCTGTCTCCTCTCGCGATGACCTCTATACGCCCTTTGTATCATTTTGGCTGCATCGCGTTCTTCTGCCGTGTGATATCTGGCGGCTGTTGCCTGTTCCTTCTGTAACTGAATCTCTGTTATTCTTTGTATCTCCGCGGTTGAAGGTCGCACCAGTGTATCAAGATACTCCTTTCGGGATAATGCGCGCTTTCGCGTATGGCAGTCATTTTCAGGCGCCATGGCCATGTCGTAGGTGCTTGGTGCATAAAGAGGTGTTATCTGTATGGCCATGACCCATGCAACATTCACGGTTTCACTTGGAACAGGAAGCAAGTTTTACGCCGACAAGGGGGGTTCCGACGCATGTTGCAGTGAGTAGGATTACTGGATGTACTAGGTCTGCAGGGTGTCGATGAGTGACCGAGAGTGACATGGATGAGACAACAGCTGGAGATGGGTGCTGTTGCTATGCACCTACCTCAGCTTGACGTATGTGGTATTGGCTGCAGCTGTAGCCCAATGCTTCAATACCTAGTACCGTCAGCAAAGCCCCAGGCATACGCAAGCAGCCAACAGGGAAAGCGCGGAGCAAGTCTGTACCTGCAGAACTATTCTAAACGAGTACCAAGGCTCAAGATTCGTGGTTTCCGCGGTGAAGTACCTGTTTCTTACAGCTTGGCGTGTCGCAATAAGTTCTATCGGCGCCTGATGGACCGCAGACGGTGCTCGTGGGATCATGTGCTCATGCAAGCCAAGCTTACAAGAAACCAATAAATCTGCTGGGCCCATCTTGCAGCTGCTTTCGTTTGGAATTTGCACAGCCCTTCCACTCCCTCCTCCCGCGGAGTACCGAATGGTGGGCCTGAGGCACAGAAGATCGCACTGCGTGCAAGAGCGGTATGCTACTCGACGAGACGCGTACCAGGTAGGGTCTACAGTCCCGTCAAGAGCGGAGTTTTGGATAGTGCAAAGCAGGATAAGTGTGTAAACATATGTGTGAATGTGTACGCAAATATAAGGCCCCCTATACTTGGCATCGAATAAACGAATAAACGGCGTTCTTGGCGCGTTTGTTCGATTATCAGTCTCCCGTAAACTGGCCATATACCTAGGTAAACAATAGCTCGATTCGACCTATCGTTTATTCCGCTACTCGCTGCTCGCTATATTGTTTGCAGAAGGTGTCTCATACAAATGATCGAATAGACGCTCTTGAATCGGTCTTTTAGTAATCTATCGCGGCCCTGCGTAGTCGCTTCTTTCTTTGAGATAGGCTCTAGGCAATGCTATCAGACTGCGCACGGCCGCGACCAAAGAACGGAAATAAGTATGCCAATAAACTGCAGTTTGCTCGATGATTGTAGGACCGATCTTTCGTTTATCGATCAAGGCAGTTCATTCATTTCTTGGGTGACAAGCAGATGGCTCCAAAGGAAGAGAAGTTCTTTTCGCGTTCAACGGTACACGCGCCCAGGCATGTCCCCACGTGCGATCCACGTGACCACTTTTTGTGCGCGGGACGGAGATCCCTGATCCCTGTTCTTGAGGTTGGAGCTACCCCGTCACTTCCACTTCTAATCCTGGAAACATAACATCAAAGTCGCACCTGGACTTCTTCCCTCTTTCTCAGGCACACACTCGCAGAACACCTCACCACTTCTTCGCCAGCGCATTAATCGATACAACAGCACTACGCGACCATCATGCCGCCAAAGAAGAAGGCCGCCGCGGCCGCCAAGTCGAAAGCGACACCAGTAAAGCCGAGAGCAACACCCAACAAAGCAAGCACTCGCGGGAACTCACGCGCAGCGCCAGAGACCTTTACCAGCCACGGCGTAGAGTATGATACTACTGCTGCTGCCACTCGCCCCGTCCGCAGGACAACTGCAGCCGACTACAGACCAAAGGCGCAGTTCTACAATGATTCCGCCGGCGCAAGCAGTAAGTCATACCACATATCGGGAAATATTCTCTCACGCACCATGCTCACATCATGCAGCAGCCAATACATCTAGAAAGCGCGCCAGAGCTGCCACATCTAGTGTCGAAGACGAGCCACCGAGAAAGCGTGGTCGTCCACCAAAGACTGCAGCAAGCGACGATGCCGCCGCTCCTCGGCCAAAGAACGCTGGTGGCCGTCCATCAAAGAGTGCTGCAAGCAAGACCGAAGCCGTTCAGCCAGTAAAGAGAAGTCGAGGTCGACCACCGAAGTCTCCACGCACGTCGACCGCTAGGAAGGCGCTGAAGACAACCAAGGCGCCCGCAAAGTCAGTGGCTACCTCGACCCCCAGTAGAAAGCGTGGACGTCCAGCCGCTGCATCGCAACCGCCCGCTCCAGCAGTACCTCCAGAAGTGCAAATGGTCACGCCGAAGAAGCGAGGACGTCCTCCAAAAGGCGGAGAGACAACCAAGATCAACACGGACGATGCTGCGGCACAAGAGCAACTCGAGAATGAGCTTGAAAACGATGCTGAGAAGACCGAGGATGAGGTTGAGAATGCTGCTACGTAAGTGTTAACAGAGGCATTGATGAGGCACATCATCTTGCGTGATGTACAGATAGCAACGCAGGGTCTGGAGCTGTGCAATCTTTACACTTACCTGCGCCCGCGTTGATCTTTCCCCCCACGACACATCGTTTCACTACGGACACAACTAATGCCTTTCTGTCCGTAGTGACAAGAACTCATTAAGCAAGCGTAAACGATCACAGGCAGCCGCGAAGGGCAAAGCCTTTGAAGACTATACCGGCAACGACCGCGAAGAGACTTCCGATGGCAAGAACTACTGGCTTATGAAGGCCGAACAGGATGGACACGACGTAACCTTGGAAGATGGCACCGTTATCAATACTACTTTCACCATCGATGACCTTGCCTCGAAAGCCGAATCAGAGGCATGGGATGGTAGGTCAACACACAGCATTATGTGAGATGAAGCCTACATCTGCTGACATACTCAGGTGTGCGCAATCTAACGGCGGCCAAGAACGTCCGCACTATGTTACCAGGCGATCTCGCCTTCTTCTACGCTAGTGGCGGCAAGAAAGGCCGGAAGCCTGGTATCGTCGGCACGATGGAAATTGTATCTAAACCTGAGCCCGATACGACCTGCTGGGACCCCAGAAGCGCAGGGTTTGTCAAGTTCGAGCAGGATCGCAATAGATGGTGCCAGGTTCGTGTCGAGTTTCGCAAGAAATTTGCTCACCCGCTGCACCTCAGCGAGCTGCAGAAGCACAAGAATGGCAAGCTCAGCGGCCTGCAGGAGCTCAACGCTGCTCGTTTGAGCGTCTCCAAGGTGACTGAGGCCGAATGGAACTTCATTCATAGTCTGATCGAGAAGAACGAAGATGCCGCCAATGCTGATCTCGAAGCTGAGCTCGAAGCTCAGATCTCCACTGCTGAGGGCACCACCACTATTGAGGAGACGACTACCATTGTATCAGCAACCGCACAGTCGAACGGAGATATCATCATCGAGACAGAGACTGCTACCGCCCAGAAGTCACCAGAGCTGCCGAACGGATTTGCACCACCAGCAATCATCTCCTCGGAAGCGCCTGAGTTGCCCAGCACAGATGCCATCTTCCCCACCTCCGCTACGGACAACAGACCGTCTTCTCGTGCTGGATCTCGAGCTAGCTCACGTCCAGCTTCTCGCGCCGGTTCCCGTGCGCCGAGCTCTCGTCCAGCCTCACGTGCTGGTAGCCTGGCACCAACCAATGGCCGTGCTCGCAGCCGTACACCAGGAGCTCGTGCTGGAAGCGTTGGCCCTACCTCCGTCAATGTCCATGACGCTAGTGGCCTGTTGGGCTCATTGGTAGAGGAAGCCAATGAGTTCTAGGAATTTGAGTAGCATCATGGAAGTGGTGTCGAAGCCGAAGCCATTGTTGCGGTAGCGTTGCTGGACTGTATCCTGCAGTTCAAGTCCACGACGAGGATTTTCTAAGCCAATGCGACACGAGAAATCGTCGACGTCGCTCTTACCTTTTCTCACGACATTCACGACATTGAGCATCACACAACACTGGATGCAAAGACATACTTGCTTATGCCGTACACTTCCGGCGCGAAGATACAGGGGCGCACTAGGATGATTGATGCGCATCGGAAAGGATTACGGAGTCGAGGCGCCCAAGTCAGTGCGATACCCATGAAGATAGCTTCGCTTCGTAGATACTGTGCTAAAAGCAAATACATACTGTTTTGTTGAGCACGACCTCATCATGTTAGTGTTCCCCACTTGCTGGGCTTTTTGACCTTTTGCCCATGTTACATGTATTCAAACAGCGAAACCTACAGGATACATACGATAGTGGAAGATGGCATCACGCGGATTTAGGGTTCGAAGTTCTCTAATCGTGGAGACTGAGTATGGGCGTGTGAGGAACGAATGCAGGAGGAGAATTGGCATGAGAGGAAGGAATGCAGGAGGAGAATTGGCATGAGAAGAACAGCTCACCTAAAATGCTACGATATCCAACCTACCCGTCGGCACCAAAACAGTTTCGTATCTGCTTAACGATTTTGCAGTCGATACATCTGATCAAGCACAACAAAGAGTTCTTTGGCCATACTCTTGAATGAGTCGCGATGCACCTCGGGACAAGCAGAGAATCTGTCAGGATGCCATGCAAGACGCTCCTTTTTCGCGTCGAAATTCGGGACCTTCTCGAAAGCCGCTTGGATGTTGCAGCGACAGGTAGACAATGACCTACTCTCGTTTGCGCACGATTTATCTCTGCAGCGAATTGTGCTAGGAGGACATGGGAAGGTCGTAATGGTGGTGTAGTCATCGAAGCATTGTTTGACCTTTTGGCGCCAGTCCTCGATGGCAGTGGCTCCAGTGGTGGCCGTGGCAGCGAGTGATGACTGACTGAGCCTTCGTCGAGATTGCGGTTGTGAGTGTTGTGTATCCATACCATAGGCGAGGAGAAGGTCCATGTGGGCGTTTTCGGCAACCAATCTATAGTGTTTCAATGTCAGCTGTTCGCGCTCTCTGTGCCGCGTGTTCTCTGTCAGCAATGCATCGAGTTTTCTGAACCTGGCGGAAGCGTCTTGCAGTCGCCGCTGGTATTTCTCAGCGGGCTCACCTGTGGCGTCGCCTGTTGATTCTGACAAGCCGGCAATCTGTTTTCGAGTCTCCTCGATCTTTCGTTCCAGTCGTTGCTCTTTCCACCGTAGTGTCTCAACAAAGTATTCAGCGTCCTTGACATGTCTCTCGGCCTGCGAGAGGTTTCGGCGAAGCTGTGCAATGTCCATATTGATGCCGTATACTTTTAGTTGTGATTTGGGTCACGAACGTTTCGGTATTGGCTCTGCGCTTTTGTTGGCCGCAAGAAATTAGGTGGAAGGAGGAGTGTTTGTAAAAGCCGATGGCAGCTTTGTCGGACTGACAAAGGGCCTTGTTGACATCTGCATCTCCAAGACAAAGCTTACAATGGAAGTGACGTATGGACAGACGGCTGCATGGAGGGTCGGTGTGTCAATTGGATGGCGATTTCTAAAGTCATGGTGCTCAGCAGGAGCTACGACCTTGATGGATGTCAATGCTATGATCGTATCAAAGCCAAGCGGCATGTAGACAGGTTGTATGCACGTCGATGCAGACATCCAGCTGCCATAATTGGACTGATGTGGGTACCATGGTGGACTAGAGCTCGAGCTTCGGGTAGATGAGCAAAGATTAAGGTGATGGACAGATGAGTGCAACCGGTCTCGTGCACGTTCAGTTGTATTGTTGAGCGCCCTCGATGCATGCCATTGGAAGTGATCAGGTCTCGTGTTGGGCGCTTCCCAGTTTGAGTTCCAATCGAGCCGAGTAGGTACATGAGGTGTAATTCTACCTAGCAGTCCAAAGCATACATGTACCTTCTTGACGCATGGATCACTCGACGTAGGATCAGATGAGCCAATCACGACGGCAGCATGGAAGGCGATGCTCAGTGATGTGATGCTAAGTTGGAATGTAGAAGGAGAAGTCGGAGAAGGGCCGAAGACATGGAAGCATAATGCACGGTAAGAGGTATCGAAGTGAGCTAGAATTGAGCTAGAGCGAGCTAGAAGCCGTTCCGCCACTTCTAGCGCACAATTAGAGTTGTTCTAGCGTACATGGGTACAGGCGGCGACTGCAGGCTCTGCTGTTCTTCTGTATCGCTTCAATGTTTCGTTGGTGCGAATGTACACTACTGCAGCATCCAGCAGCATCAGGCTTCTCTGGAGGTACTTTCGCAAAGAGACGTTCGGAAAAGTTCTATGGATTGACTGCGATTGAATCGTTGTGTACAAGACCATGATACCGCACGAGTTCGATGAACAAGGTGTTCAATCAAGGTAAGATCTAAATGCCTTTCGATGCCCGAGGAATGCGAGACGGCGGTGTCGTGCACGAGCTTAATATGACCCACTCGATGCTGTACGATCATCGTGTTCACGATGCCTTGAAAAGGTATCGTCCTGTCCCGCATGAACGCACATCCTGGTCTTTCCAAGCAAATGGGTAGCGCCACATTTGCGCCTCTCTGCCCCAGACGACCCCATGGTGTATTGACATGGGTTGAGGAACGTATGGGGTCGTCGTCTGGAGAAGTCTTCGCAGCAGTCAACGGGCCGATTGAGATGCTGGGCCTCCATACTCCGTACCGCACTGGCTGCCACCAGCCCATCAAGCTGCAGCTTCCGCCTGCCAAGTGACACCTACCGTGCCGTAGTGCGAAGCTAGAACACATTCAACCCGTCTAGCCTTCGAATATCACGGGAGCTATGGCCGATCTTAGCCTTGAACATTGGTACGTCTTGTACACCACACCTGTGATATAAGAAGTGGTCATCTGCCTGCCATGGAATCAATCATTCAGCACTGCAAATCAACGAGCCTGCACAGCCTGGTCTCTCATTACCGGCGCAAGCAATCCAATCACTGACACGACACCTTCCTTCGCCTTCGGCAACAACACTCGCTCGAGAACCGGCACGCTACATTCGTCGTCGCCTCTCCACTCCTTCATACAATAACCACAAGAACTGTGCCAACACTCACAACATCCTCGACCATCTACAATGGCAGGTGGTGGTATGCCCACTGATGCCCCCGGTGTTGCCGGAGGTTATCTCACGGGCAAGAAGCTCATTTATCCTCTATCGCTGGTCATCTCGCTCTTCTTCCTCTGGGGCTTCTCTTACGGTCTCCTCGATGTACTGAACAAGCACTTCCAGCAAGTACTCGGTGTTACCCGTCTGCAATCGACTGGTCTCCAGGTCATGTACTTCGGCGGTGGTTACCTTGTCTTCTCGCCAATCGCCGCTGAGGTCCTCAAGCGCAAAGGATATAGGTTCACCATCATCATGGGACTGTGCTTGTACTCGCTCGGTGCCATCATGTTCTGGCCTACCGCGCACTTTGCCAATCCAGACAACGAGCTTGCTGCCTTTGGCGGCTTTCTCGTCTGCACCTGGATCATCGCCTGTGGTCTCGCTACTCTGGAGACTTCCGCAAACAGCTACGCAGTCGTCATCGGACACCCCGCAACCGCTTCTGCTCGCCTCCAGTTCTGTCAGTCCTGGAACGGCGTCGCTTCCTTCGTAGGCCCACTCATCGCGTCCAAGGCATTCTTCTCTGGCGGTAACCAGAACAGCTTGACCAACGTGCAATATGTCTACCTCGCCGTCGCATGCGCAGGTGCTGCCGTTGGTCTCTTGTTCTTCTTCAGCAAGCTCCCTGAAGTCTCTGAGGCCCGCGTCCGCTCCGCCTCCATTGTTGCCGGCGATTCAGAAGAGCTAGGCATTGATCAGTATGGACAGGCCATCGTCAGCAAGCCACTCTACAAGGAATACACCATGATCTTCGGCTTCATCGCCCAGTTCTGCTACGTCGGTGCTCAGGTCACCTGTGCGACGTTCTTCATCAACTACGCTACCGAAGCTGCTACATTCACTACCGCTTCCGCCTCGAACATGCTGTCGTACGCTCTCATCACCTTCACCGTCGGCCGTTTCGTCGCGACCGGCTTGGCCACTATCTTCGAATCCAACTTCATTCTCACCATATACGCCTGCTTCGCCATTGCACTCACTGCCTACGTCTCCAACGGCCACGGCTCAGCTGGTGTTGGCGTTCTTATCGTTATCTTCTTCTTCATGGCGCCAATGTACCCAACCATCTTTACCCTCGGGACTGCAAATCTCGGCAAGAACACCCGACGCGGTGCTGGTATCTTGGTTATGGGTAAGTACGGCCATTTTACTCAAGACTTGCTAAGATCCCACATGGATATGGCGCTATAGCGGTTGTCTCGACGAGAAACAAAGCTCAGCCTATATGAACATGTGGAGTCGCAACAATTGTTCTGACCACATTTGAGTGCGAGTCACAGCTAACAAGTGGACGCTACAGGTGTAAGCGGCGGCGCTGTCTTTCCTCCGATTCAGGGTGCCATTGCCGATGCTGCCTCCACCAGAATATCTTACCTCGTCCCAATGGTCGGCTTCATCGTAGTCCTAGTGTTTGCAGCTGTTTCCTGGGTCAAGCACGGCTACCACATCATGCGCGTCAAGGGCGAAGCGGTTCTTGCTGCTTCGCTTGAAGGTGGTGCCGTTGGCGGTGTTGTCTCAACCGTTCATTACGACGAGCGCAAGCTTTCTATCGCCGACGCAGAGGCCATTCGCAACTCCAGTCTCGGTGGTGCACGCCTCAACAGCATCACCGGCGGCTACAACATCAACAGTGAGAAGGACGGTCAGCGCATCCGCTCTTCCAGTATCAGCGGTAGTGTGGTGGAGACTGTTGACCATACTTACAAGCTGAAGATGTAAAGAGGCGGTCACGATGAAGTACAGTGTGTTTGTACATACGGCATTGATCATCATATTGCATAGCATGGCGTTCGGGTGAAAGCATTGATTATGAGGCAGCATTTACGATCACGAGTATGGATGACGAGATACCACACCAGTTAAACGAACATTATGTTCTTGTATATACTTACCACCAAACTGATGGATATTTCCAACATAAAATTCACTCCAATGCCTTTGAGTGTTCGCTGCACCTTCGCCGTATCATCGTCATCGCCTCGTTCGCCTGCCACACAGGAAGTGCTGAAATTCCCACGTTGAAGCGCACCTCCATGGTAGGACTAGAGCAACATGCACAGAAGCTGTGCCGACATGAACAGCCTGGCACCAGTCGCGCTCGACCTCGTATAATGGCACCAGAAAATGACTTCCCGGCTACGCCTCCACGCACGCCCAAGATATCGTCAATTGTTATCATACCACATATAAAAACATACGCTCCCTCGCCTTCCAGAGGCACACACTCCATTCCAAGTAGCTTCAAGCAAAGTCTTCCTCCCTGTGTGCCGTGACACCAACTACTCGTGGTATGCTACAGCGTCGCAATACAACGAAAAAGAGATACGAAAGCAGACGACAGTCCGCGACGACGCACTGTTCGCAGGAACCCTCACTTCTCAGAGGACAGCCGCCAATAAAAACGACACAGCACCAAGAAGCGTCCATGCAGCGCCCCCTCTGGTCCCAGCCATGGTCAATACAGCTCCAGCTGTATACTGCGATGGCGATGGCGCTGGCGCTGGCGTTCCAGTAGCACTCGCATTAACTCCAGCACTCGCAATTGGCATTCCCGTGCCCGTCCCGGTGCCCGTGCCCGTCCCAGCAACTCCACTCGGATACTGTCCCAAAGTGCTCAGACTCACGCCCGTACTCGGGAACGGTGCCCCCATAGCCGCGCCACTAGGTCCGTTCCCATGTTGCCCTACACCGTGAGGAACCGCTCCTACTTCAGGCCTATTCGTACCCAGACTTGTAAAGGGGGTGCCTACCACTGTAGGTACACTGGTATCCACTGGGCCAGAACTGGTCGGATGCACACCGGACGGCGCAGTCTGCGTAGCAGTGGTCGGCGGATAGTTACCCCCATAGGCCTGACTGGCGATTGTGGGATTGATGCCTTCTGGAGGATGGTAGGCAGGAGCGGCGGGGCATGGTGAGCTATCAGGTTCTTGACATTGAGGTTGTCCGTTGGGGCCCTCGGGGAGGATGATTCCGCCATTACCCTTGATACCATCGTTGTTGCCGCTCACGCCAACGCCAGCGCCGCCGTGACCATCTAGCTTGGCACCAGCACCATTCCTATCAGCGCCAGCATGCAGACCGCCAATGTTGACACCGGCAGCTCCATTACCGTCCACGCCATCGTTATTGCCGCTCCAATTGATCCCAGCACCTTTATGTCCATTCAGCCCAACTCCAGCTCCGTTACCATCCGCACCAGCGCGTAGACCACCCACATTGACGCCAAAAGCTCCATTGCCTTTTACGCCATCGTCGTTGCCGCTCCAACCGACGCCAGCACCTCTATGTCCATCCAGCCCGACTCCGGCTCCATGGCTATCTGCGCCAGCGCGTAAACCACCCACACTAACGCCAACAGCTCCATTGCCATCGACGCCGTCGTCGTTACCGCTCCACCCAATGCCAGCACCCTTGTGTCCATCCACACCAACTCCCGCTCCGTTCTCTCCTATGCCAGCGTGAAAGTCCCCAAGGTTGACCCCAAAGCCATTGCCTGTCATGTCGTCCAGTTTTCGCTCACAATTCGAGCAATGTGTCGAGGGCAGCACTAATCAGAGTCTCGCTTGCGCACCGGTGCTGTGGCCTAACGCCAGAAGTCTGACACCCAGTGTAGTGATGACCAATATGAGCAATTTTTCGAGCTGGCTCAAGCAGATCTCAGAGGCGACAAGCGCGATTACAAAAAGAAATAGAGTTGTGACCTCGAAAGGAGAAAGCAAGGGCAAAGAAGAACTTATCATGCCCCAAGATTGAGTTGTTCCAACTTTCAAGAGGCTGTGTTATAATAGTCTTGATATCAGTGGCACAGTCCTGACGTAGTCAATCAATTTTAGACGTCCGAGATGAGGTCGCCATGTGGTTATGCACGAACGATGCTTCCACCAACTATTAGGCTGCCTGATACGTGAAGCACATATACATCCCAAACAAGGACGACGACAGGTCACATATAAAGAAGTATAAGACTGAAATCACTTCGTTCCATTGCCATTCCGAGACTTGTGAGCGGCCAATGGATGATTGGCACGCAGTTTTGGAAGCCGGGTATGCTTGATCCTGAGCTTGAATGAGGGTTGAACTTGACGCCGTCGACGTTTCGAACCCGCAAAGTCTACCCAGACGGGGTTCTGCAGATCGGAAACACGGCGGTTCGTGAGTGTGAAGTCGTGTGAAAGCGGTGCAGTGGTATGGGCCAAACAGCTCTAAATGGTCCACTTTATCCCTCCAGGTCTCGCGCCCGTGGTCCGGATCGGCGCAGGTAAGACAGACACGAGACTACAATCTGCTCATGTAGCACGTGCGCTGTGTAGTGCTTGGTATAGCAGAGCAGTAGATCATGATCACTGCAAAGATGCCTGCTGGGCTGGCGTGGCTGGCCACAAGCACTGTAGGAACCAGCCACAGCGAGCTGGCTTGTGTCGCGGCGAGGGTGGCTGAGATTGTGCATCTGAAGACACAGGCGATGCCCAGATGTTCCTGCTTCCGGTTCCGCCGTGCGACGATAAGGCATGATCGCATCTTGCAGACGTGGCGCATCTCTCTGATATCGACGAGATGAAGCGTCAGGCATGTCTCCACGCCCATCACATGCGGTGCATCGCAAGCAGCACCAGGAAGTGGCACTCTGCAGCAAGCGCATCGTACAATATATAGATATCTCAACCTATCTCCTGGCCCCATTCGTGTTGTCTCCCATCTCTTCTCGCAGAATGCGCACCTGCTTTTTGATCTCACGCCAGAGCACATAATTATCCAGGTCCTGATCATCGCCGTCGACCTGCTTGACCAGCCATACATAGTCATACAGGCCCCGGAAAGGCCTGCTACTCTCCCTGTCGCAGCTCGATCCGCTCGTTGGCTTCGCGTGGCGTTCCATACATTCAAGACAGACCCGCTCGCTGAAAGCATCCTGATCTCGAGCAATAGCCAGCAGAGCAGCCACTATAGCTTCTTGCAAATATGCAAAGGAGAAGCCATTCGTGATCTTGGCCACTGCTGGGCATAGTTTATCGGGAAAGTCGAGGTCCTTGTTGTCCGATAGCTTCTGCTGCCAGTACTGCAGATACATGGTTCTCTCACCCTCGTCCGGATTCTTGAACTCGAACTTCCTATCGAACCGCGAGGGCCGCTTGACGATACCAGGATCCAAGCGGTCGAGATGGTTCGTAGAACCAATGATGAGAATCCCGTCGTTCTTTTTGATGCCGTCAACCTCATTGAGGAAGTACGATCGGACTTGGTCGGACACAATGCTGTCGAGATCTTCAAAGACGAGCAGACATGGTGCAGTCTGGCGCGCTTTTGAGAAGATCTCGTTAAGGGAATACTCTGGTCCTGCGAAGCTCGTCAAAGTTCGGACATATAGTGTTGGCACAGGCTCGTGGCGCTGGTACAAAGTGTTCATCATAGCCTTGACGCTGATTGTCTTGCCGTTGCCCGGCGGTCCATAGTAGATAATGCCTCTCTTCCAAGGCACCTGTAGCTTCTCGTACGTATCCCGACTGTCAAAAAACGACAGTACATCATCTCGAATTAGTTTCTTCATCTCAGGCTTGAGGATGACATCCTTCCAGTGCGACTTCTGCACGCTGTCCCACAAGTCTGCCGACTTCTGCCAGTAGCCCTGATCGAAGACCCAGACCTCGTTGTGCAGCAGGTTGCCATACTGCCCCGCTTCGAGGAGAAGATCATTCGTGGCCTGCACCGAAGAAGACAGCACGTACTGGTTTCTCTGCACTCCGAATGGGTAGTTGCCGTCTCTTCCTTCAGCAATGTATAGCACAAACTCTTTATTCTTCCAGTCGATCAAGTACTTTCCGAACTTGACATTGTCCGCCAGTCCGCCCTTCCCACTCAGTCTTGAGACTGGTGGGAGGTACACGCGCCATGATAAGCGTTCTTTCTCCTTGTCAATAGGCGCAAGACCAGCATGGCCTGCCGATGCATACGCAATGATATCGCAGCGGGAGCTGGGCACTACGGTGAGGTGCAGCTCTGGATACTCTTTGCGCAGGGCATCGACAATGACAGCATCTGTATCGGTGCGTGGAGCGAACGAGTGCTCGAAATATGTGCGTGACACTTCGTTGTGAGGCCGTTCCGGACGGTGGGAGCTGGTTCCTGCGGTCATCTTGGTCATGTCCGTACGTTTCGTGGGTCTATTGTGGTCGTGAAGTAGGAGTTGCCTTATGTTCGTTAATAAGCGTTCTGATCTCTACAGAGCGAGCAAGCAGCTATACAGCGCGACAACAGCTTCTATGAATAGTTGTGCTTATACTCTCCCAATGTCGATGCCTTGCGCTACTACACCACAAGCCTTCGAAGGAGGAACGAAGGAGCGTAGCTTCTGCCAATCGATACTGCATGAGGCGGAGAAAGATTCGACTTGGCAGGCTCGACAGTTGACACGGCACAGAAGCTCTCGCGACTCTTCCTCGTTTCACAAACTATATGTGTTCAATGTGCGCTCGGGAACGTCGCAGATGGAAGAACTATCAAAGAGGCAGGCCTTTCGAGATCAACGGTACAAGTCAAACGCCAGAACCTTTCCTGCGAACGAGTCAAGGTGCGAAGCTTCCCCCGATCGTTTAAAAATGCCACTCTCTTGTGCAGGCTTAGTTTAGAACATCCTCGCATACCTACAGACTGCACCAAACGCTCACAACGATGATTTTCACGAGGATGTGCTTTGGATCAGGTATCATTGCTCACCAGGACTGCGTGCTCGGGATGAACCTCGATGTAATATTCGGAGCTGCTTCGATCGATGTCCTCTCTCAAGCAGAAGCCAGATTCGGCTGCTCTAACCATGTAGTACATTTCTTTGATCAAAACGTCAATGTCCGTTATGGATCTTTGGTGCCAAATCAGCTCGGCCACGACAGCTGTCACTTTCGATGCGGTAGGAGTTTTCATGCGATACGCAAGGACAATCACAAGGTGCGCCGTCAATAGCCTCCTGGTTTCTGGGAAAATGTGCTCGATCGTCAGGAATGCTTTCATAGCAAGCTTCATGAGGTTTCCGTGTGAAGAACACTGTACCAGTGATGAGGTGGTCAAATGTATGCTGTAGGACAGTGGGGATTAGACACAACAAGCAATGCCAAGGTTTGCACATTCAAGTGCTACTGACGACCAAACATTGCAGACTTCGGCATATGATTCTTCTCTCAACGACAGAACACCTCACAGACCGCCATATGTGCTACCATTAGCAGATAGTGTCTTTCTCGCGCTCGGCAGATGGCTCCGAACACGGGGCGGCAGAGGAATTGGAATTGTTCTTATGTGGAAATAGCAATTAATTATGACAGCGACGATACCAGAAACAGACAGTCCAGAGGCAATTGGTAGTGGTTGTTTGCATCCGCTGGACCGTGGGGTGAACGGTTCGGTGTTAGCTCGTGCAAAACACGGCACCAGTCGAGTTTATGGCTACGCGCTTATGACAGACGACTTTTTGGATGTGCTTCTTCCAGGGGCCGAGCGATGAGCTCCACGGCTGCTACCGTTCCTACCGAACTGAATGTGGGTGTCGAATGACAATTGCGCAAAGTTTGATGAATCGCGAGTGATCGTTTCATGGTGACTAGAATTACCGCACCTGTCGTCTGTGCGACGGTACCATGCAGGCAGAGCCCGAGCATTCCAGAGCATACATTACAGTACACGCGATGCCGAGCGAGTCGTGGTTGTGGTCGTGACCATCGACAGTCGTTGTCGTCGTTGTAGAAGCCGCCGCCCTTTCCGGTCTCGGAGCTCTCATTACTGTAGATGAAAGGAATAATAGAGTAGTTTCTAGCTGCAAGCCGTGAAGCTTGGCCTGGAGAATTGACGTAAGATGGCATCTCCCGTCTCTTATGCACACTTCTCTAGCAGCATCACACCTCAGCGTCTGACACACTCGTTGTCACTCGGTCTGGGGAACGTCCCGAGCGCCAGCTTACAGTACGCAGCGGCGGAGGTAATAGTACATGAACCCCAGCAGTATGTAGCGACGACTCATGCATCAGGCACATGATTGTATCAGATGTGCCGAAGTACGGGAATGAACAAGTGACACGATGTTTACACATGGGATGGGTCACCGAAGATACTGTACCACTACCGTATAATCAATCGTATATGCTCTGCGGCTGCGCTTGTTCCAACGGCCGCCAAAGAGCATCCAACGGTAGGGGCTCGCTCGTTGTTTGCATCGCTGCAAGCGGAGCCGCTCGCTCCATGGTCAGAAGACAGCAGCACGAAGGATCGTCCAGCGCCCGGTGCATTCGCCAGGACACGCCAATTTGCCGAATGCGTCAAGGCTTCGGTTCATTGGTTACAGGCATATCCACCCATTGAAGCTTCTCCATATGGAGCGGAGCATCCACGCGACCCCACACCGACGGGAAAGTAATTGCTCGGTAACGACAGCAGCAATGCTCATCGTGCAGCTAGTGACCCATCGACTTTCTCGCGCGCATGCTCCAGCGACCGCCTTGCCAGGCTAGTAGCAGCTTAGCCTTGGGGGTATATAGTAGGTACTATGCTAACGCGCTCGTGCTCTTCCCTCCCTGTCGCACCTTGTGTTTGTATATCGATATCTACACCGGACAGCCTGTCCTGCGACCCGTACATATTCATTCACCATGGCGACCGCTCAAGAGCACAATGACTTGAAGGGCGATGCCGACAACCTCAATGGCAACGGCACCGCCACCCACGACCACGCCGCTGCCGCTCGTCAACGCAAGCAATACGACTATGGAGGCAACCCATTGGCTCACATCAACACGGGCGACTCTGCCCGGCTCGCGGCCTTCGGTGGTGAGCTCCAGCCAGGTCTCTACCGGGTCGACGAGAAGCGCAAATTCGCCAATCCAGCTCCTCTCGGTCTCTGTGGTTTCGCCCTCACTACATTTCTCTTGTCCCTGATCAACTTGGGTACTCGTGGGCTCAGCGAGCCGAACATCGTCATCGGCGCTGCTTTCGCATACGGTGGTCTTTGCCAGCTCCTTGCCGGCATGTGGTATGTGGATGCGCATCGCTCAAACGACATACCGAATACTAACCACCATGCAGGGAAATGGCTGTCGGCAACACCTTTGGTGCTACTGCTCTCTCATCTTATGGCGGTTTCTGGATTGGTACTGCCATTATTCTGACTCCAGGCGGCTTCCAAATCATATCGAGTCTCGAGGCCGGCGGTAATGATGCGCCATTCTTGAACTCGTTTGGTCTATACTTGATGGTAAGTGCAACGTGATCGTTTCCAGCGACTGGCCACAAACGCTAACTCATATGCAGGGCTGGTTCATCTTCACCTTCCTGCTCCTGCTATTGACCTTGCGATCGACCGTGGCATTCTTCTTCCTCTTCCTCACACTCGACCTCGCATTCCTCATGCTCGGAATTGCTTACCTCGACTACGATGCAGCAGGACCAAACACCGCATGTCTTCGTGCTGGTGGTGCTTTCGGTATCATTGCGGCCTTTGCTGCTTGGTAAGCAATCGCGATAACTGTGACCCTCACTTCGTCGCTAACAACTATCCAGGTACAACGCCTTCGCCGGTATGGCAGATTCGAGCAACTCGTTCCTCATCGTCCCGGTCGCCCATTTCCCATGGTCCGAGAAGGGCCGCGAAAAGCGTGGCAAGGTCGACAACAGCGAGGCACGAGCCGAGCAGAGCGTCTAAATCAAGCACAGCAGCATTGCGAGATAGTCCAGGCGTCAGAGATACCCAGTCAGTGTTTCGTCTATCATAGCGGCTTGGATATATCAGGATATGTAATACGACGAAACTTCTCTAATTTCGCACTCTCTCCCGCGCTCTCGTATCGCCCGATCACTCGTGTCATATGCGGGAATCTCTTTACATTTTGATATAGCGTCCGGGGATGCCATAAAACCTTCCCTGTCGGCTCAGTATTACATCAGCATGGCTCAGACGTGGTACGAGGTAAGCAAGCATGACTGTTGAGCCGCTCGTGGGAAAGTGTACATGGCTGCTAATCCAGCCCGAGCTACGTAGTACAGGTACTGCAACACACTACCAAATCCTCCCGGAACTCATCTATACACAATCAAGATTGCAGCGTGCACGAGACAGATTCAGCAAAAGGACTTCCTCAACCTCCCGAACTGTGACAACAACATCCCATACCAAACCAATCATTCTGGCTCCGACACGATCGAACGTACATGACAGCAAACAGAAGCGGAGACGCGCATCACATTCGTTGATCAACCATCCATAGCCGCTCGAATGTCCTCAGCAGCCGTATATGATAGAAGCAGAGGCAGAAGCAAAATTCAAGCCGCAACACTGCCTCTCACAGTACATGTAACTCACCACTCCGCAGCCACAGAATATGTCAGAAGCCGCTACTTACTCCCTACCTACCACCAGGGTATCCCTATATCCCCCGGTGAGTACGATAGCCGTCGAGGCCTCCCAGCGGGCTCCTGCCTAACACACATATACGGCCTCTGGCGTCATCATCTGCACCGTGGTGTTGGCGATGATAGCGGTATTCCACAGTCAACGCGAAGAGCAATCGCGTCGCGGCTCAGCTCACCATTGCGCCTCACTGGCCTGCCTTTTTTCTCTCGAATCCAGTGGCACGGCGTCCATTTCGCCATGCCAGATCGCCGGCGGGTCATTGGTTCTTTTCCCAAGAATTGCATGGTGAGAGTCGAGCGCTGTAAATTTTTTCGGAGCGGATTCCTTGCCTTACCTTACCTTACCTTACCCAGCGAGATTGTCGAATGAGGCGTGCTGTGTGACGCGGCTCTGTGTGATGGCGACATTGACGTAGCGTGAGTACTGTATGTGATGCAGCGTGGGAGCTCTTTGGACCGCAAAGCTGCGGCTCGCGGCAATGACTCTCTTGGTCTCGCGATGCATGCATCGCATCGCCGCAGCCATGTCGTCTGCAATGGGCTCACTGGACACGACATTGCAAAGGTGGCAGCTAAGCAGCTAATTGCCATAATGGCTGTTCTCTGCAGCGACGTTGGCTTGTCGCATCTGGTGGGGTAACCGCTGCAGCCTGCAGCCAGCATGCGCTGAAGTGGGTACTGATAGGCATAAACAGGACGACATCTCGTTCGGAGTGAATCGAGCGCTGATGTTACGTGCCTACTTGCGGCAGTAATGGTATTTCGTTACATTCATCCTCTACGGGACGTGGGGGGTATCTCTAGTGTTTGTGCCTTGAGGCTCTTTCTGTCTTCCATTCGTTGTGTACGTCCCAGACAGATCATGTTCATGCGCCAACCCATGCTAAGCACCCATGCAAGATTCGTAGTGCAGTCTGGTGAACGCATAAGTCCTGAGCTCCTGCTATAGCTCCTTTTCGGCTATTCAATCATTACTACATGCATTCTCCACCAGCGACACTGTTATCGGCGGATGTTGTCGTAGTCAACATCTCTGGTCGATGGCTCGTCATCTGGGGCAGGCCCACTTGGCTTGTGCACGACGACAGGCCGTTTATTGTAGCTTGGGCTACTTCCTCTGCTGCTGCCCGATGTGGGGGAGGCAGAGTGGTACGACGACGATGCTGCCCAAGTGTCGGCAGTGACACCAGGTCGACTGCTTCGAACGGATGAAGACGCACTCGACTCGTCATAGTGAATGCGGACCTGTCGAGACTTGTACTGATCCTTTCCCATGTTGTAGATTTTGGTGGCGGGGGTTGTCTTGGATCGTTCCGTGGACTGTAGTCGTGTCGGGTCCTGCGTTATACCTCACTGCGGCGCAGATGTTCCCTTGCTCGTCACAGAGAGTCTCGATAACGTAGTCACAGGTCGGGAGTATGCAGCCTGAGAGATGTTGATTGAAAGCTGGTTGCGATTGGTTGTTTGTCGCCTACGAGGAGCTTGTCCAATGGATAGTCCAGCTTTTAGCAGTGAATGTAGAAGTTGCAATGTTGTACAGACAGCAAGGAGAACGGGAGAAGCGCAGACAAATATATATCAGTCAAACACGCATGGCAGGCGGCGTTGCTACGGGCGGCATGGTGGAAGGGCGAAGCCTGAATGCATGTCATAGCCCTCCAGGGCGGCCTCTAGCAGGACCCTGTTGGGCAGTGAGGCTTAGCCACTGGGCGGCGGGCAGGCAGCGTCGCAAGGAATGGCAATGAAACGCCAAGTTCAGAGTGTAGTGAGTCACCCAAGAAGCATCGAAACAGCACTGGAGCCTTCAGGACAGTCGGGTTGGTTACGCTAGATGTGCATGGATGGCACGGATGAAGATGCGAACGCCTGCGATCCAGTGGAGCTGACGTTTTGAGTTGCTTACCCGCAGGCACCAAGGCAGCATCATTGGTTGTTTCGAGGTCGTCTCCGATGTCCAGCGTAGAACATTGGAATGTGCATACGTACACGTAACCATGGCTTCCGACCCAGATTCGCGTGGGATCCCAGAGAAGTGAGCAGTGCGTACCTGCCTGCCTTGTCAGGGCGAAACACAGGAATCATGGCCAATTGGAAGCGGTACAGTAGGGTATGTAAAAACAGCAAATGACAAGCCCTGGCCTGATGACATCATGACCGAGCCTCACTTTCAATGTTGCGCCTCATCTTGTGCATGATGCCTGCACAAAAGCAGTATCTTCAACGCCTCACTTCGTGTATGTGGGCGTGGAAGGGAGAAGGGAGAAGGGAGAAGGGAGAGAGATAGGGGGCAGAGGGAGACAGGAAAGAACAGTCCCCGTATGCCGTCTCAGATCCCACCCTCGCTCATCGGCCAATATTACTCGCCGCACCAAGTTATTATAGTGCTGAACCCGCGTGACTGGATACTCCGCTGTTCCCGAGGCGCGCGCTTGACCATCTCGACTTGTAATCCCCGCTGCCCCATCTTTCTGTGAGGCTCGAGAAGCGACCTCGGAAGTCACAACTAAGTAGGCGTTCTAATAATAAAACTGCTTCCCTATACATCATCCGTCACAACGATGACCTCCATGTGGGCAGCGAAAGAATGATGACTGATGAGAGCACAAGTGATGCTGGGCAGCCCAGACGTGAGTGCAGATATTATGCGCGAAACTCGTGCCTGTTGCAGGCAGGTTTGACTCCTGACGTGTTAGTTGTTGCCATCACGGAACTGGGTGCTTGGAAGGACACGAGCAGCATCAGAATGATATCCAGCCAGCAAGTTGCTTGCATACACTGACGACGGAACTCGCATCTTGCACTTGGGTTCGGCAGCAGTGCTCTCTACGCAGTTTGGTTATTACTCGGGCGTCTGCACATCGGACATATCAGACATCTGACAATACGTGTTTTTTCTGCCATGCTAATCTCAGTGATCTATGGACGATCCAAAGTGAGGGTCACAATCTTTGAATCTGCTTCGTAGTCGTCCACGGCCACATTCGCACGTGTCTGCAGAGCACTGCGGCAGAGTCGAGACAATCGATACCTAGCGCATACATCGACTGTTTCAAGGGAGTGACACCACCGGGTAAAAGTTGACGCTGTGCCTTTGCCAGCTTTCTGCACTGTACTAAACACGGCTACCTGTCATTGACGTTGATTCTGGGGTGCGTCTTGTATTATTCTTCTTTGGTGCAGTCACAATCGAGGCCAAACTTGCGCTTCTCAGCATCAATCGCGATTGCCAACGCTACGCTGTTCCAAGTCTCGCAAGGTCAAAAATATACTGGAGATATCGTCACAAGTCAAATATCCGGAGCGACAGTTCATGATAGACAGATGTCCACCAGGTATACCGGTTATGCTCTAGATGAAGAGCATTGTTGGACTATCGCTCATAATTTCTTCAATTCTCGCCATACCGCTCGGGATATGCTGCAATATGTATTTACTCACATGGAAATTGAATCAATGGCACTCGGCCATTCGTGACTATTTCGATTTGATGAAGTGAAAAAAGTTGCAATTGTTTCTCCTGCTTGCGTTGGCCAAATGGTGTGATCGATCCTACATGGGTTCTGCGATTGGTATGAAGCACTGAATATGGTATGGTGATCAATAGATCGACGATGAGAGATTACTATCTCAATACTTCAGCTTAGATCATAGGTACCACTGGCTCATACACTCTCGACCAAACTGGGCGGACATGATCGTGCTCTTCGTGATAGAGGGCTGCCTCTGCCACGAAAGCATGTGTAGCAACAAGGAAAGATACTGTGCCATTGTGCTTTATTCTGTGCCTTATGCTCGTCGGTCCAGTGGTTGTAGGTGGTGGCCTGATAGCTGACAGTCGCGGCCATACCATGCATGGACTCTACAAATATATGCAGATCTTGCTTCGGTGAGAAAATTGGCGAAGGCATACAGGGCTGATATGTATGCTGCAACTCGATCCTTCTCAAGCTGCTGCGAGGAGGGGTGGGTTGGTTGCATGAGACCCACCAATTTGGCTTCGCCAGCACTTAGACAAGGTGACGACCACGATGCCTGAGTCCTTCATTTGCTCAAGGCCTTCTCCTTGATGAACCACGCACTAGCCGCGGCACCAAGAACCAGGGCCACTTGCAACCCAAAAGCGGCATTCGTGCTCCTTGCGAAGCAATCTTCCACAATGGTCCTAATGTTTGGGTCCAACTGTCTTAGATACGCCAAACTCTGCCGCACCTTATCCGCAATTTCTATGGCTTCGCCTTGAGGCAGTCCTAGTCTCGGTAGCTCATTGGCCAGACTATTCCTCAAAGCTTGATTTGCAATGGTAGCAGACAACGATATCCCGAACACACTGCCCAAAGATCGAAAGAGGTAGCTACAAGCGGTAGCGACGGCTTGATCCTCATGCGAAGCATTTGCGATAGCGGCAATGAGAGTTGTGGTGATGCCATTGCCATTACCAAATGCTGCCAGGCACGTACCGAGGATTATGCCGATCGTGCTATTAACCAATATGCCGGACGTGAGAAATATCGAACTCACCCCTGCGACAAGGCCGGCATACGCGAGGCATGTAAGCCAATAGTACCGGCCAGTACGCTTCATGTAGTATCCGGCGTGTAGACTGCCGAGGACGCCGAGAACGACACTAGGAATAAGGCGAATGCCAGCTCCTGTAGCCGAGACGTGATCGACTGCCTGAAAGTATAGCGGAATGTAGAACATCGCAGCAAGCCAACCACCCATAGAGAAGAAATTGCAGAGGTAAGATGCGATCATACTGCGGTTGAAGATGATGTGGCCAGGTGCGAACGGCTCAACTGCGACTTTCATCTCGACCACAAGGAAGATCATGAATAATGGTATCGATACTGCCAATGGAACGTACGCGACCGGTGCAGTCCAACTGACATTGCTGCCTCGATCAAGCGCCCAGCAGAACGTCGACACTGCGCTGAGCAGAATGATTGCTCCAGGAAAGTCGATGCGTCTCAGACTCTTCTTCCAATCCGCTTGCTCGCGCTGCGGTAGATGCAGCGCGAACGATACCGCCACGAACGCGATCACGCAAATAGGGACCTGTATCAGGAAGGCCCACCTCCAGCCGATGTAGTCTGCTGCAATGCCACCCAGCGGTGCGCCAGCACTTGCTCCCGTAGCAAAAACTATGTTCACATAGCCTTGCCATTGTCCGCGCTCACGAAGCGTACACACATCTGATAGTAGTATCGACACGACAGTGGTCATAGCCCCTCCGCCCACGCCAGCGAAAGCTCTCGCAGCGATCAGCTGGTTAATGTTCTGCGAAAGACCACATCCTAAACAGCCAATTCCAAATACTGTGTACCCAAACAGCAGACATGCCTTCCTGCCAAAAATGTCGCTGAGCTTGCCATAAAGTGGTTGGAAACTGGTCAGCGTCAAGAAATAAGCAGTTGCAATCCAGGAAGTCATGTTCAAGGCATTGAGTTCGGAGCCGATGCTGCCATCGCTGCTGACGATGATAGTCTGATCTGCCGCAGACAGAAAGACGCCGATTACGACAGCCGGAAAGATAATGCTCATGCGCTTCTTGACTTCAGGAAGTCCTTCATATTGCTTTTTCGTATTGAATGACGTGTTGGTCTGTTGTCGCTCAAGATCGCTTTCAACCGTGTCGTCCCCCGAGGCAACCGCTTGGTAGAGACAGCCATTGCTACGGTGATCTGCTGCAAAGGAATTCTCTGGTGCAATACCCTCAACTTGCTCTATGGATGTGATATTCGATAGCAGAGGGGAGGTCTCTGTGGCGTGACCATTGCGGTTGTCATTCAATGTTCTTTCAATGGGCATATTGTAACGGAAAACGGGAAGAAACTGCTCACGGTCCTATCAAAGACACCACTGCAACTTACACAAGAAGAAAGCGAAATGTCAACAAGGTGAGCTCCCCTGCTGATGCCAGCGCCCGAAGGACGCGAGGGTTGCATAAAGGCGAGAGTAGCTGCTACCCTCTAGACCCGCATCACAACAGTCTTGGCGCCGATAGGCGAGAGACCCGACGGCGGTATCGGAATAGCTTGCTCCCACGCTCCGAGCAACGCGTAACTGCTTGCACTTTCTATGTGTCGCATTCGCCTCGTCGGGTGCAGACAGTCGTCACGAAAAGCAATCACCCACGTCCGACCGTCTCCTGGTGAGATGGAGGATGTCAACACCGCCGAAAGATGAAAGCGTGAAGGATAGAGAGAGCGGCAAGCACGGCGAGGCAGCGGCGCCCGACCAGCAGGCCGCCGGCCAAGGTACGACAGCGACGTAGCCTACGAATCCACACGCAAAGTGGATGCTCATGTTCTCCAGGTGGATCAGCAGCGCGCGTAGACGCCACCATTGACGACGATGATATGCATGGCGCTCTGCCGGCCTCCAGAGAGCACGATGATGAGGAGGAAGAGCAGGATGAAGACGAAGTACCATATCCGGAACCCGAAGACGATGCGCCCTTGGTTCCACCCGCAGATTTTCGCCCATTCTTCACGCTGATTGAGGATTCTTCGGGCGAGCACCATCACCCGAACGTTCACTACGTCTTCACCGATGATGACCCAGATATCTTGACGACTGCTGCATTGGAAACATTAGGAGCATCATCACAAGGTCAAGAATCTGACGTCGAGGAACGATTCGTCATACTGGACTTGGCACCTGACGGCAAACGGGTTCTTTCCTCGACTTCACTATCTCCAAATTGGCAAGCGATCCAAGCCAAGGTTACGCCAGCACCAAGTTGGGGAGGTGGAGATGATGGCAAGACTGCAGACAAAAGACTGATGCTTACAGTGAGTGGGAAGGAGGCACCGCAATGGGGCACCAAGAAGGACCTGCGGCGCAAGGGCGATATTAACGAAATGATGAGGTCATTTGACGAACAAATTGGAAGTTTGGACAGAGTCCTGGACGTTATATATACCCCTGCCGTTCCTGATGCGGCTTAATAGATCATGATGACACGAGGCATGCACGTATGATATTCGCTCAAGAATCTGGTCTACCTCTGTTATCATACGGCATGGGTTTCGATTTTAGTCGTGCACCGCAGCTCAATCACCTAGTGGTCTTCAGAAGTACTAGTAAGGGAGAGCGATGCAGTCGACAGTGCGAGGGCGCGTTGTACCGTGATTCTTGTGGCCCCATCGAGAGCTGTGAATAGCTTCTCATGGCATATGCTTATTGCTTGTTCCAGACTGTGCATTGCGACCTGTATCGCGTGATTTCTCTTGAGTCCCAAAACGCTGTCGCTATGCCAGCAAAGCTTCATGATGGTAGACGACTTGTCTCGAGAATCTATCCCTGCCTGTTCAAGACATCAGCACATGCGGATTCAGCCAATTCATATCATGCACAACATACCTTTGCTTGTGCTTTGGGTTCTTGCTACATATGATGTAGACGTATTTGCCGCCTTTCCTCCTCACACTCTTGCACCCATCGCATAGCTTCTTGACACTGCTTCTGACTTTCATGCCTCTCACTTGTTGTCTTGTGATCATCATGCTTCGTGGAGCATCTCGTATCTGCAGGCTCTGCATTGTACCTGCCAGAGATAGTCTTCGTCCTGGCTGAAGCGCTGTACGTTGGCATGTATTCGTGCTACATTGTCTTCGTGCTTGCGATGATCGACCCAGAGTATATGGCGTGCTTGTTGTACGTGGTCGCGCGATGAGATTTTGGCGGAGAAGTTGTCCAGTGAAGCGTGAACATGACATAACGGGCATCCTGTTCCGTGATATGTACAGTCTGAGTACTTCCATGTTCTGCATCAGGACAATGAGGTTGCGAGCGGAGGTCGGGCGATGTTGCCTCAGGCATTACGCTATCCCCACATGCTTGGCAAGCACTTCGCCAAATCGATCTCGAACTTTTTGAGACCTTACCTTTGGCATCTCGTTCGGCCGCGACAACTTTTCCACGTCTGCTCATCCACGAACAACAGCAGAATAACACAATGGCAGACAGAGGTGGCGCCGCTCCAGGTGTAGCTCGTGGTGGCTTCGGTTCGCGCGGCGACCGTGGCGGTGGTGACAGAGGTCGAGGTGGCCGTGGCCGTGGACGCCCGCGCCGTGGTGGAGCCAAGAGCGACGAGAAGGAATGGCAGCCAGTCACCAAGCTCGGTCGTCTCGTGAAGGCCGGCAAGATCAAGAGCATGGAGGAGATATACCTTCACTCCCTCCCAATCAAGGAGTACCAGATTGTCGACTTCTTCTTGCCAAAGCTCAAGGATGAGGTTATGAAGGTAAGACTCAAAGAAAAAGACGTGAGGCTCTGAAAGAGTATGGAGACTGATATTCAGGAAATAGATCAAGCCAGTCCAGAAGCAGACCCGTGCTGGTCAACGTACCCGTTTCAAGGCCATCGTCGTCATCGGCGACAGCGAGGGTCATATTGGTCTCGGCATCAAGACCTCCAAGGAAGTGGCAACTGCAATCCGCGCCGCAATCATCATTGCGAAGCTCTCCGTCGTGCCAATCCGTCGTGGCTACTGGGGCACTAACCTTGGTGACCCTCACTCCATCCCAGTCAAGGAGTCTGGCAAGTGTGGTTCTGTTACCGTTCGTGTAAGTTGTGCCAGTTGCATATACATGGGCCTTCGGATACTGACGTCTCATAGCTCATCCCAGCTCCACGTGGCACCGGTCTTGTCGCCTCTCCCGCTGTCAAGCGTCTGCTCCAGCTCGCTGGTGTCAACGACATCTACACTGCCTCGTCAGGTTCCACCAAGACTCTCGAGAACACCCTCAAGGCCACCTTTACTGCCATTACCAACACATACGGTTTCCTCACTCCTAACCTTTGGAAGGAGACCAAGCTCATCCGCTCCCCACTCGAGGAGTACTCTGACGTTCTCCGCGAGGGCAAGCGCTACTAGGGTATGGCGTAAATTGCTATCATGTCGGGATGATCTGGGCGTGAGTACAGAGAAATCAACAGCGCAGATGCTTTAGCTTAGCTCTGTCTGAATCAGGCAATTGTTATGCAGCATGGTCCACAGTGATGGAGCGCCGAATGTTAGCATAACCTGAGCCAAGACGAGCTCTACAAGTATCTTGCTGATGCTCAAATCTCTTCTTTCTCATACTGTTCTTGCGCATCCTCTGCCTTCGGGTTGAACTTGTCTCTTCTACGAGTCCGCTTGCCAATCCGATCAATTTTCGTAGAACTCACGACAGCAAATAGCATTCGAAATCGACCCAACGACAAAGTCCCAGCCATCATCTTTGACCTACCAAACTCTCTCGAATCGTCGGTCTTCCAACCCACTCCAGCCCCTAACAACACTGAGCCACAGCAATCTCCAACGAAAGGTCGAACAAGCAAAGACACCGCTACCTCCACAAGGAATTCCGCTCGAAAAGTCCAGAATGAAATCACCACAGCTCGCGCCAGCATCCGAGGCACCATCATTCCAGCTAATCTGAGAATCCTGAGAATCCACAGTGGCAACCCCGTATCCAGACGAGGAGCGTAAGGAGCGTAGCAGAGACGAAGAATTGGGATAAAATTTATCAAGGTGAGCAAGGCCATGACCATGACCATGACCATGACCATGACCATGACCATGAGCAAAGCAGCAGCAGCAGCGGCGGCGGCGGCAGCAGTGCCTATCACCAGCTCGAAGGTGCGTGCATAAGCTGTCATTACCGTCACCGATACCGTTACCGTCCCCTGTCTCGATCCACATCGTCTTCGAGGCACAGGTTTTGTCTTTTCTTTTATATTAAAAAGGCCCATTGTTCCATGCGTTCGTCAGAGCGAGTCGAGCTGCACCTGCACCTGCACCTGCACCTGCGACAAAAGTCTCAAGGTGTTCATGGCGCAGCAAGGCTGGGCGAGTTCGATCGTTGAAGCTTCTGCTGATTGGGGCGTTTATGTAGCACGATCTGATCAGAGCTATTGCCAAGATTTGACGGCTAGTGCCGAACCGGAGTGGTGCGGATTGTGAGCCTCATTCAGGAGAGGCGCAACTATTGCAGAGGATGGTTGAAGTATAGTCGATGTCTTTCAGTTCGCGCGTTACATGCTCGTTCGCGCCATGAGAGGGGAGTGCACGGTACAAATATGTACTATTGATGTCAAGCTTATCTATAGACTATAGGTACAGCCGGATCTTTTGGGTCCAGCGTTCTCTTCTCAAGTGCCCAATATTACATTCGAATGCTTTCTCGCGAGATGGGTATCGTGTTCATGGCCGTTCATCAACATCATCCAATGCTACCTGCGCATCCAACGTCTTTCGGTGCTTATGCAAATCTACCATTGTCCATGTTCGCCAGGACCAGCTGTGTTGCTTCTTGCAGGTCCCAGTGGTGGTTGTGGTCTGTAAAGACCGCTGCCGTCATAGTCGTCCACGATATAGCCCGGGCGAGCCTGCGCCGGCTCCATGGGTGTGATCGGCGCGGTCGCACTGCGCTGGGGCACGCCATGGTATACTTGGTTGAAGTAGTCATCTGAGCCATTTGCTGGTGCACCGTGTGGCAGCGTAATGTTTCTCCTTGAAGCTTCCTGTGTTGCAGGCGTAGCACTCCGGATCGAAGGATTAAATGCAAGGTATCGATTATCCTTCGGTGGTGGTGGCGGCTGGGCATGAGCTGGCGCCGATCGCATCTCGTAGCTGTCTGGAGCAGCTGAGTGGTCTTCTGGAACCGTCGATGGAGCACAAGCACGTACAAAACTGCCAGCCAGAGGCTTTCGTGGCACTGGTCTACTGAAAGAGTTCTGGCTGTGAAGCGCACTGAAATCGGTGTGCTGTACGGGTCTGACACCCTCAGCTGTGTTCGACCGCGATGGAGGCACAAAAGACCTGTCATAGCTATCTTGGCTGGTTGCAAAGCTAGAAGCTGAGAGTGGGTCTTGGTCGTAGCCAAAAGCAGTATTTGACCTCACTGGGAGTGGAATTCGTGGTTGTGCGGGATGGCGAGTGTAGTCGGGACCGTTGTATGGACCAGACATGTTAGATCTTATTGACATGGGTGTCTGTGCTCGCGATTGTGATGGTCCAGAGGTCAAGGCCCTCATCTGGTCGGATCTCATTGAGTTGATCGAGCCCTGCGAGTTGTTCGGTCTGTGGAACGGCGACTCAAATGAAGCATATGAGTCTTGGCGGGAGATGGCGGAGGGTGGCAATGGCACGTCTTCGGCTCCTCCAGCGAATCCTGCATTAGCTAGAAGAGGTGCTTGGGATCGGTAGCTTGGCGCTTCGGACCACTGCGATGAGCTTGTAACATTTCGCATAGGCATGCCGGGCCGAGCGCCTGTCTCGATGCGAGGTAATGTAGGTTGTCCTGACATGCCAGAACTCTCGTTTCTCGTTGGAGGTCTGCTAGTGTATGGTGGTAGAGGTGCTATGGTTTGAGCAGTGTCCCGCCTGACAAGAGGAAATTCTGGCGACTTGTCGCCCTTCCCAAGCTCTGGCGTTTCCCCGAGAATCGGCAATGTAGGCTGCTTTTTGAGATACGGAGCATTTGGGGGAGGAGGCTCGCCTGTCTTCTGCCGCTTCAGTTCAGCCTTCCTGTCAGCCTTCTCTTTCTTGCGCTCCTCTTCCTCAATGGCGGCCTTGACCTTATGTTCCACAATCTTGGCTAGTCTTCTGTCAACCTTGCGCTTGCAGTAGACGCTCAGCCTTCCGTCCCGTTGTGGAATATAGTGCCATAAGAAGGTGATGTACAGAATGCCGGAAAGAATCAAGCAGATTGCACTAAAGACCCAAATGACCAATGTGAACAACATGGTGAAGTAGATGATGGCCTGTCTCTGATCGTGATTGGCGATTTGCTGGACGTTATACCAGAATTGATCGAATTTGGAGCGCTCGGTGGACTCGTCCGGAATGAGATCGGCCGTGAGAAGGGCGTAGAGGGTCATGGCGTTCACTGCCTGACGTGGACCTTCGGCGACGATGATCCTGATGGCGCTCTGAAAGGAGAAATAGACGAAGAGCGCAACGTAGTCGGCACCCTTTTTGCTCTTGGTGAGCTCGGTGAAGACAAGGAAGCGCTTGAAGCCTTGGCGGCGCATGCTCTGGATGTTGACAGCCAGCGGGTCGAGGAAGCTCTCGGCGACTCCACCTCGCCTGATGACGCGAATGGCCCGGATGAACTCGTAGAAGAACAAGGCCCAGGATAACAGTATACAGATGGCGAAGATCCATTTGCTGTACTTGAGTGCCAGTGCGGGCTGGACGGCGGAGCTCCAATTGTCGAATGCGAGGAGATTCACAGCTGTGTAGGTATCGACAACGTATACAGCTATGCCTACAAGCGCCAAGAACCACAGCCATATATACCAGAAAATGGTCCATGCCGAGGTGCAACGAAAGTCGGACAGAGTGATAAAGTCCCACTTGGCGGCGTCTTCAGGTGGACCTTTCTCTCGATCGCTGAAGCCGGCCATGGTGGCTGTAATAGTGAGTGTGTTGCAATGAGTTGCGTTGTGAATGGACGACAGCAGAGCAGCGCGAATCGGGGCTTTTACACGTCAATCACGGGAGCGATTGAGTGGTGAAGTGGTGAATGGGTTCCTGTAGCTCCTGGCCAGAAGACGGGTCGATTCTGTCCAGCAGAGAGTCGACAGAGTGTGTGGTTGTCGTTTGCGATAATGATCGTGGTGAGGAGTGTGGTCTCGAAGTGGTGGCTCGACGTGGAATGTGGCATCCCTCGCGTTCTTTCGGCCTCGAGGACAATGCTCTTTGGGCGCGCAGAACAAAGGTGAGGCCGCGGGGACAAGTGAAGATGCTGTCAAAGGCGGGAAGATGTGTTCTCGAGAGCACAATGGAGCACAAAGACATGCGCGGACATGCTTTGAGCGGTGCTCCGCCTGCGGGTGAGGTGGTGGCCTCGCAGAGTGTCGAGGATAGATAGATGCGCGTTTGTGTCGCACACAAAGCTCTAATGTTGGTATGTCGCGCTCGGCATTGTCGCCGACGGCAATTGCTTGGATGCTCAATAGCAGCAACACAAAGATGCTAGAAGCACGCGCCTGAATGGATACATGTAGTGGCCAGAATGCCTTACCAGCGATGCGGTCGCAGCGGCTAACAAGTCAGTCCATTCTCTGTGCTTCGTCGCAACATTTGAAGCCATGCAGCTGGACACTTCATGCTCTCAGGAGACGTGAAACATGCGCTAGACGAGGGTTTCGAGAGCCAATAGCGCGACGCAGAACTCCCGAGGTTCAAGGATTCGAAAACCTTGGCCTCGGCGGCTACAACCTACTTGGTCTGCACTTGCCTGCTGCCTTGCCGATGATGTTTTACGAATACACGACCTGTTATGCATGCACATTTCCATAAGGCATCACATATAACGCTTACACATCTATTGGGTCAGATAGCCGCTGTCAACGGTCCTCGATAGGTACTACTACTCTGCCAAGCCGTGGTAGTTAACGGTCGATCCCACGTCGTAAGTCATAGGATGAGGTAGGTAGCTACACCAATGAGCGCAGAGTTCTCCACCACGAATTTGGACCATGTCCATTTCCAGTTTCGCTCTAGTGAAAACCAACATTTTTCTGATTATTACACACACACTTCTGCCCATGAGCAAATTGCGACAATGGCAGAAAGCGCCCCAATACTATCAACGCCAGCAGAGCACATTCTGGGAGAGCCTCCGCCCGTCGCTGTCCACTCCAGCACGCAAAGACTTGCTGACGAGCAGCTTTACTTGCAATATGAAATACAGAGGACGATCGGCGAGATCCGACAGGGAAGATGGAAGCGCATCGCTTTGCAGTTCCCTGATGACATGCTCGTTGACTCTCCAAGGGTATACGAAGCACTCCGCCACGGTCTGAAGCAGGCAAGGCTTCGTTCTCGTAGCAGAGAGAGCAGTTCGAACATAGATGAAACAATTGCAGACGTCATCTCCAAGACGGAGCACATATCCTTGGAGACCGACGTGACCACACGTGCTAGCGTATCATCTAGCACAGATGACGACGAGAAGCTCTGTATTCTAGGAGACACTTCTTATGGCGCTTGCTGTGTAGACGAAGTCGCAGCTGAACATGTCGATGCCGAAGTCGTAGTACATTATGGTCGATCATGCTTGTCGCCTACAGCTCGTCTGCCTGTTATATACGTCTTCACAGAAAAGGCGTTGGACCTTGATGCCGCTGTTAAAAGCCTTGAGTCCACGTATCCTGACAAGAACGAGAAAATATGCCTCATGGCAGACATCCCCTATTCTCATCACTTGAGTCATCTGCAACTTCGACTAGCACAAGGAGGATACAAGCATGTCTTCAAGACCTCGATCATTCGCGAACCAGCATCCTTATTGCCGAACCGCACCATCCCGGCAGATGTTCAGGAGAACGCAGAGGCGTTGAAAGAATGGAATGTCTTCCATATTGGCACGCCACCAACCTCCTTGCTTCTTATCCTATCCTCACGCATCAAGGCCATGCACGTCTTCGATATGGACTCAGCCTCATCCGCCGTGGAAGCTTCTACCTCACAGCTTCTTAGAAGAAGATACGCCTTGATCACGAGATTGAGCACGGTCGCCATTTTTGGTATCCTGATCAACACATTGTCAGTGGCCAATTACATGGATGCGCTGCAGCACTGCCAAGATGTCATCGCTCGTGCTGGAAAGAAGAGCTATGTGTTCGTTGTTGGTAAGGTCAACGCTGCGAAAGTGGCAAACTTCTCCGAGATCGGCGGCTGGGTCGTCATTGGATGCTGGGAGAGCAGTCTGATAGAGAGTAAGGACTTCTATCGACCGCTCATCACGCCCTTTGAGCTCGAGACCGCCCTGACGGACGACAAGGATAGAGTTTGGGGTGGCGAATGGGTCGGCGACTTCACCCAGCTGCTTGGCAAAGTGAAGCAAAGAACTGCATTTGAGCGCAATCATGGTGAAAGTGCCAGTGGCGAGGAGCTCCCAGCGCTTTCGAGTGGAGAAGGCAACTGGGACGAGGAGTCTGATGACGAGCCACCTGAGTTTGATCTTCGCACTGGACGTTACGTCTCCCACAGCAGACCTATGGGTCGACCAAAGCCCAGTACAAACATTGCGATTGCATCAGAAGGCTCTGATCGCACTTCCCAATATTCGACACCATCATCAGCGCTGGTACAGAGAGCGAAAGGAGATTTGGCAACCATTGGAGGTCAGCTCTCTCCTGCGGCGCAGTTCTTGCGCGAAAAGCGAGAGTGGGCCGGGCTTGGAAGTGACTACGACATTGCATACGAACGCGACGAAGATGGCAATATTCGAGGTGCAGCAATGGAGCAAGGTCGCAGTGGTGTGGCCAAAGGTTACACTGTTGGTGAAGGCGACGGCAAGAGCTGAACATAGAAGTCTCAAGTGAATGTTTCTCCGCACTTCACTTCTCGACCCACAATAAGTCACTACGACAAAGTGTTGTTTTTCAAAAATTTATATCCATCGCCAAAGAGTGCCTAACACAACTTTCGCGCAGTTGACTTCAGACAAACATACACAAGAGGCTCGACGCAACCAGGGCCAGGACAATGGCGGTCGCACAACCAACAACGTACCAGGAGCTCCTTGCATCCTTGGCGGCGTCGGATCACCATCAAATAACAGGAAGAGCGCCCATAGTCGAGCGCGCCTCAGCAGACGTCGTGCCGTCGTCCGTCCTGATGCCTGAAACGCTACCAACATACGCCGAGTCCGAGTGCACTCGAGGTACGAAGCGGAAGGCCGCAGATATAGCTGCCACTCAGCGACCTGCTCCTACAAACCCGTACTTCGATGCACAACTCGAGCTCGGCGCAGCAGCTAGGCACATGTACAAGATCCTCAAGGATGCCCATGCCAGCTCGAATTGGTTCGGAACCATGGTCGAGCCTCAGTTGCTCGTGGTCGTCAATAAGGCGAAGAAGAACCCCGGTCACGCAATTTGTCGTCTGATACAGGACACCTCCTACATCCTCGAGCTGCTCCGCTGTGGTCGACGGGGCTGGAAGTTAACTGATCTGCCCTACAATTTTCATGAAGACATCCAGCAGCTATTGCCGGACACAATCATGCGCGTGAACAAGCTGAGCGAATCTAGAGGTTGCCAATGGCTAGGGGAGAAGCTGGTAGAGCCGTTGGTTGAGATTGAGAAAAGGTTGAGAGTAATTTGCAAGCAGAGGGCCAAGCTGGAAGGGGACGCTAGGGAAAGGCGCTCGCGGCAGCAGGAGGAGCGTGGTGCTGAAATGCTGAAGAAGGCTATAACTGCCAGTCCAAGCAAGCTGATACAGGATGTGGCGGGGAAAGGCGCGATCAAGGAAGTCGAGATGGAAGAGCTGTGAGATCTGAGAAGCGCGTTTCATGAAGGCGACCAACCACAACTGCCAGTGGGTGCATTTTTGACACGAGGATGTCCCTAGTGCTCGTAGCCAAGGAGAGACAAACTCTCGACGACACTGGGTAGCGAATGGGGCACTTCCGGTTTCTTAGGCTAGCAAAAGCAGAGGACCAAGTAAATAGATTACAACTTCAGGGTATGGAAGGATGCATGTGGGCGTGTTGACCACACTGACAACATGTTTGTGGCGCTCGTGGTACCGCTGTAAGTCCTTTCCGACCAGCTCAATGTACACCAATATTCCGTGAAGCATGAGAGCATGACATATAATGCAATCAAAGTAGCATTCAAGCATGTCTCTCGAGGATGTCCGGTGCGTTTGAGCGCGTTGAAGTTGAGACCGGATGTCACATGCATGCTGTCTCTAGTCTTACACTGCGAGGCTGACGACGCCAAGCGAGGGGCTCAGAGCGCGAGATCTGGCACGCTATCACGCCAAAGAAGGATAAGGTCTTGGCCAGAATGACGACTCGGAGTTCTTCAGACAAGGAATAGTAGTAGTCTAAATTGCGCGGGAACCTGGTCTGCAGGTAGGCTGTGGGCCGCAACGCGTAGACCAACGTGCCGTTCTCGACCATACCCGACCGTGGGACAGCGCAACAGATGGCCCAAGCAAGGGAGTCGAGCTCTTCATGATAATAATGTGGGATGGTGCCTTATTCGGCTGTGCACTCGGCGGTCGAGATAAACTTACATAACTTACCTAGCTTTCAACTTCCCAGTGCTTGGTCGTCGAGGCGCAGCAACTGCGGCCGGTAGAATGATCTAGAGGAGGCCGGGGCTTCCAATCATAAAGAAAAGGTCAGACCTGCACCTCTCTCCTTGCTTCATTGTCACCACCTACACACCCTACACACTTTCGTACAACATCGTGCTACCATAGTACCTCGACACTACGCTCTATCATAGCAGTGGCATCGACACATGGCTGCAGCAATGGCAGTGCACATATCTCCCGCACCGTCACCCACGTCGCCGAAGAGACGCTCACCCAATCTCTCTATCGATCTCTCGGATCTGCCACAGCTCTCGCAACCTTCGCCTGCGACCAACACACTCCTCATCACCAACCTGAACGCGCCCGAGATTTTCACTGCCGCGAATCTTGAAAGCATAACACAAGCGATCAACCAACACGCCAAGATTCACACTTTTTCGCCACTGAAGTCGTTCCGGAGGGTGATTGTGAGCTTCTACACAGTTGAGGATGCGATTGCGATTAGACACCTCCTCGACGGCGAGACAGTGCTCGGGAGCAGAGTGAGGGTCTATTTCGGCCAAGAGACCAAGATCGAGCAAGAGGACCAGCACCTCGAATTACCCCAAAGCCAGAAACTCTTCTTTATTTCGCCTCCGCCTAGTCCTCCTGTGGGATGGGAGATGCGCAACGAAGAGCCTCCGAACAAAGAGGTGCATGCAGAAGATCTCGTAGAAGCTCTCGCGAAACTACATGCTCGACCAGGCGCCGATGATGCTTTGCGAGAGCACATGGACGTTGAGCGACCAGCACAGCCTCTTGCGAAGGCACGACAACGATCTGGGACAGGCACGATAGTGTACGATCCTATAGATCACGGTCATTCGCCAGATCTGCCAGCTATCGCCGTCGAAGATACAACAGAAAGTCCACAATCTTTGAGTCCGCTCGAGGCTGCGGAGAAGAAATTCATTCACACGGCGAGGCCGCCGGTTGAGCTCATGGAACAATGAGCGAACTTGGGACAGGAATGGTCAGTCCAGTACTGACATGGGTCATGGCGAGGCACTGGTCATGCCGGCGAAAGACCGGATTTCAAGGGCAATGCGTGGTACAAACAAGACATGTATGTAAGGTGCTGGAAGAGGACTTGGAAGATCTGAGGATAGATCGGCAATATGTCATCACATGCGGTATAACTTGTTGGTCTCTCGACAAGGCGTCGCACATGCCCCATTGGCAGACCTTTGGCCGGTGCGACGAGCAAAATGAGCTCCTACATCCCAAAGAAACTCGGTCTAAGAGCTTCTTCCGTCGCAGGCATATTCCAGATCTTAGATTAGGGCGGCCATCGCCACGAACAACAAACCGATACCAGCAGATCCAAGCAGCGAGTAATCTGCGCGTGAAAATTAGAATCAGCCTTCCCATATCTCCATTGAAGAGCTGGACTCACCAATGCCGACAGAGGCAGCGGACCCGTGTCCAGCTTGTCCAGCTTGTCCACTGGCATTGTTTGATGTCCCTCCACTTGTGCCTCCAGCGTTACCAGATCCAGAACTTCCAATACATTCCCCGCAATATCCCTCTGTGCCGGTCGCTTCAGAACCTGATGCAGTGCTGCTGCTGCTGCCGCTCAATGACGTAGACATGGTAGTTGAAGTCGACTCGGTAAGAGTGGTGGACGCGCCGCCGGAGTCTTGAGCCTACACTCGCACGTGAGCAAAGTAATCTGATGCTTTTCTTTTTGTGCATGCTAGAGCGTACACTGACGAAACACAGTGCTAGCAAGAGTGCTGACAGCACTGAGAGGAGGTACCGCATCGTGATGGGGACACTTTCGAGGCTGTTATTACACGTTGCAAAAAATGCACTGTAGCGGGCGGACTATTAGAGTCTACGCCCAGAAGACGAAAGCGCTGACGTGGAGGATTATTATATCATCTTCAGCAGCAGCACTGTAAACATTATCGACATCATCATCATCATCAGCAGCAGCAGCATCAGCATCCTTCGTGCTATGTGCGCCATTCGTGCCGAATGCTTCAAAAGCATGGCAAGCTTCGAACCAGTGCTTTGTCAACGTGCTGCCTGCCAGACCAATGGAGCTTGGAGGCTCTGCAACGGTGATAGGACACAAGTCCGTGGTGGCGTCGGCATGCTTGCATCGCGATGGGAGATCTGTCGGTCGAAGCTTTGAGGCGTTGTGACCGATGAGATCCGAGATTGTGGGTGCCGTGAAGCCTATGCGGCTACGGTACTTACGAGCTGAAGACAGTGCTCTGTGCACGCTTGCACAACTTCTCTGGCTTCTCTGCCGTGTCACACGTGTCTACCACTCGATGTCGCAGACAGGAATGCACCGTATTTCTACTTATCGCTCATTTCGAGATAGGAACATACTATGTCTGTAGTGCCTATCTCTGCGAATATGTCTTCCCTCCAAGGCATCGCAAACACGTCCTCCAGCCTAGGCCATCGAAGTTGCACATGGACTCTCTCCGTCCGATTGAGAGCCTGATGCTGTGCCATGAGCTTTCGCAGTGAAGTGACATACCCACGAGGTACCGATAATGCCGATGCATTTCTTCCGACTCGGATACGCGCAACATGTTGTTAGGCCTAGTAGATAGATCTGGTATGAGTTCGCAATGCGATTGACAGGGTATCGTAAGCTCTTGGTGTGCATCGTATTGTGCGCATTATTGAGTCTTGCTCTTGCCGTGGCTGCACCCGCCCTGTAGACCTGGAATTCTACGAAATTGTACTCGATAAGACATTGTGTCGCCCCGATCGCTGTTTAATCGACGAATGTGACGCTCGAATACGGATGGCATGAGAACGTGTCGGTCGTGGGTCGATATGGCTAGATACGCGAGGTCTGCGGATGGTCGTTGCTTGTATTCAGGCGCTGCGCCAGTATATCTAGGTATCGTGCTATATCGACAAACAGATCTGTGGACTGTACTGCTGTACGGGATCGCCATGGGTCAGGCACCCCTGCCAGGATCTTACTTCATCGTTGTTGAACGACACTTCTCTGCACCTTTCTCTTCCGCTGCCTTTCAGGGCTCACTAAGGCTCGTCGACAGCACCACTTCATTCTTCCCTCGCCACGCCAAAGTGACAGCAACGAGCTGGACGCTGCCTCACTTGAATTCTGTGGGACCAGCGGTGCCTTCCACGCTGATATTGACTCAGGCAGAGATGGTTGCGATACAGTACTTGGTGTCTTCTTCGAGGCGCACGGAAGTGCTCATATGCACCAAAGATCGCGGCAGCACACCTTGGCGCGCTGAAACGTAATGAGATTATGCTCTGTATTCACATGACCCAGCCTGTCTCGAGGAATTTCAGAATCCCGACGCCTATGCATCACGATTGAAGTCTAGAACACAAATACCACGCAACATGTCAGAGGGGACGTGCGCCTTAGCGTAATGTACCATGGGGTAAGTATGCCGGGTGCTTTCCCGACACAATTGGCTGATGAGTCCAGTGCGCTGTGCAAGCAGCTCGGTCACTACAGCTTTCAATGTTGTACGACTTGACCGGAGTATCGTACATATGACACCGTGCGAGAAGCGACACATTACTGTACAGTATCACACTCTAGATGTTTGATTCAATACACAAGTCACAGTACCGCAAATAGTACACGAAGAGCCTCAACTTTTCCCGCACGACGACCGTTGGCTAGTCTCTATAAAGTTCCGTGGCTCAGGTACCGAAGTCATCACAGTCCACTTAACAAGCATAACAGAAACCCGCCGTCTCCTCATGCTAGCCGCTTGTAGAAGACATGGGGAAAGCTCATCGTCCTGATGTGGGCATGAGCTTGTCCTTGCAGCCTTCACCTCACCAGGCCGGCAGCCTATCTACCTCTTTGCGGCTCTCTGCAGGCTCGTTGGGATCCTGCATCATCCATACAAGCTTATATCAGCTCCACGCGGTGCTCAATGCCGAATAAATGCTCACCTGTCGGCCGTTCAGAACGCAGGGCCATTCCGCCCGGGGTGCCGAGCGATCGCAACACTTCCAAATCTTCTCGTCTCAGAGGAGTCAGGACAAAAGCTTAAGGATGCTTTAGGCAATAAATTCTGCATGGGCATCTTGATCTTAACGTCATGCCGTTGAGGTGCAATGTGAACGCAATAGCCGTGGAGCCGAAGCATGCGGTATAATATGTTCGACATGATCCTTCACGCGAACTGTTGCAGCGTTGTGTGATCCCTTGGGCCTTGTTCATCACTACCAACATGAAGTCTTTCGCTACCGCAGCTGTCGCTGCCACGATCCTCGGTGCGGCATCTGCTAAGAAATGCCAGGTATGCCAACGTCTTGGCTTGAGCCGGAATCTATGTTGACATTGGCTCTAGAACATTACAGTGCCAATTACCATTAGCGCACGCAATGCCAAATTTGATCAGACGGCGCTCACACCACACAACAACATTGACGTGACCAACATTGTCCTCACTGGAACCCAGCAAGGTCACAATGCCACCGCGGAAGCCCTCATGGGTTATCAGACTGTCAGCGGCAGCTACAAGCTCGCTACTACATACTGCGCTCCAGACAGTGGCGCGCCAGATGTCGTTCAGATTCTGACTCACGGCATTGGCTTCGATCGATCATACTGGGACGCCCCGGTCAACAACTACAACTACTCCTACGTCAATGAGGCTGTTGACAAATACGGCTATGCCACACTCGCCCACGACCGCCTCGGTATTGCTATGTCCTCTCATGGTGAGCCAGTCAACGAAATCCAGGTTCAGCTCGAGGTTTCTGCTCTCAAGGCCCTGACCGATATGATCCGTGCTGGCAGCATTCAGGGTGCTCCGTCATTCAAGAAGGTCATCCACATCGGTCACTCCTTCGGATCCGTTCAGACCTTCTCGCTCACTCAGCAACACCCGACCATCAGTGACGGTATTGGTCTCACTGGATTCTCGCAGAACGGCTCCTTCCTGCCATTTTTCCAGCTCGGTGGTGACTTCGGCCTCGCCAACCTGAACCCAGCCCTTGCGCAGTACCCAGATGGCTACCTTGCCAGCCAGACCGAGACTGCAGTACACACCAACTTCTTTTCTCCCGGTGATTTCGCTCCAGACGTCCTCGATTATGCTTTCAAGACTGGTCAGCCAGTGACTGTTGGCGAAGTGCTCACCATTGGCGGTGCTGCAGCCGGCGTCAACACTCTCAAGGCGCCAGTGTTGATCATTACTGGACAGCGCGATGTGCCATTCTGTGGTGGTGACTGCACCAAGGCCCCAACTGGTTTTGCGAGCATTCCTGCTCAGTCCAAGCCAAACTTCCCCAATGCCGCTCCATTCGATGCCCACCTCGTTCCAGGCGCCGGCCATGGTCTTAACCTCGAGTACACCCACGTTCAAACCTACAAGTACATCCTGGACTTCTTCACCACGAACGGTCCAGCTCCGGCAGGAAGCAGCGCTGGAGGCCATGCCGGTGGCAGTGGTCATGGTGGCTATGCTGGTCACAATGGTGGTTGGGGAGGAAAGCCCTCTGGCTCGGAAAAGCCACCGAAGGGCTACTTCAAGGCATAAATATGCCACGAACATGATGCAACGTCGACGAAAAGTCTACAAGGGCCATGGTACCCATGCAAATGAATGCTTGACACGAGTGCGGTTCATGAAACATGATTGTTGTACCATAACAACTAGAACGCACTTACTGTGCGCGTAAAAGCATAATGTAATGTCGGCACAATGACATAAAGTGACACGAACCATGTCCCTCATGTTCACCATGCTCCAGTGTTCTCGCGACGCACTCCCCAGCCTGACGATTAGCACAGCATTTCTTGCGCAAATGACCCCACTACCACCCACCAAGACTAATAACCTTCTGCCAGCCCGTCGTCCTCTCATCCGTCAACGTGGTGCCAACACACTCGGTGATGTAGCTCCCAAACCCTTCCAGCGTCCCCGCCACAAGACCATCCTTAACACTCTCACTACACTGCGTCTCGATGAACCAAGCCGCACTCGCAAAACTCCACCGATCCCCATTCACCAACTCCAGAACCGCCGCAGGACCTGCCGCCTTCGCAGCCTCAACTTGTGCCAATGTGATCCCGCCGTCGGCGACATTCGCAGCTATGTACTCGGCATACAGCTCATTGAACGCAGGCGATTGCATATTCCTCGTGCCCTGACCGGGCACGCCCGGCGCCGGGAAATGGTTCCTGTTGTATTTGAAGTTGCCACTTTCGAAGAGTTGGATGGCGAGCGCTGCGGCTTGGATACCGAAGAAGCTGGTGAGGTTGAAGTGCTGGAATGATCTCGCGATGTTGGGAGCTGCGACTGCGGCTGTGCGGCATTCGTTTGGGAAGTCGGCGCCGTTGCAGGTGCGTGTGTCGGGGGCGATGTTGATGAGGTCTTGGGTGCTAAGGGGGTTGGCAGCGCGAGGGAAGCATTGGAGCGGCTTTGTGACGACTGTGCCTGCTAGGCCGAGTAGTGTTGTTATCGTCTTTGGTAGCATGATGCTGGTAAATCTGTTGAAGTGTTCTGAGTGTTGCAGTGCTGTAGTAAAGAAGTTGCACTTATCACGTTGTGGGCCTGGTATCGGGAAAAGACTCGAAGAGCGATCAAGGATTGGGGAGTGGTGAATGAAAGCTCACATTAGGCAACGAAGTATGTGTGCATTGTCATCAAGGATCGAGGAATGGTGAATGAAGGCCCAAGTAACGCAATGAAGTGTGTTGCATTGTCGTACGGAGGTGTGAGACAGGAACGTGAGACGGACAATTATCAGCGAATCATCAGCCTCATGCGGTCATTGCAGGTCACCAAGTTGGCGGTTCTACAGCAAATACGAGAGCACCTATAAGAACTGGCCTGACTGGGCTGACTTCCACCCGATGTACTCAGCGTTTGCTTGCGATACTTGTCGACCGGCGGAAGAAGAAGGGAAGGCGTCTCAAAAGTCGTACCCCAGTGCTCAGCCGTAGCCAATCACGTTCGAGACCGTTGAGACTCCTTCTCGAACCTGCTACATGGCAACATTTTGCGACAAATATGCATATTCGAGCATTTCCACCGATATTAGCAATCATCCTTGAAAAGATTGCATTGCAGCGCGAAGCTATGCGCGCTTTCAATGTTTCAGTCGACACCAAAAGATATGCCTCTAGAACCACAATGAGGGCGTCTGCGACCAGGAGACCATCGATGGATCGCATTCGTTTAACATGTCAGCGAGATCTTGAGTTGATTCTCGCGGTCGAACATTCATGTGCCATGGGTTGTGGGTATTTGGGCCCAGACCTCGACGAAATACAGCTGTAAGCATTATGCTAGCGTCTCTTGCAGACGGCTACTAATGCGAGCCTTTCAAATGGCGTAGTGCGGACGCCGCCGCTGCTGATGCGAATGTGGTTCCAGGCTAGGTTCGATCTATAGCTGCTCATGTATTTTACTTTGCCAGATCTCGGTAGTCTTCATCCTCAGGTCCCATGCCTTTTTCAATACCCTCTTTTGCACAGAGATCGATGTTGGCTTGAGGTATCTTCGCACGCACAAGCTCGTCAGTGCGCGTCAAGAGCTGCATTGCCAGGCCGGCCTCCGAGTGCCAGCTGATATGACAATGGAACGCCCAAGATCCTGGGTTGTCAGCAACGAGACGTATGAGTATCCAGCCGAATGCCTCCGCAGAAGCTGTATCCCGACGTAAAGGATTTGATAAATCTAAAGAGTCATATAGCGGAGCCAAATTAGCCTTCTCGATAGCCGCTCCGACTTCGGTTAAGGGTGGATAACCGTGGCCCTGAGCGAGCACAAAATACTTGTAACCATGCAAATGGAGTGGGTGGTTGCCATCGTCGAAGTTTGATATCAGGAAGTCAATGGTCTGGACACCCGTGCTTTGGATGACCAGCTCCCGCGGCGTATCAAACGCAGCTTCATTCACGAAAGCTCGAACATGACTGTCATCTGGTAGGAAACTCTTGTTCGCGGTGGCAAGTCCGTCAATTGCTCGATGGAGTGTGGGAGAGTGCACGTTTGGCCGGAAAGAACTGCTGTTGAACAGGCCCCGCGATAATCGCCATCGTCCTATCTCAAAGTTCGATCGCAGGTAGAAGAAAGCATCAGCGTCCTGTGGCGCAGGAATGGCTTGTGCAGGAACGAGATCTTTCGTGTCCATATCTTTGCATTCCTGCGCAAGTTTGTCTTCCCAGTCACGCGTGGTGGGAACCTGGAACTCATGAGCAGACGCGTACTGCACCACAGCGAGGACATCGGGGTCCAAAGTTCGTGGTGGATCCGTGAAGCAGCTGGTCACCATTCGTGCGCGCAGCCAGAAGCTTGAGCCAGTAGTCATAGTTGCGTTAACCACTACGCTGTATCGCTGAGCAGGGCTGATGTTGACCCGGTGATACTCAGCGGGCAATGTATCAGTGCCGTCCACTTCCGTAACAGCAAGCTGGTGTTCATCGATCTGAAACTGAAACTCGGCAAGTGCGCCAACGTTGATCAGGCGCAGGCGATGTGCCTTATTCGCCTCGAGCTGAATGTGCGGCAGCCCGACGTTGGCAGTCGTATTGTCGCAAGCACGTCCTAGACTCTCAAACTGCTCGCAAGACCTAACCGAGCGGCCATTGATCAAGCCACCGGCAGGCACCGGCTCCGCATTCTCCATGTCAGGTTTCAAGTATTGCCACAAAAGTGCCGAGGACAAGTCGTGGTAGTGATCACTCAGGAGAATGACACGATCCGACTGATAACTGATTTTCTGCAACGCTTTCTCTTCGCGACTGTGGATGATTAAGGGACCATGCAACCCATCTGAAGATTGCAGTCCCACATGAGCATGCCACCAGTACGTCCCGCTCTGGCGTGCCACTTGGAATTCGTACGTGAACGTGGTACCCGGCGCAATAGGACATTGCGAGATGCCGGTAGTGCCGTCCATCCACGATGTAGAGTTTTGGAACAAGCCATGCCAGTGAATGGATGTTGCGTTAACTGCTTGGTTGTCGACGTGTACTACAATCGTGTCGAACTCGTTGACCTCTATCAAAGGGCCCGGATATTGATTGTTAACCAATATCATTGGTCTGAATACGCCATCTGGGTTGTGTTCATGGTCTCGAATGGTCCACCAGTATTCCCTTCGCCGTGGAGGCGCGTGAAAGTCCCATTCCGGGTCCAAGACATAGTCGTTGCCCGAGATAGTGACTACATCTGCATTATGTGCTCTCTCATATTGCGACTCTCTGCTCATCGCTCCAGAAACGACCAGAAGGAGTACAGCCACTACTGAGCACGCGGCAAGGACGATAGCGGAAACACCGATCTTACACGACTGCTTCGCACGCTTCAGCGACTGCTTCGTTTTGTGCTTCGTCTTCCATTCATGCAGCAGCGCTTGCTCCTGCTCTGCCTCCAGCTTCTGCCTCATGTCGGCGAACCCCATCTCATCATGCGTTCCATGGTCCATGACATTTGTGCCGTATCATGGCAGACAAGAACAGTGAACAATTTCTTGTTCAGCAGATACATTTACGGCACAGCGCCGTGCAAACATGACGTCGCCCATGGGCGCCACCTGCACACCTGCACACCTGCGTGCCTACTGTGCTACCCTGAGAATTAGCGCTGTACTTTTACCTGCTGCATATGGACAACGGCGAGGAAAGGTGGCGCTAGTGGTAGTGCGGCGACCTGGAGGCTGCCATCCGCTGCGATCTTCGCCAAGGCCGTCCAATCGTTGCACTCCTCCCGACCACGGTCTCCTTTTCACGTGACGTCTTCTACCTCAAAACGTGGCGAAGATTGATGAAGCTCCCAACAAGACTTATGCAGTGCAATTTGGCGGGTGTGCGAGTTGCGACTACTGCAGGTCGATGTGTTCAGAATGGCTTCTAGCCCGGTGCAATAACCACCTCGTGCTCGGCGCTATGCCAATCAGCAGCATCCTTCCATTGCTCATGCACCGGTGACACTCGCTTCGGCAAACGGCATCATGCAGAAGGCGACGACCTTCCTCATCTGCGTCTTCGCTTGGCCTCCAAATGAGAGATTCAGCGGCGTGACACGAATGATATTAAGCTGAACCTCGCTGCCTAACCTCAATTGATGAGCCGTCTGTCTCTGTACGATTGCACCTTCATTCTCTGTTGCACTGCATTGTTATCAGGATGTCTACGCTCATCGTCCTAGCATTCGCCGCTGCCACATTGGCACAAGGACCTCAAGTGGACCAGCCCAATATCAATACCGCTACCGCTCCCGCATCCGTCTATGCTGCCCAAGCCACGGCAGCGAGTTATCAAGGTCAGAGCACATATCAGCCAGGCAAGGCATTCGATCGCTTCATTGAGATCTGGCTCGAGAATACAGACTACGACAAGGCCGCTGGCGATCCCTCCTTAGCATGGCTTGCAAAGCAGGGCATTACGTTGTCTAACTACTTCGGTGTAACGCATCCATCAGAACCTAACTACGTTTCCGCCATTGGGGGAGACAACTTTGGGATGGACAACGACAACTTCAACCAGGTAGCCGATAACGTGTCTACTGTCATCGATTTGCTGGAAGACAGGGGTATCTCGTGGGGGTCGTATCAGGAGGATATGCCGTATACCGGCTTTGAGGTTAGTATTTATGGATCAGTTAGTTGTGCCGAAAGTTCGTGGCTCACGCATGTCAGGGTTTTGCTTGGAATAATCAGAAGAATGGTGCCAATGATTACGTTCGAAAACACAATCCACCGGTCATCTACAATGCAAACACAAGTCCTCGTCGCCTGTCTTATCAGAAGTGAGTATGCCACGTTCGGAAGAGTCGTTGCCAGAGCACACCACTGACAGCCACAGAAACTTGACCCAATTCTACGAAGATCTCAAGCACGAAAGACTTCCACAGTGGTCATTCATCACTCCAAACATGACCAGCGATGGGCACGACACATCAGTCACTGTTGCTGGAACTTGGTCAAAGGTGAGTCCATGGCTCTGCACGGCAATGCGATGGAATGCAAGGCTAATCGCTTGGCCTCGAAGAACTTCCTACAGCCACTCCTCAACAATACGTACTTTATGCAGCGAACACTTGTCTTGTTGACCTTTGACGAAAACCACACGTAAGCATCGCCTCGCTTGACTGCTGCAATTAAGATGTTAATGTTCCTTAGTTACAACAATGTCAACCGGGTCTTCAGTATCCTACTTGGTGGTGCCGTGCCTGAGAGTCTCCACGGGACTACCGACGACCAGTTCTACAACCACTACTCAGACATTAGCTCTGTAGAAGCCAACTGGGACTTACATACTCTTGGACGCTGGGATGTTGGTGCCAACGTCTTCAAGCTTGTCGCTGACTGCACCGGCGATATTTACAGGTCATGGAACAATGTGACTGGTGCCGAGCCTACGGTGTTTCTCAACTCATCTTTTGCTGGGCCATTCAACACCGGTTTCAGTCCAGCACCATACCCTATTCCCAATGTCAAGGCGATATCGCCACGAACAGGCAGGACAGTGTTGCCGAGCATTGCGAAACAGTACTCCTCGAGCCTCTCACAAAGCTCAGTACAGATGTACTATAACGATGGTGTTGAGATTCCAGACGGGCAGCATCCACCTAAAGGCTATGCGGTAAACAGCAGCTAAGGGTTGCCTCCGAGCACTACGTATCCATATTAAAGAGGTTGAAGAAATAGCCGTACAAAACATGCATTCCTCGAAGTTCGAGAAGGAGCGCTTGAGCTGAGCTGCACCGATCGACTTTGCTGCGCAAAAGGTCAGCAGGCTACAGGGGCACCCTTGCTTGTACCGGAGAGTTAAAACAACGACGCATGCTCGCTCAATGCTCGTGAATACGTATACTCTACCGTGTTGGTGTCTTTGCACTTCGCAAAGACGCCCCTATAGACTGCACATTGACACGGGTTATGCCGAACTTTAGACATGCATTGCAGAAATTTCGCCGTATGAGTATAGAACGAGAAAGCACACACGAGAGTGATGCAAGCTAACGCGCACGGCACAAGTGAAGCTGTGGTAATCACCCGCCTCTGATTGGCTGCAGCAGCTCCGCCAGTGCCTTCCGGCTTTGCCTATATTTCTGGTCGACCGTCAATCGAGCGAACGCGGAAACACCACACACGAAGGTACAAAGCCAGATCATGGCACTGCTTTTCTTGAAGCACCTAATCTTTCCCCAGAAGGATAGTGCAGAATGTCGCAGACTCCTTCCGGACGTTGAACGACAAGCGTCAATCAGTCTCAGCAGCACTTCCAACAGCTTCGACGACAAGACCTCGAGGTCGCAGTGTAGTTCAGTGTTGCGGTGGAGAGTCGATCCGAGGATCATTTCAGATGCGACCATCGGCCTCAGTGATGGCTTGACCGTGCCGTTTGCCCTTACAGCAGGTCTTTCGGCATTGGGCACCTCAAAACTTGTCGTGCTCGCTGGGTTTGCAGAGTTGGCTGCTGGTGCGCTCTCCATGGGACTTGGTGGCTATCTCGGAGCAAAAGGTGAAGCAGATGGGTACTTTGCAGCTCTCGAAGAGATCAAAGATTGTGTTGCAAACGACGAAAGTAGAGCCTGCGTCATGCTGCGGTCTACATTCAAGGAGTACAGTTTCTCGGCGGAAACGCTGGACCACATGACGGCCACTCTCTTGTCGCATCCGGAGCAGATGGTCGACTTTCTGATGCGTTTTCATAATCAGCTTACAGAAGCCGACTTCACGCCTTCGAAAGCATACATTTCGGGACTGACGATAGCATCTGGCTACTTTCTGGGTGGACTGGTACCGTTATTGCCGTACTTGGTCTTGACACACGTTCAAGACGCACTCTACTGCAGCGTCATCGTCATGGCAATAGCTCTCTTCTTCTTTGGCTGGATCAAGACTGCATTGGTCGGTGAGAACAGCCGATGGGTTTGCTTCCAGAACGCCGTTCAGATGCTGGTGCTGGGCGGCGTTGCTGCGGCTGCAGCAATGGGCTGCGTAAAAGCCATTGGAGGGTGAAAGTTTGAGGATGAAAAGTTGAAGCACTGTACAAGGGCTCCTTTTTCATTCCAGCTTCTTGGCACTGGTCGTTTCGCTAGATGAACTGGCGCGAAGCTGGACATCTGTTATCACTATGCCAAGGGTCCAGCAATTGACCAGAAAGAACAAAACGCTAGCCAGCCACAGCCCTGGAACAAACACCGACTGTCCGAGGAACTCCAGCTGATACCCTTGCTGTAACCAGACGGCTTGTCCGGTCACCCAGAGGACAAGCACAATTAGGCCTTTCCACGACTGCTTCAGCAGTGAGGATGATGGAAGGTAGAATGGGAGGAACACCATGTACCATAGAAAGTACTATGAGCCGTGTCAGCGTAGCATTAGTTGCCATCGTATATGTCTGCGTACCTGACTGGTGCACACTTTATTGAAGCTCACGAATGCGAAAGTCTGTGCTAGCATCGTCGTTGCGAGATCTGACTTCGCCATACGTAACGGTATGAGAACGACTGCAAGAAACAGTTGCGGTAGAAAAGCAAAAGACTCGGCTTTGATGCCCTCGTTGGAGCCATGCAAAGAGCTGACGTGCAAAAGTGTGTTGTATACAGAGAAATTGTGTCTATGGTCGATCCTGGTCAAGTGATATGTGTAACTGTGCTCCAAGAAGGGTTGGCCATATCTGACTGTATTAGCATAGAACGGGCTTATGACAATACACAGACTTACTTCTGATACATGACGATGTTGAGACTCATGAAAGTGATCAAGCTGAAGCCGGTGAACAATATCCTGTCCCGATTAATGAACGCCGCAACGTTCTGGAGTGGCGAAGCTTTGTCGTTCTGCGAGCGCCCTTTTGGGCTGTTTTCGAGTGACCAGACGATGCTCGCAGCATAAATGAATGGGTAGATCTTGAAGTGTACACCAAATCCCAGCAAGCATCCTGCGAGCACGATGCGCCTGCTCAGCACCGCCCACAACAACGCGACAACCAGAGCGGCGAGCAGACCTTCCGAACTACCACGAGTGCTGATATTGGCAACCATAGGATTCAGCAGCCAGATACTGGCGAACTTGAGTGCAGAAGGTACAGACATGCACCGTGCTTGCAGGATCCTGAGGATGAGAAATCCGGTCACGATATCTCCAGCAGCGAACAGCACTTTGCCAAACTCGAACCATAAGCCACCATATGTTGTGGGAAGAAGAAGCCAGGCCAAGATCGGAGTGTATCTGTACGTGGCTCGATTATATGGCGATTCTCCACGCGCCACGTACCGTGCAGCATCGGTGAAGACGATGTAATCTATATCGGTGTACTTGAGCGCGCTGTGGGAGTCCTGGAGTCGGCCATAGAAAAGGAGAACCAGTCGCAGCAGTATTGCCGCAAGGAAGATGATCCACGGTCGCCAGATTGATCGTAAGGGCGCCATGCTCTCATCGAAGGAACGAATTGCGCTGCCTGACCTTTTCCATGAACTTTGAAATGACAGAGTGGAGTGTCGTTCCCAGTCGTCGAAATGTTCATGTTTTCGGGGGGCCTGCGGTGGATCGCGCTCAGGGTGAGCTTGTCCCAATTCGGCAACGACATTGAGGTGACCATAATTTCACTTGATGACCAAATATATTACTCGAATTGGTCACTCAATCATCAGCGAGACTCAATCAAGCTATGGATATCACCTGCACATCGCAAACATGTAGATAATCTTTATTCCAAGCATAGAGATTCGACGTGCATCTCGGCGTACACAGTCTTCCACCAGCATGCGGCGAGAATCGAGCCATTTGATAGCGAGTGTTGTAGATCCACGCCGAGAGCGACTGGAAAACGATATTCGCTTTCAAGTCGCATACATGCCATCCGATATCGCAATGAGCTCTGCATACAATGTAAGGAATAATCACGTTAAACCTGAAACGACAATGGGTGCAATGAGATGCTGCCCATCCTCCACCACTTGATGACGCCAACCGTCGAATTCTGCAATGCAGCCTGCATGTTCTCAACCGTTGCGTGTACTCTCTTTGGCGCAGCCAGCGCCTTATCGAACTGATCGTGGAAGCTGCTAGTCATACCAGGGCTCACCAGCGGCCACAAACAACCATGTCTTCAGAGAGAAGATGAGGATGAGCCAGTGATCCTCGTCTGTGTACGATCAAGCGATATATCTAAAGCATCGTCCGAGCAGTTCGAGCATGCTTGTCTGGAGCTATACTGACTGGACCCTCAAGCTTGTTGTCGACGCAAGCTATTGCCTTGAGATCTGGTGCTGGCTTGTCGACCTGTACTTTTCTTCATCGTCGCCATGGTCGTCAGTGGACTTGTCTCAAGATCGCGGCCGTGCGTGTCGCGTCCCATGATTCGAACTTTGGCAAACGTGCACTAGTTCGTCGGGATCACAGGGAGACTTCGCAGTCCTGGAGGCAGTCATATTGCTGGTGGACAACGCTGCCATTCCAAAATAGCAGCTAACGAGCTATAAGCACTGCAGAGCCAGTCAGCCTGGACTATCGCGGCTGGCGAACAATGCTTGCTTCTTATTGCCGGTTGTAGACGAGAAAGAGGCCATGTTTATCCATCTCGAGACGACGCTTGGGCCATGACGCAGCGTCGGATCGAAGCGAGCAACCTGGAACCTGGGAAAAGACCCGATCGCTACTAGTCGCTAAGCGAGCAGCAGTCTCTCCGATTGGCATCGGCTACAGAGTGCCACGTGCAACCTCATGTGCCCGCCATCCCCAGCCCCGCGATAAAGTGTGCCACAACTATGGTAACAGGTTTCGATGCAATACCTTTTTCCATTCGGTCTTCAAAAACATATCTCCAGATTGTGCCTCAGTCGTATTCTTGGTCTGTACTTATTTTGTATCTTACATTGACGTCAAGTGCAACACCACGGAAGCCACGGTACGCGAAGCTGTTTTTGGCACGGAGCTTGTACTTTGCTCGACCAGGACCAGCCAACTTCTCAATTGTTGTGGTCAGGCACAGCTGCACTTGACAGCCGCTTCCACTTTACTTCGATCCCGTTGCACATATAGGTTTGCGACGCTCTCCCCGACGCAATCGACGCTGCGCGAAAACCCGCGAACGACGCGCAGTTCTCACACCCTGCTGGACGACCATTTGAGGCCCAGCATCTGGCTTCGTCTCAGAAGCGCGACCAACGACAACAAATAGACCGCCTGCCGCAATGGCGCTTTCGGGCTTCCTATTCCTCTCATGGCGCATATTCGAGATCATCACGCTCATCCCCATAGTGGGCATGCTCGCGTGGTTCGTCAATGGATTCGTTGAAAACAACCAGTTGACACCAGACTACATCCTAGTACTGTTCATAGTATCAGTACTGGCACTGGCATGGGCGTTATTCACGACGATTAGCTATCTCCGTGCCAGACATGACGCGGTCTTTGTGGCTCTCGTGGACTTGGGATTTGTGGGAGCATTGATCGCGGGTGTGGTGGTCTTGCGCTTTATCGCGGGTGCGAACTGTGGCAACTTTGTCGCTCAGATCAACATCGATGGCATCCGGGGTAACTCGTCTTGGAGCTTCCATCTGAACAAGGTCTGCGCCATGCTCAAGGCAAGCTTCGCCCTGGGTATCATTAACATAATTGCCTTCTTCATAACATTCGTACGTATCCTCTCTACATCGAGAGGCGGCGCATTTGCTGATCGTGTGCCGCAGCTACTCGCCCTATTGGTCCATCGTCACCACAAAGATGATGATCGGATCATCGTGAAGCGCGAGTACCACAGCTCCAGGCATGGTCACCGCCGATCTAGCAGTCGGGCTCGAAGTCGCGATTACGACTACAGGCCCGCCAGTAGCAGACGGAGCACCCATCGTTCAAGCAGTCGAAGGCAATACTACGTATGAGAGAGACGCAGATAAAACGATCACGATGCCAAAGCGACTAAGGCAATTTTTGGGGGCTCGAACAGTCCTTCAATTTCCCCTGACGCTTGTCTGAGACAGCAGTTAGCTCCAATATGGGTATGGCAGCAGCTAGACTCACATAGTGAAAATACTCAAGCGCGTCTCAGCACAAAGGCTTTGCTAAAGGGAGTTCTGGGAAATTTAGCGCGATTGGGATGACGATCCACGACCATAGAGAGTACATTATGACAGCCGTTAGCGGTCGAGCTGCTAAGCCTCCAGATGAGTGGGCTCAGGCGAAGAAGTGAAGGCTACTTCTTGCGGATGACACGATCATGCATATATCAGAATGGCTAAGCCGATCCTTAACATCATTGTCCTTACTCCGAAACACCGCCAGCCCTTGCATCGTCATACCGAGCAGTCTTTCGCGTCTATGGTCGAACACAGTGAAACGCAGTTTGGGTCGACGATGAACCAGGAGGCATCGTCTGCCCTGTCAGCAAGCTTGTGTTAGCTGACATGCTCGCGTTCTTGGCGTATGACACTTTGTGTTGCATCTTCGCAAGAACGATAGGTGGATAGGCTCGGCCACAGCTGCTGTCGGTGAAACTTATTGTGTGCATCATCTAGGTGTGGTCGAAAGCTGCTCAGTCGCCTACGAGATCTAGGACGCTAACATCTCTTTGCATCACTACCGCACCTTGAGGATCTAGACGACGGTAGTAACCTTGCTCACGGCCAATTTCTCGGAAGCCTCGCTTACGGTACCACTCAAGAGCTTCGCTATTGGCTTCCCACACATGCGCTCCCACACTCGAGATGCCATAGTTCTCGATTGCCCGCTTGGTAAGCACCTGCAGCATCTGAGCGGCAATACCGTGATGTCGATACGGCGAAAGTAGCACCAGAGTGCTGAGATACAGCATTGGCCTGTCGTTCGTGTTCGGCGGTGAAGTTGGAGGACGAGCTAGAAGCCTGCAACGGATAGCACCAACAAGACGACCCTTCTCCTTGTCCTTCGTGTCTGGATCATCGTGCCAGACTGCGACAAGCGTGATATCATTCGTCAGGGAATCTTCAGTAATGTCCTTGTAAAACTTTTCAGGGTATGGTATAGGCAGCAGAAGACTGGTGAGACGCTTTAAGTGTGGAATATCGTCTTTGTGGCAAGGTCGAAGATGCACGTTGCATGGTAATAAGTCGTCCGATGATCTGTGTCTGTTTCTTACTGCTAGCCCAGACTTCTGAGAACCGGCAGGTGGCGCTATCTCTGCCGTAGCAGGCTCCTCATTATCGGACTGTAATCGTGCTGGAATTTGCTTGGTGTACGTTGGTGAGGCATTGCCGCCCATATACTCTGGTGACGCAGACACAGTTGTTGGAGTGTTCAGCCATGATAGAAGAGATGACTGCGGCATAGTTAATGTTGTGTATACACCTCATGTGCTTGGTTGTGGAGGCCGGACGCGTGTGGGAACAGGCGAAGTCGCGACGCGGAAGCAGAGGGTTCGGCCCGGAATTCCGAGGAGAGCAACTTTCGGATCTCCCAAGCAAGAGCGCAACCAGAACTGGCGAGCTGCTGTATTTCTTCCACACTCAATGCAATGGGTCAGGGAAGCTCACAGCCCGAGCAACACATATTCAATGCGTACGTCAATTACATCTCGTGTCCATGATGTCCGCGAGCTAACAGGTGTACAGTGATGCGCCTGTGACACTAAGCCAGTCTGTTGTCAATTCTCTGCAGAACAGCTCCGAGGCACGATTGGGCAAGACAATTTCCTTTGGAAGCTATGCTGATGACTGCCAACAGACCGACTCGACACGAGCGCAGATTCTTGAGCTCAAAGTACAAACTCGCGTCAACGACGAGCTCGCCAGAATACGAGAAGCCCAGGCGAAACAGCTGGAATCCTTGACAGAGTCTCTCACCACGAATCCGCCCAAGGAAGAAGCAGAATCAGTAGAACCACAGATAGCAAAGACAGGTCTGGCCTACCATTTGAGCTCGCCCTTCTACCACGATTCCACGACGAAGCTCAACGAAGTCCCCAGGGCGCAGGAAGATTCGGGTCGAAGCCACGATAGCGTGCAGCAGGAAATCATGGATTTGCGACACAAGTTAAACTCTCGAAAGAAGGTGGAGAAGGTGCCGCAAGAGGTCGAGAAAGCGAAAGAATCCCTAGTACAATGCCTAAGGACCAACGATCGCAGACCGCTGGATTGCTGGCAGGAGGTAGAGCAGTTCAAGGTTGAGGTCAGTAAGCTCGAGAAAGCCTTTATCCAAAAGGCCGGGCGTTGAGTCGTCAAGCGAAGTGCTTGTACGATATACCCAACATAGGTTACTGCTGTTGTAAAGCTGTGTCTGGCCTTGGCCTGCTGATATCCTTCCCGAACCTCCCAATTCCCTTCAGTAACAGCTTTTCCTGGACCTAGAGCAGATCTATCTGGGGTAATTGAACAATGGAAACGTATTGCAATGCCGCCCCAAAGTGAAGACGTGGCACTCAAGCTACAGTTATTGGGCATTGTAACCTGACATGTCATGAGTTCGTACCTACCCACGTCTCGCAAAAGCATCTACGTAAGTCGTGCTATTCTCTGCTTTTTCATTCTTGAGCAGATCTTGTGCTTTCGATCACAAAAAGTCTCGATCACAATCGATGTCCAAACAATACCAGCTGTGGTACAATTCAAAGTAGCGAGAGCAAAAGGGATTCCGATGTTCGGAACAATTGTGACCGACGCAGGGATCGCTGGGAACTCATTAGTGACAATTAACACTGGATCTCCGTGGAGCTACGTACAACCTGCAATCTCTTGATATGCTCGTGGGAGTCGTAGTCAAGCGCCTTGCCATTGGGCCAGCCGGCCATTATTAGTCAGCATTGTGAGCTCTGCAATTATAATGTTCTGATCTTTTGCAGCAAGACTCAGACGCATCCGAGCCACGGATCATGCATACTTTTGATCTCTTGCAGGCCGTTGATGTTCTTCAGGCTGGAGGACCACATCACTGCCAAGCGAACGATCTGTCGGATGGCTCACCAGCTTAAGTTCTTCCAAACATGAATATGGCGATAGCTCAGCGCCTTTACGTGGTCCGGCTGCGGCTAGTAGGGCTACACATCAATATATGTGCTAAGCTGACCAAAGGATGCATTGGCAAATGCAGCCATTTAGGAATTGTTTATGCAAGTACGCTACTCTTCGAGGCGCTCACTGACGGAGATACATAGCAAACGTGGAACCGTATACTGTAGGCAGCAGCTAAAAAGATCTTCAAGCATCAGGGTTAACACTCATGACCAGTTTCAGCATTGCCAGTTTCAGCATATGCCCAAGTGGATGGGTCAAGAGTTGCCATGGCACTGAGAGCTCTAGACCACTGGTGGATAACAGCGAAGCAGGTGTATTCGGCGTATTGGCAACGCGGTGATGATAGCATGTAGCGGAGCAATATGTTGAGCACAGCCGATGGTTGAGAATACGTCGAGCATAGCCGATGGTTGACTCTTCCCAGCGCGGTAAGGGCTAGGTCTTGCAAGAAATTGTCGAGCTCCAAGAATGCGCAGTGTCTTTTCGCACAGGAATAACGATGCGAAACGGTTGGCAGCTCATACAATTGTGCCTGTAGTCTGCCGACTGGACACCTCTGTCCTGTCATGGAACAGGAAAGCTTCGCTGAGCCGATGTAACAGACATGCATATTCCACTAGCAACCTCCATGTGCAATGACGGACATATATCTTATAGAGGGTCCGATTCTTCCGCTGACATACACAATACTGGCGCGGATTAACGACAGGAGAGCCTGGCAAAGAAGGTGTGCGCTGACTCGTCTTGTCAGCACTCTGTTCTTGTCAGCTGCTCACCTCTGCACGCGGGTCAACATTGATTGGCGGGATGAAGAGCACGATGCTGGACTATGTCGGGACTGCTATTGAGGCGTGGCTACTTCGACATTGAATGCGCATGGCATATGGCACGGCTCGCAAGACTTTCAGCGCTCTGCGTCAGCCCACGAGAGCTGGCCGCAAGGGCTGATGAGAGTGCTCAGCAGTGGCAACGATGTACAAGTCGCAAGGGACAATATCCGAAATCACCAGTTGTGGTATTGCACTACTAAAGCGGGTACTTGGCGAGAAGCTTGGATGAGCATGGTCTGAGGATGTCCTGGTCAAGTTGGTGCTTATTACTTACTCGAGTGAAGAGAATGCCTGAATGTTTGTGTGAGGTCAGAGTCAGGGCTGCGGTCGCATGCCAGCTGCCCATGTCGGGTGCATTTCCATACAAGTAGTCATCGTGTGCGCTCGTGCGCAATCATGTGTAATACTCAGCACTGTCATTTCTGTGCTGCATGCAGTAGCTGTGAGGAAGCACTTGCACTGCAGTGTCGCTGGTTCAAGTTCGAGTTCGAGTTGAGGCTGGAATCTAATGTTCGTGTGGCCGGGCTCGGCACATTCGGAAGTTATTATCCACGATGGGGCTGCCGCGTCTTGTTGCGACTAGCTCTAGTACCGCGACGGACATCATCTCCTCAGTGAAGGTAGATCACCATGCAAGCGACGCCTCCACCTCCACAAGCGATCGACAACGTGACGAAGGAGTCTGCCGCTGGCTCGCTCATTGCTCATCAACCGGCACAGGCGTAGGCTCGCGCTCGCGTGTCGACGGCTGCTTACTAGACTTGCGACTCGGAGACTACCAGTATTGCTGCGGACCGGATTCCCCTCTATCGTCCGGACGCAAGTCTTCGCTGTCACCAGCATCATGGCAACCACGACTGCATAGCTTGGACGACATTCTTCCTGCCCGGACTGACATGGAGAGCATTCATGGGGTCGATGTCAGTTGGCTGCATCACACCAAAGGCCTGAAAGGTAGCATGACCTCATCGTCGCCTGCACACAGAAATGCAGTGCATCACACTTGCCGTGCCACACTGACCACTTGTCGTAGAACATGACCAGCGCAAGCATCGCGACCGGTCCACGCCGTCGACTACACCACTCGAATCGAATGCCAAGCCATCGTCGTCGCCGACTCCGCAATTCGCGCGCGATCATCGACGACATGAATACTTCCCAGGACCTGTCACGCCTCAAGCTCTATCGGAGCCTGCCAAGGACACCACAAATGCCATTTCCGCCAGCACGCCGTCGAGGCCGCAAAGTCGACGGCCTGGTCTGCTGAACAGGAGAAGCTCAGAAAAGATCGGCGCCAATGACGATAAGACCCGACGCAGCAACTCATGGATCTCCAACTTCAGCAATAAGTTCTCCTCGCAATCGTCATCATCGGCGTCGCCCGAACGGCCAGGAAACGCGCCAACATCGCCATCCCTCAGCTCGGCATCGCATGTCAACGGAAATGGACATACCCAGTTTGGCGAACAAGCTGAGCCACACATCCCTTTGAGGTCAAAGGAGCCTTCGAGCTTCTTCTCCTCACTATCGCGGAAACTTTCGGCTGGGTCTCAGGTTGGCAGCGCGCCCAAGGTGAGCGGCAAGGCAGGGATATGTGAAAGAAGGGTGCTCAACGTGGATCCAAACCGAGAACGATGTCTTGTGCCGGAGATGGATACGAGTAGACTGAGAAAGGTATCTTTCTGCGTCGACGTCGAAATCGCGGGAGGTCCCAGGTATAAGGATGACGAAGGAGACGAAGAGGATGATTGGGAGCGAAAACGCAGGAAGAAGGACATGAAGCTAAAGGAACGAGCCGAGGGTGAAGCTATGAAAAACCCCGAGGCGCTGAAGGAAGAAAAGGACGGCGAATGTCAGCGCAGGCTAGACCGTATAAGCAAGCCACTACCGATGCCCAGGGATATATCGAACGGCGACGATATCCTGGGGATGACCAAGGATTCTGAAACTGGTAGCCCACGTGACCACAACGCAGAAGACCAGACCATTGCGGATGAGAAGCGAGAGAAAAAGAAAAAGTCGGAGGAAGAGCGCAGGGAACGTAAAGAAAAGCGAAGGAGACGAGCAGAGGAGAATGGCTCTGTGCCTGTTGAGGTCTCAATGGATCCTGACATCGCGGTCGAGATGGACGCTGATGGCATTGCGACATCTTTGCCAGATAGAACTATAACGTCCCAAGGACCAAATATTACCGCAACTACGCCGCTCGACAGTAAAAGAGACAGGCCAACTACGGATCCAGTCCGCATTTACCGTAGATGTTGTCAACTTCGCGAAACTCCTATCCTGAAACGCATCACCGAGCAGCTCATGGCACCGAACTGCTGTGCACCCTTTGAACCTGGTGTGGTAACTTGTTTGAACTTGACCGGATCCAGACTACAGGTAGCTGACATGATCACCCTCGGTGATTGGCTTGCTGTCGTACCGGTGAAGCGGCTTCTGCTTGAAGATGCCGATCTGAGCGACGAGGGCTTGCGATGTATACTTGCAGGCTTATTGGCAGCTAAGAGACCAGAGCTGTCGAAACGCAAGAGCATGTCTCCAAGACATCGGGAACCAATACCCACCAGACCTCACCAGGAGCGTGCTGGAGTCGTGGAAAGGCTTACGCTCAAGAATAATCCTCGCATAACGCGAACTGGCTGGAAGCATATTAGCCTTTTTCTGTATCTGTGCCGGTCGATAAAAGCTATCGACTTATCGATGATACGCTTCCCGGACACCTTACCGCCGGGTGTGCATGCTACGCCGGTCAAGAGCTCTCAGGGTGCGTCCAAAGGTTCTGGCGAAGACACAGAGGCCGCCGAAACACTGTTCAAGTGCTTGAGCCAACGTCTAGGCGGCAACAAGCTTGAAGAGCTAATTCTGGCCCAGGGTGGCTTTTCGGGACAGCAAATTCGAAAAATAGTTGACGGTGCCATCGTTTGCGGCATCAGCAGACTGGGCTTCGCTGATAATAATCTAGACGATGAAGGTCTTGATGCTGTCTTGAACTATCTTCAATCGGGAGTCTGTGGAGGACTCGATCTTGGTGGCAACGACCTTCGAAACAAGCTTGGTCGCTTCGCGGATGCCCTGGACAATAGATCGGGTACGCCTTGCTGGGGATTGAGTCTGGCTGGCTGCAATTTGGACACCAGCTCAATCAAGCCGCTGTTTCCTGCGTTGGTAAAACTTTCCAACTTCAGATTCCTCGACCTGAGTCATAATCGCGAACTCTGCACCGATAACGGGACCATATCACTGCTGCGACGTTACATTGGTCAAATGAAGTACCTGAAGCGTATCCACCTCGCAGACGTGTCAATGAGCTCGAAACAAGCAATTGCGCTGGCAGATGTTCTCCCCGAGGGACCACAACTTGCCCACCTGAATATCATGGAGAATCCAAAGTTGACTGCGCTGGCCCATGCCCGGGAGGAGGAGGATCAGGAAGAAGCTTGTGCGCTATACGCTTCCTACATGGCTGCGGTAAGGGTGTCGACTACCCTGATCTGCATCGACATTGACGCAAGTATTGCACTGCCACAATTGACGTCGAAGTTTGACTAACATTAACCCAGGTCCCGAGCCCAGAGAACAGCGAAGTTGTGAAGGCTTTAGCAAAACAGGTTGTAGCATACTCGCTTCGCAACATGGAAAGGTTTGCTGTAGCCGAAGCTACTGGTGACATCTCCGCGGCGACGGCAGACGCAGCAGCATCGCTCACTCAGCCACATGGTGGCGAGCAGCAGCTCAAGGAGATCACGGTCCCTGACGTGCTTATGCACCTGGTAGGTCACGTTGAAGGGGACTCTGAGAACCATGATCAAGATGACCCTGCTCCAGGCGACGACTACATCGTGGGTGGGACCGGCGTTGTGAAGGCGCTGCAGTACGTCCTTGGCGAGAAGGCGGATGATCTTCGTCGTAGTAGTGTGCCAAGCACTCCGATCTCAGGCGGAACTAGGACACCAAGGGAGAGGCCAACCTCGTCTGCAGGTCTAAACGAGCAACAACAATTAAAGGCCAAGAAGATGAGCAAGAACTTACTGGAGAGCGCGCGGAAGATTCGAGCTCGATTGCAACCCGCACTGGCCAAGGAGGCCAACGCCGGTGACGAGATGGCATTCAGGAGGCTCAACTTCCTCGACCAGACGCTGCAGAGCATGATCCAACGTTTTGAAGAAGAGTATCCGGAAACGCGCATCACGCCACCATCTCCAGCTCGGGCTCCATCATTGGCCTCTTCGGTCACAGAACAATCCGGACCACTTTCAGTCAGCACTGCTGGAACGGAGTTCACCAATATATCGGATGATGAAGACGAGGTCGGCCAGTACCGCCCTGCAGTCTCTCGCCATAACAGCGATGTATCTCTGGCGTCTCGGGCACTTGCACTGGAAGAAGGTCACCTCCACCGTATCGGCCAGCGAATGCGCCGCGACATTGTCGATTCACCTGCATCTGCCATCGTGCCCGAAGATGATTCTGCGCCTTGGAAAGAACAGGAAGCCGAGCGCCTTCAGGAGCTGCAGCGAAAGCTAGAGTCCTTGACAGGTCCAGAACTGAAATCTGTGGTCGAGAAGAGCGGTTGGGATGCTGCACTGCAGAAAGTCGGTGCGAATATTGAGGATCTGAGGAATCTGCAAGAGCAGGATCCGCAAGGGTGGGAGCAGTTCAAGGAGAGTCAGATGAAGGCTCGTATGAATGTGGCACAAGATGCCAGACGGACGAAATGAGAACACTATTAGAAGCTGGTGGAGGGGCTGGGATTGCTCTGCAGTTGATTTCGACTAAGAATAGTCGTGGATCCGAAAGCGAGCTGCGCTGGAACGCCTTTGTGTGAGGTCAGTACTCGAAGGCCAGTGGAAGGCATCAGAGGTTGCAGCAGTTTGGCATACGAATATCACGACTTCGAAGTGCTCATTAGTTATGTGTAATACTTGGAATTGGAACAGGATGGATAAGCGACAATAGGAACGTCGCGTGAGGGTTGAGCATCTCAATTGAGCTATCTCCATTCTACACAGTGTCTCTAACGCCCGTCATGCAGACACTCCATCATGCCAGTATTGCTGTGGGTATGAAGGCAATCATCATGGCTCGTGCCCACACACTTATGCCTCGCTGGCAAGTGCCTTGATCTTCTCCTGCACGCGTTGCTTGCGCTCCTCGCGTGTAAGCTTCTTCTGCTTGTACTTCTTGGACTCGGCCTTCCACTCTTCCTTTGACTTCTTCTCGCCTTCATCTTCGCCCTTCTTGAAAGGGTCCTCGCGGATCTGCTTGTGTGCGTCTTGGTAAAGCTCCTCGAGACCGTCGGCCTCGATCTCGTCTTCAATGTAGCCATTGAATTGCGACTTGTAGCGCTCCTCGTCATCGTCGGCGAGGGTCTCCATGTACTCAGCGACGTGACCACCGAAGATGTACTTGCGGAGAGTCTCGGCGTCGAGCTCCTTGGTCTCCATGTCGTAGCCTGGGAAGCGCTTCTCGGAGTGTGGGATGTAGATGCCACCATCAGATGCACCCTTCAGGGCACCGAAGACTCGAGCGCCAGTGCTGGTGCGGACAAGACCCACGTCGAGGAAGCACTTGAACGGGCGGCGCTCCTCACCGTCAACCTCGGCTGGCTCTGTGAGGCCGAACTCGCCATCTGCCTCTTCAACACCCTCGAACGCATCCGCGATCTCAAGCTTAGTCAGAGCACGGCGGGCGATGAGAAGACCGACGCAGTAAGCAGCGGCCCAGTTGGTAAGACCGTGTGTGATGCCGTAGCGCTTCAGCTCGTGTGCGTACGCGGAGACGAAGACCTTGTCGCCGGTGAGCTCGGAGGTGATGATTTGGGCGATAATGTCCTTGTTGGTGAAGCGGACAACTAGACGATATTTGGGCGCATTGTACTTGTTCTTGGCTTGCGTAACGAGGCGCTTGCGGGCGTAGTAGTCGGTCTTACCAGCCTGGCGACGCTTGTACTTGGTCTGGTAGCGGCTATCTCGAGTGTCAGTACGAACATCAGGCAGTCATCTTGTTCTCTGTGTACAAACTCGTCATTGACTCACCTGAAGTACGCTGAGTTCTTGACCAACTTGGTCTGTAGAGCATCCTCAAGTCAGCAATTTGCGCTTCAGACCCGTTCCGAAGCATCTTGCGGTGACTCTCTCATTCTGCCGCCACGGCCGCACGTGAGAGTGACACGCCGCTCTCGTCTTGTGTTGACTTACGAAAGGCATGACTGGTCGTTGCGCTACTCTTGTCGCAGATGTCGAGAAAGGGAGAATGGATTCGCAATCACGAAGCCGATTGTACAAATTCGAATAAGGTGCGACTAAGTAATGCCAAGATTCGCAGCAGAAGCGTGGATGACCGCGCTTGGCCCCCACTTGCGCACATCTATGAGGTTTTCACTTCACCACCGGCATCTGGGCAATGGAACCTGGGCAATGCCGCACTTTTCTATGTAAGCTGCGGACTCGCGAACCCTTCCTGACGGATCTCTGAAGTCGATACGCGATGTCCCGACAATGAGCTACATATCGCTTCGCAGCGTAAAAGCTGACGCGCAATGAACATGATGGGATGATGCGCGCCTGTACAGCAAAAGTCATTGAGAAGCACGACATTACATACACCTCTGTCCGCCCATCATTTTTAGGTCACCGAAAACGCCCTTCAATCCACAAATGGTCTACAATATCCTCAGCCAACGATGGTCGACATGGCAATAGTCCGCTCGTTGCATCAATCGTCGTCAGCAATATTTATTCAAATTTTTCTCATCCCTCAATCCCATTAGCCAAACGCAGGCAGACCGCTGTGGCCACGATGCCCAACGGAAGTAAATCGCACGGTTGCAACTTGCCAGTCACCCAGGGCGCCTTCGCGATCGGCGGCTGGTCGCGAACATGGTTGCGATCCTTCTATCGTCGCTTCGAAGGCCACGACGACTTTTGATGGCGCCGCCTGTCATTCTCATGATCTACATGCCGTGAACTACGCCCCGAATATCGTCTTCCGATAGTAGTTCCAGCTTCCGCGCGAGTCGTGTTCAGCGTTCGAGTGCTAGCCGAACGTTGCACAGTAGGCCGTGCAGCTGGTCTTCCACCATCGTCAGGTTTCCGATCATAGAGTCTCCGTGCTGTGTCGCGGGCCGATTCGGAGATAGCGGCAGGTGGCGCGTCTTGACTGAATGTTTTGGGTCGGTGGTTTTGCATGGATGAAGAGTCTGCGCGGCGTTGTGTCGAAGGTCTTTCACCATCATCGAAGCGGACAGATTTCGTTCGACTGAGCCCAGTGTCTTCTGATGATGGAGAGATGGTGGAGGACCGTCTCCGTGGTTTGTACTTGTCTGAAAGGCGAAGTCGGCCCATGTCTAGTGGAAGGCCATATGAGCCTCGTCGTGAACGTCCAGAGCCCCGAGACTCCGTGGGGTATCGATGTATGCTAGATAGAGTTGAGCGTCTTAATATCTTAGGCATTTTGCACGCGGTCGCTGCGTACTGATCATATGCACCATAGGCGTCACAATCGCCTATATAGGTAGAAATATTTTCGCGAACAATGCGGCCCATGGTGGCGCGCAGACGTTTCGGATGGTGATGTGGTGAGATCGATCGATGGGTAAAGGTGGCGCCTTAGGTGTGCTTTGCTTGAGGGAGTAAGGTATATGCTGATACTTAGGACTCGATGTAGCTGGGATCAGTCCTAGACCTCGGTTGTTGGCAGAACGATAGTTTGGAAGACAGGTGCAAGGATTTTGGGAAACTGTGTTCTGCGAATAGAATCGAAAGGGAGTCGGCGGCTGGCAGGAATACGTGTGAGGAAAGGACTTTGCACATTATTGAATACTTTGCCTGAACCCGTGCATGCATAAAATGCTTGTCTTTGCCGTGGTAGTCATGCAGGTGGCCCAAAGGTCCACCAGTTCATGTATGTTTGCCATGGTGTAGCCGATGTGCTATCTACTAATCCTGGTTCATGCTTTCCCCTATTTCGTGATACATGGCATAGGCTGCAAGGTTTGACCCAGGAAGAGGAGCGTGTTTCAGCGAGCAGTGAGGTCATAATGGGATGATCGTTACAAGAACTTGTTGTTCGCCGTTATGTCGTTCTCGTTTGGTGGTGTGAGTGACATCCCTCAATTGCCGGCCGTGGTCGAAGGACCCTTATGCCATCAGACTCTTCGCAGACTCGGCAAGTGCTTAACGTGTCGAGCCGTGGCCCTCGTATTTACTGATGCCCGACCCTATTAGCACTTCTGCCTACTCCTCGATCGTCTTCACAACTTCCCAACCACCTTTGAGCTTCTCTTTCCACAAGCTGACCCTGTTGTCCCCGCCGGAAACTGCAAGGACATTGCCAGCCATGCTCCAGCTCACCCGCCATACTACGACCTCTAATTCGAGTGTCTCCGATTTCCACGCGCCAGAGTCACCAATGTCTGCACCTGCAGGTAGTGTCCAGATTCTGACAGTGTGATCTTGCGACGCGCTGGCGATATATGATTTCGACAAAGGTGTTGGCGACCATGCAACGTCGCGAACCCAGTCGCTGTGACCCTGAAGCGTTGTGATATTGTCGTAGCCTCCGGTAGTTCCATTGTATGACCATATCTTCACCGAGTTGTCCGATCCACCGGTCACAAAACGTCGCACTGCGGCTGGTGCTGAGCCTGGCGCTTGTGCGCTAGTAAGCTGACCAGGCAGGATGGCTGGGCTCCACGAGACTGAATTGACACCAAGACCATGTGCCGCGAAAATGACGTGGGAGAATGCATTGTTGTCGAAGGTGAGAACACTGACTTGACCATCGCTACTGGCAGCTGCGAGGTGGCAGCCTGTCTCTGGTGGTGACCAGGCAATTATGTTGACGGAAGCTGTATGATGTGTGAAGTCATATATGCGCTGCCACTGGTTGTTCTGTTCTCGCCAGATCAAGATGCGGCCGTCGTAGGAACTCGATGCAAGAATGGTGCCAAACTTTGGATGTGCCCATGCGACTGACCACACTGCCCCCTCGTGACCTTTCAATGTCTCTGTCAGACGATGTTGTTCGCCCTCGATCTCGAATATCTTGATCGTTTTGTCGGATGAGCAGGTCGCCAAACGTCTACCGTAGTAGTCAAGGACTGCATCGTGCTATTCGCATCTTGTCAGCATGGGATCCGTGGCGTCCCACCAGTGTCCAGCGGTTATGCGTACAATCATGTCATCGTGACCCGAGTTGGAGATGACCTGGGCCTGCAGCCATTAGCTGTCGTCTTCTGTCTGTATGTGATCACGTCGCGCTGGATACTGACCATATTGGCGTCGGTGCTGTTGCGCGACAGATGTTTGTGCGGCCGTTGCCGGAAAATTACGGACCTGAACTTAGCTGAAGAGGTTCTGCATGTATGTTTGCATCAGCTACATACATATTCCACATTCATCCATACTGCATGTGCCTTCACGAAACCTAAGTACCTACCTGGCCACTTGGCGCGGCTAGCTTCCGTATGTGGCAGCCCTGCAGCACGGACCGCACCTTCCTCGTTGGCCGTGTGACGTTCACAGTCGGCGGGAGATCTCGGCTCAAAGCAAGAGCGACCGAGACCGAGGCTACATCTTGTGAGCGCCGGGCAGGAACAGCAGCAGCTCATACCATACATGTAGATTTGCCATGTGACATTCTTGTATATATATAAAACTAGTTCTCTCTACATTTTCTAACAGTGTCCTCGCCTCTAGTGAACACTTGCGCCTCACTACCTCATCGCATAGACGAGACGCCACCATGGCAGACGCAATGTGCGGGCCTTCGAACCCGCTCCAGCAATTCAGAAAACAAGGCGACATCGATCGGACACTTCAGCAAGACCGCCTCACTTCGCGAAACCAAGCAGCGGACGGTTTTAGGTCACACAATCCCAATGCCACCTCACTCGACTCCGAGTTCGACGCCTTTCAAGCTGGAGTCCGTCTTCCTGTCCCAGACTTTGCCCGGCCTTTTCCAAAGCCTGCTGGCTTTGACGAACCATCACTATCACAAGCACCACCATGGGCATCGGACTTTCAACGACTGCAGATCTCTGCTCCATCGGTGCAGCAACACCAGCATGCCCAAGCTACGTCGAGTGCTGCGACCTGGGCTCAGGACTTCTCCACTCATCTCGCACGAAGCGCACCCAAAGCACAAAGCTCGCACGTGTCACCGCTGACATTCCAGCAACAGGCGAGAGGCTTTGGCAGCTTTGGCTACCAGAATCATTTCGCGCAGCCAGTTTACGCACCCGCCACGCAGTCGAAAGGCAAAGAGCCGGTCAATGCCGAGCAATTCGACGATTCAGCCTTCGAGCGAGCATTTCAACAGGCAAGAGCAGACCTGATGGCAGACATAGAAGAGCCTGAACAGGAAGAAGCAGAGCTTCAGGATGTGCAGGACCTTGTGGAGAACATCGAAGCTGCAGCCGAGCAAGGTGCTACCCAGATGCTGAACGAATCGAACCAGGACTTTGACGAAATGCACCCTATGGAGCGAATGCATACCAACGACATCGAATATCAGCCTCAGCCCGAACGTCTGGAGACAGACACGGCTGATGCGAGGCAACGAGAGGAAGACGATGCTCTAGCAGCAACCGCGCAAGAACTGCTGGGCAAGGTCGAACACAACCAGTCCGATAAGTTCAAGAATAGCCACTTCCTGGGCTTGATGCGGAAGCTGGCGGACAGACAAGTGCGGGTGGAAGGTGATCAGATGGTTGAGACTGTCAGTCCTACCCGGCCAGAGCTTGCACCTACACCAGCTCCTTATGTTCACACACATGCGTCTATCACGCGCACAAATCGCGATCGCAATGTGCATGACCACGAGTTCGATCATTGGGAATCGCCGTACACATGAGCTTGCAAGATCATTGCTAACCTCGTGCGTAGGCGGACGCCTCAGCCATGTCAGTCGCAGACGACACACTAAACGCCCCTAGCACGGTCAACGCGCAACGCGTATACTATGGCAAGCCGCAGCCGGTCCCTCTAGCTGCGGCTACCATTGATTCTCGACCACCTGACAGCATCCCGCTACAAGAACAAGATCACGATATGGGAAGGATCGATCCAAATGATGGTCAAGAAGTGGTTGATCTGCTCAACGAGCGCGGTGCAATAACTGATGACATTGGTAAGTTACCTTCGTCGTTGGGGAGCGCGTTTTCTGATTCTGCACGAGCAAAAGATTCGCCAAACACGTCCATATCAGATATGCTGTATGGACGGACAGGCACAATTTCTTTGTCGCCTTGATATCTCTTTCGGCACGTATGCGAGCTGAGCTGTTCCTCCCAGCTTACGATCCTCAATTTGCTGAAGGGCCCGTGACACATGTCGGCCGTTGAGAGGACAATCTGACTCCGCGATACAGATTCGGAGTTTCTTATGACCAGTCCCTATTATCAACCCTGAATCTCTGTCTGACCGGCGGTTGCAGACCCGGCAGCTTATCGGTACGATCCTTGGCCAACCGCACACATATATCGCACGCCTGCGGGCTGTTTCTTCAAGAACGACATGCCCAGCGAGCAATTCTCATGAACACGTAGGCACACATCGACGCGGATGAGGTGGAGTGTACATCAGTGGGCAGGTGACCGTGGGCATCAGACGGACGGCGCGACTGGAACACTTCCGCCTCGCACCATAGCCACCCTAGCGAGACCACATTGTTGAGGCACGCCAATCCCGTGCAGTCTAAGCGAGCCTGAATGCCTGCAACGGCTCCAGGAGGATTCATGTGCTTGAAAACGGGTCACATATCGCCTGCTCGGTCTGTTGCTCGCTGGTAGCGTTGTGCTTCCGATATCAGCTTTGGTCGAATTCCACCTTTTTCGAGGTCGTGGTTGGGATGCGATGAGGAGAATTATGACGAGCATGGGGTCCGTGGGAGATAAGTGCTGAACAGCAGCTGTGGCAAAAAGCGTTCCGGTATATCCACGTCACCAAATTAGCCACAGTATGGCGAGGTGCACATCTGTGCAAAACGTATATTTTTGTGAAGAGACTTGCATGTCCACATCGAAAACTTCCACATCATATCAGCCTATGATCACCTTCGTGCTTTTGAACAGCTGCGCCGGTATGGTGGATTGAGCGAAGTCATGTACGCGAATGCTTCGGGTTCCATTTAGGTCCCTAGCTTGTAAGATCTAGCACAACTCTGCCTTTCAACTCGCCACGGTCCATTTGTTCAAAAATGTTTGTTAGGTCCTCCATTTTTGCGGTTGTAAAGTGAGTCTTAACAACGCCACGTTCAGCGAATTCCAGAGTCTCAATTGCCTCCTTGCGATCGCCTACAGCAACGCCCTTGATGGTTTGTGCTTTTGCGACCAGGAACTGTGGGTAGGCCGTTGCGATAGGCTTGAGTTCGCCTTCGGGCAGACCGACGCAGACACAGGTGCCGCCGAACTTGAGGAGGCCCATTGCGCTTGGAAACTGTTAGTCATGGGACGCACGTGTCACTTTCTCGCTTCCACATACCTCGCGTAGGCGCCGTTCGCTGCGGTAAGGACCAGAACAGCCTGGGCCCCGAGGCCACCTGTGACCTTCTTGACCTCTTCTTCAGCCTTGCCTTGGGTGTGATCAATGAAGATTTCAGCACCGCACTCTTTCACGAGGTCCTGCTTGTTGCCCGCATCAATACCGATAACTCGCATGCCCATGCCTTTTGAAGCAATCTGAACAGCAAGATGACCTAGACCACCTCCAGCGCCCAGTAGTACTACCCAGTCGCCGGCCTTTGCTGATGACTTTCTGAGAGCAGAGTACACAGTAACACCAGCACATAACATCGGTGCTGCTGCATCGCTAGGCAGAGAATCTGGGATAGGCGTTACGTAACTCGCGGGACCGAGAACATATTGCTGAAAAGTGCCGGGCGTGTAGTATCCAGAGACTTTTTGGTTGAAGCAGACACCATCATGGCCTGCATGGCATGCCGGGCAAGAGTCGCAGATGGCGCTGATCCTAAACGCAACGAGTTTTAGCTAAATGTTTGAGAAGGCACTGCTTGATGCGTTGATGGCCCGGAAAGTGCCGACTGCTGCTGCTGCTGCTGCCACCGCTGCCGCTGCGTCCATTGGAGCAAGCCTTCTGTCTTTCGAATTGACTCACCACTTGATACCGACGCGATCTCCAACCTTGACAGCGCTCTGCTCAGCACCAGGGCCAAGCTTGACAACCTTTCCAACGCCCTCGTGACCTCCTACTTGACCGGGTTGTGTAGGGAATGGCAGACCAGCCCAGCGGTTGGTCATAACGCCAAGGTCACTATGGCAAACTCCAGAATGAGTAAGATTGACCAAGACCTCGCCTGGACCTGGTTCAGGGGTATCAAGCTCAACAATCTTGGTCGAGACCTTGCCAGGTTCATCGTAGATGACGGCCCTGTACTTCTTTGGAATATCGCCCATCTTGTGTTGATGCTCTGAATGTGTGTAGAAGATGCGGTCCCGGGTGTTTGACGGACGAGCGAGGTAGAAGACGTACTAATAAAATCGATAAATAGCTAGCTGTTAGAGGAGGGGAAAGACAGCATGAGATCCATGCGGACTACAGGGCGGTAGTTAAATGTATGTGAAGAGGACTCGACCTACCTCGGCCAGCGGGGTGAGCATTGAGCCGCAAGAGCTCGAGAAGCCACACAATGGCAGCTCTCCTCTGTTTAGTATGTTCGGCCGACTTGGTCGACGCGTGCATTCTGATGATAATGATGATGCTGTGGAGGACAGCTGCGGGCCAGATGCGGGGGAGAAGACATAGTTCTGGGTCCATGCAGGTGGAGGTGGAACCATTCACTGCAGCTCACGTTATGCTCAATGTGGAAATGCCGCGGTCTCGTCCGTACACGCATGCAGCTGACCCGGATTCCACGTGCGCTTATCAGCCTCCAGAGAACTTACTCATAACGGAGCGGGGATACCCCTTGTAGACGGCGTCTGTCAGCAGCGCAGGGAGTGCAGTAGTCATGATGAAGCTGCTGATTCCCGAGTCGTGGTGGTGGAGGACTAATTGGCTGCGATGCTGACATTGCGCTGGCATGGCTGAAAACGGTCGCCAGGAAATGTCAAGAAAACTCTTGGCTGCCGATAGGCGCTGTAGAAGCGTAAGGTATGAAATGAGCAGGAAATTGACAGCAAGGTAGTCCCACGTGGAGCCATGCTCTCCCTCCTTCTCTAGAGGCCTTGCCTCTTCCTGCGTCCTCATCAACACTGGTAAAAGTAATGTACGAGCATCATACTAGAAGCAATGTGGTAATTGCAACGTCTAGCCAGCCCTGTCACTCGCACCACTGACTGTCACTGGCCTTTGTTCAGACAAGGAAAGCCGAGGCCTGCTTTGCCGATATGATATCGCGATGTCTGCAGCATTGGCATCCCTGGAAATGATGGCAGCTCATATTGGACGCTCCACCGACTTCACAAGCTGCGACAGACTGCCCGACTACCTGGATAGCTCGGCGCGTCCCGCTGTTCGCAGACCGCCCGTGCCAGGATGTCAAGTATTTTTCCGGCGTCATTGGAGCGCAGCATTATTGGCTTCCTGACTCGTCGAAACAATCATTTGGGAGCAGTCAAAACATGATCTGTGCCACAACTCTGCCGCGCAGTCTCGTATCGCGAGCGAAGCATGACAGGGCGATCCAATCCACGAAATATCATGTGCGACTTCTGTTGCGACTCGCTAGCAACTAGCCTTCGATTGTGGCAAGTCACGTTCAATGCTACTCAAACAGCAGGCACGCGCATCGACTCCCTTCTTCTCTCTGCCGCAAACCAGGCAGGGTCGCCATTGTTCTACCCATTTCTGAAACCATGTCTGTTCGACATTAGAGATCTTCGATTAGGTCTGACAGGTATCAGTTCGAAGCTTTACACCATGATTGCCCGGTTGACGCGAAGAGACCTTGTGCTTTATTAACATACAGGCAGGCCACATAGGAGGTCTCCTAGCATTCAAGTAGTACGGGTGTTGCAGACGTTGACCGCCGAACGACTGCCGGGCTGTTTGTTGTTTTGTTGCTCTCCAACATGCTGTTGTCTCACGCCATTTTCGCCTTCATTGGCGTGGCTTATGCATTTGGACAACGCACCAAACCACCACGTGGTATGTAAATGAATTGGCCGCTCTCGACGACCGAGAGCTCGGCTCGCATGCGCGCTTGCGTGGCGTGGCCGGTAGTGCCTAAATTTCAATGGATTTACTGACTTGCTGTGTGAAACTGACGTGTTCCTGTAGGTGCTCTGGTCGTTGGCAAGGGCGGCAAGTATGCTAAGATCTCAGATGCGGTGGAGGCGCTATCGCGTTCAACGCACGCCGAGCAAAAAATCTTCATTGAACCTGGAATATATGAAGAACAAGTCTTGATAGAAAAGCTCCACGGGCCAATCTCAATTTATGGCTACACCCTCGACTCAGCCAACTACGAGGCGAACCAAGTCACGATCATTGCGAGCGGCAGTCAAGCCCGAGGGTTAAACAACGATCAAACTGCCACGCTGCGTGTCCACACGACCAACTTCAAAATGTACAATATCAACGTATTCAACAAATACGGCCCCGGCAGTCAGGCTCTCGCAATATCTGCATTTGCTACGGTATGTCTGCTCGCGAGATCAGGGAGACAACCAGTACTGACTTGGAGCAGGGACAAGGCTACTATGCCTGCCAATTCAGGGGGTGGGCATTAAACCAGTCGTCACTGTCGTTGCCTCGTACTGACCAGCAGCAGATACCAAGACACCGTCCTTGCTGAAAACGGTGCTCAGCTTTTTGCAAGGTGCTATGTGGAAGGAGTTACGGATTTCATCTTCGGTACGTCGAATGTATCTCTCACGGAGATTCTGACTAACGGGAAGTCACGATGACAGGGCAGCGTGCATCCGCCTGGTTTGAAGGATGCAACATCGGTGTTTTGGAGTCGAGAATAGGATGGGTCGTGGCGTCCGGTCGGTCTAGCGACGACAACGGATGGTACGTGATCAACAAGAGTGCAGTTGGTCCAGCTGGTGGGCAGAAAGTGAAAGCAGGAACATTCTATCTCGGTAATTATGCACGAAGCATGAGCAATCCGAGCCGTTGCGCTGACGTTCATTGTAGCCCGCCCGTGGGGCGAGTACGCTCGCGTCGTATTCCAGGACACTTTGTTGACCAATGTCGTAAATCCATCAGGTTGGTCGACATGGAACGGCGACATCCCCAAACCTGGAACCGTCCGCTTCGGTGAATATAACAACGACGGCCCTGGCAGCGTACTGGATGGCAGGGTGAAGTGGAGCACAGAGCTCCGCGCGCCGATAGATATAGGTACAGTTCTCGGTAAGAACTATAAGGCTACGTATTGGGTCGATGAGAGGTATCTACTATAGATTTGTGGCGTCTGGGCGAAATATCAGGAGGCGCAAGCAAAGCAGTTCAGTAGCTGTCAAAGCTGTACAGAAGAGCATCGTCGCATTAGTAGTTCACGGCAGGTAATGTTCGGACCAATTCGCGGCTTCGTGCGCTCACATAATATATTGTTCTTGCTCGGGTGACTAAAGGAGCCGGATGCATGTGCGATGATGTTCACACGGAGCGTTGTTGAGTGGTTGAGTACATGACTACTCGGCTCCGTATCGATAACAGATGCACGACCGGTGCGCTACTTCTCGCTGGAAGGAGGTGAAAAGACGGTGTAGCAGCCAAGGGAAGAGGCTGATACGAGCAGAACCATTCTTTTCATACGACCTGATGACAACTTCTTGCGGGTCAAGGCAGTCGTCATGGGCAGCGGTCTGGGACCGAGGCATGGCAGGTGATGTTGGAGTCGTGATGGGTACATGTACATACATGTACACTGTTCCAGGTACCTCAGGCAGGTAGCTACTACCAGGTCGTACTAGTCATGACGATCCGGTTTGTTCTCGTGTGCCTCGATCGCGACTGCTCTCAGCAGAGTCAGACGCAGAAGAAAGAATAATAAAATCTACTTTATGGTCTGTGACCCTTCCACACCATTATTGGATGAGCCGAATTTGCTTGCTCCCCACTAATTAATTGATTAGGTATCAGGTATCAGGTATCAGGTATCAGGTATCAGTCAATCGCGGGCACATATGAAACATCTTGACCTCTGCTGCTTCCAGATCGTGTTCGTGCTCGCTCTTTTTTTTTTTAATTTGGGAAGGAATGATAATCTTGGGCGCAGGTGCATTGGATGTCACGGTGTGCAGGCACATGCACATGCACAGGCAGCTGCAACTTGAGATTAATTATTATTACATGTACAGGTAGGTATTGTGCGTGCATGTGGTCGATAACCATTCGGAGTCAGTAGTGAAGCTTGCTATCGACGCTCACCAATCAAGTCACCGAAATTCTCGTGGTCGATCGCCGTGTCCTCCACTGCAGTAGTGACTTACTTGGTCTGCATGGTCATCAGTCGTACTACTGCGTCGCGGTATTCGCCTTCTGTTTCCCGCGTCACAACCCACACTATTACTATTACAACTACTCCACACCGATGCACCCTCTGCTGCTGCTGTATACCTACCCTGGCATCATTCTCACCGAGATGCTTGTTGGTATTTTTATCTGTTCAGCATAGCGTGGCATTCAATCTCCCAGCACGTATTATTCATCTACTTATTAAAGCTGTCCTGCACCCTACCTACCTTACAGCCCATCAAACGGTGCGGGCAAACCTTGGCTGCTATCCGAGCATATCGTCATCCTAATAACAGGACACTGCGAATCGGTCACCCGTCTACCTCAACACCTGCTTCGCTTACAGCCTTTGGTCGCGTCGTGACGGAAAGCGTGTGTGGTCATTACGCGAAGTAACGTGCTCCTCAGCCTACAGTGCAACACAATCATTCTGCCTGCGCTGCACGCGGCTCAACCTACCAACACCCAACCCAGCTTCTCTCAAACACCTTTTCATCCATCCCTTACAGCCTGGTCGGCCATTTACGAGTCCAGAAAGGAGCGTATGATCGACGAAGCAGTATTCGACGTTAAGGCTCAGTGCCTTCGTAACCATGCTTACACCTTCGCCGCGCACTACGCCCGACGATGCAGCACATAGTTCGGCACCGCCCAGGCCCAGGCCCTTTGCGCCTGAACCTATAGAGACTACCACCAAATTCTCTAAAGCCTCCAAGATGCATTTACCAGATCATGTCGAGCAGGAACCTGCAAAAGTTCGCCGATTCGCGCCGGAGCCTATTGAAACCACTACCAAGTCTTCAAAGTCTATATGTGATCAGCCGCATGCGAACCCAGTCGTTCGACGCTTCTCTCCGCAACCCTTGGAAACATCGCACAAGAGCAGCAGAGAAAGGACGGCGACAGGGGAAGGAAAAGTGCCTGCCCACATAAAATTCAAGCCCGATCTCGTGGAAACAACATACGGCGGCAACAGGAGATCAAGCCGAAAGTCTAGCTTGCAGTCGGATGATGCACCCAACCGCCACAACCACACGAAGAAATTCGCACCTGTTGTGTTGGGTCACTCCAAGAGGTCTAGGAAAGCTGGTGACCTCAACAACGCCATATATCAAGACTATAAGACTGAGGAGGGTTTCATTATTCATGCTCGTGAGCACCAGAAACACGCGGGATGGCTGGAACCAGACGCAGGTCAAGCGCCAGTAGCAGCACGTGAGAGCAGTCACCATGTCTCACCTCGAGATCATGCGTGTCCGCCGGAGCTCAGAAGGCAGATATCTCCCCTCGACGGAAGTGCACCAAACCGGCCTGCAGTGCTCAAGCCAGAGCGCACACATTCTTTCCGATGTCCTGACTTAGACACGATCGAAAGCTCCGAAAGCGAACGTGAATCTGGTCCGTCTTCCTTGTCCTGCAGCCCAGGCGCTGGCTCACCAATCACTGCATCAGACTCTTCTTTCAACGATTATTACAAGCACGCTACTCGCATACGAGAGAGTGTGGATGAGTCTTTCAGCCAGTATCTGTTGGATCTTGAGGCGAAGCGAGCACGCCAAAGATTGCAAGACCAAGCACTGGCAGCTTTTCCAAATTCTGACTTCCACGAGCCTGTAAGGCACTATGTAAATGACGATCAGGACAGCTTCGATATGGAGATTGAAGATCGTCCAGTGACTTGGGAGGGCTTCGATGAGGAGGAATATAACCCGCGTCCGAGACGGCGTGAAAGCACAAAAGTACCTTGGGAGCAGCTGGAGATGCAACGCTATGCTGAGGAACGCGAGCAAGAACGACGAGCCAACTACGCAACGGCTGCACAGAAAGAGGGATCGCAGCAATCGCCATGGTGGAATCCTGCCACCCCGCCCAATAGCTTGCACGTACAAGACAATGAAATGCGATCGATGCGTGATCGTGCGCGCCCGCCGATGCTAGGTCGTGACTTGGTGTTCCCACGCTGCCCGTCACCTGAACCAGCCCGCTTCGACGTTACACAAGGGTGCGAAAAACTCCGACAGCAAATGTGCTACCTGAGTGAACAGTCTCAAAACGCACCTGCCAACGAAGCTGGCCTTTGGAGCTCTGCCGTGCCTCAGAAGACAGATAGAGACCTCTCCGCTGCTTCAACACTTTCTACAGCTAGAAGCAGTCCTGGCAAAGGACTTTGGGGTGGTTGTTGCATTGGTCAGAAGAACGAGACTCCCGGACTTGTACCGCCAGCTGGTCCGACAGGTCTAATGACACCGGCACCTCGAGCAGAGACCGTCAACCCGTTTGAGCAGTCTTTCTCGAGTCCTGGCGTCAGCGTCGGCACCAGTCTTACAGCGCTTACAACACCTCCGACGCCACCGGAAAGTGTTAACGGCACAGACCTTAACAATCTGAACACGATCCTTAACTCGGAACATGAGTTTGAACGGACTTTCGAGAAAGAGTTTCCGGACTCCTTCATTACGCAGGTGTTCAATTACCTCTCCCTGGGTTATCCATCCCTGGCACATCCTTTCGACGGAGAGTTGTCCAAGATCAGTCGGATCCCAGTTTCCGAACTCAGGCAAGACGATGTCAAAGCCAAGCATTCTCCGCGTGGCTACATCCGTCTGGGTCCAGACTTCGAAAGTCTAGGTGGCGAAGGGCTGAATAGCGAGACGTGCATGCGCTGGCAAGCTCTGAAGCTTTATATCAGGGAATGGGCAAGACAGGAGAAGAGTATGGTTCCAGGACATGAGCAAGCTGGACTTTGGGCAACGAGTAACAGGAGGGGAAGCTGGGCGTTCTGAGCGTCCATGCCCAAGCAATTGTCTTGCATTCTGATGTCGTTTTTGGGATTTATTGTCTCGCTGCAAGAAGCGCATCGTAACTGTTGTTGCCTCACGAGATACGATTGGCGTACGCGTACGCGTACGCACCATGATGAGTGTGTAGTTGTTTTGCATGGCTTTTGTCTTTTTGGCGCCAGAACATGACACGAGATGAAGAGGAAGAAACAACGATGACTGGACTTGCACGTAGCTTGTGTGTGAGCAGGACAGAGATAGCAATTGAACATGAAAGCATACAGCGTTGCATCGCGAGGAATGAGCGGATCATACTCATCGCCAGCTGCTTTCTTCAACCTCTCCTTGCCCCTAGTCACCTGGTCATCACCCCGACTTCTTCTTCGCCTTGAACGAAGCGCTTCGGCTCGTGACTTTACCCTTCTTGCTAGATGAAGTCTTGTTGTGCTTGCCACCGAGTTTGAGGCCGCTCTTGCCTTGTCTGGCACTCGCGCGATGGCCCTCAAAGACGAAGCTCTCTGGCGCTCTGATGCCATGGACGGGTAGAGCAGAGTCCTTGTGGCCCTTCACGACCACACCATTCGCGTCAGAGCCAGAGCGTCCGGATCTGCGCATTTGCGCGGCACCTGCACGGCCGAGCAATTTGCTAGCTCGACCCATCTTGGACGCTTCCTCGCCAGTGATCTTGCGCTGGTATTCCGTGGTTGTTGGTCGTCTTGCGGTAGGTCTATCGGATCCTGGCTTCGGATTCCGTTTCTGCGCCTTGGCTCGAGACACGCGCAACTTTCGTGGAAGCATCGGAGGAAATTTCTTGTCGTTGTAGAGTAATGCTGCCTCTACTGCGTTTTCCTCTTCGAATTGTACATAGGCAATGCCTTTGCCAACGCGAGTCGTGCTGTCCCTGATGACACGAACGCTTTCGACTTTGCCGCATTTACTGAACGCCCGCCACAGACCTTCCTCAATGTCGGCGGGCTCTTTGCCGCGCTTACGCTTCTCACGGCCGTCTTCTTCGTTCGCATCTTGGATGTTGGTCTCGTCGTCTACAAAGCCTAGATTGCCGACGAATATGCAGCGTCGATTGTCAACCTTGGCTGGATGAGCGACTTCATCAACACGAAGATGGCGATTCAGGACAACGGTACCATTGAGACGTTTTGCGGCCTCTCGCGCCAGGACAGGAGATGAGTAGACAACATAGGCATTCGTCGATCTTGTGGTAGCGTCCATTAGTTCTCTTTTGGCATATGCTGCCTTCTTGGGAATAGCCGAAGCATATGGAGTCGAGCGAAAACGGATAGATTCGACCTTGTGCTTAGCATCGGGCGCTTTGGAGCCGGAGATGCTATCGAAGAAAGAGCCAAGATGTTTGAGCAATGTCTTTCGGGCTGATTTGGAAGATATCGCTTCAGTCGAGACGTTGCTGAGGAAGGCGGTACGATTGGCCTTGTCAAGCTCGTCGTCCGCATGCTGTTCAGTCTCATGCTTCGGTGGTGGCGACGTAGCATCACTGTCGTCTTCACTTGCAAAGTCCAGCTCTTTATCAGCCATCGCAGTATCCTGGGCAACTTTTCCATCCTCACCGGGCTCTGCGTCTGCTTCGGTGGTCTTTTTCTGGCGCTTGGCAGCACGTTCAGCAGCAAGTCGCCCAGCCTCCTTTTCTTCCTCACGAGCCAGACGGCTCATGTACGCACCCTCGAGATTGTCTTCTTCTGCGTTTCTTTTGCGCGTACGTTTCACTCTGGCTGCGTGGTCTTCGTCTTCTTTTGATGCTCCAGCTTCGGCTGCTGCCTCTGCTTCGTCACGCCGGCTGACTTCATAGTCTTTATCCTTGGCAACACTTTCATCATCCGACACTGTTCGAAGCGGTTCTTGGTCGTCCAATTGTTCGTCGAGCTCGGACAAATCTGCGTCGTTATCTTGGGCGTCTTCAGCTTCGTCCTCATCTTTACTGCCGGGCTCGGAAAAAGCTTCGCGATGTTCTAGCTCGGCAGGAACCCTGGCTTGAGCCTTGACTGGAGGTTGCTGTATGGAATTAGTCACAGTATCGGACAGGAAGCTGCATGTCTGCTCACCTTGACAGCGAAGAGCGAAGACAGTGCCGGGTCCACTGCGTGGTCATCGGCGACTAACAGCGCAAAGGCAGACGCAGCCGCCTGCTGTTTCTTGTCCTTGCAAATACCGCCCACTTTATCATGATGCCGACTCGACTTCTTGGTCGCCTTTTCTACTCGATCCTTGTCCTTTTTCTTGCTGCTTCCCGACATAATGGCACTTGTAACGCGGACAATGCGATGTCCGTTGTTTTTGGTAGCCAAGTCGAGAATTTCTGTATCCAGTAAACCTCAAGCTCCAGCGGGAGACCCCAGATTTCTCCCGCGACTCGGAATGAGATGCCGTCAGAGCATTTCAGATTGCGATTAGGTAGTTCACATGTAGGGTCTCGGTTTGCTTTGTTACTACACTATAGCTATACACACGACGACATCCTCTGCTGCTATAGTGCCCCAGTCAGCGATAGACCACTACTGGAATACATATACGACACAAGAGTCACCAAATCGCAGTGGCCGCTCCAAAAGCAAGGCCGTGGTGACGATGGCGACACCGGCCACTGCGCGTCGCAGCGAGCCGACCAACTCAAGCAGTGCGTCTTCCTAACAGCATGTCGCACTTTACAGGCTTGACGCGTGTATCGAAATTGCAATGCTGAGCATGCATGCTACGATGGAAACGACACTGACCATGGCTTCAGCATTGCAAAACGAGCTAGAGCCACTGCCATCACCTCTCCCACATCGCGAGACCACGCCACGGCCCTCGATCTCCCCCCTCAGCGCCAAAGCCTCGCCAGTCGCTGTTCGAGACGTTGCGACCCTAGAGGCAAGCACAGATGCGGCTAGAGACCTTCGCGACCACGCCACCATGACCGCCAATGCCACCGATGATCGCGATGATCGTTCTAGCAGCTTGAGTGATCCCATCGACGACGAAGAGGTTGATGAGCACAGGCGTGGCTCGCATTATGAGCTTGGACAAAATCAAGCTCCCGTCTCCACCCAATTCTTGGAGGTGGACTCAGAAGCAGAGACTGAACGCCTAGACCAAACACCTCGCAAGTCGCAGCAGGCTGCAGGCAACGCTGCCAGGACACCCAGCAGGCTCAACCAAGCCGCTGCAGCCGACGAAGAATTGTCGGATCGTCCATCGCCCCCTAGGATCGGTCCCGATGCCGCTTCGAGCATCAGCGCCATCGGAAATGCTGGTAAGCACCACGACAATGGAGCATCGCCTAGGTTCTCAGATGCTAAGACTCAGGTCGTAGGTAAGAAGCGGAAACGATCAGACACTGCAGATAGCTCTCTTTCGAGTGCCGCGTCCGACTTGGTAGAATCGCCTCGAAAGCGGAGCCATAGCTCGGCTGCTGACGACACGAACACTGGCAACTCTGCTGCACCCGTAGAAGCAATCGAAAACGCAATAGCAGATCCTAATGATGCTGTCAACGATGATCTTGAACAGCCCGCCGCGACTCTCGACGCAGCAAAAGCTACCGGCGCAAAAGGCGCGAAGGGCAAAAGGGGCGGTAAGATGAAAGGCAAATGGAAAGACAATTCCAGGAAAGAGCTCGAGACGGAGCCCGTCGATACTACTGAGCAGCCAGCAGAAGAGCTGAGTGAGGAGGCTGCGGCGAAGTCAGCCGAAGAGACGAAACACAAGCACGCTGCATCAACAGCGTTCGAAGACCTTGCGAAGCAGTTCTCGGCGTATCGGGAAAAGATGAATAATGAGAAGCTCGCAGCTGTCAATGCTGAGCTCGAAATGCTAGGTCGGCCTGTATGCAAGCATCCGGAGTACCTGCGACAAATGGCATGCGTGGATGCGCGGCGTGAGAAGCAGGTCAGAGAAGCGACAGCACTTCGTAGATTCAAGCGCGAGAGTCTTGTACGGACGGTGCTTGGGGAGCGTAGTCAGCTCCACAGTCAATACTTCCAATGGGCGAGAGAATGCCGCGAGGACGTCATGTACAAGCTTGGCGAAGACTGGTACAACATTCAAACGGAACGAAGGCAGCACAGCGAGGAGGAAGACGAAAGGCACCTCTACAGATACGATTCGAAAAAGAGCGTACAGATCAAGCGACAAGCAAAGTACAATCAGGAAGTGTCGGTGCTGAGTGGGTTCGCCAAATATGTTGGCTTTCCAGCAGCGCCAGAAATCTCGGGTGCAGAGCGAGCTTCGCTAGAGGATGACCTTAAGTCCATGAAGGCGAGTGCACGTACGTTGATGCGCACAGCCGCAGCATAATACTGACGGAGTTTGCAGATCACGAAACGTGCCCCGCAGACAACAGGCCAACCCCCGCCGCCAGTGTATTTTCCGAATCGGACGGGTCTAATACAGGGTCAAAGTGAGCGGCTGGCGCACGAGCAGTTCATTGAGCAAAACGCATGGGCAAGACCGCAATTGCCCATTCAGCATCACGGTACGCCGAACCTTACGCACACGCCGGACTGGGCCGCAGAACCCGGTTCCCAGGCGAAGCATTTATCACGAACGGTCAGCGCAAACTACAGTCGTACTGGAAGTCCCTTCGCGACGCCTATGCAACAAAGACGCGCTGATCTGGAACAGCATTCGAGTTCAGGCACTGTCGTCATGAATAGCGATCAGGTCGAGGCGCCCTCAAGTGTGATGGCTGCACCCCCAACGACTGATCGTGCACAACACGGACACTCTGGACGAGATCAGGGTTCGCCGCTGGCTGTAGCGAAGCACAGACAGACTGGTGGGGAACGGGAATTGACAGGCTTTCGAAACATCTCCAACATATCGGGAGCCAGTACTATAGATGCGCCGCTGGACTCTGCCGAAAGAGGACGGGAAACTGCACGGGAAGCTCTGGCGGGCGTGTCAAGAGCCCCGGCCACGGATGGCGCTCTTCGCGGCCACGGCGCAGAAAGGAGGAAGCCATCTGAAATGTTCGCGCATAGCGCGTTTAGAGCTCCAGCAGGCGCCTTCGGAACACCTACGCCCCTTGCGACGACAAACCACGCGCAATCATGACCATGGCCTTGTGTATAATGCAGACCAACACCTGCAGCGCCACTGACGGAATGGTATACGTACAGCAAAGAGGTGGTGAAGCAGGAGAGCGAGCAGTCCAGTATGTAGCGTGATATTCGGAGGGAGCAAGCATGCGGCGGAGTGAATCAAGGTCAAGACCAGATACCCCGATGTGCATTGCTCAGATTCAATAATGTAGCATACGAATCATTACAGTTCTTCACCTTGACAAGCGCGCGAAGGCCCAAGCACGACACGTGCTGCGAGCCAAAAGCAGGGAGTTCGGAAGCTAATACAAACTCAGTAATTGGCCCCTTGCTCTCGAAGCTTTCTGCATATACAATAATAAGGGTTCACGAGAACACCTATCATTCAAACCAACCACGTCCACATTCCCACATCCTGACATTCTCACACTCCTTACCTTCCCGTTGTTGCTTGCGCTTCGTTTGATTTCTTTTACTCCATCTACATCACCACTTCTTCATTGCGGCTGGTGACCGCCTGCGCCCGCGCCGACTGCCCGACATGTCATCACCGCAAGGCGCCGTGCGCAATCGAGCACCCAAGAACGCGAGCAATAAGCATCCGGGGACGCCCAGCAACGATCCGGTGAACGTAAATGGCCAAGGTAGCGGCAAGCTTGACGGAGTACGGACATCGATCAAAGGGTCCAGCCAAGAGACCGTACAGAATGACTGGGACCATTGGCTCGCCTTTTCCTTCCTCAGCTTCTTGGGCTTCTTGACGAGGTTCTGGGGCATCAGCCATCCCGACCAGGTCGTGTTCGACGAGGTCCACTTTGGCAAGGTGAGTGCATGCGTCGATGCAACATGAAGTGCGCCGCTACTCCTCGCAAGACTAACAATGAATGCTTCGATAGTTCGCCTCGTACTACCTTCAGCGATCATACTTCTTCGATGTGCATCCTCCCTTCGGCAAGCTCCTCTTCGCATTTGCTGGTTGGCTGGTCGGATATGATGGGTCGTTCCTTTTCGAGAACATTGGCGACTCCTACATCCAGAATAGGGTGCCCTACGTGGCATATCGCAGCATGCCAGCACTGATGGGCGCGCTCACGGTCTCAGTTACATACCTGATCATGTGGGAATCTGGGTACAGCTTACCAGCATGCATTCTCGCGACAGCGCTCGTGCTCTTTGACAACGCACATGTTGGACAGACTCGGCTCATTCTCCTCGATGCTACACTGGTGCTCTTCATGGCACTGAGTATCCTGTGCTACATCCGTTTCTACAAGCTGCGGCATGATCCATTCGGCAGGAAATGGTGGAAGTGGCTGCTGCTAACTGGTATCAGCATGAGCTGTGTCATCAGCACGAAATATGTCGGAGCCTTCACATTCTTCTCCATTGGCGTGCCGGTCTTGATTGACCTGTGGGACCTTATGGATATCAACCGCAGGCAAGGCGCACTGACCCTGCCAGATTGGGGCAAGCACTTTGCGGCACGCGCCATAGGCCTTGTGATTGTGCCGTTCTTGATGTATCTGTTCTGGTTCCAGGTCCATTTCTCCATCCTGTCCCGATCTGGGCCAGGCGACGACTTCATGACGCCCGCATTCCAGGAGACGCTGTCAGACAATATGATGGCTCAGCAGGCCATTGGAATCGACTACTTTGACAACATTTCCATACGACACAAAGACACGAAGGTCTACCTGCATTCGCATCCTGACAAGTATCCACTGCGCTACGACGACGGACGTATCTCTTCGCAGGGCCAGCAGGTCACCGGGTACCCCCACAACGACACTAACAACCTCTGGCAACTTATTCCGTCGACTCAGTTGGAGGGTCGGGGCCATCGCGTCAAGAACGGCGATATCGTGCGCTTTCGACACTTGGTTACCGATACTTGGCTCCTGACCCACGATGTGGCGTCTCCTTACTATCCAACCAACCAAGAGTTCACGACAGTGCCAGGCGAGGATGCGCAAAGTACACGTTTTAACGATACCCTATTCCAGATCAAGATCGACAATGGCAAGGACGGCCAAGACTTCAAGACACTCTCTTCTCACTTTAAGCTAATCCACGTCCCTACAAAAGTTGCCATGTGGACACACACCACTCCTTTGCCAGAATGGGCTTACAAACAGGCCGAAATCAACGGTAATAAAAACGCGCTACAGACCTCGAATACCTGGTACGTGGAAGAGGTACAAGGTATCGAAGAAGGCTCGCCACGATTGCTGAAGGAGGTCCGAGAGCCAAAGTCAATGCCGTTCTTGAAGAAATACTTCGAGCTTCAACGCGCCATGTTCTATCACAACAATGCGCTCACGTCTTCGCACCCCTATGCGTCGTTCCCAATCCAGTGGCCTTTTCTGCTTCGCGGCGTCAGCTTCTGGACAGAGGCCACAACACGACGGCAGATCTACTTCATGGGCAACCCCGTTGGCTGGTGGTTCACATCCGCGCTGCTCGCCGTCTTTGCGGGCATTCTCTTCGCCGATCAGATGTCGGTCCGTAGAGGTGTCGACGCGCTAGATAGGCGTAAGTAATATCACCAGTCATTGGTCTTGAGCACGATAGCTAACGATCCGATCAGGGACTCGCTCGCGACTGTACAACAGCACCGGATTCTTCTTCCTGGTCTGGGGAGCCCATTACTTTCCATTTTTCATCATGGGACGTCAGCTCTTCTTGCACCACTATCTTCCAGCCCATCTTGCCAGTTGTCTGGTTGCAGGCGCTATTGTTGAATTCGTTTTCAACATCGAGCCGAACGAGCTCGCAAATGTCTCCGCCGCGAACCCAATCGTGGATGGCAAGAAAGGCAGCCGGGCTCAACAACAACAACGCAGCAAGCCTATCCGTGAGCGCATCGGTGGACAGACACTTCTGGCCACTTGGACCGCATCGGGGGTGATAGTCGCAGTACTCGTATGGGGTTTCTGGTTCTTCTCGCCTCTGACTTATGGCAAGCCTGGTCTCGATGTAGGCCAGGTCCTCGCCAGAAAGTGGCTCAACTACGACTTCCATTTCGCGAAGTGAGTGAGCAGGGAAGAGCAGGTACACAGCGGTTGTGATACAGCTCGTCCGAGTGACGTTGTATGAGTATGCATCTTAGGACTGATCAAGAAAGCTTTTGCAACGGGCATCCAGTCCTAAAAACAAAATTGGGTCGCAGACTAGCGCCGACGAAAGCCTACAGGCGCACGGCATCGATATTACATGACACAGCAGATTCTCCGAGCAACTCAGGCGTAAAACTGTCTCATGCATCGATTGTGGCTGGCATTGTTCCGCATCAAGTGAACTCAGACCTTGTGGCACGCCTGCTTCTGCATTTCGACTACACAATCTACGGCTATGACGCGCCTTGCAATTCGCCAATGCCACCGACCGTCATTGTCTTGATGGTGACATACTCGTCGATACCATACTTTGACCCTTCACGTCCAAATCCGGAGTGCTTCACGCCACCAAATGGCGCAGCAGCGTCCGATATGATGCCAGTGTTGATACCCACCATGCCAAACTCGAGCGCCTCGGCCACGCGGTGACATCTCTGTACATCTTTGCTGAAAAAGTAACCAGCGAGCCCAACCTCAGCAGCATTTGCCAGCGCTACCACTTCTGCTTCCGTCTCGAATGGGAATAGCGCGGCAATGGGACCAAATGTTTCTTCAGATGCAATCTTCATATCAGCTGTCATATCCCTTATGACAGTAGGCGCGAAGAAGTTCGAGCCCAGGTCTGGGAGTTGTTGTCCACCAGCCAGGACTTTCCCACCGTGACTCACTGCATCGTCCACGTGCTGTTGTACTTTGGTAACGGCGCGGTCGTGGATCAGTGGGCCGTGGGTAACACCTTCCTGGAATCCGGGACCAACTTTGAACTTCTGGACTTTCTCCGTGAAAGCTTTGGCGAAGTCGTCGTAGATGCCTTTCTGGACGTAGATGCGATTTGCGCAAACGCAGGTCTGTCCACTGGAGCGGAATTTAGATGCCACAGCACCCGCAACGGCGGTCTCGAGATCTGCGTCGTCAAAGACGATGAAAGGGGCGTTGCCGCCGAGTTCGAAGGAAAGCTTTTTCAGTGTATCGGAAGATTGATTCATGAGGAGTTTGCCGACTTGGGTAGAGCCCGTGAATGAAACCTTTTTGACGTGATCGGAAGCAGTGATGGCGCTGCCTAACTCGGGGGTGTTCTTGTCAGCTGTCACGATGTTGACCACGCCGGGCGGAATCCCGGCACGATGAGCTAGTTCCATGAGGGCTGCTGCTGTGTATGGCGTCTCGCCCGGTGACTTGCATACAGTGGTGCAGCCGGCGGCAAGTGCTGGCCCAATCTTTCGTGTGATCATTGCTGCAGGGAAATTCCACCTACCTCATCGATAAGCTCAATATATGGTTTGAGGGTGAAGGTGCTTACGGAGTGATCAGACCGCAAACGCCAATTGGCTGTTTGATTGTATAGACACGGTTCCCTGCGACGGTTGATGGTATGGTGTCACCATACAGCCTGGGCGCTTCCTCGCTGAACCATTCGAAGAAGCTCGCAGCGTAAGCCACTTCACCCTTTGCATCATTCAAAGGCTTGCCATTCTCCCATGTAATCAGCGTAGCGATGTCATCGCTGTTCTCGACCACGAGATCATACCATTTCCGCAGCATCTTTGACCTCTGTCGCCCAGTAAGCTTCCTGAAAGCAGGTAAAGCGTCTGCCGCTGCTTGTATCGCAACATCCGCATCTTCTTTGCCCATCTCTGGCATTGTACCAATCTTCTTGTGCGTGCACGGATCGTATACATCGAACGTCTTGCCAGATCTGGCGCTGACCCACGATCCATTCACGTAGCACTGCTCTTTAAACAAGCTCTTGTCTTTCAGGTCCGGCACAGTATGTATGTTCATGGTGGTGGATCTTGAAACTACCCTTAAGTGCTTGATCGTTGCGAGATGGGAGCGGATGGTAGGCGTTGTGCGGAGGAAGGCCTTCATTGTATGCAAGAATTGCACTGCACTGGTGTCATGAGGTAGGGGCGGTAACGAGACGGTAAGACGACCAATATTTGGCAAATCGTCGCTACACCAGTGCTACCGACACACGCAGCAAGTGTTTGGGGAAACAATGCTGTTTTCCCAATGCCTCCGAGCCCAAGTCGAGAAGCTACAACCCGCAGGGTAGCTACGATCCACACGTCATTCATGCTAGATTGCTTTAGGAAGGCACAACCAGCAACCTCCATATTTGATCCTCGTCGGACGGGGATCTCCTATCCCTGCTCCAACCATGCATCACAGCATCTCCAACGCTTTATTCACCCGTTGTAACTGATATCACCTCCAGCACCACAACAGCCTGTCCCTGCGTCTGCGCATACAGCTACAAGCCTGATCAGCTAACTATGTCTATGGCTTCGCCACAAGCTTGAAGCGATTCAGAGGGCAGCCCTTGATGCCGATGTCAATCTTGAAGAGGTCGCCCTGGTATTTTGTGCTCCATTGGTGTTTGTCGGGGTCTTCCTCCTCCGCACTGGTAATGAACAGCTCTGTGCCTGCAATAGCCGGGCAGGTCACACATCTGGTGGGCACTTCGATTTCGGCAACAATCTCCCCCAAAGTATTTACACGAACGACCTTTCCAGTACCGAAGCATGCTATCCACAGACATCCCTCTGCATCCTGTGCATGTCCTATAGATTGAGCGAGTCAGTGGACGTTTGTCTGAATGCCAGCGTTGTTACGCGAACACAATTGGATGTGTCCTGCTATATCTCGGTCTGAGGCATCCCCAAAGCTCAAACATGCAATCGTAGCCTGTCCGCACTCCTTTGAAACTTACCGTCTGGCACACCACCCTCATATGGACACTGGAAGAAGACTTTGCCATCAGACCATACGATTTCACCAGTCTCCAGGTCGTAAGGGTATTTCATGATCTTGCCCGTGGGCGAGTCGGTGAAGTAGCAAGACTTATTATCCAGAGTCCAGGAAATGCCATTTGGGATTGTTACACCCTCCTTCACGCGGTGCAAGCTCAAGTCAGGGTCAAGGCGGAACAGCACACCTGCCAAGGTCATATATGTCAGCATAGTCTCGCACGAATCGGGGTAGAAGCGTTCATCAGACTCTACGTGTCCTCACCGGCTGGAGCTGTGTCTTCCATTGAAACCTTGGTAGCAGATGCCCGGCCACGAGAAGTCCCATAAAGGCTTCGATACGCGGGGATTGTAACCTTCGTCAGTGAAATTCTGACCGACCAATGCTGGGTCGTTCATTGTGCCAACAAAGTATCTGCCTTTGGCGTCCACGGCACCCACATGTATGTTAGGACATGATCGACAGCTCAATTATCGGAGCCTTACCATCATTACTCCTCATCCTCTCCCGTTTGTTCTTGCCAGCTTTGGGCTTCCCGCCATCGTCGTCCTTACAGTCGGCATCGCTCCAATGCTCCTTGATAATTCGATGTTCACCGGTCTCATGATTGAACAACCCGTATCCGCTTTTACCTCCGAATATGAATTCTTGGTCGTTGTCTTCAATGTCGGCTGTGGTGCCGATCGAGTAGTCGAGTGCCCACTGCTTGTGCGATGATGGCCCTTGGCTTAGGTCGACCGTATGGAGCTTTTTCTTGACGATGTCGACAAATCGCAAGATATTACGGCTTTTCTCCCAGAAGGGTCCCTCGCCCAGACCACATCCAAGATGCAGGTAGGGCTCTGTGATCTTGTAAGATTTAATGTCCGGCATTGTCGTGTCTTGTCCGGAGCATGCACCTGGGGCGACTGCGGTTGTTTCTCAGCTGAATGTTGCGCGGTTTAATTGCTGTAAGGTCGGAGCTTTCAAGACTCCACCAAAAGCTTCGATCGAGGTCCTGTGATGACGCGCTACTAGTACCCACTGGCTAAGATATTCCCAGACCGACCTTGCCGCGTCAACTCTTAGAAACAGCTTAAACATTCACGACATACATCACGATCATTTCACGACAACAGAAAATATCGAATTTCCAAAGCTGTAGGGTCAACGTCAATCGATGTACTTGCTGGTCGGCGGGATGCAATTGTGGTGTTACACGGGATGGACCTGACTTCGGCAGACTACGATTGTCGTTGCAATGATGTGATTGTTCTTGCAAGGAGTCATGCACGAAGACGGCTTACTTTGACATCGATGAGACTTCCCCATGTCTGGCAGCAGATGCCCGATCTCCCTGGAGCAATCTTCCACGTGAGACCATGGCGCCGTCCTGAGCGCGGATGGGCAAGGGCATTCGTATAGCTGGGCTTTTCATAAGTGTCTGTGATACAGCTAAATCATCCTGATAATCGAGTTATTGGGAGGTGTCTATAGTGTAAAGTTTGATGCTTGATGCTCGGCCTCGCCGCCGTCGTCGGTATCCAATATCGAGAACGTGTGTATGCCTCATCTTTTCCTTTGTGAAGGATGTCAGAACGGTCTCGGAACAACACGACCCAAGTACAGGGCTATCTGGATCCGGCGCAGTCGGAAGACTGATGATGCTGGCCGGCAATGTCGTCAAACACGATAGATGCGGATCTTGTGTAACGTTGACAGGCACGCCACGTTGTGTACATAAAAGTTGTTCCAGTTGTCCCTGCATGGTTCCATTCTGAGACATGGCCTCAGACATGTGGGGCACGCTTATCCACCACAGAGACATTTCGTCTCGCTGACGTTCCGGAGAACCTCGCAATGCGGGTGCGTGTCAAAAATCGAATGAAGAGATCATGGAGAAATCATGGGAGTGTGACGGTCGACAACAAGCAAGGGATCCCCGCATAGAAGTCATTACAAACATATTGACAGGCAGCGCGAGAGTGTCGGCTGAAATATTTCGCTACTCGGGCAGGTGGCCTTGATTGGTAGGACGCACTACCAAGGAGAGCATGGCAACCGATGACACATGTGTATCTGGCTGGGTACATGTAGCTGCCTAGTAGGCGCCCCCCCCCCTAGATCCCCAAAGATTGATCCAAGGTAGGTACGCAGTGGCGTCCGACAGCTCCACGTGGCATACCCCACATCGAGGCAGATGCATGAAATGACCCAATAGCACGGTGAGCTTTTGCGCACGAAAAATTGTAACTGTACATGTAGGTAGTCGGATGTGGTGTTTGCAGGTATCAGCAACAACACAGCACGACGCCTTAGCTTCGCTGCGGCACGGAGGACAATTGGACCATCATGCTCATCCGAAATCATCGAGCATGCCTCTGTTGGTACGAATCGCTGCGCACTATCGTGGCGCGACGCGCTTGCAACTGAACTATACTACTGCTTCTTAGGCATCCATCAGCACGAGCGGCATCTTCCTGTTTACTCGAAGCCAGCGTCGTGACTATGCCAGAATTGGCACTACCTTCACTGCTTATGCAGGCTGTATCACGATGCAGATTGACACATGGGGGTGCAGCAAATTGCAAAGCCGCGGTCGAGTTAGGTTCTCAGCCGTCTCACTCCGGTCCACATCCACGTGCACTGCTGGACCCGGCGGGACGCCAAACAAGGTGTTCCATCCTTCCAGAAGCCAGCTCGGATTTGGGGGCTCCAAGGTTCGCTGGTGAGATGAACCACAGCATAGCGCGCTTCTTCCGCTGCAGAAGCACGACCCGGCCGACATCGATGAAGGAGTAAGAGGAGCACGAACAGCGCCGTAAGGGCCAGGATTTATTATTGCAGCGTATCATGCTCGAGAAGGGTGGCAGGGGTGATAGCTGCATGCAGATCCCGCTCACGTACATGAAATATTTTCGCCATGACCAATCAGAACGTGACAAAGTCCACATCGCACCAATGAACATGCGCTGTCGTGTGAAATGGTTGCGACTGCGCTGGCAAGAGGGCAGCAGCCGCACCATGTGACCACTCTTTGCTGTGGACGATCCACTGTTCTGCGTACGCCTCGTCGGTCGCCTCGAAGGGGTGACCCATCTCTCTCTCTCTCTCTCTCTGCAAAGTGCAAGGCGCCCCACGAAGAGAGTGTGTCGTACTTGCTCCGCGCCCGAACCACTCGCTCGGGTCTTCAATAAACACTCTGTGGACAACCAGGACCAGGATTCGTGTTACATTTTAAGAGTCGTTTGCATCACCCGTGCCGGCCATTGGCACGCGCTGTACCTCGCCCGAGGGCCAATTTCGCGCAGATGATTGCGACTTCGATGCAAGTATCGTGATCTGCACGGAGCGGCGGGACAGGACGGCCAGTTGCTGCCCAACTTCGTCAGATCTGCCACCGCCGTGCCTTCGTGACCTGTCACGACCCGACGCACACCTCTGCATAACAAGCGAAGGAGCTGCGAGTACATATGCATGCAGATGAGAAGGGCCTCGCGACTGGTACGACAGTACAATAGGTCTGTTGCCCGTTGTGGCCCGCCGCTCTTCTTGAAATGCCCTCGAGGGATCGAATACGTGACACGGTTGCGCAAGATGCATCTAACCCAGCGGGCCGAGCGTGTAACTTAAGCTCAAGTGCCGTTGGACAGCATGACATGACATGACATGACGAGGGTCATGGCGTCGTCACAAAAAGGACTGCAGACGTCCATGTTTCCCACCATGGCATCTGCGGCCCAAGCGATGCCTCGGGAGCACGCCAACAGCAAGCGAGGGGGTGGTTATTACCGTGTTCAGAGAGCACGGCCACGTTCTGCCGTCTTTGTCGTCTCTGTCGTCTCTCTCTTCGTGTGTGCGGAGGACGACGCGAGAAGGGGTACCGCAGCTCACACGCGAGCTGCTGCGGCTGCCCTGGGCTTCGGGAGCGGCGGAAGGGCTTCCTTCTTGCTCGCAGCGATCGTTGATGTTTTGCGTTTCGCTCATCACGGCAGCAGCGCGCGGGCGTCACCTCATCATCGTTGGGCGTGACGATGCCTGCAGACTCGGCTAAGTCGTGGGCTAGCAGCAGCAGCAGAATGGCAAGTGGCTCGAGGCGTTCTTCCGTGCGGCCAGGCTTGCAGCAACTAGTCGATCTAACGTGCCACTAGTGCACGCCACCGGTCCGGCAATGAGGTGCTGCACAAGGAGCTTGTCGCGGGCTGCCGTACCTGACGCCAGCGCTGCGGATTGACATGCTTTTTGGCTGACTGCGCTAGATGTCACCCACCGACGAGCCTTCTTGATCCCTGACCTCACACGCAGAAATCGTGGGCGTGGATGTGGACGGGGGTTTGGCAGGGCAGGCCTTTTCATCAAAACAGAGCTCGCGCTAGTGTCGCATCAGGTCAAACAGGCTCGCAACTCACTCGCAAACAGCTCGAGCGAGTGTCCTAGTGACTGTTGTCCCGCATTCCGCGGCACGCAAGTCACCGCACTGGCAGCGCTGCCCCGTTGAGATGAGTGATGTGACCCGTTCCTGCTTGCTGTATGCATGATCTGATGGGACTGGTGTGTGTTGTGCGTCGCCGTCGAGCGTTGGTGCCAACGAGGAGCCTAACTGACTGCAGCTAATTCAATCATGTCCTCGTTATTATTATGATTATGATTTCACTCCACTGCTCTACCGACCCGATACCGCGCTCCCCGCCTGTCGAGCCTGCTGGAGCGTGGCCATCCACCCCGGTTCGCTCGGTGCCAGTGCAGGTGCAGGCGCAGGCGCAGGCGCAGGCGCAGGAGCCTTTCGAGTCGGTCTGAGAGCCCATGTCATGTCTGCGCGCCGCGCCATGATGCATCGCAGGGCACTAACCTACCGTAGCTGGCTTCGAATCTCGACTGCGCTGAGCCTGCCTGCCTTGCCAGCGGCAGACATATCGTTGCTTGTGCTTTAGTAGTTGCACTGGCGGCCAGGAGGTGTGTTCGCTGCTCTTTCGCTCTCTGCTCTCTGCTGTCATCACACCGCCCGCGTCTATAACACTGGCCCACTCCCTGAACGCGGGCAGTCCACTCTCGCCCGCCCATTCCATTCCCTCGATCCTATAGGCTCCCAGAAATCTGACAGCTCGTCGGAGTCGTGATCCTACACGTCTTGCCGACCCAAACGAGTCATCCCGCAGCGACATCCACCATCCATCATCACCTGTTGACCTTCGCCCATTCGCCTGCAGCACGGCACGGCACAGCATAGCACAGTGCAGCACCTGCCTGCCTGCCTGTCTGTCTGTCTGCCTGCCTGCCTGCCTGCCTGCTATCTGCAGTGCCTTTTCTGCTCTGCTCTACTCTGCTCTGCTCTGCTCGTTGCACGTGGCCCGGCTTCCGCTATGAGCATCTTCGCGCGTGCTCAGCTGTAGGACGCCACACGGTACACGGTAATCCATACTCGGGACAGCGACATCCATCATCCTGCACCATCGCTCCTTCCGCTGAATATCAATCGTGCGGCTACCTAACTACCGACCTATTGTTCACTAGGGACGTCTCGGCGTCCCACGTCACCAGCCAACGTGGCCGCCATCACCACCCAGATTCGTCAATCCCAACACTGTCACTATCGGGGACCTATTGTCTACAACGATACTCCCATTCTCGACCAGTATCGTGGCCTGAAACACAGATTCGACACTCCGCTCTGGTCGAGCCGACGACACAGTCCGGACTCCTCAACGGCCGATCAACCACGTCCATGGTCCGAGCAACGGCACCAAGCAGGCAAGTCAGGGAAGGATTTCATGTCAGAGCGGCCTCGTGAACACGCTCCCTCGGATAGTTTGATTACGGGTGGCAACGAAGCAACGCAGACTCGCCGCACGAACACCTTTGCACCATTTGAACAGTATGCAGCGCGAACCGGTGCACAGACCTTCAGCGAACCACCACAGACGTTGCATCGACATCCAACGGGCAATGGCAGGACAATGGAACTCCCGCCTCTCTCACACGCGACCAATATTCCAAGTGGGAGCTTCTCTCCAGCCCCCATCTCCCTCGGGGTATCATCGATACTAAACCCAGCAGAATCCGAGGATGCTTCGCAAGCTCGTAGGCGTAAGGCTTCGCAGCTGGAATCGCCTTCATTTCCCGCAACTGTATTACCATCGTTAGCCACGAGTTACCCACTGCCTCAATCGGCGAGCGGCACCCCAACTGCGCCGTCAATGAATCTGGCCGGTCCGTACGGAGAGAGGCCACCTCGCAGGATCCTAACGCCAAGGTCTCCCTCTGTACACCGCGCCGCGAGTCTCAATCAGCTGAATCCTCCTCCTACATCTGCTACGTATAGTGCTCAGCCCACCCCGTTCATTACATCTCCGCGCAGCAGAACATACGCCATCGAGCCCGGAACTTCTGGCGTCCCTCCACTGCCCACACCACCAGCGGCGCCGGCGGCACGATCAAGCTATGGATTTCCTATCCAGGGTCCTACTGTACACGCTGCTCGACGAGCTAGCATAGGCGCTGGACGTGGTGCGAGACCACAGTCCACGAGTACTAGTCCGAGATCGTCCTACTCTGGTCGAAGCCAAGCTGGACCGGCATCGCCCTCCGGTCTTGCAGCATCTACATCAATGCCGTCATTGTCTGCAGCGTACTCGGCCACTCAAGACGTTGCAGTATCAGGGTCTGAACGGCAACGAGCCATAGGGGTTCCCATATCTTCCTCAGGTGGGCAAAATGTCTACCAGATGATGACACTTGAGACGACATCAGGCACGGTGCAGCTGCCCGTTGACGTACAGGCAGCTTCCCGAGTGGCGGATGAGAAGAGGAGGCGCAACGCTGGTGCGAGTGCAAGATTCAGGCAGAGACGAAAAGAGAAGGAGAAGGAGGCTTCGACCACGATTTCGCGACTAGAGCAGCAGATGAAGGAAATGGCTGAAGATGCGGACTTCTACAAGAGGGAGCGCGATTACCTTGCTGGAGTGGTCCTGCAATCTCCAGGTGGAGATCGCCACTTCCCACGACCTGCGTCGCCCCGGCATCGCAGAAGCTCCTCTTTGGCTGCACACGGCGTTGCTGGTAGTGCAGGATACATACCGATCCACGAAGCGGGTGGCAGAAGCCCAGACGACGGTCGTAACGTTCGCCGCCGAACGTCAACACTGTCTCTTCCTCCGCCAGCCCAAGCTCCAGCTTACCCATCGAGCTACGCGCCTCAAAATTTTCGACAACCTCTTGCGCCGCAGCCCCAAGCACCAGCATTGCATCAGGCTGGTGGAGTATTACCATCGCCAAGCGGCAGAACGTCGTTACCACCACCACTGCCACCGCCTTCTGGCTCACTTATGCATGCTCTTCCACAGACTGGGCCTCGGAATCCTTACGCACCAATTTCAGGCAGGGACTAAGGACAGAACGCAGTCACAAGCCCGAATGCTTCTGTCGATCTAGCCAACAGAGCGCCATGGCAAAGACCATACGATGGTCGTATACGTGCTGGTAGTGTGTTAGAAGCAGAGATTGTGGTCCAGCAGGATGCAAAACCGGCGGCCTTGAACGAGCCGGCCTTGAGCGCGATTTTGTAAATGATACCCTGTTGACTATTTCACGCGCTGAGATACCCCCCAATATTTAGCGTCTATTTTGATAGTGTTGTGCATAGATTGTAGATCTCACGGTCAAGGGACATGTAAAATCAGCATACCACTCGCTCATTCTTGAACGTCGAAGCCAATGCATTATTACCCGGCACATGTAAGATTCGATACAAGAGAGACGTGCTGCTTGACACGCGAACGTGAGTGACAGCGGCCCAGCAGGCGGCAGCAGCCGAGTCTCGGCATGAGTGCCGTGGCAGTCCTCAGTGTGTTCAATACGCACATGCATCGAGCACGGAGGTATGACCGATACACTGCGACCCGAATAGACACAAGCCCAATATTCATCTATCACCACGCATTTCGCTTTCCTTCAGCTTCAGTTTCTGGTCACCACGAAATAGACTACATGCTCCTCCACATTCGACCCGCCCGCGTCGGGGTAACGGCCCGTTGCATCACCGATCTACTGGTACCTCTGCTATGTACCGTATCTTTAGGTAAGGTATGCATCAGACATGTCGATCCAGACGAGCGGGCGCTACCCAAACCTTTCACGCCCGGGCCTAAACTCTCGAGCGGTCATCTCGTGCATGCAGGTGCAGCGAACTACGCAGTAGCATTATCCTGCTTGGGAAGTGCGCGACTCGTATCATATCGGCTCTTTCCCTATAATGAGCATACTTTATAAGAAGATACGTCAGGGGTTCCTTCGGCGTCAACGACACTCCTGGCGAAGCTCAGCTATTCTCCGCGCAGTGATGTTAGCCTCAGCAGACACGGCGAGTGCGGCTTTTAAGGCCAGGAAAGCTGTGTGTCCGTAAGCGCATTTATGGCAAGTCTCGTTCATACATGGCGAGACAACGAATCATCTAATTTGCTGTAACTATGTCTGTGACAGGCGAGGTTCAGGTGAGCCGGAAAAGCCTTCCGATCAGCGGCAGGTTGGGATTTTATATAATTGTTCGGCGTGCCCCGCATTGGCACTGGTGTCTCAGCATCGACTCTTCGCAGGTACGAAGGTGGCAATAGTGGATAACAGATCATCCAAATCCAGCTCGGCCACGCGCGTCGATTTCATGTTTTCAGGGCGTGACCGACGAGGTATATCCCTCTGATTGGGCCTTGCGTTTGGTACTTTACTCGTTAGCCAGTCCACATCTTGTTCTCCGTCCTTTTCACCCGGGAACATGCGCGGAGCTCTGTCGACCACAGTCTCATTGAGCGCAGTCACTGCCGTGGATCTCTTCAGCTTCTTCTCTCTCAATACACCTTCCTCTTTCTTGGCCCTCGCAAGTGGCAGCTGGGCAGCTTGTGCTGTCCTTGAACAAGCCTCGTAGTTCGTCGTGAGTTTTACACCGTCAAGAGTGCTGTGACATGCTGCTTTGTGTAGTCCAGGCACTGCTGAGAGCTTTGCGACTCTTCCGGAACCCTTCGGTAAGGACGAGTCTGGGTCAGCATTCGGGTGAATCTCGGCGAGAGGTGTATGCAATGGTCGTGTTGCTCCCTCATCAGATGCTACCTCATCAAGTATCGTGATACCTTTGCCGAGGTCACGGTGTTTGCGTTTCCTGGTCGTTTTGTCTGCAGCCCCCTTCGCTTGATTCTCAAAAGTGACAGCATTATCTTCTTGCAGTCCAGCTTGGGCAATACCATCATGTACCCGACTCACAGGACACTTATCATGTGCAAAGGAAGAGCAAGCGACAGTCTCCTTGACGCACCTGACAGTGTTTCGCTGCAGGTCTGGGTCCCGACGCTGTTTCCCGATTGGTCGTTCCTCCTCTAGGAGACCTTCAGTCACCCTCAACATCGCTGTGGCAGCTGCTTGTCTCCGGGGACGTCTTCCATGCGGTTCTCCAAGAGCTTGCGCCTCTAACGACGCCTTGGCTGGAATATTGCCTGGAAGGTCTTTAAACTCTGCGTTCCAATCCTGTGCCGCGCTCTCGGCATTGGCAGTGTCTAAAGGCTGGGGGACTCTCTTCACTGGTCGGCCTACTTTCCTCACTGTAGCAGCGTTTGTCTGCACGGTCCCCACCGTCACCTCATTAGTAGATGCCATGGCTTGATCCGCCACTGCACGAGACTTCATTGGTCGACCGCTTCTCGTGCTATGTGTCGAGCAGTTATCGCCAGAGACGAGCGCGCAAGAAGCTTGTGTATGCTCGTCCTGGTCTGGTGGCACATGTTTCGATCCAAGTCTGCTTCGCCTCATGGAAGGGTTGACAATAGCCTTCGCGGAGCTCAGGGCATTTTCAGTCGGTCCCTCTGCTCCAAATTTTGCATTCAACTTCTTAGGCCGACCTCTCTTTCTGACGGTATCAGCAATGCTACTCGTCGATTTCACTGCTTCAAAAGCGACGATCTGCGCCTTGGCTTCGACGCCATCAACATCATTGGCAGCCTTTTTAGGCCCACCTCTCTTCCTGATAATTGTTTGCGGCTCTTTTTCCGGAGCATCATCCTTGACAGGATGTCTCCTCGTAGATGCAACGTTGATCTCGGCCTCCCCTACACAGTCACTATTCCTCGCTAGAGGCGCTTCCTCCACTATTGTCTCAAAGCTCCGTGGCGGTTTTTGTCTGTTGGCACGCTTTCTGTTCGCATTGTGAGGCTCGCTTACGGACGCTCGATCAGTTGCGGAGGGCTGCGCCGACTTGTGTCGTTTCGCAGGTGGCTCTTCCGTTTGTGCTTGCTCTGCCTGTAGCCCGAAGGAGAAGCCAAAACTCGTGCCGATGTTGCGCACGCCCGCCCCTCTTTGTCGCTGAAGGTGCCGCTCTATTCTATCGTGCTTCGCAGGTGTTCCCTGAGACATGCTGTCTTAGATGTTACATGCTAAGTGGTATATCAGCTAATCTGGTCGTGATTGTTGTCGTCGAATGTTGACAAAGTATTGCCCGTTTGGGGAAGGCGAGCGCTAGGTGGACGGGACGGGCCCGCGGAAGTTTTCCGCGATGATGGACATTATACGGGGACATGCATACTTTCAAGTATCTAAACACCATCACTATGGGTTGGTTTTGGGACTCGAAGTCCAATGATGCAACTAATGATCCGTACAAGAAGCTCGATCCGGCATTGCGAGACTTCCTCGACAAAGAATCTCCGCTAAAATACGAAGACACAAACCCTGAAGCAGCACGTCCGCGCGCTCAGCCAGCAGCGACACCTTCGACCGATGCCGCACCCAATACATACCGTTCACGTCTAGGCATCGATTCACCAGTATCACAGGCCCAGACGGCAGACACAAACTCGCATCAACCAAATGTACCTGCAGAATCGCTTTTCCAAGATGGGCGCTATGCGTACTTGTGGAAGAATTACAGACCTCAGGCAGAGGTAGAGGCTGCCTCGCGGTCAGATCAGGACCGCTTAGCCGATGTAATCGAGGCCTTCAACGACCGTAGAGCTGAAATTGGGCGCGCAGCAGTGGAGAACTGTGTAGACTATCAGATTGCTGAGAAGGATTGCTTCTCAAACGGTGGCTGGAAGCAGAAGATGACCCTGTGCCGCGAGGAGAACAGGGCCTTCAATCGGTGTTACACGATGCAAAGTCGATTCCTCAAAGCCCTGGGATACTTGTCACAGCAACGATCAGCCGAGGAGGAGGAGGAAAGAATACAAATGCATGCCGACAAGTTGTATCACGAAATGCTGGAACGAGAAAGAATTGCAGAAGAAGCCAAAATGGCAGGCAACGAAGCGCCAGAGTTGCCTCCCTTGATTCAGCCTGACACGACGACAAAGGCGCTGGGTGAGGATAGCGCATGGGCACGAGCGAGGCAAAAGGCAATGGAGCAGGGTATGTCGAACAACCTGAGCTCGTACACACCGGAGAAGCAGGCAGAGATCAAAAAGAGGATCGAGGGGCTGTCGAAGCAGGAAAAAGAGCTTGAGCTCCAGCTCATAGCCGCCGAAAACAGAGCACAGCTGGAATATGCCGAGCAGATTAGCAGTCGACTAGAGGAAGAGAAGGCGCATCGGGCGGATCGGCGAGCAAGAGGCAAAGAGACCATAGGGGATAGTATTAAGAGATTATGGGGCTGGGACAGGTGACAAGGAAATGAAGCTGAACCATAACAATGAGATATAATCATGACAAGGCTCGCGAACGAGCGTTCATCGCGTAAGTACGGTTGGCTGGCTTCAGACATTACTAAGTGCAGTTGCTTGCATTCCGATGACGTGCATTAGCGTCAAAGTCTACTAGATCAGTCGGGCATCTTAGTTCATTGTCAACAGAACTGAAGGATGATGCACTGAATAACAATTTTTCGTCACTTCGTTTGATGCAGATGGTGGACGCATCGAGACGGCGCTCTATTATCGTGCATGTCATTTCCACATTTGCCATGCGACGCTTCATGTCAGCTACCTTCCAGTACCCGGTACAATCAATGTCTGGTACAGGTAGTTGCGGCCATCAAGGTGCTTGATGGGTGGGTCTCACGCAAAACACTGAATATCTTCTTGCTACCGTGACATGCCCATGTGCGCATCAACATTTGCACGCTGTGACTGTATGCAGAATACGTGACCCTGCCGTGAGCACGTACTGCACATTGTTGCACTGGTTTTGACACCGTCAGTATCACGGTCATGGAGCATACTTGTGCGAGCGGCAACGACTTCGATGGCCGTCTCGGCCTGCGCATCTCATCCATTTTCGCCATTCTCGCGGGCTCTGCATTCGGCGCCTTCTTTCCGGTGAGCCTGAGCACGATCGTCTCTTGACTTTGGACCGCAAGACCGACTATTATGACAGATCTTAGCGGCCAATAGCAAAGCTGCCAACGTCCCGCAATGGACATTCTTCGTCGCCAAGTATTTCGGTTCGGGTGTCATTGTTGCCACGGCCTTCATTCATGTAAGCGGCTCCATCGCAGGAGACTAAGCAGCAAGCTGATATGTCGTCAGCTGCTCGCGCCGGCTCACGATGCTCTCACCAACGACTGCCTGACAGGACCCATCACCCAATATGCTTGGGTCGAAGCAATCTGCCTTATCTCCATATTCGTTCTTTTCATTTTCGAGATCATGACCATGCGATTCGCGTCATTTGGACACGGTCATAGCCATGGACACTCGCACGATCACGCTGCTGAGTCTGGCAAAGCAGAACTCGTCGTGGGTTCGGATGACGGAGGGACGTCGACCGCATCATCGAAATACCAAGACGATCCAACTGTCACGAAGCTGCCCACGAGCTCCGATCAGTCAGCCACCGCCAACGATCAGTGTCCAGCTGGTCCGTACGCTCCTGGCGATGACCACTTATCCCACGCTCGCGAACATGTCGACAAGCACGATGGTAGCAGGACCTTCGAACCTGACTCATACGCAGCGCAGATGACGGGACTATTCATCCTCGAATTTGGTGAGTGCCATGCTTGAGACCACGTCTTAGGGAAACGGTTTCTAACGATCCAACAGGCGTCATCTTTCATTCCATATTCATAGGTTTGACTCTCGCCGTGGCTGGTGCTGAATTCGTCACACTGTATGTTGTACTCGCATTTCACCAGACTTTTGAAGGGCTTGCGCTGGGAGCGCGACTGGGCAGCATGGAGTGGCCTTATTCAAAGCGCTGGACGCCCTACATTATGGGTCTGGGGTATGCATTGTCGACGCCTATAGCGATCGCTGTGGGCTTGGGGGTGCGAAAGACCTTTCACCCAGGAAGCCAGAAGGCACTCATTGCCAATGGCGTCTTTGACTCGATTTCTGCTGGTATCTTGATCTACACGGGTCTCGTGGAACTGATGGCACATGAATTCATGTTTAGCTCGTACATGCAAAGACAACCTATGCGAACAGTCGTGGCAGCAATCTCCTGTATGGTGCTCGGGGCGCTTTTGATGGCCGTCTTAGGGAAATGGGCATGAGCGGGACGGAAGACGGTCTTACGGCCGTAATGAAGCATTGCCCAACATGACAGCAGGGCATACGACTCTGAGAATCCATGTAGATGCGATAGAAATAGATGTCGATATGGCGACACTCCGGGAGGTCTTCGCAATGTCAGCACTGGTCGGTTCCTTCCACTGCCAATGCCGGCATGCTGACGTGCGTAAGTCAGTAGCCATGGGGTAGTAGCCATGGGGTAGTAGCCATGGGAACCCTTGATGACCAGCATTGACTTCAAATTCCTGGTCAAGACAAAATGCAAGCATTGTTGGCAATACCCTGCTCAGTGCAGCCGGTCAACCATGATCCGCGAAAGAGCTCATGTGGTTGTGGACATCAGCCACAGCCGGTAACATGACGTCGGCCTCGGCAAACAGGCGCCACGCCCGGAATTTACCGTGACTCGACTGCACTTGCGAAGTGGCGAAGTAGCGAGAGTGGTACACGGCCAATACTCCAACGAGTGATCTGGCGATAACGGCTGGCATGTCTCCTAATGCCGAATGCCGAATGTACTCAGCTAGAGTTGTGGAGGAGGGTCTACTACCTTGCATTGTCATCGAGATAGAGCTATAACAACTCTTAGTGGCTAAACATGAGGACCTGGTAACCAAGTCCATTACTTACGAGCCAAAATTCAATAAGATCATCCACAAACATGTCTGTACGACATTTGCCGACATTTCTGTACAGCCAGTTTTTCGTAACACCACCAGCTCCAGCCACGGACTGCGCCGGCAAGACCATCATCATCACTGGTGCCAACGTGGGACTGGGCAAGGAAGCCGCTCGCCACTTTGTGCGATTGAATTGCGAGAAGCTCATCATTGCCTGTCGGTCTCTAGACAGAGGTGAGGCTGCGAAGAAGGACATTGAAGCGTCGACCGGCAGGCGTGGCGTTATCGAAGTCTGGCATTTGGACCTACAAAGCTATGACAGTGTCAAGGACTTCGCGACGCGTGCAAAGTCGCTGCCACGAATCGACATCCTCCTCGAAAATGCTGGCATCGCGACGGGCACCTTTTATTCTGTGGGAGGCAACGAAAGCACCATCACGGTCAATGTGGTCTCGACCATGCTCCTTGCCCTCCTACTCCTGCCGAAACTTCAAGAAACTTCTCGGAAATACAGTAATTGCCAACGTCCTCGAAATGGTCCATAGCTAGCTAAACTCAACAGATATCATTCCGAATCTCGTAATCGTTTCTTCAGAGGTCCACAATTTCACCAGCGTAAGTCTGGCTTGATCTCATATATCCTTGGACACGACTGACTGACGACTGTAGTTTCCGGAGCAGAATGCCAGCTCAATCTTTGAGACGTTGAATTCTAAGCAGACTGCCAATATGCCAGATCGCTACAACGTGAGCAAGCTTCTCGAAGTTCTAGTAGTGCGCGAAATCACGCGTGAGCGCCCAGCCGAGAAGATGGGTATCACCATGAACTTCGTGAATCCGGGTTGGTGCCACTCAGAGCTCATGCGCGAGATCTCGAACCCGTTGATCAAGCTGCTTAAGCTCTTGATGTGCAGAACAACAGAAGGTGAGCGTATTGCGGCGTCGTTGCGCTCCGCAAGTGCTAACCGGTAGTCAGTCGGTGCACGAACGCTAGTCGACGCTGGGCTCCAAGGTCCTCAGACTCATGGCAAATATCTCAGTGATTGCCGAGTGGCGGCATGCTCACAACTGGTCGAAGGACCTCAAGGACCAGCGCTTCAACAGAGGGTGTGGGCCGAGCTCGCTTCACGACTTAACAGCATTGAGCCAGCTATCACGACAGTGCTCGACGCTTGAGCTTGAGTGACTTTCCATGGGGCATTGACGCTGGCTCAAAATATGATACTCTAGCATGTCGTCATGCACTCGCCTTTCCGTCGAACACTTCCACCTTTTCTACAGTAGCTTCCACCTTCTCCGTCATGAGGTCCTTCACGCCCTTCAGGCACAACACACATATCAGAGCCACTACCACGAACGGTAAGATTGACCACCATGCCAATCGGTACGCTCGGGCATAAGCCCAGTAACTGGCATGGTTCGCCGCGGCAATGATATCTCGTGTCGCACCAGATACTTCTGTCAAGCCTTCACCTGCCGTCATTGCTTCCAGTAACTGCGGCACTGACGAGCTCGGCAGACCAGTTTTCAGAGCAGCTTGTGTCACTCGCTCGGACCAAGTATTAGCGAGCCTGCTATTTATGATGGCGTCGAGGACGGCTGAGCCAAAGGCGCCTCCAATTGCTCGTGCCTTACGACTGTTGCGTCAGCCATGTTTGTCAAGTAGATGGCTTGGCCGTGCCCACGTGCAGAACTTACGCTAAAAGCAAGCCCAGTCGCTGTGCTGAGGTACTCGTGTGGTGCTGTGAATTGTACCAACGCCACGAGCAGCGTCAGGGGGCCCGCCTGAGCTGTGCCAGAGATCACGTTCATGCCGATCTGAGTCTTGTTCCAGCTCGGCCCGATGAAACCATATAAAATCACGACCACGAGGAAGAGTGTAAAGGTCACCACCAATGGCCACTTCAGGTCTTTGTATCTCGTGGCGTATAGCATCTAGGAATGGTCACGTATGTTAGCCTTTGCTCTCGAATAGGATTCGTCGACCCCTTTTTTGAAACTCCACGTGTTCCTGAGACTACCCGTAGCAGTTCAAGGGTGAACGTGGCGCTTTTGTAGGCCTTCTATATGTGAGCTTTACAATTGGAATACTGGCGACTAGAGCTGATACCGAGTAGGCTAGCTGGCGGATACTGATGGTCCAACTGGAGGTCTCGAAGCCGAGGTGAAGGACGATCTGGGGCGTAACAGAATTGACCGCGGAGTAGAAGATCCATCCCTCGACCGCAAAGGCAAAACAGGACAGGGCGAAGTTCGGCGAGCCTCTAAAGAAGACATGCGCGATCATCCCATCTCCGCGACCTTTCCACTCGTACAGACAGAAGCACAGCAGAAGACCAACGCCCACGGCCAGGGGTGCTGCCACGTGAGAATCATTCCAAGCATATGCTCCGCCAGCCCAGTCGAGAGCCAACAGCATCAAGGTTGCCGAACTGATAAACAACAGCGATCCCACCGGATCCACCGCCCATACGTACTGTTTCATTGTCATCTTGGGACGGTCTGGTCTGCGCTGAGGCCAGTAGAATACTAAGAACCCAAGTGCAGTGGCCAGGTGCAATGCTGCCTGCATCCAGAATATGTCTCGCCAGCCTGAGGGATCGACATTGGTAACAGCACCTGCGCCCAAACCTCCAACAAGACTCTGCCCGCATCAGCCAAAACAATCAACGCCGCAGCCGAGCAACCGTTCCACTTACTCCTACAGCGCCTCCCAAGAACGCGAATCCATTCGCCAGCGCCCGGTACTTCAGCGGCAGCACTTCCGAAGGGATCGCCTGTACAATACTGATAGTAGCGAGGGTGGAGCCGATCAGGATGCCACCCCCAATCAGCATCGACATGCTCTTCGCCCTGGCCGAGATAACAGCACCAGCGAACGCGACCAGCGGCGGCATCGACGCAAGATACTTCCTATCAAGCACATCGCTGAGCCTGCCGACAAAGGGCGAAAGAACGCTCTGCATGAGCAGCGGTCCCTGAATGATCCAACCACTAATCGACGACGCATCGCCCATGTCTCGCACGATAAAGGCGATGACGGAGCCGGCAGCGACAACGACCTTTTTGAAGAGTTCAATTTAGCATTGCACTGCCGCCTCGGAATGGAGGTGAGACGCGTACGAAGACTTGCGCCATGATGGCGAAGCAGGAGATGAAGACCACCATCCATGACTTCCACGTCAACTTGACATGTTCGTCCCGTTCGACCGAGGCGTACGGGTCAGTGGTGCGAAAGGAGGATGGTAGGTCCTCCGCAAGCTTTTCGACGTGTATCGCTTCAATCTTGCTCGCCATGCTCGGCGTTGGGTCAGCGGAATATACCGAACAATAGGTCAAGGAAGTGTTCAAACAGCCAAACGCCAGCGCGAACGCGGTCTCGGCTTTTATAACACTTACCTGTCTGTAGCTTTGTCGATCAGCTGCATGGTTGAAGGTGGAACGGTGACCAGGAACAATTTATCCGAGTGCGGAGACGGTATGGTACAGCGGCGTCGTGCCGTCTAATTCTTGATCAGGACGGGGATGGCATGCGCGGCATTTGTTGCCAGACAACTTGCCGTAATTATCGCACGACGAAAGCGGCACGCCGATGCTGTACAGCTTCATCTTTTGTTAATGCACAACGGAAGCTAATCTCCTATCCTACAGCTACAAATGCCGACTCGCTAAATGGCCTTGACTATACTTCATCATCGCTATCGTCGCCAAGCAGTTCTCCCTCGTCGGGGTCGACGACTGCATAATCGCCTCTCCCTCGCTGGAAGCTGCTTCTGCTCGTGTAGGGTCGACTGTAACCGCTACTCCTACCCATGCTCGACGAAGCCAATCGCCAAATGCTGCCTACCAGCATTGGAATGGCTGCTATTACCGCAGCAATGCCGGACACAAGCATAACGGGGTATTTGACCCAGGGCTGATCGCCGTCGAAAGCGTCGCCGATGCCACCAGAGCTCATGTTTTCACCAAGTCGAATTCGACCGAATTTGCCGTCCCAATTTTTCCAGACCCAATAGCCAACGCCAGCAGCGGCGGCAACGGGCAATACAATTGCGAAGAACAGTCCTGCACCGCTGATACCATGCTTCTTCTTGTAATCTTCTTCCTTCCCGGGACACGCATGTGTCCTCGATGTGAGGTCTAGCTCCAACCCACCAGAACAAGTCGTGAGGGGAATCCGTCGATATCCAGTAATCTCGTAATATTCTGTCAGGTCCTTATTCTTCCTGCAAACCTCGGCAGGATCTGGCTTCTGAAGGCCTTGCACGAGCCTGCACTCTTGCGTCTTCGTGCGCTCATAGTTGTAATCGCACTCGAAGTCCCGTCGTGTGCAAGTGCAATTCTTTTCGATGCTGTGAAGATGATCGCGGTTGGCACCATTGTAGCAGTCGCGATCGTATTTCTTGCGATGGTACTGAGCAACATGTCCGAAGAGGCAGTTGTCCTGTGAAAGTGGATGTGAGGGTTTCCAGAGGTCGTAATCAAGGTTAGTGTCTTCGGGGTTCTTTTCGTCGAGTCTACATTGCTCGCTGCGGACCTTGAGACCGCTAAAGTCAATATTGATAGTCGCAATGTCGGACCCAATCTTGCCCCAAAGCAAGAAGTTGCGGCTCGTGTCACTCGGCACAGTAGTAATGTCGTCCACCATCATCTCTTCTCCAAACTTGAATTGCTTCCAAGATCGGCCTTCGTCAAGCGTGTAATGAATGAAGTCTGTGGACTCATCTTCCTTGACAATTACAATGATGGAGCCTTGGTCGCCATACTCCCACATCCAATTACCTGGAGCAACGAAATTCCACGAAACACCACCGTCACGGGTGATGAACGTGTCAGCTTCTTTCTTGTAACCCAAGAACTCGCCGACATTGCCAGTGCCCATCATGAGACCAACGGCGCTGGCGGAGCTGTATGTGTCTCTGGGATCTTTACGCTCTGTGTAGCCGTGCAAATGAAGGTTACACTTCTCGTTGTCGCTTATGGAGCAGCCGTAGCTCTTCTCTGCCTCCTTTGGCGGGTCTTGTGGACGTCCAAGTAGCGCCCAGTCGCCTCCATCATTGTGAGTGATCCATGTTTGAAGCTTCTTTGAGCTGCCTGCATCCACTTCGCGCGCGTTCGCGACTCTGTTGATGACCGCAACGCCTTCCAGACCCTGCATCTTTTCAAAGTCAACATAGCCTGCGTCGTTACGGTTTACTTCGGCAACGGACAGGACGTATGAGGTACCGTTACTGTTACTCTTGATGATGCTACCATATTCTTGCCCTTCGATGTTATTCACAGTGACGTGCAAGAAGATAGCATGAGTGCTCGAGTCCAATACAGTGTAGGCCTGCTGATGAGGAACGTGAAAATTCTTTGGAAACTTGGCATCCGCAAAGCTGACACCATCGATACTGGTGTCGACCTTGAGTGTCTCTTCTGCAGCATCGCGCACGGCGACGACGATGTACTCTGCCATGGTCGCGAAATTGATAACGTCACGCTTGAGCTCCTTCTCATGTTCAAAAAAGTCGTCGCTACTAAGAAGCAGGAGCGAGCCGTCCTTGTTCTCGTTCTCAAACTGCTCGCAGTAGACTAGACGGTCAGAGTCATGACGATCTTTCTCGTACACGAATTGGCACTTTCTCACTGCGCGGCGTAACGTTCGCCAGTCTTCGCCGCCTTTCGTCGAGACGTGCGCAATCGTTAGACAATCGGTTGTGCCCTTGCAATCTTTGGAACCAGTCCATAGTAACCAGTCTTTCTGTGTAGGATGAAAGGACAAGACCTGTATGCCAGCGCGGTTCGGGTCTTCAGGGGCCTCGAATTTGTGAATGTCATGTGCTCTGTTCGTAGAGTAGTGAACGGTCTTCGAAGGAGTGATCATGTACACGTAGTCGTTTATGTACTGGTGAGGATAGATGGCCAGGATCTCTTCGTCTTCCAGAATCTGCTGCCACTTCTTGCCATGATCGTGTGTAGTCCAGACTTCACGTCGGTCGGTGCGCATCATGATAGTCTCGTCATCGCCGTGAGCAGTAGGTTCACGCTCCAGATAATAGAATTCGACAAACTTATCGCCCTTGAACTTGGTCACCTTGACCGCGATTTCGTCACTGACGGGTTGCTTGGTGGTATCCTCGCAGTCTCGTTCGATTTGTTTAGCAAGGTCCTTACCACCTTTTGTGGTGCAATCATTACCAGGGATCAAGCGATATCCAGAAGTCCCTTTGAACTTGGTCTTACCGCCTTCACATGCGCCGTCGGGTGCAGCAACAGGGCCATGTTGAACGCATTTACCATCTTCATCTCGTCTGAAGTTATAATCGCATTCGAAGTCCCTCTCCGTACATTTGCAGCGTTCCCTTTCCTCTGCCGGATCCTCAAAGGACGGATCTATGAGCACACATTCAGCATCTGGCTTTCTCCTCTGGAACTTTTGTGTGTGGCCCATGATGCATGTCGGTTGACCATCGTCATCGACTCGAGCGGCCCATGTCTCCATTTCCGACTTCTTCTTGCACTCTGGCGCGACCTTATCGAAGTCAATAGCGATGGTGAGGAACTTCGTCTTTGAGCCGCCGCCTGAAGTAGCGAGGAGGAGGAACTTCAAAGACGTGGAGTCCGGCGTCGTCGTCAGTGCCAGAGGCTTGATCTTCTCTTTGAGCTTCGCCTTCTCCCAATCCTTGCCGTGATTCAATGACCACCGAATAACGTCGGTTTCACCACTTTTCACGGCGAGTAGTATGGAGCCCTGTGCACCGAACTCGTATATATGCGGCTTCTCCAATGCACGTCGCCAATGCAAGCCAGCGTCGTTCGAAACGTATAGGTCGCCCTCCTCATAATTCTTGAGACTCTTCCCAGTGTTGCCGATTCCCATCACGAGACCAGGCGCTGGGCTGCTGAATATGCGGCCGATGTTTCTAGACTCGGTCACGGAGTGTAGATGCAGTGTGTCCTTGCCAGCTTTCATGTCCTCCCACGTCCTGCCATCGTCAAAAGAGATCTGCGAAACGATCGTCTTGTCTGCCAACCATTTACGTTCGACGTCCTCCCAGTTCTTCACTGTGTTCGCAACCACGATACCCTGAATGTTTGAGATCTTCTCGAAGTCGACGTAGCCCTGCGCATTGCGATTGGTATGCTCCAGATTTTTCGTGAAGAAAGTACCGTTGCTGTTGGAGGTCAAAAGCACTCCCATCGGGTTGATAGACTTGGTCGTCATGACGTCCACTTGCATGCTGTAGTTTGTGCTCTCGAGCAGAGTATACGCATCTTGTTCAAGCTTGTGCTCTCCAAACTCAGCACGATGCCAGATCTTGGTGTCGTCGGTGACATACAGGGCCATTTCGGTCGTTCGGTCGCTCTTGGCAGCGAAGACGATGTACTTCTTGACGGCGGCGATGTTCGTGACACTCTCGATAGTCCTACCGTTGCTCATCGTGGGCTGCGTCGAATCGGACTCGAAGAAATCGTCAGAGTATACAATCTTCTGAGACGTAGAGAACCATGCGCCCTTCGTGATGCACAAGATTCGATTCTTATCCAGCTTCTCATCACCGGTCGTAAATATATCGGTACTTTTCGCCCAGATGCAGGTGCTGACGTCCTCGCCCAGGGCTTTCGGCTTCGTCTCAAAGCCGTCGGTTGTATAGTAGACGACGGGCTCGCACAGGAATCCTCGGCAGATCTCTGCATTGTATAACATGCGCTTCGGGTCGGTAGCATGGAAAGTGATGCCCGGCTGTGTATGCGAAGGACTTTCTTCCGAAGTGAACACAGTCCATGAGTCGCCCCGGTCGTGTGTAATCCAATGCTTCTTGTTCTTGCCGAGAACCACTGCCGTCGTCTTGTCGAGAGGATGTTTGACGACTTCCATGACATCCTCGATGGGTCCATCCTTATGTTCAAGCCGAACCCACTCGGCGCCTCCATCTTCGGATCGGTACACGATGCCCGCCTCAGCATCGGTGACAAGTACCGTGTCGCTGTCCTCGAAATACAGGACGTTGCGAGGTTGGTGATCGAAGTCGTCCTTTATGACAATTTTCGGCTCATCTTTCTTGCCTAAAGCCCCAGGTGCTAGCAAGCTGAAGCCTAGCCCAAGCAGCGGCAGTAGGTGGCGGATTCGGCGCATCGCGAGCGCTATCGTTGATGGTGTGCGTCGGGTGTGTGTGGTGCAAACATTGGGGATGTACGCGGCGACGGTAGCTTGTTATGTGAGATGACAGCAGCTGTAGTTGGTCGTTGCCGCCTGCAGCAGTATCACTGACACTGACACTTAACTGCTGAGCTGCAACGGTGCCCAGCGAGCCGCTGGAATAAACGCTCGAGTTTAACCGAGCATGAGCCGGCTGGAATATAGCACGTGATGGCGGTTCGCACGACAATGTTTGTGGTTATATCTGCGGGGAATTGCTACAAAGACTTGTACTCTACTGGGCACGCAATCTGGTCCAATTTCTCGTATCATATGTACTTCTCCAGGACAGCATGATCCATTTCCTAGGCTTCGTCCACGCAAAGACCAATGAACACATTTTATCCCTTCATGAAACCGCCATATGCACCAATAAACCCCGAAGCATCGGCACCGGCTTAGCCATACGCAAAGGAAAGAGCTTCCTGCTCTTCTTGCTGTACTTGCGCAACGCCGTCAAAGACGGAAAGCGAAATGGGGCGTGTCCCGCCTTCTTTGCTGGAACATAATCGACAATGTTGGCGTAGACTCACTTGAGATTCTGATCGAACATCAGTCATGCCTTCCAAAGCAGAACCGATGCAACACGATACCTTCTTGCATTGCGTGATGGACATGCCCACTGTAACGCCGACGTCTTTGCAAAGTGTTTGCCATCCTGCAAGCTTGTCGATATCGCCGCCGTACTGTTCGTCGAAGAAGGTAGTGATTGATGCAAGCATCACTCCCCGCTCGGCATCAGCACTGCCAGCGGCGTTTTGAGCCATCTGAACTTCTTTTCGAGTGCACTACACCTGTCTGGCAAGGCACGGCACTTCGTTCTGTATGGTGTATGTCGAGTGGTATCCTGGGAATGTTGGATGTTTTCGTTGAAGGATATTGTACTTCGAGCACGGAAGCGCCAAATACATCATATTACGTCGTTTGCTAGACTCACTGAGCTGTCTAGATGCAGGTATACCGTTTGCTGGCATGTGCAGCCTACCGGATCTGCCAAGACAAACGCTGTAGCTGAGAATCTTTTGAGGAACGAGCGTCCATGAACAGCCTGACAGGGGTCGGCGGTTGGTCTAATCGACCCTGCTGAGCTCGACCAAGGTGGTGTTGTGGAATGTGTCCGAAATATATACAGTTGACTAGGTGCATTATATAGAGAAGGCTCGGAGATTGATCAATGGCTTTGAACGACTTATAAGACGAGTGCCCCAAGAGCAACGATACCAAGCATACCAGCTGCAGCAGTTGCGCGAGCTCCAGCGGCGCTTGCCGGGGTTCCAGTGGACACCACACCGCTCTCAGTAGCAGAACCAGAAGACGAAGACTGGCCAGTAGACGTTGTGGTCGAAGAGGTTGCGGTAGTGGAAGAGCTCCCGGTGGAAGCAGTTTTCGCGCCTGTGGAATGTCAGTCCAAACTTTGACCATACAACATAGAAGGCGCGGACTTTTCGTCGATGAATGTGCTACAGTATCAATGGTCACGCCAGAGGGCAGGGGGAACGCACTTGGACTCATAGTCGCAGTCGGAGATGCCGTAGACAGGTGAAGACTCGAGCTTGGTGCTCCCAGAGTCACGGAGCTTGGGCTTGCGCTTGCGACCGTGTTGGTACTCTCGAGGACAAAGTATGGAGTGAAGTTAGTCGCTGAAGGATCGCTGTCGCTGACGATTTCGATCGTGTAATCAGATCCACGAACGGCATCGGATGGCACGTTCCAGGTATACGAGCCAGAGTTTGGGATATTCTCTGATGCAAGTCAGTTCTATTCATGGCGGCAAGAGGGCTTTATACCTACTCGCGATAGTCTCGCCATCTGCGAGGTCGTTGCTGGAGCCACTTCGCAGGATCAGAGAGACCGTGCCTTGAGTGGTCGGGTTCCACTGCAGCTTCGTGCTTTGTCCAGCTGTTGCTGACAGACCACCACTACCAATCTTGAATGGGTTGGCATCACTTTGCGCGTATGCTATGGCGCTGAAAAGCGCGACGATGAGCGGCCGAACGAACATGTTGGATAGTGCGCGAAGGGCCGGAAAGGCTGTAGAAAGATGATGATAATAATAATAACAACAACAACAACAACGACAAGAAGGAGCGTGGTGGAGTATGATAGTAGTCTGAGCCAAGTACACAGGAGACAAAAACGGAAAACTACCAACAAGCGGACCAGGCTCTGATGATATGGGGGGCGGATCGACAGGTACTTCTCGAGGTCCCTGTTGCCTTGGTAGATCTGTACAGCGGAGGGCTAGTATGAACAAGTGGTAATGGCCAATCAAAGGTACCACTACCAGCTAGACGACATTCTAAGAGTCGAGAGAGTTCAGTCTAGAAGGGCAGTTTCGTTAGGGTGTGCCGCAGACGCCGACCTAGGAGATGATGCTCGTCGCAGTCTGTGGCAAGCTCCATTTCGTCTGCGGCAGTTGCATCGTGGATGTTGGTGCAGTGCAGAGAGCGAGGCCAGCTTCAGATGCGTGGCGGTGTTCTTGATTTTGCTGTTGCGACGAAGCGTGCGATCGATGGGGGCAGATGGAGGTACTTACTGGTCCGGGATTCGTCATCGGGCTAGTGCAGGGGAGATTGCACGAGCGCGCCGTGGCCGAGCGATCCGGAGATGACCAGATTGACTGCCGTGGACATGGCTTGGCCGTCATAGTGCGGGTAGTATTACTAGTAGTAGGTGCTGTGGTCGCAACTGGCAAGCGCATGGAGTGTGTTCACATGCAGTCAGTCGTGAGCGCACGCGACCTGCGATCACGGCAGCGAACAGTTCCGTTGGCATGAATAGGACTGACGATGATGCCCTTCCGCTTACGGCGTGGCTGACCAGCATCGCCTGACAAACGGCAAAACCGGGTAAGATTGCTGTCTTTACTGCTGATGTTTGTTGATGTTGCTGCTCTGAGCCTCGAGTAGCATCGCAATCGCTTGTTCTCCAGTGGACAATTTGCATGTATGGCCATGGTTGATGGTGTTTGTTGCCCTGTCACAGCTAAATGCATGCATCCGCAGAGTATACACTGTGCAAACCATCGCGTACTTATTATATCGCACGCGACTGGACACTTGCAATTCTGACACGTGAAACTCCGGCTCGCCTAAAGAAGAAGGAACCGATTCTTCTCCCCGAAATAGACGCTTTCCGCAGTGCCAAGGCCTCGAGACACACACACACACACACACACACATATACATAGCGTGAAGGCCTGAAGCTCGTGTGCCATTTCGGGTTAGCTTGGCGCTTAGAAGTTTCCGATGCATGCACATGCACTCCATACACAATAGACAGCGACATGCATGGATAGGGCCTAGATCTAGTCCGCCAGGGTGCACAGCAGCATCAGATGACGACAGTGCTTAAGAAAAATCCTACGCAGCTTCGGGCAGTAGTGTGCTGCTGGCACACACTATGCGCGCGACCGGACGATAAACTTATGATTGGATACACGTAACGAGCGGTATGGAGATGGCATATCGCAGCGACTGAAAGTCAGTGGTCTCGTGGATTTACTGTATGTAATTGCGAAGGATGGAAATGGATCGGTGGATTGTCAGTGCCTCCAATAACGTTAGGTTTGTATGAAACCTTAATCTCGCCGGTGTACTCCAGCTCCATGCGGGTGCGCGGCTGCGGCCCAGAAGACGCAGTGGAGCCAATACTCCTACCAGATTGGAGGATCTAGCACCGTTCCAAGATCGAGTAAGGCGTTGACTCTTGCTACTGTAAGGTACTTGCCACGCTTGTATCTAGCCCGCCAGCGCCGCCACTTTTCACTGATTCACCTTCTGCCTCCTATCGTCGCACTTTGCACACCACCCGATCAACGCCCGACACTCGTTTCTACGTCGTCCTCGACATCTCGCTCGCTACCTGACCACCGCTCCTCTCACCTTGCGACTTATACACCGTCGTAGTAATAATCCCTCTTCACTAACGCCATCACCATACATCGGCAATAATGTTCGGCAAAGCACTTGTAATGGGCGCGCTCGCCCTCGTGGCCGCAGCACAGTCTTCGACTCTGTCCTTCACTCACGTGCCTAACCCCATCACTGTGAGTAGACACGACACCTACGCACAACGGAGACTTGCTGGTCCGCGTGAATCGTTAACGTCCTGAGCAAAGCCTTCCATCATCGTACCAGGATCCCTCTCCAGCCGCATCGTAACTAACGTAACTTTCTTTCAGATTGGCAAAGCGCAAACCATCACGTATACCACCACCGACGACAGCGCCCCAGTCTCTATCATTCTGCGCAAAGGCGAATCGACCGACCTGAACACCATCGCGACATTGACCTCCAACGCAAAGAACGGCCAATACGTCTGGACCCCCTCCGCGTCTCTTGCAAATGGCGTTGATTACGCCCTCGAGATTGTCCAGGGTAACCAGAACAACTACTACGGCCCATTCGCCATCCAAGGTGGTAGCTCCGAGTCTAGCTCCTCGTCCCGCGCTTCGGCTTCGGCTTCAGCCTCGTCCTTGTCTTCATCCGCCTTGCACTCCGCTGCCGGATAGTAAGTCGATACAAGGATTCCGTGTGCTTCAATTCTGACTTCTTCCAGCGCAACTCTCACTGCATCCCAAAATGGCACCGCAATCACTACCGCCACCGCCTCCTACGGCACCGGTACTGCCATCATGTCCATGTCGCGCAACACCACCATGAGTCGCGCAACCCTCACCGGTAGCGGCTCTGCTTCTCAGACACGCAGCTCCCACAATCCCGCGTCGACCGACTCCGGTGCCGGCTTCCAGGGCACTCAGACTTCCTCTACTTCGGTTCCTCAGAGCACGGGTGGCGCGGCCAGTCTCATGACCACCGGCAGTAGCGCAATCGCCCTTGTATTCGGTGCCGTCGCCGCAGTCTTCTTCTTCTAAGTAAAAGTGTGCAAATGTCTCAGACATGCACATCCCAGAAGGCCAGGGGCATTCGGATCGGCGTTTCTGCTTTCCGCGTCGCAACACGCGCGCGACGAGTTTCGATCATGACGCCACATGGATTGTACGATAAAAAAATATCAAAAGATTCTGCTCTATACTTGCCCCAGCTGTAGCTGTGTTAAAGTAGTGAAAAAAGTTCTCCACGAACATCTCAGAGGTCGCCGAGCATTCCAATCCACCGATCGTCGTCTCATTAAGCTACGTGGGTCTGTGTTGCAGGAATGTGTGGATGATTGCTTGCACGCACGCGAAGGAAATCGTGGTGCTCGATCCCGACCGTCATCGCATGCTGTAGTGATACATCGGAAGATAAGATGTCGGCTTCGCCATTTTCGAAGTTGTGGCGCAAAAGCATGGCAGCACGAATTCAGGCAAAACCGGCAGCCTCTGAATTGGAACCGACGTGTTACCAAATACACTTATTGCAACAACATCAGTCTTTGTCTTTCTGATGCTATAGAGGGTTTGTTCTGCACTTAAGGAGCATACTGATATCCGCTGCCTTGTCACAGTCAACTCCATCCTGTAGACGCCCTCGCCCTCCGGTCTGCCATCCTTTCATATGTTACCTGTTGGTAGATCATTTTATCGATCTGGAAGCCCCTTCCCACTATACTCTTCTTCCTTTGAACATACTCCTCAAATCAGAAATGCAATGACTACGACCCGTCTCCTGTGACACGCGGTCCGTGCCGTACATCACGACCCATGTCAGATGCCAGAACGCCGCTATGCTTCGCCCAGCCTGCGGATGCTACAACAAAAAGACCAAATGGAATGCTCGATGACTGCCCAGGGTTCGTAGTATATCCAAAATCGTGCAGGCTGAAAATTACACCATGCCCATGGCTCGCTGTTTGTCGTAGACACCCGATCGGACGCTGCCTCTATTCGGGCTCCCATGCGATTCCGTGCTCGCGCTGGGATTTCCGTAGGGCAGGGTGGGTGGCGTCATCGGGTCGCCACCCACATGCCTAACGGAGCTCTCGTTCTGCCACGCAGTCTGTTGATGGGGATCAGTATCCACGCGAGTGACCACGGGCGCGGAAGAGGGCGGTGATGTAGCTCCGTTGTTCGCTGCAGCAATCGTAGGCTGTGCGCTATTGACGGTAGGAGCCTTGGCACGATCGCCATATCGCTTCAGTATCTCCTTCGTTGTAACATCGGCAGTGTTAGAGAAGAGCGATGAGTCATTCAAGATAACCGCCAAATCTTCAGGGACCTAGAGATCTTCTGTTAGCATATGAGTCGTGCCGAATGTTCGTTAGCATATCATACCTCGCACATCGCCTCGTTGCACTCGATCAAGCTGTGTACGGCCTCAATAGCCAGAAAGCTATCATCGACAGGAACATGGTCCTTGCCACGGTGCAGAATGTTGGGCGTGATGACAGTCGCAAGGTTGTGAATGTCCATCTTACTGCCGCTCTCCTCGTCCACGTGGCTGAAGCTGGAAACCCAGTTAAGGAATTGGAACAGCACTTCCATCGTGTCTCGATGAGATTTGGGCAACAAGCAGCAGGTGAGGTGCAGGACTCGGCGCCTCCGATCGCTGTCATCGATCTTCTGCGATGTGATCCAGAGATCATGCAATTTATGCGTGAGCAGCGGGTCTGGCAATTCGCGTAGAAACTTTTTGAGCAGCGCGGCCACTTGGACAGGATTCTCTTTCGACAGATCGACATCGACTGCACCCTCGCTGTCAATCTTCTCCTTCACGTCGTTGAGACGCTTGATGTTGCCATTCTTGCGGAACACCCCCTCAACTGACATGTCCATCGTTCGCATGGCGGATATGCATTCCTGCACTAGTGAAGGGATCTTTAGCGAACCAGGCCCGACGCCATCGGTACTTTCTTCGTAATCGCGCTCAATAATTTGCTCTAACGGAATGCCGAATATTGCTGTTTTCGGCCGTTTCTCTTTCTTCTCCTTGCCGCCAAAAGCTTTGCCAAACTTGCTCCAGAACGTGGGCCGCTTGGTTTCGATGAGGTCCAGAAGTTCCTCTTGGTTGAAGTGGCCCTCAAGGAGCGGCTCCATAGAAAGAACGGCAACATGACGCACGATGAAGTACTCGAGCGCGGTGAGCTCCGAGAAATACTTCTTCGTGCCAGGAGGCCGAGTCTCCAGACGGTCGGTGCCCTCGCCAGAGAATTCCCGAGTGTGACCATTAATCAGCTTGGGCCTTGGCTCCTGCGGCAGCATAGGTTGTCTTGCGAACCTCGAAGCATTAGGCCTTTGTTCTCTAGTCTGCTGTGCTTGCACTATTCTCGGGATATCGTCCAGTGTCATAGCATCGTTCTTACCGAACGCCAGATGATTAAGAGCTTCGCCATTGGTATCGCGGTCTTCGACAATTTGAAAAGTGCCTGTTCTTCTTCGACCATCGGCCCCATCTGCAGAGCCGGGTCGCATACCATCAGGGCCGTCGACGATTCGCGAGGTCCTAGCTTTTTTCGTCGCGTTAGAAAGGTGCTTATCCATTCGTGTGCTCCGCAAGCGCCGGATGTCTCCCATGGTGTCTTCATAGCTCTGGTCGGGTTGATTCCTTTGTGCGCCTGACCTTCCGGCATAGGAGCGTGATCTGGTATTCGAGCGAAGCAGCGGCGGCTGGCCTTCGTTCGATGGCGTGTGACCTTCTCGAGAGTCGTACCCAGCCAAGTTGGGATCATCGCTGGTGTGCGGCAATGCTCCGCTTGTGCGTAAAGTTGCCAAAAGCCTTGCATGTGCCACTCTGAGGAGGTGCACATACTGCTGAAGCCTTGTCACAGGCGCAAAGCCGCCAGCTCTGGCATCGGCAGGTGCGTGAACAGGGCACCACACACGCTGGGTTGAGTCGCTCCACCTAGCCTCGCCGGTGTCGTCGCTGAGGTCCTTGCCACATTTTGTGCAGCTCACGCACTGCGTATGCAGAACTCTGTTGTCTCGTCTGTAGCATTTATCTTCCACAGGTCTGTTGCACACAATGCAAGTATCAGCACTCTTGTCGACATAAATCGCTGTATCCGAATCTCGTTGAGTTTCTGATTGAAGACGACTGTCGAGCTTGCTGATGTCCTCCAGAAAAGTTTCCAAGCCTTCGGCGCTCTGTGTCTCGCGCTCAAGCTTTAGAGCACCAGAAAGACAAATCCTGATCATCAATTTCAGATAGTGCGCCAGTCCGGTCACAAGGGACAGCAGCTCTTGTGTGACACCCAGCCGACGGACGCCATTGTCCTGGTTCTCTGCGAGTAGCTGGAAGAACGCAACAACCTTCTTACACAGCAATTTCGCCTCTCTGCTGTAGCTGAGTCCCGGGTGAACGATGGCTTCGAAAGTTCGTACGCCGTCAGCACTCTTGTTCGGCCGAACCTGGAGCCTGTGGTCGAGGACGTCCGCAGCACCGAACAAAAGGTCGACATGGGTGATGAACTTCTTTGCTGCGACCACGCCGTCCATATATGCACCGTTACTAACGTGCAGCAACATGTCGGATATGCATGTTGCTGACCGTTCCTCAAAGGTGGACAACGTGTGCCATATCCAATGGACCTTGTACTCCACCGCCTCCTCTTCATTCTTTACGACCTGGCGCTCCGTGTCGCTGGCATCACCCTCAGTGGCTTCTCTTTCGATTCTGTATCGCTGCAGCGCGTCATCCTCTTCCGAACCCTTGACTGGCGGCGCATGTAATCGCACGTTCCAGTACTTATGAATCATATAGCACTCTGGATGCCAGTGCTGGTTTACGCCGTTCCTGAATATCTCCACGAATTGCTTCAGGATGGCCGTCTGACACCCGTTACACTTTTGGGCGAATTTCGTGGAATAGTGATAGTGGCAATAGACATTGCCCTCGTGCTCATAGTACGAGTCTTGTGCTCCAAAAACTGTCGGGCACATCGAGCACGTGAAATGCTCGATGTGGTACTTTCGGTCCAGGGCGGTAATATACGATCCTCGGAGCGCGCCTCCACAGGCATAACACAGTAAGTCGAGTCGCTTGAAGTAGTCCGTCTCGCACAAAGGATACTGGTTCGGCGGTTGATCTGGTACGGGGAAGAATTTGGACGCCACTATCTTGCCGCAATCCTGGTGCATCATGTCAGCTCATCACGTCCATAATAAGACATACAGACACAATATGAGACGATACTTACGTGACACGTGAAGCATTCCAAGTGATATGTGTCTCCCAGTGCTCGCACGAACTGACCGGTCAAGTGTCTCTGGCACTTCCCACACGTCCTGTGCTGCCCACTCGGGCGCCTACCGCTGGATTTGGACCTCTCTTTGCTCCCTCCATCGTTGGTGGCCTCCACGGAAGGCCTCGCCCGATCGTGCGGCGTAAGTGCCGATGAATGCTGGTCGTGCGGTCGATGGGGCAAATCGGATTGTCCATTCGTCAGGTGAGGATGCTCAGGCGTCGCGGATGAGTTGTGGTCATCGTAGTATGTCTGTTTCGCCGCGCCTGGCGGTCGGTCGCTGGGTGGCAGAGCCATGCCAGGGCTCCGCTAAGCGACACGGGCGCTCAATCGTGTCGCGCGCACAGTGTAGTGGCGCGCGCAAGTGCTCGATAACGGCGGCGATGTCGTGAGATGCTGTCGGTACTGGGCTATCGAGGGTTGCGGACAAGGAAATGGACCGGGCCCACGTCCGGCGTAGTCGAAGGGTGCGTGCGGCCGGGGTGTGTAGTCAGAGACGAAGAGAGCTGCTGGGATGGCGGCGAAGGGCTTCAGCAAGGGTTGGAGGGTGGTTGGTCGCTCGTCTCGATTGATCGACGGCAGTCTGCTTCTCGCCGGTCGCAGAAGTAATCAGCAAGGTGAGATGCCTTCTCACGTGGTGCTAGAACTCGGGTTGCGATCTTTAGGTGGCCAGCGAGCTTTTGGCGCTTTTGAAACACTAGATCGAATGGAACCAGGAATAGCGAGCCAATATCTGTGCAATCCCCACCTGACTCCACCACCACCACCGCCGCCGCCATACCAACAACCCGCGCACCAACGTCCATCATTATGATTGCTGCCCGCTACCGTGTACCAAGCCATGACGCCGACCTCAGCAATCTTTGAAAATACATACGTACTATCCACATCAATGCCAGCACCGGCCCAAACCATATCGTGTTATGCTGATCAGTGAGACAACGAGAAGATGGAAAGTGACTACTCATATGTTCTAGGTGCGCACGCGTGGACTCTGTCATCGTCCAATTTTAATTGCAATTTTCAATATATCCTTCAGTATTCCAATATTAAACTGCACAGGCTCCCACTGTGTTCCGCTGCAAGGCGCAAATCTAGTAATATGGTTTAAATCTATTGTTCGGTCTGCTGCTGAGAACGAGCTGATGATGATCTAGTCTGTCGCGTCTAACCAAGTAGATCCCCAAGCTGATCTACATACGCAGCAGGCACCACCTCAGCGCCTTCGACCAGGAAATCTTCCTTCTTACTCACGCCACTTAAGACCAACAGTGTGGCTCCAAGACCACCCTCAATGCCAAACTGTATGTCGGTGTTGAGCCGGTCGCCGACCATGCATGCCTTCTTGCGATCAAACTGGAACCTGCCCTCTATGGCGTCCATCATAGCCTGACTTGGCTTACCAAGTGCGAGGGGCTCCTGCCCCGTTGCTGTCACCAGCGGTGCACTTACAGAGCCAGCACCGGGAAATAACGAGCCGGCATTGGGCAATGTCGAGTCGATATTGGTCGCGAGGAACTTGGCACCATTGCGAATGTACGCAAAGCCCAGAGCGTACTTGAGGTAGCTGGGGTGGAAGTCCAGACCTGTCAATACGACGGCAACGTTTGGATCAAGCATTGACTTGTCTGCGATGCGCCTGAAGTCGTCGTCTGTGGTATCCCTTCGAAGATTCGCATCCGTACCGCCAATATATGGTACGTTCTCCGCTTGCAATTCCTGCTCGATACCAGTCTCGCCAAGGACAAAGACCTTGTTCTTCGGGGCTTGCAGCTTCATGATTCTCGCAATGTAGACTGCTGCACTGTAACTTGAGCCAAAGACTTCTTCCTGACAAGTCATCAGCAATAACGCCCGATCATGATGCGCCAACACAAACCTCGCTCGCTGTCATTCCCACTTTGTCAAACTTCTTCTTGTAGTCACTTCTGGACTTGGTGCTGTTGTTGGTGACGAAGACCAATTGTTTGCCTGCAGTATGCGCATTTAGACCTGCTCGTACGACCCGTTAATTTGGAGTCCGCACCTTTTTCGCGTAGCATGTCTATCGTCTCTGGAACTCTTGGGAAGATGTGATCTCCAGACCACAACACGCCTATCCTTCTCGTAACATTAAATCAGCATGACCAGGCGCCGGGCTACACACTGTCCCTCAACGGTCGATCGGTGGAGTGTCGAGGATAGTGGAAACGTACCATCGCAGTCGAAGAGAAACGTCTGGAGCTATGGTCAGCGCCACGAATGACAACCAAGTCATCTTTTTACATCAAATTTGTCTACGAAGGCATCAATGCCAGCTTTGTCGCCGGTCAAATATGTTGGCTGAGCCATTGGGCAGCGTGTGCTCGGTCGATTGTATTGTTTTTCAGCTGTACGCAAGGCGACGGATTTCTGAGCACTGCAGGACCCAACCTCGCTGCGGAAGTAGCGACGTCGAGTATGAATCGCTGGAAGATGTATGAAAGTTGCCGCTTGACATGTTCGCATTGGAGTGTGTTTTCGAAGTGACTGGGCAGTGGCTCCGCGGATCGGGGAGTCTGAAGTCGGTCCGAGACATTCAATTGCCGAGCTTGCGCTTGCGCTCCTGCTTTGATCAGCGGACTTATTGCCTTCTGCAGTGCAGGTACGCACGACAAGGTCACCGTCGCCGGTACAGGTCTATGCAGAGGTGGACATGCATCACAAGCCTAGAACGTGCTGGAACAGCAAACATACTTCCCCGCGAGGCCGCTGGGTATTTGTCGCTGACTCCTGTTGTGATATGAGCTTTACTAGATCGCATAGCGCAGCATCTGCTAGACTTCCAGTATGAGCGTTCGCGAAGCAAGAGGAGTATCAGACTAGCTCGGGTCAGACCTGATACGCGTAATACACGCGCGGTCGTCGACCTCATCGATAGTCGCGTGTCTACTTCAGGACAAGCTGCTTTCGAGGACTACGACGCGCTCTCATACACCTGGGGTGCACTTGGCGCCTTACAAGACCATGCTCTGCAATGAAAGTCTTCTGGAACTTACTGAGACGTTACTGGAGGTCCAGAAACAGTTTCGGAATCAGACTGAAGTGGTCACGTTGTCCATTGACCAGCTATGTATCTGCCAAAAAGGACCCAAGGAGCGCGAGCGGCAAGAGCAACCGATGAGCGGTGTATTTACCGGGCTCGCACCGCCCCAGTCTGTCTGGAAGGCAATCACGAGCCTGGCTCCCGGGCAGGAATGAGGTTGGCAGAGTGTTCACTATCCATCGTGCTAGATCCGCGCCTCCAAGGTCTGGACCCTGCCCTCCTACACAGTCGTCTTCCAGCAAGAGATCATAGAGGCTGGAAAGCGCTGGCGGCGGTCTTACGCCGACCGTGGTTCCTGCGCATTTGGCTTGTCTATTAAAAGGTCGCGCTCAGTCCTGCAGTTATCCTCGTGCAGGCTGATGATTCACTACATTAGAAAGAGCTCGAAAACATAAGTGAGCCTTCTCGAGGGCCCCCTATGACTCCAAGATGGCATTTTGACCCCACCGTGAGTGCTCGGGAGCCACCATTTTCAAGAATCAATCGCATTAGACTGCGTCACCGAAATCAATATTGTCGCGTTGATGGTCAGAAGAACCACGATCACAGTGACGCGTCTGGAGCTATGTCTGAAGCCGAGAGCAATGACTTTCAAGATCAGCAAGACCTGGATCTGCTTGAACTGTTGCTAATATCTCGCCACCTCGATGCCACAGATCCCAGACACGAGATATATGCTCTGTTGGGGTTTAGCCAGAACGACATGAATTCCGACTACGATGCCTCTCCCGAGCAAATACTTAACGACTTTGCCCTGCACACCGACGGTGAAGCCACCAGGCTTGCTCCAGCGGGTGCTCAGATGGCCAAATTAGCGTCGAGGCTGAAATAAGTTCGGAAGGCATCGACTTTGTTATCCTGCGCTGGACGGGCTAACCAGTCTCGTGATCTTGCCTTGTGGATCCCCGATTGGAGCGCCCACCTACCTCGCCAGACCGTTGTCGTTTGATCCACGTTTCAATGCAAATGGCGAGCTCACCGATGTGGATTGGGACTATCAGACGGGCTTGCATTTGTGCTGTAAGCTGTTCGACACTGTAGCAATCACTGGTACCGTGGACCTGGTACACTACTTCGTGAGTAATTCGCGATCATCGATCCACACTTGGAACAAGGGAGCGGAACGCATAGCAGGCACTCGGACCGGTTGTCCGCCTGACAGCACGACTAATGTCGATGCTTTCCAGCCGCTCAAGCACGAGCTGTTGCTTTGTGGTAGCCCTGTGATCTTCAATTGTTTATCATTGCGCATTAATGGGATGCTATATCACGGCTACTACTAGGGAGAAGCCATACACGAGCACAACGGACCTCACTGCTGGCGCAGGAGGATTCTGCTTACCGACTCCGAGATGGACCATGACAGTTTCCGTGATTCACGGCAGACATTGACACTCAGCCCAACGCGAGGACGGGTGCTTGCTGTGACATCGACTGGCCACATCTGCCTGGTACCATTCATTCCGAGAGAGGGCGATCTGCTGTGCATCATCCTGGGCGCGAGTGTGTCCTTTGTTCTCAGGTTCGATTCGCAAAATAGCTCTGCGAGCACCTTCGTCCTGATCCGCGAAGCATACATATATGTACAGGGCTGTATGAGCGGCGAGCATGTTGCAATGGGTCTGGGTCTACAGTGGAGGACATTTGCTTGCAATAACGTGTGCGCATGGAAGAACACGACGTTGGCGCCCTCGCTGGCGCAGCATAAGCTTCCGACATGACTTGGCATGACTCATGGCTGACACAGCTCCCGCCGACAGCCTTGGTTGTACTCTCTGAGGAGAGTGCAGTGCACACAGTACTGCAACATTGCAACATGGCACGACCGGGTCCCACTACGGCGCAAGCCTCTCAACAGCTTTTCCGGAGACAATGGCATGGCTTGGTAATCTGCAGCGGCACAACGCCGCTGCGTGCAGCACTCGGTAGTGTGGCCTTGCAAGCGTAAATGTACGCTACGGTACGTACGTAGTCCATATTTTTTCGTAGCGGCGTCATTGTGGATCATCTCGCGCGTGCCTGGTGCTCGGTAGACTTGCAGCTCTTCATCTTCATACTGCTGACCCTGCGTCAGTAGCCTGCCTTAGCGCGAAATCGCTGCGCTTGCCATGTTGCGTCACAAAGAGCTCAATGCCGATTTCTAATCTGGTGAAGTGAAACGCTCCAGCTTCAATACAGGTCACTTTCTATACCCTCTGACCGCTTGTTCTCTACCAATCCTGCATACACACCCAACACACTGAGCGCATTGAACTTCATCTCGGCTCCCCGATCTCAGCGACGACCTGCATCTCTACCTGCAAGCATCGATCATGTCGACCTCTCACCATAATGTCCAGGCTCGCAACGAGGGCAGCGACATCTTCGTCAACCAGCCCGCGCCCAATGTCTCCTACTTCACGCCACTGCAAGATCCTCCAGCCGGGACCGCTTTGGTGACAGATGGCCAGAAGTACGAAGATATCCCAAAGCTGTTCCGCCCGCTGCAGCTTCGCGGCCTCACGCTCCAGAACCGCACAATGCTGAGCCCACTATGCCAGTATTCTGCCGAAGATGGTCACTACACGAGGTGGCACGTAACTCACATGGGTGGCATCATACAGCGCGGTCCCGGAATATCCTGCGTAGAGGCGACAGCTGTAACGCCAGAAGGTAGGATTACGCCCGAAGACAATGGACTCTGGAAAGATAGCCAGATTGCTGGACTGAAGGAAGTCGTTGACTTTGCTCACTCCCAAAATCAGAAGATCATGATCCAGCTTGCCCATGCTGGCCGCAAGGCAACCACTGTCGCACCCTGGTTATCGTCTGGCGCCGTGGCACCAAAAGAGCTCAATGGTTGGCCTGACGACGTCTACGCTCCAAGCGCAATCGCGTGGAACGAGCACCATGCCAACCCGAAAGAAATGACACTGTCGGACATAGAGAACTTCAAAGTCGCGTTTGCGGCTGCGACAAAGCGTGCAATCAAAGCCGGATTCGATGCCATTGAGATCCATTGCGCACACGGTTACCTTCTTCATGAATTCTTGTCGCCAGTGAGTAACCAGCGGCAGGACAGGTATGGTGGTAGTTGGGAGAACCGCGTACGCTTGGCGCTTGAAGTCGTTGAGCTAGTCCGTGCCATTATTCCAAACGAGATGCCACTCTTCCTACGTATCAGTGCCACCGACTGGCTTGAAGAGAGCAAGGACATCAAGGAGTCGTGGACCGGCGACGATACCGTTAGACTGGCACCAATGCTCGCTGAGCGTGGAGTAGACTTGCTCGATGTTTCTACCGGCGGCAATCACCCGGCGCAGCATCCGCACGTGAAGCCAGCATATCAGGCTCCGTTTGCGATCAAGGTCAAAGAGGCGGTCAAGAACACAAAGATGGCGGTAGGCTCTGTAGGCTCGATTGAGAACGCAAAGTTGGCAAATGAGCTACTGGAGAAGGACAACCTGGACCTGGTGATCATCGGCCGCGGATTTCTGAAGAATCCAGGTCTTGTCTTTGCGTGGGCAGACGAGCTTGGCATCAATGTCAACATGCCCAACCAGATAAGATGGGGCTTCGGAGGACGTGGAAAGAAGTCTGGCAAGCCAGTGAGTCTAAATCTGTCTCCATGTTCTGTGCTCGTACGCTGATTCTGCAAACTTTAGGTAACGGAAATCCCCGAGCTTATTGGTAAGCTGTAGCTAAGATACTCAAGATGATCACAACGATGACAATGATGCAACGACTGCTCAGGTTAAGCGCGGCCCAGACCAAGTTGCCCAATAGCATTAGATCTATACAACAATGAATCAGACAGTGATGAGTTACTCATGTCAGGTCCAGGTGCAACAATTACAAGATTCGTCTTCCAGTGTATACCAATGCATTCCTTTTCGTCAGGGTATCATTCAAGGAAACGTTATATACAATATACAAAGTGAGTGAAACGACAGGCACTGTCAAGGCCGAAGAAATCATAATGCATAATTCTCCGTATGCAGAAACACCTCCTGCAATTCTCTTGGCCCCAACACCAACTTCTGCAAATCTGCCACAGAATCACTGACATCGACCCTCATTCCAGGTGGTCCGCAAACGAAGACACACGCCCTAGTCCCTCTCGTCCAACCCTCACTCAGCTCTTTGAGCATGAAGGGGATCTCAGGCCGTCCCCACTCCACAGACCAGCCTGAGCGCCGGGATTTCACGGCGGCAGGCATGAAGGCGAAACGCATGAGGTTCTTTTGAAACTCTGTCGGCGTTGATGGGAAGCCAAAGTCGAAGCCTTCATCCCTTTGCTGGGCTTGTGCCGGTTGCTGCATTTGAATATTCACGCCCAAGGATATTGGGCGGGAGCGACGCTTTTCGTGTAGGGTAGCATGTGGTGGCATGTGCGGTACTGATTCGGGCGCTGTGAGGTCAGGTGAGGGAGTTCTTGTTCTTTGCGGCGGTACAGACCAGGGTGTTACTGCTGGGTGCCCTTGAGAGGCTTGGCGCACTGGCTTGAGGTGTGCTTCTGGAAGTGGACGGAGTCTGTCTTCATTCTCTACCCGAAGTTCTTTCTCGATGTTCAAATCACCAGCGGCTGCTTCCTTAACTTGAGTGGAGTTGCGCTGGGAATTCAGGGAGAAGCGGTTGTTTGCGATGTTCTGGAAGACATCGTTGACTTGATCGTGGAAGACCATGCTCACCGGTCTGTTTGGTGTCTGTGCACTGACGAGCTTGCCAGTCTGCGTTTGTCGTTTGGCCGCCGTTATAAAGAATTGGCAGCTGACTGTGTCCGGTGGCGCGAACTCGCGGCAGATGCGCAGCTCTTCCTTGAACCACTCCATAGTTTCTGGTCGCTTCATCGACCAAATAAGGTGAATGTGCTTTGTTACAGCTTTGCCATCACGCATGCGTTTGATGAGATCGAGCAGATGGGAGACGACCGCTGTAATGCCGGTGCCACCAGCGATGAGTACAACGTGGTCAAACGATACCATACTCCGTCTCATACCACCATAAGGTCCGTCGATGAACGCACGATACGTCCACCAGGGTCCATGATCCAAAGCGCTGTCGAGAACCTTCTTCGTGAATCCGCCAAACGGTCTGAAAACCACAACCATGTCTCTGTACTTCTGACCATACTCTGACGGATAATCGTCACTGCATAATGATGCGATAGTGAATGGATGGTTTTGGAAGAACGATACACCGGGCATTCGAAGATACACATACTGGCCCGGCTTCCAGCGTACCTGCGTTGGTATGGTGACCTTGATCGCACCTTCCTGCAGGACAGTCACTGCAGCTTCCTCACCAACGCACAGTGACATCCTAAATGGGTTCGTCCAATTCAGATAGCACAAGCGCAAGACATAAGAAGCTAGCCAGATCGCTGTGCTAGCCCACAGATAGTTCCATGATGTAAGATAGTTATGACAATGCCAGAAAAGTAATCCCAACAAGACAATCGAGATAGGCACATGGATGACCACAAATATTTCGTAAAACCGGCGTCGAAGCGGCGAAAGAGAGTGAGCGCACAGGATCACTAGTGGTACTAGTGCAGCTATTCCAGTACCGTATATGTAGACTCCTGACTGCTGTTGCTTCAATAGCCTGTGAAAGACTTGTAGTCCACCATTATCCCAGACGGGTGTCACGTAGAACGGCACCGTGTGAATAATGCTCAGGACGAGGAATATCCATGCCAGCCATCGGTGTAGTACATTGAGTCGCTCGTGTCCGATGCCTGTTATGAGCGAGATGAAGTTCGCCTTCATGCTCAATGCAATAATCCACGGCATCAGTGCAATGGCAATCATGCCAGACCGGATAGCCAAAGGTGGGGAGCCGAACTGTATTGATTGCCAGTATAGTGGCTGGGGCAAGAAGCAATACAGGATCACGAATGTAAGTGCAGCCAAGGCCAGAAGACACACTCCAGGGCTGGGGAATACAATGGGTCTCAGCCTTTTGTGTAGTCTCATCGTTGGTATAGGGTGATAAAGCATGTATCGGACCGATGCAATCACCTTTCGGATTAGCCAGGGTGAAGATTGATCAGGAGCAGCGGCTTTGTACGGCACTGTCATTGTTGCCTCTTGAGGGAAGAACTTCCGTGTGGATCGATCTGTGCTCAGTCCGGATTGCTCATAATCATTAGCCGGCGAGGCAGGTCCGGTTACCTCCTCGACATACTCCTTGTGCTTTGCAACCCGAACTTTATCGTTCCAAAAGTGGTACCACTGGACGCCAGCAGTCATTACGAGCAGGATCACGGCGAAATAGACCCAACCTAGTGCGTACTTTCCAGAATCTCGCCATGGATCTCTAGACCCGGCCTCGATCAACCCAGGAGGGCTGCTGCGGTTATATGGTAAATCAATTCGTCTCTCGAGCTGCGAAGTGCCATCTAGCGAGGGTAGTCCTCCACCTATCGCAGGACCCCGAAGGCCTTCTATTAAGACTGTTCCGGCACGTTCCACTGGAACAGAAGGCATGTTGAAGGTCTGATCGGATTGATCTGGCTCGAAGTATCTTGTGAGCCGTGAATAGGACGGCGTCCTTGGATTCATTCCCGATCAACTCTTCGACGCTACGAGGAGCAGTATTGTTGTACAATATCCATGTGTACAGCTCGGCTTCGTAGTACGATGTGTAGTATCGCGCCCGATGTTGTGCTCCGTGTTTGCGAACTAGGTGATGCCGTAGGACTGTCTCTGCCAGGTTGAAGCCTTTACTGTGAATCGCTCTGCTGACTGGAGCAGGCCGGAGTACAAAGGAAGAGGCAAAAAGAGACCACACGCGAGATTCGGATACATAATCGTCCATGCCAGCGTATTTGCTGCATGAGCGGTTGACAGGAACGGGGCCGATGTGCAAGGGGTCCATGCATGAGACCTGCAGTATATCACCTGCCGCTAGCGTGCTCGCTACATAGCATTTGCGAGGAAAATGGTGCTTTTGAACGTCTAGAACGCAGTACGATGAAGATGCTGACGGCATATCGCTGCTTCTGGCAACCAGCTCATCCCGATGCGCGTGTCGTGGCGCAGATCAAAGGGATGTCGAGCGCTTCAGAGGTCTCGAGATTGGACAGTCTTCAGAAGTGGTAGAAAGCAAAAAGGTACAACCCGTTAAGCCACATTCACAACGCCAGTTCGAGCTCAAGCGACGGCGGAGCCCGAGCCCATGTGCAGGTGGTGGTGCTAGTAATACCTAGACAGTAGCAAGGACGTGTGCGTGAAGACGTGTACTTCATCAATAAGCACACGTGTGATTCGACTTGGCGCATGTGGTCCTGGCGAATGGGCTCCTACAGCGATGCGTGCTACTTATGAGCTAGCTTCCGACGTGCCTCTCCACCTTTTGCGCGAAGCACAGCGTGAAAGTGGAAGGCAAAGGTAGGACAGGTGAGCCAACGAGAGAGTGATGTTACGCGCTCGGCAATCTGAGCAAGAACCGAGAGTGTGGTGAAGTTGTCTCATTGGCTCAACGCTGTAAAAGCATAATTCGCGAGAGAAGCGCAGTATCGGTCCCTTTGGACAACCTTCGGGAAGATTTGTTGCATATCCAATCTGCCCACGTGAGCAACCAGACGATCGCAGATTGCGCTCGTGAACACATCGATACATTTCAAGCGTGAAAGGCTGCATAATATGCAGAATAGCTTGAGCTTCACGTGTACCGCGTTACCCAATTCCCGCAAACTGCCGATGACACGATGTGGCTTGCTCAAGAGTACTCAAGGGATATCTTAGAAGCCTGTCGCAGAGACGTTTGCTTTCGCAAATCATTCACTCCCATCCGCAAATGGATCCTCTGGCTGCACTGCTTCGTTTGGGATTTTCTCGATCATGTCGGCGACCATGCCGAGAAAGCGGCGACGATACTCTGGCGCATCGGTCGTAACAGACATGGGTCCTTTGCGATCGATTGCGTTGTATGCGTTGATAATTCCAGTCATTGCCTTGGCGTGCACTTTGTGCTTCGCCCAGAAGAAGTCCAAGACTGCAGCGCGATAGATGTACTTCCCATCTGCCGACTTGACACCGGTTCGCCAACTTGGTGGATCCGGTGGCACGAAGGGTGGTCCGTCAGGTTGGACTGCCCCGCTTCCATCATTGGATTCCGGATCTGCAGCATGAGAGTACGGAATGCGTACCAGGAAGAGCGAGTAGTCCACTGCGTTGCATCCCGATAGCAGCGCGGTGTCTTTCTCGAGCTGCAGCTCTAGATCTTCTGCGTCATCCAGCGACAGACTGATCTTGCCGTTGAAGTCGTCCGCGAGCTTACTCTTCGTGGCCTCACTAGTCAATAGGCCTCCGGCGATGTCGCGCTCTGGGTAGAAATACGACTGCGGCTTCAGGTCGAATTCCTCCCACTCGGAAGCATCAGCGTCTTTTCCATAGAGGAGATTCTCCATTACAATGTGATGCGATGGAGCTAGACCGAGCAGACTACCAACGCTCATCTGCACGCACTCCAGAAAGTCGGTTATGCGACAAAGAAGTGAAGTGTGGTTGTTCTGCATGTATTCGGCGTACGGCATCAGGAGATCTTTCTTGAAGAACGAGTGTTCAAAATGTCTTGGTATAGACTTGACGAGATAAACACCATCGGCCGTGCAGAAGAATGTACTTCCACTGTAACCCATATCTCCTGACCACACCAGTCAGCGTGAATGCATCGATGATGGAGACGCTCAGAGTGGTAGAATACCCATCGCACAGAGCCCGGTCGCTTGCGCCCCCTTTGCCAGGAAGCTGTCCCTGTATACTTCTTCATCGATGCGCCATGTTTCGCGCAGTGTCTTGAACAAGTCTTTCTGCACGCAATTGAAGTTGAGCCAGTATGCATAGAAGAATGCAGGCAGGCGCGAAAAGACGCTTTTGGGCTGGTCTTGGCTATGTAAGATCGAGTACGTGACCGAGCGCGCGATCATCTTCTGACGACGCGCCATCTTGGAGGCAGTTCCTGATTGTGGTATGTGATGAGAGCTCAGACATTATTGTTGTCGATGCCAACGAGAAGAAGCTTGGTGGAGCGGACTTTCAGGTGTAGAACTACCATGGTAATGGAAATAATGACCTCACCGTGATGACCCTCGAGCCCGCTGAAACTGGACTAGTGCTATACATGTACAGTACCTACACATCATCTCCGGCCGTCGTAGATACCGCCCACGACCATGCCGAAGGAGCGCTCAGTCAATCCAGCGCAGGCGCAGCGTAAAGCTGACAAGCAGCGCGAGATCAACAAGAACAAGAAGAATCTCCAGAACCAGCGGAATGAGAAACTTGCACGACGCAATCCCGAGCGCCTACAAAGGCAGATCGATGAGCTAAAGGAGCTCGAGACTCGCAACGTGCTGCGACCGAAAGACAAGGAGACTCTGACACAACTTGAGCGCGACCTCAAGGGCGTCAAACGAGCAAGAGCAGCGTTGGGCGACGCCGCGCCCAAATTTCCTAGCCACGAAAGAACTGAGCGAGGAGAAGCGCGAAATGCGCGAGAAGAGCAGCAGCAAAGGAGACAGCATCTTGGCAAACGACGACGAGATCAGGATGAAGCGCACAGTGACAGCGAGGACACAGATCCCGAAGTGCGAGATATTCCGATGCCACGAGACACTCCTCCGCCCATACCACGAGATGCGGATCGCAAGCCCTTCATAGATCCTCGAATTGGTCCTGATGGCCAGCGGATACCTCACGCTCTTCCATCGAAGCCTGCCGTCGTTGCGCCGCAGACTGTCTACAGCAGTGCGCCCCAGTTGCGCGATCTGAAGAAGGAAGCGACCAAGTTCGTGCCCGCAGCCGTTAGACAGAAGCAGAAACAGATCAAGGGTCAGAGTGGAAGACTGCTGGAAGCGGAAGAGATCGATCGGCTGGAGAAAGCTGGCTATTATGCTGCACAACAGGCTGCACAAGAAGGGAGTCTTGAGGCAAGGTTCGACCAGACAAGCCATGAGGTCGCTGCTGAGGCGCCTGACGTGGACATGGACGAGGAACTGAGGAAGTTCGAGCAAGAGATTGAAAGCATATACCCTGTCGACGACGAGAGGCTACCGAGGAGGACTGTGGCTGTAGAGGATGTGCAAGATGCTGGTGACTGAGCAGATGGCACTGATGCTGAATTATCAAGCCTTGTCCGTCTCCCTCCCTTATGGATCATCGCTGCGCGTGGCCGCCTGAAGCACCATATTTGCCCCTGCAGGTGACCCACTCGACCACGTTCTAACGCATCTTGATGGTACTGAAACCTTCGCTGCGGTGTTCCGGGTTTAGCAGCTTGAGGACCATTCCCTGCGATGACTCAACGCAGGCGAGCTGCTCCCGTCACCATAATGCCGCTTCTGTACATGTCCCAGGTATACCACCTCGTGCGAAGATGCGGCATAGCTAGTGCGCGCAGGTGAACTCCTGAGTGTGCCTCGGTATGGTTCAAGAACGCCACCTGCCACCTTCCATTGCTAGGTCATAGGAGCAATTTAAAGAAGTAAGAGGTATATGCCATTCAGACTAGTAAAGAAGCTCATTTATACAGTTCAGTTTCTGCACTACGATAAGTAGTCATACTTCTCACCAGCGTAGACCCTCTTTCTTGAGAAGCGGACTGCAAATCGCTTGCGTCACTCACACAATGTGTACATACCGCCATCTCCCACACCGTGCGAAGGAGGTTAGAAGTCGCCTCCGCCCATGTCGTCGCCGCCGCCAAAGTCATTGTCTTGTCCGTCTTGATAGCCCTCCTGGTATTCCTCTTGATCATGGTCTTCAACGGCGTCCATGAGGAGGGCTCCACCGACCTGTGCAAACACGTCAGCACTTATGGAGAACACTCTCTTGCAATTAAACACTCACGAGACCAGCACCAGCACCGAGAAGAGCGCCACCTCCAGCTCCCAATCCTCCATGTCGTCTCTGCGGTTGCTGCTGCATCATACCACCGCCATAACCGCCGTACTGTTGTGGTGGATATCCTGGACCCGCCGGAGGGTACTGCTGCCCGTAGCCCGCCTGAGGATACCCTTGTTGAGGATAGCCGCCACCATATCCTTGCTGCTGAGGTCTTGACGAACCACTTAGTTTCGATGTGAGCTTGCCCAGCAGTCCTCCTTTCTTCCCTCGATCCTGCTCCTGCCCGATGGGTGTGGACGACTGTCCATAGGGACTGGACGGCTGTCCATAAGGACCCGGTGCGCTCTGGCCATATGCAGGCTGCTGCTGATAGTAGCTGTCGCTTGCGCCACGACTGCCTGCGCCGGAGCCAAGCGCTCGGGCACGTTCCTCCTCTTCTTGCTGCAGACGTCGCGCATAGGCTTCGTCGTCTGCTGTGTTATGCGATGACCCACCACCAAATGGGTTGTTGCTGCCTAGCTGACCTTTCTCTGGACCGACTGGTTGACTCGTGGAGTGGTCATAGCCTGGTGGTGCGCCCGGCGGAGATCCACCTGCGGGTGCAGCGTAAACGGGCTCCGTGGGCTTCTCCCATTGCGACGCTTTCGTGTGCAGGTTGACGTAGAACCACTCGTTGTATTGCGAATTCCAAATTGCTTTCCAACCTTCGGGCACTCTGCAGTGTGTCAGCAACGAATGGAAACGCGGGGTAGTATCTGTTACTTGGGAGGGGGTGGACCGGCAGGCGGCGCGAAGTTGTCAGCCATACTGATGCTTGCCAAGGAGGAGCACGAGGTGCAGAAGTGATTATCAAGTAGACAATTAAGTTATGTTCTGTACAAAGATAATAGTGCACTTGTGCTGGACTTAATGAAAGGCGGCTGAGATAAAATACGAATGACGCTCGGCGTCATCGTCTGTGGGGCAGTAGCACGTGCATGAAACCGCGCATGGAACCGCGCATCTGATTGTGGCGCAGCCTGTATCGTGATTGTGTCACGCACTCTCACAGTGCTTGATGCCTCCAAAGGTTTATTCTAAACCCCTTCGGCGGCCTAGGACTTCGCTTTCACGAAGCCACGATTTCCCCAGTATCCAGGCCACGACTTGGGCAGCTCCTCCACCAGCCACCTAGCGATGATGCCATTGACCTCGGCGGGCTTCTCTTGAGCGACCCAGTGGCCAGCGTCTGTCAAAAGTCAGTGGTGACTCGGATCCTCATCAAATAGCACACAACGTACCAATGCTGGCCTCTGTCAACTGCGTGCAGTATTTTCTCTGCGGTTCTGCCATGCGCGAGCTGACCGTGTCGCAAATGTTGTCGAACTTGGCCTCAATGAATAACACAGGCATATGGAGATATCCATCGTTCTTCGCCTTGTCGAAAAAGTACTTGCGGTTCCTCTCGTGGTTCATATACCATGCGTCGGCTCCCCAAAAGGAAGTCTGTTTCATAGCCTCCACAAGCTTCGAGAAAGTGTCTTCATCGATACAAGTCTTCTCAATTGGCATATGCTTCCACTGCGGATCTGGCTCTGCCGGACCACCAAACCATCCGCCCTGCGAACGAACAGTAGACGTGAAGGGTGGTTTGCCTATTGATTCCGGGCTGCCTCTGAAATACACCATACGCAGAAATGCTGCAGGATCCTTGTCGAACCATTCGGTGGCTTTGTTGAAGTTCTCTCGATAAAATTGCTGATAGTCCCATTGTCCGAAAGGGTATTTGTCCTCGGGATACATCTCACGATTGATGTATTTCACCTCCTCCTCGAGCCCCTTCTCGATAATACTACAGATCGTGCAAATCAGCGATCATTTCTCCACAAAGTTGGGGCTGAGGTCTTCTTGAGATTTTGCATGGGACCATGGCCACATCTTGGTCTATGATTGATATGCTCTGACAGCTACATGGCCATGCAACATCTCAGACGAGCTCTATGGTACGGTCTTGCTTACTGGCTCGGCACTGCCATACCACAGGCGCCCAGCGTCTTTTCAGGATAATGCTCCACGAAAGACTGTTGTCGCGAATCAGTAACGGTCACCACCGAGCACCTTGAAATACTTACCCAAACAGCTCCGCAACCCCAGTCGTGACCGATCCAGACAGCTTCGTCGCGGCCAGTATGCTCGAGAAGCGCTACCATGCCGTTGTTGATTTCTTCGAGCGAGTAGTCTTCGACAATTTTCCTCGCTGATGATCTGCCGTATCCTGGAGCGTTCAGTCAACGTCGCCGCAAATGTGATACATTTGCGGACACACCTGGCATATCTGGTGCAATTGCGCGGAAACCCAGGGACGCGAACGTTTGCAGTTGATGCTTCCACGTATAAGCGATTGCCGGCCAGCCTGAAGATACATCAGCGGCTGGTTTTGACAAGCAGAACCGTTGGAATAAAGATGCTGACCATGGATGAAGATCAGTAGAGGACCTTCCTTGGGGCCTGCAGCGAGGTAAAATGTCTTCTTCTCTCCACCAGCCCAGGTGAATTCATACTCCTCAAGAGGTACCATTTCGATAGCTCGTTATGTAGCTGTGTGTTCGAATCTCACTCTGATGGTTCCTGCCAATGGACCATGTGTAACCTTGACTCGTCGATAGTACTCTATTAAGGCGGTGGGGAAATCAGCTTTATGTGATTACTGACACGCTCACGGACACTCAATACATCCGAAGAGCAGGTTTTGGTGTACAGAAATCGCCAGGCGCATTAGCTGCAGAGTATGATTGACTCTCGGGTATGCATAAAGAGGGTCGTTGTGGATCCTGCCTATGCAAGGACGGGCGCTATGTGTTCCCCTAGGCATATTGTGCTAGACTGCATGCTTCGCCAGTGAGCGACTCGCCTGTATGTTCTGCATGGTTCTAGGGAGGGTTTGAAGGACGTGCATCCGAGAGTTGATGAAATCCAAGTGGCGAGGCAGCAATGGCAAGGATCATTTGCCGATATTGTCCTCTCTCGGAGGACGGAATCGTCCCAGACGTCTTTACAGGAACGACATTCTCTTAGTCTCTGGAAGAACAATATCGAACCACTGACGCAAGCATAATCTCTGCGTGTTCTGCGTGACCGCGTTGTCATAGATATCAATTGCACTACAATTAATTATATCAAGCGCTGCTCGATTACACGCGCCACAACTGCTCCGGCTGCAACGACTTGGTGGAAAGAAATTGGAGAAGAACACAGCGATGAAGGGTATGGGAACGACTTCCGGCGCGCGACTCCGTACTGCATCTTAGTTGCAGTACAGAGCTCATACTACACCATGGCGCTGTGGAGGATCTTGGTCACAGCAGAGTCACAATGGGTAGCGCGACTCGAGATCGAAGAAGATGATTTCATTGGACAGCTTCACGCGTTCGCGGCCAAACGAACAGTCAACACTACATCGGGCAAAGATCGGAATAACACTAGCAAGTTCATGCGGAGTTTCGGGAACAGAACTATGCTTTTTAGGTTACAGTCTTATGCCAAAGGCTTCTGTGGCCACGGAACACGTCCCATTGTTGACCGGTGGTGGAGATTGATCTACGCGGTTCAACGAATCTTTGAATGCATTAAAGACCATCAACAGCGGCTGCAGTATGCAAGACCACAATCTTGACTCTCAGTGTGCACCGTGTCCATGCTGGCGTGGGCCGAGATGGAGAACCGCGCAGCCCTGCGTAAGCTCATTTCGAGAGACCTACACGTTCAATGTTATGGCCAGCTTCCCAGATCTGTCACTGTCGACGATGACGCGATCAGCATCGATAATCATGCAGCATGCTTTCGTCAGGAACGAACGTGTTTTTGGCTGTCCAAGGTCTCGTGTGACATACGAATTTCGGCAGCATCTTTTCGTCATACAATGCAACGTGCTGCAGCAGAGCGCAAGATGTTGCAGAGCTTGATTCGACGAAGACGCCAAAGCCTCTCATCCTGATATTGAGCACCCTGCTGTGCTTGAAAGAGATTACTGAGAGTTCCCAGGCATTAGATGACCAGGCTTACCCCCCAGCCCGTGTGCTATTGTCTTTTGTGCTTCTTGGCTTTCACGAGATGCGCATAGCACTCATGTTTGTGCATACTGCCGTAGTTATCAGCCCGGAATGATCAGGCGCACACGCCAAGGCAAAGAGTAGCCTGTCCAAATTACTGGCAGGGATCCAAGGCATTATTTTGCTGCGTGTCCAATGTTCGGAAACCTGAAGGACCCTGTTCTTGAATATTCTCTCGTCTACATCACGGAGATGGTTTTTGGCAAAGAGACCTGTGTCGACTGTATTTCACAGTCTCTGATTAAAGAGATATCGAATATTGGCCTTCGGCCTCACTTGATGACGTCTCGATCTGTAGCATATGCGTCTGCAAAGTCCATGCCAGATAGTTGACCTTGAATCTGATCGATTTCTTTCGAGAGATCGTCCACATTCTGGGAGAGGGCCGACACCTCGTCAAATTTGCGGCGTTTATTAGCATCGGCGATCATCTGCGAGACGAAGAACTTTTGCTCCTCGAGAACGATCAATCTGTTCTTGAGCTCGTTTTCTTCAGCCTCGAGGGCAGTGACAACAGCAGAGCTTTCGCTACTTGTGCGGCTACTTCCAGGTCTTCCTGATCCATTCGCGATCGAGTTGTACTTGATGGCCGCGAGAGCTCCTTGCGGTTTGCCATTGTTGGCGATAGGTAGGCTGCGCACACCATTTGGTGTTGCATGTTTCAATATTTTCGGCAATGATTTGAGAGGCAGCATGTGCGTATGCAAGAAGGTCAAAGCTTTGGAATAGACAGCCTTCTGTAACTGCTCCTGAGTCGCACTTGTAGTCGGTAGATCCCGTACACGTCTCGACGCCACGTCGTATTGCGTGAATGCATCTGTGAGACGCTTGCGGACCTTCGACGCCTCCGCAAGTTGCGCCGGCGAAGGAGGGTTCTCTGGATCTTGCAAGGGCCCCAGGAGGCGCTGGAACTTGGGCAGGAGGAGGCGAATACCATGCTCGAACTGCAATAAGTTCTCGTACGCACGCTGATCTAGGGTCATTGTGCTCAATTCTCTGGCGAAATCGGCTTTGCTAAATATTGTTCGCTGGCAGTCTTTGCACATTCGGACATCAACCGCCACTTTTGTGCCGTTCTTCTCTGTGATTAGATCAGCCGCTATTACTCGTTAGTGACTGGCAAGATAGGATGCCTCCTGCACTTACTGCTATCGACGTCAAGACCGACCTCGTTTGAACATGCCGTATTGGGATCTCCACAAACGACCCGTCCACAAATACGGCAGTGATGACGGCGTAGACTGTATTGGGAGAATGGTTGTTGACAAAACGGGCATTCCGATATTTTTGAATCTTCTTCCCAGGGAACAATGGCTTGCTCCAGCGCTCTGATGTGCGATTTATTGCCAGACAATGACGACCACAGCACGTCGCTCGTGCTGCGGGTGGGATCCGGCGGAGGAGGTTCTGCAAGGAGTTGTGTGAGCCTAGTCAGTCGCGTCTCGAGACGACTGGTCTCCAAGTGTTGTTTATCCACCGTCTTCCGTCTTGCACTCTTGAAGAAATCGGTGTGATCCCTTTCGAAGCCATGGTGGTCGTTGTAACCATCACGACTCTTATAGCATGTTTCGCAGACTCGACACCACAACCCCCGAATCGGCTCATGCTTAGCAGATCGAGACAGCTTCATCTGGTACATGGTGTGCTCATCACAGAAAAGCTTGCCGCAGTGCCGACAGTTGACCTGGCCACTTGCGACTCCCAACCGCTTTCCGCACAGTGGATCCGAACAATCATCGAACGCGCGTGGGCGCTGCCAATGCGCGCGTGTAACGACTTCATCGGGATCAGGAGTAGCTGGCTCCTTCAGTGCTGGCGCAGGCGAACCATCCCGTACGGCTGCCACTGCCGTCTGAATGGCTTGTATCGGTGCGGTGACATCGTTGTTCGACTCGAACACTTCTAGACCGCGCAGCTTCTGGTTTATGAGTGCCAGAGGCTGGAACTTCTTTGCCCTAGTCATCTGTTGCTTGAACCATGTTTTTGCTTCGTCCTGCTCAATTTCCTCGAGGTTGGCGTGGTTGTCGTCGATATGTCTGCTCCGCATCAGCCATGTTCATTCGCTGGCAGAGAAGGCCGTATTTCCGTACCTACCTGTTCAGCTGTAGCAAAGTGACCTTGTGTATGGTCAGTGACGTATCCTAAACCCCCTCTATACACTGACAGGCACCTACCATTTCTTCGGTGCAGATTGGACACACCATACGGTTGCTAGCTGCCGCCGCCGCCGCTGCTTGTGCCGAGCCATGTTCGTCGAGAGCGATGCGCGAAGTAAGGTCCTCGTGATCTGTCGAGATGGGAGTACTCGAAGTATGTGAGGAGAGAGATACGGAGCTTTCGGAGGGCGATAGCATGCCAGGACTACGCACTGCTTGAACCTGCTTAGGTGTCGCAGACAGAGCTGGAGACGGAGGCGCCAGGCCTTTGCCAGATCCCAGCACTCTGCCACCACCCAAGCTCCTGCGCGCTGCCATGATCTGATGTCTAAACCCAGTGCACGTGCTTAGGCAGACACCCGCAGTCCATCTTGCCTGCTTGCCTGGGGTTGCGGTCGTGTCGTGTCGTCTCGTGTTAGCTGCCTTGAGATGTCGATGAGTGAGTACATGTACTGGATGTCGAGGTGTGTAGCAGTATCGAAGGATGACGCGAATCCCGGCCGATCTTCTGGATTCTAGTGGGGCTCACGGCCCGACTTGCTGTAGTCTGTACAGCCCATGGAGACTTTCATCTTATCGTCCAAAAAGAATTCACGCATTGAGAAAGTGCTCCAGAAGTGTTCCACTTCTACAAAGATCGGCCAAAAATACGAGCAGCAAGGGGCTCGAACCCTCAACCTTTGGTGATTTCGAGATGCTGAGCAGGCCCAGAACCGAAAACCAACGCGCTACCATTGCGCCAACCACCCGCGATGAGTTTGAGTATAACCCCTCTTGATAGATTCTGATTGGCTAAAATGTGTAGCTTACAAAATATATCGCCAAAACACCTTCCCTGCAGACTACGTCAGTATAATCACTACGATGCTACTTCAGATTCGTTATAGACATACTTATCGATACCTTCTCGCCTCGTTATATCTACAGATCTACGTCTACAAACGTTGATAGATCTGACCCAGTAGCCAGCGATATGCGGAGCACTACCTGATTTGCGGAGGCGAGTACTCTGTGCTTGATACTTTGGGTCGTCGAATGATCACAGGATACGATCCTGTTGATTAACAAGCAGGATCTGTAAACGAATATGAATATTCAATTTCCCCAGCAATCAAGAGTCCAACCTGCGGTCGCATCACCCCTCACGGTAATCTTTCTCACAATAATGCAAAAGGTTCTAGAAACATCCACTTTCCATATTCGAGGTACTACGAGACTATTTCACCCATTCTGACAAGTTTCGGGTCGGTCGTAGTATGATCACCCCATTCAGCTTGCCATCCGTGTTGCAGGAGATACAGCTTCCATGCCGCGTCTTCTTCGTCTAGCTGCGGGCTGACATCTGGTACCATGAACCAAGCTATCAAGGCACCCACGACCGCGAAGCTCGAACCGATTAAGAATGTAGCTTGGTTCGCCTTGTTCTCATCTGACCAAGATGCCAATATTGCACTGAATACCTGTGTACCGATAGCCGCGCCAGCTTTGCTAAATGCAGCCACCAAGCCCATCATCTGGCCGCGAATCGACGTTGGAAAGCTCTCTGATGCTGTCAGTACGACCGTGGAGCCAGGGCCAACCTCACCCAGAGTCAGGAAGATCCCATACAGCACAACGAATAGTGGGAAGATAGACTGGATTTGTCGATTCGCTCCACCGATTATGAAGCCCAGAACAGCTTGTAAGGCGAATCCCAGGGTCATTGTCTGTCGTCTACCAATTCTGTCGCTCAAATAGCCGCCGATGAACGGACCAGGGATGTAGAAGCAGTTGATCACAACACCCCAGCCCAAATTCTTGACGAGGCTGTCGGAAGCATTGACTCTTGTTGTGATGGTGCTGGAGAAGATGCCAAACGGTATACTGATATAGTTATATAAGAACCAAGTAGCGGAACAACCGAAAAGTGCTCTCCAGTACCTTCTGATAGCGAGCCAGTATGGAACTTTTTGCTTTCGCATCGCAGAGTTTCGGTAGGCACTTGAAACAGCCATTCGCATCCGGAACCAGAAGATCGATAGAGGTGGGATCATGCCCAGCGCGAAAGATGTTCGCCAGACAATATGGTAATTTTTGACTTCTTGATGCGTGCAAAGCAAAAGTAGTAATGGCACAACTCCACCCCAGACATATCCTAACGAGGAGGAGAGATCCGCCAGTATGGCGAACATAAAGCCTCGATGCTTTCTATAGCCTGTAGTCTCGTCCGTTGCCTCTACAGCGCCGGCGCCGCTGACAGGATACTCACCTCCTGCGCCGACTCCAGCTATGCCACGAGATATCACGAGCATCCACATAAGCCCTTTCGGACTGTCTCCAGATGCAGCAGCGGAAAGTGCTATTCCGATGACCAGTAGAACCGTAGTCGCCACGGCACCACTCTTTCGGCCGATCTGATCCACAATGCCGCCAAAGAACAACATGCCCACAATCATTCCAATGAGGAACGCATTGCTTAGCCTGCTGTACATCGTGTCTGTCAAGATCTCGGGATATAGTACGGCTAGTAGCAGCTCCACATTGCCGATGACAGCAGCATTGCTTGGATCAGGATCAGCTCAGAGTGTGACTTGCTCTTCGGACACGACTTACTAGCCATCGCTACCAATCGCAAGGCCAGAGTACAAGACCATGAGCCATACGCTCAGCTTACTGTACTTGGGCGTATCGGTATCGCCTGCCTCGGAGATGATGTTATCGGCCATGATGCTGCTGTCCTCGTTGGTCTTCTTCACATCTTTCCCATAACATGAATTCGCGATGCCAATCTCTTCATTGGCAGCCATGGTGCTATGCTATGCTATGCCTCAAAGACTCGGACCTTATATGCGAAAGGATTACTATTATCATGCTGCCGGTCACGGCCTGGAGGTGTTCAATCGTAGTGTTTCATCTTGGCCAGATAGGCGAATGCATTACGCGGGCAACATCGGCGCATGAGCGTAGCACTTTTGCTGGCGTCGCTAAGGCCCTTCGCCAGTCCAAAGAATCATGGCCCGGGCACCATAGTAACCGCCGCATTCTTTGCGTGTGATCGGCATAACGGGCGATATACATTTGCGAAATTGCATGAGTTAAGGGATAAAGAGATAGATGTTGACGAGCGTGGAGCCGATGTTGTGCTTCTCGTGGCGTCGAATTTCTTCCCATTCTGTGCTCATAATGCATCCCGACAAGTACAGCAGGTTTGGGACTATCTGACATGCGTTATGCGTCTATAGCGCGATGCAGCGAGAAGGTCGACGACGAAGACACTCCTTCGCAGGCCGTCACCAGAGGCGCTGATGTGGTCGAAGCATTGTGAGCAACAGATATCATCCAGATCTGGCAGGCGTGGGAACAGTCGTTATACTGCATGACATGGTAGATGATCGAAGGAGAATACAAGCACCCCCCAATGCGCTCCCCATCTGGCAGCGCAAGGTAGCACGTCCATGAGCTTGCATCTTGCTCGTGAAATAGATTGTCCCTAGGCCAGACACATAGATCCAGTCATCATTGTCTTCCTTCCAACAGAATCGCACCCCGTGCTCACAAGCGGAACTTCTGCCTGAATCTCAACATCAACTTCACATGGAAGCAAATTTCCTCGTCCGGCGAAACATCGACGATTACACCGCGATTCGTGGTGCCATTTCTCCGTGCTTCAAGCGCACTCTGTCTGAATTCGACGAAGCGCATCGCTCGTCACTCCATAAGATTCGCGGATCCTAATACAGTCTAGGTCGAAGATAGAATTGGCCCAGCATCGATGACAAATTATTGCACAGGCTGAAACCTCTTCTTCGTCAACGTTCCAATAACGTGAGGCATCGTATCGTATGGGCCCTCGTTATCGCCTGGCCTCAAGTTCACTTCTTCCCAATCACCAGCCTGCAACAGCCACTCGTCAGTGGGACGATCGATCGTGCAGCCATTGAGCAGATGTGGCCAAATAATGTTGATAAGCTCTGTACAAACAGGTCAGCATACGCACATCAAACTCCGGCACCCCGAATGATCCCGCTTACTCTGCCAGTATGCGACGAAGTGGCCAGTGTACTTCGTCTTGATATGCTCAAACACCAACCATTTGCCTCCCGGCTTCAGCAGCGGGTATAGCTCCCTGATGATAAGCTCGGGAGTCGGTATACTGCAAAGACACTGCACGGTAATGATAGTATCAATCGATCCCTGCTGAATTCCTCCCTTGGTATTCAGCTCCTCAGCACCGCAACCTATGACTTCGTAGATTTTGCCCAGGCCAGCCTTCTCCGCGTTTTCGCGCAGTGCAGGATGCATTGAGAGATTCGGCTCTACACCGTAGATCTTAGTGATCTGTGGATTATCTGCTCGTGTAAAGAGGTACAGCCATTGACCGGTTCCTGGGCCAATATCGAGGCAAACACCTTTGGCACTATGGCGTAGCAGCGGCATCACGGCGGGCGCTGCATTCTCGCGAGATCGTGGTCCAAACCACGCCCAGAAGCGACCGAAATGTTCATCCTTGAAGGCATCGACGTTGAGTAGCGTGCTGATTTTGAGCGAAAGAACGAGACTGATGATCGTGGGAACGATGTAGTACGCTGAGTAGCTCATGAGCAGAAGTGGTCGAAGCAAGTTGAACGGTCCGGCCGGCTCGCCCGCAGTTTTGGTTGCAGAAGGTGGCATCGTGAAGCAATGTGTTACTCAGCCAATGTGAGGCTGTCAGGTAGAGTAATTGATCTCAGAGCGAAGGGGGATCGAACTGAAACTATTCTACTCAACGAATCCAGCGGTGTGTTTGCAGGCATTCGCGTTCGCGATGGCGAATGCCTGCTATCAGGATTGTGCGCTACGTTGACCCCACTCAGGGCAAGCTCCAATGAGCCGAACCGCAAAGCAAGAGTGAAGCTGTTATTTAATATGTCTGCGACACAGCTCGCTGAGTACAATATGAGCATCTTCTTTCAGTTCACTCCGCCTTCACACTGGCAATGAAAATCTGCGCTATAAAATCAGGATGGAGCGGCTGAGTCGAAAAGGCTTCTTGTTGTCAAAAGTTCACCCTAGGACTGTGGGATCCGCTGCATTCAAACGATTCGTGCAAAATGAAACTCGTTCTCACGGGTAGTCTCGAGTCGCACCATAGCAGACTCATGCCGAGGTACTTGGCGGCACCTGTAAACAAACATAGACGGGAGGAACCTCTGTACGTCAAGTCGATGCCTTCTACGTGCCATTGAAGCGTTCTTTTATGATTGAAGACCGATCTTCAGCTCGTTGCCGATCGAGGTCTTCGTGCTGCAAGCGGAAGTGGTGACGTGGAGAAGCAATCTTGCAAATTTCGCCGTCATACATCGTCGTAATGGTCGTAGGTAGAAGGTCCGACCAACTGTACCAAGTACGCGTGCTGTGATTTGTTGCTGCTAATTCCTCCCATACACGCAAAGCGGTCAATGGCCCTCCACAAAGACACAGCAGCCTCAACTCCGACATCGCCTTCCAGTGTGACATCTACTTCAGCTTCTTCTTTGGGCGGAGCTGGTTGGTGTGACCGCACTTCTTTTTGCGGCAGTTGGTGGCACGCGGTGGCAGGCGAGCCTGAAAGTGTTAGTACATGTCCTCCAGGGGCTCCGACAACGGCATTCTTACGTAGCACTTCCGGCAAATCATCTTATCGCAGTTGTACTTGGACGCAAGAGCCTTGAGAGATGGCTCAATGATGCCTCCACGGAGACGGAGAACCAAGTGGAGAGTGGACTCCTGTGGGATGTGTCAGTCATCCGCTTATTCCTCACATTGCGGTGTGTCCATCTCATGCGCACCTTTTGGATGTTGTAGTCAGACAGAGTGCGGCCGTCCTCCAGTTGCTTTCCGGCGAAAATCAAACGTTGCTGGTCCGGGGGAATACCCTCCTTGTCCTGAATCTTGCTCTTAACATTGTCGATGGTGTCGCTCGACTCGACCTCGAGGGTGATGGTCTTGCCCGTGAGGGTCTTTACGAAGCTAGATGAGGTTTGCGTCAGTCTTGACGACTCGATGTCGACGCTTCGGCGAATCGGTCTTACATCTGCATCTTGGCGGAGATGGTTTGGCGTCTTCGATATAATGTGATCGGCGAGATGCAGTCGTTGTTGAGGATAATGATGCGAATAATGGGTGCTCGCGCCAAGAAGACGCTAGCGGGTAAAGCCGCATCCGCAATGACGCTGGTACGAAAAACGAGGTCTGGATGCTTCACGTCAGCCAAAATATAGAAGACGTGAAGCTTGTCGACCTGGACAAGTCATAGAGAAGTAGCTCGTGCGTCTCTTCGACCACATGGTGACGACTAAGCGAGAATTATGGAATATATCTTCCTCCAGCATCTACTCAAGAAGGCAAGACTGCACGCCTAGTTCAGCTCGCATAAAAACCGACGCCATAAATGATCTTTGATCTTGGTCAAATGCACGAAACGTCACCAAAATTTCATTCGGGTATTCAGATGGGCAGATCAGCGTCGCATACGTTAGCCTTGATGAGCGGTTTTTGGATCTCTGATCAAAGTTTCGGTGATACCACCTCCCTCACAAATGGATCGCAGTACAGAACAACACCGAGAGATTCGTTCTCTGACCATATCAGTATATGCGGTGACAGTGTTTTAGACTGGATGACGCTGTTGTCCACGTTAGCAGCAGGGGTTTCTACAACTTGGACGGCGTCAAAGAAGCTCGAGTTCCATCAAGCACTTCCGGTGCGCAATCCAGTCTTTCACCACACAGCACTTAGGATTAGAGAGCCATGCAGGCTCTCTACGTTTGTGAGCAGTCAAACACTGTTGTCCGTGACCCAATCTTGATATTGCTTACTAGTTGGGAAAGTATTTGCTTGACTCTGCAGAGCCAGATCCTCAGCTTGAGGATCGGATTTTCTGATGACTAGCAGAGCCGTACTTTACGCATATAATACAACAATATTCTGCTCCTTAGTCTTAGAATCCCCAAGAAATCGAATACATCCAGCAAAATCAGTCATAACAAGACAACAAGATAACACAACATGGTCTACACTGCTACGATGCCCACACCTGTCGACCATGCGCAGCCGCTCAACAAAATCAACGACAACCACCGCAGCCTGGGGCACGAGCTCGCTGATGCGCGCTCGATCCTGGATCCTGCACAGTTCACCGACAAGACCGAGTTAACCAGGGAAGTACCAGGTCTCCGCGAAGAGATCAAGCAGATGGATCTTGCACGATGTCACGCACTGCTTGATTGTCGCGATGCTTGGAGAGAACACCTTGATGCCCGCAAGGAGATGGCCGTGCTCAGGAATGAACTCAACGACGAGCGCAAGCAACGCACGGCTGCAGAGATGAGCCGAGAAGCTGCAGAGGAGTGCGCCTCCAGACTTTGTGCCCAACTCGCATTGGAGCAGGGAAAAGTTGCTGACCTAGAGGAGAGGTAAGTGATGAACTATATAGTACCTCCTGATATGAGTGCCCGCGGGTGATTAGATGCGTTCCACTCCCACATCTAGCAGGCGCTCATACAAGATGAAGTGGTACCGTTCGAAGCGTAGGAATTGAGGCGAGCGCGTCACTGTGCGCGCAGCCCAATGCTGATGCGCACAGCCTGTGCCAGGAGCGTGTACTTAATGATCGTTGGCTAATACTCGTTGCTCGTGTAGGCTTCGCGCAAAAGATGATGAAACAATCAACTTAAAATGCACTCTAAACTCCATACAGTGGCGAGCAGAGACGAGCACTGCAGCATTGCGCCATAGCGAGCAACAGGCCATCGAGCAACGGCGCACAATCTCAAGACTGGAAGACGAAGACAACCGATCATTCAACACGATCAAAGCACAAGGAGCCGAACTAGTCGCTCAGCGCCGTAGAAATGATCAACTCACGATCTATGCGGACGATCTCGAGCGCTCATGTAGGAGATTTGCCCGTCAAATCGTACAGCTCGAAGGAGCTCTCAAGCACGAAGAACAAGCCAATCGGGTGCTCGAGCGAGCTGGAAATGCACTTCAACAACGCAATAGAGATTTGGAATCCGAGGTTGCTGGTTGGGGCTGCGTTGCGGATGATGATGTCGTCGAAGCAATGATCGAAGAAGGTGCGCAAGACGGCGAGCTCGTGGACCATGTCGTTGCAGAGTACATCGAATATGCCGATGCGTCTACTCTGGCGGCCATTTTTGATACAGACGCTGATTGGGAAGAAAATCTTGCTGGTGTAAGTGATCTTGCAAACATGGATGATGATTCGGACGACGAGGTCGAGGAAGAGCCGTGGTACGATTGCGATGCCCTCGACTGAGGCAAGTGGTGATATAGATGCACGCTTTCCTTGCCATCAGATGCTATTACGTACGTACTTATCCAGCTGCTACATACCAGACTCCGCCCGAGCGGTCAATGCATTCCGCGCAGTTATGGAAATGTTTGTCTTCCAGGTGGTCAAATTATGAGAACCGCGCTGCGCCCCTGCTCGCGAGAGCAATACCTATTCTAAAAACTATACGGATGATCCGGAACGCGATAAAGCTTCCCTTCATAAGCAAGCTATCTGCGCTCGCGCCACTGCTTTCCACCTCTGTCTCTTCTTGCCCACTATCGTGTGCCCAGTCTACAAGATCGAGTTTGCCTTGCCCATCATAGCGACGTCTTTCAGAGTTTCGATGCGCAGCTCGCTAGACGGCTCTCTGGTCAGTAGTGTCGTCGTTGGTGTTGGTAAGCTGGCGGAAGAGGCTGTCGATGAAGCACCGGGAGTGCTGGAGACTAGGTACGGCAAGCTGCTGTTCGAGTTTTCTGGCGTGAGCTTGTCGGCATAACGGACGGAGAAGAAACCCTGCATATACTGTTAGCCGAGAATATCATAGATTAATCGCACTTCTACATATACGAACATGATTCATGTCTCTTTGACCGTCATCGAAGCCACGATCATATGCACAGCCAGAATGACGGCTCCAGACTGGACATTGTCCAGCACCCGGGCACGGGTATAATTCAGAACCATCGAGATGCTCTGAAATTGTGTCGCTTATTGAGGTCCGAGTCCAATCAACGGAGATCTCATCATCAGCATCGTCCGTTCCATGATGCTGCTGCTCAGCGCCTGGTAGAGTGCCGAAGCTGTCTTGGAGAGGCGTTGGACATGTGCTCAGGCCTATTGTGAGAGCGGTGTCACGGTCGACAATGCGAGGATGCCCCTCGGTGGGAAAAGTTGGTACGGCGTTGAAGCTGGAGAACATTCTGTCCTGAAAGAATGGTCGGCAGGTGTGGCAGACCTGGAAGTTGCACGCCGGCTTCTTCCTCATCCTCCTCATCATCTTGCTATCAGATCTCGCCGGATTATCACTCCCTTCCGAGACTTCAGCTGGAGCAGCTGAAATGTCATTCGAGCCCGTTGACACAGATATGCCAGCAGAAGCTATCACCTTCGAAGTCTGATCGATCACGGCGTTAATTGCGCAGTTCTCGGCCAGGACAGACTCGTGCTTCTTGATCGTGCTGATGACCATCTCGCGTTGCGCAAGGAGCTTGTCGACCTGGTCTATATCATAGGCGCCGGTACGAATACCACTGATGACAGAAGCACTCATCCTGAGATATTCGGCAAGGTGAGCTTTGGCTTCAAAGTAGTCGCACTCGCGAGGGTCCACTACCGGCATGGTATCGATGTCAGGCAGAGTCTCTCTCTGGCCCGGCTGGTGATCCTGTTGGCAAACATAGAGCCAGCCCAAGTCTGGGTTTCTGCCACACATTCCACAGGTCCCCTCCCCATAAATACGGATCATGCTGATGTGAGTGCATTGTGGACGCCGGAGCGTCGTGGTGAAGTGCCGCACTGGTCTGGATACGGTCGGAACGGCTGCAGTCGTCTACTGAATAATCAGTCGTGAATTACGTGCACGATGGAAGTATAAGGAGTAATGTGAGTGTGGCGAAGTGTCTCAGGCGCAGGATGCTGAGGGTGTGTCGCGGTACCTACCGGTGGCGTAGCTGCGGCGGACATGATTGTCGCGAGGTTCGGAGAACTGGCATTGGTTCGAGGTGTCGATTGATAGAAGGGATTTGATGGCTTCGTGTCGGTAGTTCTCGGCTTGGCAGCTTCTGGTTGTGCTGGTAGTGGAAGCGTGGCCATGTCGCGGGCGCTGTGAAGAAAGTGGCGACGTCTAGTAGAGAAAGAGAGGAGGGAGAGAAAAGAATTGGGTGAGGATGATCTTGTTACTCGCACAGTCGGTTTGCGTGTCGTGATCGCCGTAGAAATGGCCTGTGGTTTGCGATGGAAGCTATTCGGCCGCTGCGATGAATTCTCATGGTAGTCGATGTTTGTTACATTTACGATGCTTCTCATTCGACTGGTGCAGCCGTGAACGCGACTGCCTCACCTACAGCATGCAGGAGCAGAAGCGGAAGTAGCGAGCATCGGATGGGATTCTCCTTCTCAAGCTGCATGAAGCATCTGATCTGTATGGAAGGTACGTGAGGTAGCCGTTTGCCTCTGTGCTACCTACCGTGTGACTCCACCTGGCATGTGCCTGTCTCAACTCGAATGTGGCGTTCAGCCTGAACTCCAGCATCGTCGCAGCCACTCTACTCATCTCGAAGACGCTCAGCTCAGCTCAGCTCAGCTCAGCTCAGCTACGAAGTCCCCTACCACCTCTGCCATCCGTCTCCGTAGCTCTCATCTCTAGTGCTTGCTTTTCTGCTGGTGAAAGGCTCCCGCCAGCTTGGTCATCCCACCGCGGTGGGTCCACAAACCAAAAGGTGCACGATGTGTACAGGTGAGAGCGCCGCAGCACAAGGAATTGCTCAGATGGGCTGGATGCTTCATGCTATACTCGATATTGGATATTATTGGCAGATGATGAGAGGGAAGGCAGTACTGGTAGCTAGTAAGTGCCGAAGGATTACTAGAAGATTAGATCCGGGCCGCGGATATCGGATGTCGCCGCTGCAGCAACAGGGCCCTGTCAACACAACGGTGCGACGCTCTGCTCTCGAACGTCCTCCATCTCTTCTACTCGTCGCATATCTCCAACCTACTACCTTTCGACCACTGCGAGAACGCGCCATTGGATAGCACAACGCGATCTGCACGTGTCGAAAGTACTTCTTCACCTCTTGCGCATAGTCAGACGCGCTGCTGCGAGCAGCCAGTCTCCACCTGATAAGCGATGTCGCAAGTCAAGTTCGAGCAGAAGGAGACGATCCGGACCACGACAGGCAGTGGAAGTGGGCGTAAAGAGGACATTGCACATCAGGTCGGCGATGCTCTCACCAAAGGTGCCGGTCCCAATGGATACCTTGCTGTAAGCCTACGCCGACGAAATGTGTTGGGCATACAGTTGCTGACCACGATGGTAGTGGTATCTCCAGAAGCTGCAAGAAGATCCCTTGCGCACCAAGATGATCACGTCTGGAACACTGGCTGGTCTGCAAGAGTTCCTCGCTTCATGGATAGCCAAAGATCGCAGCAAGCATGGTCACTACTTCACGAGTCGCGTACCGAAGATGGCTATCTATGGAGCCTTCATCAGCGCACCACTTGGACACGTCATGATCTCTATCCTTCAAAGATTGTTTGCGGGCAGGACAAGCTTGAAAGCGAAAATCATGCAGATCGTCGTGTCTAATCTGATTGTATGCCTTCACCGCGTTCACGATCTTCATGTTTGGGCTGACTGTATCTGCAGATCTCACCGATTCAAAACGCGGTCTACCTCACGTCGATGGCCGTCATCGCTGGTGCCCGCACTTTCCATCAGATCCGCGCAACTGTCCGTGCTGGTTTTATGCCAGTCATGAAGGTATCATGGGTCACCTCGCCGTTGGCACTTGCCTTCGCCCAGGCGTTCCTTCCCAACGAAGTCTGGGTGCCTTGGTTCAACTTGGTCGGTTTCGTGATTGGCACATACATCAACGCACATACCAAGAAGAAGAGACTGCAAGCTCTAAGGAGGAAATATCAAGACAGTGGCAGGGACAGTGGCCGGACAGTGGACGGTCGCGAAGGGCGCAGTGATTTCGGTGGAAGCAGGCCCGGACCAGGAGGCGCGTATTAGGTGTTGGGCGAGGAAGGAGCGGTGAGAAGTGTGTTTATCGGAAAGAGCAGCTGAACTGGACATACCATTAACGAGGAATCGCGGAGTGCCAATGAACTTAATAGCATGCATGCAGCAATCACTTTCACCATCATCCCAGGCGCTATGTCATCTCCCAGCAAACGAGCATCGTTGACGCCGCGTCCTTTAGTCACGCGAGCATTTAGGCACATCCCATCGTTACTGGACCACCCACTCGGCAACACTTGTGGTGACGAATTTGCGTCGTACATACTTGGAAAGTAACGAGCCCAAAGCTGCAGATCCGCTGCCACGGCGCTTGTTTGCGCATTTGTGCCACGAGGCTCTGTCCGAATTTCGCGGGTCCGCAAGCATTACTCTTCCGCCTCAACGTTTCGCGCGATCCTCGTGATCTCCATCACAATCATTTGACACTCCGGCGGCAACCCCTGACGATTACGCAGATTGTCTGCACGTCTTCTTCACAATCTCGCGTCTCCTCAGACGTTGTTCTGCACGCAACAAGCCGCTATCGTACAACGTTCGACAAGCACCTGTCGTATACGCCACGTTACACGATCATCATCTTGTGGTAGTGCGAGGTGTGTAGTATGAGGTCCTGACTGGCTAATAGCCTTGCAAATGGCTCCAAGGTGCAAATGTGACAAGTTAGCTTGCTTATAAGGCTTATTGTCTCTATTGAGCCTCTTGCAGCTCAGCTGTGCTCGTTCGCGGACGTCCTGCGACACTATCTGCGGCCAGCATCGATGGCCTGGAACGGGTTCCTTTACAATGTGCCCGCCTTCCCCACGCCCATTCCTGGTCAAGATACCTATTATTCCCCAGGTTGCGGCGCTCACCACGGGACGCCGTTCGATCTTCTTCGAACGCATCATCGGCACGATAGCGCAGACCATGGGCCTGGTGTACTACAAGACCGGAACCTGGAACGCTGCGGTGACCTTGGCTGGACACTGGATTACGCGACGGCATGGCTGTACAGGCACCTGGTAGGGAGTCAGCCAAACGTGATCGAGGCCATTGATGAGGTGCGCGAGTTATGCCCTGTACTGAATTATTTGACGCCATTCTATATCTTCGATTACCTTGATCACAGGATCTTCGATCGCAAGCTCCACCAGATGGTCTATCTTTTTTGGAACAGGCGAGCGAGTTGCATTACCGGTACAACTTACACACCCAGAGCCATTGGCGTCCCTCGCATCGCCATTGAGCTCAATGCGACGCCTTTCATGGAACAGCACGTAGATATAGAGGACTTTTTGGACGCACTGATTCACCAGATGATACATGCCTTCTTTCTGGTCTGCTGTGGTACTCAGAAGAAGACCGAGAAACCAGACGGTCGGCTCATGGATGGCATACACTTTGGAGTCATTCTGATGACTATTAGAGACATCTCGAAGCACTGCAGACATGGCCAGCTAAGGCTCATATTCCATGCTATGAAGCGTCAGGACCTTGATAGCGGTGGTCCGTTGTCGAGACCCACACCAACCCCCTATGGCGCCATTGTTCCGAGGGCTATGGCAAGGCAGACATTCATTGCTGTCAATCCACAGGGTGGAATGGTCGGGCCAGCACCTGTCGATGGGCAGACCCATTGCCTTCACGATAACAGAAAGATCAGGCCGGAACAAATTCACAATTGGCAGGTTGCAGAATACTCGAAGGCACTAGATCTCGGACTCGAAGCCAAAGGCGACAAGATCTGGGACTGGGATAAGAGCGGCTTGCTCGTTGAGCTTGACCGAGTCAAAGTCGAGCCGTCCTCGACCTTCGCTGAACTGATCTGGGACGAGAAGCGGGTCATGGTCCCGCGCAAGAAAGCGCTCGACTTCCCAAGCATCGTCAAGCCTTTGAAAAAGCACGACTTGTACGAGCTCGAAATGCCAAGATGCGACCTCGATACCTTCTCCTGCATCTTCGACTTCATCAACAAACCAGGACACTATCGCCTACGCGACCCCGCAGATGCCCTGATGAACAACGCCGATGCGGTGAGGAATGCCCCGGAGGCTCCAATACTCATACAAGAACATGAAGGCGAACGTGCCCTGGAGATCCATATGAAGAAGAATGCCCCGATCATGGTGCACCTCAAAGTGTTCCATGCCGCAGAGGAGATCAAGTTCGAGGAACTGATGCAATATTCTTTACGCAGGCTGTACCAGGAGCCCGTGATGACCGAAGACCCCATCGTCGCCTTGAAAGCCCTCTACAAAGTCCACCCTGATCAAATTAACCACAAACCAGGACCCATCAATGCCGAACTGCACAGGTGGGCACGCAAATTCTTGACGCGAGAAGACGATATGTTCGGCACCGGCATCAGCAACATTGACAAGTTGCTACTTTGGGACTATCAGCAAGAGTTCAAGGAGCTGTACCACAAATGCGCCGCTTTCCAGGACGATGTCAAGATTGCAGGCACAATACGCTACGCAGGCGGAGAAGTTGACCCGTGCGATCCGGCTTCGTCGACCGTTGGCAGACGTCCGCTTGGTGCGGGTGTACTGACTCTTGGGCCAGAGATGGCAATGAGGCCTGCTTTGGGCACACACCAGCGACTGGCACTGATGCCAGGCATCCAAGGCGGCAATGGATTGCCTCGAGCCCATCAGGGTCAGATGTTGTTCGCTCCGCGTGTCAGAGCTCCGATTGGTGTAGGCTTCGGCGGACTTGCGATTTAACGGAGGGTTGGTTGCATTGCAGCGGCAGCAGATAGCATCAAAACATACAGCATAAGTGGGATGACGGAGCATATGTCCACGGCCGGCATGAGTAAGCTTCACCGCGGAGTATATAGAAAGCTAATAACATGTGTAGATGTACAGCAAAGATACTTGTGGTGCATTCGGTGTTTGCAATCAATATCACTCGTCGTGTTCACGAAAGCGTAACCATATAAATGCGCGATTCTCAATTCTAACGCGGGTAGGTATTGTGTTTCACATTCATCATAATTGCGTTCTGCTACTGCAAGGGTATCCATGATATGTATCGTCAAAGCACACCTAGTTTCGCGTTACAAACTCCCGGCAAAGTTTCCGAGAAGGTTCATAAATAATCCTCCCGTTGATCTACTCCTTGTTCTTCATGGGCTCATCATCACTACTCCGACCTAAGGACGCATCTTCGTTGAGATCTGCTTCGACGACGGGACCGGTGTAGAACTTCCTTCCACCGATGAACCAGTACAACGCAGCGAAAGCCAGGATGCCCGCCAAATACACAATAGCATAGTTCATGTTCTCCGCGGTGACTGGACGAATCGTCGGCATGATGAAGATGATGGTGACGAAGAATGTCCAGATACATGCCCAAGCACTAACAAATGGTCCTGCCTTGCCAAGATTCCATGGGCCAGGCTGGAAATTGCCGAAGATGAGTCGGCAGAAGATCGGAATGCAGTAGCTCCAGTCCAAGGCAATGGCGGTCACGTTAAAGACGCCGAGAATAGCCGTATAGGAGCCCAGGCCGATCAGGTTGATGGCGATGCACCAGAAGACGGAGATCCAGACAGCGAGGATAGGAGTGCCGGTTAGCGGCAGAATCTTGATCCATAGGTTCGGGAACGGAAGAAGACGGTCGCGTGAGAAGGCAAAGACCGTCCGTCCGAGAGACTGCATGGCAGTAAATGTCACGAACTTGATAATGATAAATGCGCAAACCGTGAAGACGATGCCACCAGCCTTTCCGAGGACATTATAGAAGATCTGGGCCACTGGCTGTTCGATTGGCGAAGCAAGAATGTCCGCTGGGTCACCCATAACGAAGCACAGTACAATGTTGAAGAGCCAGCCAGCAACATATGTGAACAGCATAGCCATGGAGATGGCCCACGGTGCCTTGATCTCAGGATCTCTAATCTCCTCGGTGATATGAGCTGTTGCATCGTAGTCTGTCATAGTCCAGGAAACGCTCAGGAAGCCGAATAGAAAAGACCAGCCATTCGGAGTCCAGCCAGAGACGTTATCGACATTTGTGAAGACGTATGTTGCATCATGCTTCGGCGTACCGTTGCTGGGCTGAGCCATTGCGAGCAATGCGATGCAACAAGTTACGAGGACGAGGACGTGGAAGATGACATATGATTTTGTCATCTTTTCCATCCACCAAGTACTGAGAGAATTGACCAGCCCCGTGAGGACAGTAAGACCGGCCATGACACCGACTGTTTGGCCGACTGTTGGTGTGTAGCTGAAGTCCGAGCCGATTGACACTGCGGCGAGAAGAAGAGCAGCAGCGCCCCATTCCGACGAAGCAACACCGGCAATCTGACCAAGGATGTTCAGCCAGCCGGTAACCCACGAGATGGATGGCACCCACTCTTTAGGCGCAAGACGAGAAACTGTGTAGTACTGTTTTCAGAGGGTAAGCGTCTGCAGAATGCAAAGATATCGTGCTACTTACAAGACCACCGCACGTTGGATATGCAGACACAAGCTCACTGACAGCACAAGCGATGCACATGCAGCCGGACCCCGAAATCAGCCAACACCAGACAGCGGACGCGCTGCCACCTGCCGTGAGCGGGTAGGAGAAGGTCGTGGCTACGGTCGAGAATAGACCGGAGATACTGACGGCGAAGGAGAAGGTCGAGAGATATCCGAATTCACGCTTGAACACCGGCTTGTATCCAAACTCTGCCGCCAATGCTCGATCGGCATCGTTCAAGTCCTCGATATTGACCGTCTGCACCGTCCCTCTACGGCCTTGCACTTCGATTGTGCCGATGCTAGACTTGCGCCGCGTCTCACGCAACTGTTCGGGAGTATTCATCGTGGTTGGCGCGTTGGGAGATGTCTGGTGCTTTGGGTTGGTCCAAATCTGGCACAAGGGGGGCTTTCGGCGTTCCACTACTGTTCGAGCAACACTGTTCCACTTGTTCCTATAGTGATAGCTGCTTGTGACTGGGTTTGCCGCGGGCGTGTGGAACTGTTCAAGTTGTCGCTATGGCTTGTGCATGCGGCAGGGGGATATGCCGTGCACTTTCCTCTGTTCTCGGTAGTGAACGTTCGGCAGGAGCGACTTCACTCTGAAGAAAGTGGGTACAGAAAGATGTTCGATCTGAGTAGAATTGGATTATGCAGCGTATATGTGAAGCAAGATATCTCTGCGAGATAAGAGAAAGACGAGCTTCCGTTCAGCTGCAGGGTCGGCAGCTGTTATAGTCTAGCGATCGAGCAGCTCCAGCTCGCCAGGAAAAATCCTTTCATTACACAGTACGACCGATGAAAAGCGATACCCGACGCCGACAGCCACAATCGACATGGCGAAAAGCGACGACAGACTGCGGCGAGAGCGCAAAGTACGTTCCGCCCTACAGAAGACTCTTCAATCAACAGAAGCTTAGCTCCGCTCTAGTAAAAGTCAAGCATGCCATGCCAGAGCTTATTACAAGAATAACGCATCGGCGGCACCACTAAGACAACCAAAGTACTGCTTAGCGGAAGAATAGCGCAAAGTCTACTACTGGGCTAATCTGCTTCAGACTTAGCTGGCGCTAGCTCGCGTGCTCGATGAGCCCCACTATTCCCATCATCTCTCGAGGTCTCGACCTATGCTATCCCGCCGTCGGATGTACTTGCTGCAGAACCCTTCCCTCGCTTACATCGTACCGGCGACCTAGATCCTTGAGGTCATGTATGATGTAGCGTGCGTACCGTACATGGGGCTGTCGAGCCATCAATGCCTTTTGAACGCATGAGGGGTTACCAAACCATGTCATTCCGCAGACCTAGTAACATTGAACGGCACAGCAGTGCATCTAGGCGAAACAGCACGTTCAGTGCCCGCCTCTGTTTCCTCAAGGATGCCTTCATGGGACAACGGCTCACTGCTGTTTCCTGTCGTCCCGCATCGTAAAGTCAGAATAGCGATTGCGCGATGTCAAATCTGTGCAACCCAACAGAGTACAGTTCGGACAAGCACACTTGTGACGGTGGTATTCTCGGACCTTATCTTTCGAACCGATTTCAGTCTATGCCACAGGGTAAGGTGGGAGCCGTCTGCGAGTTTCTCTATACCAAACTATTCGACTCTGTCCCCGGGTGATGCCCGTATAGAGTTCTTCTCTCGTCGTCATACATAATATGTTTCCATGCCGTTTCTAGCTCAAATTGAGTGTCTTTTCGCCTTTCCTTGGCTCGATTGGCTGCAGAACGAGTCAGTATGCTCTTCATCGATGCATTCTTCAATCGCTTACAGCTGGCTTTGGCACGGACTCCAGCGGCGTATTGGTGGTTACGAGGTTGAGGTCCTGCGTAGTATAGCGAGTCCTGTATGGCTTACCACCAAATAGGAAGGACTGCGGGAAACCGACGTCAAAGGGTTCGGTGTCTTCTATCTCATCGATCTCCTGTTGCGTAAGCTCAATGCCTAAGGCCTCAATATTGCCTTTTAGATGTTCAATCTTTCTGCCGCCCACGATCGGGAAGACGTACTGCACATATTAGCATATTGTGTAGTAGGACCATAGAACGATCACTCACAGGAGCCTTGTGCATTACATATGCAAGGGCAATGCTAGTAATTTGGGTCTTCTTCTTCTTCGCCAACTCGTCAAGCTTGTTAGCAACTCGTACATGCTTCTCGCTCTGAGGACCCATCTTGCGACCATCGCGGGCCGGATCGTTATACTCATCGGCTGGTTTGAGCATCCCACGCCCCAATGCGCCCCAAGGCGCCTGTGAGAATGTCAGATATGCCGTGGTAAACGTTCTGAAATCGCTGCTTACCAAGCCCATGCCTTCAGCCTCGACCATGGGCAGTATGTCACGTTCGAAGTCACGAAACGCGCAAGACCAGTGTCCTTGATAGACACTGAATTGTGTCAAGCCGTGGAAGCGAGCGTAGTCATTACATTTCACCACGAGCCATGCTGGAGTATCGGAAATGCCTAGGTAGATGACCTTTCCCGCGTGCACGAGAGCGTGTAGATGGTTCATCAGTTCTGGAATGCTTGTAGTGAAGTCCCACCAATGGAGGTAGAGCAGATCGATGTACTCCGTTTGCAGTTTCTTCAAGCTGCGCTCAACCGAAACCCTGATAGACTTGGCATGGTTTCCTTGGAAGTTCGATTTGATCTTCTCATCAGCGCCCTGGGTGCGGAAGCCAGTGGTGAATTTTGTCGCAATGACCATCTCGTCACGGTTGTTGTGCTTCTTCATCCATTCGCCGATCCACGTCTCGCTTTCCTCAGCTTGATAGTTATTGGCAGTGTCCTGTTATATCGTTAACAATTAGCACGCATGGCGAGACAGCTGAGATTCATCACAATGAAATTGCCGCCATTCTCATAGAAGAAGTCAAGCATTGCGAAGCTGTTCTCCTTGTTGCATTCACCCAGATACTCTTTCCATGCATCACCAAAGTTCATTGCGCCAAGACATAGTGGCGACACACGAACTCCCGCTGTTGGGGACAAGATGCGGTGGTAGCCAAGCAGTGAAGCTGGCTTCTTTGCTGGTGGGAAGAGCGACATGTTTGTGGTAGTTTCAGAGGTATGGATTACAACGCTGAGTGAGACAATCTGGTTTGGACTTGTCGACGAAGGATGTGGTTATACGGGCATCAAGCACAATGCATTGAGTTTCCATCAGCGGAACCAAGAATCGACGTAGTGTTTATATCCGAGTTGCTGTAGCGATGATGTTATGGTATCGTGATGATCCATGACGGATTCGCTTTCCCAGCGGACAGTTATGGGTGGACATTCTTAAGGGACAAATCGCGACGGATGTCTCTGGTTCGTGTGGCTCGCTCCTCAAAAATCATGAATGCGGCGGATCTTGGTGTAGTGTAGGCATCAAATTGTGGCAAGTCTGAGTATCCGATCCCCGGAATTTTTTTGGCGCTAGATTGGGTTTTACTCTATTGATTGGTTCCATGCTCCGTGTAGGAGCACGCACCATGCTACACTCCATGCTACACTCCAACCTCCCAGAACTATGTCCTTTCAGAGACGGTCAGCAAAGGGGAGAAATAGGTACGCGTAGGTGAATGGTACCCTGTTCTGTTTTCCGAATTTGACCATGTCCTAGATCCCGAGGTCCCGGTTGTCCCGACGCTAAGATCGTGCTAGGCTCCAAACACATCATGTCAACAACACGGAGACTTCTGCCATGCAGCCCTGGTGCAGATTCGATGCGAATTTGTGCTGCGACCATCGGGCATCGTTGTCTGTCCTTGAAAGCTGAGCAAAAGGTTTACCAAGATGGATGCGATACAAGCTCATGTCTTCGGCGCAAGAGCAACGGAGTGTCACCAGCACGTGGTTGCAGATGGCATTATGCTTGTTTGGCTGTCGAAAAAGCTCCACACTTGTCAAAGCGTAGCTATGGTAGTAGTATTGGGCTGCGCTATCGTGCTGTGCATTACGAATAACTTGATTTCCAATCAGGCATGCCAGTTTCGATCTCTGCTGGGACCAGAACGTGCCCGGAGACATTGTTTGTTTACACCGAAACGAGTACACCTTATGCGTAGCTGATTGTTGCGTTTGCGATGCTTCAATCCCAATTCTTCCCGCAATGCTCCGGGATATCGTATCATACGGGCATCTCAGATATTGTGGGCGGTGACACTGGGGACCATCAGAACATGAGACGATAGCGTGAAATTTGCGTCGCTGCTGGAGCATTGTCCTTATCCTGAGAGCAGAGCTTTGCCAACTGCCATTACGCACGGCGACGCGAACAGGCTACGACAAGGAACCCTTTCACTGTGCAGCAGGGTGTGTAATCGATAATGTCACTCACATTGCTGTCATTCGGTGACACTATGCCGCCGCCTGTTGCTGCTCACGACATAATCAAGACATCAGGGGCACTGGGAACAGGCTGCGGAAGTGAACTGCCAACGTTGGGCAGCTCGACAGGAAATTGGTAGCCATCTATAATTCATATAAAGCTCGAGCGCGCTCTCTCTCGTAAGTCCGCCGTAGTTTGGTCCCAAGGCTTGCTCTTCTGTTCGTGGGTCACTGATCCGATCTGATCTGGTGTTCAGAGCTCGAGCCTCATGGATCGTGGCGCTCATCTACACCAGTACCGCAACTCAAGCGCTTGTAACAATGCCGGAGAAGACGGTCCGCTTGAGTGAGGATAGCTCACGACCCTCTTCCGAAACTGACGCGAAGAAAACTATGCGCAGCTCTCAGCAGTTCGCAAAGACCTTACACACCGCACCGACAGGTCCGGAGATCGCTGAGGCGGCGCCAAGGCCGTTGCCTCTAAGGCCATCATCATTTATGCCTTCAGCTCGTGCTGCACCACAATGGGCCCCTTTAGGGACGACGACTGGCGAAAGTAGCGCGACAGCCGAGCCAGCCTCAATCAATATCTCCGAGAAGCAATCCGGCATGCCGGCGGACCCCCGACCAGCGCACCATCGATCGGCCTCGCGCGACTATGGCCACCCTGGTGAACAAGCACAAAGGACAACACCACGCGGAGATGTTGAAAACGTCGGTTACTTTGAGGGACGACCCAGACAACGTGCTGCAGCGTTGTCGCAAGACAACGCGTCGGTTCGTACTACACTGCCGAAGTATACGCCACTACCGGGTGGTTCGAGTCCACCCCGACGACAGTCTATCCTCTCAACGCGTCAAAATCCATGGGAGGTCTACGATCCTGACCTCGAAGGCCGCCCTGTCGATGATCACAACAACGCTGGCACGCCGAGTAAATCCAAGCCACCGAACAGACGCGGAACGTCTGTCTACTTCGTACGAGACCACGGCGGCGATGGTGGAGGGCCGCCAGACCAGCTGCTTCAATTGCCCTTCGCGGACTGGATGCATGGTAGCCTTCGCAACCACTTCGTCGCATTTCTAGGCGAATTTGTCGGCACCTGCATGTTCCTGTGGTTCGCATTCGCCGGTACCATTGTCGCCAATATCGGAGCACAGAAGAGCGCGGCCGATACCACAACGAACGCCACAGTCGGATTCTCGCCTATTGTCAATCTTTATGTTGCCGTCTCGTTCGGCTTCAGCTTATTGGTCAACGTCTGGATATTCTTCCGTGTATCAGGGGGACTGTAAGTTCGTGCTTCGCCATCATTGTCGTGCTGCTTGCTGATGATACCTGCTAGCTTCAACCCTGCTGTGACCCTCGGCATGGTCATGACCAGAACCATTACGTACAGTCGCGGGCTCCTTCTTTTTATAGCTCAATTGATTGGCGCTATACTGGCTAGCTTCCTCGTGAAAGTTATGTTCCCAGCCGATTTCAACGTCCGCACTACGCTCGCTAACGACACTTCTATCGCACAAGGCGTCTTCATTGAAATGGTGCTGACGGCTGAGCTAGTTTTTACCATCTTTATGCTGGCCAAAGAGAAGCACAAAGCAACGTACATGGCACCTATTGGTATTGGCATGGCGCTCTTCATCGCTGAGATCGTCGGGGTCTTCTTTACTGGAGGCTCGCTGAATCCAGCTAGGAGCTTTGGTCCTTGCGTTGTCGACGGAAATTTCAATTCAGAGCATTGGATCTACTGTATGTCTCAGTCGTGCGTTAAACGTGGAGAACAGGCCGCTAACCTGCCACAAGGGCTTGGTCCATGTTGTGGAACACTAGTAGCGTACGCTTTCTACCGGTTCATCAAGATGCTAGAGTACGAGATGGCCAACCCTGGTCAGGACTCCGATCACAACGAACGCGAGGCAGAAGCTGCTGCTTCAAGAAAGCGTGCGGAGACGGAGTCCTTTGTTTGAAGTAGTCGAAATTCGACATGGCAGGATGGAGGATATATTTCTAAATTGAGTCCTGGAGTATGTTCAGCGGGATTTGTATAGTAGTTGACTTTGACTCGTGCTTTCGAGTTAGGAATATGCTGCCTCAGCTCTTTGCGAACCCGGCCTTGCCTTTTTTGCCAAACGTAATACTGCGAGGAACAAATTGCAGAGAGCTCATAGATCTCGTGACTTCATCCACCGCGGCATCAGAATTCCGCTTCCTGGCCGTCCGTAGCCTCGCTGATGAAGTCATAGTCTCTGATCGATCTTCCTCCTCAACAACATCGCCGGGATCCTGGCTGACTGACGTAGCTTCGGTCGTCTGCGTGACTTCCGTAGCACTCGAGTCTCGTCGCTCTCTGCTACTTTTGCGATGACCCTGAGCATCGATGCCAGGTCGCAGCATACTGCGTCGGCCATCGATGCCGTTGTTGACGATGAAGAAGTCGTAGTTCTTGGGAAAGCCGTGCTTATCGACCAAATGACTACGTCGCTTCTTCCAATCCGAGCAGACCTTATCGCAGCCTTCCACGAAGCAAGCAAAAGTTTTGTCACCACGATCACGTCGCGATGCCACTATCGGGTCGTGGTTCTCCGATAGGTGGACTTCTAGAAAATGATTGCTCGGAAAGTTTTTCTGGCATGCACGACAGCGATTGGTGTGGCTTTGGTTGTAGTGCTTCTCGTATTCCGGGTAAGACGAGAAAGTCAGTGATTTGTGTGGCGGTAGAAGGCATTGGAGTGCCCTCGTGTGTTCGGCCTCAGCTTCTCCATCAAGCTCAGTGTACTTTGGGGTGTGGACTATGTCCTGTGTCGATGGCGCTGGGTCTCCCCAGGTCCCGATGGAGCTATTACGGAGGCGTTTGGCCATGGTGCTGATGCAATGATTGCAAACGCGCCACACTCCGTTGACAACGATAACCGTTCGAAGCTCACTTCGGTGTGCGTTCTCTGTACAAGCAGTTGTGGCGCAGACAGCTCACGCGTTTGCTCAACCTCACCTCAATATCTGAGAAGACGTTTGTCGCCACGCCGTTCGCTATCTCTTGCTCATCGCGACATCAACCAAGAAATAGTAAGCAAGGGGGTGGGATGACCAAGGCCGATATGACAACAGCTGGCCAGCATTCGGACCGCGACCCACTTTTCCGGCACCTGAGCCTCCAGGTGCCGACCCGGAACGTGCAAGTCGGATTCGAGTGCCCACCAAGACCGATTCACACCACCGACCTGGCCGTATACTTGAACGACGACGCCATTGACAACACCACCTCGACGTTGGCACTTCTCCGCCGAGACGCCTTCGATACTCATCTCGGGCCAGATGGACACCGCGAAAACGCACGCGAACACGCTCAAGACTACACTCATCTAACCTCGCCCTCGACCGACGCCCGGTCGCCGCATAGCGCCTATGAGCCGCTCTCGAGTCGCAGAAGCATGGAAGATCTGCTCGCGAACGAGCGAGCTGCTGAACACAACGTCTTGACCATATTGAAGAGCAACGACGTCCCACTCGAGCACATTGTGGGCGCCTTCCACTTGTATCGCCAACTTGCGCTGCAATGCACCTTCGACGACTTTCAAAATGTCGAATTCTACGAGCGGCGGCTGTGGCAGGCACACAACGAGGCCAAGAGATACTTTCATAAAGCCTTGGCCAATCTTCGAAGACTGCACCCTGAGTACGTGGTCGAGATACGCCATTGCTGCAAGCTGTATCTGAAGTTTCTGAAGCAAGGCGAAATCTACTATCGGAACTACATCACGCAGCTCAGCACTGCATGTGGCGGGATCCCAGAGTTGGACGCCATCGCGCACAGGGAGAGAGAAGAAGGCATCGGCGAAAGCCAGCCCTCCATCGCCCCCGAGATGCGCGCTGCGGTCCTTCAGACCTGCCATCGCACGTTGAGCTACCTGGGTGATCTATCTCGGTATCGCGCTTCCGAAAAGCTGGACAAAACTCCCGACTTTGGTCCAGCAATCGGCTATTATAGCCTCGCAGCTTCTCTGGTCCCGGCTTCTGGACTGGGCCACCATCAGCAAGCGGTAGTTGCACTTGAGCAGCGAAATCACTTGCGCGCGATCTATCATCTTTATCGCTCGATTTGTGTACCTGACCCTCATCCTTTCGGTGCCAAAAACCTCGATATGGAGTTTGAAAAGACTATCGCAGCGTTCGCGAAGAATGAGCTAATTCAGAAAGGCTCACCGGACGATCCAGAGGCACCCAAGCACAATCTGATTGGATGGTTTGTTCGTCTGCATAGTATCTGCTACAAAGGCGAAGACTTCTCTGGGTATCAAGCGCTGGAGCGAGAACTCCTCAGCCAGTTTTCCAACATTATCAGACAGCGCTCGCTCGACGAGACACTCAAGCGCATGATCCTGGTCAACATCTCCGCACAGTATATCAGTGGCGAGCGATTCCAAGGTGAATTTCCCTGTATAACTTGATTGACAATGCTGATCTCTCTATGATAGAACTCGCTCGACAGAATCTCCCAACAGAGCAGCTCCAACAGTCTTTCCTTCATCATTTCCGCTTCAACCTCAAGACTTTTGCGACATTGCTTCAAGTATTCTATGATGATTTGCGCAGCCTCTTAGTCAATATAGACGATCAACATGGCGATCTCGCTGCCAAGCTTCCACCGGCTGGTCGACGTCTCCTGCCTGGCTTACGGATTTACAATAACTGGCTTCTCACCAATATCCGTATGGTGGACGGTCTGAAGGACGATGACTTGGTGGGGGAGGCTATCGCACGCTTTTGGCCACTTTACGCGAAAGCCGTCGATCTTTTAGCTCAAGCATTCCCTATCTGGGACCTTGACGATCACTTCGAAGAGCTTTCCGCGACGTCGTACATGCTGGAGGAGGACGTCGATACCCTCGAGTTCAAGCCTGTCCACGACGATAAAACCATGAGGACTTGGATTTGTAAAGAGACAAGCGCATCTCGACCACGTTTCTCCGATGCGGCTGTTGTCCGCATGTCCCCGGACGATGAGATGCTTCTCAGGATTCAAGACTTCTTGGGCTGTGGTGTTGACCTTGCTAGCGACGTTGAGATTGCGACAATCGGTATAGTCCACAATCCGACACGCATTTTCTATGGGAGCAAAGATAATCTTGACGAACTTATTGTTCGTCCAATCGCATATCAACAGCTTCCTATCACTCCGACAATCAAAGCTGCTCAGCAGAAGCCGAAGCCTGTGAGTTACGCTGCAGCTGCTGCTAACGGCCATGCAAAGCAACCCCGGTCGGCTGCCGTAACCAAACCGGCCGCCATTAAGTCCCGGGATGCGCAACTGAACAAAATGGTGGACGATCTCTTGAATGAAGACGAAGCGAAGGCCCGTCCAGTCAAAACACCTGAAACACTTGCTAGCGATCCCGCAATCGCAGTCAACGGAGACGCGCCAAGTGTCATGCCGAACAGCGCGCAAAATATTGGTCAGACCCTACCCAAGTACGGGAAAACGAACAGATCTGCAGCGGCCAAATCTTGGCGTCCGACATTCACGGCGAGTCCCCCGCCGGTACGTGGAACAGGCACAGTTCGGTCCTGGAGCGGCAACCAAGAGCGCCTCCAATCGGTATCAAAACTGTGGAACGATGGGGAGCCAGGCACCCGAGGATCTTCAGTCCTGGACAGTCGTGGCGGGCATTCGCGTGTGACTTCTGCGAGTAGCATTCGCAGCAAAAGTTCGCTGAACCTCGTAGACACTTTGGGCTCTACCGACTCCACCTCACGCGCTCTCCCTGACTCGGTCATACCACAGTCTGTCTATGGCGATCATTACAGCATGGATCGAGCTGAAATGATGAGCCCGCTACTATTCGGAGCTGGCGGTGGTGTTTGGAGTGATGTTCCCAATGGTCTTCGCAATGTCAGTCCAGGCGGCTAGGGCTCAAAATGGAGGAAGCTTCAAAGCTTCGTGTACCATCATAAGAACAAACGATGCTCTCCTATTGGTGTCACATTCTCGCAGATCAAAACCGCGTCGATCGCAAGGAAACTGTCTAAAGAAGAAGGACTCAATATCGCAGCAACACAATGTGAAATATACCAGTCAGGCCGGGACGAGAGATACGTACAATCACCGCGCCGCTTCAGCTATGCGACATCTGTTTCGCCGCGTTGAAGACACCATGATCATGTCGCCGGATCATTGGCTATTGGCTGGAGATGACAGAGTGCTGAGGATGGAAGAAGGAAGAGATACTTGTAGGAGTAGAGGTCTATGCTCCGGCGTGCGTTTATTGCTTGCGTTCAGTCATTCCTTGAGGTCGTGGCCATCGTGTCGGACATGACTTATAGATGCTTCTTTTTCGCTACACACTCATTATGCAGAACATGCAGCAGTATCTAGGCAACAATACGATGTTGGAACGATCAAGGTGCGCTTTCGTTTCTCGCGGTGCACCTTAAGCATATCAGGATCTGTATGATCCAGGATGGTGTGGGCGTGATATCTGCCAACATGTAACGAGAAGTTGAGTCCTTCGTCTTTGTCACAGGCAGTACCGTCTTAGCCACGAGCCTTCGAGACACAGCGAAGCGCAGAGATGATGTTACGTGCTTCCGAAGAAAGCCAACAATGAAGGCGCTGTCGAGAGCTTCTTCAACGTAACCAAGACTGCCGTGTCCGAGCCCAGAGTTCGAAGGCAGCGCAGCGTATGAGAGCTCCGTCCAGCCACTGAGCCGATGTTGGGCAAGGAGGCTGATTGTGCCGCCTCGACGAAGCTTATGCTTTGAAGCCGACCTCGTATGCTTTTCATGCCAATACGCTGGGGACGAAAGTACCGGTGCTTTCGTGGGGGCTAGCGATTGTAACAATGAAATAGACGCACTGGAGGACTGGCGAATGTGAGAAGGCCATCGTCTGCCTTTTGAGATTGTCTGTCTGAACTGTAGCGACTGATGATTATGTCACTGTGAGCGCATAGACGACGGCGAGGCCGATAGAAGCAGAAAAGGAGATGTAGTGGCAAGTGGTGGACGAGGTACGTGTCATGTGGATAATTTGCCGCAACGACTGATTCTCAGTAGCTTCTAGCTGAGCCACTACCTTCTCCAAGCATCATATGGGACAATTCCCGCCGGTGCAGCATCCTTTGCAGACCGCAAGGCAACACTCTCCCCAGCATGGCCACCTCCAGCACTTCCACTAAGCGTGCTCGTCGGCGCCACCTCGGAGATGCAGTGGATTGTACGCGTCGTATTGCTCGACGACGCGAGCATAAGTCATGATCGCTCCAAGCTGCGGCTGTTCGGGCTCGGTCGGCTAATCTTCCTCCTTCAGCCTGCTGCTCTTTTTGCTCATATCACCTACTGCGCCAGACCTGCAAACACGTTAGTCATGCTGCGAGGAAGTTCTTATACATTCTTGGTAGACGATGCAGTACCACGTCGCTTCGTTGTCCCAAGCGACACGCTGCTGGATATGCCAGAACGGCGTGTTGTCTTCTCGAAACTTCAGGACAACTTACCCTACTGTGCCTTGAAAGCCTCCGTCTTGCATGAAGAAGTCTACCTCGTCGATGATATCCCAGACAACATCCTCGGCAACTTGCTCCCGATACCTTTCACCGATACCCCGTAGTGTTCGTCCAGGATTCCAGCCAGCTTTCTTCTTGCTTGCATCGACACCTGTGCCGGGTAAATCAGCATCTGGGCCATGCTTCGAAGAGTTCGAGGCTTTCGTATTCTTGAGGTGCGCAGGTGGTGCCCAGAAGCCATGATTTCCATCACCAAAGTTGACCTCTGCAATGCCGCCCATGAAACATGAGACTGCAGGAAAATAGCCCACCAGACCGTCGTCGAAACCTTCCCTTGCCCCCATGGTCTTGCTCGGTGCACTTGCTGGCGGCAAGAAGGCAAGCAGATTCTCGAAAGCAGTGCCTATTAGCTTTCCGTTCTTGTACACGCGCATTGCACTGCTGGGTAGAGTGCGAAGGGACGGTTGCTCGTGATTCGGGTTTGGTGGCTGCTTGATGCCTTCCTTTGCACCTGTTCCTTGTAGACTCGCAGCGGAAGAAAGGTTGGTCATTCTGTCGGCGTACATCTCCATAGGCTTCGACGGAACATGATCCAGCACTTCGAAATAGCTGTTACCCTTGTAAGGCACAGGTATTCGATCGCGAATCACGTCCATAGGTTCGTCAAGCTTGTCGGCTCCTTGATCAAAACCGTCGCCTTGATCTGCTGCTGGGTTATACTCGCCACTTACGATCTTGTGGTGTAGCGCGAGAGACGGCAGCTGTAGTTCGACACCTATCACATCACCCTCTTTGACATGCTGATCCTCAGGTGCAAGGGTGACGGGCGTTGGCACCGCACCCGCTGCTGCTTTTGCCGACTTCGACTTTGACTTCTTTGAGTGAAAGAACTTGCCAGGCCTGCTCCTGTGCATGGTTTCGAATCTGATATCTGTTATGCCATAGCTGTAGCCATCGAAACCGACTGGTGCATCGAGCGGTGCTTCTCGCCTCGCAAAACCAAAGCGAACGTGAGGCGCTGGGCCGTTCGTGTTGGGGTCTGGACCCTGTGCAGGCACACCTTTGTGTATTTTGACCTCATAGTACAGCGAGCCTTCTCGTGCGCAGAGGTTCGATCTCACGGTACGCCAGCCTTTCTCGTTGGTTGTAATGAGGGCATTTGTAGTAAAGTGCATCCACCTGTCGGCATCCTCGAAGCTCAGTCGGGCATAGTGCGGCGGTGGAGAAGTCGAGCGATAGTACTGCTTGTGCGGAAAGTATGGATCTGCAATGGCTCTTGAATAACGATAGCCTCTCTTGTTCTCCGCTAGATCGATGGGCTTGTACAGCTGGCGCTCGCTGTGCGGCATGGAAAGCGGGAAGGGTTCGTGAGCCACCATGATATCTTCCTTCGGCTCCTCAAAGTCCTGCGGCCTGGGAGGTGGAACATTGAAGCGTTGTGGTGATGGGTATGAGTGTACTGTGTTTGCTTTGCGCTTGCCCGGGTTGTTGCTGGAGGATGATTTGGGGTCGTGTAGTGGATTGGACTCGCGCTTCTTCAGCGATTCTTTCTTCTCTCTTCGTTCTCTCTCGATGGGTATATTCGCTGGTGGAGCAGGAGTGCGAGAGGCTGCGCGAGAAGTGGTCGTGGTCGGGTTGAGAGGTGAGGGCACGTTTGGCGCGTGCTCTTGTTCGAGTGCAGCGTGCAATGCTGGTGTCGGAACATGGGCGTGAGCAGACACGCCCGGCTCCGCCATTACATATAGCGTTCCTCGAAGGGATGATATGGGTATGTATGTTATTATTGCTGGTTACATCTACCTAGCGAGCTTCGCGTGCCTAGATGGCTAGGTAGATACTTGTTGTATCTAAAGTAAATAATGTCGGCCTATGCTGTCATTCCTTCCCCAGTCGGAGCTGGCTCCGCGCGACCGAGGCGACCCTCAAAGCTCGAAATTATTTTGTACTCAACTCGAGGGACAGAGAATACAGCAAATTCTTGCACTCGATCCACAACAATAACGATACCACCATGCCAGCCGCGCGATCGACACGAACCGCTCGTCAGGAGCGGCGACACAACCCTCTGGGCGAAGATCTATCACCGACAGTTGCCTCTGAAGGTATCAAGCAAAAAGCGGGCAAGAAAAGAAAGTCGATCCACGAACGTGATGGCGAACAAGGCTATGTTGATAGCAAATCTTCTCGACGGATTCTGGATCTCGCTCAGGACTTGATCGCAGAAGACGAAGCACAGCATAAAGTTCCGCGACCCACACAACCCTTTGGCGATGCCGCATTCGCATTCCGCAGCGATGTCGTGAGTGATGAGGAGGATGCGGACGGTGGCGCACATCTCGGAGAGTATGACGACGAGGAAGCATGGGGATCCGAGGAAGAAGTGGAAGAGATCGAGGTAAATCCGCACGACCTGGAAATGTTCAACAGATTCAATCCAGAATTTGATCCATCGACACTACTCGCACCTGACAACGACGATGAAGAGGCACAAGGACCTGGGACTAATCTGGCAGATCTGATCTTGGAGAAGATTGCAGCACATGAAGCACAACAAGAAGGACTCGATAGTGGCCAGCCACAGGTACGAGGTGGAGGTGACGTGGAAGATGCGATTGAGCTACCTGCCAAGGTGGTAGAGGTCTACACCCAAGTCGGATTGCTTTTATCACGCTACAAAAGTGGCAAGCTTCCAAAGCCGTTCAAGATCCTGCCAACCCTTCCACAATGGGATGTTCTCATCTCGATAACACGACCCGACAGCTGGACACCCAATGCAGTGTACGAAGCGACCAAGATCTTTACTTCATCACGTCCCGCTGTCGCGCAAGCCTTCTGCTCAGACGTGCTCCTTCCTCGGATCAGAGAGGACATTCGCGAGACGAAGAAGGCCAATGTCCACTTGTTCAAGGCCATGAAGAAAGCTCTGTACAAGCCGGCAGCTTTCTTCAGGGGCTTGCTCTTTCCACTGGTCGGATCTGGCACCTGTACCCTGCGAGAGGCACAAATCATCGCATCTGTTCTACAGCGGGTTTCCATACCTGTTCTGCACTCTGCGACAGCGCTGTACAGATTATGCGAGATCGCAGCAGAACAGATGATGCAAGATGTCGAATCAGCTGGTGCCTGCAATATCTTCATTCGGACGCTCCTAGAGAAGAAATATGCTCTGCCATACCGAGTCGTCGATGCACTAGTCTTCCACTTTCTACGATTCCGCGCGATGCAGCAAGGGGAGGGCGATGATGTTAGCATGTCTGGAGCTGGCGGCGGCTTCTCGAGTAAGAAAGGTTCCCTCGATGCGAAGCTACCTGTTCTTTGGCATCAGTCATTGTTAGCGTTCGCCCAGCGGTACAAGAATGAGATCACGGAGGATCAACGCGAAGCTTTACTGGATCTGCTCCTGGTACGGGGACACAAGCAGATTGGGCCGGAAGTGCGGCGAGAACTGCTTGAGGGTAGAGGGAGAGGTGTTGTGGTGGAGCAAAGCATGGCTGATGGTGGTGATGATACAATGATGGACGCTTGAAAGACTTCTGAGAACGCTCGCCCCTAATGAGGTGTTGAGAGCTAATTAACATATGCCAAGAGAAACTGCGCTTTCACGCACCTGCATTTGGTGCACAACCGTGATGCAAGGCTCTATCTTTGTCCGCGCACAGTGCAATCGACACTCTTCTCGGCATTGATGATCATCAGCTCCAACGACCCCATGACCATCGGCCAAAGCTGTATGGATGCCGGATAGCGCCAGGCGCGCCAGGAGATGGAGTAGATTGCATAAGCATTACTGTACAACCGCCATGTCGTCAGACACGAACGTGTTCCCGGAACTGTTCGCTGGTTTCCCCTAATGATGGAGAGGCCAGCGCTGCTCGAATTGATGCACTCATATCGGTTGTCGGTGTCACTGGTAGACGACAACCTGCCGTCAATATGGCGTGGCAAAGGATGGGCAGAGCACGTGCTAACGGCGACTACAAGCCATGTGGCGCTGATGTGGCTGTATGCAGGCTGTCGCATTCTTATGTAAAGGTCGCAGAAGTAACCTTTCTTTTCCCTTTCATTTTCACTCCCTGAGCCATGTCATTCATCGCACCGGTCCAGCTGTCAGGATGATTGTTCCTCGCCTCTGCCAGCACTCTCATGAAATCCTCTCGCAATTTCTTGATGTCCTCGAACCTCACTGGCCTACGGAAAGTATTGTGTTAGCTACACTCAAAGTGTGGAGCGGCACGGGCTGAGCGAGCATCGGGGCAGCCAAGACAGCAGCGCGTGCTGGGTAGTGTAAACTTACTTCTCGGCTGCAACATCCCAATACAGCTCTTCTGCTTCAAATAATACCAGGTGGAGATCGTCTCGAATCTGTCGAAGTCTGTTTGGAAGACCTTGACCTTTCATGAGCGCAAGTACGCCAGCGATCACAGTCGATACCTGGGTACACAAGCTGTCAGCTACACTCTCGGCACATAGCAGTGACCCGAGCTACTGCTCAAGGTCATTGAGACAGATAGCTGTCCCTGAGCTGCACGGTCTAAGGTGCACCGCTGTAGCTGGGGAGATCCTGGTGCGGAGTACTTACAGCTCCAAGGACGGCAATAGCAACGTGGTAGTTACCCCCTACAGACCCTAGTACGATGAATACGGCACTGAGCAAGAGCTGCATCGCCAGAAAAATGTATGTAGCCGCATCGAAGATTCGATACTTGGTCTGGACTGAGGTCATATATGTTAGCCATTGTATTCGTGTAGATCTGGACAGAAATCTTGATGCCATCCTACGTGTTCTCGCAGGTCAGAACCATGTCTTCCATCAAGCGTTCGCACACAGTTGCATGACCGCTATAGAGCACGATTCAGGCTTCAATATGGGTAGCAGTACTGTATCTATAGTGCCTCCGTATCCGCCAGTACAAGCCACGGGGCACTGCTAGCTCTTTCGGTAGTTGCAGGTGATCCTGAGGCTTGTACATGCCTATGAGCTCGTAGAAGTGCTTCGGTTCGAGAGGCTTCTCGTTGTCGTCGAGTCGATCAGCAGTCTACAAATGCCCCATATTAGCCACATGGTCGAGAGCCTTCTCAGTCACACCTACCGGGTCGGGATCTGCTACCTTGGGTAGCTCATGGAAGACACTCTGCTTCACAGTCGATGTTGGCGTTTGAGGTGGGGCAGTGCCTTGTTTCTTCGCAGATGCGTTGGCATGGTCGTGATGGTCGACGCCATGCTGTCGCGATCGTTGAGGCGAGTCTGTGTGCTGTCGTCCCTCCAATTTCGAATAACGTGCCTGCCTCAAGCTGCGTGAAGATGCAATCGGATGCAGTACTATAGAGCTGTGGGCTGGACTGAGCTGCTTATCCCCGAAGTCGTCCACGCCTTTCTCCAAATCATTCTGCGAGTCTCTGCCGCCGGGTGTGCCTCCGTAGACGCTACCTCTCCACGACCTCAGTGATTTGGCCAAGTCCTTGGGAAGTTCGTGCATCTGTAAATTTGAGCGGGAAGAGCTATCGAGCTCGAGGGAAGGACGAAAGCAGACATGACGATGCGGAAAGCAGAACGACTAGCAGTAGGTACTTGCGCCGCGATGATTTAGAGTGCAGAGTTACCTTCTTCCAGCTTTTACTGCTCCTTCCATCGATGAGCTAGCTGTGCAAAGAGCCGAAGGAGCGAATAAGCAGCTACGGCGATGCGCGTGTAGGTTCAGGACTGGCGGATGAGATCAATGATGTTCATTGTTGCCGGGGTAACCATCTTTGTTGGGCATGGGACCAGAGATTTCAAGGCAAGTCGCGGGCAGTAAGACCTTCACTTCCTGTACACGTCCAACGATGATACTGGGCGCGGTGCAGCGACGTGTAGCATTCTTGATGGTGTACGCGAAAGCGCGGCGGAGCGCGGGGGACAGGTGCAGGTGGGAATTGTTCATGCACCTCCCACCTTTTTCACCTCAGACACTTGCAACTTCTCGCTTGGCTCGAATCTTGAGGTGTATGCGCTCCAACTCGCCTGAATGCCGCTTCTCCGTGTTTAATGGACGAACACGGCGAGTTTGCAGTGGCTGCCATGACACATACTTGGTAGTAGAGCACCTCTTCAAATGTAGGACAGCCGTGTGAGAGCAAGTCGAGCGCTATAGTCAATCTCTCGAGCAGCGCGAGGTTCCGTCATAAGAAAAGCGTAACGACATTGCCAGATGCTTCAGCACTTGAAGTCTGAGTCAAGCAGGCCAGTGAACATACCTGTTTGTGGGGCATGGTTCCAAGAGATCCGATGGCGAGGCACTCGCGATGCGTGTCTCGTGCATACTACGTGATGCCTTCGACGTACGCGTCTTGCGTCATGGTCAGAGCTGTTGAATGAGGGTTATAGAAGTGGTTTTGTAGTCTTCACTTTGCAGGACGTCTGACGAGCCCCACAAGACTGACTTATTAGCGACGGTGGGCAACCGCGGACAGAGCCTGTGGAACCTCAACCAAGACTTCGAGAAAGACTATCACCAGCGACGCCGCGACAAGCTCACGATAAGCCAAGAAGCTCCCTTATCCTCGAACAGAGCCTGCACGCAGTGCGTCGAGAACGCAGCACGAACGCGCGGTGACTGCAAGCAAGCTCGCTGTCACAGTGGAAGGCGCCCGAAAGACTGCACAACCCAATCTTAAGATCCAGAATTTTCTCAATAGGATCACGAACGGCTCAACACCTCCAAGAAACGATCGTGCCCACAGCTGGATAGTAGGCCCAGGGCTGTCTGTGGTCGACAAGAGAAGGTCCTCCACTTCTACCCAAAATAGTTTGCTCGCAGGAAGAGCACGCTTGGCGGTTCGAGAGCTCAAAGTGCAGGACGACACGGAATACAGGGTTTGCACGAGAGGGACAGGGCAGCGAATCCTTGACCGCGATGATGAGGCTACATGGCGAGCAGCCGAGCGTTGCAACCATGTTATTGACGGACCCTTTTCTGGAATTTCGAGATTGCGCATGCTATATTATAGTCTCTCTATCGCATGGAACGTATGGTTTTACGACCATCCCATCTCGTATAAAATTGCGCATGCGCTGGTTCAGCATTATCCGTCATACTGCAAATTTTGCCTTCTGGCTGCGTGGACTTCCCTGGATGTCTTTCGCATTGCTCGCATAGTCCGAGCTCGGATACTTTATGCATCGCATCGCCGTCTGCTCCAGGTCCGTGCGCCAGGGAATCGCATACTTTGCGAAAATGAATTTCGGCTGATGTAGAATAGCGGTCCGACGACCGGCGATCGAGAGCGATACTCCTGACTAAATAATATGGTCGTTCTGTTGTCGCGTGAACCGCTTCCCTGATCGCTTCGAGCGCAGCAAGAAGCACGACTAAACTCCTCCAGCGCCATGCAAATGCCATTTCGACAACATAAAATTGGCTTTTCAGCACCGCAAACACCATCGTGATTTCAAATCCAATTCGTCAAAGCGAGGGCCACGACGCCACAGTCGTATAGAGTAGTATTTACAAGTCGTTAGTGTCCCATGATCGTCGGATGGTGTCTCCAGAACGTCTCCAGCTGAAGCGTAGTGTTTCTTCGCTGGCCCGAGGCGACATTTCGATCACACTGCTCGTTGGCGTGTATCGTGATATGCGATTACCATCGCTGCCGCAGTCAGTGACGCTACGTGTGCTAAAAGACCGAATCGTGGAGGTGCCGGTGAAAGTGCCATCCTCGGATGTGTTCGGCGTGTATATCAGGCCATCGATAACGATGCTATTGGCACGTGAGCTCAGTACAACGCTGTTGCTCCTTATGCTGCTGCTACTGCTCCCAGAGCTTCCAGAATCTGTCCGTTGGTAGCGAGAAGTGTAGTCTGGCAGGCTCTCCGAATGGTATGAAGGCAGTGTTGCGCTACTCGCTCGTGACCGAGTGACCGGCGTGTATGGCAATGTAACGAGCGGCGGTGGTGGGTCATTGATGGGCGTCACCAGTTCGAAGCGACTCTCATTGACTAGGCTCGCCACGATGTCGTGAGCATGCCTTAGCTCACGTATCTCAGCATCCATGACCTCGCCTTTCTCGGCCGTCTCAGCATCTTGCTCTAGGAAAGCGTCTTGCAATATCAAGGCCCGCTTCTCCTCGTAGTCCTGTGACCTGGGCTCTTCTTCACCCTTGAAACAATTGATGGCTGTAATAAAGGCCTGCCATCGTCTCCTCATCTCGGCTCTTCGTGCTGCGCGGCGATAGGCTCGCGCATTTCGTCGTTCTTCCAAATCTGCTTCTCGCTCAACACGCTTGCGCATTGACATACATTTCCGTCGAATGATGGAGAACATTGCACTGAGCCCAAAGAGCGCTGCTACAACGCTAAGCGCTTTGGTCATGGCGTTGTGCGGGTAGATGACCTGTATTGGTTGTATCGCGGCCGAAGCGAAAGCAGCAGATCTCGTAACATTCGTGTATTTCTCGCTTACCACCATCTTGGACGACACATTGAACTTCTCATCGGAAATTTCATCCGACTCGATGAGTTTCTGAGCACTTGGACTTTGCACTTTGGCGTATTCGACCTTCGGGTAAGTTAGGATGCCCATTTTATCGCACATGCGTTGTGCGATGATCTTTGCAGCACATACGAGCCCGTCGCATTGCTGCAGGAGATGTCGGAGCGTAACTTGGTCTCGATGAGTTTTAAGACATTTTGCAATGGCTTCCTTCTTAGCTGCTATCGCGGCATGGATTTCTCCAGCTTCGGCTTCCAGCAGCAAGAGCGATTCGATTTCCGACTCAATGTCAAGGAAATCATCCTGACTGCTGTTGCTATGACTGAAATGGTCGGCTGAGGTTTCATCTGACTCCCAGTGGTCCACCATGAAGGATTGATTCCACTCTGCGAAGTCGATAGAATCGGCTTTGTGAGATGAAGAAATGCTTCGCAGTCGCCGTGGAGCAGTAGGATTCGTGACGATGACGAAACCGAGTCCGGACGCTACGCCGTCTACTGATTCGATGGTAAGATTGAGATTCTGCGCAGCATCGTTATGTGTGATCGGAAGTCCGGGAGCAGCGGCTATTTCACCGGCGAGGACAATGTGAACAAGGTGAGGAAAGCCTAGGCGGTCCGGTATAGAGAGTGACTGCGTCGATTGCGGTGCTATCCACTGCGTGCTGTGTGGCGGCAGAGTCCAAGTAAGATGCAGTAGTTGGGAGTTCAAGGTAATGTTAGATGAGGAGATGTCTGACGTTGGTCTGACTTGCAGCTCGAATACCTGAGGCACGACAAGTCAGCGTAAACGTCAGCAGGGTCTTGTCAACAATAGCACGAAACTGAGGCGGAAGAGAGAGATGAGCAAAGGGTCGTGAACTGGCGGGAGTATTGCCAAGGATGGCGCTTGCGTGGACTGACCAGAGCCTCGTCATCCTTGCCTGCAGCGGCTTCGAACTTGGTGTAGGCATCCTCGACGTCTAGCTCAATCTATAAGTATTCCTTCGAATTGGCGTCTGGAACAGTGCTGGACTCACTGTATCCTAGCACGGCGATGTTATTGTTGTTATCGTTATTGCGGGCGTCGCGTGAGGCATCGCTCATGCTGCGGGTCCGTGGGAGTGGGAGAGCTGAAACGACTGCCAAGATGGACAGGACTGGCACTAAGAACGAGCGCATCGCTGCTCGATATGTGAACGAGTTACATTACCAGACAAGGACGGCGTGGCCTTGCACCAAAGGCCTGATAATAATAATAATAAGTCAATGAAGGCGTTCGTAATTTTGGGATAGGATCACCGAGAAGTGTTAAGACGACAGGATTGGGAAGTGGAAAAGTGCGGATGCGCTTTGAATCTCGTTGCCTGATCCTACGGCGGGTGGCTGTGTCTTGAGAGGTGTCATCAACACATGGCAGCTTTGATCAATTTCGGCTCTGCTCCTGCTTCTTACTTTTCGCGAAGACGATGATGTTTCATCAACCACGTGCTCGGTATTCATGGTCCTCCCGGTGCATGTCAATGATGCGGAAGACATCCTTCATTGCCATGTGCTGGTGAAGATGCGAAGCGGAGGTCAAATCGGATCGGCTCGAATTCATGCATCATCTTTGATTTGCCGGGATCCGAGATCTGCAAACGCGGGTTCATTGACGTTGTCGAAAAGAAGTGCTTCAAGCTTCGCGATGAGTATGCTTGCCAGCCTACACCTAGAAAAAGTAGTCTTTCGACTTGTAAGTGCTATTGGAAGACGTCAGCATGGCTTGGGTGGTGACATGTTGTGTTACCTGATAAATAGTGGAAAGAGGCTTGCGATAGTTGCACGGTCCACGCACCACGCCAGCGCGGGATGGGCCCGTCGTGTTGAGCTTCGAACTTTGGAGAATAATGTAGCTCGCGTAATTCTTACTACTGTACACCATGGCCATCAGACAGCACAAAGCTCCTGCTCAAAAGCCCGCAAAGCCTACAGCTGTGATAGGCATGTCTTCCAGTGGCAGCGAAGACGACTACACAGATCATATGGTGGAAGACCTCGAAGAAAAAGAATTCCACACCGAGGATGAAGATGAGGATGATTACGATGAAGAAGAAGTTGTAGACCAAAATAAAGCAATTGCAGATGAGGGAACACAAGTGGACTCGGAGGATGTGAGCGACGGAGTAGACGACAACTTGGCGCTTCCAGCCGCATTACTCAAGTCGAAACCAACCGCAAAGGCTGTGCCAGTTCATATTCAGTGGGACAAGTTGACTCGCACCGAAAGGAAATCTATACGAGACGGCATGGGTCTGAGTATGAAGCAGCTGAGGGCGCAAGCACAGGGTACTGGTGTGATCGAAGCAGGTAGAGCTGCGCAGATCAAACGCGGTTTGCTTCCCGCAGACAGAGTCGCAGGCAGCAGGATCGCAAAGAAGAGGAAGCGCAAGACCAAGCAGCTCAAGCTTGAAGTCTCTGGCAAACAGAAGCTGATTGAAGCGCGGAAGGAGACAGCCGCCATGAATGGACGTGGCGGTATACACCCGGTCAAGAAGAAAAAGCGCTGATGGATTGCCAAGCTTTGGACGGAGACTGCCAAATACACGCTCTCTGCAAAGTCGACTGTCGACTTATTCGTCTGCTTAAGGGCCCTAGAAGTCCATCAACATCCTCGGCGCAACCTTCTCCAGATCCTCCAGCTCTAACCACCCCACCTCCGCCTCCGCGACCTCGCCGCGTGCTGCCGCTTGCTCCTTCTCCAGCTTCGTCGTCGCAATAGCTTCTCGCACAAAGACTTCGATATACTTGTGGAAGACTTGAATGGCTTGTGTGTCAATCTTGGTGGTTTTGTCCGTGAAGCTCTCGTGTAAGAGGCGAAGCAATAATGCTTGCGGGACCGATGGCGTTGAGTCTGATTGTGACGCTTCTTGATCAAGGTTTTGGGCAGGAGGTTCGTTAGATCGATCTGACGATATGGACATCGGTGATGGCTCGCGAATGCCAGGTCTCTGTGCTGCTGTAGGCTTCGTGGCTTTCGGAGCAGGCATGGACCGTGGGCGTTTGACTCCTGCCAGCGGATCGTCTTCTAGCGTTGCCAAGTCGTCGTCACTGCCGTCCATGCCATCTGCCTTGGCGAGGTCATCGAGATCGTTCTCGTCATCTTCGCTGTCGGATAATGCTATGCTCTTTGCGGCTGTTGCGGGCTTCTTGGGCGCAACTTTTTTCGTTGCAGGTCGCGACCTTGCCGAGCTCTCGGATTCTGTTGTCGGGATGCGAGGGACCTTTGATGGCCGCAAAGGCTTGAAAGCCGGTGTCTTACGCTTCGATGATGGATACACGATTTGCTCCTTGGGCTCTTTTCGTGGGGCCATCCTGAGTGGTGGTTTTCAGTGCTGGCATTAAGGATGTAGCGCGTGGACCAGAAAATACGTGTCGAGTCGTGGCAGTTTCGTGATGCGGGGTTGATGCCGCCATTCACCTCATGGGAGGCAAGAGCGAAGGAGCCGAGAATCGACTGAAATCGTAATCAGTCTCCGGTCGAAGCAAGAAGCTCCTTTCAAGTTCGATGTCGTTATATGTTCGAAGCAATCAACACATCTCTTATCGGTGCACGGTCAATGCCACTAGCCAGGCGCAATAATATTGCACAACCCGTGCGATGAACATGGTCTAGACATCCCAAGCCTGCCAAATTCATCATGGCTGCGCAAGAGCAAGTCTTCGGCACTGTCGAGCTTCTTGAAGCCATTCTGCTCCACCTTGGCATGCAAGACCTGCTCTTAGTGCAAACGACCAGCAGAACTGTTCGAAATACTGTTCAAAGCTCGACAAGACTACGACAAAAACTATGGCTGGAGGTGGGCGATGGTGACCACGATGCCACTGATGCCGGGCAATACTATCCAGGACGACCCCGAATGTGAGTTCTTAGGGAGTACATATACGCATAAGATGAGCCAAGCAGATCTCAGCGACATCCAAAGATCTGCTGGATGGGCGCCTAGACTCAACCGGAGAGCCCTGTGAGGCTGTCCTAAGATATACTCAAGCTTACGCACGTCGTATGAATGTTTTGGCTTCTGGCATCATCTGCTGACTCTCATTTTCACTTAAGCAATCCTCTCTTCGCAGCGCCATGGGTTCGACAGCATTGCCACACTCATATCGGTCGTCTCGAGTTTGGCCACCCGGATCTTGCAGGTGGTGTATTGGCACCCGTGCTCTCGTTCACATGCAGAAAAGGTGTCAGCATATACGAGGAGCCACGAGCGAGCTGGCGAGATATGCTGGTCGTATCGCGCCATGAGCCGTACTTCCAGTTCAGATTGCTGAGACACAGTCCGGACAACGGATTACTGGAACTCTGGCAGCTCGCATTTTTTGAAAAGCCACCGACTGCTGGCGAGCTGATCGATCTTGCGTTGGAGAAGAAGAGCACTTCAGACCTGGTAATTAGAGCGGATGGCTCGAGGTCTCGTGCCAACACCACACACAGACTGCGAGAGCTACTGCAGGAATTACAGCCGGTACCAGAGCGGAGAATGAGTCGGTAATCCGTATGCACCTGCAACATGCTATGTACAAGAACGGACCGAGGCCAGAACATCGTGCAGTAGTGTCCAAGGCAGAGGTTAACGGGCGAAGCGGGCTATGGCATTGGGCTCCCTGTCACAGCCACCACCATGCCTGGTTACGAGATGCTTTCTGAAACTCTCACTTACGCCACGTCGAATATGAAGCCTATGCTGACATCGTGGTAGATTGGGCCATTTGCCGCTGGGGCCGAAGGACGACCTGGAGAAACTTATCATCGAATGCTTCAAGACAGCGGGTGCGCTAGCAGCTGACCGTGCGAGAGCATTTCTGCCGGTCCTGGTCGCGTAGGAAATTTTCGTCGCTGTGTTCTTCATCAATATCATACGACTACAGTACGACGACTCGAGCAAGAACATAGTTGCTACCAATTTCGAGCTGCACAGCATTGGGTTCTCGGTACTCTTCTTCTGGCTGATCGTAGCCGTGGGTATGACTGGGGCTATGAGTTGTTGTCCACGAAGTGGCATCTTTGAGCAACGCCCTCGCTTTTGGTTCTGGATCATGGTTTATCAAGACTTCAGTGTTCCCAGTCTGCTCATCTACTGGATCCTTGAAACACGAATCGGCATCTATAACAGATGCGAGTGTTATGGCGCCAGGGGTCATGCTGGTGTAATCTTGCCACAGCAACCTTATACCTTTCGAAACATGCAGGCTGGACTCAGATTTGGTGGGAATTACGTGACAATTCTCGTACTCGGGTTGTCCATGCAGGTTGTCGTAATAGGAAGCATCTTGACCACGAGATATTGGTCAGCATTCAAAGTATTCTTGCAGCCAGACGACGGCATTTGAGACTATCTGAGCTTGAGCCATGAGCACAAGGACGATCTTGGCGATGCAGAACCGGGAATTCAAGTAAACAAGACCTTTGCAGCAGCAACAAAAGGTACAGTCTTGCGTACAGAAGCGGTGTCGTGAGGTGTTGGCGCGTTGTGCGTGTCGAACGGGACGAACACGTCAAATTTGAAACAGGACTTTGATTTGAGACTGTTCGACTGATAACGAGACCTTTCAAAAACAGCTGGCATGCAGTACCTGCTCGAGGGCAAAGGTTTTAACGGGAGTGTGCCCTATCAGGGCCAGTCCAGCATGTGATACCTCGGTGTGGGACCTTTGGACACGACGACGCAGCAGGTCATTACTGTGTATGCAGACCCAGCGCCTGGTGGGAGCCAATCGACATAGATGATATGATTGATGCAGGAATTAACGAAATGCATACATGTACACAGTCAGCTCGTGCTTCAGTGGAGCTATTACTGCGCTAAAGCACTAACCACCACGCTAGCTTTCTCGCAAAGGATTCCTGCTTTCGTCATCAAGGATGGCGCTAGTATTTTCGCAAGGCAGAGATGCTATATCTCGCGAGCAAGCAGCGCGTAAGAATCTATTTTTCTCGTATAACTCCGACCCTGCGCCTTCTTCACCCTCTTGCAACCTCAACCCGCAAAGACCTACGCGCAAGATGCAACCAATTCACGTCTGGGGACACTGGGGCGCGCCCAATCCGTGGAAAGTGCGCATGCTCCTCGATGAATTAGAGCTCTCGTACACCTGGGATACAATCGAACTCGACAACACCAAGTCCGAAGAACACATCAAGCTCAATCCCAACGGCCGACTGCCTACCATCCAAGACCCTAATACCGGCATGACATTATGGGAGGTGAGCGACGCTCTGATCCTTCCCCACGGGTTTAGACAGTATCGTTCCGTCATAAACTGACGATCTTGATCGCATGGTCTGTAGACAGGAGCCATTATCCTCTATCTCATCGACACATATGACAAATCCCACAAATTGTCGTACCCAGACGGTTCCAAGGAAAAGTTTCTCTGTCAACAATGGTTGGCGTTTCAGATCTCAGGCCAAGGCCCTTATACCGGGCAAGCGACCTGGTTCGCCCGCTTCCACCCAGGCGAGAAGATGCCTTCCGCCATAGACAGGTATGTCAATGAGATGATCCGTGTCATTGGCGTGCTGGAACTGGGATTGGAGAGGAGTGGTAGTGGTTGGTTGGTAGGGGAGAAATTGACGTACGCCGATCTGTCATTCGTGACCTGGGCCTTAGTCGGGGAGGGGCTTTTGGTACAGCTCGGCAAGAAGGATGAGGCGTATCGAAATGCGCCGAGATATGTTGCATGGCTGGAGGCTATGAAGGCAAGACCTGTGGTTGGTGCGGCGCTGGAGGAGATTCGAAAGGGGAGACAGGCTCATGGACTGCCATGAGGACTTGTAAGGCTCGTGATGAGAAGGCCTGCGATGATGTCGGAATATCTCCTAGTGGGTCCTTGGATCGCTGCTAGACATTGCGGTATCATTGCAGCGGTGCCGATGTAATTGAGAAGATCCTCGATCCGACTCCGCAAAGGATGATGGATATCTAGTGCGGTGTAGGCACATATCAGTGGCCACATTAGGGAAAAAGCTTGTGATCTGCTTGGTCCGAACATGGGTTGCGTTTCCATGGGGGGGTCTTGCGGTGCTGCGTCCGAGCTGGCGTCGATCATACTTCGCGCCACGCCGTAGATGCTATCTGCTGCAATCTCAATAGCATGAAGCATTGGTTCTCTACTATTGTTCAACTTCGTGCCATGAAGGAAGTCTCCGGTAATGATCAGGACACTGGCGCCAATAATGATCAAGGGTTGTACTTCATTAAGGGTTGTCATTGCTGAGTTGTGTGCCGGACACGGATCGTCAAAGGATTTGAGATTCTTGTATAGCTTCTTGGTCGCAGCTTTGACCTTCTGAACGTCGAGTCTCCTTGGACGTCGGCAATTACTATGGAAAAGTGCTTCTACTGCCTGTGCGATATCGAATAATTGTAGCTTCAATAGGTGCAGCATATGACTGGCGCGAGTACCTGGAGAAAGATGTCCGAGCCATGCAGTGTCGGAGTTGTAGTCCCCTCCGGCCAAATCCATCCGGGGCCAGAAGAGTGATCGGCACGGTCCCTCGGGGCGAGGTCTCGCTTTCAAGACGGCAAGAAAGCCATCAAAATGTATGCGCCATGTGTGATCGTCGGCATTGGAACAAGCTGTCATCTTCACTCGTGTCAGCATGGATCTGACGTGAACCACAGTCAGTCTCCATCGCATACCTCGAAAAAGCTGAGCAGGAATACTACCATAGGCAGTTCGTCCGATTTGTAACGCTCCCGCAGGCTCGTGCTCAGTCCGCGTACAACAATATTGTACCTTGCGAAAAGTGCTGTCCGCGAAGTCCTATTCTCAGCTGAGTCAATCAAGCTCGTGAAGCTGTCGCCGATGATGCTCAAAGTATGTGAGAGTAGCTTGATATCTGTGTTCGTGCCGCAATTGGTACATAGATTTATAAAGCAGGGAGTATCGCTTTCCATGAACAAGCTCAGCCCACTGTTCTGGACGGCAGCTCTGACGAGCTCGCTACTCGGAGGCCTGTGCTGCAAAGTGGCAGGAAGGCTTGCTGGAGTCTGATAATGATATGTTTTGAACCTGTCAGACGAACTTGCGACGGACGGTACCACCATTTGATCATGACAGCCGATGCATGCTCTGCTGGATTTCTGGCACTGACGGCATGACGGTTGTGCCAGATCACATCGAATCTTCCTCAATTTACAAGTCTTGCAGCCAACGCGTGGCAACCCTGTATTGACCATTACGTGGTAATATTGGTATTTACATGTCGAAACGAGTCGAGTTGAGTGTCAGCAGGACTCTCAGCGCTCATTATTTAGAAGAAGTCGGTACAGCTCCGCAGGATCGTTGCGGAGGTACGCTAGTTGTTTCGCATGCTAACCACATTGATGCTAGTGGAACGCAAATGTTGGTGCTGGTGCATGCGGGAAGTGCATGCATAAAGCTCATAGCTCGCCTTATGATTGAATGTCAGTAATTGAAGCCTTGATGTGAACATACCTCCGCGCAAGCAACGCCAATATGCTTGCTGTTTATCAATCGCTCGATGCAATGACATCCACTGCATGGGGTATCGCTACTTTATCGTCACGCTTCCTCAACGCCATATTCCAACCAAGATGATATTGTTAGGATGTCACGCCGTCTGCCGGACACCTGTGAGCTTATTGATTGTCTCAACCTATGGAAGGAACGTAAGGTTCTCGCTCAACGCACCGTCAGTTGCCAAAGTTTACTTACCAGTGCCTCGATCTTATACGGCTTCGAGATCACATCGTCCATGCCACTCTCCACCATTTCGTCCTGCTGGGCTCCTCGAGCGTTGGCTGTGACTCCTAGGATAGGCACACGCTGCTGTTCAGTCAGTATCACTGCACTAATTCTTCGTATTCGAGACTCACCTCGAGCTGTCCCTTCTTTTCGAGGTCTCTGATGGCTCGCGTAGCCGCGTTGCCATCCATGATGGGCATTTCCTGGTCCATCAGAACGACGTCAAAAGCTTTCTTGTCACCAGAACTGGGCAAAGGGGCTTGTTGCATGGCTTCTACAGCTTCCTTTCCGTTATTTGCCGTGGTGACATTGAAACCCTTGCCTTCAAGTTTGCGAAAAATGATCTTCTGGTTGATGATGCTATAAGGAGTCAGCACCTCGATGAGCTGTAGACGCTCGTTCAGAAAACATACTTGTCCTCGACCAACAGTACGTGAGCTCTCCTGCTCGGTATACGATTTAGGCTCGTTACTGGTCGCTTGGGCTCACTGGCACCAGGCCTGGGGTCAATAATGTCTGCTGATATAGACTTTTCGCCTGTGAGATGTTCTCTTGACAGTTCGGGCCGTTTGGACTTCTCATAGCGATCCTGTGACTCCTGCTTTCCCGGCACGGGCTTCGCAATATTCTGACTCTGCGCAGCTTTAGAGTCCGATCTATCTGCCTGCTCTCTGACAGTATCGTCTTTGCCACTCTCGTCGGGTGTCCGGTACGGGAAAGGTTCTGCGGTGTCGAGATCGTCTGGATTTTGTCTGCCGAGCTCCTCAATCTTACATCGGAGTTGTCGCTCGCCTTCGCTCTCTTCTTGTTGTCCCTGAGCTGATTGACTAGGCTGACCTGTACGTTTGACTTTGAAGAAGAAACCGAAGGTGCTGCCCTCGCCCTCTTTGGAGCTCACGCCGATCTCGCCTCCGTGTAGGTGGCAGATCTTGCGGCTGATGTTGAGGCCCAATCCGGATCCACCATAGACTTCTTCTGTTTTGGGTGTTGCCTGCTGAAACCGCTCAAACAGGCGCTTCTGGCCTTCCTCCGATATGCCGATCCCGCTATCACGTACCGCAACCATGACATAAAGCGCCTCTCCGTTGCCCCATTCGGTCGTATTTGTTGCATCCATGCGGTAGGCATTATCTTCGCTAGAGAAGAACACCACATCAGGAGGGTACGATGCTGGTCGTTCAACGCTGGCGGCGACGGAACAGTTCAATCGCTTACTGCCTTTCGAATGATGCGTGAATTTGATGGCCTGTGATTGCTTCAGTGGGGAATTGACATCATACACGGCAGGGAACTCACATTTGTGATTAGATTGATCAAAACTTGCGATATTCGTGCAATGTCGGCTAAGACCCAATCGGCGCTAAGAACATTGTCATATGCTTTGTCCACGTCAAAGCTGAATTCAAGGTGCTCCTTTCGAAACTCGTGCTGGAACATCTTCAGTGTGCTTTGAAGCTGTCGACTTGGCTGCGAAGGTCTTGGCATCAGCGAAAGAAGAGAGGCATCGAGCTTCGAAAACGAGAGCACATCGTCGACGATGTTCTTCTGATGCGTAACGCACAGATGAATCGTCTCGACAGCTTCGCGGATCATGGCAACGTCAACATCGTCGCCTGCTTTTGGCTTGATGGCTTCATCGATGTCTTCGGCGCAATGAAGGACCGCCGACAAAGGATTCCTAATCTCGTGTGAGATCATGTCGATGAATCGTTCCTGCTGTTCTTTGCGTTCGCGAGCCTGTTTAGCAGCTTTGCGTTCGCTGAGCTCCGCGGACTTTTCAGAGCTGATATCGACGATGCTGCAGATAAAACCGCCGTATTTCGAAAGACTGACATGTTCGAGGTTCTCGTTGCCAAGAGGTGTGAGCAACAACAATCGCCACGGATGTGGTTCGCCTCTCGCTCTGAACTCGGTTCGTAGCTGCGTTTGTGACTCGAAAGCTTGGCGGTAAGCGGTCATGACGCGTTCATAGTCATCGTCGTGTATGGATTGAGGCCATGAAGTGAACTCTACATTTTCGGTCGTCGTCGTGGTCAGCTCGTAGAAGTGCTGGTTGACGAATACGGCTTGCGCCTCAGAGTCGAGGATCGCCAAGCCAGATGGCAGCATTTCAGCAAATCTTCTGAAGAAGGGGTGCTCATCCAGCGGCACCTTGTCCACTGGCTTCTGATCCTCGGTAGAAGTGCTTGAGTCGTCGCTCGTCTTGGCAGTGTGATCGATGACAGCTGAACCGTCTCCGGATTTCAGGGGGAGTGACTGATAGAGCATCGGCTTGGGCAAAAGCTGCACCATGATGCATGACTCGCTCGACGTAGACAGCGGCGACAGGATTACAGAAGACGCATGTCTGTCGGTCTTGGTGGCGGAGTCTTTGAATAGCTTATTGCTTTGGATCTCTTTCGGAATGCCTTCGGCTGCAACATACCTGAGCGCGTCCAGCAAGTCTTCCGGCAGATGATCCCGTTGCGGCTCTCCTTGAGCATGTATACCTCCGGCATCATCCCAAGCTTTGTTGTGTAGTAGCTTATAATCCTTGTCCCAAAGTAAAGCGGCAGGATATCGTATGGCGGCTACAGTCTGGGCAAATCCTTGCAGAGCCTCAGGCCATGACGGCACTGAGCCGAGCTTCGACGACTTCCAGACATCGTGTCCTCCGGGTAAAGGGTTCACAAAAGGTGGTCGACCGTCAGCGGGACTTGCTGCTGATGGAAGATCTTTCATAGCTTCATACCGAGGGCTCTTTGGGGTGCCAGAGATGGCTGAACCTACTCAGTGGCTGGCTGGTACCTTCACGGTTAAGGGCAGGACTGGTAATCAAATGTGGCGGAATGGGTTGTTGTCACTGGTATGGAGTGCGGCTCTTCGCCACGTTGATAGTGCAGCAGTTAGTCGGGTACTGCATGCATGTGTCGAGTCGAAAAGAGAGATGGCCCGATTGGAGGAGCTGAACTCAACCTGCCGTGCGGTGACGTCGGCATGATCGCGACTTGCGCGACGCGTTTCTGCATGTCCACGTGGTCTTGAATTTCTTTGTGTGCCACGACCTCTGAAAGCTTGACAAGCATGTGCTGTGTTTCTGATGACATGCGTTGGTAATCAGAATTTACGCTGCCACCCAAGACTAGGTCAGCAATGTGAAGAAGACGGAATAATGTGAGACTGCATCGATCGCACCGGTTGCGGCTGGTGCCGAGATCTCGGTACTGTGTTTTATCTGATTGACAGGGAAGATGGAGAAACACATCCACCTTCACATGTAATAATCTTTGATCTACAATCACCTACTCAGGTACTGGCACATCCACCGCGTTCAATGCTATGCACAGGTATGCATAATAGCCGATATAGTGCACCAATGCGATTGTTCCATCCTTGCCAAATGCCTCAACGCTCTTGTTCCAATATTCTTGCGGCAGTCGGCCTGGCTTGCTACACAATCTCTTCGCCACATCGTATGCCAGATCGCAATTCTCGTTCAGACTCTGAGGCTTCTGATCCCTCTTGATCGTATCTACTTGCTGTTGGCTCAAGACACCGGCCTTGGTTGCAACGGCTTCGTGTGCATACAGCTCGTATACAGCTTGGAAGTGCCCTCCGCAAGCCAAGATAGCTGTCTCCTTCACATCTGCCGGCAATGGAAGCTCACCAAAACTGTATACCAGCTCCATTGCTAGCTTGCCGATCTTGGGTGCAGCCGTCAGAAGACCGAATGGCCCAACGAAAGCTCCTTGCTCGTCCTTGTACTTGAACTTTTCCCCATTCTTGCCGAAGCCGTGTTGAGCAATCTGGGTGAAACTACGCCATTGAGAGTAAGTATGCATCACGCACAGGTATGCACAATACTGACTCGTCATAGTCTGACTGCTCTTGAGCAGAGAGCTGATCTCTAGGTCGTGTTGGTATTCTCGAACCCATCCTCGAAGTACTTTTTGGGGAAGGCGACGGCTACCTGGTAATTTTGTGAGCGACTGTAAGAGCACGAGCGCGCAGGAATGTAGGAGCAAGCGTGAGAATAATGAACATGATGTATCCTCATCGACTCAACGCCCGCTACGTATAAGCAGACACGGCCGGAGCTCAAACTCTACCTTGAGTTGCATCATTGCTGATGCTGAGCTGGAGGGGCAAGTCTATCACTAGAGTTCAAGTTGTTAAGCTCCAGAACGCTCGAAGCTGGTGTGGAGATCGCCCCGAGTGACCAATATATATATGCCCACCCTGATCGCACTGCAAAAACACCTTCTCGGTCAACGCAGATGTTCTGGATACAGATCCCGCCGACGACGACTGGATCGAATTGGGTAAGATCCATATGCATCACCCACACATACATGTCTTGTTCTCATAGAGCTATTACGGATCATGAACGATACTGCAAGTTCCTCGTACCACCGGACCCTAATGCGATAGCATGGCAGCTGTGAGGGAAGTGCCACGCACTTTTGCGACAAGAGAGGTCGTTTTGACGCGCAATGCGCTGTCTACCGTCTGCTAGATGATGCAACTACGCTCGTGAGACCGTCACGCTTAGCCTTACCTTCCGTCGTTCTCAGCGAGCTGTGTGAACGACGACGCGCTGCCTCCGTTTGACAGAAGAGGCAGCTACACTCGTGAAGCACTCAGGCTTGACTTTGGGCCCCACCATTCTCGGCGAACTGTCTCGATGTCTGCAATGTGGGTTTCAGTAGCAGCAGCATCAGGATCATGGCTTCTGCATGGCTGCTATGCACGACTCCCATAGACAAGATATACTTCTACCTGCCTGATTCTCCGGGCTGAGTGCGGAGGAGAGGGCTTTCGTGAAAGACCGTTTGCAGTAGAACGCGCCTCGTGCGAGAAACTCAATCATCAATGGAGTGAGATTTGTTCCGATCCAGATCTCTGGGTTCGCAGACTCTGGATGCTTTCCACGCCCATCAAGGTTGTTATTGGCTTTCCTCACAGTCCTCCTAGCGTGCTACGCGGCTTAGTATGCCTGCCGTGTCGATATCGTCTTCATTCGGGACTTTCCACGTGGTTGCCATATGCAAAGCTTCACTATTCGATGCGCGGAGTCTTCCTACCATGCTTTGGCACGTAGGACACGACTCGACTCACATCATGCGACTCCACTCCACAAAGAAGACTGTTTCGCAAGTCTTCACACGAAGGTTGCCTTATGCTTCGGCACATATAACGCAACACGACTCTTCACAGGAAGGTTCCCATGTGGCTTGGGCAACGTATCATAACAGCAATTCACCTCTTCACACGAAGGTCTCCAGGGGGCGCTGGTACGTATCATGTGGAGAGAGATAGCACTACTAGTAACATCCGGATTTCCATCTTTAGCAATAGTATTCCATAGCAATTCCGCAGCAACGAAATCCTACAGCAACGACGTCCAACAACAACGAAGTCCTACAACAACGACATTCTACAGCAACGACATCCTACCCACTCCAGTATTTATATCCCAAAGCCTTCGCTCACAATGCGTGCTCTTAGATCACTGCTCGCGGTCTACACTTCCGTCGCCACGTGCAAACTCAGCTATAAATCGGCGAACAAGAATTGTCCGTTCACAGAAAATGGCAAGGTCGAGGGCGCTATATCCGCCGCGTGTGCACTCTATGATGGACCTTCGGTCAATGGCTCGACCCCTACGCGAAACCGAGGCAACCGGGCATATTGGTGAACTTCCCAAAGACCTCAGAATTGATGCAAGAACTCGATCCGGCGGTCCCTGCAACGATTATTTGCAATGGTTATAGTTTCGAACCCCGTGGAATGAATCACCAGGAAGAGTACAATGATAATAATGCAATCATACATTGCAAACGGGTTCTCTCTATGATAAGCGAGGGTTTGCGAAAGGGGTTGCAGTCGGACGATGACGAGAGCGTCTCCACGGAAGAGGAAATGCCTTTCTGAAACGAAAGATTTCGACGCGAGATTTCGTGCAGGTTGCGGTATGAGGGACAGCCGTTTTTTTGGCATAAGATCGCGTTGAACGAGAGAGCTTCAAGTCACGGTCGAGTGCTGGTATTCAGGATGTTTTCCAAAGTGGCAGCGCCTCCGCGGACTAAGAATTCTGCATAGACCATGTTACGGAGCTCAATTCGACTCGTCCATATTCTCAGAATTCTTCCATGATGTCATGTCATGATCGGAGCTTTAGTCGAGGAGGTCAGGTCGGGCTCGTGGTGACTGTGTGAGGATACGTGCGGCGATGCGAACCTCTTCTTTTCCTATGGAGGCGCAGTCTATGCTGCAACAATGACGGCCAATGCTTGCGCTTCGGCATGGCGTCCTTTAATGTTGCCGTGGCGTGTGCAAACGACAGCAAGAGCTACAGGCTCCGCGTTGTCCCGGCTTGTATCGTGCTCACGTTGACGATTTGGTGAAGATTGTGTCCGACGATAGCTCGTTGATACACAGATTTGATAGGTTTCGATATTGTAATATAGCATAGGCGTAGCGATTCGTTGGCATGTCTTGCTTGCCTGGCATACGACGGTGAGTGTAGAATATAGGATGCGGTCTTGTAAGAGCATGGTCCGTAGTGGGGACCATGAAGTGATGACTGCAAGTTGCAGAATATCTCGTGCAAAATTTCTTCACCGACCTTTTGTGCCATACATGTATTGAAGACGTAGTGGGCCCGACCGCAGTTGAGGAGATAAATAAGGTGGATGGAGAAACTACTGCCTCGTGTCTTAGTGTATGTTCTACGGTAAACAGCACCAGGCATAGGCCTGCAGAGACGTGGGTCCCTGCTTTTCCGCACGGACAGGAATGTTCTCAGCCGCCATGGATGATGGCGAGCTAAATTTCCGACATGCGTCCTTCATGCCCCCCTACTCCCGATATGTTCGCACACGTATATATGATTCTCTGTCGCCGACGTCGTGCGCATCTGTATGGCTCTTTCGGGCTTCGAATCACTTTCAAATTTATCCGGCACTGCAGCTACTACTACATGTAGTGTACCGGAAGATATGATCGGATAAGCTCTCCACGATCCCGACGAGCAGAGTTTGCAGGGTACCTAGTGCGTAAAGGCAGGGTAGCAGAGATCTACGACACAACAGGACTAGCTCTATTTACCCCGCGCGGTTCATCAGGAACACCCGCCGGTCGTCAGTATCTACATGTACATTGCTATGCCACCAGGATCATCGCGGCACACTGCTATGTTCGACGACATGTTCCAGGTTCTCCACCGAGCTCGGGTAAATGCTGTCCGTCGTCATGTACTCCCAGACCGTCCCTCAGGACTATATGACAATAATGGACAAGCAATCAAAATTGTACGCTGACCATGACTAAGACTTGCCCTGGTCAATGGTCGTACCGTATGCGCGAAACAGACATGCATCACGAAAGTCTCATCCTTGCGATATTCCAGATGGCTCCATGTACTAGGTAGTCGAACGTCCACTCCCAGCTTCCGTCACATATGCGAAGCTTCCTGCACTGCCGATCCTGACACACGCCCTCGACACTAGCTATAACTAACTATAGACCTGCCCGCGCTGCGACATTCGTGCACTTTTCGAGAGCGTGCCTGTTTTGCTTTGTTGTCCAACAGCAAGCGCCGTCCGTATCGTCAACATGGCATCAAAGTATCTCGCACTGCTGACCTGGCTTGCCTCTGCCCAGATCGTCAATGGCGTGGACTCGAAGTGTCCAGACTACTCTGAATGGTCCACCCAATTTCATGCCCCGGGCTCAGGCGGCCGCTTCAATCTTGCTTACCAAAGGCCGGTGCCACACTGCAGGACCTTTCACTCGTCCGACGTAGAGTCGAAGGTGCAGGAGTTGTCGAGCAAGATCGTTGATCCAGATCTGAGGCGCCTGTTCCTGAACGCCTATCCTAACACGCTTGACACCGCGGTCAAATGGAAAGGCCACGCAGCCAATAGCAACGACGAGGAGTTGACTTTCCTGATCACCGGCGACATCAATGCCATGTGGCTTCGAGACTCTGCAAATCAGATGCAGTCCTATCTGCCTCTTCTCAAAGCTTCAAAAGAGCAAAACTCACTTGCATCCCTGTATCGAGGAGTGATCAACCTTCAAGCGCGCTACGTGCTGCTCGATCCATATGCCAATTCATTTCAGCCACCGGTCGAGTCTGGCATCAAACCTATACCAAATCAGTACGCGACAGGCGACACGGTAACTCCACATTATGACAACAAGGTGGTCTTCGAATCCAAGTACGAGCTCGACTCGCTCGCAGCTTTCCTCGAGATCTCACAAAATTACTACGATGCAACGAAGGATAGTAAATTCTTCGGGAAGTACAACTGGGCCAAAGCCGTTGAGGCCATTCTCAAGGTGGCAGAGGAAATGATGGTGCCAACATACGAACCAGATGGAGAAGTTTCTGACCTCGCTTACACCTTTACACGAAGGGATACAAGCTCGACAGAGACACAAGCGAACCACGGGCTGGGCAATCCATTCAACAAAGGCACCGGTCTCATCAGATCTTTCTTCCGACCTAGCGACGATGCAACCATCTACCAGGGCTTTATTCCGGGCAACATGATGTTTCAAAGATATTTGTCTTCCACAGCGCAGATAGCGAAAAAGATTGGACGAGGTGATCTAGCTTCACGCATGACTAACATGGCATCGAAGCTGAAGGAAGCCATTACAACTTGGGGCATTGTCGATCTTCCCGGACATGGAAAGGTCTACGCTTACGAAGTCGATGGCTACTTCAGCCAGAACATCATGGACGATGCTAACATTCCATCGCTGCTTTCGGCTCCCTTTTTCGGCTATCTAGATGTCAACGATGAGGTATACCAGAACACGAGGAAGCTGATACTCAGTCGTGCGAACCCGTACTACTTCGTGGGGCCAGTCATCAGTTCTATTGGTGGGCCACACGCAGGTCCCGGCCAGGCGTGGCCTATGGCTTCTATTGTGCGCATTGCCACCTCGAGCGACGATGCAGAAATCACCGACCAGCTGCGGCAGATCGTGAGCAGTACCGACGGACTTGGTCTGATTCATGAAAGTATCAATTCTTTCAACGTCAGCCATTGGACGCGACAATGGTGAGCCGGATCCCTTGCGCTCGAGCAAACATGCAGTGCTGACAAGTCGATAGGTTTTCGTGGGCGAATGGACTGTTTGGTCAAGTCATCCTCGATCTGGACGAGCGCAAGCCGCACATTTTGCAGCAGAGCTTCCAGGGCTCGTCTCACTAAGAGAGCTGTTTTCGGCTGAGGTGTAGTACTGAAGAAATAATGTAATCGTGACTGTCAAAGAAACGCTTACATGGCTATCTTCGGCCAGCGCACATGAGCTAGCTTCGTGCTTTGGACCTGGGCTGCTGATTAGAGACCGCGTAGACTCACGCGGGCCTCCCTGTACTGCGTTTGCACGATGGTGAATATGCATGCTTCATGATCGTTGATTCTCAAGCTTGCTGATTGGGAGAGCGCCTTGCCGTCGTGTATCCATGATAAGTACTTGCCTTTGTGCTACGGCGGGTCTACTTTCTCGACGCTCGTTCACAGTCGGGATCCTCGAGACTAGAGGCTACACAGATTCGGCATCAGCCAGCCCGCCACGAACTGCCTCCGTGCATCATCCCACAAGAGCCGCACGCGTTCTCCACTGCGCCGGAAGGCTTCTTGTTGCAGCTGGCCAATAGCACAGAAAGGGACGATAAATATCCTGCAGCTCTGCTTTAGTCTAAGGCATTGACTAACCAGCGGGTGCACTTTTGCTATTCGGCAGGTGCAGCTTTTACTGCCTAACGACTAGTGTCTTTACATCAGCATGTTCATAGCTGAGCGTGTCTTTTTCTTCGTGTCGTATGTTGACCCGGCTTGCCGTTGCAATCATCAGAACCCACGCGACCGTCCATTTTTGGTAGTATATAGCTCAACCTGCTCGTACAGCCTATGCGAAAGAGTTTCGAATCTTGAGCATGATGGACTATATAGTGTTTATGCTGTATTGCGACACTAAAGAATCGTATTTTATGTCAACATTGATGAAGGTAATGCGGAATTACGAAGCTAAATCCGCTTGTTTCCGTGGGATTGTTAGAATTATCACATGCAATATCGAGAGAAATCATTCAATGGATGGTGAAGAGCTGTTTGGAAGGAATTGATCAGATGGGATGCGACACTTGGGATCAGACGTCAAAGATGATGGCAAGGATTGAGACGCGTATGTTCGGAACGCGTCGTGTGTCCGCCAAGACAGCGTGTTCTGGTGATATTGCAGGGATTAGAACTATTTAGGTAAATATTGTTGATCATTCACTTCAATGCAATATGGCCGCGTTCGCTGAATGGCAAAAGTGCACCTGCTGGTCGGTCGAACCTTTTTGGTCTGAATGCGTCAGATCCAAAACCACACATGCGTGCAGGTGATGGCAGCTCCGCGCACAGTGACGTCAAACAGCAAAAGACGGGTCGTGGCCATCAGCATCATTGAGAGAGGGTGCATACGGTATGTAGGTATATACAATCATCTTTTCTGCTTTCCTTTGTTGCAATCAGAAGATCCCCTCGAAACACATCCTCTTCCAGTACCAAGACTCCGAAACAATGGCACCACAAGTCTTCTTCGTGACCGGGACCAGCACAGGCTTCGGCGCCGAATTGGTCAAAAAGTGTCTGGCAGAAGGCGACAAAGTCGTTGCCACGGCTCGCAACTCTTCCAAGCTGAAGTTCGACGGTACATCGCAAGACAACTACCTCGCCGTCGATCTCGACGTTACCGATCAATCGTCAGTATCCAGACCCTGACTCACCTACGATCAATGCTGACGAAACACTGAAAGATCAGTAGACAAAGCCTTCGACGCAGCCCTCAAGCAGTTCGGCCGGATCGACGTTGTAGTCAACAATGCCGGCTACGGTCTCGCCGGCGAATTCGAATCCGTCAGCGAGGAACAATCGAGGAAACAAATGGAGGTGAACTTCTTTGGTCTGCTCAAAGTCACGCGACGAGCATTAAAAATCATGCGTGAGACCAATAAGCCCATCGGTGGCAAGATCCAGAATGTCACATCCGTTGGTGGTCAGAGAGGCGTTCCCTTCTTCTCGATCTACTGCGGGTCGAAGTGGGCTGTCGAGGGTTTTACGGAGACCGTAAGCAAGGAGGTCAAGCCAGAATGGTAAGAAAGAAAGCAGCGATTTGGCGCATTACGCCCCGACTGCTATTATATACTGACGGATGTTGGTCTGTACCAGGAACATCAAACTCACCTGCATCGAACCAGGAGGTTTCCGTACCGACTGGGCAGGCCGGAGCATGGAGTTCGGTGATCAGAAAGAAGCTGCATACGACCACCTTGATGCTCAAGACACCATGGGCAAACGTAATGGTACGCAGAAGGGCGACCCGAAAGAGGGCGCGAGAGCCATGTGGGAGGTTGCGAAGATGGACGATCCGCCGTTGAGGGTGTGCATCGGGAGTGATGCGTACGAGGCGATCCAGACGAAAATCAAGGAATACGGCGAGCTTTATCCCAAGTACGAGAAACTTTCTAGTAAGTCTATAAACCCCATTGTTGGAAGCAGGATGGATAGAATTGACATGTCACAGAAAGCACCGACTACCCTGAGGGTAACTAGAACTGTCGACCATTCTGCGCCTTCCAAAAGTTGCCGGCTTAGATTTAATGTGACGCGCTCTCCAGCGTCGTCAGATCGTGAAGTCATTTTCAGCACCCGAAATTGTCATTCCCAAAAGCCTTTTGCTAGCGCCTGCTGTGCCTAGCGTATAGATGAATGCCTGCGGAACTACAAGGAAAGCCTTATCAGCATGGAGCGTCGTGATGAATGCAACGTGGATCTTGTACGGGTTCGTTGCTTCCTCGGACACCACGATCGTGAAGCGCGTTTCTCGCTCTACCTATGGGAAGCGCGCGTCTGTCAGTCCATCAGTTTGAGGATGCGGTTGATATGCGAGTATAGTGCATTTGGTGGATCGGTGCGCATAGAGAGCTTCTTGAACCATTCCCAGCATTGGGCACCATCTTTGATGTCTGTCCTATCGAGCTGACGCATCCGACAGCCTCGAGCGCAGAAATCTTCGTAATCTTGGAACGCCCCGGCTTACATACTGTCTGGGAAGCTCTGGGTGTAGGCGTTATTTATAGAACTGTAATGCAGGATGATGATCTTTGCCACATTGACAAGGCAGCTGGCTCATACTGCTATCCGCTGATATGCTTCATGCAACACCTCCTTTCTCGTCTTATGCATCTCGATGCTCTCGCCGTATCGCTCCATGATCCCTAACATAGTCTTGATGTCCTCCTTCGCCTTGGCATATATCTCATCCAGCTGTCCGCCGCTAGCAGCAACAGCATGTGGTTGCGCAAGCAGCTTTGCAATTAATAAACTCTCTTCGAATGCCCTATGCTGGAACGCCCACCACACTCCGGCCTCGATCTCGAACAGTCCCCAGAGCTTGAAGAAAGCACACAAAGCTTCGTGCGCGGCTTCAAGGGCGGCTTTGAGGTTGGGCTCGACGCCCGCGTCGGCGTTATCAGAGGCGTGTAACAGCATGAGGCAATGGAAGTAGTTTCCTGTGAGAAAGAGATTTTGGCGGACTTGACGAGGGTGATGGACTACTTGTTGTTGCAAGACGTTGTAGTCGAGGGCGGCGAGAGGTGCAGGAAAAGATTTGTAAAGGCGCTTGAAGGCAGCGACGAGAGAGTCTTTGTGCCGAGGACTGTTGGCTACGGGGAGTGATAGAGATAGTGGCGACGTTAGGTTCTCCTGCACTAGGTTTCCCAGATGCCACATGCTCCGCATATAAGCGATATCGTTCTTGACTGTTGCTTGGTCGATTATGTGATGAGGTTGTGGTGGCTGGATGGGCTGCGGGATTTGTGGCGCAATCACGTTGATGCTCATGAGATTCTCGACACGGTGCCCTCCAAGGTCGATCTCGATGCCATCTTCGCCCAGTTCGTTTTCGTCAGCCAAGGCTTCGACTGGCACATCGCTATGTGTCGCCGTTGGAGGCAGCTTGAGAAGCAACGTCAAGAACGTATCATGGAAGAAGACGGCCTGCCATAGCTTCCGCCTCTGCTGCTTCTCCAACATCGAAGCATCGGGCACAATTATGTCTGGATCTCGATGTAAACGCAGCGCATATGTTTGTCTCATGTGGATGCCAGCCCAAGCGAAAGCATCTGATGCGTGATTATCGTTCATCAAGAAGTACGCCATCAGCAACATAGCTTGTATGGCTCGCATCGAGGTACGGTTCAGATAGGAGTACACTCGCAATGCCTGATTCGCTGCAGAGCAGTAGAACTCGGCTGTCTGCGAACGCTCTTCGTAAGGAGGAAACTGCATGAACTGCGTGCCCAGAGCATACATTGCATAATGCAGCGCGATCAACGACGCATCTGTCGTGCCCTTGGCATCCTGTGACATGGCCCAGAACGATTCGTATTCGGAGTAGAAGGTTCTTCGATGGATGAAAGGATAAACCGGATCGACAACCTCGAAGTATTTCGCAACCAGGATGTCTGCCTGCTCTTTGTTCGGCAAGACGGAGATGACTTCTGGAAGACCTCCTTGACATGTCCAATAATTGCTGAAAGGATGTTGCGAACCTACACCAAAAACATTGCTAGGCGACGATTGCGAGATTGGCACACTCGCGAACTTGAATGGCGATCCTCCTCGCGAGGAGGACCGCGAAGCAGCAGGTTGTCTCTCATCGATGCAGGGCCAACCATTGTCTTTCATCAAAGTGGGCGATGCCAGATTAGTCGATGGCGGCGTCACGTTGCTAGTCTTTCGAATCTTGCTAGGAGGCTTCGTTACATATCGTGCTTTGCTGTTGTTCAGCGCTCCATGTTTACGGTCGGCAGAAGCGATCAAGTTCGCTACGGCGGTATACTCGCAAGCCGACTGTCTTTTCACACATGCCAGACATGGTCGTCCCCGATCACATTTGGTCTTGCGCTCCACGCATTCTAGACAAGAAAGGGTTGGCTTGTTTCGCTTTTGCTTTGGTTTCACTCTTTGTGATGGTGGTCCAGTAGCCTCCGAACTTATGCTCCCAACTGTGGCAGCAGTATGTGGCAGTGCATGTACAAAGCCATTGGCGGGTGAAGACGTGTTGATGCCAACGATTTCTCCGGAGGTAATGCCAGCACTAGGAGTATCAGAGGCCTCCTGCTGTGCAACCTGCATGGTTCACAAGATGTCGCATGACATGCCCGCCGGAGCAGCAACGTGGCTGGGAATTGCGCGGGAATGTCTCGTGGTGCTTATGCCCAGGGAGATGGTGGCATACATCTTCACCTTGTCGCGCTACCGTCAAGCCCCTCACTGCGGCGATAGCAGCCGAGGTTCAATGGGCAGACAAGAGAATCAGTCGAGCCTTCACTTCGACCCCGAGCACCTTAGGGACTTCGTGTGATCTGATCTCCTGCTGGCGGGAACACGACACATGCAATGTAGTGAGGATACACGACGGTGTCGGTAGCTTAGCATGTGAAAGAAGTATGAGACAGAATCTGCTTGGTGGATAATTGTTCTTACGACATCACTATGATTGGTCGATTTGGAGCATCGAGCTAGAGGAGGCTCATCTGCACTGCCAACAAATTCCCGAATGCGTCACAGACGATCTGACGGGCAATCATTGGATCGTCAAAGACACGACGCTAGCTAAGGTACGTCCTCATTGTGCTGGAACAGCTTCATAGCTGCTTACGCCCAAGTTCCTGTAAGCATTGCCGCTGTCCGGCTGCCAATGACATTCAGCGCACAGAGTCTGCATACTTGTGTGGTAGGAGAGCACTGAATAATTCGAGGAGTTCTTCCAGATGCCCTGCACGCTGTGTCGTCAGATCTTCTCCGATGCCTCCTACAGCGCGCATCAGGCCGTTAATTGTTTGGACAAACCCCAAGAACTCTTCTGCATTGTGAAGCTTGTTCTATTCAGCGCTACCTAGGTACGCGTCTCAATCAGTACCGCCTCTGACTGCACAGGCTTAGAAGCATTCCCGACTGGTCCCTCCCTATGCTCAAGGTTTCTGCGCCTGTCTGAAACCTCGAGTACTTGCATACTCGTGCCTCAACTGCCCTGCATGACTGCTATCCCCGCTCGCATTACTACTGAGCGCCTTGTTTATCTCCACAGTACTAACGCAAACAGTAGGCAGGCATTGCGGATGCTTTTCAAGGCCTCAAACACTGTGCGGGTCTAGGCAGCACCGGGCTCCAGCCGATTGCTGTCGCCATTTGTTCGCATGCATTAACGTATCGTCTTGAGATATTCTAGCGGTACGATGAATGAGCACTGAGGTCTTTCTATTCGCTCTGCTTTTCATATGAGCTCCTATAGGTGCGAATCCGAATGACTGCTTCTCATGCCGAGAGCCTCTTCCGCCCCATACTCCGTGAATTCAACTCGGCTCTTCGACTTGACCAAGCCTCCGCAAATGCGACGACACAGACAGCAAGCCCAATGATGAACAGAGGAATGAGGTTCCAGCGCCACCCGCGCATGATGAGCAAGTGTTCACGAATCGTGTCTCGATAGCTGTCGTGAGTTAGCGGCAGCTCCAGCACTGCTGCGAACCAGTTCTCAGGCGTCCATTGGTCGAGTGGATAAGCAGCATAGTTTGGATATGGTTGGTTAGGCAGTGCCGCTGCTACTGCAATGTCGATAGTCTGTCCGTCGTGGCTGTTCGTGAGGATAAAGGTGTATATCAACGCCGCCAAAGTGAGGAGCATAGACAGAACAGTCATGCTGAGCCAGAACTGGTACCAGAAACCTCTTAGGCGGCTGAAGGTCGAGCTTGTGCGAGTCGCATGGCTCCGTAGCCATAGGGCTAAGATGCCTCCCATTCCTATCAGGACGAATGCTGTTCCTGCCGCGCCGTTCGACGTATGGCCCTGATTGACAAGAAGGCCGACAGGCTTGCCATGCAACGGGAACGTGTCATTATTGTATTCGATGTCGAAGTCGCGACCTGCTCGTCGGTGCAGCCATGCGACCATACTACTGATGAATGATAGCTCAATAATTGAGTCGACCATCAACATGGCGATGGCAACTTTGAGGGCAAGGCTAAGAGGAGCCATGCTGGTATTCGGTAACTCTGGTCGAGCGCAGCCAATGCTCTTCTTGGCAGAGCGACGAGCTCTTCTACCGGTACGATACTTTGATTGCAGCTATCGAGGAGCTGAGGTCCAACGATAGCAGCTCTTTGATGTCTTGGGATATCGCTCGGTCCAGGTCGACGACCGATGAAATTGGTATTAATGGCGGCTCGTGTGTATTGCTCTGAGATTGTTACAATGATCAAGAACGACTATTATGAGAGAGAGAATTGGCAAGATGTCTAGGGTACTATACTGATGATTGAGGTAAGCAAGTGTCGGAGGAGTCCATCCCTCTTATCACCACTTCCTCAGGTGTGGCTGCTGATACAGCTCGCCTAAGCCTTTCTAAATGCATGCACGGTTGTTATAGATCGGCCCATCATCTGCTATGTATACATGCCGATGCTTTGTCGTTGCTGCGAAATGGCGCGATCGGCTGTGGCTGCAGTCAGAACGGTGGCCGCAGGATGCAGACGCGAAGCGAGCTGACAAAAATAGGAAAACGATAGCAGGCCTGCGGGCCTTATGGCTGTGTCAAGCTTAACATACATGTAATCATTCACAAGCATGATGCACTTCGATGCAACCACTACGATATCATGCTAGAATGCATATTGACTCGTCTAGACTGGTCCTGTGGGGTGATCCAGCTGCTCGCTGACTCCATTCGTGTTGGTGTGTGGAGTACGCGTCGAGAACGACCGTCATAGACCTGCGGCTGAATCCTTACACGCTGCTGGCGATATCGATGAGCTGACAAGTATGCTTCGTGGATGTCGCGTGATTTGTGGCGCTGCCAGGTGTTCGTGGAGGGTGTAACAACGAGTATCGCTGTCGATGTTCGGAAGACGAGGCAGGAAAGCCTTTCTGTCGAGAAATCAAGCTACAGATGCCGAGTCTTGCAAGCGCTAACTTCACCGGTAGCTATCCGACGCTAGCTAATGTACCCTGCACCGTGTCGGCGCTGGGCCGTGACGCATCTTCAGCCTATCAGGAGCAACATTGCCGACTGCAGTATATTTGCATATATGACAGCTTGGCCTTCAAGTCCTCACAGATGTTTTCTTCCTCTTCTTTCCAGTCCCTTTGATAGCTACTTGTTTTGGCGTAGCAGCAGCAGCAACCAACTTCTCTACCTCCTCGGCCCAAGTTGCTGGAGCCCTCTTCTTTTTCTCATATGAGAGGGCCATACACTCCTGCTGCGTACTTTCGACACTGGAATCCTTGACTGCGACGTCTTTGTGATCACCATCGGCCTCGATCTCAAGCTTGAAGCCAGCATCGCGTGCGGTGCCGACAGAGTATCTGCATCTACTGTTTTCCAGCTCGAGATCGTACTGGGCGACCGTGCGCTCGCCTGTCTTGACGTGAGCTTCGTGCATGTGCTCAAGAGTGCCGTATATGAGAATGACGCCGCAGTAATGGAGGAACAATCTCGTGCTAAAGATTTCACACTCACACACAGTGTAGCTCTTATCGCCGTTGCTACCTTCTCTCTCCTCACCTACTCTCTTGATCTTGTTCTCATTGGCCTCTGCTTTCAGCTTACGAGCTACGCTACTAGTTGTCTGATGAATGTTAGCGGCGGCGTTCTGGATGTTACGATATAGAAAGGTAGCTCGAGATGACCAATACTTACTTGAATCGTCGGCTGGGAGTTTGGCATGTCCCGCTCTCCATCAGCTGTGGCATCTCCTGCAACAATGAAACTTTTATTTCCTACATCCTCCGTGGCCAGACAAGTCCTTCGCGACGATACTCTTTGCTGTGGTCTTCCTTGCCATGGTACTCTTTACCTTCTTCACCTTGCTTTTCTTGGCTTTGGTCGCTGCTTCCTCCACTTCAGCTTGCCTCCACTCAAACTTCTTTACAGCTTCTTCGGCCGCGATGATTTATCCAATGATCAGTTGGAAGTGTCGGATCTGCTAACTGATAGCATCGTTCACCTCATTCATGCTGTGCATCGCATGCAGACGAGTGTATACACTGGCATGCTCGATATTGGCGCATGTCTCTGAGCAGACATCTTCCAGTACTGACCTGGTGGTCTTCCTTGGTGGTTCTTGTGATACCATGGCCAATGCCATACTCTTGAAGCGCTCAATGAGTGATAGCTAGCGCAGTTGAAGTAGCTTGCCGCACTCTTCTGCATAGTCCTGCAGCAAAGTGAAGTTCAGTTGCAGCTTCACATGCAAGCATCCACCAGCCGCCAGCGCTAGTACTGCACGACCGTTACCCGTCACAAACGCCAACAGACTTGACGTCAAACGCAACTACAAAACCTCGAGATCTGCTTTCAAAATCTCTAGCTCGAACTTCACTACGTGGATCAGAACTAACAAACTCCGATGCCACACCCAAAACTCTCACTCATTGCGCTTCTCGCAACTATCTGCTGCGGCCTATATGTACTCTTCTGCAGATAGAAGTGCAGACCATCAAACACACCGTGAGTGAGAAAACCGCGCAGACTCCAACCATCTCGCTTCCATTACGAGCTCACCGACTGGTACTGCGCTATTAAGGCACATCACGACCTCCTAACAACCACGTCATTTCCAGATGCCGAGTTGGCTCGGTCTTTCCGTCCTCTTGACCGCTTGCCTCGCCTGCCTTGTTCACCACGAGCAAAAGAAGAAGAAGAAGGCCCGTCGCAACTCGAGTGGTCGCCGTACACCAGAGAGTGAAGTAACTGAGTACTATCGTAGCAGAAGCCGTACCCGAAGTGGAAGCCGCCGCGGCCGACGCGGCAGTACTCCTTATAGACGCTGAGCAGTCTACGCCGATTTCTCGGACTCACAGCTTGCAGATGAAGAGTCAAGTCACCGAGTACGGCTATCTTTTTCTCGCGATCGTCGGTGCGGCTGCCGCGACACTGTGCTGGTATAAGGAACCTCAACCTCGCAGACTGAAGAAGTGCAAGTACTGCAAAGCAGCCAAAAACTGTCCCTGCTGCGGCCAGAAGACCGGACTCGGATATCACTACACGCACGGCAACTCGAACATCTGCCAATATTGTCGCGCTACCGGAAACTGCCGCAAGTGCAACGCCAACACTGGTTGTATCTACGGCCAGTGAATTGCATCAGACGGACAGATGAGGCCACGGAGCTGTACAGACAACGACGTGCGACTAGCCCTGTACTGGGTCAGCACTGTTTTGCTCTGCTGCTTCATTACAGACGACAAGTACTCTCGGAAAGAGTGCTTACAGTGTCACGCACGCAGGAAGTGTAGCGACTGTGGTCGAAAAACAACATCAGACCATCCTCGTCCAGGGGATTGCCACATCTGCGGTGCAGCAAGACGCTGTAAGAAGTGCAGGGCTTCGACTGGTAGCATCTATCATCTTTTGGACGCGGAGACTGGGCGTTCATGAAGTCGACCGCGGACGCTAACTGATCGTCCTCGCCACCATTTTGTTTGTGCTGTCGTTCTCTCTGATCCCGACGAGGGCTCATCTGGGAAGTATTTCTAGTGCAACGCTGCTAAGCACTGTCCGGATTGCGGCAAGAACAACACCAATCTAGAAAAAGCCATCGAGGACTGTCAGTTTTGCCCAGCGCTGAAGAAGTGCAAGAAGTGAAAAGCTCGACTGAAAACATAGCGCAGCCCGCTGATGCCCTCAAAAATCGACACGATCCTTCATATCCTTTCTTTCGTCCTCGTCTCGTGCTTTCCGAGCATTCTCGCGGATTCTGAAGAACAAACGGGAAAGTGCTGGGCCTGTGACCGAGACCTCAAGTGCCGTAGGTGCGGAAAAGACACGCGCAGTGAGTACAGCATCGACCCATCCAAGTGTCAGTACTGCAAAGCCAGAAAGAAGTGCCGAACCTGTGGAACAAAAACCAAGAATAGATCTAGCTACCGAAGTTGGTAAAGAAGCAAGATGGTGTACGTGCCATGGCAAGATCTTGGGGTCTGCAGATTCTGGGCAATGTACAAAACGACTTGCAAGTTCAGCGACACGTGCAAGTGGGCACATCCGACAGATGCAGAGATGAAGAGCATCTGGGACCACTATAGCGCGAACGAGCCCACGGATGGAGCGGGTAACGTGAATCCGCCACCAGGATATCCGTCGCCATCGATAGCTCCACCAGCACCCTCAGCGCTACCAGCCAAGATTGAGCAGATCAAGCTGCGCACAATACCCGCAAAACTGCCGGCAAAGCCTGAACCGTCGGAGATGATGCATCCTGATCGCGTAGCTCTTCAAGATCCATCATTGCCTAGCAGACTCGGTGGCGCATCTAACGAACCACGACGTCGACTTCCGCCAGCACCACTATACAGGCGCGAATCGAGTATGCCGCAAAGATCGCCACCAGAAGTGTTGCGCACGAGCTCGAGGAATTCTTTTCAGCAGAATGACTGGATGGACAGCTCATGGCCAAATAGCTTTGGCAGTTATGGTGGACAGCATCATGCAGCTGCTAGGCACAAAACCGTTCTATCTTCAAGAAACCATCATAGTCGGCCGCAGATCGATTATGGCGCCAGTGGCTTTGGCGATGATCCTGATAGGCACGATCTATATGCCTCGAGACCTACGCCAGAAGAGCTGCAGGCGCGAAGCCACGACCAAGATCGTCCTTATTACGAGTCTCAAGAAGACCTTTATCACCTTCGTGAACAGCGTCAACGTGAAGCAGCACACGTACAGCATGGCTTTGATCCTTTCAGATCAAGGAACCCTTTCGTCAACGGGTCGAAGCAATACGAGTTCATCTGGGGTCAGCCACTTTGCGTGAAATGCGGCAATATCGGCCATCTGCCCCGGCAGTGCCGTGAAATAGCACTGTCAGATCTAGAGTCCAGTTTCTTGATGAAGGTGGTTAAGGATAGCCAGCAGCGCAGCAAGTTGCAGCATGGCTTCGATGCCAAGGATCCAATTGCAACTCTTGCACCTGAAAGTAACGGACCGGCTCCATGGCGGAGAGAAGAGGCTCAGAATGCGGTATCGATGCTAAGTGTACCACCATCGCCCGAGCGCCATGGTGAGGTTCCGAGACCAACTTATGCTTCACAGTCTGAGTATTGGAAGGAGTTCAAAGCTAAGCAGCGACACCCCTTTTCGCAGGACGACTTCTCAACCACGGCTGAAGCACCAGAGCCGACGGACGAGAGGACAGATGATCCACAGGGCATGATTAGGAGAAGGTTGGAGCGAAGTCACGGTGCCCACACCATGCAACAATCTGATCGTATCCCAAACGATGTAGGCCATATGGATATGGATGGAGGAGGAGGATCGGGAAAGCTGCCGTCAAACGCCGACGGACCCAGCTCCGACAGACACGACATGGGCAAAGAGCAAGCTGGAGAAGGAAAGCTCTCATCTGTCAACAGGAAACCACACCATCTAAAACTGGCACTTGTGCCCTTCTCGACCACTTCAGGCGACGACATGGTCGCGCCGAAGCGCATGTCCAACGGCGAAGTGAAGCCCATTGGTCCCCACCCATCAACCATCCGAGTATCAGCGCCATACATCACGCAGTCGGCGGTCGAAAAGCGATTACAGCCATCTGGGCTCGATGCGCAAGAGCGGAGCATACAAGAGGCGCGAGAAGACAGTGTGCGATTGCAAGGAGTGACTTGGCTGGATCAGGTCAGAAGAGCATTGCAATTGCCAATCAAGACGTTCACGACGGCCTGTGTCTACTACCACAAGTTCAGGCTTGCACATCATACGCTGGAATATGCTTGGGCCGATGCTGCAGCGGCCAGCCTGTTGACCAGTTGCAAGAATGAGGACACGCTGAAGAAGAGCAGAGATATTCTTGCCGCAGCATACAACGCAAAGCAGCCTGCTGGGCATGAGCACGTCGGCGCCGACGATGCATTGTTTGAAGGTCCCAGTCGCATCGTGATTGGGCTGGAGCGACTGGTTCTGGAGAGCGGAGGCTTCGATTTCCGGAGTCGCTCGCCTCATCACACTCTCGTCAAAGTTGCCAAGAGCTTGCCGCAGAATGGAGATCTGAAGAGCGCAGCACAACTGGCCTGGACCATTCTTACCGACTTGCACAGAACGTTTGCGGTATTGAAGCAGACCAGTGCTACTCTGGCTCTCGCAAGTCTCGAACTGGCAGCACACTTCATTGCCAGTATGTCGGAGAACAACACCTGCTCTGTTCGCGATGATCTGCAGGCGCTGAACCTCGACAGGTGGCACACGACGCGTGAAGAGGTCATGGAAACGTTGCTAGACGCCCTGGATCTCTACACTCACCACACCACCGCGACCATCCTCGGCACAAAGTATTCCTTGGATGACTTCCTGCGAATAAGACTTGCGCTTAACAAGGAGTGCTCTGAGACAAGTCTCCCACGATATACCGTCGTGCAACCTCCTCCATCACCAGATAACGCGAACGGCACCAGCAACGTACGCGTAAGCAACGGCCATCCGACGCCGGTTTCCCCACCTCAGCCAGGTACGCAAGCTCCTCCACAATCGAATGGCAACGGCCTCAGCCTACCACCAACTCCAGATGGCGGCGGTACTCTTCGCTTCATGCTCGATCCGGTCAGAGCAACCGATGAAAGAGCTCAAGTCAAGACATACTACACCGAGGAGTGGGAAGAGTACGAGGAAGAAATTGAAGTGCCACTACCGAGAGCCAGTACACGTTCACGATCTCGCGATCACGATCGGGACCGCGACCGCGACCGACGACGCGACTACCCCCCCGATCGGACAGAACGCGAACGCTCGGGTAGGCCGCCTCGCGACTACGATGATCGTCGTAGTATTAGGGATAGTCGTGATAGTCCCCGAGGACCACCCAGCGTCGATAGAGGTGTCGAGCGATCTAGGGCGGAGAGAGATCGTGCTCCCACGAGGGAACGTGATGGTAGAGATAGGAGGTATGAAGAACGAAGGTACGTCCAACCGAAGTGGTTGCTGATCGCGCTGTCACGATCATGTCTTGGGGCTAACACTGTTCTTTTCTAGGTACGATGATCGTGAGCGAGATAGCAGACGATACGACGATAGAAGAGACCGAGACCGAGACCGAGAACGAGACCGAGACCGAGATCGATACCGTAGCCGGGACTACGATGACGATCGAAGACGTCCAAGAGACAGTGGTAGGGATGATAGGAGATGAACAGCATCAGTGGTACTTTATTGTGTAGTAAGTAGGAAGTCCTTCATACTATCACATCTGCCTCAGATGTCTTCGAAAACTCGATTGAAAGAAACCGCCACTACCATTCTGTCTGATCGTGTTACTGCGTGGTAGTTCACGTCAGCTCGCGGTTTTGAAACGCAAATGTCATGAATGCAAGAAAGTCATCGGACAAGCAGCCGATCTGCTCGTCTGTCGTCGTTGCCCTCGTCATCTCCACTGAAGTTGTTCACGATCTTGGAACTCGAATTCTCTTCGTCCGTAGGATCATCTGCTACGTCTCATTATGCTCTGCCTCACCGCCAATGTCACCCTCATCAACCTCGAAATCGGGATCCTTCACGCCCGGCGGAGGCTCACACATGGCCTGCGTTACCTACGATAGGACATTAGCAAAACAGCTTTCCTCGTGGCGTTCTTTCGGCCTTGACTCACCATCAACTTCTTATACTGCCTCTTCAGCACGACACCCGCGTACGTGCCACCGCCCTTCTCGGACATGACCCGAGCGACAAGGTCCCATTTCTGCGCTTCGAAGGATTCTTCCACTTCGCGCTTGGCGGATAAAAGGAGCTTTCCAGCAGTGTCAGTGACAGTCGAGTGGCAATGGACTCGCTATGCGGGAAAGACTGGGTGAGAGAGAAGAGACTCACTGGATTATCCTCCTCATTGATGACGGTAAAGTTCATCTTCAAACGAGCATAGCGGTTGGGAAGTGTAGAAGTCGCGGTAGTCTCGCCGGTCATCTCCTTCCAGCGTTTACGGATCGGAGGCCAGTCGTTGCCTTGGTCGCGGAGCGTGATGAGCATTTGGTCGGCTTCGTCGCACTCCTCGAAGCTTCGGCTTATTGGTCTGGAAGCTGCTGTCTTCTTGCCTGTGGCGCGCTTGCGGACGGGGAGTTTGGCCTGGAGGGCTTGCGAAGGAGGAGCTGTGATGGCTTTGATCTTCTTTGTCGGTGGTGCCATTTTGCTGCCATGGTTGCTGATGCCTGGGACGTAGTTATTCTTGACGTTGGCAGGGGTCTTGGTGAAGCCGGGCTCGACAGCGGTGGCGAAGGTCATGGGATGGTTGAAGTCGATGTCGGCAGTGGTGTTGTTGCCCGTGCCGGACATGTCGGTGTCGTCGGCCATGGTCGTGGTGTTGTTTGGGTGCTACGAGTCTAGAGTGGTTGTGTTGTGGTATTGAAATGGTCGAGGAGGTAGAATTGTATTATTGTTCTGGAGAGAGGTGCGATGGGTGAGAGGCGTTTGTATGCGCCTCAGGCGACGGTAGTGAGGTGAGGAATGACGAAGACCGTGAGAAGCCGCTTAGGAGCACTCACATTCACTGTCAGCTTCACGTGCAGGATTGCATCTGACGCGGGAACTACCCGCTACAACACGGTCTGCGAGCTTATTTCAACCTACGAATATGCCACCAGCCTTTCCAAGCTCTACAACACGTCCCTCTCGAACCTCGACTTACCCTCACGATATATCAAGACCGCTTCCAAACATCGCCACCACCTTTCTCAAGCACGAACGCCACACTATCTAGCCGGCATAATACAAGAATGTCACAACATAGTGACAACGAGAGTGCCCTTCAGTCCGAATCTGTCCAGAATTCCGATTCCGCACAAGACAGCGCGCCGCGAGCCGACAAAGACCAAGCAGCAAACCCTGAGACAAAGAAGACGGAAGTCGTACAAAGCATCCCGGACGACGTGGAATCAGTCGCGTCGCCACAGATTTCAAGCTCTAGCTCTGATGGTCACGAGGAGCCGGAGGAAGAAGACGAAGAAAAAGCTTCTAGCGATGAATGTGATCACGACCAGGACCACGTAAGGACCGAAAATGCAGACGATACGCCAGAAACCGAAGTGCATGTGACAAAAGGATCGCGGGAAGTGAAGGGATCGCGCCTTGATCCAGTGTTCAACACAATGAACTACCCAGCACTTCAGCTTCGTGAGCAACCTTGTGAAGATCAGAGCAGTCGTCCAAAGATCGCAAATCTCGACAGAACTATCACGAAGCGACCCATTAGTACCACGCCCCAAATTCAGAAAGAAAAATTCTTCGTCGAACCAAATGTACAGCACAGCAAGCCTTCACGGACCACGGCAGGCCGTGTAACCTGGAAGGTACTCGACAGCGGCGAGCGCGTCCAAGTCATCCACGCACCAGTCGCAGCGGCAGCGGCAGCGGCAAGCCCATCTCCAAATCTCAAAGTACCCAAGTCATCCAACCTCAGCATTTCCAACGAGCACGAGAAAAAAGATAGAGTCGCCGCCGCAACCCCTCCAGCTACTCCAACAATCCATAAAAAGCAGAAAAAGAGCAAAGCCGTCCCGCCCCCAATAGCACGAATCGAAGCAACACCACCCACCCACAAGAAGCAAAAGGAGCAGGAAAACCTGCCAGCCCCAGCAGCAGAAATCGCAGCAGCAGCAGAAATCGCAGCAGCAGCAGCAGCAGCAGCACCACCACCACCAGCCGCAGCGCTCCAGCCCCGTCGCCGCAAAGCACGCGCAGACGGACTTGCCGACTTCAAAAAAAATCAAAGAAATTCTCGAGCGCGAGAAGCGCCACCACAATGCCGAAGCCAAAGCCAAACGACTCATGAACAACAACAAAGCCGAAAAGGAAGCAGCCGCGCTTAGCTCCGTCCCTTCAATCATCGAAGCAACTCACGAGTTGTTCAAGGAGTTCGGTCATGGGTCATGGGGGAAACTGTTCGCCAAGGGGGATAGGCGCGGTAGGGATGGCGGCCTGTGGTATCATCAGTACAGTTGGGTACAGAAAGTCCTTGCCGCTCTGGTAGTCTTCGTGGTCGTATCGCAGGTGGTCATCCTTTGGGGTTGATGCAATAACGATGCGGGTGCTGATACGAGACGAGCGTGTCTTCCGGCTCGTGTGCCAGGCGACCCAAGGGAATCTGTGCTGCGGCAGCCGGCTTCGTCTTGGTAGGCTCGGCGGCAGGACTCTTGTTAACTAGCTTGTTGTGATATAGTGAACACAGGAAGTTTTGAAACCGTTCGTGCTTTTGGCATATCTATCTATTCCATTCCATAGACAAAACCCGAAGTCACGACAGAAAACAGATGAAAGTCATGCTCATATTCTTCCGAGTCCTTGTCTTAGCTCATTTCGTAACAGGTGGCACAAGAAGACCACTTAATGTCTAGCGGTGGTTTATCGCGCTTACAGCAGAGCTGGAATATCAGCTGCATAAAATGCCCACAAATGCTTGACACCCTCCATTGCCATCTCTCCGTCCCTGCAGCACTCGCATCGGCATGCCGTTTACAGTTTGTCGTAGTAGTTCTCGTAACCTGGGACATCTGGCTTGAGACCCTTGCGCTTTCGCATCTCCTCGACAATCTTGCCTGGTGGCGAGTCTTTGCTGAGGACCGAGCCACCGGGAAGGACTTGCCAGTGGTCGAAAACTGATTGAGGGAAAGCCTGACCGGATGTGTTCGAGCGGAGATCTGCATTGAAACCGAACGACTCATTGACTGGAAGGTACGCCTTGACGTTGAAGAGTGGAGTACCCGGACGCTGAGTCTCCTCGAAGACGTGACCTCTTCGGCGGGTCAGCACACCATAGATACCACCCATCGCCTGCTCCGGAACCTGGATCTCGACCAAGAAGACTGGCTCAAGAAGACCTGGACTAGCCAGAAGAGTAGCGGCGTAAAGCACACGACGCGCAGTGGGGATGATCTGACCACCACCACGGTGGATCGCATCGGCGTGGAGTGTGACATCCATGATATTGAAGCGCACACTTCGCATTGGCTCTTCGGCAACTGGACCTTCCTTGGTGGCCCACTGGAAACCAGAAACGACAGAGTCCTTGATTTCGTTTAGGTACTGCACGGCCTTGGTCTGGTCAACTAGCAAGTTAGCACCGTTTGTGTCTGGACCAAAGCACCAGATCTTTCGTGCATCGGTGACGTCCCAACCGTGATCGTCAGCAAGGATACGGGCACGAGCCTTGAAATCGTCACGCGGGCCGATCTTGCCAGACTCGATGTCCTTGGAGACTTCCTCGGCAAGAGGAGTGGCAGTGACGTAGAGACGGTTGTGCTTGTTTGGCGACTTGGAGAGTGCAGTCATGCTAGAGTCACCGCTCACGGTCTCACGGTACTGCACAACTGGATCGGAAACACGGAGCGGCACACCAGCGTGGTCCTCCTCGAGATCCTTCAAGCAGATTTCCAGGTGAAGCTCACCAGCACCTGCAACAACGTGCTCACCAGATTCGGAGATGTAAGTGAGGACGCAAGGATCCGACTTGGAGAGACGCTTAAGACCTTCTACGAGCTTTGGAAGATCGTTGGCGTTCTTGACCTCGACGGAACGCTGCACGACAGGAGAGACAGAGAACTTCATGACCTTGAGATTGTGCGAAGTCTCAGAGGTAGTGAGAGTGCCAGACTTGAGCAAAAATTGGTCAATGCCGACAAGTCCAAGGATGTTACCGGCTGGCACATCCTCGATCGGATCGGTGTAACGACCCATCATGAGAATCGTGCGCTGGATAGCCTTGATGAACATGTCCTCTTTCTTGCCTGGAACGTAGTTGGGTCCCTGGATGCGCACCTTTAGACCAGAGCGTGCAGTACCGGAGAAGACACGACCGAAAGCGTAGAAACGACCCTTGTCGGACGTTGGTACCATCTTAGAGACGTAAAGCATGAGAGGCCCCTTGGGATCACAGTCACGGATACCAATGGCAGATTCGTCATCTGGTGGACCTTCGTAGAGTGTCTCCATACGGTACCTCTGGGCAGTTGCTGGAGAAGGAAGATGGAGAATCATCATCTCCATAAGGGCATCCGCGGCAGGCAAGAACTTGCGCATGACAACCTTGAGGAGCTGCTTGCCCTCGAGGTCCTTCTCGTCGTTGGCGAGCTTGATCTCGAGCTTCTCAAGAAGCGTCGGGATCTGATCCTTCTTGAAGTTCATGATACTGTCGAAGATGCGGAAGATTGGATCCAAGCAGAACTGGTTGAACGCACGCTCGAGATCCTTGCCCTCGTGAGTGCCGACCTTGGTCCACTTCTTGGTCTTTGGGTTGAAGAAAGAGTCGCCCTGAAATCTGTCAGTCGCCTTCTCAAGATGAACCCGCTCCTATCAGCTCACCCAAAGACGCTCCATCATCTTATTCTTGTCAACACCAAACTTCTTGGCGTAACGAGTGGCGAACTGGCGCACGGTGAAGGCCCAGCCATGGAGACCGGAACCGAAGGCGATGGTACCCTTGTCTGGGTAGACCTGGCAGTCACCAAGGGCCTTGTCATAGTAAGTAGAGATAACCACGTTCACAGACTCGATGACACGAGAAAAGTTCTGGAACAGATCCTCCTTGCTGAGCTGAAGTTCGAGGAGAGCGCGGTCGACTTTGTTAATGATGACGACCGGCCTAATACGCTCACCAAGAGCCTGTCGAAGCACAGTCTCGGTTTGTACGCACACACCTTCGATGGTGTCAACGACGACAAGCGCGCCGTCAGTCACACGAAGCGCAGCGGTGACTTCAGATGAGAAATCGACGTGACCGGGCGAGTCGATCAAGTTGATCAAGAAGTGGTTGTCTTCAGTTGCGTCGGATTTGTTGATGTCCTTCAAGTCGTCTGCCTCGTTGAGCTGACCATACAGAGAGATGGCGGTCGACTTGATTGTGACACCACGCTCTTGTTCATCTGCTCTCGTATCCGTGAATCGCGCGCTACCGGCGTTCTTTGCTGAAATGATACCGGCGCGCTGGACGAGCGAGTCGGTGAGAGTAGACTTTCCGTGGTCGACATGGGCTGTCCAGTGTCAGTGACTCGCAGATCGACGATCATGGCCTTCGCCTCTTACCAATGACACTCATGTTGCGGATATTTTTCGGTCTGTCCATCAGCTGACGGATCTCCTCGACCTGTTCATATCCTCGTTAGCCCTTGCCTTGGTGATGCTGCTCTTTCTGGATGTTCGATACCGTGAAGTTAACCATGGTTGGAGGTTGGCGTGCTTTCGCACGGGCTGTTGCGGGAGAAAAGGTGGTGTTTTTGTTGTTGTGTTCGAGGTCTATTGGCGACCTCTTTCAAGTGCTGTGCACTTGTCCTCTCGAATGTATTGTCTGCCTGTGTGGGACGTGTGTCAGCGGAGGAGAACGGGTGGAAAGTGCGGTAGTCGTGGGGAGGGATTAATGTACCTTGGAGGCGTTGTCGGTGAGAATCAGAACATCGAGGGCAGAGCGAGAGAGAAGAATTCAGCGAGCACTGAGTGGGCTCTCTTCGCGACCCCGCCACTCAAAATAGACTAGTGCGGTGGCGGGTGTGCCCGATATAATGCCAAGCACCTCTTAAGTCCGTTGAACATAGAAGAGCGCACATATGGGTACGGTGGCTCCTTACGGTACACCACCTGCAGTGAACCTGCGTCCTTCGAGAACCATTAGGCCGGTGTACCGTTCAGGGCTGTGACTCATCGAAAGCCAGTGGCTCAGAGACCCGCTCGTATGTATCGAGCTGTTGGCCCATGCCGGCAATGGAAGAACTATTTCGCCGACTCGTCATCGTAAAATTGTCGCCAGCCACAAAGGCTCCTTCAAGACATGGTCGACCGTTACAAGCAGTCAATTGATATAATTATGGTTAATCATGCGATTAATCTTGTAAGCTTCTGACATGACTCTTATTGTATCGTAACTTTTAGTACCAACAGTATTTGACAGGCGTCTGTACAAGACCTACATCACGACATCCCGTCATTGCTCTGTCCCATAGTGCCCCAACGCCACGCTAATCAAGAAGGCTCTTTTCCGTCCATCCCTTTCTCTACCTTGTTATAGACCCTCAGCTGCTTCCCAGAATTTTCCCATAGGCCTCTCCAACTTCTTTACACACCTCCAGCAGCGCCACCATGACAACCTGATGCACCACGTTCGGCAATCGATCTCTATGTAATCCAATCCATTCCAGCGGCGGCGTAGCCTCGCCCATATCGCGGAGTTGTGGGGTCTCGATCACAGATGGCTCTATAGCGTGATACTCATACCGCGATTGCGGGAGATTGATCTCGGCCGTAATCTTCTCCTGCTGAGGTTCGTCCTTGCCATCAGAGGACGTCGTGGGCGATGGCTGTTCCGGATCTGGCCCAGCTCTGATCTTGACGGCGGATTTGGGAAGGCTCTTGTCGAGTCGTTGCGCGAGGGCCTTGGACCCAGAAGTCCACATGCCCTTGATGAAGTTGATCCTCGACAAATTCCATCCCACGTCAATTTTGCCATCGAACAACGACTTGAAAATGTAGTCGACCTCGTTTGACTGTGGTGCTTGCCAAGACTGCATTGATGCCACTACCTTTGGTACGCGAAGGATGGTTCCCCCTTTGGAATGGAGAGCGCTGTTGATGACTTCATCGACTGTGACCTCGAGAGCTTTCGGCACAGCAGTAATGCGTCTGACTGACGACAGCCCGACTTGTAGCTGACCCAGCGTCATGCCGAGACCACTGGTCACTTTACCTCTTTCTAACCCTGCTGCAAATCGTGCTTGAATGTTGTGCGCTTCTAGTTTCAGCATTTGGCTGTCGAAGAACGTGCTCGGATAACATCCGACACAAATGGCACCTATTGTAACCACAACATCGGTGTGTAGCGAAATTGGACTGCCCTTGTCTTTCTTCTCCAGCACTGGCGAGTCCGGTATTTGTGGCCCAAATCGTGTCGGCACAGTGGTACTCTCCCGCCGCAAGTGCTTCTCAATATCGCGCAAAGACTGCACATAGGCCGACTGCTTCTCTTGAATCAGCCGATCAAATGCTTGGTACAGACTCACAGCCTGCGCAGCGCTCGTCGATGTGGCAAACAGATAAGCCTTCTCGCAATCTAGTACAGCCACAAGGCGATCAGCCTTGCCATATGCGTCTCGTACATTGTACATCAAGAAGTCAAAGCCCTCGATGTCGCCAAAGGCGAAAGCTTGGTAGTCGAAAGCGGCCTTGGCTCTCAACTTCTCAAAACCAATGGAAGCCTGGATGAGCGGGGTGTTCTGCATCGTCGACTGCGTATCACCCTCTGGCCACTTGATTGAGGTGCGCACGCCAAAGTCAGCCAGCTGAATGAAACCACTCATTCTGCCGGTGCTGTTGACAGCCATCTCATCCATACCGATGCACATATTCTGCTCCCAATTCGACGTTTTGGTTTGAGATGCCCAAAGGTTCGTGATAGTAAAGGACGACTTTCCAATGCTCTGGCCAAGATCCAAATCGACTGCGAGCTTCTTAATCGAGACAGTAGCATTCCATGGAAAAGCTGCAGCAGCCGCTACAGTCTGATATTTTTGCACGAGGTATTCGTCTGTTCTTGTAGCCGCCGGCGCAGCCGTAGCAGATCCACTTGCAGCGGCTGCTGCATGTCTGATCTCCGGTGGCAGCCAGATCTCGCGGAAGAGTAGCAGGTCTTGGAACTGCTTGCCGTTGACGACAAGCTTGGTCGGATTGACATTTAAGATAGCTGATATACCCGACTGTCCACTGAGGTGCTTGTTGTTCATTGCCGAGAGCACGATGGACTCCATGTCGTAGCTGAACGTTGGCTCGCGTGAGTAGACATGCTTGACTTGTGCTTTCAAGCCGGTGAGCACAGCAGACGTCGCGAAGAAGTGGCCATGCTCGTCAGAGTCGATGGTGTTCATGGTCACGTAAAAGTCCTCGAGCGAAACCTTTGCATCCACCCTTGCTATGGGCTGGCAGCTGAGGCCAAACTCCTGCTTGGCGATGCGGAAGCCGAGATCGACTTTTGTCTTGCCAAAGATCTTGGCCGGTGTCACATCGATGATGGAGTCGTCGCCAGTGTCAAAGAACTTTTGCGGAGTTTTGACGGTTTCAGGTTGCCGAACCTGCTTGGGAGGCGCCTCATCTGTCTTCTGGTTCCGTACCAGCTCTTTGACACTATGGGACACTTCAAGCACAAGCGGTACCACATTCGGCAGGAGCATGTTCGAGGACGCATCGATCATCAGCTCGCCATTGACGGTAGGCTGATGCTCAGATGAGTTGTACTCCAGCTTGAACGCTATACCCGGTGCTGTCAGTTTAGTATGCATACGCTCGCCATCAGCCGCGAACTGCCCATATCTGCCGTGCTGAGCACCATACTTCTGCTGTGACGCAGCAGCAATGGTAGATAGCGTTCGGTCTCTGACGCCAGAGCCTTGCATATAGACTTGTGCTCCGGCGAAGTCAGCCTCGACAAGCAGTGACGCGATATGGTTGTTGTCAAATATCGAAGTCGAAGACCTTGGCGCACCAGTAGAGGTTGGGGTGCTTTCCCAGGTCGCAGTGCCCTTCTTAGCATCTTCAATTGCCAGCTCAATCGATTTTTGGAGTGCATTGACAGGCAGGATGAACCTGGTCTCAAGTCGCAGGTCTAAAGGCTTACCGGTAGCCTTAAAGGTCATATGTCGCCTTTTGTCAACCTTCCAATAACCTACACAAAAGCCTATTTCCGGTAATAGACCAGAGTTGAGAGAGCGTGATTCGCGAACATGCTTCCTCTTAGCAAGCTGCAGCATCACGTCTTTTATAGTCAAACGAGCTTCGTTGCCAGAGCGGGTTGTGAACTCGATGCTAGCTATCGAGAAGATCAAATCGTCTACTCGAGCATTCCTGTTGGCAGCAAATGATTGGTCGACTATCCAGCAAGCTTGGATATCTGCAAGCTCGATAGTCGTCTTGATTGCAAGGAAATCTTCCGGAGAAAAAGGAAGCTCTGGGTCTTCACTCCACCCGTCATCGCCACTGATCTTCTGCACCACCGTCTGGCGTCTTTCGTCTCGCATACGACGCAGGTAGTCAACTTCCTTGGACAAGTCTAGATGCTTGATGCGGTCCTGCAGACAATTGATGACATCAATGACGGTGGCAGCAGTTGCCGGGTACGCGTTGAGTTCTGGTCCATGGCTGCTGACTTTGAGTTCGCGCATCACTGCACCATGCTCACCTGCCAGATTCTTGAAGTCCAAGTTGACGGTGAGAGTGGCACTACCACAAGGGATCGTCTTGCCGCGATCATATATCGTGAGCCTGGCTCCAATGTCTTGGATATGAGCACGTACTTCGGGAATGATTTCCTTGGGCATGGCTTTATTCGATGCCGTGGCATGTAATGGCCCAATGCCGAATTCGACCTCTGCTGTTGCGTGACCGATGGTACGTGGCGTCCGGGCGGAGACTCTGATGCCGAGCAAGGCAAAGCGGGTGTCGAACACGATTTGCTGTCTCTTCGGATCTGCGATTCTCTTCGCCGTCTGGCCCTCCGGAAAGATCTTTGCTATGTGAAGCTTGATGTCTTCCACATGACCTTTCGCAGCCGTAATGATGTTCTGCACCTCTGACCTGCTAATGACACCGACGAGGCCCTGTATAGCACCCGCATCGACTTCGACTCTCTCGATGGTGGAAGCCACGGAGATGGATGTTTCTTCGTTTCCAAGCTCAAGACCGATGTGACCGTTGATGGGAGGCACATCCAATAGACCTTGAGTATGTCTATCATCTTCAGAAGTATTAAGGAAGGCGTGCTTTTGACGACCAACATCAAAGTCTATACTGAAGATCTTGTCCTTCGACAGGCTGGGCGCCACTCGAACGCTCGCCGCGGTGCCCTTTAATTGATAAGACAACGTTGACAAGAGCGAGACCTCGAGCTCAAGCTGACCAGCAAGCACAGCAAGGTGCAATTTGGGCTGCTGCGCTCGTCCAGCGATGGTCTTGGCGAGGGACTTTTCGGCGATGGCACTTTCTGGTGCCTGGCCGTGCAGCTGGCGGTTCGATTGGACCGTCTCGGCCAATCGCTGACCCATTGCCACTTCCTCTTGGACAATCGAGTCTATAATTTGAAGGATAACGGGTATCTGCTCCATGATTGAGATTTGCAAGTCGTTGTATGAGATCGCCAGCATGATCATGGGAGGCGTAGCCACACCAAGGGCTGGTTCTAGATGATCGATGTATATGCTCGGCGAAGTGATAACGGTTTGCCAGATCCTTGACTCCAGCCCGTGCAGCTCGGTCACAGCTTCATCAATGTTGAGAATGAGACTCTCGCATTGCCCGTATTCGTCGCTGCCTTGCGTAGTGCCAATAAGGGACATTTTGAGCCCGTCTGCTCGTGACACATGCCTTAAGTTTGCGCTTCGGACAGAGATACTGCCCGTAGTGGTAGACATCACGGCATGGAAGTCGTGGCGAGCCAAGCTATCTTCGAGCCTCTGTGCTGTCGGCTTGTGACCATGACTTTTGAGCTGAGCCTTCACGTTTTCGATTTTGTCACTGAGCGAGATGACGTCCTGCGCGATATAGAAAAGACCCCAGTCAAGTGCCAGCGCGATAGTGTTGGTGTGCATCTGCATTGAAGTCTTGATCCTTTTGTTCTCTTCGAGAAGCATCAGGCCTTCCGGTCTGGTTGGCGGAGAGTTCTCCAGCCCAAAGGATGTCTCCTGGAAAATGATGTCACTGTTGCCTTTCATGTGCTCGATAGCCACTCTGAGCGACTCGGATCGAAAAGTCGCAGTAGTGTCCTTGCGTGCTACTGGACTCTTCTCCTTCAACTCTTCTGGACTGAAAAGTGTCTTGAAAGCGAGAGTCTGGTTGATGTATGGCACATCCCAATTACGCGACTGAGTCCAGCTCTCCAACCCTTTTCGTATGGAGTCCCCAGGACAATGCACTGATGGTACTTTACAACTTGCTTCCAACTTGGTTCTCGCTTCGGACGGCAAATGCATCAAAGTGTATCTGAAGCGGGACAGTACTTTCCACGAATCTGTGTTGCGGAGATGCGTTGGAACTACACGAAGCACGTATAGAAGTCGACCGATGAAAGGGGGATCACCAACCTGCTCGCCAGTTTGTGTAAGAGCATGTACGAGAATCTGTAGTCTTCGCGTGTTGTTCTCGCTGGTCTCTTCGAATCGCGACTGGACGTCTTTGATCAGTGGAATCAGCTTCAGCGCCAAGTGTGTCATGTAGCGTGCTTGGCCGCCTGCAACGGCGATATCGGTGTCTTTCAACGATACGTGAAAGGCGTTGGTGTCGGCCAACGCAAGCCATACCAACACATCGTCAACGCTGAGACGAACGGCAGGCGAATTGTTGGGTGATCCAATGGTCTCGTCTTTGAGCTGAACCACAAGCTCTTCCAACAGCGCATGGACAGCCAAGAACTGCTCAGGTCCGGAATCTCGGTGGAGTTGGGTACGGACTCTGACGACGTTCTCGAGGCCTCTCAGGTTGAGATCGACTTGATCGGCGATCTGATCGTCAGTCTCGTTCATAACCACTGCGCGCAGGTGCGCAGCTGGTAGAGAAGCCTGGATTTCAAGTATATTGTCTTGGGCTTCCTTGGCAGCATTCTGGGCTTGGATGGTGCCAAGTACGTGCATCTGGAACTCGTCCATGACTTCTTCGGGATGCTTGGGCGTGACTTTACGTATCAGCTTCGATGCTGTGATGGCAACTCGCGGCTCGACGTATGCGCGAATGCCGGGCACCATCTTGATCATAACAGTGGTGTGCTCAGCGTCAGTATCGACATCGGGGTCCTCGATCAGTTCCGACGAGGAAGAGGTTCGAGATGCGGCACCAGCGAATGTGCCTAGCGGAAACAATGGCACATTTGTCTCATCTGGCTCGACCAATTCCAGCGGGAAATATGGCTCCGCATAAGGACTTGAGTACGCCATTGTCGAAGCTGGCAAGCCAAGTCTTGCACGCTCCTTGTCGGAGGGCAACAGGCCGTTCGTAAAATGCCGGTGCGAGCTTCGAGAACTCGAGCGGCTACTCCCCGCGAAGCTGTGGAATGAAGCTGTTATACCACTCATGTCAGTATCGCCACTAAAGCTTGTCGTGATGCCTGGTTTCGATGCGCTACGCATGCCCAGTCGCTCGCCCTTGACGGATGCTGACAACGAGGAACACGACGACTTCGAGAGCAAACTCCTGCCGCTCTTATCACTCTTGGAAGAGGAATTGACACATTTACGCTGGACCCGTTCGCCAAACCTTACAAGTGGCGTGGGCGGCAAAGGATACGGCATTGCAGGCGCCTCGAACGCGAGTTCATCTTCTTCATTGACATTTGATGTGATGTTTTGCCGTATGAGGAACGGAAACCTGTTTGTACGCTGATCGTGGAGTTTGAAGTGTGCCTGTTGTTTCTTGCTCTCAATCATGAAATGTGCCCGTCTGCCAATAACATCCAGCGAAACGCCAGTCTGTAAGAAGGCATATGTCCTGACCGGCTTCTTGTGGCGGTGGCGATTACGGTGCCGCGAGGCGCTTTGCGCATCGACACACGCAAACGTGATGAGAGGAGCCAAAACACTGACTCGCTGCGAGAACAGTTCACTTGCCCAGGCACTGACATCGACTTTCACTGGCTCGAGGTCCAGCAATAAAGCATCCTTACCAACATGCATCCATAAACGAACGATGTCTGTTCGAACATTGACAAAGCTGGCATCGAGCACGACAGCAGGTGAGATGACGGGCAGAGCGTTCTCTGCATCGCTGATGGTGAACGTGATTGCTCGGGCTGCATTAGCGAGGTCACGAATGAAGCGACTTGACATCTCGCCAGTGATTTTGCCGATATCGATGTCCCATTCGCTGACGTAAGCTTCTTCGTTAGGAGGGAGCCCAAAGGAGCGATGACCGTTGAGCTCGACGTGGGAGCAGAAGAACTGGGTGCCAGATTCGGTAGTCAGCGGAGAATCCTCGTCGTCGTCCGGCGATGACCCTGTCAAGAAGCTGACTGGCGATAGCTGTAGACCCATGTCAAGATAGTAGCTCACGATGCGCAGGTCAAGGTCGGCACGCGGTAGCTCCGCCCTAACGAACTCGTTGGCAGAATACAAATTTGTTGGGAACAAAACTGTCGCCTCTTCTGCTACTATGCATAGAACGACATCGAGTTCATTGACTGAAGTGGGCTTGGGGAAGCTGGACGTCTTCGCGTTTGCCTTTTGTAGGTCTTCATCTGCACTTTGGAACTCCTCCAGTGTCTTGAAGTGCATGTAGTCGCCAAAGTAATTCTCCTTGACACTGACCAGCTGTCGTACAAAGAAGCCAAAGGCTTTCAGAGTAAGGCCAGTACCAACAATGTCCATTCGAAGCACGTCAACGTTGCCCACGCGAGCTTCCTGGTTCCCATTGAACGAGCCATTCAACGTCAGCTTTGGCAACGTCGCCATCACTTTATCCTCAACGAAAGCATGGAAGGTGCTCTTGGGCGGACTGATCATGCGCATCTTCATGTCGGAGGCCAGCACATCGAAAGAAATTTGATTACGCTTTGGTCGGTAGTGCTCCATGGGTATGCCCAGCACAGCATGGAGCTTGCCTTCCAGAGTGAGAAAGTCGTTGCGGTCGAAGTCCGCAGGATCGTTGATTATGTTAGCATCATTGACATTAAGATACATGCAGAAGCCATTAAAAGTCAAGTCGAGGTCGTATATGTACGGCACGAATGTGTAGAATTCGGAAGGCGCCCCAGAGGCCCAGTCGTTGACGATGTCGATGATGAGAAAGAGATGGTCACGTAGAATGAAGAGCTCAAGGTCATTGACGACCACATTAAAGGGCCACTTCCGTATAGAGTTCCACGGACAGGGTTGTGAAATGTCGGCGTCCAGCGTGACGGGCCCAGAGCGCCAGAGGAGACCGTGATTGACACTGCTGGACATCTCGACACCCTTCACATCCAAATCCAATGTGTTGCGATATCCTGTGGGACGTGGATACATGTCCATATTGAAGTTGACCACCGAGTCTTTCTTGACTGTAACATCAAGCCAGCCATACGGTCTGGCGTCGACCGCAGTAGTAGTCTTTTTGGACTTTCGACGATGGTGCTTCCTGCAGTGCTTGCTGTTGTCCTTATTAGTCTCGATGTGCTGACCTGGATCCGATGGATTTGCTTTGTCTGCTCGACCCTTCCACCGCGCATCCTTTGACTCTTCGCGGGTCGGAATGCGCATGACAACATCGTCCTCGACTGTGACCTTGATCTGGAAAACAGTCCATACTCGAAGCTCCCCTGGCTTGAGCGGCTTTGCTGGTGTCGCATCGACATATGTGGCGGGCACGAAGATCGGCTGAAGATTGAGGCGTTGCCTGTCTGCCCAGGGCCCGTAGACTACAGCTCCACCGTGCACGCCCAGATCCATGCCATATGCCGGTGGCACAGCGCCATTGATATCGTCACCATACGCAGACTCGCGAAAGGTGTCACTGTCCGCCCATACCTCGGGAACAGGTCCAGGCATATCAAAATAGAAGCGCATTGTCACCTTGGGCACGTTCACGAGCTCGGAAGCCTTGGCGTATTCAACAGGCGACCATTCGTCGTGTTCGTTGACTCCTCCATCATCCAGATAGCGCATCAGACCATGCCATTGCTGCTGTCCAGGAAGTTGATCCAGCGGAGCATGGCCGGCTCCCGCCATGGATCTCGACTTGACAGATGCAGTACGTAGTGATTCATTGTCGCTTCGAGGCTTCTGAAACAATTGTGAAACGCGAGTACATGCAGCGCAGAGCCTGTGCCAGATTCGGCGTGTGTGACCTTGGGGCCGTGGATCTTCCAACTCCATCTCGCGTAGTACGCGTTGTGCCTGATCTAATTGCTGTTCCTTGAAGTCACGATTGGGCTTCATCTGAACGACCACATTCTCGATTTCGAAACTCATCAAAATCCGCCAGATGTCGAGAGGTCCCGCATGACCGGCATCAAAGGTGCCTCCGCCCCTGTCGGTCTTGGCTATGATGATATTTTTAGTATTCTCGTTGCCCAAGGCAGCTGCGGCTCGCTTGCACTCGACCTTGATGGGAAAGATTCGCAGGAAAAAGGGTATATCTGGCTTGTCTGCTGAGGTGGCAGTGCTATCGGTCGTATTGTATGTGGTTGCTCGTTTGGGTAACGTTGGACTGGCCTGGCTCTCGTGGCTATGGAAGGTTGAAGTTGTCGGCAGACTTTCGGACTTCTCCTGGTCTTGTGCCGCTTGGCCGGCCTTACCGGACGTGGCTTCCACCACGGCATCGTAGACCGGACTGCGATTATAAATGAAGGCTTCTACTCCAGCTACCTTGACGGATATCCGACATGGCAGCTCTTTCTTGGGCTTTGCAGTGGCACGTTCCTCGCGACCAACGCTTCTGGATCTTGGACCAGACTTTTCCGTCTTCTCGTTGCCCGTACCACTACTACTGCTCTTCTCATCGCTCGTAGACGGGCTCGAGCTTCGGTCCTTCCGGATGGGAGCGGCGTCTTCATTTAAGAACACTTCAGCCTCCTTGACAGCGCGTATCCAGTATCGCCATGTGACATGACCCTCGTATACGTGAAGAGTGACGTTATGTGCATGGTATCGTATCTTCTTGAAGAACACGCGTCCTCCCAGTAGACTGATCTGCAGTGCCGTTATGTCAATGTAGGCGCCATAGAACTTCCAGGTGTACAAGCGGATAAGATAGGACACGGCGGTCGCAAACAGACGATTGAAGTAGAAGAGGAAGAAGGTGGCCAATATGCCGACGACCAGCACTTCAATCAGGAAGACCCAGTTGAATGCGCGATCTGCGCTGAGAGGCTGCGCCTGTAGGGACGACATGGTCGTGGATCGCGTCGCTTCGGGTCTTCAGAGGCATCGTGGCGGTCGCATGTCCATCCGGCGTAAGGGAATGACTGATGGGAGTGCTGTTCAAGATCCTCGACCCTGCGCGGTCATCGATTACAACATTGGCGATGCAGGTGCAGGTGCATCCAGATGCAGATGCAGACGCGGGTGCGGAAGCGGACCTGACTCCGCAGCACATTCATGGATCGGACCGAGGCACGGATCATGCAACGCTCGATCCAACCTGAGACCAACTTACGGACTGGAGACCGGGAGACGACGGACGACGGACAGCCGACAGCTTCACACGCGATCTGGCAAGTAGCTGCTGCCCTGGCACGTGCCTGACATTTCAGAACACTTTCTACTTTCTACCCACTTCACCACCACCACCACCTCCTCCACCACCACCACCATCATCATCACCTCTACTCTATCGCTCTTAAGAGGTCTGACTAAATGTCTCTCTCAGACACCAGATCCTCTCGCGGTCATCGTCTCAATTCGGCTCGATCATCTCAGATGCCACCAAGCGAACCTGCTCGATCTTCCTGCTCTCTCTCTCTCCCGACCTCACTCACGACGCTCGATCCTCCCTCCCGATCTCCACGCCCACGAGCTCTCACACCTCGATCTCACATCCTCATCCCTCCCTGCCTCCTCTGCATCTTCAACCGTCTCTCTGATACCCCAACTTCACCACCACCACACGATGCCTGGGACCGCACGCGCGCCTCCTCCACCACCACCACCATCATCATCACCTCTACTCTATCGCAGCATAATAAGGTATGATATAGGAAAATGCTATTCGACGAGGCAGACTCGGAGCTACTGAAGAAGTGGATCATCGCCAAAGGCCTCAAGGATATCTCAGATGCCGACAGCGATGTCTTGGCAGATTATGTGCTCGCATTGGTCAAGACCGATGAGCCTGAAGCAGCTGCAAGAGCGAATTGTATTGACAACCTGCGCGATTTCCTAGGCGACAGGTCCGAGAGTGTCGTCAACGATGTATTCACCGCAATACGTACCAAAGCATACGATCCGAGCAGACCAACGCCCAAAGCAACCGCACCCACCTACCGACCACCGCGACGGCAAAGCTTCGATCCACCACAAGTCCCACGGAAGCGCGGGTTTCATGACTGGGATCGCGACGAGTCGCAGTCCGCAAGATATCAGCCGTACGAGGAAGGTGATCGACCACTGAAACAAGCGAGGCGAGGTGCTAGAGGAGCTTTCGATCAGCGCGGCGGACGTCAGCAATTCGGCGGTACGCCATGGTTGCGGCAGCCCGAGCCCATGCCATTGCCCGAGTTGCCGCCATTTGATCCGAACAATCCCTTAGCCAACATGGCCAACATGATCGCCATGTCGCAAGCAATGGGTCTGACCTTGCCTGATCTGCCTGCTTTCCCAAAACTGCCCCTTAATGGAGTTGGCCTGCGGTGCCAAGACTACGACAATAAAGGCTTCTGCTCAAGAGGCGCTCAATGCCCATTTGAGCATGGGGATAATGCACTTGTTGTTCCTGGTAAAGATGAGTATGATCCCGTCCTTTCCAATATCCTTCCGACGCGCACTGGCGTAGTTAAGACCTCGTTTGGTGGCCGTGGTCGTGATGGATACAGAGGAAGAGGTGGAGGCCTGAGCCATGGTGGTGGCGTACCGCGCTCCGAGTTCTCGCAACATGGTTCAAATTACGATCGATCCAACACAACAATCATAGTCGAGCAGATACCTGAGGAGTACTTCGAGGAGCAATATGTGCGCGATTTCTTCGGCTACTTTGGCAACATCGAATTGGTAGACATGCGACCTTGGAAACACCTCGCCATAGTCAAATTCTCCGACCATGATTCTGCATCTGCTGCAATCAACAGTCCAAAGGTCGTGTTTGATAATCGCTTTGTGAAGGTTTACTGGTCCAACGCGGAACGTGTCTCCAACCCACCTAAGGCTTCCACCGAGGCTCAGACATGGAGACAGGCTGAGGCAGATGTCCATATGCAAGGCGAAGAGCCCGAAATCGATTTCGATGAAGTAACCAGGAGACAAGAAGACGCACAGCGCAAGCACGAGGAGCAGAAGAAGCAGCGCGAAGAAGCCGAGAAACAAAGACATGAAATCAATGCAAAGCAGAAGGCTATTGCCGAAGAGAAGAAAAGACTATCAGAGGCACTCGCGCAGAAGAAGGCAAAGTCGGCGTCTGCCACAACCGGCGCGACAGATCCAGATGATCCGAAGGGCCTCCGGGCGACATTGGCCAGACTCGAAGCAGAAGCAAGAGAAATTGGCCTTGATCCAGAAGCTGCCATGAACGCGCGAGATGATTACAATACGTATAGCAGCTCCCCGTATCCGTATCCATATCGTGGTCGTGGTGGGTTCCGCGGTCGATATGGCAGGAGAGGAGGCTATAATCCGCATTACAGAGGCAGGGGTGGCTATGGCGCTCCCAGGGGAGGTGCCGTGATGCGTCTCGATAACAGACCCAAATCGGTGCAAGTCGTCTTCACCCAAGGCACTTTGGAGGATAACGACGAGGCACTTAGACAGTGGATCTTGTTCAATGCCTCCGACTCTGCCAGCATGAGCAAGCATCCCAGCAGGTCAGATGCACTGGTCGTGTCGTGCCCAGAGCGGTATCTTGCGGAGAATTTCAAGGCCGCTGCATCGGCACCTGGATTTCCCCTTGCTGGCAAAGTCGAGCTGTCATGGTATATGCCGGAGTCGACCAATGGCACCAAAGAAGGAGAAGTGAACATGCACAGCGACATGCCTGCTGAGGGAGCGCGAGCTGCCGTCTCGGACGATAATTACGACCAGGACGTGGCCGATGACGACGATCGCTGGAATTGAACACGGGCTCGCTCGGACCGCTGTGCCACAGTGGCAGAAGGACGATTGCCTCGTACCCTCGCGCACTACTTGCTGGAAGGGCCTGACTCAATGGAGCTTAGCTTGTGACGGTATCGAGGTCGTTGAAGCTCCACGGAGGCGCAGCCCCTTCTGGCTCTCGACATGTGGCATACTCGAGCCGACCACATCTAAGACCGCTCCAAACCATTCCACGATTCAGAATGGGTGTACAGACCAACTAGGGCACGAAGGAAGAGTACCGTTGTGCGTCTGATCAGGTATGTAGTATAGAAGATTCGAAGAAACTCAAGGTTGGTCATCGCTTTCGTTGTATCTTGACTCCTTTGCTGTGCGTTGTTATGAAGGCGTCCTTTCAACAGTGTAGCCTGCGAACGCGTTTAACATCAATGTCACACCTAAACTCGCAATCGATTGATTGTCAGCGGGAACAAGAACGGACTATTACTGTCGTTACTCGCTACTACTGACTATGTAGTGATACCTGTATCAGTGTCCTCGTGAGTCAGATGGCGCAAATAGACAAAGGACTTGCTCGCCTGCATATCCTCACTGAGGACGCGCAAAGAGTACAACTTTGCGACGAGTGTCTGAATATCGTACTCGCGTGTCTTGGGGTCGCGTCAAGTACTGCGACAGCAATGTCAAGCGTTGGGCGCACAAGCTCCAAGGCAGCAAAGGTAACGACAAGGTCTCTTCTAAGCAAGAAAAGAAAGAAAAGATTCTCAACAGGCCTGGCAGAAGGCACACTGTACCAGAGAGTCTCGCGACAGAGGGGTATTGTCCCAAACAAAGCCGATACCGACCACAGTCAGCTGGAGCAGGACTCGAAACGCCACGAGCAAACGCAGAAAGATATCAACGGGCTGTCAACTCCACTTCAGCGATCCTTCGCCCGATGTGCCAGTGGAAGATCAGCTCGAAGATGCCGTCCAACAGAGTGGCCAGTATGTAAACAAGTCAGCAGCAGCTCAACACAGACAAGCAGGCTTTCAACCCACTGAAGCATGCAGATCAAAGCCTCAATGATGCATGCACCAACCCTGAAGCGGCGCTGTGTCGGTCTGCCAGAGATATGCTCCGTGGCGGCGGCGGCGGCTTCAATGACATGATTGAACAGGATGCTTGGTGCAGGCGCGAAACAACGTGAACAGAACGACTAGACAGATGGGGAAGACGAGAGGAAGACGGCCAGAGGTGCGGCCATTGACCGATATCAACATCGATATGCGTCACTTCTTCGACAATTTCGTGTTTGATGGGGAGGAGTCGCAGCGCTTTAGAGCTGAGGCGTTCGAGAGCCTTGATGCCGGATGCAACATTAAGCAAAAGGGCACACCGCCGGCTTACGGTTCAGGTGACCGGGCCTGACTGTGCGAGATCGTGAGTTTTGAGGTCGCAGGGAAAGCAGAACGATCAGATATACCAGCCGAATGTTGACCGTGTCGATTTCAATGGTGCAGAAGGGGCCTTAAATCGCACCGGCATGCACTGCTGCGATGTGCTGCCACCGAGAGTCCGTAGTCATTAACCATCGAGGCCGTTTGCTCACCTTGTATACCTTGCCTACTGCTTGTTGACTGACGCTCGCATCCTGGGCGACCGGACCGCTATGATACAAGCTTCAGATAGCTGACATAAAGCTTCCGTCTAGGCCTTCATAGAGGTGCCCATGCATCAGTCGCTCGCCACGAAGCGCAGTACCTCCAATGCTCGACGAGCCAAGAGCTAGACTGTCCGTTGCATCTATTCGGCCACCAAGACCCAGTCCATCAAGTCTGCCTACACCTTCTAAGCGATCCATGCCGCCAAGTCGATCAATACCACCTAGTCTATCATATCGATCGCCATATCTCCTCCCGAGTGTCAGATTCAGCATCCTTCTTCCGTCTCGCGCAATATCTTGCGCATTCGAGATCGCATGTGCCGCTTGATTGAGAGGGTCCACGCCTCTGACACGGATTCCATCATCGAGAGGTTCGGGGCGACTACTTCTACGGGCAAGTGGCGTGCTCCTGCCGCCGATATGAAGCGACAGATCGATATCGATACCCTCGCCGATCGATGATCTAGTGCTCGACCTTGACCGTGCGGGACCCAACGATCCAAGTCCACGAAGCGCACTTCGATGCGAATGACGCGGATGCGCGTATCCAGCAACCCTCTCAAGCACCGCCGCAACCTCCTCCGCCTTTCTGCCTCTACCATCCAGCAATCTATGAGGCAGATCAGGCCTCGTCTCCAACACAAGTCGTAGACATTCCAGTTTCTCCTCTTCCATCATACTTGCCCTGAGCACCGCAAAGCACCACTGGCCCAGCGCCTCTGGACTATCTTGAGTGATATCTCTTACCCGGCTGATAAAGAAGCTGGCTAAGACACGGCCTATCCTCGAGCTTCTCGAGTGATGACTTATCTCCGCTAAAGTCCTGAATAACCTCTGGCTCCTCCTATACACGACATCTAGTCCTCCTACCCCTGTTGCACTTGTTCTGATGCCAGCACCATTGCCGAGATCGCCGAGAAAACTCCTGTCCAGCTTTCTTGTTAAGTCTTCTGTCAACAGCATATCAATCTCACCATGACTCGACCGCGACGTCAGACGAAGCAGCCACTCATATACTTCTCGGATCTCGATCGGGTCGAGAGCGTTCCAAGTTGTGTGAGGCTGGAGCTCGGGAGAAGAAGATATCAATTCGTCGATAAGAGCGTAGGTGTCGGACTCGTAGCCCGAAGCGACAAGGGGCGCGAATGTTGGCAATATGGAGGCCAAGGCATCCTCTCTGCTCCGAAAGTCAGCTCTGTTGACCAGGTTGAGACGCAAAGGGATGTGTAAGGGCGGGAGCAGTAATTTCGTACCGCACGGTGATGAGAGCAGACTCCATTTCGCTAGGTCTTCGGTCGAGCCACGGACGACCGCGGTGACTGAGACAGCCCCCTGCTCCCAAGCTGCCGGCCATACCTGCCATGTTGGGTGAGAGGCCACGGTTACGGCTGCCGCTGGGGTATGAAATCATATTCATGTTCATGCTTGAAGTGGTGGTAGGGTCGGAGAGTTGTAGGAAGTCCATAGTATATGAGCAGTGCTATGGACTGTAAAGATTGTGAAAGGCAGAAAGGAAGGGGAAAGAACAAGGCGGTCATCTTTGCCTAGGAGCGGGAGCACGAGAGGGAATGGCGGCACGGATAGGTACAGTGACATGCGTTTCGACGCTCTGGTGACTCGCTCAGGCGATACTTCAGTGCTACATCGCAAGGAACCCGCCAACCGGCAGCGACCCGGCTGTCACACAAGCAAGCAAACGTTGACTCTATTGCGCCGCTGTCGCCAGCGTCAGACCGCTATGCTGTCGACGTCTCCCTGCGCCTGTGTCAATATAACACCGATCTGCTTCAACCCGCTGCTTGATCGCCGCTTTGGTGTCGAGCATCGATGAACCCTTCACCAAATGTCAAGCCAAATACTACGTTTGAACTTTGCACGTATTGTATGCGTTCCCTCAAAGTGTTCCGAAGATGCTTGCGCGTCAACTCAGGTTAGACCCTTTTTGCTGTACTGCTTCCCGATCGCCTTCTGTTGCCGTCTTTCCTGGCGTTGACTGCGTGCCGTTCTTCTTGATACGCTTAACAATCAGTCATCCTCCACCATGATCGCATGGCGGAACATCGACATTGTGTTCGTGTTATAAGCGGCCGGGCTCCTGTGGATCAGGCAGCTCGTGTATCGGTGTGTCGCACAGCCCTATCAATGAAGTCGCGAGATCAGATTTGAAGTCTTCTGGTAGCAACGCCCACGCATTCATCAGCCACTCGGCATGGCCGTCTCCTGCACCGTATCTGACAAGCCAGTCCAGCACGAGCTTACGAAACATGCTCGAGTTCGGCAACTCGGAGGCGACCTGAATCGACGGGACACAGGGCCCACGACGGGGTCGTTTCATGCCCGCAGAGAAAATCGTGACGACTGCGTTTCGCAGTGCTCTATCGCCAAGAAGATCTGCTACAAGATAGAGTCGGGCAAGTTTGAGGCAATAGAACTGGCCCAGATGTGCTCCTTCCTCATCTTTGGTGTTCAAAACCACAACCTGCCCAGTATACACCCATTGGAGGCGTGAAATCGAATGGATCCGTGGTGACCTCAAAAAGCTTGACGGTTTTGTCGTTTGTCTCTCGAAAGCCGTTGGAGAAGGCAGCTCGAAAGAAAGTGGAGTGTCGAGGTGTTGCGCACAAAGAGCTAACTCATACTATTACAGAGAAGCACCTCTTTGTATCGCGTCGCTCTTGCACCAACCTGTTTACGATGCTTAGCATCCCATCAAATAAGTAAAGGCAATAAACAGGCTGCATACGAATCCATCACTACTTAGCCCAATCTTGCCTTACTCATAGCTGCAAGCACATCATCGTACTTCTTCTGATTCGCGGTCAGATTCTCCTTCATCTCATTCAGGGCAATCAGGCACCTGCGGCAAGCCCGAACGTCAGCCACAGAGTCTCCAGGGTATAGAGACAGCCAGGTCGGGTCGAGAGTATCTTGCAGAAAGCTGATCATAATCTCAAAATTTTCTATGCCGATGGTGATGGATGCCGTAGATCTTGGGTTCACTTGCTTGAACATATGCGTGACAGAATCGCGAGACTGCACGTCAAGGCTGGAGAACGCTGCTGTCAGCTCATCGAGCTTCAGTTTCTCTGGAGCGTTGGCCATTGTGTGCAGGGCAGATCTGCAAATGGTGGATTTGCCGGTGAGTGGCTTCGAGCCGCTACTCAATGATGGCTTCTATGTTCGCGAAAAGAGCGGACTAGACGGCGCGTACCTGGAAAGAAAAGGCGATACGAGGGATTCCCCGGGTTGTGCATCGAGAAGAGTTGAAATTTCGGCGACTAGTGTCTTGATGTTGCGTGGTGTGGTGTTACGTATTCTATACTTGTAGTCTCTGAGAGAATATATTATACCACGTGAAGGATGACTGTTGTCTTTTCGACATCGAGTCGGATCTGCGCTTGCGATTGTAACGACACGACATCCCAACGTGAATAGGTCAACACCAATTCATGTGACATGAGCTGGGAAAGTCCGCCTTCTGGAGGTCTCTGCTTTAAACCTGAGTCGTGTTGCTAGAACATCGAGACGTCCGTCTGCCATTCTGGAAGCTCAAAGTACGTTGTTTTCGTGGTAGTGCAGCTTGCGCAACAATGTGGATACGGCCTAGAGTACACGTTGCGTTCTTCACAAGTCGTCTTATTACTCTTCTTCAAGCCAGATTGGACATGTCGAGTCCTTGAACAGTACTTTGATCGGAGCCAGCCGAGCTTGGGCGAAGGGACGAATCGCACTCTTACAACGTTATCCAAGGACTGTAACGCACAGATCAGGAGCCGCCTTTAAGGTTGAAAAGAGGGTATGGAGGGATCGCTGCGGGTGACACCGGAAGGCATTGTTGGAGTAAAAGTACCCCCACACCATTAGTGACCAATGCACCTCAGCCAAAGGCAGTGTGCTAGCAATGCTCAGACGGGTTGTCGCAAAAAGTGTCCGGTAGCGAGGCGCTTCAGTGGTCGATCATGCGTTGCTACGTGATCTTTCAGCAACGACGCCAGAGACTAGAGACTGCCACTAAGATAGAAGGCACGTCATTCCCCTCGGAGAGATGTTAGTGAGGAAGTCGTGTCAACTCTCGAGACATGGTCATGCCGTTCACTACGATGAGGACGGGCGACGAATCCGGGAAAGACGGCCACGAGCTATGATAGCAGCTTAGCCGCTGTCCTAGTGTGATGTATTGTTCCAGATCCATGACATGCGTGGCGCACGAATCGTGCCAATCGAAATCGAGGTCGAAGAACGATGTTTTGGATACCGTTCGCTACAAATGGAGACCAGGTTCCGCATCCGTACTGTGTGAAACCGCACACTACGAGTTAAGCACATCATACCATACCAAAGGTTCGTCAGCAAAGATGCAATTCGGATCACTCCTACTGCTCTGCACAATTTCTAGTGCTTTGGCCTCAGTCTTGCCAGATCAATTGCCACATCCACTAGATCAAGATGTCGTGGAAAGGTACGTGTCGCTGGAGAAGCGCTACTCGGCGTGCAGTGGTGGAATTGCAGTGAACTGTGGCAGTGCGAGCGTGGGGTGCTCAGGAAACAACTGCAAAGCTTGCTGCGGGACATGCTGCCAACATTATACAGGTGAGTCTCCTGGTAGCCTTGCAATCTTCTTGGAGGAGTAGTATCCGCTGACACTAGAGGACACAGGTGGCGGTAGCTGCAATACTGGAGAGGCCAAAGTGGTCAACCCTCGATGTTAGACCACGGATGAGATGGTGCTGTTCAATCTGCTGCGCTGCGGAGGGGAATGTCATATGAATGTGTCCGAGTAGATTAGTTTTTAATGGTTCTGAGAGTCTTGTTATTTCGAGTGACAGGCGTCAGCAGTGGTCGCGCTTGAAGTGTTGGCGCAAGAGTCGATCACCTCGGATGAGCGGCATGGAAAGCATCATTGGCGATGTATTTCCATGGAGGCGACGTAGCGGAACAGCTGATATGTTCTCGGTATGAAAGACAGGTGGGATAGTATTGTTGATGAACGAGAACAAATGACCATCCAACCACAACCCCAACGGGATCATCCGAGGTGGGGACATCTCAACTCTCACCGTAACCTCATATCCCCTGCATTGATCTTCTTTGGTGATGTTCCAATCACCATATCATGTCTGCGATCCCGAGGAAACCTCAGACGGAATACTCCGATACCTTCGACCCCGACACTTTCTTCGACGACTGGACGAAGGAGGAAGCGCAGCAGTACCTATACCAAAATGACTTTCGCAAGTTCGTGATTAAGGCCTTTGGACTCAACTTTCGGGATGACTTCATATACCGAGCATCGACTGAGGTGACGTTGCTTCAAGTGCAGACGTATACAGAACTGGGTTCGCAGAATGGTCTCCACGCCTGGTACCGGGATGAAAACGGGCAAGCAGTAAGTACAGCTTCTCCAGCCGCCATAGACATCGCGGCTCATGTCAAGCACAGCCCTAAGCCGCGTCTCAGAGACCACCACCGACAGCGACCGATATAGCAGCCTACACAGATGTCTTTCGCCCGACTACGAACACTAGCAAAGCCTTGAAGGGCCTCGAATCCAACGCGAAGAAGGACTCAGTGAGGGCGGACGTTGCAAAGCATCTTCTAGCACTTTATGCGCCCCCGGCTGATTCGCAAAAGCTGGTTGTGAACAAATCCAAGACCCACGTGAACCCTTATCTTGATGTCTGGGCATGGTCTAATCAGAACTTGGAGTGGGCTGGTCCGGAAGAGAGGACATCACAGGTCAAGATCAGCCATGCTATACTGCCAGTGCTGTACCATCATTTTGGCTGCGTATGCCCGTCCTATGAAGCGCTATCATACATATATCAAGTCGCAAAAGGCCGTAGATTACTGGACGTAGGCAGTGGAAATGGCTACTGGACGTACATGCTTCGACGCTTCGAAACAAACCCGAAGAAGAAGCTCACAGTGACGGCGATTGACAATGCTCAGAGCGAATGGAGGACCGTTTGGATCGGTGATACCGTGGAGACGGATGGCGAGAAATGGCTCAAGCAGAATAATGGCGGCAAGGATGATGTTCTACTGATGGTCTATCCTGTGGTGGGCGTAGACTTCACCACAAAGATGCTCAAGGCGTACAGTAAGTACTTGATGCGTTTCACTTTTGCAGTTTTTGATGTTGGCGCAGGTGGCACCACTATCATCATCGCCGGCTCGCAAAACAACAACGGTTTTACTGCGTTTGCCAAAGAG